>CM076848.1:14654684-16059281 GCA_039519185.1 Astragalus membranaceus
AAGCAGTCCCCTGGAACTACAATGCGAAAGTCCAAGTGGAAGGTCCTCAGAGCAATCCTGATGTCACAAATGTCTCGGGAAGCAGCGGAATAACTCGGAGCGGGCGCATCTATGCCCCTGAAAGACCCAGAGGAGGAGAATCAAATGAAAGAGGGAAGATCGATAAAGGCAAAGACAAAGAAGTAGAGCCATCTGACAAAAATACGGGCAAGAAGGCACTATCTGAGCAAGAAGCCAGTGAGTTTCTAAAGATTATGAGGCAGAGCGAGTACAAGGTAGTGGATCAGCTGAATCAGACTCCCGCTAAGATATCCCTGCTATCGCTATTACTCAATTCAGAAACCCACCGAGCAACACTAATGAAGGTACTGAATGAAGCCCATGTCACTCCCGACATCACAGTTGGTCAGTTTGACGGGATCGTCGGAAATATCGTTGCAAACAATTACCTCACCTTCACAGATGATGAGATCCCCGTCGAGGGAAGAGGGCACAACAAGGCTTTGCATATCTCCGTGAAATGTGGAGAATACTCTCTAGCTCGAGTACTCATCGATAACGGATCGTCCCTGAATGTACTACCCAAATCAACCATGAACAAGCTAGACGTAGACTGTTCATACATGAAACCCAGTTCTACACTGGTCAGGGCATTCGATGGGTCTAAAAGAGAGGTTATCGGAGAGATGGAGTTACCTGTACAGGTAGGTCCAGAAGTCTTCATAGTAAGTTTCCAAGTGATGGACATCAATCCGTCTTACAGTTGTCTTCTGGGAAGACCATGGATCCATACGGCAGGGGCTGTGCCCTCTTCTCTACACCAAAAGCTCAAGTTCATAGTCAACAACAAATTGGTGGTCGTTTCAGGAGAAGAAGAGCTGCTAGTCAATAAGCCGTTTCCTATACGTTATGTTGAGGCTGCAGAAGAATCTTTCGAGACCGCCTTCCAAGCACTAGAAATTGCAAATGCTACCTTTGTGGGGGAAGGGGCCCCATCATTAAAACCAAAGCTGTCCAAAGCTGCATTAATGATTGCTAAAGTCATGACAAACAAGGGTTATCAAGCTGGAAGTGGTTTAGGGAAGACTGAACAAGGGATCCTAACACCCATACAGCCGCGTGAAAACAAGGACAGATGTGGGATAGGGTACCGGCCTAGTCGTACTGACAAAGGAAGGATCGCCGCAGAAAAGAAGGAGCGAAGGTTGGCCAAACTTGAGGGTCGGGAGCCAAATATGAAGAAGATTGTCATCTGTGACATAAAGCAAAGCTTTCAGAGCGCAGGAATGCTAGATCCTAACCAGGTTGCAGCTATTGAAGATGATTCAAGCGCTGAAAATGGCGGTGTTAGTCTTGTGCGCCGTTGTCCAGCAAGCAAAGAGCTCAAGAATTGGGAGATCGTCGATTTTCCTGTAGTTTTTAGTTCAAAGTAATGTTTCTGTAATGCAATCCTATGGCTCTGCCCAAGGCCTTAGGACATTTCATTCGGGCACACATGTTTCCTTTCAATATCAATATCAATAAAATGTTATTTCAGATTCTCCAATAAATTTCAGTTCTCTTTCGCACTTGCGTTTTATTTTCTTTTGGCTCGTTTTTCATTCCATCAATTTATACTAATGCAGATTTGAAAAAAACACTGTTGAAAATAACAACGCCAATAATTCATACTGTGACTTTGAGCACCCCATTAATCAAACTGAGGAAGATATTGAAGATAACTGGGAAACTCCTCCAGAATTAATGAGAATGATGGAACAGGAAGAAAAAATAATCGAACCCCACGAGGAATCAACCGAAACGATCAACTTGGGCACGGAAGAGGATGAAAAGGAAGTCAAGATTGGCACCACCTTAAAAGACAGTGAGCGAGAGAAATTGATTAGACTTTTGATCGACTATGTTGACATCTTTGCATGGACATACCAAGACATGCCGGGACTGGACCCCAACATAGTCGAGCATAAGTTACCAGTAAAACCTGAATGCTCGCCGATAAAGCAGAAGTTAAGAAGAATGAAACCAGAAATGTCACTAAAAATCCGAGATGAGGTCAAGAAACAGTTCGATGCAGGATTTTTGGCGGTAGCAAAGTACCCTCAATGGGTAGCCAATATTGTACCGGTCCCAAAGAAAGATGGGAAGGTTCGGATGTGCGTCGACTATCGAGATTTGAACAGAGCCAGCCCAAAAGATGACTTCCCTTTGCCTCACATTGATGTCCTGGTGGATAGCACAGCTCAGCATTCCCTTTTCTCCTTCATGGATGGATATTCCGGATATAACCAGATTAAGATGGCCCCCGAGGATATGGAAAAAACCACCTTCATCACTCTCTGGGGAACCTTCTGTTACAAAGTAATGCCATTCGGTTTGAAGAATGCTGGGGCAACATACCAGAGGGCGATGGTAGCGTTGTTCCACGACATGATGCACAAAGAAATAGAGGTCTATGTGGATGACATGATCGCAAAATCCAAGACTGAAGAGGAACATATCGTCAATCTGCGAAAGCTATTTGAACGCCTAAGGAAGTTCAAACTCAGATTAAACCCCGCCAAATGCACTTTCGGTGTAAGATCAGGAAAGTTGTTGGGGTTCATAGTCAGTCAGAAGGGTATAGAGGTAGATCCAGACAAGGTACGAGCAATTCTTGAAATGCCAGCGCCTAAAACCGAAAGGGAAGTTCGTGGGTTCCTAGGAAGGTTGAACTACATCTCCAGATTCATATCCCAATTGACATCGACCTGCGAGCCAATCTTCAAATTGCTGTGCAAGAACCAAGAAACGAAGTGGAACGATAAGTGCCAGGAGGCCTTTGAAAAGATCAAGAGGTACCTCCAAAATCCACCGATTCTGATGCCACCGGTGCAGGGCAGACCCCTCATTCTATACTTAACAGTGCTAGACAACTCAATGGGTTGCGTACTGGGGCAACATGATGAGTCGGGAAGGAGAGAACATGCCATCTATTACCTCAGCAAGAAGTTCACCGAGTGCGAGACAAGGTATTCATTGTTGGAAAAAACATGTTGCGCTTTGGCCTGGGCTGCACGTCGCCTGAGGCAGTATATGTTGAGCCACACGACTTGGTTGGTATCTAAAATGGATCCCATCAAGTACATTTTTGAAAAACCTGCACTCACAGGAAGAATCGCCCGCTGGCAAATGCTACTATCCGAATACGACCTTTTGTACGTCACTCAGAAAGCAATCAAAGGTAGTGCCTTAGCGGAATACTTGGCGCATCAGCCCATTGAGGATTACCAATCAATGCAGTATGATTTTCCGGACGAGGATATAATGGCTTTGTTCGGAGAAGGAAAATCTCCAGACGATGAAAGGTGGAGGATGTCATTTGATGGCGCTTCTAATTTGTATGGGCACGGGATTGGAGCTGTGTTGATTTCTCCCGATAACCGCTTCATACCATTTACTGCTAGACTGAGCTTCTATTGCACCAATAACATTGCAGAATATGAAGCGTGTGTCCTAGGCATCAAAGCGGCCCTTGAATGGAAAGTCAAAAGACTCGATGTATATGGGGACTCAGCGCTGGTCATCCATCAGATAAAAGGTGACTGGGAAACCAGGGATCCCAAATTGATTCCTTATCATGATCACATCCAAAAGATGATTGAACGGTTCGAGGAGATCACTTTCCACCATCTCCCTCGCGAAGAAAACCAGTTGGCTGACGCTTTGGCGACTTTGTCATCAATGTTCAATATCAATAACAACAAAAGTCTGACATTCATCCGAATCCAGCATCGAGATCTACCAGCGCATCATTGTGTGGCAATCGAGGAAGAGCCTGATAGTAAGCCTTGGTATTATGATATCAAACGCTATATCACAAATAGAGAATACCCTTCCGGTGCCACTGAGAATGATAAGAGAACACTTAGGAGGTTATCAATGGGTTTCTTCCTAAACGGGGAGGTGCTTTACAAAAGGAATCACGACATGATCCTCCTCAGATGTGTTGCAAAAGAAGAAGCAGAAAGAATTATGAAAGACGTCCATGAGGGCTCGTTCGGAACCCATTCTAGCGGGCACACCATGGCAAGAAAAATCCTAAGGGCCGGCTACTACTGGTTGTCAATGGAGACCGACTGCTTTAACTACGTGAGAAAATGCCACAAGTGTCAAATCTACGCTGATAATATCCATGTGCCGCCTGCTTCTTTGAACGTCCTGACAGCACCATGGCCATTCTCAATGTGGGGAATGGACGTCATTGGTCCCATCGAACCTAAGGCATCAAACAGGCATCGCTTCATTCTTGTCGCTATCGATTATTTCACCAAATGGGTCGAGGCCGCTTCTTATGCCAGTGTAACCAAATCGGTAGTTGTCAAGTTCATAAAAAGAGATTTGATCTGCCGATACGGTCTGCCAAATAAAATCATCACAGACAATGGGACCAATCTGAACAACAAGATGATGAAAGAGTTGTGTGACGACTTCAAAATCCAACATCATAATTCCTCCCCGTACCGTCCAAAGATGAATGGGGCAGTCGAAGCTGCAAATAAGAACATAAAGAAGATCGTGCAAAAGATGGTAGTGACCTTCAAGGACTGGCATGAAATGTTACCTTTCGCTCTGCACGGGTACCGGACTTCTATCCGCACGTCAACAGGGGCAACACCATTCTCACTAGTATATGGGATGGAAGCAGTTCTTCCCATCGAGGTGGAAATACCCTCTCTGCGAGTGTTAATGGAAACCAAATTAGAGGAAGCAGAATGGGTTCAATCCCGATTTGATCAATTGAACCTCATAGAGGAAAAAAGAGTGGAAGCTTTGTGTCACGGGCAGTTGTATCAGCAAAGAATGAAGAAAGCTTATGACAAGAAAGTTCGACCCCGGCAGTTTCAGGAGGGAGATCTAGTGCTCAAGAAAATTTTGCCTATCCAAAAGGATTCCCGTGGAAAATGGACCCCAAATTACGAAGGGCCTTATGTGGTAAAGAAAGCATTCTCTGGAGGAGCCTTAATTCTCACAAAAATGGACGGTGAAGACCTCCCACTCCCAGTGAACTCAGATGCAGTTAAGAAGTACTATGCCTAAAGAAATATATGAAAAAAAGAGAAAGATGAGCCAAGCAAAAATGAGCTCGCTAGGTTGAAAACCCGAAAGGGCGGCCTAGGCAAAAATTAGAGCGACCTGGTGGATTGAAAACTCTAAAGAGCAGTCCAGGCAAAAATTAGGGTCAATGAGTTGGACTTGGAACAAATGCAAAGGCAGTCCTCCGAAAGTTGGGTGATGGATGCTCAAGGGCATGTGTATGGATGATCGGCATTGTTACCTCCAAGATACAAACAATCAAAAGATTTGCTTTTTCTTTCTCTTCTTTCTTTTCAGTTTAAACTCTCAATGTAATTTTCAGCCAATGTGACCTTCGGCACACTCGGTTTCCATTTGAATATTAAACTCTTTCTTCATTCTCTCACCTCCCTATTTACTTTGGAAAGATGTTTTATGGTAGATGATATTGGTTTGCGAAACATGTGCATAATCGAAAGCATTATAATCATTGCGAAATTTCTAAAAATCACAAAAAGAGATGATCTCCCATAAAAGGACAAATGCATAATCACTTCAGCAAAACTTAATAACCCGCACTTTGGCACCACTGCTTGAGGCAACCCTCGTATCCCACGTCAAGAGTCACGCGAGTTTGATGATGCCAGCAAAGTCAAAGAGCAAAAAGAGCAAAAGAGCAAGAAAAGAAAATGAAAAAAAAGGAAGAAAAAAGAAGCCAAGAACAAAAAACCAAAAAAACAAAATCATTCCACATTTCATCCATCATGTCATCAATTACTTAACTACATGCACGCATGCATCATTCATTGCAAGTGTCTGTTAAGATAATTTTATTTTGTGTCGTTAGCACCAATTCTTCAGACCCCCAGCGGTCCTTCAGAGCCCAGGCGCTCCTTCAGACCAACAATGGTCCTTCAATCCAGATCGCACGTCGCGTTAATCGAGCAACCGACGGATCATCCGGCCCCAGGCCCTTCAGACTAGCTGTGTCCGCCTAAAAAGCACAGTGCACGTCCTTCGTGGTTATATCAGCTCCGGACCTGATTAACCCTAATGGCCGCTCGAAAAAGGCCACCCCCAGACCGTATTACTAGTACCATAAGCTAGTTGCGCTCCTTCAGACCCATCGGTCCCTCAGGCTTAGGCATGCCCTTCAGACCCCGACGGTCCCTCAGTCGAACTCAGGTCGATGCGCCAAGCATTGATTTTGAGCTAGACCTTCAGAGCCCCAGTGCTCCTTCAGAGCCGCAGTGCTCCTTCAGATCCCTAGCGATCCCCCAGAGCCCCGGTGCTCCCTATTTACTTTCAGTCTAAATTAGCCCAGTTTTCATAAATTTTTCAAAACAAAAAAAAAAAAAAACCAAAGTACCTCAGTCTGGGCAAAATTAGCGTCTTTTCTATCTTCATTTCTATTTTCCTCGAGAAATTCGGAATCCCTCCGATTTCCTAGCAAAATATAAATAAAGAGGGGCAGCTGTAATACCCTAATTTTGTCCTATCCAAAAAAAGAGAAATTTTATTTATTTTTAATAAAAACAATTATTTTATTTTTTTATGCCATGTTTTATTTTATTTTAGTTTGCTACAAGTTTTTAATTTTTGAAAAAAAATAATAATTAGAAGTGAAGAAATAAAAATAAGCCAAGAAGGAAGTGGGGGGGGGGTCTATTAAAAATAAGGTGCTGTCATGGAAGCCCAACCCAGCAAAATAGCTAGCCCAATTCGCCTAGCCCACTCCTCCACCCAACCCACAACCCATATCCAACCCACAACCCATAACCCAACTCATCACAAAACCCTAATTCCCCTCCTCCTAACCCTAATTCGAATTCCCCCCTTTACCCTAAAAGCCATCCACATTCACTCTCCCCCTTAACCCAAAAAATCATCCACATTCATCCCCTAATTCCCCTCCATATTCGACCCCACCCCCTATTATCCCATGGTCAAAACCCCACCTTCTCCCTTCCACACTCCACCTCTCCTCTTTTCTCTCAATCCCACTTCCCCATTTTTCCCTTCCCAACACACTCAACCCCTCTCTCTCTCCCTCAATATTCGACCCCCTCTCTCTCTCCCTTACACATCATTTTCTCTCAATTACACTCCACCCTTCCCATCACTCCCTCTCTCTTTTCTCTCACTCTCAACCCCTTTCTCTTTCCTCCCTCACCTACGGCTCTCCCCCTCTCTATCACACCCACATTTTATTTTTTTTCTTCCCCTTCACTCATCCATTCCTCTCCCTATCACACACTTCACACATGGCACTCTCTTCTCCATGCCCATACCTTCAACCATCATCTCCCCTCATCTCACATGTCTTCTCTTTTTTTCCCCCTTCAACAACTCCCCCAAACCTCCATCATAGCAAAAAGTCATCATCACTATCCAAGAGTGGATGAAGAAGGAAGCAAGTTTTTTGTATAAATAGGGTTCCCCCACTTTGAAGAGAGGGGACGAATTTGGCTCTTAGAAAAAAGGAGGAGCTTCTAAAAAAAAAAATTAAGGTTTCTCTTAGAGAAATATTCTTCCCTTTCTTTTCCTCCTTCCTAGATTTTTTAGTTTAAAGGTTCATTTGTATTGAAGAAATTTGAAGAAGGAAATTTCTTCAACATTTCTGGATTTTCATTGTCAAGGTACTAAAATGTAATATTTTTATTATTGTTCACGTTTTTTTTAGATATTATTATTGTTGTTTTTTTTAAATTTTAGTTACTGTTTTTGTTATGTAAATATTATTATTGTTTTTTTTTATAAATTTTAGTTGTTCTTGTTATTTAGCCTAGTTACCTTTTTGTATATTTATTTGCTGTTTTTATTATTTAGTGTAATTGCTTTCTTATTAGAATATTATTGTTGTCTTTTTATTATTTAGTTTAGAGGCTGTTTTTTATATTATATTTTTGCTATTGGTTATTTATTTTGTTGTTTGTTATATTATTCTAATTTTCGGAGTAAAAAAAGTGATAAAAAAATGTTGCTTTTTTTTAATAAATAATTCTAATTTTCGGACTAAAAAAGTGCTAAAAAAATATGTTGTTTGTTTTAAAAAAAATGGTTATTATTTTCGGTTTTAAAATAAAAAAAAAAAAGTAAAAAAATGTATCCCTTTTTTTATTTTCGGATTTAAAATGAACAAAAAAAAAGGTGTTCTTTTTTTTTATTTAGGTATTAATATTTTCGGATTAAAAAAAAAGAGTGAAAAAAAATGTTGTGCTTTTTAATAAATAATTACTAATTTTCGGATTAAAAAGTGATAAAAAAAAAGATGTGTTGTTTTTTTTAACAATTTACTTTTTTTCGGATTAAAAAAAGTGATAAAAAAAATGTGTTCCTTTTTTATTTTCGGATTTAAATAAAGCCTTTTTTTTTCAAATACTAAAAAATATTTAAAAAAAAAAATAAATGGTTACTAGTGTCACTACTCTTTTCTAAAAAAATAATATAATAACAAAAATCTTTTTTCAACAAAAAAGGTAAAAAGGCCCCCCTTTTTATTAAATAATAACTATGACAACAAAAAAAAAAAAACAACAAAAGAATTTTTTTTTTCTCCATAATCCGCTTTCAAAATACCACTTGTTTACTCTAGGTTTGTTTTTTTAAGAAGAAAAGCGCTTCAAGAATCACGCGTTCTAGGGTAGAATAGTAAAAAAGGGTAATAAACCAATCAATCGTTTTTAGCGTCAAAACGCTATTTGCACCCGCGGCACCCTTAAAAAAAAGCACCAAAACGCTATTTGCACCCCGCGTTCTCTTAAAATAGCAAACCCATCCATTTTTTTTACTACAAGCCCATCTTTTCAAACACAACCTAGTTCACAAAAAAAAAACGATTTGGTCACGCTATTCACACCTCCTTTTTTTTAATACAACCCCTTTATTATTTGCACCCCCCTTTTATCACATATTCCGTTTTTATTCACCACGTGATACTTCCAAACCGTTTTCCTTTTTTTCTTTTTAATCGAATTCGCGTAAAAAAAAAATAGGTTGTTACTAGTGGTCACTCTGAGCCTTGCTTGTTTGACCGTTAGGACTAACCTTCCTTTTTTCACAGCGGATTAGTAGCGGGGATCACTCTGAGGTTACTCGTTTGATCATCGCAAACATTCGCCTAAACTTCTTTTTAGTTAATAAAGTACAAACATAATTTCGACTCCTTTTTATCACGCTTCCCGGTAAGCACGTTTTCAAGTGAACAAACGCTCAATCCCAAACCGGTTGTCTATAGCGGTCACTCTGGGCCCGACTCGTTTGAACGCTGTAAACACCTCCTTTTTCAAATAAGCCATTTATGACGACCACTCTGGATTTATCTGTTTGGTCACCATGAACGGCCTCTAGTTTTCCCAAACTTTTCAAAAAAATAAAAAAATACCAACACACAAATTTTTTCTAACCAAGAACTACGTAGCTTTGATTTCTCCATCGCACCCGGAGATACGTAGGAGCGGGGGCCCACTCCCGTCGAGCGCAAAAAACTAAAATTTTTATTAAGTCTTCTTTTCCGTTTTTTTTGCAAATAACAAAAAAGGGTAAATTAAAGTGTTTTCTTTAAACTAATTTTTCTACACATTAAATTAAAAGGTAACCTTTTTAGAATGTTGCGGGGTGCTAGTACCTTCCCCGCACTTAATCGACCCCCGAACCCAAAAACAAAGGTTTTTTTCAATGTTTTCCTAAAAATAAATATTGATGGCGGCTCCATTGTTCCAAAGCAACGAAGGATCCCTCCTTCGGATTCTTCGGTCGCTACAATGATCCTATCATCTCAATCATTGAAAGTCGATTTGAAGACGAAGTGACGGTTGCTGAAGCAGAAGCTCTTCTCCTAGGGCAAGAGGTGCGCCTCCAACACTACCGTAAGCTGAACTCAACGGATTCAGCCTTCGTTCTTCTAACGCATGCTCCACCTCAACAAGATGCTCCACCTCAGGCTCAACAGATTGTGAAGATGTAATTTAAAGTTAGGATTAAATTGGACATAGTCACTACAAGAATTATTAGTTTTTCCGGCCAGGAGTTTCCGGCGGAATCTACGAATTTCCGGCGGAATTAGTCCGCCTCAAAGTTACTGGCGGAAAAATTGACATTTGCGGCGGATTAAAATTCGTCTTGGATTTTGCGGCGGATTTAACGGTTCTTGCGGCAGATTTTGCTTCACAGTTTTTTTTTTACGAGCTTTTAATTAATCGCCGCAAATGCACCTCCGTCCGCCGCAAATCCCTTATGTCCGCCGCAAATCCCCTAAATCCGCCGGTAACTTCCTTTTCCGGCGGATCTTGCCTTTTGACCGTTTGACTTCGTTTCACCTATATAAACCCCTTCTCCCCTTCTTCTTTTTTCACACCTCTACCAATACTCTCATTCTCTTGATACGGCACTCGATCTCTTAATACGGCACTCTCTTGAGCATTATCGGCAGCGGGGTTCCAATAGAGTGGCGTACGTCTCCATTTTTTTGTAAAAAAATTTTCACATTGTCATGAAGACCCCTTCATCTTTTTCGTTAAAAGTAACCCCTTTATCAGCATAAAGTTCATCCTCATTATTTTCACCACAAGAGACATATACGCTCATCAAACGCTCGGTATCATCCTCCAACTTAACAACCCGTCCTTACAGTTCCTCAAACTTTCTATTTAGAGATTCAATCATCTTTTCAAAAGATGGTTTCTTGTGAAACTTTCTATTTTGAAAATATGGTTGAATCTCTAAATAGAAAGTTTGAGGAACTGCAAGGACGGGCTGTTAAGTTGAAGGATGATACCGAGCGTTTGATTAACGTATATGTCACTTGTGGTGAAATAATGAGGAGGAGCTTTTTGCTGATAAATGGGTTACTTTTAACGAAAAAGATGAAGGGGTGTTCACGACAATGTGGAAATTTCTTTACAAAGAAATGGAGACATACGCCACTGTAATGGAGCTGCTGCCGACAATGCTCAAGAGAGTGTCATATCAAGATAATGGCGTAGGTCTCCGTTTAGGGGTAGCAGACATTAAATATATATTTTACTGTTTTTCCCAATTTTTATCGCTTTTAATTATTTTATTTTTTTGTTTAAAATATTTTATTAATTGTATGTATATTTTTTTGGTGATAATATTTTACTGCTTTTCCCAATTTTTATTTTTTTAAATTAAAAATTAATTAGTTATTGGATTTTATTTTTTTATCAATAATTAAAAAAATTAATAAAATAATATATATTTTTAATTAAAACGATTTTTTTAAAAAAATAAAATTTATTTTTTAAAAATAATAATAATTTTTTAAAAAAAAGAATAATTTTTTTTTTTAAAAAAATTGGTACTTTGCGGCGGATTTGTGTTTTTTGCGGCGGATATTGAGAATTTGCGGCGGATCTTTGCGGCGGATTATAGCTTTTGCGGCGGATTATTTGGTATTTTTAAAAAAAAAGGCGCGATATTTTAATTTGAATATCCGCCGCAAAGTACCACGAATCCGCCGCAAACCTCCGTAAATAAAAAACCCGCGGATTTTAAATTTCAAAATCCGCCGCAACCGTCCAGAATCCGCCGCAAAGCACCGAAAAAAAAAAACCCACGGATATTGAATTTCAAAATCCGCCGCAACCGTCCAAATCCGCCGCAAATCCCTTTTGACCGTTGGGCTGCGTTTTTCTATATATATCCATTCCCCACTTCTCATTCTTCACACTTCTAACAATCCTCCCATTCTCTTCTTAAAATTTCTCTTTTACTCTCTCCCAAATTCTCTCATTCTCTACTAAATCTGTTTTTGAAGTGTAGCGCTTCCTCCCTACGAATTGTCTTCTGCTCTTATTGGGAAATTTCTTCGAGGTATGTTTTTGATATTAGTTAATAGTTTTAGTTTTTAATTTTTTTTTTAATATTCGTTTTTAAATTATTTTATAATAATATGAATTTGTTACTAATTGTGTTGTTTTTTTTGTTTAGGTATTGTTTGGGTTCCTCCTTTTTCCTCTCTGCTTTTTCCTCTCTGCCTGAGTTCAGGATAAGCTTCAAGCCAGAGCCTTCTCTTCACTACGGTTAGTTGTTAAAGTAATTAATAAAATATTACTTACTTCACTATTTTTAGTAAAATTTTGTTTAGTATTTTGTTTGCAATAATAATACAAATTAATTTATATTGAAAAAACTTATTTATTAAGTTCACTTATAAATTTTATTAACATATATTGTCTTATAAAAATTGAAATTTAAAATTAAATTTGGAATTATTATTTATAATGTTTAAATTATTTGTATATAACATTATTAAAAAATTCATTCTGTTGCTTGTAATTAATTGGTAGTTTATTGAAATATCAAAATAAAATGAGTAATAAATATATATATATATATATATATCAAAATATGAAATAATTGATAGTTTATTTTATTTATATTGTAGTGTAGTATACGTATAGTTCTTGAAAATGGATCGTAGTTGGATGTATGATCGATTGTATCCTGGAAGAACTGGTGTAAAACGACGTTTTGTAGAAGGAGTAGAAGAGTTTATTTTTTGTGCTAAGTACATTGATCATGAAGAATTTGGGCGACAAGGCGGTATTAGATGTCCGTGCTTGAAATGTTCATTTCGAGCTATAAAAAATGAACATGAAGTTAGACTTCATTTGTACAATAATGGGTTTAGGCCAAATTATTGGACATGGAGTCGTCACGGGGAAGGAGCGCCAGGGGTAGCTGCAGTTCCTGCGGTTAATGTTCCGGTTGAAGTAGTAGATCACACATCAAGTAGTTATCCAGTGACTACGACATCTGAAGGATGGGGAATACAACCGTTAGATGTTTATCAGGGAATGATATCTGACGCTGTTGGAGTAAATTTGGATTTTGAAGAACCAGATGCTGACGAAGTTCCAAATGAGGAAGCTCAAAGATTTTACATGTATTTGAGTGAGACAAATAAACCCATATTTGAAGGATCTACAGACTCAAAATTATCAATGTGTGTTCGGTTGTTGGGTCTTAAGTCTCAATTTAATGTTGCTGAGTTGTGCATGGAATATATGACCAAAATGATGTTGGATGCAACCCCCATTAGAGGGAGTTTACCGCAAAGTTATTATGAAGCTAAAAGAGTGGTATCGAAGCTTGGCTTAAAATCTAAAAGGATTGATTGTTGTGTGTCTGGTTGCATGCTCTATTATAACAATGAGTTTGACATAAATGATGGAGAGTTGTCGGAATGCAAGTTGTGTGGACAACCACGCTATCGTGTCAGTAGATCAGGGATGAGCAGAGGCAAACCGGTTCCACGAAAATCAATGTTCTATCTGCCTCTTATTCCAAGGCTACAGATGATGTTTACTTCAATGGAGACCGCAGGTAAAATGACATGGCACCATCAAAATAGAAATAATTCTGGTGAATTACGTCACCCATCTGATGGTGAAGCTTGGAAGCATTTTGATCGTGTTCATCCAGATTTTGCCAGTGATCCGCGCAATGTTCGGTTTGGTTTGTGCTCTGATGGTTTCACACCATATATTCAAGCCTCGGCAACACCGTATTCATGTTGGCCAGTTATTGTTACCCCATACAACATTCCTCCAGAAATGTGTATGTCCAAACCATACATGTTTTTAAATTCTATTATTCCAGGGCCAAGTAATCCAACAGCTGGTATTGACATCTATTTGCAACCTTTGATTGATGACCTAAAAAGGTTGTGGAATGGTGTTTTAACTTATGATGTGGCACGCAAACAAAATTTTGTGATGAGGGCGGCTTTGATGTGGACCATAAATGACTTCCCTGCCTATGGAATGTTGTCTGGATGGGGGACACATGGTAAGATGGCGTGTCCGATTTGCATGGTTGACACAAAGGCTTTTAGTCTTAAATACGGAGGAAAAGTTTCATGGTTTGACTCGCACCGTAGGTTTTTAATTTAATTATTTTATTTTTTTGTTTAAAATATTTTATTAATTGTATGTATATTTTTTTGGTGATAATATTTTACTGCTTTTCCCAATTTTTATTTTTTTAAATTAAAAATTAATTAGTTATTGGATTTTATTTTTTTATCAATAATTAAAAAAATTAATAAAAGAATATATATTTTTAATTAAAACGATTTTTTTAAAAAAATAAAATTTATTTTTTAAAAATAATAATAATTTTTTTTTAATTAAAATAATAATAATTAAAAAAAAAATTTAATTAAAATAATAATAATTATTAAAATAAAAAAACAAAATTTATTTTTTAAAAATAATAATAATTTTTTTTAATTAAAATAATAATAATTAAATTTTTTTTTTAAAAAATGTTTTTTTAAAAAAATTATATTCATTTTTTTTTTAAATAAAACGGGTGTTTGCGGCGGATAAGGGGTACTTTGCGGCGGATATTGGGTACTTTCCGGCGGATATATTGCGTCAAAAAATTGTCCCCTTTTCCGGCGGATTATCCGCCGCAAATTTGCGTTGGATTTTGCGGCACCACTAAATCCGCCGCAAACTTGCGGCGGATAATCCGCCGCAACGCGTTTGCTTCGAGCTGGCTACTGGCGAAAAACTTCCGCCGCAAAGTCCAAATATCCGCCGCAAATTTGGCTTTTGCGGCGGATTTCGCCCGCCGCAAAGTCCAGCTTTTTTTGTAGTGAGTGTTGCTGCTTGTTATCACAGGTTCAACCAATACCTCAACCCTACCATGCCACCACAGTATCGTCAACAACAACCTTACAATCCATACATCTACATCAGGGTACAAACTCCACAAGCCACACCTGTCCCTGCGGCCACACCTTTGCAAACACAACCTCAAGCCTCTGCTTTCATGGTGAACACACAGCAGAATCCTAGCACTAGCTTCTTTGGTGATACAGCTGCCTCCCTTCATGTCACTCCTCAAGGACAGAATATCCAGCAGCCACAGATCACTCTTGAAACTCCCACTACAAGAATTATTGGTTTTTCCGGCCAGGAGTTTCCGGCGGATACAGATCCGCCGCAAAGTTACCGGCGGAATCTACGAATTTCCGGCGGAATTATTCCGCCTCAAAGTTACCGGCGGAAAAATTGACATTTGCGGCGGATTAAAATTCGTCTTGGATTTTGCGGCGGATTTAACGGTTCTTGCGGCGGATTTTGCTTCACAGTTTTTTTTTTTACGAGTTTTTAATTAATCGCCGCAAATGCACCTCCGTCCGCCGCAAATCCCTTATGTCCGCCGCAAATCCCCTAAATCCGCCGGTAACTTCCTTTTCCGGCGGATCTTGCCTTTTGACCGTTTGACTTCGTTTCACCTATATAAACCCCTTCTCCCCTTCTTCTTTTTTCACACCTCTACCAATACTCTCATTCTCTTGATACGGCACTCGATCTCTTAATACGGCACTCTCTTGAGCATTGTCGGCAGCGGGGTTCCAATAGAGTGGCGTACGTCTCCATTTTTTTGTAAAAAAATTTTCACATTGTCATGAAGACCCCTTCATCTTTTTCGTTAAAAGTAACCCCTTTATCAGCATAAAGTTCATCCTCATTATTTTCACCACAAGAGACATATACGCTCATCAAACGCTCGGTATCATCCTCCAACTTAACAACCCGTCCTTACAGTTCCTCAAACTTTCTATTTAGAGATTCAATCATCTTTTCAAAAGATGGTTTCTTGTGAAACTTTCTATTTTGAAAATATGGTTGAATCTCTAAATAGAAAGTTTGAGGAACTGCAAGGACGGGCTGTTAAGTTGAAGGATGATACCGAGCGTTTGATTAACGTATATGTCACTTGTGGTGAAATAATGAGGAGGAGTTTTTTGCTGATAAATGGGTTACTTTTAACGAAAAAGATGAAGGGGTGTTCACGACAATGTGGAAATTTCTTTACAAAGAAATGGAGACATACGCCACTGTAATGGAGCTGCTGCCGACAATGCTCAAGAGAGTGTCTTATCAAGATAATGGCGTAGGTCTCCGTTTAGGGGTAGCAGACATTAAATATATATTTTACTGTTTTTCCCAATTTTTATCGCTTTTAATTATTTTATTTTTTTGTTTAAAATATTTTATTAATTGTATGTATATTTTTTTGGTGATAATATTTTACTGCTTTTCCCAATTTTTATTTTTTTAAATTAAAAATTAATTAGTTATTGGATTTTATTTTTTTATCAATAATTAAAAAAATTAATAAAATAATATATATTTTTAATTAAAACGATTTTTTAAAAAAAATAAAATTTATTTTTTAAAAATAATAATAATTTTTTAAAAAAAATATTAGTTTTTTAAAAAAAATAATAATTTTTTTTTTAAAAATAATAATAATTTTTTAAAAAAAAGAATGATTTTTTTTTTAAAAAAAAATTGGTACTTTGCGGCGGATTTGTGTTTTTTGCGGCGGATATTGAGAATTTGCGGCGGATTATAGCTTTTGCGGCGGATTATTTGGTATTTTTAAAAAAAAAGGCGCGATATTTTAATTTGAATATCCGCCGCAAAGTACCACGAATCCGCCGCAAACCTCCGTAAATAAAAAACCCGCGGATTTTAAATTTCAAAATCCGCCGCAACCGTCCAGAATCCGCCGCAAAGCACCGAAAAAAAAAACCCGCGGATATTGAATTTCAAAATCCGCCGCAACCGTCCAAATCCGCCGCAAATCCCTTTTGACAGTTGGACTTGGTTTTTCTATATATATATCCATTCCCCACTTCTCATTCTTCACACTTCTAACAATCCTCCCATTCTCTTCTTAAAATTTCTCTTTTACTCTCTCCCAAATTCTCTCCTTCTCTACTAAATCTGTTTTTGAAGTGTAGCGCTTCCTCCCTACGAATTGTCTTCTGCTCTTATTGGGAAATTTCTTCAAGGTATGTTTTTGATATTAGTTAATAGTTTTAGTTTTTAATTTTTTTTTTTAATATTCGTTTTTAAATTATTTTATAATAATATGAATTTGTTACTAATTGTGTTGTTTTTTTTGTTTAGGTATTGTTTGGGTTCCTCCTTTTTCCTCTCTGCTTTTTCCTCTCTGCTTGAGCTCAGGATAAGCTTCAAGCCAGAGCCTTCTCTTCACTACGGTTAGTTGTTAAAGTAATTAATAAAATATTACTTACTTCACTATTTTTAGTAAAATTTTGTTTAGTATTTTGTTTGCAATAATAATACAAATTAATTTATATTGAAAAAACTTATTTATTAAGTTCACTTATAAATTTTATTAACATATATTGTCTTATAAAAATTGAAATTTAAAATTAAATTTGGAATTATTATTTATAATGTTTAAATTATTTGTATATAACATTATTAAAAAATTCATTCTGTTGCTTGTAATTAATTGGTAGTTTATTGAAATATCAAAATAAAATGAGTAATAAATATATATATATATATCAAAATATGAAATAATTGATAGTTTATTTTATTTATATTGTAGTGTAGTATACGTATAGTTCTTGAAAATGGATCGTAGTTGGATGTATGATCGATTGTATCCTAGAAGAACTGGTGTAAAACGACGTTTTGTAGAAGGAGTAGAAGAGTTTATTTTTTGTGCTAAGTACATTGATCATGAAGAATTTGGGCGACAAGGCGGTATTAGATGTCCGTGCTTGAAATGTTCATTTCGAGCTATAAAAAATGAACATGAAGTTAGACTTCATTTGTACAATAATGGGTTTAGGCCAAATTATTGGACATGGAGTCGTCACGGGGAAGGAGCGCCAGGGGTAGCTGCAGTTCCTGCGGTTAATGTTCCGGTTGAAGTAGTAGATCACACATCAAGTAGTTATCCAGTGACTACGACATCTGAAGGATGGGGAATACAACCGTTAGATGTTTATCAGGGAATGATATCTGACGCTGTTGGAGTAAATTTGGATTTTGAAGAACCAGATGCTGACGAAGTTCCAAATGAGGAAGCTCAAAGGTTTTACATGTATTTGAGTGAGACAAATAAACCCATATTTGAAGGATCTACAGACTCAAAATTATCAATGTGTGTTCGGTTGTTGGGTCTTAAGTCTCAATTTAATGTTGCTGAGTTGTGCATGGAATATATGACCAAAATGATGTTGGATGCAACCCCCATTAGAGGGAGTTTACCGCAAAGTTATTATGAAGCTAAAAGAGTGGTATCGAAGCTTGGCTTAAAATCTAAAAGGATTGATTGTTGTGTGTCTGGTTGCATGCTCTATTATAACAATGAGTTTGGCATAAATGATGGAGAGTTGTCGGAATGCAAGTTGTGTGGACAACCACGCTATCGTGTCAGTAGATCAGGGATGAGCAGAGGCAAACCGGTTCCACGAAAATCAATGTTCTATCTGCCTCTTATTCCAAGGCTACAGATGATGTTTACTTCAATGGAGACCGCAGGTAAAATGACATGGCACCATCAAAATAGAAATAATTCTGGTGAATTACGTCACCCATCTGATGGTGAAGCTTGGAAGCATTTTGATCGCAGTATGCGCCGCCATTCCAGCCATACCAGCAGCAACATCAGTCACCCCGCCAGCCATACCAGCAGCCCCAACATCAGTCACCCCTGATCCAGCCAAACCAGCAGTACCCCCAGCAGCGGTCACCCCCGCTGGACATTGATCTTAATGTCCAAATGTCATCGCTCAGTGCTTTACTTCAAGATGATACATATTATAATAATGTTGATGACATTGACCGGCAGGCACCCCAGTAGCTTTAGATTATTTTATTTATTTGTCTGGATATTTTATTAATTGTCTGGATATTTTATTAATTGTATGGATATTTTTACTGCTTTTCCCAATTTTTATTTTTTTAAATAAAAAATTAATTAGTTATTGGATTTTATTTTTTTATCAATAATTAAAAAAATTAATAAAATAATATATATTTTTAATTAAAACGATTTTTTTAAAAAAATAAAATTTATTTTTTAAAAATAATAATAATTTTTTTTTAATTAAAATAATAATAATTAAAAAAAAATTTTAATTAAAATAATAATAATTATTAAAATAAAAAAACAAAATTTATTTTTTAAAAATAATAATAATTTTTTTTAATTAAAATAATAATAATTAAATTTTTTTTTTAAAAAATGTTTTTTTAAAAAAATTATATTCATTTTTTTTTAAATAAAACGGGTGTTTGCGGCGGATAAGGGGTACTTTGCGGCGGATAATTTGCGGCGGATATTGGGTACTTTCCGGCGGATATATTGCGTCAAAAAATTGTCCCCTTTTCCGGCGGATTATCCGCCGCAAATTTGCGTTGGATTTTGCGGCGCCACTAAATCCGCCGCAAACTTGCGGCGGATAATCCGCCGCAACGCGTTTGCTTCGAGCTGGCTACCGGCGAAAAACTTCCGCCGCAAAGTCCAAATATCCGCCGCAAATTTGGCTTTTGCGGCGGATTTCGCCCGCCGCAAAGTCCAGCTTTTTTTGTAGTGTCCAAGCCAGGTGTTTGTTGGCAATGGACAGGGTCTGAAAGTCCTTGCATCTGGTTCTACTTCCTTCCCCTCTCCCTTTAATCCTAACTTTAAATTACATCTTCACAATCTGTTGCATGTTCCTGGCATTTCAAAAAATCTTATTAGTGTGCATCAATTCATGCATGACAATCGTGTCTTCTTTGAATTCCACTTGAATGAGTGTCTTGTGAAATCACAGGCTACACGTGAGGTGCTTCTGCATGGACGTGCTGGACCTGATGGCCTGTATGGGTTCAAGCATCTGCTCCGTCAGTCACCAAAAGTCTCCACTGCTTCAAATATGCCTCTGCATTCAGTTAGTCATTCTGTAAACAATGTCTCTGCAAATAAGGTTTCTGCTCTTGTAACTAGTTCACCTAAGTCTGTCACCACACACACTTGGCACCTTAATTGGCAAATAAGGTTTCTGCTCTTGCTTAAGTATTATCCTTAAGAAAACATCGCTACTAATTGGTACGATAAAAATCGTACAAAAATTACTTTCACTACAACAGATTTAAGCATTGGGAGCGCTTTTTTTAGGCCATAGGGAGCGCTTTCGGGCGCTCCTAAAGCTAGCGCTCCTGTTGCAAATCACTCAAAGGTAGCGCTCGAAAAGCGCTCCCAAAAAATAGGCAAGAGGAGCGCTTTTTATTATAAGCGCTCCTTATTCCTAGGCGCGCTAAGACAATAAGGAGCGCTTACCGTAAAAAGCGCTCCTCATGGTCTTAAGAAAAGGGAGCGCTTTTTATTATAAGCGCTCCTTATTCCTAGGCGCGCTAAGACAATAAGGAGCGCTTACCGTAAAAAGCGCTCCTCATGGTCTTAAGAAAAGGGAGCGCTTTTTATTATAAGCGCTCCTTATTCCTAGGCGCGTTAAGACAATAGGTAGCGCTTTTTACAGAAAGCGCTACCAATGCCTAATTTTTTTTTTAAGAAAGTTTGACCTGTTTCTTCTATATTACCAATTCTCAGCTCCCTGCAATCAGAAACCAGCAACAACCAGAAACCAACAACCAGCAACAAAGTTCCAAATAAAATTCCAAATCAATAACCAATTTCAAATCAATTTCCAACTAATTATACATCCTCATGTACCAATCAACATATGTGCCAACAAAAATGTGCCAACATATAAATCTTCATGTACCAAAAGATCAACAAAAATTACATAAATCCTCATGTACCAAAAGATCAACAAAAATTACAACATATTCAATATGAGGTACTACAAAAATAGGATTCATCATATAGGGGTATTCATCATATAGTACAATGCCAGGCTATATGTAGTAGAACCTGGAACCTGGTTCATAGAAATACCTAAATTAGTCATCCTAAATTTTAGTTACGGACAACTTAAGCAAAGGACTACTGATTAATTAACCTGGATGTTTATAATGAAGAAGAACTCAGGTCCACCCTGTGCTGCATATTTCTGCAAGTAAAAAAAGTCATCAAAGTGATTTTTCTTTATAAAGTATAAAGCGGTCAAGCATAAGTAGCTACTCAATGATTAAATATTATCAAAGTCAAGAACCAAAACATCAATGAAAAAAAATAACCTGCACGATGCTCCCAGGACGGCCACCGAGATCATCTTCCCTTTTGTCAGATCTCAACCAATCCGCAGCAACCATTTGCATCAAGGTCCCCATTGCTTTAATCTAATGATCAATAGATGTTTGAGGTTAGTGACAAAGTTAATGGCTAAACCGATAAACAATATAAAAGATACTTGCATATCATGTGGTAACCAAAAAACCAAAGTGTTTGATGGTAAATTTAGAACTTGATCATCCATAATAGACTGCTGAAGTAACAAAGTGGACAAAGATGAAACAGATGCATGCACGAGTGGGAAAAACAAAAACCAAAATAGAAATTTCCCTCTATGTTTGCAATTAATACCGCCAAAAAAGTGATAACTTTTTTTTCTGTTTATACCTTCAGGTGGTCTTGGAGATAATTTTCTCCACGAATCAAGAAAGTAGAAGGAACTGCTTCTGTCAAACTGCAAGGTAATGTACAAGTAGGATCTTTTGGAAGAGTGGATCCATACGAGCATGTGATACTGTCTTCCCTGACCATCTCGTGCAAATCCACATAGCCCCTCTTCTGGACTGCAGCAAATCGTCTCTAGGCATTGTTAATCAAATTCCTGAAATTCCTGAAATTCCCAAAGTCACAGGAGGGCAAGAAAAAAAATACCACCTCAACCAAAATACAAGCGTAACAATGAAAGCGCGGGGCATGGGAAGTTCAGCATAATGCCACTGATGTGGCAGGTGTGAGGGACCATGTGAGTGTGTGGTGAGGGCTGTTATATATGGGACGTGAGAGGTAGCTTTTGGAATGTTTGAGTTTGTTATGGGCAGTGAGCATCATGCCACTGTAGGAGCTTACTGCTTTGTGGACAGTAGGACTTTTATCCTTCTGTATTTTCCTTTGATTTCCAGAAATAATATACTTTTGTTCTTCATTATTGATCTATTTTCTTTATTATCCATTACTGTAATTTCTGGCTCGCATCATTATCAAATATATATTGTACAATTCCTAAAGCAATCCCTCAATATTAATTTTCAAGACACAAACTACATTTTAATATGACTTTGTATTGTTCATTTCTTTCAAGTGCAATAAAAGCAGCTATTTTTAATTTTACCTGAGACTTTTGATGACTACATTCAGCCATCCATCCATTTCCTGACTCATCACAGTCTAATGGTTCCAGCCATCTTGTAATGCTGCACATGCAAGAGAATCAATAAGTAAAATATAAACTAAAACATTTATCTTCTAATCGAGTACATAAAGATCCAGCGATATAAAATAATTGTATGTCCAGTAATATAAACTTGTCAACAAAAGAAGACTGCCGGCGACTCTCCCAACCATTTGAATGGTTATGGAATATGCAGATGAGGATTTAAGATAAGATCTCCAGCATTTCCAATCAATAGCAAGCATAGGCTTTACAACAGATTGCTTTCCCTTGTTCACTGATGATATAACATACCCTCCACCTACAAAAGAATGTAATGAATCATTCTTCAACTCATTCATGACTTTCCGCTGAACTGTCTATCAAGCAACACTCTGGGGTACTAGAACTTCTAAAATAACAAATTCGGACATAGCCTTTCTGGCGAGGGCACTTTTTGTGAAACACAGAATGGTGAAGAATAACTGTGACAAGGAAAACCAAAGAAGTTAATTTCATTCAGAATAACTGTGTGTACAAATATATTTTCTTTCATAATTCACTACTACCATAGGTTCCATCATCTTCTCTCCTCCAATAGCGCCGCAACAAGAGATCCCTTCGTTTCATTCCCCTGCAAAAACACAAATGAAAATAATAAATCTATTACCAAAAAACACCAGTAAGAGACTGATTTAAAACAAGAAGTGCTACATGATAAGCAATAAAGGGTTGGGTCTTACCAAGGCAACCAATCATTGTAAAGCTGCTTGTGAATAATGTCAGTGTGACCATCCAGGTGCTCAACTACATTCCCCTTATAGAAACAAAAATCCGATCTGCAAGCCAATATTTTTCATGATAATAGATTAATAGTACCAAAATAATATAACAACGCAAAAAAGATAACTGAAGGTGGAGAGAAGACTATATTACTTTCTAGATTGATACACGATTAGTACAGTGATTAGGGCTAACTCAACAGAAACACAAACACCCAAATCTGATACTGAAAGGCTTGCTACTTCCATTTTCTCATTAAGCAATAATAAGCAAAAGGGAATGTTTTGATATCACCAACAATCACGTACAACAACTATCAAGAAGAAGATCAAACTATCACCAACAAAAAGAGAAAGGGGCAAGAACCCATAAAAATAAAAGCGGCAAGAACTAACCTTCCTTGTGTCGCGTGAGTTGAGAGAGTGAGGACGACATGGCAAACGATGGTGGAGAGGACGGCGTGGCAAACGATGGTGGAGAAGACGGCGTGGAATCGCAGAAAACGACGGTGGAGAGGACGGCGTGGAGTCGCAGCAAACAATGGTGGAGAGGACGGCGAGTGTGGAGAGATTTTGGAACGATTTGGGGACGCGGCGGCGCAGGGAGGAGGGGGAGTTCAGAGGTTTTGGGACGTTGAGGGGGGAGGAGGGGAGGCGTACTGTTTGTGCGTGAAGGGTTTTTGGGAACGGGAAGGTAATAACGCGTGAAGGATTTTTAGAAATTGAGAATAGGTAGCGCTTTCTTTGAAAAAGCGCTCCTGATGGGGGTATGCGAGATTTGCAATAGGGAGCGCTTTTTAAAAAGCGCTCCTCATTACCAATCTCGCATACCCCCATCAGGAGCGCTTTTTAAAAAGCGCTCCTCATTGCCAATCTCGCATACCCCCATCAGGAGCGCTTTTTAAAAAGCGCTCCTCATTGCAAATCTCGCATACCCAATCAGGAGCGCTTTTTAAAAAGCGCTCCTCATTGCAAATCTCGCATACCCCATCAGGAGCGCTTATTTGGAAAGCGCTACTCATGTCTGAAATAGGGAGCGCTTCTTACAAAAGCGCTACTGATTGTGCCGTTCTTTATTTGAGCTTTTGGCGTAGTGTTTGTTAACCTCGGGCCTGAATCACATAACACCAATCGGACTTGTCATCTAATCTTTCAGACATTAGTGTGTTTAGTAATGTACCAATGGTATATAACATTTTTCATAGATGGACTATAGTAGTAGTGTACGAAAGGAAACCAAAATAAATAGAAAAAAAGACACAAAAAAAGTAGAAACTGAGTAAAAAAAATAGAGAAATATAGAAGATAGGAAGCCGAAACCACAACCACCACCGTGAGTTCTCTGGCGAGCACCACCACTTCGCCCCAGAT
Source organism: Astragalus membranaceus (assembly GCA_039519185.1). Classification (NCBI taxonomy): domain Eukaryota; kingdom Viridiplantae; phylum Streptophyta; class Magnoliopsida; order Fabales; family Fabaceae; genus Astragalus; species Astragalus membranaceus. Next base: position 14,679,027 of record CM076848.1, read on the forward strand.
CTCCCGTGAGCTGCCGCGACCAGCACATCCAACACCACCGTAATGTTCATTTTTTATTACAACATCACCATGTTCAAATGAAGGGGAATGTGAGATATAAATAGGCCTATAATTCCCTCTCTATTCATTTTAATATTGGCTACCAATATAGTGAAGGAAGGGGACATGGAAATAGTGAGTTGACAGGTGAACATGCGTGTTACTGTAGAGGCAAAGAAAATTGGCATGAAAAATAAAAGCACAATTAAATGAAGTAAGGTGCAAACAGTTTCCAAATTTATTATGTATTCATATCGTATAAATATACGACAATTCTACGATTGTCTCTTAAAAAAACAAACAAATATTTTGTCAATAGTTGAGTAGAGTAGAGTCTTTAGAGCCAGCAAATCGCAAATCTCAATCAGAATCAAAATTAGAAACAAATGGAGAAAAAAATAAAAATAGCTAGGAAATAAATGAGGGTTTATTTTGACTGACTGGAGATAGCCTAAACTCCCAGGAAAGCAGCAATTTACGGACCTGCAGTGCACAAAACATGGGAAGATTAGAAAATCAGCGGCAAGAAATCATAAACTGATACAGGAAAATAATAAAGAAATAATTGAGTCTTTAATTTGATTGAATGGAGTTAGTAAAAACCATATCAAATTCCGGGAGCATCCTTCATACATAAGATTGACCAAAACCATATCAATTTCCGATAGCATTCGTCAAAATATGTTTTTAAAAATTAAAGGCGTAGTTTGTGCACAAACATTAGATATTATTCTACCCTGCAAAATTATGCAACAAACCTGAGACGATTAGCTGAATAGGAAAGAAAACTATATAATTTGTTGAATTGAAAATAAGGAACTCGAAACCTAAAAAAAGAAACAGAGAAAATAAGGGGTAAATCCTGACTTGATCACACTTGTAATTATTCCGCAGTCCTTGCCCAGTATCACTAATCACGTGATACAGTTCTTCCTGAGTTTTTGAGTGGTGTTCTGAAGAAGGCCGTATAGACCGACATTGCGTGGGCTTGCTTCCGCCGGTTGATGGCTACGATTGTCTTGACAGTCTTGAGGCCGCGATTCAAACGGTGTGGTCACCGGAGTGAGACACTACAAAAAATTGCCCATTAGCGACGGAAATTAGCGAGAGACTAATGTTCCCTCGCAAAAACTGGAATTAGCGACGGAATTTGCGAGGGAATAGGGGCTGTCGTATTTTTGAGAATTAGTGACGGAATTTCAGACATTAGCGACGAAAATTTTGAAAATTAGCGACGGAATTTCAGTCCCTCGCTAATTTCTGTCAGTTTTCAGATGATAAGACTCCGTGCAGGTGTTTAGCGACGGAATTTGCAGTCCCTCGCTAATTCCGTCGCTAATTTTTTGACTTTTCAGCTTATTTATCCTCTCACACACACTCTTCTCTCCTATTCTCCTCACACTCTTCTTCTCTCTTCACTCTTCCACCACCACACCACCACACCACCACCTCCTCTCACACTCTTCTTCTCTCTTCTCTTCCACCACCACACCACCACCACCCCCACTCGTTTCTCTCTCTCTCTCTTTCTCTCCTTCTCCCTTACTATTCTCCTTCTCTCTTTACCATAATACCCTTCACCACCACTCGTTTCTCTCTCTTTCTCTCCTTCTCCCTTACTATTCTCCTTCTCTCTCTACCATAATACCCTTCACCACCACCACCACCACCACCACTCATTTCTCTCTCTCTTTCTCTCCTTCTCCCTTAGTCTTCTCCTTCTCTACCCTAATACCCACCACCACCACCACCACCACCACCACCACCACACCATAATAATAATATAAAAAGGCTGATATTGTCAAAAAAAATAAAAAAAAATTGGCTGAATAAAAAAAATGTGGCTGTCAGATTTAGCGACGGAATTTGAATCCCTCGCTAATTAGCGAGGGAATTAGCGACGGAACATTCCCTCGCTAATTAGCGAGGGATTCAAATTCCCTCGCTAATCCCATTAGCGAGGGACTGATTCTGTCGCTAATTCTCTCGCTAATGGGTATTAGCGACGGATTTGAGGCCATTAGCGAGGGAAAAATCCCTCGCTAATGGGCATTTTTTTTGTAGTGAGATCTATGACAGAAGTTGGTTTCTCTACTTTCCCTGTCTTTGTCGCTTCTTATCGCTCTCTCATGCTTTTTTGGGGCTAATTAAGGGTGATCGTACACCCATGTTCTTCCTTTGCCATTGTTCTCTACCGATTACGTTCCGCGTTTACCGTTCCCATAACCGCCGTCGCGAGCGTCATTATAGTCACTGCGAATGCCATCTGCACCGCCGCTCTCCCCATCTGCTCTTTGCGGCCATTTGCACCGCCGCTCTCCCTATCTGCTCTTTGTGGCGGCTCCAGTAATACTCCCCCACAAATTGTCTTCTCTCACGCCCCTTTAACAGGGAAAATGAAAGTCCTATAAGAACATAATCCAAAAAAAACAGAAGGAATTTAATTCATTGAAGAATATAACAGAAAAATGAAAGGTAAGATTTTAGCAACAAAAGAAAGTGAGAATAGAGAAGAGAGACAGAGTGAAAAATCAAAGAGACAAAAAAGAAAAGAGGAAGAGAGGAAGCTCACCACCGGAAACTATAACAACCAGAGAACCACTGTGGCGAATTTACCCCCACCGCCGGAAGAACCAATCCTCCCTCCCCATACCGGATCCATGACCATCACATCTGGACCACACTTCGCTGTCTCTGGCTTTCGTTTATTTTTCAACCTCTCTCTCTCTCTCTCCCCCCCTCTCTCTCTCTCTCTCTCTCTCTCTTATTTTGTTGTTGTTCTTCTTGTGTCTGAAATCCCTCTCCGTGGCTTTCTTCCTTTTGTTCATTTCACTTTGGGTGGAATGAAATTTAATGTTTGGTTGTGTTTGTCTAATAAAGTGGTTGGCAAGAAGGAGTAATGAAAGTTGAAACAAAGGGTGGGAAAGAAATACGTATTCGAGAATTGAAAAATATCAATTCGAAAAAAATAGGCTTAAATACACTTTTGGTCCCCCTATTTTGACTAATTCACGATTTTGGTCCCTAAAGTTTTAATTTGACGATTTTGGTCCCCCTATTTTCCCAATTTGAAAAATCAAGGTCCCCCACCCCAATTTTGACTCACTCATCCTACGTGGCAGTCCACGTAGACTGCCACGTAGGCGCACCCCCCACCCCCACCCCTTCTTCTTCCTCGTGAACCCCCCTCCCCCTTCACTGTTCCCCCTCCCACCGTGAACCCCCCTCCCTCCCCTCCCCGTCGCTCTCCCTCCCCTCCCCGTCGCTCTCGCTCTCCCTCCCCTCCCCATCGGTCTCCCTCCCCCTCCTTCGTCGCCTCCCTTCGCAGATCTCTCCCTCCCCTCATGCGTCGCTCTCCCTCCCCTCCTCTCTCTCTCTCTCTCCCTCTCTCTGCGCGAAGATCTCTCTCTCTCTCACTCTCGCAGATCGCAGATTTGCGATCCTCTCCCCGTCGCGTCGCTATCGGTGGTGGGTTGGGTTGGGGTGGGGTGGGATGGGGTGGGGTCGGTGGTGGGTTGGGTTGGGGTGGGGTGGGGTCGGTGGTGGTGGGGTGGGGTGGGGTGGGGTGGGGTGGGGGTGGGGTGGGGGTGGGGTGGGGGTGGGGGTGGGGGTGGGGTGGGGGGGGGTGGGGTGGGGGGGGTGTGCCTACGTGGCAGTCCACGTGGGCTGCCACGTAGGATAAGTCAGTCAAACTGAGTCAAAATTGGGGTGGGGGACCTTGATTTTTCAAATTGGAAAAATAGGGGGACCAAAATCGTCAAATTAAAACTTTAGGGACCAAAATCGTGAGTTGGTCATAATAGGGGGACCAAAACTGTAATTAAGCCAAAAAAATATTTATTTGAGTAAAGAAAGTATTTATTGACTCACTGTTTGGCCTTTGACTTTGGTGGGGTAGTTGGCTTGAATTGGTTATATACATGTATTGCAAAATTAGGGAAAACCTCAATAGCACCTTTGTCTAAAGCTTCGAATATACTACATACGGCAGGAATACACTCTTTCTATTATATATAATATATAAGATTTTACATCTTTTTTTACTCTTTTTCTTTCTTAAATCTGTCTCCCCCCCCCCCCACCCCCACACACAAGTTTTGTCCAGTCACTCATTGACGTTATTATTAGATAAATACAGTTGATATAATAATAATAATAAATTCTGTGATTCGAGGCCCATGAAAAGTATGTTCTCGTTTTATTATCAGACCCTTGAAGTCAAATGCTAGTGATAATATCTAAGTCTGCCATAATATGACCTTAAACTAATAAAGTTACAGGATCAAACATCGATCTTCTAGATATTATTACCTGCTAAAGCAACAAGAGTGGACTCCAATCCATTGTGGCCTCAAATTCCACCATGGTTGGCAAAACTTTAGAGTTATTGTCTAGCTCACAATCACTAGCCTGAAGTTGAATAACAGAACTCATGGTAATATTTTATTGTGTGTGCGCGCTATTGTAAGTGTGAGAGGTCATGGTATAGGGAGGTAGAAGTCCCTATAGCCACTTGAGCATACTTTCTAAGGGACAACATGAAAATGGAGATCAACTGAAGTATATTAAATCAGTGTGAATTGTCTGCACTAGAAACAAAAGGATTATAATGAAGTGGAAAATTCTATTGCACAAATATGTTACAAAATTGGAGGAACTTGAACAAAATTTACCAGAGCGAGTTACATGAAAGTCCTATACAAGACTAGGCAAACCTGAAAAATTCAGGACGAAACAATTACAACACCAAAAAAAGAAAGATACGGTTATTACTATCTTGGCCCGGAAAGGCGAACCGCGGATAAATAAGCATCACTATTGCAGTCTGATGGGCCAGAAGAGGTGCCACCTTCACTAGAGGATTTGAACATGGAAGAGTAAAGGCGAGAACCCAAGTAAGAACTAATTGGTGGCTTAGGAACAGTACAGACACTCTCCAACATTTGAACAACTTTAGTCATAGAAGGCCTCATAGACATGTCTTCTTGTATGCACCACAATGCAACATTAATAGCAATATGTACCCTATCATCATGCTCATCTATTTTCAATTCTGAATCAAGAATATCTTTCAGCTTCCCTTCTTCCATCATCTTAAATGCAAAAGTAGGGAAATGAGATTTCTCTGAACTTTCATTAGGATCATAATTCTTCCTTCCCCCAATAATCTCTAGCAACACCATCCCATAGCTATAGACATCACTTTTCTCTGATATAGCATAGTTTGTTATCCACTCCGGGGCAAGGTAACCTCGGGTTCCCCTCAGCGTTGTAAAAACATGGCTTTGTTCTCTATTCATGAGCTTTGCAAGGCCAAAATCTGAAACCTTAGCCATGAAATGATCATCTAGAAGCACATTTTCAGGCTTGATGTCACAATGAACAATCTTTGAGTCACAATCTTCATGCAGATAAGCAAGTCCTTTAGCTGTTCCAAGGGCTATATTAAACCTTGTATCCCAATCCAACAGAAACTCACCTTTGTTTTTCTTGAATATCCATTTATCCAATGAGTTATTAGCCATATACTCATAAGCTAGAAGCCGATGAGTTCCGTCGGCACAGAATCCTCTAAGCCTTACTAAATGAAGATGATGAATGCTGCCAATGATGCTAACTTCAGCCCTGAACTCTTTCTTCCCTTGTCCAATACCTTCCAACTGCTTCACAGCGAGTTGAGTTCCATCCGGTAGAACTCCTTTGTAAACCGACCCGAAACCTCCTTGCCCAAGTTTCACAGAGAAGCTATTAGTTGCTGCTTCAAGATCTTTGTACCTAAAACGGATTGGCATACCAGTTAAATTTTCCAAGAAGTTGTCCTCTTCTGAGTTCTCTCGAGGAGACTCGGGTAACTTTTTCTTTTTCCCAAGGTATCTAACTCCCACAAATATCAGAACAGAAATTACAAGCAAAGTTACTATGACAATGATCACAACAACTATAGTGTGCTTACTGCTGCTTCCATTGCCACTTGTTCCATTACCAGCACCTCCATCACTAGATACCTTAATGTAAGAAACATAACCAGAATCATTATCAGGATTCTGAAAGCTTCCTACACTGTCCAAAAGGAAACAATTCCCTGAACTTCTATGAAAGAACATTGCAAGGCACGAACAATTTCCACGACAAGATGCCTGGCAACCGGGCAAATCGGTTTTTGAAAAGGGCTGAAGAAAATCAAGAGCAAAGTAACTAAGTCCATCATCAGCTTTCTGTAGCCTAATAGATTTTTCTGATTTAACACCATCACAAGGAGACACAAAACCTGGTTTGCAATTTGGAAGAACAGAAGGACAGCTACACTTACTGCGACTGCTTGTACACACACTATAAGGATCACAAGGTTCTGGTGTACCACAAGGATCTTGTGGTATTCTTGTTGGTGAATCACCATTAAATCCACCACTATTAAGATTAGAGAAAGTGATGAATCCGTCCGTTCCCAAAACCGCAATCCAGGTGGAATTTATACCTGCATCAGCAGAGAAAATAAATTGCCATAACAAAGATTTCTTGTTATCATAAAACCTCCATGAATTATCACTGAGATTTGCCAAGGCCACAACATCACCATCCTTATCAGTAGTTCTACGGCTATCCTTCTGCATAGTCCAATAAGGTTGAGGAGTTTTAAAACCAGCAGAAAGAACAACATTGCCAGATTTGATTTCAAGAACATAGGTCAAGTTATTAGGACTAGGTTCACTTGTGAGTTTCATTCCTTCAGTGAAATCCTGTTTAGGCATCAAAGTATCAGTTGGATAACTAAAACTCTGCCAAATAACCGTTTCATTGTCTTTCCCAAGCAAAACTAAATTCCCGGTGTCCTGCAATTCCATTGAAGAAACCCCTTTGCCACTTGTATTTGTAGACCAGATCACGGTTCCATCTTTTTGTAAGAAAGCATTGCCTTTGTTATCGAAGACGAAATTATCGGAATTGGAAACGGGTAAACCTCTGTTAGCAGTCCAAATGACGGTGGAGGTGGAGCTAGCCACGTGGACAAGTAGGAGGAGAAACTTGGTGGTGTCGTTGACGGTGGTGAAAAAACCAAAAGCGAATTCACCTTTGTTTGATACGAGGAACTTTCCATCTTTGTCAATCCAATCCATTTGTGAACCTTCAGTCCCCGGTGAGAGACTTCCAATATGTTGAATTCCACAGAAACATAGTTTGGAAACAATAAGGATGTAGAAGACAATAACATGGGATGTGGTGTGATGTTTTCTTCCCATGTTGTTTACAGGGAAGAAAACTGTGGAAGTTGTAAAATTGAAATGAGAAAGAAGATTCCAGACTAGTAGGTAAAGAGAAGTAATTGCATACCTGGTGAGTGGTGGTGCAGTAGAAGAGAAGAGAAGAGAAGGAGAAGAAGGGTGGTAGCTTAGCTGGCAAGAAGAAAGGGGATGAGAATGGTAATAACTAATAAACGAAGTGGATGAGAGAGGTAAGCAGCCGTAATAAAACATACTACAATACAGATCTCACTTTGACTTTGGTTGCCTCAGTTCCGTCATTTAAAAGTAGGTAGTTGTCGCCGTGAAAACACACATTATTATGAGCTGGGTTTTTTCTTCCCTTTCTATTCTGTGTTTGCGTTGACGATTTGACCAAGACGATTTCTATAAGGATTTTGTCAAAAAAGAAAAGTAAAAAAGAGTATATTAAGGTTCATGTTTTTTTTTTTTTTACAAAAATGTGTAATAATATAACTAAACTCTTTAGATCTAGCAGCATACAAAGTTACAAACAAGATGTCCTTGCTAAATAATGAACGGTTTGGTTTACGGCCGATGTGTCACCTTTTTATCATGCTGGCATTTGGTGACATGTATCTAGTGCCTAGGTAAACTGTCACATCTTCTCAAATCCCTAATTTCATCCCAATTCTTCTTCTTCATTGATTCATCTCTCCCTCACTCTCTGCAAGCATAGCGCACCCATATCTAAATAACCAACCTTTTTAAATCAGTCCTCAAACTGAACTGGGTTTATTATCGACAGTTCACTAACTTGAAATGGGTTATATTACAGTTCAATGAACCATGCCGGTTATGGGGATCAATCGTTCGGCCCAGTCCAATTTTCTGAACCATGCTTGGGACACTTTTAAACAAAACATGACATGGAAACTAGGCAATGGCAAAACTATCAAATTTTGGACTGACCCTTGGCTTTGTAATAATGCTTCACTCCAGCCCATCGCTCTCCAACCGCTTGCTGAGATTGCTGCTTGTAAAGTGGCTAGTGGCTATACCACTCATGATGGTAACTGGGACGTTGATTCTTTGTCTGGCCTTATTCCTTCTACCCTACTTCACCACATAATTTTCGCTCCTGCTCCTCGCATCCTGCATATCGAGGATGCCCTCGTTTGGGACTTAACTCCCGATGGAGAGTTTTCCACAAAATCTGCATACAAGACTTTACTAGATACTACTCAACATACAAACAAAAATTATTCAGGTATATTTGGAAGTGTCAGGGTCCTGAAAGAGTCAGGTTCTTCCTCTGGAAAATCCGGCCACCAAGTCCTCATGTCAAACGCTGAGAGACGACGTAGGCACCTAACGGCGTGCTATCTTTGCCCGATTTGTGGCGGTGCGCCGGAAATCCTCTTCCACCTTTTTAGAGATTGCCACTGCATCAAGATTTTGTAGGGTTGGCTTCGCGTTCCATACATTCACTCCTTCTTCTCAGATCTTCCCTAGTCGCATTGGTCCTTGAACAATCTTATTCCTAGTCATCGGAGCAAAGAGCATTTCAATTGGAGCATATGTTTTGGCATAATCCTAGATCAAATCTGGTTTGCTAGCAATGATGCATTGTTTAAACATAAATCAATGACAATTTGTGCTTTAATGGTGAAAATCAAAAATAGGTCCAGGCGATTCTTACCTATACGAGGCGAATTTGGGGGAAATCTTCGGTGGCCCCTTTGGCAATCCCCCGACTTCTCCTTCGTGTGACTAGTTGCTGCGCTTTTGGGCCTTTGCCTCTTTTGTATCACATAAAAAAACCAAACACGTATATTCATCATTCACTAGTTAAATCTGCTAATCAAATACGCTATCCACTAGCGGATGAGACTTGATAAACAAAGTCTAAGAGGATATTACCATCAAAATAATTAATTTATATGTAATTGATTTAACTAAATATATTAAATTTATCGATTATGACATTTATAATAATGTATCATTTAAATTTGTCAAAAAAAAATGTATCATTTAAAAAAATTATCTCCAAAAAGCAGGATCCTAAGTCTAAGTCCAAGTCTGCCTATATATAATTAAATATTATAAACGATTTCTTGTGTTATGCATGTACTTACCATTGCCATCTGAATACAGAGCTTAGTTGTAAAGTGGAAATGTGGAAGATCTAGACAGGCTGCACTCTAAGTTGGCTCGTTGATTGTAACTTTTTCTTTTAAACATTTGGTCAGGGGTTCGATCTCTGGCGGTGCGTATGGAGAGACATCGCTGGAGAAAGGTCAACTCCTTAAATGGATCTCCAGTGCCTCGAGGATTAGTCTCCCCAGTCGACAGGGAGGATACCTGGAGAAACCAAAAAAACAACACATGGCCTCTAACGAATATTTAGTTAAGAGTTCCATCTCCAATTCATGCGTATGAAAAAATATCCGGTAAATATATTACTTTGATTTACTCAAACATTTGGTAAAGAAGGAAGGTGGGACTAATTAAAACTTAAGAAGGTTGTATCACATGTTAAATTAAATTAAACCAAGATTAATGGAATATTTTATTTCCATGTTGGTTACAATTTAATGCAGAGTTGGATGAACGTGAGTAAAACGTCAAAGTTTGTGCAACCAACACAAAGTTTGGGCCCATTTTTAGAACTTTTAGTACATGATCTTTATTGTTTATTTTCACAAAAAAACATTATTTTACAAAATTTTACCAATAATTTTTTCACTACTAACACCGTGAAAGTTAACTTATTTGGTAGTTAATTGATGATCTGGCTTTGTACATGGAAGACCAAATTTTTTTATTAGACATGAAAGACCAAATTGAAATCTAAAAACTCAAATAATATATTTCTTCGTGTTTTCTAAATTAAGACCTAGAATTTTTGGCAAGGATTTTCCCCCCCTAGATTATGTCCCGAATCACTATTACTACATATCCATGAGTTATTATTCCCAATTTTTTTTAAGAGGCCGGCACAATGACCACATATAAGGAGAAATAGGGAATGAGAGTATCGCATACCGGATTCGAATCCGAGAGCAACTAAAAAATGTTTCTAGTTCCAACCAACTCTACACCACTGGGACCAAATTTAAGTACCGACATATTGAGCAAATTAAATGAAGCGCTCAAGTATAACTTAACCTGTTTATTAACCATGGAGTCGTGTATTACAAATGATCTTAGATTGTGGCATTGTGATCACCCATATCTAATGGGAGGTTTTAGAGACTTCTTGGCCAGAAAAGGAGCAAACATTCTTGGTTCCTATTTTTTTTTTGACACAAACATTCTTGGTTCCTTTTTTTTGTTATTATGTTTTTGGTGCGCAGTTTCCACCTGCTTTTCCGATGACTAATCTACGTCGGGGAACCTGGCTAGCCACGAGTACCCGACTTTGCCGGCTCGTGTGGTTCTCCCCTCCCAACAGAGTTTTTGTCACACCCAAAATTCGAACCTGAGACCTTGAGGTGGGATCCAAGTCCAGTTACCACTTGAACCAACCATTGTTGGTAACATTCTTGGTTCCTTGTTTCTTAGATTCTAGTTTTTTATATTTATTAAAAAGTAACATTTTGGTGCCTTGTTTCTTAGATTCTAGTTTTTTATATTTATTAAAAAGCAACATTTTGGTGTATGACGTGTGAGTTCAATTCAAACCAACTCATTCAATATCAGTTTGTTTTGTTCAAGATTTGAGGAAACAAACGTAAAATCTGAACCAACTCAAATCGATTAATTATAATTGGCCGTGCAATAGATCTAGGCATATCCAACCCAAACCGACCCGTGAAAATCCCTAATATGATCTGTCATCACCCTCATTTCCAAGTGCTCTTGAGGAAGTTTTTTACTGTCCCAATCCCCATGAGGCCCCAAAGGGGACAACGTCATGAAGATCTTTTTGTACGGATACATCTCTAACTTTTGCGTAAATAAAACGTATCAAGAGAGACATGTATTTTTCACTTTACCATCATAGAATGTTATTTGAAAACAAAAGAAAATTCGATCCACAATTTTGGGATCCTATTAGGGTTATTTGGTTGCTAAAGGAATTAGAGAAGAAAAACAGTATATGAAAAGAAATAATTAAAGAGGTGGGGAATAAAGTAGATTTGAGGAGTGATTTATTATACAAGAAAGAGATGAGAAATTAGAGAGGAACAAGAGTGTTCTTTCTGCTTTGTTTGGTTAGATATTAAATGAGAAGAGATAAATTCATAAATATAATAATTTTTTTTGACCAGAACAAACTCATCTGATTTCATTAAAGATAATAGTCTTAATACAGGTTGGAATCAATTCAAAAACCATAGAGCTAGCATATAATCTTGATACCCTCACAAGCGAATGAGCGGCAAGACTTGCTTGTCTCCGAACATAGCTAACCTGAAAGCTTTGATAATTATTTTTTAAAAGGATAAAAACATTCTTAACTTATATATGTTATTATTGCGCTCTCTCTTTATATTACTGTTACCAAGTGGCTTCAGTCTCAAGAGGGGGGGGTGAATTGAGATTTAAAAACTTTTCAGATCTTTTGAAAATGTTTTTCCCCTTTTCAATGACTTAGATCAATTTTCGCGCAGGTTAAGTGGAAGCGAAGGAATTAGAATATAAAGCAGTAAAGCGGTATAACAGTAAAGCAGGAAAGCAGTAAAGCACGCAGAGATTTATCCTGGTTCGGTCACCTCCTAGTGACCTACGTCCAGTCCTCACACCCTTGTGAGATTTTCCACTAAAACAACAAGGCTTACAGGTGCCTTGGAAAACCTTTACAGACTCAGGCACTCTCCTCCTAGGATACCCCACCTATAGAGAGCCCTCAGATCTAATATAACAATAACAAGAGATACCCCACCCCTGTTACAATCAACTGCCCTAGAAAGATACCCCACTTCCTAGTACATGCAGCTACCCTAGAGAGATACCCCACTCCCTAGAACAAAACACAACAATTGAATAATAAACAATTGTAAATGCAGAAATACCTCTAGTGTAGGCGGATATTACAACTTGAAGAATACAACCCCAACTAACTCTTAGCAACAGATCAGCTCAGACAGACCAACGGTGCGTGACGAGCAAAAGTATAAGCGTGAAGAGTTTTCTCAAAAGTTTTCTGTTTCATGCAAGTGGGTTGAGTTGTGTGTTGTGTGTTGTGTAAAATGAATCGTGAAGCACTGCCTATTTATAGGCTATGAGGAATTCATTTTTACGTTGAAAATAGTGTAGGAATCGATTCTTTGTTAAAATGTATTTGATCTAGGAATCGATTTATTTAGGTGAGGAATCGATTTATCTTTGTTTGGAAAATATGGGAAATCGATTCTTGAGTGCCATGGAAAGCTAGGAATCGATTCTATACTTAGTGAAAATATGTAGGAATCGATTTTCAGCTTGCCTGAGACAAGTGGGAATCGATTCTCAGTTGTTTGCAAAAGATTGGGAATCGATTCTTCCCTTAAAAATTATTTGGCTCAGAAATCGATTTGTGTATTGAAAAACATGACCTGAGAATCGATTTCTACCTTTTCTAATTTACCTGAAAACCGATTTTGATATTTGTTTATGCATGAGGAAATCGATTTTGTTATTTTAAAGGTGATAGAAATGTTTACGTAAATATGCATGCAACTTTAAAAAACTTTGTGAGTGTGTGAGACTTTGAGATACGAGCTGACCTTTGAAAGAGCTTACACTTTTTCCTAAGACACACCCAAACCCTAAGGACTACCCTTATATTTAAGGACTACCCTTAAACTTGAATCTTCAGTTCTTGGCTTGCTTGTCTTGGATTGTGACTTTGACGTATAGTCACTTTTATTGACTTTGACCGTCAATCTTACCTTTGTCTTTTTCATCATCAAAACATATCCTGCAATATCAGGTTACCTGCAACACAAGGTATCCACATTCTCCCCCTTTTTGATGATGACAAAACATTAACTCATCTCAAGGTGGGAGGTTAGTTTAAACAGATAATGTATATGATACTCCCCCTATCATGATGCTCCCCCTGTTTTATTGGCTGTACGCAAGTAAATGCAAATGCATGCTGAATATTAAAAACTTTATTCTTCTCCCCCTTTTTGTCATGATCAAAGAGGGCAACATGTAATTGAAATGCGAATCTAACAGCATGAAGAGGAATCAATGATTCCAAGTTCTCTTCGAATGAAGAAGAAGGTTTCTTTTTGTAAAGGTTTTGTAAAAATATCAGCCAGCTGTTTTGCCGATTCCACAAATTCGATTACACAATCCCCTTTTTGGACATGATCTCTAAGAAAATGGTGTCTTATCTCTATATGCTTGGTCCTAGAGTGTTGGACGGGGTTCTTTGTAAGGTTGATAGCGCTGGTATTGTCGCATTTTATAGGAATATGATCTAGATCTATACCATAGTCAAGAAGTTGTTGCTTCATCCAGAGGATTTGTGCACAACAGCTCCCTGCTGCAACATATTCTGCTTCAGCAGTTGACAGTGCGACACTGACTTGTTTCTTACTGTGCCATGAGACTAATGCACTACCTAGTATGTGACATGTTCCACTAGTGCTTTTTCTATCCAACTTACATCCTGCAAAGTCAGAATCTGAATATCCAATAAGACTACATGTGGCACCTTTTGGGTACCATAGACCAACATTTTGAGTGCCTACCAGATATCTCATTATTCTTTTGACAGCAACTAAATGTGACTCTTTTGGATTTGCTTGATACCTAGCACACATGCAGACACTAAACATGATGTCCGGTCTACTAGCAGTTAAGTAGAGAAGAGAGCCAATCATACCTCGGTATTTGCTTAGTTCTACCGGTTTACCTTCTTCATCTTTGTACAAGTAGCATGAGGTGCTCATTGGTGTGGACATTTCTTTTGCTTTGTCCATTTCGAACCTTTTGAGTAGTTCTTTGCAGTACTTTGATTGAGATATGAAGATGCCGTTGTTTGTTTGTTTTATTTGAAGCCCAAGGAAGAAGTTGAGTTCTCCCATCATTGACATTTCAAATTCATTCTGCATAATACTTGAAAATTCTTTGCAAAGCAATTCATTAGTAGCACCGAAAATAATATCATCCACATAAATTTGCACGAGTAAGATGTCATCTTTTGATCTTTTTATAAAAAGTGTAGTGTCAACTTTTCCTCTTTGAAAATCATGATTGAGTAGGAATTTGCTCAATCTTTCGTACCAAGCTCTGGGAGCTTGCTTCAGACCATATAGAGCCTTTTTGAGTTTAAAAACATGGTCTGGTTTTTCGAAATTTTCAAAGCCAGGAGGTTGTTCAACATATACTTCTTCTTGGATAAAACCATTTAAGAAAGCGCTCTTAACATCCATTTGATACAATTTAAAATCCATGATTGATGCAAAAGCAAGTAACATGCGAATAGCTTCTAATCTAGCTACAGGAGCATACGTTTCATCATAGTCTATTCCTTCTTCTTGATTATAACCTTTAGCAACTAGTCTAGCTTTGTTCCTGATTATTATACCTGATTCGTCTAGCTTGTTTTTAAACACCCATTTTGTGCCTATTATCTGGTGTTTATCAGGTCTAGGAACTAGATCCCACACTTCGTTTCTTTCAAACTGATTTAACTCTTCTTGCATAGCAATAGTCCAATGTTCATCAACTACGGCTTCATCTATATTTCTAGGTTCAATTTGAGATACGAAAGCCATATGATTACATGCATTTCGAAGAGAGTTACGAGTAGTTACCCCTTTTGTTACATCACCTATGACATTTTCAAGCGAGTGATCCCTTGGGATTCTCCATTCCTTGGGAAGTTCACTGCTTGATCCTTCTTCTGACTTCTCTTGAGGGGTGGTTTTTGTTTCTTCTTCTTTCTTCTTCTCACCTATCTCTAACTCTTTAGGTTCATCTGCAATATCAATAACCTTTCCCAGCCTTTTGGGGTTAGTTTCATCAAATGTAACATGTACAGATTCCTCAATTACCTTATTTCTTTTATTAAAAATTCTAAAGGCCTTGCTAGATAAAGAGTAACCAAGAAAAATTCCTTCATCAGCTTTAGCATCGAATTTACCTAGGTTGTCTTTTCCATTATTCAATACAAAACATTTGCAACCAAAGGTGTGAAGGTGTGAAATATTTGGTTTTCTCCCCTTGTAAAGTTCATAGGGGGTTTTCTTTAAAATAGGCCTAATTAGAACTCTATTCATAACATAACAAGCAGTACTTACAGCATCCGCCCAAAAATATTTTGGGATGTCATGATCATTTAACATTGTTCTGGCAAGTTCCTCCAATGATCGATTTTTCCTTTCAACAACTCCATTTTGTTGAGGAGTTCTAGGTGCTGAGAAGTTGTGATTTATACCAAGTTCTTCACATAGGATTTCGAATTTTTCATTTTCAAATTCTCCACCGTGATCAGATCGAATTTAGACAATCTTCAATTCTTTCTCATTTTGAATGCTGCGAGCAAGCTTTTTGAATGCTCCAAAAGCTTCGCTCTTATTTGCCAGAAAGAGAGTCCAGGTATACCTTGAATAATCATCTACTATAACTAGAGCATAGTAATTTCCACCATAACTTTTTGTCCTTGAGGGACCAAATAGATCCATGTGTAACAGCTGCAAAGGTTTGTTAGTAGACACAATATTCTTTGATTTAAATGACACTTTTACCTGTTTACCCTTTTGGCATGCATCACGCAATTTATCTTTTTCAAACTTGATATTAGGCAAACCACTAACTAGATCTTTAGACACTAGCTTGTTAAGATGATCCATATGAATGTGAGCTGTCCTACGGTGCCATAACCAAGAGTTTTCTTCCTTACTAATGAGGCAACATGCATTATGTGATGAAACACTATCTAAACTCATCATGTATATGTTTTCTACTCTATTTCCTATCATTCTAACTTGTTTACTTTGTTTATCCTCAATGATGCATGAACCTGAGTCAAATATTACTCTATTTCCTTTATCACAAAGTTGGCTAATGCTTAAAAGATTATGTTTAAGACCTTCAACATAGAGCACATTATCAATAGCAGTAGATAAGTCTTTACCAACTTTACCTTCACCAAGGATTCTTCCTCTGTTATTGTCACCATAAGTCACATGACCGCTTGATCTGGGGGTAAGAGTTAGGAACTTTGTAATATCTCCAGTCATGTGCTTTGAGCATCCGCTGTCAAGGTACCAATCTGACCCCCGTACCTTGAAGCATACCTGCATTGGTTCAAAACAAGGTTTTAGGTACCCAAATCTCTTTGGGTCCTTGTGGGTTAGTGTTTGGTATGGTCCTTTTGGGAACCCATACCTTTTTCATAGTTTGCTTACCTCTTGCCCTGCAAACAGAAGCTGTATGTCCAGGTTTATCACAATAGTAACATCTAATATAAGGTTTAGTGGAAAACTTAGGTCTATGATGCATATTGCTTTTCACAAAATTATTTCTCTGAATCCTAAGATGCAATTTGGGCATTTTGTCTATTGTACATTCAAGCTCATTGATTTTCTTTTCATGTTCTGTACATTTATCACATGCATAATTTTCATTAACATACACAAGTTTATCATTTTCTTTCCTAAGTTCTAATTTTTCTTTAGTTAAAACATTAACTTCATCTTGAAGATTAGCAATGGTTTTCTTTGATTTATCTAATGCCTTAGCTAATTTCATAGAATCATCATGCAACTCAGTGAAAGCTTCATATAAATCATCATATGCATTTTGTAAAGAGTCAGGGTTAGAAATTACCTCGTTTTCATTTTCGCTTTCATGATCAGCCATTAATGCAACTTGAGCTTCTTCATCCTCTGATTCATCTGATGAGTCCATGCAGTTGTCTTCCCATGCAATGTAGGCTTTTCTTCCTTTGTTATTTTTGAATGCCTTCTTTTCAGATTTGGAGTCCTTTTTCTGTAGAATAGGACATTCCATTTTCATGTGCCCGGGTTTCCCGCATTCATAACAAGTAGGAGGACCGGATGTACTTTCTTTGCTGGAGAACTTTTTTGATTTGAAGTTCTTTCTTGGATAGTTGTTGCTTTTCATGAACCTTTTGAACTTCCGAACCATAAGAGCCATATTCTCTTCACTTTCTTCAATTTCATCATCTGAGTTGTCACTATCATCAAATTGACTAGAACAAGATGCTTTTAGAGCCAAGCTTTTCTTTTTCTTATCTGTATTTTCGTACTCAGCTAGACGAGTGAGTTCTAGTTCGTGCTCTTGAAGTTTACCGAACAGAGTAGCCAGAGTCATAGTAGCTAAATTTCTTGATTCAGCTATAGCAGTAACCTTGGGTTGCCATTCTCTATTCAGACATCTCAGAACTTTGTTGATTAGATCCTCTGCAGGAAATGACTTACCCAACAAGCTTAACTGATTCACAATGTGAGTGAACCTTTTCTGCATTTCTGGTATTGTTTCACCTGTATTCATTCTAAATAATTCGTACTCTCTGATAAGAGTATTTGTTCTTGCCCTTTTCACTTCATTTGTACCCTCATGAGTAACTTGGAGATTATCCCACATTTCTTGGGCAGATTTACAGTTTGAAACTCGAAAAAATTCATCAGGACTTAAAGCAGAAGTAATAATATTTTTGGCACGTAAATTATGTTGCACTTTTCTTTTCTCATCATCAGACCATTCATTTCTACTTTTAATAGTAAGAATACCATCTACTAAGTGTGTGGGGACATAGGGTCCTTTTTCCACAGCATCCTAAACATCTAAGTCTACCCCTTCAATAAAGATTCTCATTCTTTCTTTCCAATATGCGTAATCTTTCCCGTTGAATCCCGGAGGACGGGTAAGAGAAGCACCCTCTTGCGTAGACCAACCTGAAGCCATTTCTCTCGAAGCTGCTAGGCCCTTTATACAAGAGTCTAGCTCTGATACCACTTGTTACCAAGTGGCTTCAGTCTCAAGAGGGGGGGTGAATTGAGATTTAAAAACTTTTCAGATCTTTTGAAAATGTTTTTCCCCTTTTCAATGACTTAGATCAATTTTCGCGCAGGTTAAGTGGAAGCGAAGGAATCAGAATATAAAGCAGTAAAGCGGTATAACAGTAAAGCAGGAAAGCAGTAAAGCACACAGAGATTTATCCTGGTTCGGTCACCTCCTAGTGACCTACGTCCAGTCCTCACACCCTTGTGAGATTTTCCACTAAAACAACAAGGCTTACAGGTGCCTTGGAAAACCTTTACAGACTCAGGCACTCTCCTCCTAGGATACCCCACCTATAGAGAGCCCTCAGATCTAATATAACAATAACAAGAGATACCCCACCCCTGTTACAATCAACTGCCCTAGAAAGATACCCCACTTCCTAGTACATGCAGCTACCCTAGAGAGATACCCCACTCCCTAGAACAAAACACAACAATTGAATAATAAACAATTGTAAATGCAGAAATACCTCTAGTGTAGGCGGATATTACAACTTGAAGAATACAACCCCAACTAACTCTTAGCAACAGATCAGCTCAGACAGACCAACGGTGCGTGACGAGCAAAAGTATAAGCGTGAAGAGTTTTCTCAAAAGTTTTCTGTTTCATGCAAGTGGGTTGAGTTGTGTGTTGTGTGTTGTGTAAAATGAATCGTGAAGCACTGCCTATTTATAGACTATGAGGAATTCATTTTTACGTTGAAAGTAGTGTAGGAATCGATTCTTTGTTAAAATGTATTTGATCTAGGAATCGATTTATTTAGGTGAGGAATCGATTTATCTTTGTTTGGAAAATATGGGAAATCGATTCTTGAGTGCCATGGAAAGCTAGGAATCGATTCTATACTTAGTGAAAATATGTAGGAATCGATTTTCAGCTTGCCTGAGACAAGTGGGAATCGATTCTCAGTTGTTTGCAAAAGATTGGGAATCGATTCTTCCCTTAAAAATTATTTGGCTCAGAAATCGATTTGTGTATTGAAAAACATGACCTGAGAATCGATTTCTACCTTTTCTAATTTACCTGAAAACCGATTTTGATATTTGTTTATGCATGAGGAAATCGATTTTGTTATTTTAAAGGTGATAGAAATGTTTACGTAAATATGCATGCAACTTTAAAAAACTTTGTGAGTGTGTGAGACTTTGAGATACGAGCTGACCTTTGAAAGAGCTTACACTTTTTCCTAAGACACACCCAAACCCTAAGGACTACCCTTATATTTAAGGACTACCCTTAAACTTGAATCTTCAGTTCTTGGCTTGCTTGTCTTGGATTGTGACTTTGACGTATAGTCACTTTTATTGACTTTGACCGTCAATCTTACCTTTGTCTTTTTCATCATCAAAACATATCCTGCAATATCAGGTTACCTGCAACACAAGGTATCCACAATTACTAGTTATTTCTTTTACAAAGAGCCCTCATGGAATATTTCTGCAATACTCATCTGATAACTACTTCTTTTCTTCTGGACCGATCCTTAAATTTTGGGTGCTTAGGTAAACCCAAAAAATGTTGCCCTCATGACCTTAATATATACCTTCTTCAATTTGTTGTTGGAAATAATTGATAAATCATGCATTTATAATTAAGGTTATTTTAAAAACATTTTACCAGGAATCAAAGCAAGACTGTTTAATCTATCTTATGACATAATAAATTGTAAACTCAATTTAGAAATCCTTCTTTCAGCAGTGCAACAGTGAGATAAATACACTTTTGGTCCCTTTATTTCACCTAAAATAGGATTATAGTCTCCCTACTTCAAAATTCGGATTTATGGTCCTCCAATTTCAGACATAGGTGCAATTTTGGGCTCAAAAGTGGGGATTTTTGGGCATGGTGATTTTTGGTCTCAAAAGTAATATTTGTTTTTGTATTTTATCTCCATATCAAAATTATGGCAAAAAAAGTGACCACTTTTGGGCCAAAAACATAACCATTTTTGGGCCCAAAAATCTGGGTTAGGACCAAGTTTGTAATAATGTGGGAAACTAGGGGACCAAAAACCTGATTAGATGTCTTCAAAGAACTTAATATAATATAGCTTGATTTTAATTGATGTGTAAACCCTCTAAAGCTTTTATTAAAAACTATTATTTACTTTTAAAATTATAATTTGTTTATCTTAATATTTATATACACCAATAAATTTGATGCCCATCAAGAAAAGGGACCCTGGCAATCGCCCTACCCGCCGCACATGCTCACGGTGAACACTACTTTTCTCTATACTTTACAAGTGCTTAATTATGTGAATATATAAGTAAAAAAAATGTATTTAAACATGCTCTCAATGGAACATTGGCTTCTCCACTTCTTGATGTGGTACCCTGGGGGTGGCAATTCTCCACTTTTTGCTCTCATTGAGATTTGAACTTATTGATATCTCAATCATAAACCTTAATAACATCAAAAGTTTTCACAAGAAATCCTCGTACCAATATATTCACAAATAACAATACAAATTACAGAGTGACAAGACAACTGGGCGTACGACAAAATTTGTATTTGATGATATTAAGTCCCATACTCCCATTAGCGGAGTAGCAAGCTACTTTGATAATTGAGCGAACTTTGCTCGGATCTGTCACTCCCTCTTGCAAAATTCAACAAGTTAATATTGTAAACAAACTAATTAGCCTCTTGTATTCCTAAAAAATATCAGAGAATAAGCCACACCCCACGGAATTTTTCACATTATACTCAATTAACAAATTAATCAATCAACTTAGGATTTACCACTCTTTTAGATCTTGTTTACCCACCGAGACTCAAAAATAAAATATTTATTTATATAAAAAAAGACATTTACAAAAACAAACTATAAAAGTAATTATATTGACAACATATAATATATTTCAGTTGATTGGTTAAAGACAATAAAACTATAGTGGCAACGACTAATGTTCCTCGTCGAGACTCAAAAGCTAAATATTGATTTAAAATAAAAACAAAATTATAAAAGAATTATTCTGATAACAACATGCAATGTTATCCTATTGAAACTTAAAATAAAAATATAAAAATAATTGTTTGATAACATGTAATGTTTTCACCAAGAAACTTGTTTTGGACTGGGCCACGAGGCCCCCTAAGCGAGCTGGATCCAAACCAGCCCAATGTCAAGGATCCATGTCCATGACCTTGCATTCCACATTGGGCCATGAGGTCCACGCGCCCATTTGAGCATGTACAAGCCCAATTCCTTGGATCCACATCCAAAGCCCAATCCATCAGCCTCGATGGCTCAGATTCACCCGAACGATCCAACGATTCAGAGCTAGCACAGATCTCTATAAATACAGGCTCGCATAGCCATAAAAGATACGCATTACCCACTTTCTTGCATACTCCACGATTCTCTACTGACTTGAGCGTCAGAGTGTCTTTGCAGGTACCTCCCCCCTATCGCTCAAAACACACAAAGGTCCGACCCGGCAGGAGCCCTACCAACTGCAGTCTCGGATCAACCCGGAAAGACAACAAGGTACAGAACATTAGCGACCACAGTGGGAGTGACACATCTCCTACCTCATTCCTTCTCACTTACAAAAGATTTGCTCCTGCACCACGATGGTTGCTCGTGTCCTGAGCGTCATTATGGCCCAGCCTGCGCGTTCCCACACTCCTGAGGGCGTAGCTGTTAGAGCTCCACTCACCGATGACGTTGTGAACATTCCGGCTCCGCACCGACCACCACTACTAGTCACCACCATTGACTACGACAGACGTTTGTCGACAACTACTACTTTCAATCACTATTATTAAAATTACTACTAAATAAATACGTTATATACTTGTAATATTTTATTCTTTTCAAACCTAATGTTATATATTGTTTTGATTAAAATAAATTTATGATGAAAATTTATTTTTATGTTTATGTTTGAAACTGATTTTGGTTTTTGAAATTTATTAACTCAAAACTGAATCTGATTTTGATTTTTTATATTTTTATAACTCAAAACAAAAATTAGTTTTAGTTTTTGAAAATTTAAAAAAAAAAACCAGAAAACTACCCCAACGCCTAAGCTATCCCTATTGAATAATTTTTGCGGTACCTATTGGGTCCATCACTCGTTGCCATTTTATTCTTTAGGAGGGAAGCTAGGAACCGTTGAGAAACTGTGTCTCTTGTTTGCATAAAAGGCCATGTGTTGTGCACAACCCATGTATAATTAACATTATATTTATCCTATTTCTGTCTTGTCAATAATATAACGAGATGAATTAAACATGTCGTTACTCTTCGGGCTGCCAAATATCTAAATTTAGCAAAACATAACCAATTGAATGATACTTCCTCCGTCCTGTATTATATGACGTTTTGATTATTTCATACAAATTAAGAAAAATAGTTAATTTTATATGAAAAAAATAAATTATAAATTACTTTACAAAATTACTATTCATTAATGACATAAAGAAGATAAAGTAATAGAATTGAAAGAAGAAAAGATAATTAAATAATAAAGTAATATGATTAAAAAAAACTACATTAGTAAATCATCATATAATAAAAAATAAGACGGACGGAGGGAGTACTACCTACTGTTAATGCTCAAAAGGTTTTAGATGAATGACATATAACTTGCCGCAAATAATGTTATTAATCTTTGTACCCAAAAAAATTATGTTATGTAGTTTTTTCTTAGTGGTTTTGGGGAAAGCCATTGACAAGCGTTGGTGTTGGTAGCATGATGGGAACTGGCTCTATACTATTGTCCCGTGATTATTGAGCCATAATATGGGTCCAGTAATTTTCAGCTCACAGCCCAAACGATGCCAAGTTGTCACGAGTCTGACCCAAATTGATAGAAAGAGTCACACAAAATTTTCAAACAAGTTAGCCATGTGGACATTTAAAAAACAATCTTATTCCATCAAAGTGACTTTCATTATTTTAGTCTCGAATTGACTTCCATCAATCTTAAATTTCTATAATTTGTATTATTTGATTAAAGGAGGGAGATTATGATTTCATTGTTGTGATTTTGTGTGATATTCCAAAAGTGTGGAAGTCTCACATTGTGCTTTGGACATACTAAAGTCTTTATATACTAAAGCATTATGAGAGCTTCTAAACAAGCTAGTGGGTCAGGACAGGCCTTACGGGTTCATTGAGTGCTAATAGTAGGGTCGTTCTTGAGATTTTGGATGCCATGTGCGAAATTTGGTACCTTATTTTTTGTAAGTCATTTATATATATATATATATATATATATATTATTGAAATTAATTATTTTAATACGACGTCAAGTAAAATAAAATATTATGAAATAAATGTCAAAGTTTACTTCGAATTGGAAAAGGGAAAAGTAAGTTTTTTTTAAAAGCTAATTTACTTTCATCGAATTTTTTTAAAAACAACAAGAAAAGTATAGCATTTCAATTTCAAGCTCCAGCAACGACGAAGGTTTGCAAGGTCACTTTTTTTATATATAAACGTCGGGTCATATTTCTACCTTTTGGTTTCTCAGATTTCTATTTTTAAGGTATGAGTGAAATTTAAATTGAGACTTCGAGACAATTATTTTAATAGAATTATAATTTAAAGGTGTGAGTCTATGCGTTAAGTTTGATAGGTTTTTTTTATCTATCTTAACCTTGTTTAAGAAATGAGTACGTTAATTATATAATTTTAATATAATATATACATGTATATATACCATATAAATCTTTTTTGGCGCCTCCTAAATTTAGGGGGTTGTGGGGGTGGCCGCAGACCTCCCGCACACCCTCAGCCCCCCTTTGACTAATAGAGGTACTTATATATCACCTACCAAAGAAGTTATCACGCTGGTAATGAGAGTTGAACCCATACCCTTGTAGGGTATGAGATCCAACTCCTTACCAACTGAGCCAACATTCATTGTCAACCTTGAGGAATATGTTGATTTGTCTAATCTTTATTTAATTAAAAAGGATCAATAGTGGTCACTCAAATACTATCTTTTTCTTTACTATGTTACAGGTGCGTAGTATCTACTGGTTTTATTGGTGACTAATTTACATTGGAGAACCTGGCTGGCCAGGTGTATCTAACTTTGTTGGTCTGTGTGGTTGTCCTCTCTCAACACAATTTTTGCCACATCTAATATTCAAACTCGAGACTTTGGATGAAATCTGAATCTAGTTACCGCTCGGAGTCTCGGACCAACCTTAGGACCAACCTTATTGATACTCAAATACGATCCTATATGTGTAGGAGATGCGTATTAACAACTAAGATGTGTTTGTGTTTCGTTGTTTGTTGATTTGTCTAATTCTGATCATGTTCTCTAATTGTAAAGAAAGATGCTGTGGAAACAGATGCAGGCATATTATATGATGGGAAGGAGACTGTGAGGGCTATTTTCTCCTTAACTCAATTTGATACCACTATCAGAATTTTAATAGTTTCTGATCCAACATTGTAAGTTATTATGTGGCCTTGGCTCTCTTGAGCCATGATTCTGTTATTAATAAAATTCCTTTTTTACCTTTGAAAAAGTTTTAAAAAAAAATGAACGGTGGTAGTATTAACAATGATGTATACACTATATTATAAAAAAAAAAACAATATACTAATATATTAACAAGCGTGTGCGTGTAAATGGGTGTAGGGCCGTAGTGATTCCTCAATATATCATACACGGAAATGTGGAAACTAAACTGTGACTGATTCCAATTGACTGCAACAGCATTGCACTCTCCAACTATTATTTTTAAATAACACAATAATAATATATAAATTAAATAAAATGTGGTGGTAGCTGCGATTTGCGAATGGGCAAATTAAGATTCATTGGAACACTTGTCTATTCTTACATGTTTTTGTTTCAATACACTAAAGTCTCTATGACTTCTTCAGCTGATCAAACATGATATAAAATAGTGATCAGCTAGCAACAAGAAAAAATAGCAACAAGGAAGAAGAAAGAAAGATGAAGAATTGGTGGTCAGGGAAAAACAACAAGCATGTAGTAAAGCTAAGCCAATTGAAGCTTGAATTTGGACTTTTTGGAGCTACAGTGGCTACTACAAACGACAAGATAGCCTTTGAGATAATAGGATTAGCTAGCAAAAAAGGCAAAGCAATAAAACTACTATCTTCACCACCTTCTTCTCCTTTCTCACCTCTCTCATCGCTTGTTCCCTTTCATTGTACCTCAAAACGACCCTACACTCACACCACCTCTTATCGTCGATTCCTCAGTGCCAAAGTGCCCTCTCTCGTTTGGGATGCTCGTGACCTATGCGATTTTAACTTCGTCCTCAAAGATATCTCCCTTGGTTCCTGCGACATGTTGTTTCATGTCTTATATGTATGTAGCATAAGAACATGATCATATTCATGTTCTGTTTGTAATCCTTTCTCGTTGACTTTATTTTTATTTTGCCTTTTTATATAGTCAAATGCTAATGTTGAAATTTTTTGCTCTTGAAAATTTAAAAGTTTTTCTCTTCGATTCAAAACTTCTATTTTTTATCCCTTCCATATTGATGTGTAAAATTTGTGTGAACTATATATATGCAGGGAGAGGGTGTTGTAGGAGAATCGAAAGGCAAAATGACGGTGATCGGAAAAGTTTCATTGACCCTTGACATGGCGGAGTTGTTAGTCACGGAAGAGATGGAGACGGAATCCAATTGTCAAAGAAAGGTTCCAATCCGATTAAAGGTCAATGGTTTATTGATTGAAGCTACACTTTTGGTATGCTCCTTCCTTTTCTCTTACTCCCTCCGTAACACTTTATAAGCAAATCTAACCATATACACACATATTAAGAAAACCAGTTAACTACATTTAATTTTGTAAAAAGTTAATTCAATTTCCTAAATTACCCTCATTAAATTTAAATCCCATAAAAAAATCTCAAACAACATTAAAAAATTTCGTTAAAAACATTTCTTGATTGATGCAAAACTAGTCTTTATTCTTTAATATTAATGGGTACTAATTTTAACAGCAATGGACAATACTTTGAACAGGTTACTTTGAGGGTATTGAAGTTGAGGGATTCTAATGGTGGTGACTCACTAGAGTCCTTTGAGAACACGATGAAGTCAAATAAGAAAGATGAGATTAAAGGGAAAGTGAAGTATTTGACATGCTTGCCAAAGAAACATAATGGCAAGCTTAATCAAGGTGGAAGTCCTTATGAGTCAGATGATGACTCTCATGTGTTTGACTCAGATGAATCGTCGAACGAGTCCACCACAAGTAGTGGCAGCTCCACCAGCAATAACAGTGGATTTTACAACACAAAATCAAAAGTTATGGTTCCGACCTCAGAGACAATGTCCCATTTGGGCACATTGCAAAGAAGTTGGTCGCAATTGTCATGGAATAGAAGTTTCAAAGGGTGGAACTCTAACACAAACACAATCAAACAAGCAACTCTTACAACACATCAAGCTCCTTTCATGGTATGCACAATCAAACAAGAAGTTGTATCGTGGTTCTGTGAGGAACAAAAATTTGAGTTGTTTTCTAGTCCCTTGCCCCACTTTTGTCTAGTACATTGAACAGTTTTAAAATCAAACAGATACGACTGGAATTGTCTGGTCAAGACTTTTACTTTTTAGAAAACCAAACCCACCCTTAAAATCTTAGTCTCTAACAAATGGTCTTGTTAACTGTTTGCAGAAATCGGGTGAAGTTTCTCCACAATTATGCCTTGAAGGAGATACAAGTAGGTGGGAGATCAAGGAGATTGGAAGCAGAGACGGGCAAGCCAAACTCAAAACCAATGTATTTTTCGCTTCCTTTGACCAAAGGAGTGAAAAAGCTTCTGGCAATAGTGCTTGCACGGTGTTAGTTGCACTAATAGCCCATTGGCTCCATTCCAATCAAGGTATGCCCACAAGATCACAATTTGATACCCTCATCACACAAGGTTCATTAGAATGGAGAAAGTTGTGCAACAATGATTACTACTCAAAGCTCTTCCCAGATAAACATTTTGATCTTGAAACAATCCTAGAAGCCAATTTAAAACCACTAATTGTTGTACATCAGAAATCTTACACTGGATTTTTCTCCCCCGAGAAGTTTCAATGTTTGAAAGGAGCTATGTCTTTTGATGAGATATGGGAAGAAATAAACAAGGTGGTTGATAATTATGAGCCGAGGATTTACATAGTGAGTTGGAATGATCATTTCTTTGTTTTAAAGGTAGAAGTAAATGCTTATTACATCATTGACTCTTTGGGTGAGAGACTTTTTGAAGGGTGTTCTTGGTGTAACACAAGCAAGAAATGAAATGCATCTTTGTATTGAATGAATGAATGAATCTACACAGAGTTAGTTAGATCTGAGCTTATATACAATAGCTATTCTAACAGAATTTTATATACTAACTAACTATACAAGTTAATACTAACTAGCCAAGTTAACTATAGTCAAATATAAATATACTCCTAATATCCCCCCTCAAGTTGGACTATGGATGTCACATAGGCCCAACTTGGTAATCAAATCAGTGAAAGCTGGAGCATGTAGAGGTTTGGTAAATACGTCTGCCAATTGAGAGGAAGATGGAACCGGAAGGAGATGAATGGTGCCTTGTTGAATCTTCTCACGAACAACGTGACAATCGATCTCAATATGCTTAGTCCGTTCATGAAATGAGGGATTATGAGCAAGATATATTGCTGATTTATTGTCACAGAAAACAGCAGTGGCAGTAGCAGGTTTGCATTGAAGATCAGCCAAGAGATAGTGAAGCCATTGGATTTCACATGAGAGAGTAGCCAAGGCACGGTACTCAGCCTCCGAAGAAGAACGAGAAACCGTTTGTTGCTTTTTGGACTTCCACGATACAAGGGAGCTGCCAAGGAAGACACAGTATCCAGTGATGGACTTACGGGTATCGGGGCAACATGCCCAATCAGAATCTGCAAAGCCAGTCAGTTTAGCAGTGTTTGAAGCAGAGAAAAACAACCCTTTTGCCGGAGCAGCCTTGAGGTAGCGTAGAACACGAGTGGCAGCCTTGTAATGGGATTGCAGAGGGTGAGCAACAAACTGGCTGAGTTGCTGGACAGCATGAGAAATGTCTGGCCGAGTGGTTGTGAGATACAAAAGACGTCCAATGAGCCTACGGTATGAAGATTCATCAGGATAGGCAGGAGAGTCCTCACAATTGAGCTTGACAGAAGGATCACTTGGAGTAGAGACAGGCTTAGTGGCTAGGGAACCACTATCTTGAAGAAGATCAAGAGTGTACTTTCGTTGATTAAGAATGATGCCTTGATTGGACCTAGCAACCTCCAAACCAAGAAAGAATCTAAGAGGACCAAGATCTTTGATCCTAAATTTGTTGTGCAGTAGCTGTTTGACAGATTTAATGTCATCCATTGAGTTCCCTGCAAGTACAACATCATCAACATATACAAGCAAAACAGTAATCAAAAGATCAGAGGTCTTGGTAAACAAGGAATGGTCAGCTTGTGACTGAACAAAGCCAATGGAAATCAGTGTGGCAGTAAGTTTTTGATTCCACTGCCGACTTGCTTGTTTAAGGCCATAGAGGGACTTGTGTAGTCTACAAACAGGGGTAGATAAATGAGTGGCAGCAGCAGAAAATCCTTGTGGAAGAGACATATACACCTCTTCATGAAGATCACCATGTAAAAAGGCATTATTTACATCCAGTTGTTCCAAGAACCAACCATTAATAGCAGCCAAAGCAAGTAAAATCCTCACAGTAGTGAGTTTGGCAACCGGACTAAAAGTGTCAAAGTAATCTACACCCTCCATTTGAGTGTAACCTTTAGCAACGAGGCGAGCCTTGTACCTCTCAATGGTTCCATCAGCATTGTACTTAATTTTATATACCCATTTGCAACCAATGGGTGTCTTGCCACTTGGCAAATCAACAAGGGACCAAGTGTTGTTCAATTCAAGAGCCTTAAGCTCATCCTGCATAGCTTTCTGCCAGCACTCATGTTTAGAGGCTTGGTGAAAGGTGGTGGGTTCAGAATGCACAGTGACAGTGGAACAGAAATTTTGATAAGATGAAGAACAATTTTTGTAAGATAAAACAGAGGATAAAGGATAAAGAGGAGAGTTGGAGATACCTGAAACATTATTAGTAGAGCTAGACAGATTGCAATGGTAATCTTCCAGGTATTTGGGTTTAGATTTAGGTCTAGTGGAGTGTCTAATGGGAGGAGTGGCAGCAGGGGTGGGTGAATCAGGTGAAGATAATAAAGGTACGGGTTCAGGGGAATTTGGTAAAGTGACTGGGCTTGGTAATGGGGAGGTTGGTAAAGGGGAATTGGGTAAGTTATTAGTGGTAGTATCCATAGGCAAAGGTGGGTCTGGTGTGTCAAAGAAAGGTGGTAAGGGTGATGTATCCAAGGAAGGGTCAAGTGGTTGAGAAGGAGAAGTTGTGGTATGAAAGGGGAAGCGTGTCTCATAGAATATGACATTCCTAGAGGTAAGGAGTTGATGAGAGTTCAAATCATAAAGAAGAAAACCCTTCATACCATCGGTATAACCGAGAAAGGCAGTTTTCCTTGCACGGTGGTCAAACTTTGTTCTATTTGCATGTAGTGTGGATGCGTAGGATAGGCATCCAAAGACTTTGAGGTGCATTAGGGTTGGAGGTTGGTTGTGAAGAATTTGGTAAGGGGAATTGTTTTGTAATAGAGGGGTAGGAATACGGTTTATCAAGTGAACTGAATGTTGTATGGCAAAGTTCCAAAATTTAAGAGGTAAATTGGATTGAAATGAGAGAGCACGAGCAACATTTAGGATGTGTTGGTGTTTGCGTTCAACGGTACCGTTTTGTTGGGGAGTTTCAACACAAGATCGTTGATGAATGATTCCCTTTGATGAAAAGAAATCATTCATCAAGAACTCAGGGCCATTATCACTTCTAAGGCATTTAAGCTTAGTATCAAACTGTGTTTCAATGTAGGAGGTAAAATTGGTGAGATGTGTGCGTGTCTCAGCTTTTGTTTTCATGAGAATGACCCAAGTGAATCGGCTAAAGTCATCTACGAGGGTTAGGAAGTATTTGTGACCTAAGATGGAGGTATGAGAGTACGGGCCCCAAATGTCAGCATGAAGAATTTCAAAGGGTTTTGTTGTTTTAGTTTGGCTATGAGGATGAGGGAGTTTCTTTTGTTTGGCAAGGTGGCATATATCACAAGGTGTTTTGGAGTTGTGGAAAGGAATGAAAGGGTATTGTTGGGACATACATTCATGTCTATTTAAAGGGATATGCCCTAACCTCATATGCCATAAAAATGAAGCAGAAAAATCAGAACTACCAGATCCAGAACAACCAGAAATTTTATTTAATGAAGCAACATTACATGGTATAGTATTAGTGTTTGTTACATATGATGAAGCATCATAAGTGCTAGTATTAGGTGTAGAAACCGTGGCTATGTGTGGTGTAGGTGTAGAAACAGTGCTAGTATCTAGAGGAACTAAATTGTGTGTGGAAGTGGTAGTATGTGATGTTGGTTTACAAACAGATGAAGTATGATACTTAGCTATGGAAAGGCTTATCCTGTAGAGACCACGAATCAGGCTAGCTATACCAATAATCTTCCTTGTACCCGCCTGCATAATGGACAAAGCAGAGTCATCAAAAAAAGCAGTACATTTACTTGACTTAGCAAGTTGAGGACCGGACATCAAATTGGCATGAAAATTTGGAACATACAAAACATTATGCAGACATAAACCATTTGAAAAATAGATACTGCCTGCTAGTGTAGCAATAGCAGTGGTGTTATTTGGTAAACTAATGTGGATTGGTTTGATTGAAAAACAATTGGTTAAAAGAGATAAATTGTGTGTTATGTGGTCTGTGGCTCCTGTATCTACAATCCACATATCTAATTCAGCATTATAGATGTATGTTATACCAGATTTATCAGAAGGCTGGGCATTGAAAGCAGTCACCGTATGTGCAGAATGATAAGGAACAAGTGCAGTGTTGGCAGAATGGGATCCAGAATGAGCTTGCAACTTTGAAGCTTGAAGCAACTCGAGGAGACCTTGATATTGCTCAGCTGTCAGAGACATGGAGGCTTTAGCTTCTGGTGCAGGAGTTTTCTGTTCCTCAACATTTGAATCAGTCCCAGCAGAGTTATTTGAAGCTGTAGCAGCATGAACAGAATTTCCAGAACCATTGGAATTGTTTTTGGTTTGATATCCAGGAGGAAAACCATGTAAAAAGAAGCAGGAATCAATAGTGTGGTTAGTCTTTCCACAATGTGTGCAAACTCTATTTCCAGATTGAGACCTTCCACCTCTACCACGCGACCTGCCAGCAGTGTAACCACCTCTACGGTTTTGAAATTGAAAAACAGAATTATTATAAGCATTAGCAGCATTGGCTTGTGAAGCATTTGTAGCAGAACCTTTACCATTATCCAAATCAGCAGCAATAGGTGATTCTAATTGTCGTTCTTGTTGTATAACCATGGAAAAAGCCTTAACAACACTAGGTAGAGGATCTATCATCATAATCTGAGATCTGACATGTGAAAATTGTTCATTAAGTCCCTTCAAAAACCTAATAGTGTAATCTTGATCCCTATACGTTCGTGTTGATTGCAAAGCATTGCAAGAGCATGGAATTGCACATGTACAAGTAGGTAGAGGCCTAAAATTGTCTAACTCATCCCATAGTGATTTCAATTCGGTATAAAATTCAGAAACGGTGAGATTACCTTGCGATAACTTGCAGATGTCTTCTTGCAGATCTGCAATTCTGAATATATCACCTTGGTCAAAACGATCGTTGAGATCCTTCCAAGCATCGTAAGCTCTATCAAAATAGGCGATCGATTTCTGAACGTTCGCAGACACCGAGCGCTGGATCCACGAGAGTACCATGCTATTACATCTGGTCCACTGGTTATACATCGAATCGGTCTTTGCAGGAGCCTTGAAAGTTCCATCAACGAACATAATCTTGTTCTTCGAAATCAGACTCATACGCATCGATCGTTTCCATGGTTGAAAGTTCTTGGTGCCTTCAAGAACGGGAGTGACGAGACTGATAGCTGGAGTTTCACTAGGATGAAGATAAAATGGATTTCCATTGTTTGTAGCGAAATCAGAGTAGTCCTGAGCCATCGCGTTCCAAGAGAAATTCGATTCCAGAAAAAATTGATGAAACCGAAGGGAGATTGGTGAAGATCGATCAAAGAATAGATGAAATTTGGAAGGGAATCGCAAGAAATTAGGGATTCAAAGAGGAATAGCGATGGATCAGAACTCAATAGAGCTCTGATACCATCTTGGTGTAACACAAGCAAGAAATGAAATGCATCTTTGTATTGAATGAATGAATGAATCTACACAGAGTTAGTTAGATCTGAGCTTATATACAATAGCTATTCTAACAGAATTTTATATACTAACTAACTATACAAGTTAATACTAACTAGCCAAGTTAACTATAGTCAAATATAAATATACTCCTAATAGGTGTCAACGAGGATTCATATTGAAGTTTGATGATTCATGTGTGATGTATGGGAAAGGAGATGAAGTAGGAGAGGTCCCTTTGATGGGATATAAATATAATGGTGGAAAGAGTAGTGCAAAAGGTGGGGAAAAGCTTGACATAGTTTGTCGTGGAAAAGAATGTTGTAAAGAGTTTATCAAACGCTTTCTCGCTGCGATACCACTTAGGCAACTAGAGAAGCAAGAGGATGAGGAGGAGACTTGGACTATTTCAAATCATAATCTTTACAGACAGCTGCAAATTGATTTCCATTTTAGCTCCTCCACTTCACCTGATTCTTCCTTCTTGTCTTTTTTATCTAGTGGTAGTTAGAAGCCTGACCATGTGAATGGATTCTCATAGGAAAGTATATTATGGTGAAGTGAAATCTCAAGGCATTGTTTAAAAAGTAAGAGAGAGAAATTTTAACACATGAAAAGGGAGATTAGATAAAGAATGACTGAGATGTAACACTTGACATTCTCAAGTGAAATCTTCAGTACAGAGAATTTACACATGAGACTCTTTGTTTTTTAGTTTTTTAGACTAGTGAGATAGTCGCCCAGTTTTGAATTAGCTTATAGCGTGTGAGAATTTTATAATAAGTTTGTGTGCTCATGGAAAATTCTTGTAACCTTCTAAATGTTTATAAAAGTTAAATAAAAAACAAAATTCAAGATCCAAAGCTAATTTAACTTACAGTTAAGTTACAAGAAATGAAGAAGCCTATGATATACACATAAATGTTCAAAGAGGAAAGAGGGTGGTGGACCTGAAAATTTATTGAATGAGAGTTCCTCTTATGGGTTGATGTCTTTCTCTGTGCCATGCTCTTCTCACAGGAAGCAGAGTCCTCTGTTTCCTGAAGAGTTTAGTTTTGATGTGTCTGTCCTCTAGTCAATTATTTAAAAAAGTTAATAAAATATAATAAGATGAGATTAGCTTTACATTATTTTTATTTAAATTTAAAATATAAGAGTACATTTTTTTCAAACAAAAATACATGTTATGCACTTGTAGATTACAAGCAATCATAGTAGATGGGTAGTCCACAAGAAGAAAATGTTGATTTGAGGGACCAAAACTAAGACTCTGCTAAATTTAAGGGACCAAAATTCCGAAGGTATATCGCAAAAGATACCAGAAAAACGAAGATCATTGTATCTTTAACCTGATTTTCACACTGATACCACAGTATCCTAATATGCATTTGCATCATATCGGTGTTTAGCAAACACAAGCATAAACAGATATATAAGCACCGATAATCTCAATAAAAAAAGACAAGAAAAAAAAAGTTGGGAGGAGTTAGAATCAATTAATTACAAGAAAAACAATATATATTTGAAAATCCACACGACTTAGGAGTAACATTCCATGTCTTTTTTACTGGAACATTCCATGTCTTTGAAACCAAAAAATCCTACTGTTGCATATGTAGAATCCAAAACAAAAGGCAAACATACATGAATTATCGGAGACAATATTGCCTGGCCGCTCAAAAATCAAAATCAAATAAAAGTTCACAAGTCGTCGAGCCTCTTGGACACGAAGATAATTCCTTTAGCATTTGAAGCTTTGCATATAAACTTGAGTATAGGGGTGTGCAAATAGTATGGTTAACCAGGCCAAATATAATAACTGGACCACTCCATACAAAAAAATCCAGAACCATTTATATGGGTTACAAACCCAACCACTTTTTAAAATTAAATTGGTGGCCCAAACCTTCTATTCTCAACCGGTTTGATAATGTTGAACCTGATCAACTCCAGCCATGTCACTACTCTCGCTCTCGTGTGTTGCTGCTTGTGTGAAGTTACTTTCGTTTTCAACACCTTGTGCATGAACCCTAAACTCCCAAATTCCTAATTCCCTCAAATCGTACATCCAATCCAGAGAAATCGACTTCGATTCTTTGTTCTTCATCTTGTTTTGCACGCAGACTTTGATTCTCCTCCATCCCATTGATGATTTTTGGTCTCGCTGATCAGTAGATAGGTTTACTCGATTTTCAATCTTCTTCCTACAAATCTCGTTGGTGATTTCTCAATGTTTTAAGATAAACTGGTTTATCCTGTTTTTATTTTCTTTTTCGTTTGTTTTTTATCACTGGTTTTGAAGTTATTGCTTTGGCAGAGGTTAAGGTGATTTATTTATCATATCAAAACTGATATTTTTATTGCACTTTAGGTGTATGATAAAATGTCTGCTGCTGTCTGCTGCTACTATTAGTTGCTAAACATGAAGTTTGCACGTGATGTTATTCTTATTTCATTTCATGGTTAATGATAAGTTTTTCCCCATTATTACCACAAGTAAATACATAACCTTTTAGTACTTATGATTTATACAACTTCCTTTATTACATTTTTGCTTAGTGTTCTGCATATGTTTCTTGATATTACAATCTATCTATGTAAAATTTGAAGCAGCCAGACAATCTTGTAATTCTAAGTGTCTTCTAAGTTGGTATTTAGAGAATGGAGAGAAAGAAATATTTTTGAATTGTTATTAAAAGGTTTCAATTGGAATCAGCTTGGTAGGCTCCAATTTTGTCCAAACTAATTGTAGTTCTATCTAGTATATTTGTTTAAAAAAGTTGCTTTTAGTATCATCTGTGTTATGCTAAAATCATGGGCAACACTAACTATTCCAGACAGAGTTGTTGTGATTTTACCAAATTGCATAATGTCTGAGATGTTTGGAATAGCTGGCCTGATGTCGGCTTGGAGTAAAGGCGCAGATTGTTGAGATTGATTCTAATGATATTTGTAAATGATGGCATTCCTATTCACATAATATAATAATCTTTTTATTATATTTATCTTATCTTGATACCAATTATTTTGTGGCTACAGGGTGAATGTAGAAATTTTGGATATTTTAAACAGTTAAAGCAATTTTTTTTCAGTTGGTAATGGTTTTCTTTTTAAAAAAAGCAGTTTTTCTGTTAAAAAAAGCAATTTTTCTTCTAAAAAAACAGTTTTACTGCAACTCAGTCAAATTTGGTTCAAGCAAAAAACGGTTTGTAACCAGTTCGGGTGAAGAAAACCGGTTCTAAAACGAAAACCGGTTCAAAACCGGTTCAGAACCGACCCTAAACCAGATTGTGGTGAAAACTGGTTTCTAGGGAAAACAGTTTCTGGAGCCGAACCGGTTTGCATATTTGGTTCAGTTTGGTGCAGTTTTTGCACCATGCACACCCCTACTTGAGTAGCGAGTACTCTGAATCTCTATGGTGTGCAGTACTTTTGCAGTCAGCATAATATATTTTGCAAATTGAAACTCTTATTCTGTGCCTTCGTAATCATTAAGGAAGCATGTTTTAAGATGTGACGAAAGACATTCTGGAACCGTTTCCGGATCCTTCCCATCATCATCATGGCAAATTCTTCCATCTCGATACATTGAACCCTATCAACAGTAAAAACAAGTTCTTCACAACAAAGAAATATTTGTGTAACAATGAATAAACTAAGAACATAGATTAAATAAAAATAGCCGATACATAATAAACTAAGACTACTTAAGAATCTTCAGTAGCGTAATAGAAAAAACAGAAAGATAGTGTACAATAAAAACCGAAGGAGGCAATCTGTAATCAACGCGAAACTTGAATGCGTGTTCGAGCGTGGTTCTCGATTCCTCATTGCGATGCAGAATGAACAAAAGTATAAATATCGCGGGGATCGAAGCCAGAATAAAAGAAGCTTCCGCATTTGAGGCGTAGAGATTGGATTGGTAGCATGGGATCTCGCAAGAGAAACACTGAGGAGACGACGTGGCAAAAACAGGAGAAATTTGGGAATGTTCGGTCGTCAAAGTCGAGGGTGAGGAGTGAGAGCCATAGTGGCTTCCACCTCTTTGAGATGACACTTGTGGCGGCGGCGTCTTTGGTTGGGAGAAAGGAAAGAATGTAACAGAGAACTGAGTTTGGTAGTGTGCTTATCCTGTCTACCTTTGGAAGTGGAATCGACCGTGGCTGGCGGCGAGGCATCTTCTTCTGAGATAAGGAACGAGGATGACGACCCTAATTAGTGAGTATTAATACTCTTCAAATGATGGAAACGGATAGGAGGGGATTTTAATTGAAGCGGGAGGAGAGAAATTTTAAATTTTTTTTGTGTATGTTTTGAGAAATGGGTTTTTTGTTGTTGTAAATTAGATATTCTATTCTGTGCGCAACTGCAGAGACTAATTAGACAACTTAGACAACAGAGATGGAAGAGGATGGGGATGAAGAGAAGAAGACCTGGACTATTTCAAATCCTAATCTTCATAGACAGCTTAAAATTGATTTCCATCAGAGCTCCTCCACTTTAGCTACTTCTTCCTTGTTGTCTTTTTTATCAAGTGACACTTAGAAGCCTGACCACATGAATGGATTCTCTCTAGTGACATCATGGTGAAGTGAAATCTCAGTCATTGATTAAAAAGTAAGAAGGGGAAACTTTAACACATGAAAAAAGGGAGAATGGATAATGAATGAATGAGATGTAAGTGAAATCTTCAATAGAGAGAATCTACAAATGAGACTCTTTGTGTTTTAGTTTTCTAGACTAGTGAGATAGTGACCTACTTTTGATTAGCTTAATAGAGAAAGACACAAAATAAACAACAAGGTGGTTGATTATGACTATGAGCCTAGGATTTACATAGTGAGTTGGAATGATCATTTCTTTGCTTTAAAGGTAGAATTAGATGCTTACTACATCATTAACTCTATGGGTGAGAGACTTTTTGAAGGGTGCCAACGAGGATTTATATTGAAGTTTGACGATTCTTTCGAGTGACATTACGGTGAAGTGAAATCTCAATCATTGATTAAAAAGTAAGAGAGAAACTTTAATACATGAAAAAAAAGGAGATTGAATAAGTAATGACTCAGATGTAAGTGAAATCTACAGAGAATTTACACATGAGACTCTTCGTTTTTTAGTTTTCTAGACTAGTGAGATAGTCGCCCAGTTTTGATTAGCTTATAGCGTGTGAGAATTTTATAATAAGTTTGTGTGCTCATGGAAAATTCTTGTAACCATGTAAATGTTTATAAAAGTTAAATAAAAAACAAAATTCAACATCCAAAGCTAATTTGAGCTCAGACAAGAATTTATCATTTAAAATTTAAAAACTTATAGTTGTTATAATTTTTCTAAATTTTTCTCTTGTTTTAGTTTATTTAGAAAAGGTAACGTAAAGAGACAAAATTCAACATCCACCAGTTTGTTTTTTGTTTTTTTTAAATGGATTTAGCGAGTTTGATGTTTAGACCCCCCAATATAGAATTCTTATACTACAAAACCTTCTATGTTTTTAGGACGAAAACCATATTTAAGCCTAAAATAAAACAAAATTTTTCTTAAAAGTTGACTGAAATGGAGGAAGTACTTTTTTTTCTTGCAGCATAACAAATTGCCTACAAAATCAGTAAATAGCAATGGTTCTTATCACAACCCTCACATTGTACTATATTGCACAAGTTGGAAATGACACAATTTATTTACTATATATACATTGGATATAAACTTGACCTACCATTTCATCCTTAAAAATCATAATCACATTTCAGATTGTGGCTGCAATCACTTGAGGGGTCCTAACCTGAGCGATAAATCACATTTGTTTGTGCTGGTGTTCTCAGAATCATCACTAGTAATGAATGATTGGGATCCCATAATGGCTGCAGATTCAGAAGTGTGCCCATAGTAAACTGAAGGTACATTCTCAGACACTTGTTGGAACTTTATCGTACTTGTGTGAGAAACATTGGGAACCTCTTCTTTTAGATAACATCTTGAGCTGTTGCGTTGACTTCTTGATGAAGCTTTTGTTAGTGAGCATCCCAAACTCAAAGCAGCTGAATCGTACCAAATGGAAAAGGAAAATCACTCACAGCAGCACTCTATACATAATCCTAAGGTTTTGAGATATAACACACTTATATTTCAAAGTGTCGTAATAAAGATTAGACATTTATTATATCTTAAAATAAGGAAATTAAATGAAGTATACCTTCAATGCAAGGGCGCAAATACTCTCCAGTTTCTGTATGCTCATCACGTCGAATTATTGTATCAATGGCATCATTTGTTCTGTCTAAAAGTGTTGCAACCTCCATGTATTCAGCCTACCCAGGAGCAAATATGATATGTAAAGTCATCTTTATTTTTCCCTTTTATTATTATTTTAAAAAAGAAAAATATAAACAGATTAAAGAAACAGGAAGAAGATTATACAATTACCTCAGAATTGGCTTTGGAGTACATAATTTCTTCTGCTCTGAGCACAACAACGGGAAGCTTCTCTTGGTACTCTTTATTTTTCTTAGTAGAAGGGCCATGTATCTCATTGACAACCCTATTCAACAAATGAAAAAGCCTATTAGCCTATGCTATGGACATAAATGTTCAAAGAGGAAAGAGAGTGGACGTGGACCTGAAAATTTCTTGAATGAGAGTTCCTCTTATGGGTTGATGTCTTTCACTGTGCCATGCTCTTCTCACGCAATCCATCGATCTCGGCATCTTCTCCACTTATTCTAGAGAAGCAGAGTGCTCTGTTTCCTCAAGAGAAGAAACAAGACACAAACTAAAGTTAGGGATTATGATATATAGAAAGAAGACACAAACTAAAGTTGGTTTTGATGTGTCTGTCCCCCCACTCCACATGCCTGCTTCCCCTAGCCCATGAAGTCATTTTCTTTTCGCAGTCTTGTATTTTGTCTTTCTCTCTCAAGTTCTTTTTCATACACCTATTACCGCGGGACAATCTTTTATCTTTATTCAGCTCAAAAAGGCATAGCCATTCATTTCCTGGTGATTTGACATTTCACCCCCTATCATCAATGTCGGTAACACACACTAGTAACAAGTGTAACATACAAGCGCAGGGCCCCCTTCATTTCAAGACGGATATAAAGAGACAATAAAAATGTCTGAAAATTGAGATAGTTTTTTTAGTTAAAACATTATTCAATTATTTAGTGGATACGTAAAACCAAAAAAAAAATTATTCAATTATTTAAAATAGTAAGTAAAATATGGTAAGGTTAAACAAAATTAGTCACTAGACATTAGGGGTGTTTACGGTTCGGTTTGGTTCGGTTTTGAGATAAAAAGTAAACCGAACCGCAAGGTAAAACTACATGCAGTTTGGTTTGGTTCGGTTGGCTTCCTAAAATAAAACTGAACCAAACCAAACCAAACCAAACTAATGCTGTTTGGATTGGTTCGGTTGGTTCGGTTTTTTCCAAGACAAAACATAATTTAAAACGAAGTTAAAATTAACTAACATAAAAAATGGCTAACATAATTCTTTAAGAAAAAATCTACTCAAATATTTGTAGTATATAAATTACGATTTTTAATTCTTTTAAGATAGTTAAGACAATGTTTAAAAGAATTTGAATTAAATATTTTATTGTAATTTTTAAATATAACATAACAATATAGATTGTTTGTAAGTGAGTCAAAGAATTAATTGTATTTGGGCTAGTAAGTGAGTGAGAGTTGGGTTTTAGTTGCATTTGGGCTAGTAAGTTAGTAAGGAATGTTGTAAGTCAATAAGTCTAATTAGTGTTACTTGCGGTTTGGTTTGGTTTGGTTTGGTTTCTATAATCAAAACCGCGAACCGAACCAAACTGCGCGGTGCAATGAAAAAAAGAACCGAACTAAACCAATAAGAAGCGATTTTTTGCGGTTTTCGGTTTGATTTGATTCGGTTTGCAGTTTTCTATTGGTTTGGTTCGGTTTTGAACACCCCTACTCGACATCTAGATATGAGTGTGTGAAAAGAATTTTCCAAGCATCTATAATTTTAGCAAAACTAAAGCACCGGCCAGCCCAAAAGCCAACCTTTATAACTATGATCTCAAAATACATCTACCCTCGCACTTGTTGAATAAGTAAGCTAGTTCGACTAGCTGTTTCGACTGAGCTAGTTCGACCTCTCTCAACTTGTCTGTCGAAGTGGAGGGTGTCGAAGTTTCCCTTTACACTTAATTTTCATGCTTTCATTAATTGTTGACTCAGCATACGTAATGTACTATATAAACAATCTCAGTGATGCAATGTGTAGTGCACACGTTTACAGTTTTCACTCTAACTGAATTCTGTTATTCTCTCTCTCTCTCTCTCTCTCTCTCTCTCTCTCAAGTGTGTGTGTGTGTGTGTGTGTGTGTGTGTGTGTGTGTGTGTGTGTGTGTGTGTGTGAGTGAACACAGTGAATCTAGATCTTCCAACAAATGGTATCCAGAGCATAATTGTTGAAGTTTCAGAGTATGAATCCAGAGTGAAGAAGACGAGTGAAGTCTCAACGGTGAGAGTGAATCACGATGACGACGAATGGCCATTTTCAGGTGAACTTTCCAATCCTCGATGGAAGAAATTACGATCAGTGGAGTATGAAGATGAAGGCGATCCTTGGATCTCAGGATGTGTGGGATCTAGTGCAGAATGGAGTAACTCTGTTACCGGTGAATGCGACTGCTGCGCAACAAGCAGTTTACAGATAAACGAAGAAGAAGGACTGGAAAGGATTGTGCATCCTCCATCAGTGTGTGAATCCTGCAATTTTTGAGAAAATTGCTAGATCGGAGACAAGCAAGGCAGCGTGGGACATTCTTGCGAGTTCCTACGCCGGAGATCAGAAATTGAAGAAGGTGCGATTTCAAACTCTGAGAAGACAGTATGAATTGTTAGGAATGGAGGAGAGTGAAACGATTTCTGCGTATTTCACTAGAGTCCAAACTATGACGAATCAGATGTTGTATTGTGGTGAAACGATGTCTGATGAAACAGTGGTGGAGAAGATTTTGCGATCTGTGTCTTCGCGTTTTGATCACATCACGGTGGCGATCGAACAGGCGAAGGATCTATCAACGATAACGATAGAAGAACTTCAAGGCTCACTTGAAGCGCATGAGCAGAGGATGAATGAGAAGAGAGTGGTGAAGTCTGGCACTGAGTAAGCTCTAGCAGTGCAAACAGGCAACAAATCAGGTGGAAATCAAAGAGGACGTGGTAGAGGCAGAAACAATTACAGAGGAGGAAGAGGAAGAGGTAATTTCTATAACTCAAACTCTTCCAAATCGAACACTGGTGATAATAGTAACAGTGATAAGCAAGGAAGTGGTAGTGGTGATAGCTATAGAGGAAGAGGGAGTAGAGGTGGCAGAGGATATAGAGGAAGAGGGAGAAGATTCGACAAGAGCCATATACAGTGTTATAACTGTGAGAAATATGGACATTTTGCTGATGAGTGCTACAGCAATGTTAATGGCAATGATGCTAAAATGGCTGAAGAAGAGGAAGAGAAGGAGGAATCTCTGTTGATGGTGATTGAGGAGACAGAGAGCAGTGATGAAATAGTGCAAATGGTGACAACTAAGGAGGAAGGTGAGAGTGGTGAGCATTGGTTCCTAGACACGGGCTGTTCGACACACATGACAGGGAGGAGAGATTGGTTTGTCGAACTTGACTTTTCGATCAAGAGCAGAGTGAGGTTTGCTGATGATAGAACCATGAAGGTGGAAGGTGTGGGGAGAGTAATGATAAGAAAGAAGGATGGTTCACTGTGCTTCATTTCTGGTGTACTGTATGTGTCAGGGATGAAGAGCAATTTGCTGAGTATTGGACAGCTATTGGAGAAGGGATATAGGATGGTGCTGGAAGACAATGCTATGAAGGTGTATGACACTGAACAGAGGTTGTTGATAAAGGCAACTCTCTCCAAGAACAGGACATTTAAGATCGAATTAGGTGTGCTGATGCAGCAATGCTTAGCCACAGCAGTCGATAAGGAAGAGTGGCTATGACATTTCAGATATGGACACTTGAATTTTGGTGATTTGAACAGGATGCAGAGCAAGACACTAGTGAAAGGTCTGCCGCATATGCATGTTCCAAATGATGTATGTGCAGAGTGTGTGGAGAGTAAAATGCCTAGGGGTTCCTTCAATCCAAGTGTGCCCAGTAGAGCAAAGAGGAAGTTGCAGGTGATTTTCTCAGATGTGTGTGGCCCCATAGTGCATGAAACTCCTGCAGGTAACAAGTATTTTGTTACATTTATTGATGAATTCACTAGGAAACTTTGGATTTATTTGATTAGGAGGAAGAGTGATGTGTTGGGAGTATTCAAAAAATTCAAAGTCCTAGTCGAAAAACAATGTGGACAGACTGTCGAAGTGTTAAGAACTGATTGTGGTGGAGAGTATGTGAATACTGAGTTTAATGAGTTCTGTGAAGTTGAAGGAATAACACGTGAAATCACACCTCCATACACTCCTCAGCATAATGGAGTGGCTGAGAGGAAAAATAGGACATTGCTTAATATGGTGAGAAGCATGTTAAAGAGTAAAAATATGCCTAAGAGATGGTGGGGGAGAGGCAGTTAATACTGCAGCATATATCATTAATCGAAGTCCAACAAAGAGGTTGGAAGACATCACCCCTGAGGAGGCTTGGACAGGTGTCAAGCCAAACGTGTCGCACTTCAGAATATGTGGATCTGTTTGTTTTCGACGCGTGCCTGATCAGCAGAGAACGAAGTTAGATGATAAAGGAGAAGTGATGGTTATGATAGGTTATCATTCGACCGGGGGTTACAAATTGGTGAATCCTGTGAATAATAAAATTGTGATAAGTCGAGATGTGGTGTTTGATGAGGGGAAGACATGGGAGTGGAGTGACAAGGGAGAAAGTTCGACTGCTGTCGAACAGAATTTATTCGACGTACCTGATGGTGTCGAAGAGTCAGAACTTGAAGGTGAAACTGAGCCTGTCGAAGAGAATGATGGTGAAGAGGGTAGTCGAGAAATACCAAGAAGATCAATGAGACAAAGACAGGTTCCTGCAAGACTAAGCGACTGTGAGGTGATGACTGATAGTGCAGTCAATGACGAAGGTGATATAGTGCACTTTGCACTTCTTGCTGAGACAAAACCAGTGACTTGGCAAGAAGCAATGCTGAATTCCAAGTGGATGGAAGCTATGAAAGAGGAGATTAGATCTATAGAGAAGAACATGACTTGGGAATTGGCCGAATTGCCCAAATGAAAGAAAGCAATAGGTGTGAAATGGATATACAAAGTGAAAGTAAATCCTAAAGGTGAAGTAGTGAAGCACAAAGCAAGATTGGTGGCTAGAGGATTTCTACAGAGGTATGGTGTCGACTATGAATAAGTCTTTGCACCTGTTGCAAGACTTAAAACTGTGAGAGCTGTGGTAGCTCATGCAAGCATGCAAGGGTGGAAGATACATCAACTTGATGTAAAATCTGCCTTCTTAAATGGAGATGTCTTATAAGGGTTACAGCCCTATGGACGATGTTGATGAGTGTTACAGTAGATAGAAATATTTGGAGTGCTACCATCATGGTACAAGTCCCATTAATGGCCAAAACATGTGGCCTACAATTTGGGAGGAGGAAATGTTGCCTCCACAATATAAGAGAGGTCCTGGGAGGCCCAAGAAGCTTAGGAGAAGGGAATTTGATGAAGACCGTAATGCAACAAAATTGAAGAGGCAAAATACCCAATATAGGTGTACCAAATGTAACAAACTAGGACACAATGCAAGGGGATGCAAGAGCAC
This sequence comes from Astragalus membranaceus, assembly GCA_039519185.1. Lineage (NCBI taxonomy): Eukaryota > Viridiplantae > Streptophyta > Magnoliopsida > Fabales > Fabaceae > Astragalus > Astragalus membranaceus. The sequence continues at coordinate 14,723,304 of CM076848.1, forward strand.
AGAAGTAAGTGCAGAAGCTCGGAAAAGAAAGGTATAAATTTACACTATTTAACTGATTTAAATGCTTTTAATAATTTATGCAGTATATTTATTGTTTCTTTTCATTATTTGCATAATTTCAGAGGAAGCCAAAGAAACAAAGAACGGATGGAGAAGCTGTTGTTGGTGAAGGAAGTGTTACTGATGTTGGTGTACAAACACAAGGGAGTGTTGCTGCTGTTGGTGAAGGGAGTAATGCTGTTGTTGGTGAAGAAAATCAAGGGACTGATGCAGCTGTTGGTGAACTGATACACCGCAAGTATACGGTTATATCGCGTAATAATAATATCGATCCACAGGGAGTATATGTAATTACCAATCTAGTTTCAGTGGTGATTAGCTGAAAAGGAATGATTAAGTAGAAAATGTTTGGTTTTAACTTTAGGATAAAAAAAAGGCGTCTTGGGATCATGGTTAGATCACAATGATGGTAATAGAAAAACCCTTTAGCTATTCTCTATCTTATAATTTAGTTTGTTTTAAGGACAAGGTATTCTTGCGGTCAACAAGAACGTGTCTCTGTTGCGCCCGAAAAATCCGGTTTGGGACTTTTCGTTTGACAACGTGGAAAAAGTTTGGAGCCGCCACCAATATTTTTATTTTAAGACCAAAATATTGAAAAAAAGTCTTTTGAAAAGGCGGGTGGTCTTTTGAAAACGCAGAGATGTAGGTTCGGGGGTCGGTTAGGTACGGGGAAGGGATTAGCACCCCGCACCTCCTTTCTACCGAAAGGGAACCATTAACTTGATGTGTGGTTTACACAAAAGTTTGAGTTTGAAAGCGGTTTATTCTACTTCTTTTCTTTTCTTTTCTTTCCTTTTCTTTTTATTTCATTTGAGAAATTGTTTTATTGAAAACGGGGGGAAGAAGAATATTTTTGGTATCTTTGAAAAGCGGAACAAAACAAAGATTTTTTAAAAGGGTGCTTGACGGGCTGTGACCCGCTCCTACGTACCCTCACTGGGATGAGGGATCAAAGCTACGTAGTTCTCGGTTTTTGGTTTTGAAAAAAGGATTGAGCTTTCGCGAAGACCGAACAACAACGGTTAGAATGGTTTCGCTACTAACTCCTTTTGAAAACAACATCATCATTAACAACCTAATCGGCAACGGCGCGATTGGTGTTTAATGACAATTGGTTTATTTTTGAGAAATGAATAAGTTTTCGAAAATGGGATAGAGCTTTTGCGAAGACCGAACAACAACGGTTAGAATGGCCTCGCTACTAACTCTTTTGAAAACAAAATCATCATTAACAACCTAATCGGCAACGGCGCGATTGGTGTTTAATGACGATTGATTTATTTTTGTTTTGAAAGTAAAAGTTTCTTTTTGTTTTGAAATGATTTTAGGAAATGGGTTTTAGAAAAGAAGTAGAACATTTCAAGTCAATTCTAAATCCATAACCAAATGCAAATGAATGAATAATACTCAAGCAAACATGAACATATTATTCATTAACCAAGATTAAACATGCCCATACAATCAAAGGATTCAATTATTAAAGATGCAAAACAAAGTTCTCAAAGTAATTGTGTGTGTGCAAGAAGGATTGTATTTACCCTAATGGCTCTATGCTACAACATGCATGTAGACTTACGTCTCCATTAGGAGGTCATACAAGTGGAGAGGAGGGCACACAATCAAGTCAAGACATTTACATGGCATCAAGAGCAAGTGAATACAATTGATTGTAAACATAGAGTATTCTAAGTTAAATGATTGAATATGTAAGCAAGGATGCATGAGTAGGTAAGCATGTAAGTGCATGAGTGTACAAGGAATGGATGCATAGCACTTTATTTATGAATGGATGGCATACAAGGATGCATAAGAGGATGCAAGAGATATAAGCATATGAGGATGCATGAGAGTGTCACATAAACTAAGTATGAATGAAGATGCATGAATGTGAAAATGTTTTGGGTATTTTTGCAAGTTGATAAGTTGTAAAACTTTAAGTAAAAAGTTAGTGAAAAGTAAAGTAAAAATGCATGAAGTAAATGGTAATTATTTAATGAGATGGTAAAGTAAAAATGCATGAGGTAAATGGGAAGTGGTAAAATCTTTTTATGTTTTAGTAAAAAATTAATGAAGTGGTAAAAACCAAAGTAGTAAAATATTTTTATGTTTTGGTAAAAAGTTAATGAAGTGGTAAAGTAAAATGGTAAAAAGTAAACAAACACAATTGCATAACTTGCACTTGCCCAAACACAATCAAAATGACAATTTTCAAGCAATCAAAGAGGGCAAAAATAGGCCTTATGGCCGAATGCACAGCAAGGAAAACCCAAGCACAAATTTCATCATGTTCTTGCAACCAAATCACATCAATGAGCATATGAACATAAACCCTAGGATCTACCCATACATTTGATGCTCAAACAATTGTCATTCCATCATTTATTTCAACTCAAAATCAAAGGAAATGCAAGAATAATAAAAACCCTAATTTCTACCTATGAACCTAAAAGCATAGTTGGCTAGATCCACTTTTTTTATTTAACTTAAACACCATAAATGAACAAAGAAATGCATGAACTACTAAAAACACTACATGGCCGAAACCTTTTTTGAAAGAAAGTGATGTTTTATTTCATGAACTTTAGTGAAAAATGTGTAAAAATGCAAGGAAAATTATTCAAACACAAGAATCTTCCCTTCAAGGCCAATGACCCATCTCAAACACCCAAGGCTCCCAATGTCCTTGTCCAATAATGTTTGAAATGAGTCCTCAAAGCTTCTTTCAAGAAGGAAAGAGGAGTAGAAGAGAGATTACATAATGAAAATTAAAGAAAATGCAAGGGTTTGTGAGCTTACCTCTAGATCTTGCTTGAAATGAAGAAGAAGATCAAAATAGAAAACCAAGAACACTTGAACCTCCTCTTGAATCCCACGAAAATCACTTGATCTTGAAGGATTTGATGATGAACTTTGAAGATAATGCAAGATTAGAAGTGGATCTAGTGTAGGAATCAAGAATAATGAAGTTTGGATGGTTGAAAATTGAAGAATTGGTGGTGGAAATGGTGGGAGGTGCTCTTGGGTTTGAGAGGGGAGGAGAAGAGGAATTGTGATCTGATTGTGTGCTAGGGTAAAATGAGAATCCTCCTCCTTTGGTTTCTTATTTTTGGGTTTTATATGAGGTGCAAAATTAAGGGTATATAGGACATTGTGCTTTTGCCAACCATTGAGATTTGAGATAGAATTTGAATCAAGGGCCAAGATTGCAATGCACATGGATTAGGGACAAGGAGAAAACACAAATGAGTGAGGAATAGCTAGTGAAATCGAAAATTAGGAGTTTTTTGTACACAAAAATTGTTGAGGGCAATTAGGTCAATTTGCACATAGTTGTAGCCTAGGATTTGATCTAGAATTTTAATCAATGGCTAGGAATACAACTCACATGGATTAAGGGCATGAAGAAACACAAAATGAGGTAAAAATGGGCTGGAATTCGCAGCCATGAGGAGAGGAGGGAAGGAAAAAAAATGCAAGCTTGCGCAAAATAGTACATTTTGTCTTATTGAGGACACTACCTTATTTTCATTCTTTTTGATTTTTCTTTTTATGATTATTCTTTTATTCCATGAAGATTCTTTTTTTTTTATTTTGGGCTCATCCTAGGATTCAATCATTGGGCCCAAAATTCCATGGGTTTTATGCTGGGCCCCATTCTAGCGAAAATGAGCATTTTGCCCTTTTGTTCGAAAATTGAGTTTTATGCTAGGAGACTTAATATTTATGCGCAAAAAAAATCACAACTAAGCACAAATCTTCCTCAAATAATCCTTGGGTGATGGTTCGGTGATTTGGGACGAAAAAACCGCTTTTAGCGTGAAATGACCAAAATGCCCTTTCACCCTAAAAACCCTAGTTTTTGCCCAAAGCACATTTTCACTTTAAAAATGACTTTTCCCCCTAGGAATGACCTCTAAGACCTTGGGATGAATGTTAAGTGGCTTGTTATGAGAAAACATCCCTTATTTGCGAAATGACTAAAACACCCTTTTGCACTAAAAAACCCTAAATTGTCCAAAAGTACATTCCAACTCCAAAAATGATTTTTAGAAACTTTGAAATGACTTCTATAACCCTAAATGCAATGCATGATGCTCTTTTCTCTTATTTATTTATTTTTTTGGGGAAAATTAGGGTTTTGACCTAAGCCGGACAAAATTGGGGTACGACAGTCTCGAAACGATGATCAAGCCTATTCTCATGGTTGATCATCACCGAAACCCATTAAGCACAACTTTATTGTCCCAAAGTCACCTCGGCTATTCTCATGCTTTGGTTACTTTGTCTAATTCCATTTGTTCTAATGTCAAGCGTCGCCTTTCGGTACTTCGCTTGACATTTGGGTTATACAAATTTGTACAATGGAATTAGATTAAAAGTCAAAGCAATCATAAAATAGGGCCTAGCTTTGGGATTATTTAGGGACCATCATTGGATTGTTTCCCATAATCCCAAGACTAAGAGAAGTCTACTCACAATCGCTCATTGTAGACAAGGGAGTAGAAGAGAAGGACATAATGTAAATAGCGAGAAATAAAATAAAGCGTGTAAAAGACTGAATTGTAAAAAGGGCGACAATAACCTTAATAGAAAACTTGCAAGAACTTTAACATAAACTTGGAGTGAAAATTACAAAGATCCAAGATGAATGTGAAGCTACATTGGGGTCCTTTTTATAGGCCAAGATTAGAGACAAAGCACTAAATATCAATTACAATCCATAAAGACAGAATGGGAAGAGTTGTAACATTTTTGGCCATCAGAAGGGACGCACGGACCGTGCCTCCCAGGCGCACGGATCGTGCTTGGTATAAATAGCTTGGAATTCTGATCGACACAGGGCGCACGGACCGTGCTTGACAGGTGCACAGATCGTGCGCAGTTGAACTTTTGATCTTCTGCAATTACGAACGGATGGCACGGACCGTGCCTCCAGGCGCACGGACCGTGCAGCCAAGTATAAATTGTTTCAAGATTAGGAGATTAAGTTAGTATGACTGTATTGAGAGTATTTTGTAATGACTGTATCGACAGTATTTTGTGATGACTGTATTGGCCTAATGACTGTATTGGCCTATTGACAGTATTTTGTAATGATAGATTGGTTTAATTAATGACAATGACTATTTGAAGTCTTCAATTGATCTGTAAATTATGTTTTTATGTTTGTGCTTCAAACACTGCAACTGTGCTTAAATTATGCAGCAATTGTGCTTCCAATTATCCAGCAATTATGCACAAAATTTGTTCAATTTGTAGTTAAAATTCCGCAGCAATTATGCATAAACTTCTATTCAAACTTGATTGATTCAAACTTGTAGTTCATGGTTCAATGCTTGTTTTGTATGCCTTTTGTTAACTCACTTAGGCTTAAGATAGCAGTGGCATGCAACACATTAAATTTTGTTTTTGTTCTGTAGTGCTAGAATGTTCATCAGTAGTGCTAGAATGTCTAAGATAAACATCTCAATTTTCATATTCACTTTTCGGCCGGTGATAGAATGTTCATCAGTAGTGCTGGAATCTACAAACCTACAGATGAACCTCCCCATGTTGAAGGAGTATGTTGAATATTCCCATAGAATTTGTAAAACCATTATGCTGATAACAATTATTATATGCTAAAGTTAAAAATCACTAGCAATTATCCAGCAATGTAAACAACAACAAAACAAACTTCCATTAATAACTTGATTGAAATTACATCACTAATGATCAAACAAAAATAACCAACTACATAGCCTAGGGCACAATACATGACACTAATTTCCATGATTCCAAGCAACATAAACAGCAAAGAGAACCCATGATAAAATCAACGCAATTTGAAGCCCTTGAAACCTAGATGTAAGCCCTTTAATCCTTTCCCTCTCATTAGCCAATTTTGTTTTCAGCTTTTCTTTCTCTTTCGTGCCTGCTTCAGTTAGCTTCTCTGCATAATGATATCCTTTGCAGCTCTGAATTTCTGAAGACACTACACCAGTCGTTGCCATTGAAGAATGAGGATCTCTAAATCTCAAATGTTTCTCATTAAGCTGGTCATCCCACACAAATAATTCACAACTGTCTTCTAACATCTAAAACATAACAACAACAGTTAGGGTTTGGGGTGAGAGGAATGAAAATCAATAACTAAATAGGGGAAATCAATACTTAGTTTATGCATTTCCAATAGGGGCGTCCAGGGTTATCAGAAGATCCAGAAATGTTATACTTCATCGTACGCCCACAACCACAAATTGGAAGTCGTCTACAGTTCGCTGCATTTGATGAAGAACCACGACTCAAAGCTTAACTGTTCACATCCATGGATGAGAGGGAGAAAAGAAGAGGAATCGCGACAGAGAACTGAGGAAGAAGAAAGAGGAACCAGGGTTGTGATTTAATATAACTAATTACGTGGCTGTACACTAAACATTTAAAAAAATCAAAATGAATTAAAAATGCCAAATCACACTTCTGTTAAATACGTAGGCAATTATTGTAACGTTCATTTCACGGAAGGATTTAAATAAAAAAAATGTATTTTGCAAGGTGTTTTTAAAAAAAAATTGTAGGGGGTAAAAGCAAAATACCCCATATTTGCAGGGGGTAAAAACGTATTTAAGCCTAATTCCTCTTTCTTTGATATTAAATTAGTGAGATACATATGTGTTCAGTGGCTGAGCTTCTTGAGAGCGAAGCGTAGTCACGACACTTGTCAAAAAAAAGGATTTTTTTTATCCCAAGTAGGTAGTTCAGTTGACGAGCTAAAAAATACTGAAGGAGTATATATAAGAAGGAGGTACAGGCTTCAAATCCTAGAAACTAACATTTTCCCCACCCCTCTAACAACTAACATTGCCTATAAAAAATAGGATTTTTTTTATCAAAAGGAAAGCAATAAAAGAAAACACAGAACAAAAACGAACTAAAGTCTAACATGCTCTATCCCCATAGCATCGACTATAAGGAGAGGCGAAACAGCGGTACGACAGAGAAATCAAATAACAGATGTTATACCCTAATTTCGTCCGCTTCCTTTGTTTACTTTTTTTTGCTACTCATTTAATTTGTTCGTCTAATTTGCCATTAGTCCTTTTGGTTTAATTGGAACCGCACCTCTTATTTGGGCCTAAGTCTAGTAATCTATTTAGTTGGGCCTATACTTGCGTAATGGGGCATGCTTATGCAACTTGCATTTGAATTTAGGTGATTGAGATTGTTTAGCCTTTTTGCTTAAGTTGGCCCAATTCATTCCTTTCACTTTTCTTTAATTGAATCAAAAAAAAACCATAAAAGGTTGCTGCCCATTTATATTACAAAGCTGTCCAAAAAAAAGTACAAAAACCAATAATCCAAAAAAACAAATTAGGGAAAATAAAAATAATACAAAAATGAAAAAAAAAATCAAAAATGTAAAATCAAAGGGAGAGGGGCGCAGCATGCTAGCTGTTTGCCCTAGGGCTGTCCTTTTGATCCTTTTCCTCCCCCTTGTCCTTCCCTTGGCTGTCCTTGGCACCCTAAATTTGCCCCAGCTGTTGTCCTTTTGATTCCTCCCCAATAGCTGTCCTTTTGCTGACCAAAATGGAGCTGTCCTTTGAGCCCTTGACTGTCCTTTTCCCTCCTCATCACAGCACCCTAAATTTGCCCTAATTGCTGTCCTCAGCATCACACCAATCTGCCTATAAGTATCAAACAGTAGCACATAATTAGGGCAGAGACAATCAACGAAATTGACAGAAAATAGACACAAAAATACCCCAACACAGTCACTGAGATACAGAAAAAATTCACACACAGAGACACACAGCAGTAGTGACACAGAAATTCAGGAATCACCAAAATATTAGTGTAGAACCCTAATCAGCCTACAGACACAGAATAGTAAGCAGTAGCAGCAAGCAACCTATGAGACTATTTCTGAAGCTGGAATAAAGAACAGAAGCAGTAGCAGAGAAGCAGCATTCACAGCAAGCAGTAAGCAAAAGAAGTTTGTTCTGAAAGCTGAAGTAAAGGTCGATTCCACTCTTTGCTTTGCTCATTATTCTGTTTTCGAAATATATGTATTTAAACTATAGGAGCCTCTTGGAAATAGGGTAGTTTTTTTTTTCATGTGATTTGATAAAACAGAAACATATGAGCAATTAGGTTTATGCTTAGGGTTTTAAAAAAATCACAAACAGAATGGGGTAAAAATGAGAACGAATTAGAGTTTTAAAAAAATAATAAATAGGATACAGTAAAAAAAGGGGAAGTCTTACCTCCGGCCACCGTTCACGGTGGCCACCGCCGTAGCCTCGCCGTGAGCCACTGTCAGTCACCAACACTATACGCCGCCGCGAACCACAAAGCGAACCAACCCCTCCACGACGCCGTAGCCAACCCACTCCTCCCTCACAACCACCACATCACTGTCACCCAACCACCATCGTGACCTACCACGAACCCAACCGCACCATTACACCCAACCGTCAACACCGAACCACCATCGTACCTCCACCCCTCACCACCGAGAACCCCTCTCAGTCACCGTAAACCACCGCAACCCCTCAACCACCAAACGATGGCCACCCTTCCACCACCACGAACCATCGGACCTCACTCTCCCTTCGCAACTACCACCTAACGCCGACGGAACGGTACCACCACCGCCGAACCTACGCGTCACTATACAACACCAACCCACCACCCCGTGGCTTAAGGCGATGAGCAGAGAGGGAAGAGCACGGCGGTTTTGGGAGAAGAGTACCGATCGTTGAGAAAAAAGAGCGAACGGAGGAGAAGGAGAAGGCTTGGATCGATGAGAGAGGCGTTTAGGGTGGAAAAGGTGAGGATCGGTGAGGAAGAGAGAAACCTGGGTTGGGGTTGAGAGAGGAAGCACGTCGCGGCGGAGAAGAAGAGAAAGAGGGTGAGGATTAGGGTTAGAAGGTAACCATTGCGGCGCTGAGAGGAAAAATTTGGAAATTAGGGTTTTTGGATTACAATTGCTGCGTTTTATATGGCCTGCTTCTTTAAAAAAAAAAATTATTTTTGGCTCAGATCACTTCGGGCACCCCTTATTTTTTTGTTTGTATACCCCCCCAGTAAGCCCAGTTCGCGCAGGTGATAACCTTATTTTATATAGGTTATTTATGCTCCTAATACTTAAATTAAGCTTACTTCTCAAGTAAGCTTAGTACTTAAATATGTGAATATATGAATATTAGGATAAATATAGGTTATAAGTTAATTCCCTGAAACTTGGGCATAGTCAATGCCTTTGTGAATATGTTTGATGTTTTGCTTTAGCGCTGCAGCGTGTGCTATCAAGGAGACGCTACAGCGTTATATGACGGCTGACCGTTGAGATATTTGTGTGGCCACTTGAAGACATGATGAGTCGCCACCCTTATCTCTTCCTCTCAGCTGGAATTGTTGACTTTCAAGTGGATGCTAAATTACACTTGGCGCCTCCTAAATGGAACCCATGTGATAGTTGTTGTATTCCATCATTACCACTTTTTGTAAAGTGCTTTAAGGATAATATCTAAGTCTAATAATCATCATGTAATATTATTATTCTATTAAGACTTAGATATTAATTAGATTAATTAAGATTGCTTCTCAAGGAGGTAACATACGTAGGCAATTTGTTGTAACTTGGAAGAAGAACTACACACATACGTAGTATCTATTCTCCATTGATACACTTTTAAGCTTTTATTTTTGAGAATAGTTCTTCAAGTTTTTTATCCAAGGTTTTGCTCACGCCTCAACTTCATCTCTTGTATGCTACTTGGGATCATTGGAGTGCATCTTTTGCAACCACTCTTCTCTTGTCTTCATACGGTAATACATACTCTCTAGTTGTATTATGTTGATGGAACTTGTGATGAGCTAACTTTGTTGTAGTTGGATTGTTCTTGGTATGTAATGAACCTTGAGTAACTTTTGTATAATATTATGATGTTTGTGTTTTATTCCTTGTGTCATAATACTTTCAATCTTGGTTTGGGAATGATCAACTAAAACAAGGTAACTTTGTGGGTACAGACATGGTTCACAAAGAGAACTCAAGGAATAATATGAATGAAAACCCTTTAAAGACATTTAAAGGAAGCACTACTTAACTCTAGACATAGGGGAGTAATAGTTCATAAGGCAAATGTTGTAAGATCTTAATATACAGGGGTAAAACTTATTTAGAGCCTAGACATAGGAGTCTTGTAACATAGCCCTGACGAAAGTGACTGAAAGGCACGCCACCAAGGCGCTACAGCGTCTACAGATTCTTAAGCGCTACAGCGCTTAACGCTACAGCGTCTAATATGATATGAACATTACTCTTGGGAACTTACATACTATTGAGCTATCCAACTCACCTTTAATTACTTCAAACTTAATACTGTTTTATCACAACTTATGATGTTTACAACTCTTCACCTTTACTTGTTACTTAATTCTTTTCACTAAGCTTCTAATCACTTAAACTTCATAGATTAATTCCAATCCCTGTGGGAACGAACTTTACTTATCAATATATTACTTGTTGCGATTGTGTATACTTGCACATCACCTTTTCGCACAACAAGTTTTTGGCGCCGTTGCCGGGGATTGCATTTAATTTTCATTGTTTAAGTTTTTAGTGAACTTAGTGCCTATTTTACACTGGTGTGTTGTTTCTTGTTGCTGCAGCAGTAAGCGTTACAGCGTATGCCCAAGTCTCAACCACCAGAATTTGAACCATACTCAGAACCAGAGAGAAGGTTCAGGAAGCTAAGACATCTTCACAGGCTCAGACCCACCATGTCAGAACATAGCCATAGGACCAATTCTGGTAGAGCTCACACTCTACATGGCAGATCCAGCTCTGGTAGAGGAGGGACTGAACCAGGTGGAAGGGGTAGAGGTAGACATCAACAGCCACCCACTCCAACCTTACATGACCAAGAGGACTAGTACAGACATCAATTCATAAATGAAGGACCTGCTCAAATGGTAAATGACAGAGATAGACCAATGAGGGACTATGCTGTGTTTGATCCACAAACCATGGAGACAAGCATAGCAAGACCTACTCTCAACACAGCTCAGTTTGAATTCAAACCTATGATGTTCCAAATGTTGTAAACAGTGGGACAGTTTGGTGGTTCTCCTCAAGAGGACCCATATTTACACTTAAAGCAATTTTTGGAAGTCTGCAGTAACTTCATCATTCCAGGGGTAAGTGATGATGCATTCAGATTAAAACTTTTTCCTTATTCCTTGAAGGATAGAGCAAAGGCCTGGTTAACTTCTCTTGAGCCTAACTCTATCCATACTTTGAATGAAATGGCTGAGAAATTCTTAGCAAAATATTTTCCTCCAAGTAAGAATGCAAGAATGAGGAATGAGGTTACTGCATTCAGACAAAGAGATGCTGAAACACTGTTTGAAGCATGGGAGAGATGGAAGGAGTTGTTGAGAAAGTGCCCTCATCATGGTATACCTGTGATTATCCAAATGGAAACCTTCTACAATGGACTAGATCCAACAACCAGACAAATGTTAGATGCTTCTTCAGGGGGTGTGTTGTTGAAAACCTCCTATAATGAGGCATGTGAACTGATTGATGACATTGCCACAAATAGCTATCAATGGCCTACAGAAAGGTTAGCTCAGCAAAAGAAGGTAGCTGATGTGCATGATAAGTGAAGTTTCTGCTTTATCTGCACAGGTTGCCTCTCTTACTAACATGATAAAATCTATGAGCGCATCAAACGCTGTAGCGGTTACCGCTGCAGCGGTACATGAACCTACAGTAGCTGTTATTGAGCAAGCCTCTCCAGGGTCAGTAAGCTGTGTATACTGTGGAGGGGAGCATTTGTATGAAGAATGTCCTGGTAATCCTGTCTCTGTGAACTTTGTGGGTTTCAATAAAAACAATAATCCCTATTCAAATACATATAATCCTGGTTGGAAGAACCACCCCAATTTCAGATGGGGAGCCAACAATGCAACAGCACCTAATTATAGTGCTCCAGCAAATCCACCAGGATTCCCTGCTCAGAACTACCAAAGACAGAATGCCCCTGTGATAGATAATTCATTAGAAGGATTGATGAAAGGTTTCATGAGTGACTGCAAGACAGCCCTGAAAACTCATGAAGCTTCCATTAAAAATCTAGAAGTACAGATGGGGCAATTAGCTAATGTCCTTTCCCAAAGAATTAGTGGATCATTACCATCCACTACAGAAGCTTCAACTTCAGGTACTGCAGGGAAGGAGCATGTAAAAGCTATAACTTTAAGGAGTGGGAGAGATTTGATAGGATCATCAACTGTTACAGAGGATGAGAATAACAAAAAATCTGAAAAACAAAAAGAACCTACAACAAGCGCTACAGCGCCTGAACCTACCGCTGCAGCGCCTGTTGTTGAGAAAATACCACCATTACCCAAAATTATCCCAACATACCCAGATCCTCCATATCCTCAAAGACTTCGAAAGGCTCATGAAGACAGACAATTTAACAAATTCCTAGAAGTCCTTAAACAGTTGCACATTAATGTTCCTTTGGTAGAGGCTCTCCAACAAATGTCTAACTATGCAAAGTTTATGAAGGATGTGCTTACTAAGAGGAGGAGACTAGGGGAGTTTGAAACAGTGGCAATGACTGGGGAATGCAGCATGTTGATGCAAAACAAGCTCCCACCCAAATCAAAGGATCCTGGCAGTTTTACTATACCATGCTCAATTGGAAATTTTTACTCTGGCCGTGCCCTGTGTGATTTGGGAGCCAGCATAAATCTCATGCCCAAGTCCATATACACTCAGCTAGGAGTGGGAACAGCCAGACCTACCTCACTTACACTGCAGCTAGCTGATAGAACTCTTGCATATCCAGAAGCAATCTTAGAAGATGTTCTAATAAAGGTAGACAAATTTGTATTTCCTGTTGATTTTGTAATCTTGGACTTTGATGCAGATAAAGAAGTCCCCATCATATTGGGAAGACCATTCTTGGCCACTGGAAGAACTTTGATAGATGTGCAAAGAGGAGAATTGATCATGAGGGTCAATGACCAAGAAGTCAAGTTCAACATTCTCAATGCTATGAAATTTCCAGGTCCCAACCTTGAAGAGTGCTCCTTTGTGTCTGTTATTGACAAAGTAGTTCAGGATCACTTCCAGAAAAGCACGGATCATCTGAGGCAATTACTGGACAGCAGTGAAGATACAGGGTTTGATGCAGAAGCTGCAGAAGAAGAGGAGCAGACAGTCAAAGAAATTTGGGCTAAGAGATATGAATCTTTGGAGCAGGAGAATTCAGACATGAAAAAGGATCTCCCCTCCACTGAACAACCACCAACTCTGGAACTTAAAGAGTTGCCTTCACACCTCAAATATGCTTATCTAGGTAACAATAGTACTTTGCCTGTTATAATTGCTGCTGACCTTTCTGAAAAGCAGGAACAAGATCTGATTCAGACGCTACAGCGGCATAAAAAGGCAATTGGTTGGCAAATGTCAGACATCAAAGGTATCAGTCCAACCATTTGCATGCACAGAATAGTGTTAGAAGAAGGGTCTAAAAATTGCATTGAAGGGCAGAGGAGGTTGAATCCAATTATGAAAGAGGTGGTGAAGAAGGAAATCATCAAGTGGTTGGATGCAGGTATTGTATACCCCATTTCTGACAGTGCATGGGTAAGTCCTGTGCAATGTGTGCCAAAGAAGGGAGGGGTAACAGTAATAACAAATGAGATGAATGAGCTGCTTCCAACCAGAAAAATAACAGGCTGGAGAATATGCATGGATTACAGGAGGTTGAATAAGGCAACAAGAAAGGACCATTTTCCATTGCCTTTCATTGACCAGATGCTGGACAGGCTAGCAGGTAAAGAATTTTATTGCTTTCTTGATGGTTATTCAGGTTATAACCAGATTGCAATATTGCCTGAAGATCAGCAGAAGACTACATTCACTTGTCCATATGGCACATTTGCTTTTAGAAGGATGCCATTTGGCCTGTGTAATGCACCTGCCACTTTTCAAAGATGTATGATGGCAATTTTCTCTGATTACATTGAAAGATCCATGGAAGTCTTCATGGATGATTTCTGTGTTTGGAGAAACATTCCATCTATGCCTATCCAATTTGGAAGAAATCTTGATTAGATGTGAAGAAACTAACCTTGTGCTGAACTGGGAGAAATGCCATTTTATGGTGCAAGAAGGTATAGTTTTGGGGCATAAGATATCCAAAAAAGGATTGGAAGTGGACAAGGCTAAAATAGAGGTCATTGAGAAGCTATCTCCACCTACCAACATCAAAGGTATTAGAAGCTTTTTGGGGCATGCTGGGTTCTATAGGAGATTCATAAAAGATTTTTCAAAAATCTCCAAACCTTTGTGCAAACTGTTACAGCATGATAACCCCTTTATATTTGATGAACCATGCATATTAGCCTTTGATAAGTTAAAGAAAGCTTTAATAATAGCACCAGTTATTATAGCTCCTGACTGGAGTAAGCCTTTTGAGCTTATGTGTGATGCTAGTGACTTTGCCATTGGAGCTGTCCTTGGGCAAAGGTATGATAAAATTTTTCACTCTATATATTATGCTAGCAAAACACTTGTAGAAGCTCAATTGAATTACACACTCATTGAAAAAGAACTATTAGCTGTAGTCTTTGCATTTGATAAATTTAGATCATATCTGGTTGGCACCAAGGTAATTGTCTTCACAGACCATTCAGCCATTAAATATTTGATAACCAAAAAAGATGCAAAGCCTAGGCTAATTAGGTGGGTTCTCCTACTTCAAGAATTTGATTTAGAAATAAGAGATAAAAAGGGAGTGGAGAACCAAGTTGCTGATCATCTTTCTAGATTGGAAAGAGACATTGCAGGTACAACAGGTGGGGAGATCAAGGAATACTTTCCAGATGAACAGCTGTTGGCAATGACTGATGACTCATCAACCGCTGTAGCGGTCAATATAACAACACTTGACGCTGCAGCGGCTGAACCAGCAACACCTTGGTATGCTGACATAGTGAACTTTCTGGTTAGCAAGGTGGTACCTGCTGAGATGACTTATCAGCAAAGGAGAAGGTTCTTCCACACAATGAAACAATATTATTGGGATGAACCTTTTCTATACAAGAAGTGTCAAGACCAGTTAATGAGGAGATGCCTAGCAGAGGAAGAACAAATTCAAGTGCTACAGCACTGCCATTCTGCACCATGTGGTGGGCATTTTGGTGGTGTTAGAACTGCTGCAAAGGTATTGCAATCAGGCTACTTTTGGCCTTCACTTTTTAGAGATGCTCAAGACTTTGTAAAAAAATGTGATAGGTGCCAAAGAACAGGGAATATTTCAAACAGACATGAAATGCCTTTGACTAACATTCTAGAGGTTGAACTCTTTGATGTTTGGGGAATGGATTTCATGGGACCTTTTCCCCCTTCTCATGGAAATGTATACATTTTAGTAGCAGTAGACTATGTTTCAAAATGGGTGGAAGCTGTTGCTCTACCCAACAATGATGCAAGGTCTGTGAGCAAATTTTTATTGAAAAACGTTTTCACTCGTTTTGGAACTCCTAGAGCCATCATAAGTGATGAGGGATCTCATTTTTGTAATAAATTAATTGAGACCCTATTGGCTAAATATGGAGTCAAACATAAAATAGCAACTTCTTATCATCCACAAACTAGTGGTCAAACTGAATTGTCAAATAGAGAAATAAAAAGAAGGTTGGAAAAGATGGTAGGGCCTTCAAGGAAAGAATGGTCAATACATCTAGATGATGCTTTATGGGCCTACAGAACAGCTTATAAAACACCTCTGGGGATGTCTCCCTATAGGTTGGTTTATGGGAAGTCCTGTCACCTACCAATTGAACTTCAACACAAGGCCCATTGGGCTCTAAAAAAACTCAATTTTGACTACAAGAAAGCAGGAGATGCTAGATTGCTGCAACTGAATGAATTGGAAGAACTTAGGCATTTTGCTTATGAGAATGCAGCAATCTATAAAGAAAAAACCAAAGTATGGCATGATCAAAAACTGATAAAAAGAGATCTCACTGAAGGAGGACAGATATTGCTTTACAACTCCAGGTTAAGATTGTTTCCTGGAAAGTTAAAATCTAGGTGGTCAGGCCCTTTTCAATTAATAAAAATATATAGCCATGGGGCTGTGGACCTCTATGATGTAACCACTAATACCACCTTCAAGGTGAATGGCAAACTGTTAAACAATATTTTGGTGAAAATGTGGTAAGGGACAAAACCACAATTGAGCTTAAAGATCTCTAATTTGAAAGAGAAAGTCTGGCTGCAGACTTTAAAAGCAAGCGCTCTTGGGAGGCACCCCAAGGATTCTAACAAAAATTTTATGTTTATTTTTTATGCAGGAAATTAGGACAAACGCTGTAGCGGTTGCTTATAACAACGGCGCTGTAGCGCTTATCTTAGAATCAGGGCTGGGTGTGGTCAAACAAAATAAAAAATAAAAAGATCTTGCTCAGGGTGAGCTGGCACTGTACCCCCATCCCTAGCCTGACAAGCACGTGCACCTACTCACTTGCAATTGTCAAATCAATAGTTTCATCTTCTCTCTCCCACTTCACTCACAAAACCGTAACTTTAATATCCACAACTCCCCACGCCACCATTTTCTTTTCTCTTTCTCTTTCCTAAATCTCTGAAACTGCTCGCAACCGTTACACTCACCACTCATAACTTCCATTCCTTCTTCTTCCTTCGTCCCAACACACACCAACATTTCCCAAAACACCCAGAAACAAATACGCAGAGCTCTTAACCAACCATGACAAAGAAACAAGCCGCCCTCAAACGATCTGGTAAGGGAGCTACTAAGAAACCAGAACTCTCAAATCCTACCAAAAACACCATGGCTAAGGCAACTCAAGATCTTCAGAGGTTTTGGAAGATGGATTTTATAGCTGAAAGAGGATTCAAGACAGAAAGTGCTCCTGAGGCGTTTTCAACCGCTGTCACAGCGTTGGGATGGGAGGGCTTCATTAAGCATCACAAAGATTACATGACGTCCTTGGTACGGGAGTTCTATTCTGGCATTGAAGAACCTAAGGAGGGAAAACCTCAAACCCATTCACTGGTGAGAGGAGAAACAGTAAACTTCAACTCCAGAACAATCAATGATATCTTCCATCTGGGCTATCATGGAAAAGCGCTGGAAACTAAAGTGCTGAACTGGGGAGACGAAGAAATGGAAGCTGTTCGAAGAAGGATTTGTGTGGAAGGAGCAACTTGGGACAAATTTGGAGCTGAATACAAAATTAAAAAAGCCTATCTGTGTGAAGAAGCAAATCTGTGGTGTAGTTTCATCAAACACTCCCTACTGCCTACATCTCACACAACATTTGTGGAAAAAGAAAGACTCATCGTCATAGATGCAATAATGCTTGGAGAAAAGATAGACGTAGGAAGATTGATAGCTAGGGAGATAGAGAAGTGCAGAGTTAAAAAGGGAGGTAACTTATATTTTCCTTGTTTAATTACTGAGTTGTGTTTGGAGGCTGATGTAGAAGTAGAAATGAAAGAAGAAAGAAGATCCCTTCTTGGGGCATTTCCTTGCATTTTAAAGTTAAGCAAAAACCTGCCGCTGCAGCGTCTTCTGACTCTCAAGCGTTACAGCGCTTAGAGCTGAAGCAGCAGGTCCTCTGCAAATTTGTGAAAGAGAAATTTGACTGGGAAAAAGCATTGTATGCTCAAATATCCAAAGGAAAAACATCAATTCCCCCTCCTCAATTCCCTGATTGGCTGCTGGAAGAAGAGCCAATTAAAAAGCAAGTAGCACCAAAGAAGCCTGAACCAAAGCAGCCAGTAACAAAAGAAAAACCCACTGAACAGCTCAAGAAAATTTACCAGTCATACATAAAGCCTAGAAGAAACCCAGGTGTCAAACTTGCTGAGTACCCAGAAGAAGGTATTCAGCCAGTAGGTGCTGCAGCAACTATGTCTGCAGTACCTAGTGACCCATTACCTGAGGTAAATCTGACAGAGGAGGAATCTGAAAAACAGGCTGCTGAGGAGCTGGTGAATATGCAGGATGAAACAGAGCCAGTGTGAAAGAACAGGAGGAAGAAGAGGAGCCAGAGCAAACAGAAGAGGAAGAAGCAGAGCAGGAATCAGACGCTGCAGCGGCAGCAGTTCAAGAAGTAAGCGCTACAGCGCCACCACCCGCTGTAGCGGCTGAAAGCACTGCTCCACCTCAGCAAAAGAAGAAGAAGGCAGCAAAAGGAGCCCCAGAACCTTCAAGAGCCAGTAAGAGGCTCAAGAAGGCCTAATAAGGCAAGAATTGTTGGCTTCTTATGCCAGTTATGTATTTTGTACTTTATTTTGTTGTTGTTCTAAGGCCTCTCCCATTCTTGTCAAGCACGCAGTGAGGACACTGCTGAATTTAATTTCTGGGGGAGGACCTTATGGTTAACAGTGTTTTTAAATTAAGTACAATGATGTTTTTAAATATTTAGTATAATTATGCCATGTTTTGCATGTGTTGCATGTTTTTGAATATTTTGTATGCTTGAATGGGAAGTATGATTAGCTGCATGTTTTAAATTTCTTAGTAAGCAAAAGCTGATTCATATAGCCAAATATAAATAAGAATTTTTGAGTAAGGCAGCATTGTGTAAACAATGAAATGATCTTATTGCTGCTTTTACACAAAATTCAAGCTTAGTAAAGAACCTAGTTAGCTAGGAGTAATCTAAGGATAAAGTTAAGTTTTGGATAACCAAGGGTTAGTCAAGTTTTCATTAAAAATTGAGAGTTGTTTTGAAGCTAAGTTTGGGGGAGCATCGGTTATGTTAAGGCTAGGATCAAAAGATGATAAATTGGTCTTTGCAAAATGAAGAATAAAAATGAATGTGGTCTTGAAAAAGTTGCAAAATATCTTAAATAAATTGCTGAGCTGTTCCAAAAAGCATAAAAAGAAAATGCAAATAAGGAGCTCAGTAATGAAGATAGCATCTAGTTTTAATCATTAAAATCTAGCGTTACAGCGTCTAAAGGACTTTGAAGCGCTACAGCGGTTGATCACCAGACCAAAAATTTATGCACTGACCAATAGTCTGAAAAATGCCTAATTAAAGCCCTTTGCTGTGCTTTGAAGCCCCTCAAATCTTGTGTGAAATTGTTATTCCACTCTTCTTTTTGAAAACATTCTTTGCCTAACCCAAAAGAAATCCATTCTTCCCAAGCCTTGGAGAAATTCTAAAATTAGCTAGGAACTAAGTTAAGCTTTGATATCACACACTCACAACTGAGCAGTAATGATTCTATTTGAATTGTGGACCACTATGGTGTGTGAAAATGATAAAAAAATTAGCTTGTGCATAAATTCTGTTTAATTTAAAAGCTACAGCTAGTTATATGAGCATTTTGTCTTGTTCAAGTGTCATTACTTGGGGACAAGCAATGGTTTAAGTTTGGGGTGTGATAACCTTATTTTATATAGGTTATTTATGCTCCTAATACTTAAATTAACCTTACTTCTCAAGTAAGCTTAGTACTTAAATATGTGAATATATGAATATTAGGATAAATATAGGTTATAAGTTAATTCCCTGAAACTTGGGCATAGTCAATGCCTTTGTGAATATGTTTGATGTTTTGCTTTAGCGCTGCAGCGTGTGCTATCAAGGAGACGCTACAGCGTTATATGACGGCTGACCATTGAGATATTTGTGTGGCCACTTGAAGACATGATGAGTCACCACCCTTATCTCTTCCTCTCAGCTGGAATTGTTGACTTTCAAGTGGATGCTAAATTACACTTGGCGCCTCCTAAATGGAACCCATGTGATAGTTGTTGTATTCCATCATTACCACTTTTTGTAAAGTGCTTTAAGGATAATATCTAAGTCTAATAATCATCATGTAATATTATTATTCTATTAAGACTTAGATATTAATTAGATTAATTAAGATTGCTTCTCAAGGAGGTAACATACGTAGGCAAGTTGTTGTAACTTGGAAGAAGAACTACACACATACGTAGTAGCTATTCTCCATTGATACACTTTTAAGCTTTTATTTTTGAGAATAGTTCTTCAAGTTTTTTATCCAATGTTTTGCTCACGCCTCAACTTCATCTCTTGTATGCTACTTGGGATCATTGGAGTGCATCTTTTGCAACCAATCTTCTCTTGTTTTCATACGGTAATACATACTCTCTAGTTGTATTATGTTGATGGAACTTGTGATGAGCTAACTTTGTTGTAGTTGGATTGTTCTTGGTATGTAATGAACCTTGAGTAACTTTTGTATAATATTATGATGTTTGTGTTTTATTCCTTGTGTCATAATACTTTCAATCTTGGTTTGGGAATGATCAACTAAAACAAGGTAACTTTGTGGGTACAGACATGGTTCACAAAGAGAACTCAAGGAATAATATGAATGAAAACCCTTTAAAGACATTTAAAGGAAGCACTACTTAACTCTAGACATAGGGGAGTAATAGTTCATAAGGCAAATGTTGTAAGATCTTAATATACAGGAGTAAAACTTATTTAGAGCCTAGACATAGGAGTCTTGTAACATAGCCCTGACGAAAGTGACTGAAAGGCACGCCACCAAGGCGCTACAGCGTCTACGGATTCTTAAGCGCTACAGCGTCTAATATGATATGAACATTACTCTTGGGAACTTACATACTATTGAGCTATCCAACTCACCTTTAATTACTTCAAACTTAATACTGTTTTATCACAACTTATGATGTTTACAACTCTTCACCTTTACTTGTTACTTAATTATTTTCACTAAGCTTCTAATCACTTAAACTTCATAGATTAATTCCAATCCCTGTGGGAACGAACTTTACTTATCAATATATTACTTGTTGTGATTGTGTATACTTGCACATCACCTTTTCGCACAACAGCAGGCCCCAAGCCCAACAGGGTGAACTTGGTCATTCGTTAGTCGCACCCCATCGTTCAGAATATAACCCCCTGAAGCTAATTACACCATTCTTTTACTATCACACTCCCAGTTTTAAAAACATAGCCCCTGTTGCTATTCATACCCTTTTTTATATAACACAATACCCCTGTTAATTACACTTTTTATTAAAACTCGTTTAGTTTTTTTTTTATTCCATCAATGCTTCCAAATCGATATTTTTGCAAACAATTAAACCCATAAAAAAGGGGTTGTTATCAATGGTCACTCTGAGCTTAGCTTGTTTGACCGTTTATAACAACTTTAGTTTTCAAACGGGCTATGAGTGACGACCACTCTGAGTTTTACTTGTTTGGTCGTCACGAATGCCTCTCCCAATTTCAAAAATAAATAAAAAAAACACCAAACGCACAAACATTTTCTACTAAGAACTACGTAGCTTTGATTTCTCCATCGCACCTGGAGATACGTAGGAGCAGGGGCCCACTCCTGTCAAGCGCAAAAAACTAAAATTTTTATTAAGTCTTCCTCTTCAATTTTGCAAATAATAAAAAGGTAAATTAAAGTATTTTCTTTAAATTAACTTCCTTTCTACACATTAAATTAAATGGTAACCATTCTTTTGAAAGGATGCCGTGGGGTGCTAATACCTTCCCCGCGCATAATCGACCCCCGAACCCAAAAATAAAGGTTTTTTTCAATGTTTTCCTATTTAATAAATATTGATGGCGGCTTCATTGCAAAATGACGAAGAATCCCCTCCTTCGGATTTTTCGGTCGCTACAACAGAGGTATGGAGCTATGCATTCAAGTTAGTAGCAATGCCACAATTTCTCGAAAAATCAAGAAGCCAACCACCTGTATGATCCCGGAGTAATTCCCCATAGCCGCTACGGCCTAGGTTACCCATAGAGCTTCCATCAACATTAAGTTTAATACACGTATTTTGGTACACTTTTCTGGTCCAAATAATGTTTCTCTAAAAAAATATGTAATAGAGTACTTGATAGAACTAACAAAATAGCATGTACTCAAAAGGAGCGTGTTAAAATATATTATCCAATTTTGAAATTGTTCAAAAAAAAGTGTTTAAAAAATTGATTTTAATTGTAAATGATTTTGTTGATACAATATTGAATCTTTGATAAAATTATATATGGTCTTATGAATTTTAATTATAAAATTTTAGTTAGTAGTTATCACTTTTTCTAACATTTTTGGGAAGTTTTGCCACTCCATTTGTTCGATTTTGAGTGAAATACAAGTGAGATTGAGTAACTTGTCTATATTTTTTGAAAGGTAACCTAAGCCTCACCTAAAAGCTGAAGTTTACTAGGACACATAATTGACTTGTATATTTGAATGTTTACACTTTACATCACATGGTTTAAATACGTTTTTACCCCTTGCAAATAGGGGGTGTTTTGCTTTTACCCCCTACAATTTTTTTTTTAAAAAACACCTTGCAAATTTTTTTTGTTTGATATTAGTCCTTCTATCAAGTCTCCGTTAGTGGTTTGTTGACATGTCTAACGGAACTGCCAGCTGGCTTTGCTGACGTTTTGGCTTTGCTTTTACCCCCTACAAATAGGGGTGTTTTGATTTTACCCCCTACAATTTTTTTTATCTGAACCCATATTTCTTCATCTTCATCTCTCTCTATGTTGTTGTTGTTTCCATCTCAGCTTCATCATCAACAAAAACACAAACACACCTTCTCCCTCAACATCTCTCTTCATCATCTCTCTTTGTGTTGTTGTTGTTGTTTCCATCTTTCTTCATCATCTCTCTCTTTCGTTTTCCCTTCAGTTTCACTTTTCTTTCTTCATCATCTCTCTCCTTGGATCTGTGAAACTAAAAAAAAGGGTAGAGAAGAACGAAAAGGAGGTCCTTCGCAGCACCAGAGAGAGATGTAGTTGCTGAGATAGGGAGGGAATAGATGACCGAGAGGAGAAGGCCCAAATCGAGAGAGAAGATGATAGAAAGAACATGACCAGTGAGCACCACCCTCCCTCAGGCGACCACCACCACCACTGTAACCAACCATCTTCCCCTCTCTCTCCCTCTCCCAGTCGCTCCCAAATCACAAATCAAACCCAGAACCATAAAGCACAAACCCAGAAGAAACAGAGAAGAGGGTGATTTTGGAGAACACAACGAAGAACGAAGAAGGAGATAGGGTCTCTTAACGGTGGTGGCCTAATCGAGAACAGAACGAAGGAGATATGGATTTTGGAAGCTCTCGGTTGATTTGGGAAATGGGTGAAGCTCGTGAAGATGAAGAAGAGGTGTTGACGTGTTGTGATGTGAAGATGCAAAGAAAAAAGGCTTTAAGGTTCTTTGTTGAAATGAAACTTTAAAAATTGAAACTTTCAGTGTGAAATTGAAACTTCAAAAATTGGTTGGAAGTTTCAAGAAGTGATGGGTTTGATGGAGTTTGTCTGTTTGTTGAAGAGGGGTAAATCATGGTTGTGTGTTAATCTGAGAGGAAACTAGGAAGTGGAGAGGGTGTTGTGATTTTGTGATGAAGAGGATATGTGTTGAAGATGAAGAGAAAATGATGTCGGCATTTTTAAAATTAAAACAAAATTAAAAGTAATGATTTGGCAAAATCCAATCAGCAATAAACTGACACGTAGGCTTTTTTGTAACAGGAAACTAACAGAAGGGCTAACGCCAAAATTGTGAAATTTGCAAGGTGTTTTTTAAAAAAAATTGTAGGGGGTAAAAGCAAAACACCCCCTATTAACAAGGGGTAAAAACGTATTTAAACCCGATATTAAAGTAGTGAGATACCGTCAAATTTCGAGAAAAACAAATATATTTGATTTATCTATATATTTGTTCAAATGCAGAGAGCCCAGGTGCCATGGTGAAAAAAATAAAAAGAGAGATGTATGTTTTGACTTTTGATTTGTTTGTCAAAAAGAATTGTTTTGGTTTGACTGCTAGAGTGACGTGTTATCCGGTCGGGCACATGCAGAGTAATGAGATTGGCATGGCAGCCACGTGGCTAGACAAATTGGAATGCCATCTGGGTACACGTGTCTAAACTCTAGGCTCCAAATTCATGTTTGCACTTGCTTGCTTAAATGGGTGTAATTCACTTTAGAGTCATCGTTGTTTTGTTTCGGTGAGGTCATTTAGATGGCAATGGGGTGTATAAACCTACAGGGGAAATATCATTGTTTACAGCTAGCTAGCATGCAATGTCTTCAACGCCATGCAAAACAAAAAATTGCGATTGTGATGTGAATGTTTTGACAGGTATCTCTCTCTGCCTTCAATTCAACTAATTAGCATTCAATCAAGAACCAAGAAGCAGGACTAAGCAATTCTGGCAATGCTATCGCCGAACGCACTTTCTCTTTGCTGTGCACTGCTTCTTTGCTCGCCTCTCGCCATTATATTCACCAGAATAGCCACCACAACTATCACAATCACAACCATCTCATCCTACATCACACTCGACCAAAACACCACCACTCAGTCCACCGTCACCAATTTCTCTGCAGGCATAGATAACCAACACACCCAATCACGTGAACTGGCATCGGTTAAAGACAAAGATGAGGAAGCGCTATTCATTATGGCTAGCCGGTCGAAGCAAAAAGCAACCTATCCAAGAAAGATAGCATTCTTGTTCTTAACCACCACTCCACTCCCATTCGCACCGTTATGGGAATCTTACTTCAACAAAACTTCTAACAAACTTTTCAACATCTACATCCACGCTGACCCCACCACCTTCTCATACGACCCTCCTTTTTCCGGTATTTTCTCTAACCGTCTCATTCCTTCCAAACCCACCGCTAGGTTTTCCGCCACTCTCACCTCAGCCGCGCGTCGTTTACTCGCACAAGCTCTCATTCACGACGCCTCCAATTACATTTTTGTCCTCCTCTCCGCTTCATGCATTCCCCTTCACTCTTTCAACTTCACCTACCGTACCCTCGTTATTTCCCCCAAGAGCTTCATTGAGATACTCAACAACGAGCCTGGCTCCTATGCCCGTTGGGCTGCGCGTGGATCCCACGCGATGTACCCTACGGTGAAGCTCGAGGACTTTCGTATAGGGTCACAGTTTTGGGCGCTGACACGTAAGCATGCAAGGCTCGTTGTCAGCGATAGAATCCTTTGGGAGAGATTTAACCTTCCATGCGTAGAATCGGAAACGTGTTACCCGGAGGAAAATTACTTTCCTACCCTTATTAGTATGTGGGACCCAAAGAGAAGCGTGCATGCCACGCTCACGCATGTCGATTGGAAGGGACGCTACGATGGACATCCACGTACCTACGAGGCGTCTGAGGTTTGTCCTGAATTGATTCACGCGCTGCGGAGGGATAGGCCTAGGTACGGTGACGGTAACGGCGAGAATAACGGCAGACGTCGACGGCATGATCCATTTTTGTTTGCTAGAAAATTCGCCCCCGACGCTCTACAACCGTTGATGGAGATAGCAGATGACGTTATCTTTAGGGACTACAAACTAACGACAATATTGTCATCAAGTGTAAATTTGCGCCGTTGATGGGTTGAATCCAGCTAGTGGTAGGGTGGACCACTGGAAAGATTTTTTTGACATACTGTAATAATGAGTCGGGTGGAGTGAAAAAGAGCTGTCTTGTGGGATGGGTTGAATCCAGCTAGTGGTAGGGGATTGGGTGTGGTAAATAGTAATGGACTGAGTTATAACACAATTGAGTTAAACCTAAGATTACACCAAAATTGTAGTGTATGTATGTACTAATAAAGCTTCAATCTGTTACCAGGTCAAACCAAATGTATAAAGTGTTATACTTAATTCATAATAAGTCAATCTAATTAAGATACTTTCTGTTAATAAGTTTGGAATGATAGTACTTTATGTATTAGCAACTTAGCAGTGGTGACGTATAAAAACTTTCCGTGTGTGACTAAATAATGGAAATGATTCTTCTCCTTCATTAATGCCATTCAGTTTACTTTTCTCTAGAAAGAACCAGAAAGAAGGTTTGTCCAACAGCAAAGATAAGTTTGGGGCTGACGACAAACTCGTGTCTTCTAATTGTGAGAATTAGTTTGGACATTAATATACTAACTAGCGCGAGACCCAATATAATAACCAGCGCGAGACCCGAGCGATGCACGGGGCGAAGCTTTAGCGAGTACTTAATTGTTGTGATATTAAAACTTGATGGATAAATTAAAAATCAGCACACAAATTAATGGTATAATTCAAACATAAGTAATTCAAACACTTCGTTTTTTTTAAAATCAGCACACAAATGAAATTGATCCATTAAAATATAGGCAACAAATGATAATCAAATAACTTTAGTTTAACGTATTATCACATTACATAAGATCTCACAGAACAACACACTACATAACATATTTGAATATATAAATTTTTTTTACGATCACTAAAGTATAAAAAAAACACACTACTTAGCATTGAACTTTAGATATTTTGTTTTGACTTTATTTTCACCAAAACAAATTTTGCGCATTCATACAATTAATTTTTTTTTTGATATTGAGCACCGAATGTTGAGCATTTGAACGGTTAATTTTTTTTTTGAACACTAAAGTATAAAAAAAAACACTACTTAGCATCAGACTTTACATATTTTGTTTTGATTAATTTTTTCACCAAAACAAATTTTGCGCATTCAAACAGTTAATTTTTTTTCGATATTGAGGACTGAACGTTGAGCATTTAAACGATTAATTTTTTTCCAACACAAAAGTATTTCAAAACACACTATTTAGCATCACACTTTACATATTTTGTCACGAAATTATATTTTTTTCACCTAACCAAATCGATTACTGAGGCACAAACTTTGTATATTTGAATTTTACAATATATAATTTATGTATTTTCATCTTCACTACTTAGCACAAACTTCACCTAAATTTTAATGTACTCTTAAAAATGAAAATATGAAAAGAGAAAAAAAAGGGGGGGGGGGGACAAAAGCTTCATTTAATACATAAATATTGTAACATTGTATGAGTGAAGATAAAATTAATTATATATTGTAGAAGTGTGTGACAATGTAAATCATAAATAAAAGTATCATTTTTAATTAACAAACACATTGAAATGGAAGCAATTAGAAAGAAAAGAAGACAACACAATTAGAAAGTGAAAAACTTGGGTATCGAGGGTTGGATGAGAATCACCGATAAAATGGAAGCAACTATACAAAGTTGAAGGAATATGGTCTTTAAATGCTTTTTTCCGAAGCATCTTTAAATTATTTGTTTAAAATCCAGAAAATATATGGTCCTAAAGAATATAAAGAGAAGAAATAAAGAAATAAATTGATTTTTAAATCAGTTATTGTTGCACCACGAAAAATCCCGGTTTGAGTTTCTCAATGTACAACGTGGAAAAATTTTGAAGCCGCCACCAATATTTTAATTTTAAGACCAAAACACTGAAAAAAGGTCTTTTGAACAAGGCGGATGGTCTTTTGAAAACTAGAGATATCGGTTCGGGGGTCGATTACGTGCGAGGAAGGTGTTAGCACCGCGCACGTCCTTTCTACCGAAAGGGAACCTCTAATTAAATGTGTGGTTTTAACGTTTGATTTGGAAAATATCTAGGTTTGCCTATTTATTTGAAGAATGAATGAGAAAACTTAATAAAAATTTTATTTTTGGCGAGAAGGGGGGGGGGGGAAAGGGTTTTTAGAAGAAGTGCTTGACGAGACATGGCCCGCTCCTACGTATCTCCCGGTGCGATAGAGAATTCAAAGCTACGTAGTTCTTGGTTCTTTTGAAAATAATCGTTTGAAAACTTATTGTGAAAATGATTTTTATTTGTTATGCTTGACGGGATGTGACCCGCTCCTACGTATCCCAAATGGGAATCAAAGCGACGTAGTTCTAAAGTTCTTTTTCTGAAAGGTTTTTGTTTTTTACCTTTTTGGTGAGTTTTCGCAATAGGACGAGCATTAGCGAGTGATTAAACTAACAAAGGCTATGGGTAATCACTGCTAAATACTCAAAAAGAGTTGTTACCTCTAGTCAGACGAACAAAGGCTCTGATTGACTATTAGTAACAAATTACTTTTATTATATTTTCGAAAAGGTTTTCGAAGTAGGACGAGCATTAGCGAATGATTAAACTAACAAAGGTTATGGGTAATCATCGCTAAGTACTCATGTGAAATTGAAGAGCGTTCATAGAGATCAAACTAACAAAGGTTATGGGTGACCTCCACTACTTGCTTATTTTTGTTTATTGAGAATGCTTTGAAAATTAATTGGTTTGGAAAAGGGTTTTTAGAAAATAAATAAATCATTTTCAATTGAATTCTATGTCCAAAACCAAATGCAAAATGAATGAATGAAGTTCAAACATATTCAACTAATCAAGCAATCATGAACATGTTGATCATCAACTAAGATTAAGCATACCAATATAATCAAGAGATTTAATTGTCAAAGATGCAAGACAAAGTTCTCAAAACAATTGTGCTTGTGTGTGAAGGGGAATTGCTACACAAGTTGGAAGCAATTTTGAGAGGGGCACATATGCCTCTATGCTACACTTGTTGGTAGTCTTATAAGGGCACATGATTGTGTAAAAGGGTTTGTGCACAATTAAGTCAAGACATTCAAATGGCATCAAGAACGAAGGAATACAATTGATCATAGGCATAGAGTATTCTAGGTTAGGTGAATGAACATGTGAGCAATGATGCATGATTAGGCAAGCATGTGAATGCATGAGCATACAAGAATGAATGCATGAATGAGTAGACGAGAGGATGCATGAGCATACAAGAATGCATGAGCATTTAAGTATGATTACGTTTATTATGCAAGGCATAGATACTTGAGAATGCATGAGAGTGTCGCATAAAATAGGGATGAATGAAGATGCATGTGGGTGAAAATGTTTTGGTAAAAGGTTTAGGTAAGAAAGTGGTAAAATGTTTTTGGGTTTTGTTTTATAAAGTTGAAAAAGTTTGAAATGCAAATGAGAAAATGTTTTGGGGTTCTTATGCAAAGATGCAAGTGGTAAAATGTTTTGAATGAAGGTAAAAATGTCTTATGTGGTGAGATGAAAATGTTTTGGTAAAAACTAAGTGAAATGGTAAAAACCAAAGTGGTAAAATGTTTTGAATGAAGGTAAAAATGTCTTATGTGGTGAGATGAAAATGTTTTGGTAAAAACTAAGTGAAATGGTAAAAACCAAAGTGGTAAAATGTTTTTATGTTTTTTTGGTAAAAGGTTAATGAAGTGGTAAAGTAAAATGGTAAATTTATTTTACTTGGAGTAGAAAGTAATTTTTGAAAATTAGTAAAGGTAAAAAGTGAAAAGTAACTTATTAATGAAATGATACATGTGAAATGGTAAAAGTGAAAAGTTAATGAAATGGTAAAGTAAAAAGTAAGTGAGTGGTTAAAAATAAAAAACACATTGATACAATTGCATTCATTTACACAAGATCAAACAACTATCTCAAGCACAAAAATAGGCGCAATTATTTCAAGTCAAGATTCACAATCAACATGTAGAACAAAGTACATGACTAAACCCTAAATTATCATGCCATGTTACAAGATAATTATCAAGCAAAACATGCATCTATTCTTCAGATAATTTAAAGGAAAGAAAAAGGCAACAAAAACCCTAAATCTATAAGCTCAAAACCGAAGCCTCATACACCAAAAATCAAGCCCAAAATTCAACTTACAATTCATGACATGAACAAGAAAATGCAAGAGAAATTAATCAAGCACAAGAACAACTCCTTCAAGGCCAATGACCCATCTCAAACACCCAAAGCTCCCTAAGTCTTTGTCAAAATGTTTGAAATGGATCCTCAAAGCAACAACAACAAGCAATCAAGAAGGAGTTGGGAGTAGAAGAGAGATTATGCAAGAAGAACTAAATATGGGATGCAAAGTTTCAAGGCTTACCTCAAAATCACAAAGAAATGAAGAAGGAGATGATATGAACACAAAGATTGCTAGCTCTTAGCAATTTGATGATGCAACCTTGAAGAGAATGGAAGGAGTGATGATGATCTAACAAGAAATGAAGGATTTGATGGTTGATTTTTGAAGAAAAATGGATGAGGGAGAAGGGGGTAGCTTTGGTGTGCTAGGGTTTTGTGTAGGAGAATGAGAAGCCAAAAAAAGATCCATAGGTGTGGGAATGAGGGGGGTATTTATAGGATGAAACTAGGTCTAAGGGTAATTTAGTCTTTGTGCTTTTAATGTGCTCTAGGATTGAACTTTGATTTTGGATGGAGGGTTAAGATCACTTATCACAAGGATTGAGGGTGGAGAGAAAACACAAAATGGAGAGTATGGAGAGTGGGGGGCGAAAATGAAGAAGGAAAAAAAAAGGAAAAAGAAAAATGAATTTTCTTATTTTGGAAGAGATATTTTATGTGAGGTAGGGTTAAGGGCCTTTTAGGGAAGAATTGTTACCAAAGAGGGAACTTTGGGTTTTCTTATGAAGGGGTTAGTGTAAGTGAGTGGAGTATTTTACCAAAGAGGGTATAATGGAAGAGTGTGGAAGTAATTGGAGAGAGAGAGAGAGAGATTCGAAATTGAGGGGATAAGGAGAAAAAAAACTTGTTTTTTTTTGTCTTTTTGTCTTATTTGAAGACACTTCCTTATTTTGAGTTTGAATTTTGGTCATGGGAAATAATGGGAATGCAACTATTGAAAATGTGTTACATGTTTTTGGGCACCATAAAATATTCCCTCTAGTCCCCATGACAATAAAAATTGTCACTTAAGAATTGAGGAATATTTAATGGTCCTTTTTTTATATTTCTATGCACTAAATATGAAAAAAAAAATACATTTTTAATTATTTTTGACTAGGGTTTTTTTTCTAAAAATTGTACAAAAATTATCCTTGATAGAATAAAAATGTAATTTTGTGGATGTGCATTTTTTGCGAGAAAATCATCTTTTTGCGAAAAATGACCAAAATACCCTTTTTGACCCTAAAACCCTAATTTGTCCAAAAGTACATTCCAACTCCAAAAATGATTTTAGGAACTTTGAAATGACTTCTATAACCCTAAATGCAATGCATGATGCTCTTTTCTCTTATTTATTTATTTTTTGGGGAAAATTAGGGTTTTGACCTAAGCCGGACAAAATTGGGGTATGACAGTTATCGAGGAACAAACTTTTAGTATTTTAACAGTAATTTTTTTCGAACGCAAAAATACCCACAAACACACTACTTAGCATCATACTTTACGTATTTTGTCACGAAATTATTTTTTTAAACAAACTTTGCGTATTTGAGCTTTTAAAATTTTTGTCGAACGCTAAGGTAACCCAAAACACACCAAGAAATTAATTTTTGGTATGACCAAACAAATTGTTGAGGAACGAACTCCATATATTTGTGTATCTATTTTTTTTAATCCTAATTAAAGCACCAAAAACACACTACTTAGCATTATATTTTATTACAAAATTATTATTTTTTTAATAAAATTGATTATCGAGTAACAAACTTTGCGTACTTAAACAATTAATTTTTTTTCCGGATCTTAAAGTACCCCAAACCATACTCTCTAACGTCACACTTCACACAATTTGTCATCAAACTAATTTCCTTTTCCACGAATTCGATTATGTAGGAACAAACTTCACGTATTTGAACAATTAATTTTTTTTTCATATATTAAAATACCTTAAAACATACTGTGTAGCGTCACACTTTACGTAATTTACCACGAAATTAATTTTCTTTTTCACCAATCTAGTTATGAATGAAGAAACTTCGCGTATTTAAATAATTTAAATTTTTTCTATACTCAAAATTACCTAAAAAATATAAAAAATAAGGAAGAAAAAGGGAAAAGGATAAAAGAAAAAAAAAAGAATGGAAAAAAAGGGAGGGGGGGGGGGGAGCTTGGCGGGAGAGTTGGCGCCAAGACTCCCCCGAATTTATATTTTAGGATGAGTGTTGGCTTGGAAAGGGGAAAAAATCAAAATAGCGCATGATGATTTTGATTCGGGTATAGTGTTACTCACGGTGATAATGATGAACAAGCTTCATATTCTTATGTGGTATTTAGATTGTGCGTGCTCCAACCACAAGAGAGGCCAAAAGAATGACTTGTTATTTTACAGGCAATGTTAGTGGATTAGGAAGAAATTGTGCGTGCTACTTGCACTCCTTTGGTACACTCATTCAATATCCTCCAACTTGCAAACTGAGTTACCTACTTGAGATTCAAGTAGAAAGACAAATGTTAGACTGATAGCAAAAACCTAAAAGCAAAGGGTATGGGAAACATACTCGTACAAAGAAAAGATGGAAGAATTGCATTGATAGAGAATGTCATTTTTCTACCAGGTAGGAAATGTAACCCGAGGAATGTAGGGCAACTAGTTGAAATAGGATTCTGTAGAAGCGGAAAATGATGCACTACAACTATTTGATGCTAAGAATTTTGGTTAAATTATTGTTAACGTTTTTAGATTGGCAAAAATGAGCCTCAATTTTTTTGACAAATTAGTCCTCTAAAATTCAAATGTTGCGAATTTGGTCACATATTTTTTTAATTGCACTTTTAGTCCCCAAAAGTTGTAGATCTTTTGCACTTTTGGACCCACAAAATCATGTCTTTTGAAAAAGTACCCCAAAAGTGCAAAAAAAATATGATTTGAGGGACCCAAAGTACAAATAAAAATTGTAGGACCAAATTTGCAATACTTAGACGGTAGGACTAAATTCGCCAAGAAAAAAGTTTGGGAACTATTTTCATTAAATACATGAAAAGATGAAACGCATGGGAATCCTATGTCATTTGTGTGTATCACCAAAGAGATTGTGTATTTTGGGAGGATTTTGGAGGGGGGAGTTTTGTACGACTTGGTTTATATTTTAATATCTATTTGAAATTTAAAAAAATTGAAAGAATAACATGATAAATAATGATAAAACATTGTTAATCATACTTCACTTTTGTGTAGAAACATTTTATAGCTTTTTCAATTTAGAATTGAAAATCAAGTCCTCCCCTCCTAAACCCTCCATCCAAAAAATGAGAAATGGAAGCGAGAAAAAGCAAAACAAATAGACAGAGAAATCCACATTGCTTTCTAGAACTAGAACCTTGTATTCAATCGTTTTCCAAATCATTCTTAAATCTTCAAATCCATATTATGCATTTAGACATCAGATAATCGCCTCTCAGTTTATATATGTTTATCATGACTTATTTATCTAGAGCTCTCCTGTGGTGAAATTTTCGAGACTTCACTCGCCATGTCGATTCTTAATAGATGTAGCGGGTGATGTTAGTTCAACTGTTTTATACAATTATTGAATCATGAATTGTCACATTTAAAAGTTTTAATTATTCAATTATATATCAACCAGTGATAATAGTCTTTTTTTATTGCCACAATAGTGATACTATTCTAGTAATCAAAATTAAACTCACAATTTTATACACCAGTAAAAATTAGATAACCTAGAAAACGGTGTATATCAAACAATAGGCTACCGGCCCAAGCCCAACCCAGCCACACTGTTGCAAACTTGAAGTAAAACTTCACATCCGAACCTAAAAGCTGACCAAAAAAACCTAAAAGCTTGAACAAAAACCATATTACTGTATCCCAGAGAAGAGAAACATGTAGTACCAGCAATTGCACCATACCATGATGACAGATCACCCTTTTCACAATTTTCACCACAATATTGAAGAAAAATAGTTTCACGATTCAATCTAAATAGGTGAGAACGATTGGAACTGAAGAATATGGGACAACCATATTTGTTAATGCTGAAAACACCAGCAAAGAGGGGAAAAAAATGTCTCCAGTGATGTTACTTGACATCTAATTTCGATCGAAGGAAAGATTATTTACGACGTAGTTAAATTTGGTAACCAAAGGTAGAAGAAAATGAAAAACGACAATAATGATTAATGACAACTTAATCCTTAATGTCAAAACAATAACTCCTAAATTTGAGAGTTTGAAATTTTGAATAAACAACTTAATTTTTATTCAATAAACAGCTATCATAGAAGAGCCTATAGTATATTAGTAGTTGTTTTCGCAGTTTAAGAGGAAATGATGGTAAATTTCACATAATATATAAGTCGTTTACATAAACTGCTCTATAAAGCTAATAAAAAATAAACTAAAAACAACTGATATATCATTTT
Source organism: Astragalus membranaceus (assembly GCA_039519185.1). NCBI lineage: Eukaryota > Viridiplantae > Streptophyta > Magnoliopsida > Fabales > Fabaceae > Astragalus > Astragalus membranaceus. The sequence continues at coordinate 14,757,443 of CM076848.1, forward strand.
TTTGAGGAAAACCAACTCAAGCCATTTCATTCATTAAAATAGAGGTTATACAACATGAAACAAAGTTATGCACCTGCCCTAGCTAAGCTATGAGCCACACAATTGACTTGTCTCCTAATATAACTTATGGAACAGTTTTGTAATTGAGAAAAAAGAGTTTTACAACTATATCATAATCATATATCATAGGCTGTTTTCATAAGATAAGCTCTTCCGAGATGTCCCCAATATCTACTATCCCAGACGGAACCACGAGTATTTCTTACACAAGCACAATTTTGGTAAACAAACAACCAAAATAAATGTAAAAAAATAGACAACCGAATCCTTTTTGAAATTATTATAATATTCTATTAAAATTTGTATTAACTTTTACCTATAAGCTCTCACACGAATTATCCCCGGAACCACTTCATGATTATTGTACACTCTAGTAAGATTTTAAGAATAAGCAGCCACATATATTCCCATAAGACGGAAATATGCATAAAGCAAGATCGTCGGGACCAGCATTTAATAAAATTTACAGTAGTTAAACGTTTGTTTTTAAGGACAAGAATCACTTGAAGTACAAACTCGAGAAGAAATGTTACAAATACAAGACACAGACATCACAATTGAGTAACGCATCTCCCAGCATCAAAACCCAACAAGAAGTTGTCTCCCCCAACTGTCTCCTTTGCATCCCAATCGTACAAAATGCAGATCTCAAGAATAAGATGACATCATTTAAAACAAAGGAAAACACTATGTCATAGTAAAAAATAAACGAAACAACCTATAGATATGTGGCAAAAATAGGAAAAGGAGGGATCAGTAAGGAGGATTGTAATACCCGGTTGGAGGTCCCATTCCATTGACTGGAGGTATTCCATAAGGCATAGGACCTCCAGCATAGTATCCAGTGCCACTCAGTTTGGCCAAGCTAGATTGGCCTTGCATCCCATTACTTGCATACTGATTCCAGATTTGCTGCTCCTGAACAAGCAACTGCTGCTTCTTCTCCATTTCGGCCATTTGCACATAGGAGGGGGGTGGAATGTTCAAAGATGCAGCAAACGGATCCTGATTAACTGGCTGCACAGATCCATCTGGGGCTGGGAGAGCTAAAACAGGTGTAGTCTTTCCTGGTCCCGGCAATGCCACGCTGCTTGCACTCCCTCCACTTAGTTGGGAAGTGCTGACATGCTGCCTGACCATTCCTTGATCGTACATGCCATTCAACAATAAGGGATCAAGACCACCACCTAATGCTGCCTTCTGCCTAGACAAATTGCTGGCTGTCTCTACCAATGCCAATTCCCAATCGGCTTTCCCGGGTTCTGCAGCTGGGGTTTGCCAAGCTGAAGTCACTTCTGGCTGTCCATTTGAAGGAAAGGCTTCCCATGATCCATTTGCATTATTAGCCGGTGCACCAGCAAAGAGTGCCAAAGCAAATTTATTACCCTGATCATCTGCGCTGACTGCATCATCTCTTAGATTCACCAAGTCCTCTGTAAACTGTGGCTTTGGCTTAGGCTCTGGCTCTGGTGGAGGAGGTGGGGTATAATTCTCGGGTGCAGGAAGTGCCTTGATTTCGTTCATGTCTGGTACCGGCTCCTCCTCTTGTTTTTCCAGCTTGGGAGCTTCCTCTTTCCTCTCTGGACTCTTTGGTCTCTTGGCCCTATCCCTCACAAACTCCTCCAATGTCTCCAGCAACTTGCTGGTAATTCTCTGAACTTCTGGATACTCAGAGGATCTGGCTAAACCAGTATCCTTACACCAGTTGTAAAAGGCAAGAAGCTCATCAATTTGTTTAGCCGCACTAGCATAAGCATCAAAGGCCTTCACGCAATCAGCATACTCCATATCAAAGAATTTGTCAAGTAACACGGCTAAAACCTCACATATATCAGCATACAACTGAAAGCTCTCCTTGACAAGTGGATACAAAGCAATCAAAACCATCCTGCTATTCTTTGCCAACCCAGTAGGCCTACAAGCCAAGAAACGATCCAACAACCTCTGCAAATGACCCATCTTGCCAAAAATCCTCTCCGGCTTCATATCCCTCAAAGGAGTAATGGTAACAATCCTTTTGTCTTCACTCCCTGCAGTTTCGGTCACGTCACCAAACGACCTCGTCCTCCTCATCCCATTCCCACTTTCCCCTCCGAATTCTCCCCTTCCAGACTCATAGTCGTACGGTGGCGACCTGTAATTGTCGCCTCTTCCAGCAATCCTATCATCCCTACCACCAGCACTGCCAGTACCACTGCCAACACCAGCAGTCTTTCTATCAAATAGATTCATCTCGAGGCGCTGATCTAGATACATGGCATAGGTCCTGACGAAAGCAGAGTGATCCCAAGAACTGGAGTGGGCCTCGTCCCTAAAATCAGCCATATTGAGGAGCCTGGTTCCCCTGCGGGTGGCGTACATGATCTCTTCCTGAAACAGAGGGGTTCCCTCATTCATCAAACGGTGCACCAGTATAAGTGCCTTCAACGCCACAATCCAATCGCGCGTCTTTCCCAAACGCTTCGAAACCGCCATCACACACGCGGAGACATATCCACGCGAGTACGACATCAGGTTCAAGATCTCCCTTATATATTTCTCACTCGCCGGATCTTCGTCGTGGCTGGTCGCCTTCACAATCGCCACCTCCAATTCCGGTGCCATGTTGCTTGCCACTTTCGCTATTCCTATACTCGTCTGATCCTTCACAACCCCCATCGCTTTACGGATCGTGCTCGAAGCCATCTTCAAACAATTCAATCGATATTCAAATTTCAAACCAGTGAGTCAATCAATCAGTCAACCACTGTGAGCTACGCCTATGATTATGAACGAAGTCGTTATAACAGTATGAAGGAGGTTGGTTTAATTAACTGAATTTCTAAAAGTAGAAAACCCTAATAACGATCAAAAATTCAATAGTTAAAAACAGTGATAGATCTTCAAAGCTTACCTCTCCTTCTAGATCCGCGCACAGACCAAAGAAAAGGGATGCGTAGCTCCGATTAGCTTGCTCCGGTTCTAGATTTACGTTGCGGAGTGTCTGGAACAACGGCCAATGGAGAGAAGAAAGAGAATAAAATAGTCAAAGGGCGCGAAGCCTGTGATTTGTGTTTCAGATCTGTGCGAATTGGGAATCAGAGAGAGAGAGGCTGAAATCAATAGGTACTATTACTAGCTACCCGATCGGAACTATGTCTAAAGAAACGAATAGAGGGTGGGTTTGTTACTTTTTATGTTTTGGGGTTTTTTTAGTGTTTTACTAGTACTTTATTATTACTACCATACGACGCGTACGGTAGACGGTGATGTGGACTCGTTTTTATCTTCATGATCTTGATTTTCTTAGTTGTCGTAACGGTTAAATGTGGAACCGGATGCTGCGGTGAGTAGGTGGGTCCAGCTTCAAGTACTAATTGTGATTTAAATCAGGGGCGTCGGTGGCAGTGGGATGGGAGGGTATAAATGTAAAATGCTTTGTATTTATGGCAAGCAACCAATGTGGGGATTTTGTCTGATGCGCTTGCCTTTTTTGCCATTGTTGTTTGCCTTTTCATATTTATTTATTCCATTTTTCTACCCTCCCGATAATTATCTTTTCTTTTTTGGCAGATTTAATTATCTTTTCTTGGTTAAACAATAGTACTTACATTATCTTTGACTTTATATAATACTAACTAATGGCTTTAAAAACTAAAAGGGTCCACTTTTTCCTAGTGGTGTTCTTGATGTTTTTGTGGTGTAAAAAGGGTCCACTTTACATCTTTAAACATATTTTTCTAATAGAAATGCCACTAGTTATTAATCTTGAAAGAAAAAGAAATGTCACTAGTTACTTCTTTTTTGTTGCTTACTTATCGGCCAGGAGGAATGGAGACTCTACTTTACTAGTAAGTGAAACCCAATACTAAGAAAAAAGTGAAATCCATAAAATTGTTTATATTTATGGTGAACCGGTCAAGATAAGTAGACAAAATATGACAGATCTATTATATGTTATGTCACTCTTATAAATAAAACTGTTTATATTTAAACAATGATCCAACAAAATTTGATAATTTAATTTCGGGATTTGTCATATTTGTCTCTCTGGTTAAAATCGCATCCTGGATTTGAGTTGGATTATAAACCATCAAAACATAATAGGATAATAATTTATTTATTTACTCTTCTAAAATCTGGACTAAAATATAACACTACAAATCTAAAAAAATATAGGATTGTTTTTTTGATAAGCAAATATGAATTGAACCGGGGCACTAGGGGTACTCCTACCCAATTATAGAGAACAAAAACATTCAAGTGGTTTAACCCACTGGTCTGAAATAACACAACCAAAATTTCGACCAACTATACTAATAAACCAACCCCAGGAAACTGATTTAATATGATTAATAATAGTCTGAGCATAAAAAACAACCCCTTTAAATATGACACCATTCCTGTGTAACCATAGGCACCACACTGCCGCCAACCATGGTAGATATCGAATTTTCAGAGATTGTTTTGTATTAGCACGAACTTCAAAAGCACAAAAATATTCGACTCCTTCAAGATTGGACGCCGTCGAGATTGGAAGCACGAAAAAATATAGGATTTAATTTATATACACAATAAGTGTATAACAGTTTTACACTATATACCAATTGCAGTTGCCACATTATTAAAAACAAACCAATCAATTGGTAACCATAAGTTAGTCAATTTGTAACCAACCATTTCACAAAGTGTGGTTGACTGTGGTTTTGAACGCCTATACACGGTATTTTTTTGGTAGGAGTAGGAAAAACAAAAAGAAAACAAACGAAAAACAAAACAAAACTACATCCTCATAAAGAGGACTCTAGAGGCATCAGATTAAAGGAACAGAATGATGCCATCAAGGGGGTCTTCCAACTCTTGCCATGTGATTTACATCGCTCATTTCTTAGCCAAAAAATCTGCAGTTGCATTTGCTTCCCACAAGGTATGACACAACTGAATATTCCAATCTTTATCAATGAGCTCTTTGATATTGCAAATGATAGCTACATAATGATGCCACGGATTCAGAGTTTTGCGCACAAGGTGAATGGCCAAAGTAGAGTCAGAGTAGCAGACAACATCACGATATCCTTTCTCCCAAGTTAGTCTTAGACCATGGTAGAAGGCCACTAACTCAGCATGGAGATTATTGGAAATTCCCACAGATCCCATGAATCCCCATATCCAATTACCGTTAGCTTGTCTCAACACTCCACCAAATCCTGATGCACCTGGAATACCAAAAAATTGATGTCAAATTAAAAACTTAAAATATTAGTACTTACTTTAAAAAATAATACATGATTTTATGATAAAGGTAATTTTGTCATTTTGTATAATCTAAAAAGTAAAAATCTATTGAAATTTTAAAAAATTGATAAAAATAAAATAACTGATAAAAAATAAAATCATTAATAAAAAATATAAGAATAAAAAAGTAATTTAATTTTTTAACAAATGAAATATAATTATCACAATGACGGTTTTGTTATTAACACATAATATATATCATATCAATATTTATTAGTTCTTACCAAAAAATATCACTATTTGTTAAATTATCTAAAATATATAATAGAACAACATACACTATATTTTTTTCTTTATGAAAATATATGCTATTTTTGTATCTAAACGGAAATAATATATATTATCTCATTTCTTATCGGTTGTTGCACTTCAAACACATGAAATGAAATCATATATTATCTTTATCTTGTTTCATATCTCACTACAAAAAAAAAAGCAGTATAAGTGACGGATTTTTCCGTCGCTAATGACCAAAAATCCATCGCTAATGTGTCTTAGCGAGGGAATTAGCGACGGAACAAATCCCTCGCTAAAAAGGGCCTCGCTACTGGTTAGCGACGGAACTTAGCGAGGGAACTTCCGTCGCTAATCACCTCGTAATCCGTATTTTTTTTTGAAATCCCGCTTAAAATTAGCGACGGATAACCTCGTAATTCGTGATTTTTTTTAATATTATAATATCATTATAATAATTATAAAATTATTGTTATAATAATTATCATAACATTTTTAATATTCGATATATTATAAAATTATTGTTATAATATTATTAAATTATAATTTTGTTATAATTTTGTTATAAAATTATTATAAAATTATTGTGAAATATGGTGGTGGTGGTGGTGGTGGTGGTGGTGGTGATGGTGATGGTAGAAGTGAAATATGGGGATGAGTTTGTGTAGAGAGAGAGAGAGGGGTATGGTTAGAGAGAGGGGTGAGGGTGGAAGTTAATTTTGTGATGGTGAAATATAGGAAGGAGTTTGTGTATTGAGAGAGAGGGGTATGGTTAAAGAGAGGAGTGAGGGTGGAAGTTAATTTTGTGGTGGTGGTGGTGAAATATGGGAAGGAGTTTGTGTATAGAGAGAGAGGGTTAGAAAGAGAGAGGGGTATGGTTAAAGAGAGGAGTGAGGGTGGAAATTAATTTTGTGGTGGTGGTGGTGGTGGAGGTGAAATATGGGAAGAGAGAGAGGAGAGTAGGGGTGGTGGTGTGGTGGTGTAGGGTGGGTTTGGGTAGAGAGAGAGGAGAGTAAGGGAGAAAGAGAGTGAAGTGTGAGAAAAGAAAAGAAGAAGATAAGAGAGAAGAAGTGAGGAGGATTCGGTTTAATAAAAAAAATTAGAATTAGCGACGGAAATATAGCGACGGAAATTCAATTTAGCGACGGATTCAGAATTTTACGCATTCCAATGTCTGCGCAACGGTCACGTCGGCATTAGCGACGGACCATTAGCGACGGATTCAGAAATGGTGTAATTTCCAATGAATTAGCGACGGATTTTTTGCGACGGATTAGTGCCTTAGCGACGGATTCAGAATTGGTGCAATTTCCAAAGAATTAGCGACTGATTTTTTGCGACGAATTTTAAATTTAGCGACGGAATTTAAATTTTTTGTTAAGAAAACGCCCCTTCGTCATTATTAGCGACGGATTTTGGTTCCCTCGCTAAAATTCGTCGCTACTTAAACATTAGCGACGGATTTTGGTTCCCTCACTAAAAATCCGTCGCTAATAAGGCGTTTTTTTGTAGTGTCTTATCCTATTTCTATACTATCCTAGCGATCAACAACCCTTAAAGTCCTGTAATAAAAAAAAACCTTAAAGTGATTATACTTTTTCAAACTAAATAAAATCAATTTTTTTAACTCAGTTTTAAACATTAATATCAAACAAATCAAATTTTTAAACTAAACTTTTCATGTCAATTCTTCATAATCTAGTCTCTCAAAATGTAAAACAAATGAATTTTTAAAGTATTTAAGAAAGACTGAATTATAAGAAATTTTTTAGCAATATGAGATTTAAAAAATGAATAAGCAATAACTAATTCACGTTTTTTTCATTAAGATTGATTCAATGCTTTTTTTAATTGGAAAAAATATTGAATCAATTATTGCTTATCATTTAAACAGTATTAAATGGTAAATTAAATAGCCAAAATGAAGAAAAACCAAATTAAGTAGCCAATAAATAATAGGTGTTAACCGCTCCCACTTACAGTTTTTTTTATTCGGACCATTGTCAGCTACCCACAGAGTATCCCAACGCTTTTAACGAAAGACTAATCTCCGCTTGTGCTTAGGATCAAATTCTAAACTGGACAACGCCGAGTTTGCCCACTGCGAGAATCGAACCCGTGAGCATGTTGTGCGAAAAGGTGATGTGCAAGTATACACAATCGCAACAAGTAATATAATGATAAGTAAAGATCGTTCCCACGGAGATTGTTGAGTTTACTTCTATATTTAAATTAGTAATTTAGCTAGTGAGAAAAACAAGTAACAAATACAAGTTGTCAACAAGTATTGTCATTGTGATCAACATGAATGTAAATAAACAAGTAAAGATGTGAAAACAGTAATGAATTGAAAGTATTTAAGAGTGAGTTGGATAGCTCAGTAGTTATGTAAATTCCCAAGAGTAGTGTTCTATAATATTAGACGCTGTAGCGTTAAGCGCTGTAGCGCTCAGAATCCGTAGACGCTGTAGCGCCTTGGTGGCATGCCTTTCAGTCACTATCGTCAGGGTTATGTTACAAGACTCCTATGTCTAGGCTCTAAATAAGTTTTACCCTTGTATATTAAGCTCTTACAACATTTGCCTTATGAACTATTACTCCCCTATGTCTAGAGTTAAGTAGTACTTTCTTTAAATGTCTTTAAAGGGTTTTCATTCATATCATTCATTGAGTTCTCTTTGTGAACCATGTCTGTACCCACAAAGTTACCTTGTTTTAGTTGGCCATTCCCAAAACAAAGTTGAAAGCATTATGACACAAGGAATAAAACGCAAACATCATAATATTACATAAAAGCTACTCAAAGTTCATTACACACTAAGAACAATCCAACTACAACATGATTAGCTCATAACAAGTTTCATCAACATAATACAAACTAAAAAGCTCATATTACCGTAGGAAGACAAGAGGAAAATGGTTGCAAAAGATACACTCCGATGATCCCAAGTCACATACGAAGTATGAAGCTATGGTGTGAGCAAACCTTGAATGAAATCTAGAAACTATACTAAAAATAAAAGCTTAAGAGTGGAATAACAATGGAGGAAAGCTACAATGTCAAGATAGTTTCCTCCATGTTAAAACTCTCTCTGTATGTTACTCCCTAAAGAAGCATTCTCTTCTAATTTAATCTAACCAAGTCTTAATAAAAAATAATAATAATTCATGATCATAAAACTTAGATATTATTCATAAAGCTACTTTACAAAAATGTGTGATGATTAAAATCACCAAATATCACATGGGACACATGTAGGAGGCGCCAAGTGTCTTTGAAGCATCCACTTGGGTGCTGAAATGTCATGCTAAGGATAAGAGATAAGGGTGATGACTCATCATTTCACCAAGTGGCTTTATAAATATCCAAATGTCCCACCGTCATATAAGCGTTGTAGCGTCTACCGCTGGCTTACCGCTGCAGCACTCAAGCAAAACATCAATATATTCACAAAGGCACCAAATGTGTCAAATGATAACAAACAAGCTCCTAACCCTTCTTTCCTCTAAATAACTAATATTTACCTAATATAGCACAAATATTACTTGAGAACTTGTGTTGATTTAAGTATTAAGAGCACAAATAACCTATATAAAATAGAGTTATCAGAGCACCAGGTCGACCCCCATATCCTAGGGTAGATGAAGCCACAGGGCCAAGGTGTTGATTAGTCCCACTTACAGTTGAGATTGTGCTCATGGTACATGTATTATTACAAAATTAGTCAATTATTTGTATCCATTATTTATTTTTAATAAAGGCATGGTATTCGGTTACATTAATGTGTGTTTGGATTAGAAAAAAAAACAAGGAGGGGAGAAACAGAAAAGAGAGAGTGAGGGAAGAGAGAAAGATGTGAGAAATAGAGTAGATTAGTGGTGGTGTTTGGTTTAGGAAAAAGAGAAGAGAAATAGGAGAGAGAGTTTTTAGTATGGCCGGAGAGAAAGAGAGAAGAGATAAATTATACTACTTTTGAAAAGACAAAAACATCCCTATATGTTTGGTTTTATTTTTTAATTTAATTAAATTAATAGTTATTTTAATTATTTAAATAAATTAATTAAATATTTATTTGTACTAGCTAAATAATTATTTCAATCACTTAATTTAATTAGTTAAATATTTATTATAGTTATTTAATTTAATTAAATGATAAAAGAAATTAGGAAATTGTAAAATGGTAAAAACATAATTGTTGAGCCTTTTCTCCACATTTTCTTCCTACAATCGGAGAGATTGCAAAAAATGCTAAAACAATCATCCATCTCTCTCTCTCTCTCTCTCTCTCTCTCTCTCTCTCTCTCTCTCTCTCTCTCTCTCTCTCTCTCTCTCTCTCTCTCTCTCTTTCCCATTTCTCCCATCCACCAAACATGAGAAAATCACTCTCTCTTCCCTTAGGCTCAGTTTGGTAAAAAGTAGCGGATAACAGATACGCTAGCGGATAGCGAATGAATGGATAACAAACAGCGGATGAGCTAGCAGATAAGCCAACTGATAGAAAATGATGTGTTTGGAAAAACCAGCGGTTGAACTAGCTGATAAATTTAAAATGTCATAAAAGGACATATTTATTTAACTCATTATTACATTTGTTTAATAAGCATAGAGAATTAATTTAGGAAAAATAAAAAGAGTAAAAATACCAAAAAAAAGTGAGACGTTATCCGCTAGCGTTTGAAAAATGCTAAACGCTGCCCAAAAAACGCTAAATACTAGTACTTACCAAATACGTGTATTTTTCACCCGCTAGTTTCATCTGATACTTTCATCCGCTATCCGCTAGTGGATGAGACGCGCCAAACAGAGCCTTAGTCTCTATTCACTTCTCCTCTATTCTATCTTTCACCTCAAACAAACACACAATTTTTTATAGGCCTTGATTGTAAAAACTAAATCCATTACCATCGTATTTGTAATGAAGCAGAGCCGTCCGATCTATGGCCTAGATCTTAGTCGTTGATCAACGGGTGTGCTTTTGATAATGGGCCTCACTATTGAGAATTGGGCCCAATCCGTAACAGTTGCCCCACAAGTCGGGTCGCCTGTGAAGCGATCTTGACTTGTAAGCTTGTCTGAGCTCCAGAGATGAGTTTACTTTCCTGAAGACTCTGTTGACCCTTTCTCAGAGTGACTGGGATTTTGTTCCCTAGCTGCGATCTTTCCGAAGCCGGGCTTGTGCTCACGTGAGTTTTTGCCCCCAGCGCTGATCTTCACGAAGCCGGGCTAGTGCTCACAAGACAGATATGACCGTTGAGTGACTCAAGGTTCCTCTGAATATCCGAGATTCGAGAATGATGTGACCACCAAGTGACTCGCCCTGCAGGGTAATGGCAGCTTCGACCATGTTAAAACGTGACCACCTGAGGGACTCGAGGTGTCAGTTTAATATTGCCTTCGGGGAAGTTTACCAGGACTCGGCCCAAATCAAACTCGCCCTTCAGGGTAATGGCAGCTTCGACCATGTTAAATCGTGACCATCTGAGGGACTCGAGGTGTCAGTTTAATGTCGCCTTCAGGACAGTTTACTAGGACTCAGCCCAGATCGAACTCGCCCTTCAGGGTAATGGCAGCTTCATCCATGTTAAAACGTGACCACCTGAGGGACCCGAGGTGTCAATTTAATGTCGCCTTCAGGACAGTTTACTAGGACTCGGCCTAGATCAAACTCGTCCTTCACGAAAATGGCAGCCTCGGCCAGTAATCTTTGCGACTTTGAAATCCAAAGATCTTCGTAGCCCTTGGGAGAGTTTACCAGGGCTCGGACCGGATTGAACTCGTCCCAACGGGTCGCCACTACCTCAAACACTAGCGATGTCGAGCTCAGTGTCTCGGGTTCCGGTTTAGCGTGGAACTTTAAGGCGATCGTTCGACCGATCCCAAATCCTTCCCTTCAACCTCAGAACTCACTTTTACTAAGCACTCAGTGTGAGGAAAATCGTAGCCGATCCATATATACTAGATGGTTGAATATTTACAAAGTCGGATTACATCACGCTCGTAGGCTCATTCCGGGGACTAGGTGACACGTGAGCTTCTTGCGTTAACCCCTTCTTCATGATCGATGCACTTCTGAGACCTCTGAAGGAACTCCGCGAGAGTCTTAGGCTGATTTACTCCGACATCAGTTTGAAACAAACTCCCTCCACGAAGTCCCACCTCCATGAAGTAAAGTCGGAAAGAGTCGTCGAGGTTCCGGACTTGCGCAGCTTCACAGTTGAATCTCTCTATATAGTCTCGGAGAGACTCATTCTCACCTTGCCGAATTGCTTGCAGCACCTTAGGGGATTTCAGCTTCATCTTAGAGTGAGCGAAGTGAGCAGAAAAAAGCTTAGCCAAGTGGTCCCACGAGAGATGGTGTTTGACTTAAGGGCCCTAAACCAATCTAAAGCCGTTTGCTCCAAAGTGAGAGGGAAAATCCGGCACTTAATCTCATCCGGGTCATTCCGGTATTGCATCATCATGTCAAAATAGTCGAGGTGACGATCTGGATCGCCGGTGTAACGCCCCAAATTTTATTAAATATTTATTGATTAATTTATTTAATTAATTTAATTAGGATGTTGTGTGATAGAATATTAGAAATAATATATGGTTATTTTATTTAATGTGTTGGTCCATATTGGGGGTTAGAAATAATAAAATGAGGAGTGTTAGTAGCAAGCCCATGATTAAGTCAAATTAGATTAATGAAAAAGCCCAAAGGAGTGGTAAGTCATGAGAAGGGCTTAGCAATTAGGGTTTCATTCATAATTAGAAGAAAAGAAAAGAAAAGAAGCGTGAGAAGTGAGAAGAGAGGAAGGGGCACGGCTAGGAGAGAAGAGAGAAGAATGAGAGGCGTGATTTCTTTCAAGGAGGAAGCCGTGTTCCGTTCGTGTGTTCGTGAGTTCGTGTTCGTGTCTCGTTCTTCATAATTTGGAGCTTACGTCAATAGAGGTAAGGGTGGGTTTTAACACTAATAATGGGTTATGATGGGGGTATATGGGTAGTTAGGGTTTGGTTGGATTATTTGCGATGTTGGATTGAAATTGATGATGGTGCGATGTTGCTATTGTTGTTATTTCGCATGATGTGTTGTTATTGAGTCTTCAATGGTGTTTGTCTTTATGTGATGATTGATTTTGATGTTATATGATGTTGATGATGATTCTTGATAATGGCGGGTGGGTTGTGGTTGTCGATCATTCGTGATGTGGATTCGTTAAAAATCTGGTTTCTAGTGGTTGTTGTGCAAAGAGGGAATTGATGTGCTGAAATTTCGTTTTGAAACCATTTTGATAGGTGTCCAGTATTTCTGTGATTGTGACTTCATTATTGGCCCGAATTGCGTGGGGTTTGTTTCATTGGAAATTAGACACGATTTCCTTCACTTTAGGCACTGGTTTCGCTAAATTTGAGTCAGTATAACTGGAGAAAATATTTTTACAAAATGGGTAAAAGAATATGAAAAACTGCATGAAACCGTATGGGTATAGGTTCAATGTTTTGTTCATAACTCCTTCCACCGAACTCGGTTTCGGATGATTTTTATCTCATTGTAAACCAGACCCACGGGGCTTCAATTTAGACACGGATTTCGTTTCATTTGGTTGAGAATTCAAAGAGAAAACTGGGTTACAATTTAGCTAACAGAAGCTGTCGAACTTCTGTACCCTGAGAGGTATTTTGCAAAACTGTACTATTTGGGTAGCTAAACAAATAAATAAAAATTATTTCTAGAAACTAGACATCTCAAGCTTTCCAGAGGATATTCGTTTGCAAAATTCCGACATCGTTTGATATGCTAAATTAATTGTCGGAGTTCGTGCACAGTTGCTGAGAAATACTGCTCCTTAGCTGTTTAGTAAAATGGTCGAACGAATAGGACGTTGTGCTGGTTATTGTCGCTGCCCTTGTGTCCCGTGTGTGGGCGCGCCTAGTGCGTAAGTTCAGGCATTGTCTAGTGGTGCTGTGCACCAATTTGTGGTGTTGCGTGTGTCTGTCGTGCTGGTGTTGTCTGGTGGTGCTGTGCGCCAATTTCTGTACTGTGTGTGTTTTGGTTGTGCGCGCTGTTTGGCGTGATGTGTACAGGTGATATGTGGCAGATGTGATGCTGTAAACAGGTGAGAGTTACGAGGTAGCTGTGATGCTACGACACGTGGTTTTTACCGTGTGATAATAATTTTGGTGGTATGGTATTTATTAATTAAATGCTCCGAGTATGTGTATCTATGCATGAATCATGAGTCGCATTGTCATATGCATCTTCGAGGTAGCTGTGATGCTACAACACGTGATTATTTTGGTGGTATGCCCGTCGTGGCCTTTTACGAGATCGGTACCGCATGCATATGCCCAGAGGGGTTGCATTCGTTCATGAGTCCATTTATAACGAGTGTTGGTATCTATTTACCAATGGAGTTTGTGCCTTGTGCCGTGATATGATGCATTGAATTCTATGTGCTTGCTGTGAGTTACCTGCTACTTATTTACTGCTGTCATTGCTTATTATTTCTGTTAATGCTCACCCCTTCTGTTTGGAATGTTGCTCTTACGTGGCAACGCTGCAGGTAACTGCGAGTGAAGGTCTCCGACTTTCCTATCTTCTGTCGGGTCGTGTCGTCGCTCTGATGCGTAGCACCGGGGAGGGTCTTAGTTACCGTTGTCAAACTAGTATTATTTATTTTTGGAGTTTTGGTTTAATGTTTAATTATTTTTGAAGATGTTAAATGAGTTTATGATTCCGCTGCTCAGAGATTTATTAACTATATTTTTGAGGATTTAATTTAAATCAATTTGGAGTTTTTATGTGGTGAAAAATGTAGCGCCCTCGTGGTGACTCTGATAATTGCGTGTTTATTTATAATTAGTAAAAGGGGGTGTTACAGCCGGTTCCATCATGCATTTTCAAACCCCTAGGGGGTTTCTCGAGGTGCTTCGGCACCGGAAAGTAGTCGATCTTACATGTGAAAGGTCCTTTACGCTTTGCCGACCTCTCAAAGGGTGGAGACCGTCGGTATCCATATTTGCCGGAGGATCCCCGCGAGCGAGGGCGCTGACGTTCCTTCCTCGGGGACCTTTCCCGACTTCTAGAACGTCGCATCGGAGAAGAGAAAAACAGAGACCTACAAGAAACACGCGTTTTTCCGGCGGATTTTTTCCGGCAAATTTTTTCCGCCGGTACAGTTCCGGCGGAAATTTGGCATTTCCGGCGGAATTTCCCGGCCGGTAAATTTCCGGCGAAAAAATAGACTTTCCGGCGGGTTTTATAAAAAATATATATTTAACTTTTTCTTTTTAAAAAAAAAACCGCCGGAAAAATGCTTTACCGGCGGAAAACATCTGCAAAAATTACCGGCGGAAAAATCCGCCGATAATGCGCGTTTCCGACGGATTTTTAAAATAATTTTTATTTTTTTTAAATAAAATCCGCCGGTAATGCGCGTTTCCGGCGGATTTTTCAAAAAATTATTTATTTATTTATTTTTAAAAATCCGCCGGAAATGTACGTTACCGGTGGTTTTTTAAAATTTTTTAAAATCCGCCGGTAATGCACATTTCCGGCGGATTTTTCAAAAAATTATTTATTTATTTATTTTTAAAAATCCGCCGGAAATGTACATTACCGGCGGATTTTTTAAAATTTTTTTTTTTTAAAAAATCCGCCGGTAATGCACATTTCCGGCGAATTTTTTAAAAAAGTATTTATTTATTTATTTTTAAAAATCCGTCGGTAATGTACATTTCCGACGGATTTTTCAAAAAATTATTTATTTATTTATTTTTAAAAATCCGCCGGAAACGAACATTACTGACGGATTTTTAAATTTTTTTTTTTTTTTAAAAATCCGCCGGTAATGCACATTTCCGGCGGATTTTTCAAAAAATTATTTATTTATTTATTTTTAAAAATTCGTCGGTAATGCACATTTCCGACGGATTTTTCAAAAAATTATTTATTTATTTATTTTTAAAAAACCGCCGGTAATGTACATTTCCGACCGAAAAAACCGCCGGTAAATCCGCCGGAACCGTTCGAAAATGCCTATATATAAAACTTTCTCCTACACTCTTCTCATTCTCTCATTTCACTCTTTATTTCATTCTCATTCATTTCTACACTTTCCCTCCCTACCTTATCTTTCTTCTTCTTTCTCATACTCTCCAATCTCCATAAATTTTTCTACATATCTATCTTCTATATTTCCTCTTTCTTCTTCATTCTCATTCATTCTCACTCCTTCATTTTTATTCTTTCTTACTTCTTCATTCTTATTATCTCCTATATTATTACTTCTCATACTCTCCTTCATTCTTACTCCTTCTTCCTGGTTCATTTTTATTCTCTCCAATATTATTTCTTCTCATACTCTTTTTCCTTCTTATTCATTCCTACTTCTTCATTCTCATTCCTTTATTCATTCTCATTCTCTTCTATATCATTTTTCTCATATTCTACTTCATTTTCATTTTTCTTACTTCTTATTAAATTACATACTAAATTTTAAAATTCGAAAAAGCTTTAAAAAAAATAATTTTTTTTTAAAAAAAATAAAAAATCCGCCGGTAATGTTCCTTTCCGGCGGATTTTTCAAAAAAAAATTATTTTTTGTTTATTTAAAAAATCCGCCGGAAACGCCCATTACCGGCGGAAAAATCCGTCGGAAATTACTGACGGAAAAATCCGCCGGTAATGCGCGTTTCCGGCGGATTTTTCAAAAAAAAAATTATTTTTTATTGAAACAAATTCCGCCGGAAATTCCGACGGAAAAATCCGCCGGAAATTACCGGCGGGAATTCCGCCGGAAAATATTACCTACGAGCGTTTTACCGGCGGAAAAAATCCGCCAGAAACGTCACTTTTCCGACGGATTTGGTGCATTTCCTCTGGATCGTAGGAATCATCAGGGGTCCAACTTGGGGGAGTCTCCGATCCTTGCCCTTCTTTATGACGAGTTGGAGTGCGATGATGGTATCTCCTCCAAGCCGGAGAACGGTGGCGCCTGCGGCCATGAGTCCTTCCACTTGAAGATTTGCGCCGAGAGGAACTCCGATCCGGGATGTTACGAGCCCGGATCTCAGCATTCTCAGCTTCTAACTGGGTGTAGCGTTGGCTTTCCTGCTGGTCGGCCTCGGCTTGCCGATTTAGGAACTGGACGAGCTGTTGAACAACATCGACCGGTACCTGGACCGTCTGTGGGCCGGGGAGGTGGAAGTCGGTTCCGGGTTGAGCTCCCAGGAACCATAGCCGTAGCCGAGCTTCGAGCATGCACCGGGCTAAGGGGTAAGGTGACTGCCACTCCTTCCGGAGTCACCTGCTGCAGGACCGGTCCCTCAACGACACTCGGGATAGTCCTATGACGTAAGGTCGGAGCCATCGTCAATCAAGGAGATGGGAGAGGAACTAGAGTACAAGATCCTCCCACTGTGGTCGCCAATGTTCTGTACCGTATCTCAGAAGGTATGGACGATCTGGGATAGTTGGTAGTAGTAGGTCTTGATTAACCGAGCTCCGTTGTGGAGTTCCAATCCTAGATGGAGTTCCGATCTTAGATGGAGTTCCGATCCTAGATGGAGTTCCAATCCTAGGTGGGGGGGTACCTGCAAAGACACTCTGACGCTCAAGTCAGGAAGTGAATTGATTAGAGGTAAGAATATATGAGAGAGTGTGTACCTTTGGCATTGCATTGAATGCCTGTTTATAGAGTAAATGTGTGTTGACCTAATGAATCAGAGTCGTCCGATCTAGGACCTAGATCTTAGCCGTTAATCAATGAGTTTGCTTTTGATAATGGGTCTCACTATTGAGGATTGGGCCCAATCCGTAACAGCCACTAATAGTATTAAACTGATTACCGAGTGATTAAATTATTTTTTGATAATAAATTTTAATTTTATGTTTCGTAAAAATACCTATTTATCATGATCAAAACCACTCTACTATATTAATGTAAGGCTTTTTTGTTTGAACCCCCATCAGACCCTGTACCCCCATAAATTGTTTTATCCCAAAAATAGCCCCTCACATTTTTTACCAAAACCTCAAAAGTGCCCAAATTTTTTCACTTTCCCGGAATTACCTCCCAAAAAGGTATTTCCAGAATTGTTTTTTCATTTGTTTTCCGGAAACACTCAAAATAGGATAATTCCGGAACCTTAAAAATGTATTCCGGAATTATCTAATCTTGACGATTCCGGAAAGTTTATTTTTTTGCCTTTCCGGAATTATGTAAAAAGACATAATTCCAGAAAGTTTATTGTTTTTGCCTTCCGAAATTATCACTTTGGACGTAATTCCAGAAATTTTAATTTTTTACCTTTCGGAATTATGTAGGACATAATTCCGGAATTATTATTAATTTTTTTATTTTTATAATTAATAGTTAATTTTTTAATTTTATAGATATGGCTACAGCTGATGGCAATTTTCCCTTTACTATAGATTTATCGGACCAATTTACCACTACAGAGGTACATATCTCCCTAAAAAAAATTTTGTTTATGATTATTTATAAGTTATTAATTATGTTTATGGTTATTTTGTAGATTTTTGCTACTCGCAATAATCTCTTACGTTGGGCGAGAGACGTTGGGAAATTAAAGCCAACAGAGTTGTTGTTATCATTCTTTGATCTGAGTCCACTATGAATGGTAAAGGGAAGAAGAATAAAATTGTTTTGGGTTGCGAGAGACATGGGAGATATGTCGGAGTAGACATTGAGTGTTCTAGAGCGAGGTCTTCAAAGAAGTGCGGTTGTCCTTTTAGGCTGAAAGCTACACCATTGAACCCTCGTGATTGGGATTGGAAAGTCAAAGTTATGCGTGGAATACACAATCATGAGCCTCACAAAACCTGTGTCGGGCTTGCAATATTTGGGCGGTTTAATAAGGAGGAACGGTCTATGCTTGAAGAGCATTTATTGTTGAATGTTAAAGCGCAGAATAGTATGGATGCAATTAAGAAGCGGTTTTCGAGCAACTTGAGTACTATGTCGCAGCTGTATAGAACCCGCGACAGGTTTCAATCGAGCCGGAGAGGTTATAGAATTGAGATACAGGAGCTTATGAGACTGGTAGAATCTGAACATTATTTGTGTTGGACTAGACGACTTGATAACATTGATGCTGTTAAAGAGATCATGTGGGCACACTCTGAGTCTATCAAGTTATTGAGGATGTTTCCTAGTATTTTGATTATGGACAACACCTTCAAAATCAACAAATATAGATTGCCTCTCTTGGATCTTTCGCTATAAATATACCATTTAAGTTTCACTTCTTTCACATTTTCAACTTCTTTCACACACCACACAAGAAAATGGACATCGACACCCCTTCAACCCAATACTCTCGTGATTCCGCACTGGTTGCCCTTTACCATCAGGGCAAAATCACCAACAGAAATGGTGATGTCCATTTCCAGTGTCCAAAAATTATTTCATGCAGGCTTAAATACAAAACGACCTTCGCTTCTCTCAAAGATAAACTAGAGAGTAAGGTGCAAAAGGAGGGTGACGAGTGAGAGATCAAACGTATCATTTATCGCAAACCCCAGCGGGATGATATTGGATGTGTTCGCAGGTCCGCAATGGATGTGAAGAACGACGATGACCTGGAAGCCATGATCGAGATCTACGGGGCCTTTCGATGTCTCAGTCCTATGCATTTGTACGTGGAAACCACATGGAGTGTCACCGAGATCATTCGCCGTTTAACTCCACCATCACAGTAGTCGAACGTTTTAATTATGTTTCTTTCTGTTATGTTTGTTTCTGTTTGTTGTTGTAATCTGCTTTTTCAATCAATGTATTCCGCGTTTTTAATTAATTAAAATAAAGGTTAAATTAAAAAAATAGCTTCCGGAATTATGTCATATGGGATAATTCCAGAAAACATTTTTCAGAGTTTTTCGGAAATACCTCAAAGGCCATAATTTCGGAAGTGAAAAGTGTGTTACGGAATTATCGTTTAAGACATAATTCCGGAAAGATCTATAATAATGCGTTCCGGAATTATGCCCTTATGAGGTATTTCTGGAAAACTCTGAAAAAGGCGTTTCGGAATTATGCCTAAACACATAATTTCGGAATTTTTTTGAGACTTTAGGGGTAAAATTGTCCGTTTGGTCTATTTGGGGGTCCAGGGTCGGAGGGGTTTAAAAAAAAGCCTTAATGTAATATATAGGTTTAATTACAGTTTTGGTCCCCCTAGTTTCACCAATTCACGATTTTGGTCCCCCAAGTTTTAATTTGACGATTTTGATCCCCCTATTTTCCCAATTTGTAAAATTTGATCCCCCTCTTAATTTGGTCAAAATTAAAAGTCAATTTTGACTCACTGATCCTACATGGCAGTCCACGTAGGCAGTGCACTGTTCCTCTTTTTTTTTTTGACAAAACCGTTCCTCTTTCTTCCTCCCTCACCCCAGCCACCACCCACCCCCCTCCGTCAGCCACCACCCACCCCCTCCGTGAACACTGTTCCTCTTCAACTCCCCCTCTCACTGTTTCGCGAACCCCCCCCCCCCCACGCCCACCCCTCCCTCCGTGAACACTGTTCCTCTTCCACTCCCCCCTCACTGTTTCGCGAACCCCCCCACCCCACCGTAACCCCCTTTCCCTCTCCTCTCTCTGGTTCGCTTCGCATCTCCCCCCTCGCCATTCTCTCTCTTCGAATCTCCCCCCTCTCTGGTTCTCTCGTCGCTCTCCCTCTCTCACCGTTCTCTCTCTCGTCGCTCTCCCTCTCTCGCCGTTCAGATCCAGATCGCAGAGGAGGGGGGAGGGGTTCACGGAGGTCGCAGAGGTGGGGGAAGGGTTCAGGAGGGGGGAGGGGTTCAGGAGGGGGGAGGGGGTCACGGTGGGGGAAGGGTTCCGGTGGGGGGAGGGGTGAGGGAGGAACAGTATTTCACAAAAAAAAGAGGAACAGTTCGCCTACGTGGCAGTCTACGTGGACTGCCACGTAGGATAAGTCAGTCAAATTTGTCTTTCAATTTTGACCAATTAAGAGGGGTACCTTGATTTTACAAATTGGGAAAATAGGGGGATCAAAATTGTCAAATTAAAACTTGGGGGACCAAAATCGTGAATTGGTGAAACTAGAGGAACCAAAACTATTATTAAGCCTAATATATACTGCAATGAAAAATCAATGAGCACCTATTGATGTTTTATTAAAAACCATTATATAAGTTAATGATATGCAACTCACAACCACGTGACCCCTCCCCTCCCCTCCTAAACCCTCCATCCAAACATACTCATAATGATGTAGTGGTGTTTGGAGTTGTGATTGTGGTGGTGGTGTTTGGAGTTGTGTTTGGGGTGGTGGTATGTGGAGTGGTGGTCTAGGGAACATGCGCATTTATAAATTTTCAGCCCACCATGAGAAAGATTGGAAAAATGCTTTCCATTTTGCAACAATGAGGAAGAAACAATAAGTTCCTCTATTGTTGCAAAATGGAACTTATTGTTTATCAGTTCAGAAATAAGTTCCTCGTGAGCTGTGTCGTCAGTGATTTATTTTGTTTTAAGATCCATTATAATTTTGTATGTATTTTATAAAATAGCTAGAGAAGCGTTTTTTTTAGATAAGCAATGTTAGTGGGGGTGGGGGGAATGTTAGTTTCCGGGCTTTGAACCCGGGACCTCCTTCTTGCACTCTTTTGGTGCACTCTTTCGATATCCCTTAGCTCGCCAACTGAGCTACCTACTTGGGATAGCTAGAGAAATTTTGAGCTGTCGAACGTGGAATTAAATCACGTTCGCAGTATGGGCTAGCCGTACCTCAATGGGTGGTGATGATGATAGGTATTGTTGTGGTTGTTGTTGTTGTCATAGTCGTTCTCGTTGTTATTATTGGCGTTGTTGTTGTTGTTGTTAGCAGGGCATTATCGGGCAAGGTATCCCGTTCGTCATAGTCCTCTCTTGGGTGTTCTTCAGGGTATTATCGGGCAAGGTATCCCGTTCGGGCTATTCCGGTCCTGTTGTTTTCTTGTAGGGCGTTATCGAGCAAGGTATCCCGTTCGGGCAAGGTATCCCGGTCCTATTGTTGTTCGTCGTAGGGCGTTATCGGGCAAGGTATCCCGTTCAGGCAAGGTATCCTGGTCCTATTGTTGTGGTCGTCGTAGGGCATTATCGGGCAAGGTATCCCGTTCGGGCAAGGTATCCCGGTCCTATTGTTGTTGTTGATGATGATTGTAAGGCAGTATCCGGCAAGGTGTCCTGATCTTCTTCTTCTTCTTGTTGTTGTTGTTGTTGTTGTTGTTGTTGTTGTTGTTGTTGTTGTTGTTGTTGTTGTTGTTGTTGTTGTTGTTGTTGTTGTTGTTGTTGTTGTTGTTGTTGTTGTTGTTGTTGTTGTTGTTGTTGTTGTTGTTGTTGTTGTTGTTGTTGTTGTTGTTGTTGTTGTTGTTGTTGTTGTTGTTGTTGTTGTTGTTGTTGTTGTTGTTGTTGTTGTTGTTGTTGTTGTTGTTGTTGTTGTTGTTGTTGTTGTTGTTGTTGTTGTTGTTGTTGTTGTTGTTGTTGTTGTTGTTGTTGTTGTTGTTGTTGTTGTTGTTGTTGTTGTTGTTGTTGTTGTTGTTGTTGTTGTTGTTGTTGTTGTTGTTGTTGTTGTTGTTGTTGTTGTTGTTGTTGTTGTTGTTGTTGTTGTTGTTGTTGTTGTTGTTGTTGTTGTTGTTGTTGTTGTTCGTACGGGAGGTCGTGACACTAGGAGTAGATGAAGATTAGTTAAGGATTGTTTGTGCATTCATGTCATGAAAGTTGTATCCACTGTTGATTGTTTCCTTGTTTGGGGTAGTCTTGCTGTTTTAGTTTCGGTCTTATATTCCTTATATGGTTTGGACGCTCTTTCTCACCCGTGCACCTTTTTTTTAGATTGAGTTCCAGGTGTCGTTGGAGTGACTTTCTACGATCGTGCAGTGGGAGAGATTTGATTCTACACGTGGATGTCACTCTATTTTTAGTTTATTGGATTAAATGTTAATTGCTCTGATTATGTGACATCGGGATTTGGGTTGTACTCTTATTATTATAATTAAGATCATTATTGTTATTATATTGAAAGAAATGTTTTATAGCTTAGTATTTGGTATTATTATAAATCTTATTTATATGGTTTAAGGAGTTGGAGGACATCTTTTATTTGCGAAAACTATTTCATAAAAGGAATTGAAATTTTTAGTTTTAAAAACAATTCACTCGTTTTTCGTACTCTTTCTTCTATAAATACTTTCGGGGTAAAGGGTGTCACAGGCGGCACCCAAGAGGGCGCCTGGCAGGGCGCCAAGGCAGCCACAGGCGGCACCCCAGAGGGCGCTTGGCAGGGCACCAATGATGAAGGGGAAAGCAGGCAGCGCCTGGCAAGAGGGCGCCAATGATAAAGCAGGCAGCGCCTGGCAAGAGGGCGCTTGGCAGGGCGCCAAGCACCAGGGCAGCGCCCATGAGGGCGCCTGGCAGGGCGCCAATGATGAAGCAAACAGCGCCATGAGGGCGTCTGGCAGGGCGCCAATGATGAAGCAAGCAGCGCCCATGAGGGCGCCTCGCAGGGCGCCAAGCACCAAGGCAGCACCCATGAGGGCGCCTGGCAGGGCGCCAATGATGAAGCAAGCAGCGCCCATGAGGGCGCCTGGCAGGGCACCAAGCACCAAGGCAGCGCCCATGAGGGCGCATGGCAGGGCGCCAATGATAAAGCAGACAGCGCCCATGAGGGCGCCTGGCATGGGGGCGCCTGGCAGGAGGTGGTCTGGAAGCAAATCCTTCGCAAGGGGGCAGCCAGCACTGTGCAACAAGGCGTCCAAGACACCCATGAGGGTACCAAACCTTGTCTCGCAAAATATCCTCCACGAGAAGACGTCCAAGGCGTGCGGCAAACCAACACCCAAGGCGCCCAGGAGGGCGCCAACTCTCACCTTCGCAAGGGGGTAGATAGCACTGTGCAACAAGGCGCCCAAGGCACCCATGAGGGCACCAAACCTTGTCTCGCAAAATATCCTCCATGAGAAGACGTACAAGGAGTGCGGCAAACCAACACCCAAGGCGCCCAGGAGGGCGCCAACTCTCACCTTCGCAAGGGGGCAGATAACATTGTGCAACAAGGCGCCCAAGGCACCCATGAGGGCACCAAACCTTATCACGCAAATCCTGCTCCACGAGGAGACACCCAGCGCACGCACGCAGGGAACAACACCAAAGGCACACAGGAAGGTTCCAACTCTCAGGGACAAACGAGTGTCCAGCAAGGTGCCAAGGAGAGCGCCAACAGCAAAACGTAACACTTGGCACAAGGCGCCCAGGAGGGCGCCACCATCAGGATACGACACCCTAGCTTGACGCTTGGCACAAGGATTACCCCATAGGAGGCCTGAGTCATGGTCGCAACGAAGTGATCTTGTACGACCCGACAAGACAGACAGAGTAACGCATTGCGGCAAAGAAATTTTTTTCTCTTTTTTACTCTAGAGAGCGAAAATGATAAAACACGGTCGTGACAAAGGCAGTGTCCCGCGCGACTTCACACATCCGGTAGACCGACGAAAATCCTTCAAGCCAAGACCATCCTCCGGAATAATCTCGGCTTGGGGGGCAACTGTTCTGGACTGGACTTAGAGGTCCATTATGCAAAACCAGGGGGTGCATTTAGCAATGGATATGGATTGGCCCAATCACTTTGGCCCATATCCACAACATATAAGCCCAATCACGCTTGGACGGTTAAGATCAATTCCGCTATTTGCAGTAAAGCTTGAGAGAGTTGCGATAGATTTTCGTTCCTCTGCTAGGGTTTGGTACCATAAAGGTTTTTGGTCTAGTCTTTACCCATTGGGTTGCTAGTGTTTCTCTTTATTTTTTGGGCTCTCTAGGGTGTGTACTGTTTTGTTGTGCTGTCTAGTTTTTATGGGATAGCTCTAAATATCTCTTAAGTTTATCTTATGGATATTGATATTGTCTAGTGTTTATTATATGAAGATATTTATGAAAGAAGTAGTTCAGCTGATGTTGATGAAAGTATTTATGGTGATTCTAAGGTTGATTTGTTAATCTTCATCATCTACAACTATCATTTAGATCTCTCTCAGTTATTGCAGTGGTTTTTTACTTATCAGATTATTTTATCAGTCTCATCTTCTTAGTTACCTTTTATTTAGTCTGTTTAGTTTACAATAGAAAGAACAAAAGAGCAAAAGAGCAAAAAGAGCAAAAGAGCAAAATAAAAAAGAGCTAAAGAGCATTATTGTAAACTAGTTCTGTGGGTTTAAGGTCTCCTCTGTATCTGAGTTTTACCAGTTACAGAAGGTTCTTTTTTCTGTGTTTTCAGTTTCGGTTTCAGTAGTCTTTGTTATCCTCAGTGTTGGAGAGTGTCTGGGCCTTTGAGTTTCCAGCTTTACAATGAATGATAGATCGTATATTGGTGTCATTCCTGCGAATGAAAGAGAGGTTGTAGTGGAGAAACTGATTCCTGCAACAAAAAACAACATAGAGTACGCTTTAAGAACTGTGGTGGGAAAGCTGATATCAAATAAGATCCAGAATAAGAAAGCTATTAGAAACATTATGTTCAAAACATGGGATCAATATAAAGGCCTATACATTACGGATATGGGGATAATAAGTATCTCTTTACTTTTCCTTCAGTTCAAAATGTAGAGGAGGTGATTCATAGAGCTCCTTGGTTTGCTATGAACCATCTACTAAGTTTACAGAGGTAGGAGGAAGGTCAGGCCTTTGATAATATTAATTTTGATCATGTTTTTTTCTGGGTTCAAATTCATGGTCTGCCTTGGCAGGTTGTAAACCCTGAAAATGCTAGAATTCTGTTGAACAGAGTTGGGAGGGTTGTTGAGATTGATGATCCTTTCAAGCTAGGAGGTGGTATAGCTACTCATTTTATAAGGGCGAGAGTGGAAATAAATAGCAGTAAACCTATATGGTCAGGGTGTTGGATTCAGAAAGAAGATGGCAATAAGATATGGGTTCATTTCAAATATGAAAGATTACAAGGGCCGTGTTATAAATGTGGAGAATTTGGTCATGAGTACAGACAATGTAGAAAACCACAAGTTATGGCTGCCTATAATAAATCCTTACCTAAGTTTGGCCCTTTTCTTTCAACTTTTAAACCTAAGGTGTTTCATGATGCTGCTAACAATTCATATGAGCATGGAAAGAGAGATGAGAATGAGCAGAGTAATACAAATTATGAAACTGGTGCTAGTAGTAATACTAACCCAGTTGGGGGAGAGGGGGATATGAATATGAATAATATGGCTGATAGTGAGCCATCTACTACCTCTTTTCCAGCTAACCAGATGCAAATTCATAAACTTGATTGCAAAGACTATGTATTACCTGAGTTTGATGGTAACCCTCCATACTATGTTGAATTTCCTCATGAAGTTGTTTCTCCATCTGTATGCTCTGATAGAGTTATTCCTAAGAGAGTTGAGGAGGCTTTGAGTAATACTTTTGCTAATGATTTGAACCTGAAAAGAGATAGAGATAATCAACAATTATGCATCACAAATGATGAAAGGGAAAGCAGTAATAACAGTGGCAACAAAAAGGCTAGAATTATTACTGTGATTGATGGTTTTATTTATGCAGCAACTGATACTATGACTGAGGAGGCGGGTCTTTCCATGCCCCCAAATTTCAAATGACTACAATAAGCTGGAATTGTCGTGGATTGGCGGCATCTACGACTAGTAGAGAGATTCAGGAGCTTATCAAGAATCATAGGCCGTCTATTATGTTTTTAATGGAAACTAGGGCTCAAGTACAAAGAGTTGAAAGGGTTAGGAGGAAGCTAAAGTTTAATAAGGTGTTCTGTGTTCCTGCTGTAGGTACATCTGGTGGGTTGGGTCTTTTTTGGAATAATGATTATGAAGTTCAGATCCTAGATTCTACAATCAACTATATTCATACTGCTTTGAAGGAGAAAAAGTCTGGGAATCTGCTATTGATGACTTTTATCTATGGTAATCCAACTTTTGACAGGAGAAGGTATTTATGGGGTAAGATTTTGAGGTTGATGCCACGTTGTAATGAACCTTGGTGCTGCTTAGGTGACTTTAATGAGATGACATCTATTACTGAGAAGGATGGCCTTAGAAGTGTTGCTCCTATTAGGATAACTCTATTTAGAGATTTCCTAAATTCTGGTAGTTTGATGGACTTGGAATTGAAGGGGGAGCAAATATACTTTTGCAAGTAATCCTAGAGATGGGATTGTAACATATCAAAGAATTGATAGGGTGCTAGTTAATTGGGGGCGGAGATTCTTATATCCTCATGCTGCAGGTATTGCTTTACCTATCTTTAATTCTGATCACTCTCCTATTGTTCTACTTCCTTACCCTCCTTTGAGATGTCCTAAGTTTTTTAAATATGAAAGTTTTTGGGATGAGCATGAAGATTGTAGAATTGTAGTTAGAGATGGTTGGAATTCAAAGTTTTCTAATGAAGGAGGCTGGAAGAATTTCAAGATCAAAGCTTCTAATTGTAAAAGAACTCTTCAAGGTTGGAGTAAAGTTACATTTTCTAATGCTTCAGTTGAAATCTCTAAATTGAAGTTTAGACTTTAGAATCTGACTAATGCTGGGAATAATATCTCTAGTTTAGAGGAGATTAGGTGGATCAAATTTGAGATAGACAAGCTGTGGAAACAAGAAGAGCTTTATTGGGGACAAAGGTCTAGACTAAAATGGTTAACCTATGGAGACAAGAATTCAAAGTTTTTCATGCTACTACAGTTCAGAGAAGGGATAAAAATAAGCTCTCTAGAATCAAGGATAAAGATGGGTGTTGGGTTGAGGGGCAAATAGATATTTCTAAATCTATTGTGGAATATTTTAAGGATCTTTATGTCCCTGCTAATCCTGTTTTCTCTCAGTGTTTAAGAGTTGTTCGTAAATTGGTTTCTTTGGAGAATAATGAGTCTTTAATGTCTCCTGTTTTGATGTCTGAAGTTCAAAGTGCCGTGTTTTCTCTTGGTGCTCTTAAATCTCCTGGTCCTGATGGTCTTAATGGGTTATTTTATCAGAAAAATTGGGATATCATCAAGGATGATATCTTGAGAGCTATTTCTGAATTCTTTGATTCTGGGGTGCTTGGAGAATCAATTAATGAAACTCTGGTTGCTCTTATTCCTAAAGTGTCTCATCCTGAAGAAATTGGACAGCTAAGGCCAATTAGCTGTTGTAATTTTATCTACAAAATCATCTCAAAAGTGTTGGTCTCTAGGCTTAAACCTATCCTTAATTCTCTTGGTCCTCCACAACAAAGTGCTTTTGTTGGGGGTAGATTGATTCAAGACAATCTAGTTGTGGCTCAAGAGGCTTTTCACTTTCTAAAAAAGAGAAATTCTGTTGCTAGTAATGGCTTTGCTATTAAGTTGGACATGAATAAAGCTTATGATAGAGTTGATTGGTCCTTTCTAAAAGATGTCTTGCTTGCTTTTGGTTTCTGTCTAGACTGGGTTTCTATAGTTTTGTCTCTGGTTTCTTCTGTCAGTTATGTATATCAGGTTAATGGTGCTAGGAGTAGTATTGTGGTGCCTAGAAGTGGTCTCAGGCAAGGAGATCCTCTGTCTCCTTACCTTTTTATCCTTGTGTTTGATGTTCTATCAAGGATGTTGTCTAATGCAAATTATTCAGGTCTTACTCTAGGTCTAAAGTTGGCTCCTAAAGCCCCTACTCTAACTCATTTGTTGTTTGCAGATGATGCTTTAATTTTTGAAAAGGCAACTAAGGAGGAAATTTATCAAATTGTGGCTATTCTTAATGATTTTACAAGGATTTCTGGCCAGAAGATTAATCTACAAAAATCTGGATTGATTTGTGGTGTTGCTGTTCCTAATCATACTAAATATGCTCTGTATGATTCACTTCATATTCCTTTGTGGGGATCTCCTGGGAAATATTTAGGTGTTCCTGCTGAGTGGGGTACATCTGGAACACAAGCTCTTGCTTGGATCAAGGAGAGGGTGTTCTCTAAGATTGAGGGTTGGAAAGAACAGTTTCTATCTCAAGCTGGGAAGGAGGTTCTTATAAAGCTGTTATACAGGCCATTCCTTCTTATGTGATGTCTATTGTAAGGCTGCCAAAAAATTGCTGTCAGTCTCTATGCTCTGCAGTGGCTAATTTTTGGTGGAGTTCAAAAGTTAGATCTAGGGGAATTCATTGGAAGTCTTGGGACTTCATGTGTGGTAGTAAGAATAAAGGTGGAATGGGTTTTAAGGATTTTGCTACTCAGAATACCTCACTCCTCTCAAAACAGGCTTGGAGATGCTTACATGGTCAAAATGATTACTGGGCTACAATGTTGAGAGGAATTTATTGTTCAAAGGAGGATTTTTGGAATGTGAAACCTAAAGCTGGCATTTCATGGGTTTGGAGGAGCATCCTTCATGGTAGAGACTTGCTAAAGAAACAAGGGAGGTGGAATATTGGAGATGGGACAGTAGTGAGTATCAAGGAGGATAATTGGCTTGCTACTGGGGGTCTAGCTACTACTAGTTGTTGTGCGAAAAGGTGATGTGCAAGTATACACAATCGCAACAAGTAATATAACGATAAGTAAAGATCGTTCCCACGGAGATTGTTGAGTTTACTTCTATATTTAAATTAGTAATTTAGCTAGTGATCAGCAAAACAAGTAACAAATACAAGTTGTCAACAAGTATTGTCATTGTGATTAACATAAATGTAAATGAATAAATAAAGATGTGAAAACAGAAATGAATTGAAAGTATTTAAGAGTGAGTTGGATAGCTCAGTAGTTATGTAAATTCCCAAGAGTAGTGTTCTATAATCTTTAGACGCTGTAGCGTTAAGCGCTGTAGCGCTTCAGAATCCGTAGACGCTGTAGCGCCTTGGTGGCGTGCCTTTCAGTCACTATCGTCAGGGTTATGTTACAAGACTCCTATGTCTAGGCTCTAAATAAGTTTTACCCCTGTATATTAAGCTCATACAACATTTGCCTTATGAACTATTACTCCCCTATGTCTAGAGTTAATTAGTACTTCCTTTAAATGTCTTTAAAGGGTTTTCGTTCATATCATTCCTTGAGTTCTCTTTGTGAACCATGTCTGTACCCACAAAGCCCCCTTGTTTTAGTTGGCCATTCCCAAAACAAAGTTGAAAGCATTATGACACAAGGAATAAAACGCAAACATCATAATATTACATAAAAGCTACTCAAAGTTCATTACACACTAAGAACAATCCAACTACAACAAAGTTAGCTCATCACAAGTTCCATCAACATAATACAACTAGAGAGTATGTATTACCGTATGAAGACAAGAGAAGAGTGGTTGCAAAAGATACACTCCAATGATCCCAAGTAGCATACAAATGATGACGTTGAGGTGTGAGCAAAACCTTGAATGAAGACTAGAAAACTATACTAAAAATAAAAGCTTAAGAGTGGAATAACAATGGAGGAAAGCTACAATGTCAAGATAGTTTCCTCCATGTTAAAACTCTCTCTCTGTATGTTACTCCCTATAGAAGCATTCTATTCTAATTTTATCTAACCAAGTCTTAATAAAATAATAATAATAATTCATGATCATAAAACTTAGATATTATTCATAAAGCTACTTTACAAAAAGGTGTGATGATTAAAATCACCAACTATCACATGAGACACATGTAGGAGGCGCCAAGTGTCTTTGAAGCATCCACTTGGGTGCTGAAATGTCATGCTAAGGATAAGAGATAAGGGTGATGACTCATCATTTCAACAAGTGGCTTTATAAATATCCAAATGTCCCACCGTCATATAGGCGCTGTAGCGTCTGCCGCTAGCTTACCGCTGCAGCACTCAAGCAAAACATCAATATATTCAGAAAGGCACCAAATGTGTCAAATGATAACAAACAAGCTCCTAACCCTTCTTTCCTCTAAATAACTAATATTTACCTAATATAGCACAAATATTACTTGAGAACTTGTGTTGATTTAAGTATTAAGAGCACAAATAACCTATATAAAATAGAGTTATCACTAGTCAGGGATGTAATATTAATAAGGTTCATGAGCTTATTGATTGCTCATCAAAAAAGTGGAATCTCAGTGCTTTAAGGTTAAATCTTTCTCCAGATAGTGCTATTGGGGCTTTAAAAACTCCTATTAGCTGTTTTGATTCTGTTGACAAACTATATTGGTCTATCTCTAGGGATGGTATTGTTTCTGTTAAATCTGGTTATAAGGTGCTGAGGATTGATAATGAAGCTAAAGTTGTTAAACCAGAATCTTCTTATTTGCATTCAGAGGCATCTTGGAATCAAATTTGGGAAGCTAAGGTTCCTGGGAGGATTAAGCATTTCTTTTGGAAGCTCAAGCATAATGCTATCAGCTCTAATTTAAATCTTATGAAAAAGAGGATTGCTTCTTCTCCTAAGTGTCCTGTTTGTAAAGACGCTGATGAATCTATTGAACACTTGCTATTCCTATGTCCTTGGACTACCCCAGTCTGGTTTGGTTTACAAATTTGCTCTGTTCCTAATTATTTCAACATTTCTCACTTTGGGGATTGGTTTGACTCTATTTTGGAGGCTAATTGGTGTCAAGGGAATGATAAGCAGCTATTGATTTGTTATGTTATGATAACAGTATGAAACATATGGAAAGCTAGGAATCTAATGTATTTTGAGGATAAAATCCCTAGACCAAATGATATTCTGTATACTATCAAAGCTAGTTTTTCTACAATGATAATTCCTACTTCTATTACTAATCATCAAATGAATGCAATGTGTGGTCAAAGGAGGACTATGGCTAATTGGAGTCCTCCTCTAAACAACATAATCAAATTCAACACGGATGCTCAATTTGATGTAGTAGCTGGGGAAGGATTCTCTGCCATTGTGGCCAGGAACAGATGTGGAATTATAGTTGCAGGGAGTACCTCAAGAATCTATGCTTTATCTCCTCTTGCTGCTGAAGCTTTTGCATTTAGAGAAGCGATCATCCTTGCTTCTAGCCTCAATATCCAAGATGTAGTCTTCGAGTCCGACTCTCTCTCAGTGATTCAGGCATGCAATGAACAAAATCAAAGGGGTGAGATCAATGTTTTCGTTAGAGACATTTTACAAATCAAAAATTGCTATTCCTCTTGTGATTTTCGGTGGATCAACAGAATTGGGAATCAAGCTGCCGATTGCGTAGCAAGTCTTGCGTCAACAAATTTGCTACCTTACAATTGGATTACTTCGCCTCCTGATAAGCTTCGATCTATATTGAAGTTGGATTGCTGTGATTCAAGGTTTGGTTGAGCAGAAATTCTGGATTATTGTAAGTTGTGTCGTCTAGGGTTTTTCGCCTTGCTTTGTTTAGTTCGTTTCTTTCTCTCGAAATGGTTCTATCCAGTTATGTTTATCTGGTTTGTGTGTATTAGTGATTATGTTTCGTTTTGGGCCGGTGTTTGGCTGTTTGGTTTTTGTCATGTTTGTTGGGCCTTTGTGTGGCTCTTTTTTTCTTCCTGTTTGTAATGGTTGGGCTTAGCCCATTTCTTAAATGAAAGCTATATCAAGTTGACAAAAAAAAAAGATCAATTCTGCTGATCCAACGATCCACAAACGGGCACGATTTCCTATAAATACCGGCTCGTATAGCCATTTACGAGGTACACACTCTTCCCTTGCAAATTCACTAGCTTATTCTCATACTGACTTGAGCGTCGGAGTGACTTTGCAGGTACCCCCCGGGCGCTCACTGACCTCTTGCCAGGACATCAAGAGACCTACCAACAGCAGCCGATCAAAATACTGCTAGGTACAGAACACCTTGTTTGTGGTCGCAAGAGCTTTTGTTGTCGCCTCAACACGGAAGCCTCCCTTGTCCACTATGATGCTGCTGGTGACATGTTCTTCATGGACCATCATCCCCACCGTTAGATCTGATCTCAGGGAGAACCAAAAGGTTGAAAACATATCACAAGAAACAAGCATTGTGGCCAACAAATTAAATAGCATTGTGATTAGCTTCTACTCTAATTTGTCTCAAGCACGATGATTGCAAGTTTAAGATAGAAAAGGAACAACTTTGAATTTGTAATTCTTTTCTTGATTATTTTAATAAAATTAAACGAGATTAACTAATTATCTTAAAAATATAGGGTAATTTATTTTGTTTTATACGGGACTATATTTTTAAGGCTAAATATATATTTTGGCCCTTTTAAGATCTTTGGGATTGTGGTCACTTTGGCCCTTTATCTTTTTTTCTTCTCATTTTAGACCCTCATGTTTTTTTTGTGTGTCATTTTGGCCCCTGCCGTTATGTTTATGTTTTTTTAGGCAAATTTTTAAGGACGAAAATGAAATCAATTAAAAACATAAGGGCCCAAAATGAAATCAATTAAAAACATAAGGGACTAAAATGAAATCAATTAAAAACATAAGGGACCAAAATGATAACGGCAGGGGCCAAAATGACACACACAAAAAACATGAGGGTCTAAAATGAGAAAAAAAAAAGATAAAGGGCCAAAGTGACCACAACCCCAAAGATAAAGGGCCAAAATATATATTTAGCCTATTTTTAATCAATACTCAAAATCTGAAACATATCTAAAACAATACTACATCATATTGACATTTTTTTTTGACGGGAAGACATCATATTGACTTGTCTTGTTCGCCCCATACATATGTATTGGATTTCACTGATTTGAAAA
The DNA here is from genome assembly GCA_039519185.1 of Astragalus membranaceus. Taxonomy (NCBI): domain Eukaryota; kingdom Viridiplantae; phylum Streptophyta; class Magnoliopsida; order Fabales; family Fabaceae; genus Astragalus; species Astragalus membranaceus. The sequence goes on from CM076848.1 coordinate 14,790,662, forward strand.
CACTGAAAGTTTGATTTGAAAAACCATAGTATCATTGATCAGAAATGTAATAAACCCGACACTTTTGGATGTGTTTTTTGGGTTATTTACTTGCGTTAAAAGTAAACTTTACGCTCTGTATACATCAAATGGTCGCGTGGCCTAATGGATAAGGCGCTCGCCTCCGGAGCGGGAGATTGTGGGTTCGAGTCCCACCGTGATCGAAGGAATGGTAGACATCGAATACTTGTAACCCAAGTTTCCTTTTTCTGTCACTCAATCCCACTTCGCGGTATACATTATATACTTTTTTTTGTTAACATAAATTTTATACTTTTTCCCAACACGTCTCAATGAACTGAATTTAATCTAATCATTTTACAAATGAAGCAGAAACTGGAATAAGGAATACTCAACCAATATTGGGAGAAGCATATAGTATACTGGAATTTAGGATGCTAGCTATTTTGAGTGAAAATTCCATGTCATTCCACTTCTAAAGAAGCATATAGTATATTGCTAAATAAACACTACAAAAAGGTACAATTTTTTAGAGGCACTAAAGGCCAGTTAGGTTTATCAATGATGTTAAGTATAGAATCATTCATTGACTTTATGCATGAGCATAAACTTTTATGAAATTAGATGTAGTATTTGACACGATATTAGAGTACTTGTCACGATTTTGACCCTTGCTGCCAGTTTTATTTCTCACAATTTAATGATCATTGGTAAATTTCGTTTAACGTGTATATAGATTTGTGCCATTTTATATAAACAGGAGAGTATTTATAATTGTTGAAAGTTTGATCAAGTTACTTATAACTAAAAGTCTAAAACAATACAAAATCATCAGTAGAAGAATCATTAAACTGCTAAAGAAAGTGATTTGTAATTTGCTTTTACTCTCACAACCGATTCAAGTAAATATACTTTTTACTGAACAAGCACCACAGACAACATTAAAGTAAAAAATTATAAACTCTGTAACATAATTTTATTTTCCATTCTTCAATATCGCCAAACGCCGCACCGTACCAATGAAGGACCTGCAAAATAATCATTAAGCAAAAGTTATTATTCTTTGGATACCTTACCTTTTCATAATAATATTCCCAAAGTCCCCACTAAGTAACTAAGTTTCTGTATAAAAAAAGTACATACTGCCATGGAACATGTCCACTAAGCAACCAATCCCCTTGTTTATTTTGAAAGGTGAGTGTGTAACTTTGTTTAGCTTCCTCAGATTTTTGGTCTGCACATAAAAAAAAAAATCAAATCCACTAAATATAGCTTTTAGCAAAACCAGAAGAAGACAGAAAAGAAAAGTAGTAGTACTAAAGTACTATGTTCACTTACATTTAACAAACATGGTAATCAAGGAGTCTGTGAGAGTCTGATAAGAGTTGTAAAGCCTCAAATTAACTTGTCTTCCTATTGCCACCCCTTCCATGTTAACCTTAACATATAAAGGTTTTAATCCTCTATTTTCATTCCTCACATGTGGATGCTGCTGCTGCTGATGGAGTTCTTTCTTCCTCCATGATTTAATTGGTGGCCACCCCACCAAATCATTTTCTTCATTCTTCCTATAGGCAAATATATCAAAATGTTCAATCAAATCAATTACCAGCTAGTTTTAGAAGGACTTGGCAAACATACAAGTCAATATATATATATATATATATATATATATATATATATAATGAAGACAGAACTTACTTGTTTGATATGTAAATGTTTTTGTGCATCTTTTTACTGCGATCATCTTCCTCGTTTGGTTGTCCGTTCCATACTAATAAAGACAAAGGTTTAGAAAAATTACCAAAGGACTCTTCGTAGCTACGTTTGTTTTGAACATGTTTACTGTTTAAGGGATTGTGAGTGGATAGAGCCAGACTTAACTGAAGCTCCATATGAAAGAAGTTAATCAGTATTTAGTAGTAGTATACAACAGACAAATATTAGGCAACACCTTCAAACTAGCTTTTTCAAAGTAATTGAGATTAAGATTACTTGGCATTTGGGACTTGTGAATTGTGAGTATATATATAAATGTGTGAGTGAAGGAGAGGAATGAAAAGGACAATGTCTTGTGGAACAAGGATGGTTAGAGACAACATGGAAGTTGGGTCGGCAAAAAGAGGAACAGCATTATATGCTAGTTGAGGAATTAGAGAACCAATGTGTCAAAGCCAGTTATCCGCTTTCTTTTATTATATAGGGAACTGTCATATTCATAATCACTATGATTTGGTGAAGATCATAACTAAGAAAAAACTTTTGGGATTGGGTTCATGAACAGTAGCAAGAATCTAATCTCTAAGACAATAATAGTTTGATTTGTGAAAAGATAAATAAGCAAATGCAGAGATTATATAATGTTTGTTTACCAAATGGAATAACTTGCTGTATTTGCAATTTTGCATATGACATGATTGATCATTTACCTTTTTTTAGTGGAATCCCTTTTTAGGCAAACATCAGTGTGAAAAATCAAAATCTGTGTGTCCCACGGTTACTTCTGATTCTGATAAATCGTGGTAAACTTGTATGAAACTCTTGAGCCCCCGCTAATCACTAAAACGACTCTGCTTGATTATAAACCTATGGCAAACAAACAGCTGTTTAGTAGTTAATGAACATGTCGGCTGATATGCCCGTCAAACACATCATGATTTTATAACTCACATAATATGCCCATATCCACTGGACCACTAGTGCACTTAACTAGAAAATATTCGCTCCGTAATCTTTAATGATATTTTATTATTATAAATGACCATGTTAATTAATCCCCAACTTATGTTCTAATTTTGCCAGTGCTTACAAAAGTCCAGTTACTACTAATACGATAGAGTGGAGAGCTGGTCCAGAGACATTGTGAAGGCCACGTGATGGTGCTGTGCAAATGGGGAATTATTATGCTATTCACTGAACCCCGCACGACTAGTGGAACTCGTGCGGTGAAGGTTGCAAACTCATCTAGTAGGACCACAAAAGTATGATGGGTCTAATTCATTGCTGGCCCTTTACCTGGCACTGGTTTTTGCTCCCACACCCTACAACTCACTAAGTTTATGAGTAGGCAAGAAGATGAAACCAGTCTAGTTTTGGAACATTTTAAAACATAAAAAAATGAATTGAAAGGTAAACTGATAAGATAAGATGTGTTATGGTAGTAAAAGGCCTAAACTAACCTGATATTTACGCCCTCTATAAGTCCCAATAACCAAACCAGCCCATATCCAGAAAATCTAGTCCAGTTAATCAATGGTACAGATGCCTCTGTAAGATCTAACGGCTCAGGTTCGACAAAACAAACATCACACAAATTTTATAAATACCACACTCAATGCTCATAAATGTAAGCAATTTCTAATAAAAAACACTGACTCACTCAGATAGTGACTTTAGCATCGGAGTATCATTGCAGGTCGCCATCTCAAAGATCGAACATCGGTATCTCAAGATCGAACATCGGTCGCCATCTCAAAGATCGAACATCGGCATCTCAAGATCGAATATCGGCATCTCAAGGTCGAACATCGCAGATCAATGACAACTCCTACCAACGGTTTCAGACAACCCACTAAAGTCGGAAGCACGGATGTCTCTCTCGAATCTGAATGACCGAAAGATATCAAAGTGTAGCATTGCAACATCTTGTTCCCGAGTTTGATGGATGACACACTTCAAGGAACCGATATGCATCAAAGCATTATGGTTTAAGTTCTCATAGAAAGCTTGGCTTTCCTTTTGATGTTCGTTAATGTATTTTTTTTATCAAAAGCAAAGCAACTAGAAAAAAACATACCCTAACTATGGCTAAATGCTAAAATAACCTTATTTTTAACGTCAATTATTTGCAGCTTTCTATATATATATATATATATATATATATATATATATATATATATATATATATATACACATCAATTTTGGCTCTCTAAAGCACTTAATAAATATAAATTCTTGACTCTCTAAAAGAACTGGTATTATTTTAGAAAAAAAATAAAAGCTAAAGATACCAAAAAATAAAGGAACAGAGTGTGTAATTAATAATTTCTTTTCACCGTTAAGGATCTGAATCGGAAGTGACTGTGATTGTGAAGCGCGTGAAAGAAAAGGTGTAGGAAGTGAGTCAACTTCCGAGTTGAAAGTTCCGAGTTACGAGACTCAGACGTCGTGATTTGAGAATTGCGGAATGTCTCTGAAAGCATCTTACTCATCGGAGAATTTGATGCTTCCGGTATCGGATCCTCCGAACGACGAAGACCTAGAGAAGCTTTTGAAAGGCGATGATAAGATCCTTAGAGGTTCCGCCATAACCAAACGAAGGGCATTCGCTGCTATCTCTTACATGTCCTGCGCAGGTTCATCTCACTCTTATCAAATTTTATAAATCGTATGTTCATCCAATTAACCCAATCGCTTAGATTAGAACCACTGTTTCATTTGTTTAGGCTTTGATGAACTATTCAGCATTTTCTATTTTTGTTTTATAGTGCTCTTGGTGCTGTTCAATAAAGCGGCTCTTTCATCCTATGCCTTCCCATCTGCAAATGTTATCACACTTCTTCAGGTTGATCCTTACAAAGGTTTTTTTTTCCCTTTCTTCTCCACCCAATTCATGATCACATTTTAATTATTCTTTTTTTTTGTGTGTGCAAATTCAAATTATAGTTCTCTCTCTCTCTTTTTTTCTGATAGTGCTGCTGTTAACTTTCATTCTTGAGGATATTCCGATTTAATTAAACCAGTAATGCAAAGGATAACTTTCATACATTAAAGCAGAAGGAAATGACATTGAATATCAAATGTTTAGGACACTATCAGTATATGCCTTGGTTTACTAATTTGGCCCTGCAACTTGAATACCAATCTAATTGTTGAGTTTCCAGTTGATATGTTTCACATTTTCAAGCACACTTTCTCTTACTGCAGATGGTATGTTCCTGTTGTTTTCTCTATGTATTGAGGTGCTGGAGGATGATTTCTTTCACAGCAGGTGAAGCAGCAATTATAGCAGATAACTCAAGAAAATTTGTTCCATTGAAGACTTTGAGGCACACTCTTCCTATGGCAGGAGCATATTTACTTTATATGGTATGTCCTTCCTTTTTTTGAGGACAAATTCTCAATTGTGATTTGTTTTCTCCTTTTATTATTTCATTTACTCGCGCATTTCCCCTTGAAAGCTAGTCACCATGGAGTCTGTTCGTGGAGTAAATGTTCCAATGTATACCACTCTTAGGAGAACAACAGTAGTATTTACAATGCTTGTGGAATATATGCTGGTGGGGCAGCGGTATACACCCTCTATCATATTCAGGTAAATTACTTTCTTTCCACCACATGATGTGACATAGAGTTCCATATTGTGTTCAGCTAAATCTTTGAGTAGTCAATGCATCTGAAGTTTTGCTGACATAGTGACATATGTGAAACATATAATTTAATTTGGAAGCAATCAACTGCCTATTGTATTATTATGTATTTTAGGTGGGATGGAAAATGTTCCTTAGTGTAAGACATATAAAAAATCGTTCACGTGTCTTCATTTAGTACCTTAAACTTTTTTGGATAGTATTAGAGCCCCTATCAAGCAATTAGGAGTTTGATCCTTTCCTTCCCCATTCTTCTAAATTAAAGTTGAACTTCAGCATATAGAGGACAGGCTTGTGCACCGTCCGCTCTTCAAGCTCAAGGGACTCTCACTTGAAGGGGGCATGCTAGAGATGTCATAAAATCAATTCACATGTGTAGTTGGTTCTTGATGCTTAGGAGCTTGATTATGGTAAAGAAACAATTTAAGCTGAATAGTTGCATTTTAGCATGCAGGTTCTTATTGTAAGTGAGCACATGATTTTTTACTTCATCAACTCTACTTATTCTACATACAAACTCAACACACATTTTTTTGTTATACTAACACATGGATTTTAAATATACTACATTGGACATTTTAAGGTATTTCCAGATGCTTCCTCTGCATGCACGTTCAAAAGAAAATGTTGACTATCATATCATTATAAACGCATAATTGGTTTACTGTCCATTCTGTTACATTACATCTCCCTTTTTCCTTTATAACTTAACAATGAAGTAAAAGTTCTAGTTATTCTTTGAATGAGCGTCTCCCTGATTGCTTCATTTAACTGAAATTGGTAAGGTTGTTATCAGTGTTGGCTTGATTGTCTTTGGTGCGTTTATTGCGGGAGCGCGGGACTTTTCTTTCGATGCCCATGGTTATGCCATTGTTTTCCTGTCAAACATCACGACAGCTATATATCTTGCAACCATATCTCGTGTTGGTTGTTTCTTTTCCTCTCTCTCTCTCACTCACTCACACATGCACACACACACACACGCAGTTAAAATTCTGAATTATTTCCCCTTGCAATTAGCCTACTGTTTCTCAATTATTCAGTATTATTTCTTTTTCTCAGGAAAAACTAGTGGCCTTAATAGCTTTGGTCTCATGTGGTGCAATGGTAAGCTGACAGATTGGGTCTAAATGGCCTATTTAAATCTTACATATTTTCCGGATAAAAAATTTATGTTCCTTTTTTTATCTGTCTCTGATGTGAAATACTTTCTTTACTTTATCATAGGTTTCATATGTGGGCCATTTCTGCTTATTTGGACGTTATTTCGGGGTGACTTGAAGATGACTATCAATTTTCCTCATATGCTTGAACCTGGTTTTATTGTATATTCTGCTTGAACTTTTCTCTATTTTCTAAGTAGCAGCAATTATTCTTGGTTACTTGCCAAAAGATTTTGTTTTATCCTTGGACATAGAAGTCTAGAAGTCTTTCTGGTGCTAAGTAAAAAACTAAAAATGAGATATCCCCTTTTTTTTTCCAGCCTGAGCTATTTTCTACCACATGGGGTTTTACTTATATGCTTACAATAAATCACATGGGGAAAAGTGCAAACAGGCCAAGCCTGATGGCGATCATGTGTTCCACATGTCCATTCTGTTGACATGTTGATGGAAACTTGGAGATAAAAACTACTCAGGCAATTTAGCGCATTTTTAATGATGTGAACAAAGTATAAGTTGGCCAAGCCAATTGGGCTATTTAAATAGCCTGATATATTATAAATATTTTCTTCTGACTTGGTTTATCAGCAAGTATTTGTAGTAATCCAGTTATTTTTTTTTGTCATTATTTATTTATAAATGAAACCCACATAAATTTCAGTTCATAGTATATTTGTTGATCTCGCAGGGTCTACACGTCTAAAGCTATTTAAATTTTGTATCATATGATGGAAGAGTAGTATACATATCATGCACAATTTGTCTGTTAACAGCTATTAAAAAGTCTAAGCCATCGTTCACATGGGGAAAAAACTACTATGAAGCACCGACACAGACACGGACACCGGACACGACACGGACACGAACACCTAGACACCGGTTTTATTTTAATTTTTTTTTTGAAAAATACAAGTAATTGAAGAGTCGGTGTCGGTGTCGGTGTCCGACACGATACGTGTCGGACACCCGGACACGGCATTCGGAAGAGGTGTCCGTGCTTCAGAGAAAAACTACCTTTTGTGTATAGCAATCTGCATCAGATTTTTAACTCAGTTTCCTCTTAATTTTGATATTTTAACAAGTTTAAGATTTTTATGTGTTTTTTTTGTGGGGACAGGTTGTTTTGCTTGTATCCTGCATCCTCGCTTTCTTCCTGAATTACAGTATTTTCCTGAACACAACTCTAAATTCAGCTCTGACACAGACAATATGTGGTAACCTGAAGGTTTGTTCATTTGCTAGTTGTTTTGCCTCAAATCTATGATGCACTTATTATTCAGGTTTGCATCAATGATTGCCTTCTCTTTCATGGTGTTATCATGGTAGTTAACTACTGCGTGAACTTTCCTCTTTATGTACGGTTTGGGTGGGTATTTTTTTTTATTTTTAAAAATGATAAATTTTACCAATGTTGGGGGAGAAACTGGTGCATCCATACACCTCTTGGCTATTAAAACTTGGAATATGGGGAGATCCAATAGTGTTAGGAGCAAGGATAATCAATTGTTAATTAGGTTATGAACATGGAAGCAAAAGAGAGTAGGGATTAGGGAGAGAGACATGGAAGATGGGGCGGTGGCCTATTCAGACTGTGCTTGACATATTAGGAGGGGTATTTAAACATAATGGCAGGATCAGTGTTGACATTTTTGTGAGTGAAGAAGAAATGATGTTAAATCATTGTTTCTTTTGGAAAATCATCTTCCCCTTGTTGAAGTTACAGTCCAATTTGACTTGTGAAGTTATGAACAAGGGAAAAACTAAAAAGTAGAACTTGGTATGTGGAGCAGAAGAGTCTTTCTGATTGATGATGCTCAGCTACCATTTATAAGATTGTCACACTGGACATCTATGATACCTGGGATGTGGCACCAAGACTTATCACCTTGTGTTAGTTTTAATAGGATGATGAATTTACCTTTCCCATGTGCATTTATTTCTTCAAAATTGTCCTTTTTGTTTTTATTATAATTCTCATCAATTGATGTTTGTATGCAACTTTTTATGCACGGACTCTAAATATTCTAAATTGATGTCTAGGATTTGTTTACTATTGGCTTTGGCTGGATAATTTTTGGTGGACTGCCATTTGATTTTGTGAGTGCTCTTGTCCAGATTAACCTTTACCTTTCACTTTGAGTGTATGTTTATTTTGGGTTGATAGAATGTGTTGTCTTTTGGTTGCAGTGGAATGTGATTGGGCAATTTCTCGGTTTTACGGGTTCTGGTTTGTATGCCTATTATAAGCTCATTGGCAAATAACTTGCCAAGTTCTCGGTAGGCGTCACGCTTCGGTTATCTGATCTTACTACACCCCTCTTAAAGTAGAAGAATCTGAATTGACTTAGGTCTGTCGAGCTTGCAATCGGGCCTATCTAGTTTGTTGGGAGATTTTGCTGAGTATGAGTGCACAGTACCTAAATTTTCCAGGGGTCGAGACAATCCATGCTCCTGTGTGTTTGAGTGCTTAAGGGGTGTGTTTGAGTAGTTAGATTAGTAAAAATTCAACTCTATGCAAAATTGCAACGGCTAACTGGTTAGAAGAGCCGTTAGGCTAACCGGTTAGAGGTTTAGCTAACCACTTAGATGATTTGAGCCCATTAGATCATTTCTACTCTTTTGGTTCCGATTTCAGAAGCTACTCAAGGAAAAAATTTGTGCAAGTCATTCCTTGTATTTGTTTTCTTATTCCTTTCAATCTCAAAAATATTCTAAACCCTTATTTTACATCTATGCGATTTGCACCCATGGAAGAACCTTGGAATGTTTCTAGAACTCATTCTTATTCGCTTCCCTGCTGTTTGGAGGGGAGAGTGGTCTCTAATGTATGAATTTTCAAAGAGGATGAGAGATGTGGGGATTTTCTATAATCCCCTTTGTCTTATATATTGTTTTTACCGATCCTTGTATGAGCACGTATATGATTGTATTATTTGATGATTTAAATTACGTACTATTACAAATTCATTGTAACAGCAGGGAGTCCGAATGGTTAAGCACGACTCAGTTGGTAAGACGCTTCATCTAAATCTAAATGGTGGTGGGTTCGAGTCATGAAGGGGGGAGTTGAGAACATTATTGATCCCTTTTTAAATATAAATAAAGGGTTTTTTTTATACCCCCATCAACTCCCTTCTACCCCCACTCATTAATGTAATCCCGAAAATACCTCTGACATAATTAAGAAAAATTGACTTTTTGAAGATTCTCTGGTGGGAGACCACTTTATCTGATAATCAGATTTACCTAAATGCAAGTTAAATCCGATTAGCTTTAAATACGTAATAAAGACACACGCATAAGTCAAATCGGATGTATCAAATTGACAGATAAATCCTATTTGACCATTTATTTCAGTAGAGAAAGCGAAATTTTGTCCTGACAGATATAGCTAAATTCGATGCGCAATCAGATTTACGTACCCCAAACGTAAATCCGATTATGTCTTTTAATGAATCGGATTTACTTGGATGGGGGTATATTCGATTTTGAAAAATACAAAGCGGATTTACGTTTGGGGTACGTAAATCCGATTTGTTTTTTTTTTTAAATTAATTTCTGTTCTATTTTGAAACAGATATTGACCCGCATACAGAGTCGCAGGTTGTTCCTTTCGTGGTAGACACTACAGAGGCATTCTGGACGGAGAGGGTATATTTTTCAAACTAATTCTCTTAATCAAAGTTTGGTAGATATTTAATTAATTAAGTACGCAATATTTTTCTATTTTTTCTATTTTGTAGATATTTTCTACACGCCGGGATGTAGAAGAGTGGGCTAAAGCGGTTGGGAGACGTATTGGAGTTGTGGTTATCGTTGTAAGATCTGACAAAGCTGGAGTTAAAAGGGGTTCTGGAGATAAGATTATTTTTTGTTGCGAGAAGCAAGGGAAGTGGTCTAATGATTCTAGAGTTTTCGGGTCTAAGAAAAGAAGTTGTCCGTTTACATTGAGAGCTACTTGTACAATACGTCATGGGGGTTGGCGTGTGAATGTTAGCTGTGGTCTTCACACACATGAGTTGCTTACTACTCCGGTCGGGTCGACAGCTTTTGGTCGTTTAACTAAGCCGCAGAAAGCTATTGTTAATGAGCACACTGATCTGAATGTTGCCCCGAAAGATTGTCTTACTGCTTTGAAGAACCATTATCTGGACAACGTCACTTCTCTTCCACAAATATATAGGCAGCGTTATGCCTATAGGTCTTCTAAGAGGGGTCCTAGAACGGACATTCAGGGGCTTTTGAGATTGATTGAGTCGCAAAATTATTTATGTTGGAGCAGAAAAGTTAAGGGTTCCGACGTGGTCAGACATCATGTGGGCGCATCCAAATTCTATTAAGTTATTCCGATTATTTCCAAAGGTTCTTATTCTTGACACCACCTACAAGACCAACAAATACAATCTACCTCTATTGGAGATTGTAGGTGTCACTTCAACGAAGTTAACTTTCTCGGTTGCTTTTGCCTATATTTCACACGAGCTTGGAATTCATTTTACTTGGACATTGCAGCAACTAAAAGAATTATTTGACTTGCACGGGCTTCAGCCTCAGGTATTCTTGACTGACAGAGATCTTGGTCTTATGTCCGGTATTCTTGATGTCTTTCCTTCGGCTACAAATTTGTTATGTTCTTGGCACGTGACTAAAAATGTGAAGGCGAAGATTAAAGAGTTGGTGCACGTGGATAGGAAAAATGATAACATTATTGATGTGGTCTCATAATCGATCAGACGAGTCTACTTCATGGTTGGATCCTTATACCGGCCGTTTTGCCCTTTGGCATTCTACCGCTTTGAAGATGCCCCGTCTCCCTCCCACTGATGCGCCCACCATTGTAGACTTAGCCCATGATTCCGACGATTTAGATCGACATTTCTTGTATTTATTATTGTACCCACATTTTTGTAATTATTTATCCATATATATATATATATATATATGTATTATATATCCAACAAATTAAATGTGTCAAAAAAAAAACAAATTAAATGTTTTAAATTTTTTTTACAAGTCGGATTTACCCTACCAGGGTAAATCCGCTTTTGAATTTAACAAAGCAGATATACCCCCACAACAGGTAGATCCGACTTGATAAAGAGACAAAGCGGATCTACCTGTTGTGGGGGTACATCCGCTTTGTTAAATTCAAAAGCGGATTTACCCTTCTATCAGTATATCCGATGCGATTTTTTTAAATTTAATCGGATCTAGGTAAATCCGCCATTGATTAATCTCAAATCGGATTTACCTATTTATAAGGTAAATCCGATTGAGTCAAAATTATGGGGGGTATTTTGGGATTTTCATATTTGATGGGGGTATATTGGAATCAATGTAATTTACTCTTAACTAGGGGAATTCCCGTGCGCTGCACGGGTTGTTATAAAATATTTTTAATTTTTTTTGAGTTGATATAATAAAATATTCAAATTGTTAATATAATTTATGTATATTAAGAATATAGTATAATATAAAGGTTTAGTTGTGATTATTATATAAAAATTATTTATTTGGGACAATACTCTTATATAATGCGGAATTTTTAACATATTAAATTTATGGGTATGAATATTAATAATAGAGACAATTGGATGTGTATATTGAGACTTAAAGCATAGAAAACGAAAGTTCAATACTCTTTATTATTTTGATGAACAATTAATAATTCTTATATTAAAATCAAAACTATAAATGAAATTAAAGAACTTTAATATAATTTATTTGGAGAAATATCTCAATGCAACACAATATTTTTTTATTTGAAAACCAAAACGATGGTTGAACATGTGCAAGTTAAAAGGATGAAGATGGTAGTGATAATAGTTGAAAATAAATAATAAAAATGATAAGAGTATAAATTTTATGTTAATGTTTGAGCTCAAGTCCTTTTAATCAAAATAACCTTTTCATATTTTTCACTTGATTCGGTATGGATTGGAGACTTTTCTAGAGAAGAACACAACCATAAGTAATTCCCTTACGTAAAAATGTCTTAGAAAAAATTCAATATTATAGTAAAAAAATTCACATTAAACGCTATAAATTAAAATCACCGAAAAAAAGGAACAAAAAAACAATATAAATAAAGAAGACGTTACACTTATTTTTGAACATTAGAATCAGAATAACTCTTTTTTTTTGTACAAATGCAACGAACAACTAACATTTTCTCTTTGTCATAAAAAAACTAGCATTTTCTCTATTATATAAAGAAAAAGACTCAATATCTTGACAAAATGTACTATAAAGAGACATACAAATGCAACGAACAACAAACATTTTCTCTCATTTTATACCTATCTTCGAGCATTAGAATAAAAGTGTATATTATGAAGAAACTAAGCACAATACCTTGACAAAGTATGTTTGAAAGAATTATTTTCTCCTTCCAAATTTCAGTTACACCTTTAAAAAATTATTATTACATTGACTTTGGGAAGTGTTTTATGACCATCAATTTCTATAAAGGAATCAAATGAATGTGTGAAGAAACATAAATCATAGAAAATAGAAAAGCACCACTCTTTATTTCTTTTGTTCTTCACCAATTAATATTTTAGAAATTGAAATGTAAATAAAAAGGAAATTCTAAATAAATGAAATTGAAAATTAAGAAATTAGAATTGACATAAAAATTCGATAGAGAAAATAATAAATTTAAAATCTGTTATTTTATTTCTATTTTTAATAATAATATGCAAAATAAATTGATCAAATTTATGGTATTATTCACAATATCAATAAAAAAATTAATTTTATAATAAATAATTATTTTTAATCTAGCCTATAATTTAAGTAAGCTCGAGTGAAGAGAAATATAATTTTTATAAACAAATGACAACATATAAATTCGAAGCTTTGTTTGTTGTTTTTACCTCGAACAATATTTTTTATTTTACTTAATGATGGATCTATTTTTTATTTTACTTAATGATAAAATACTTTTATGAAACCACTATATAGTTTTGAAGGACCAATTTACATCACAAATATATCCTAATGCACTATTGTAATGAGATTAATTAGCACATACTCTTCATTTGAGTGAATTTTGTAATCTACAAATAGAATTAAATTACGTAATTGCAGAATATAATATTTGAATAAAATAGTATTTTTCTTGTGTTTTCCTTCTTGTGATATAGAATGGAGAGTTTCCTAGAAATGACACATAAGCAAAACCCAAACTCTTTTTACATATGCATATGGATGTCAATTTAGATAGATTTATTCCTATAGTTAGACAATTTAAATTACTTTGCTACTTATCATCGGGAAAAGGTAAATACATGTATACTATAACCATTTAAATTCATCAAAACTATTATAAATATTAAATATTTTTATTCAAATGATTTATAATTTTTATCAGTTTTAATAATAATAATATACAAAATGTTATAGGACAAACACTACTAGAAAATGGCTTTTTAGTGTCCATTATTTAGCGTCGGCCACGACACCCACGCTAATACCGTCGGCCTAGCGTCGGCTTGACCCACGCAACCCATGAATTTTTTTTCTGTTGAAAAAAAAAAATTAGCGTCGGCTATGGCGGACGCTAATCTTGATCTGGCGGATGCTGCGCTGCTTAATTTTTAAATATTATCCTTAGCGTCGGACTGGCCGACGCTACCTGTGTTACTTTACCAATTCTCAGTTTCACACTCTCACACCGTCACTCTCATCTCATCAGTTTCACACTCTCACCTCAGCTCCATCGTTTCCTCCGTTCTCCTCCGTCCCTCACTCTCAATCACCCCCACCTCACCTCCACCTCCAAACTCCCTCGCGAATCGCCTCACCTACGCCCTCATTCTCCTCAACTTCGGTGAAACCCCAACCTCACCTACGCCCTCATTCTCCTCAACACCGTACGCCGCCATCCGTTCTCGCAACCAGCAACCACCGTGCGCCGCCATCCATTCTCGTAGGTTAGTAGTCTCTCCACCTGTTTCTATTTCATTTTCACCATTTTAGTTTTTTTCATTTTTCTCTATTCTGGTTTTCTAGGTCACGTTCCGGTCACCTCTTCCTCTGCCTCACTCTCACCGTGCGCCGCCTCACTCTCACTCCAAGGAACCAAAGTGAAATTTCTTCTCTTTACTTCTCACTCACTCTCACGGTTCGTTCTCTCTCTCACTCTATCTCTCTCAAAATATATTTTTTTGACAAATTTCCTCACTTGATAGGGTTTGTGTATTAACAGTTTTTTTGATTTTGTGTATTTTGATTTTAGGGTTTATTGGACAGTGTTTTGTTGATAGGGTTTCTCAAAATAGATTTTGTGTATGTTGATTTTCCTCACTAGATCAGTTTTGTTGATTTTGTGGACAGTGTTTTGTTCATGTTTCTTTTGATATATAAGTTATTAGCGAATTAACTTTGATAGGAATATATTGCTATCGATTTGTGTATGGTCTGATTTTTTGCAAATTAGGACATAGTTGCTCAAGAGTTTTTGTTCAGCAAATGATATTGTTTTCTGGATGGTTGGATGGTAAATGTGCTTTACAACAATTTGTTGAGTTATGTGAGTGTATTGTGTTTTACACATAGGTGAAAGTGTTTCCTTGAATTTAGTGATTTGTATTTTTCTAACTTATTTAGTATTTGACAAGTTAAGTGTTTGCCTTATAGAAAATGGATCGTACTTGGATGTATAATAGGACAAATGCTAATAGGCACGGCTTGAAAAAAGAGTTTGTTCGTGGTGTTAAAAACTGTGTGAAGAGGGCCAGGAAGCTACCCATTTATATATCTGACGGAGGGATAAGTTGTCCATGTAGAAAATGCAAGTGTAGGAAGAAATCTACGCCAACTAATGTTAGGCTTCACTTGTACCGACATGGATTTCAACCAGGCTATTGGATTTGGACTGAACACGGAGAAGTGAACCACGATCTTGATACAAGGGGTGGTTCGAATAGTAGTGGGCATGTGCATCATGACGACCATTTTGATTCAATAAATCAGATGGTGTTTGATGTTTTTAGACCGTATGAAGATGAAGATGTCCCTCGTGAGGATGAGTTGCCCAACGAAGATGCAAAGCAGTTCTACGACAAGTTGATATGCACTAACAGCCCATCTACGAGGGGGCTACGCAGTCTATATTGTCAATATCTGTTCAACTTCTGGCAATTAGGACTAATTGGCATATTCCACAAAAAGGTATAGATTTTGTTGCTCATATGCTTAATAGTGTATGTCCAGTTCAAGAATGCTTGCCCAAGAACTATTACCAAGATCAAGAGGCGAATGAGCGTTCTCAGAAGTGCCAAAATGATTTAGATGAGATGAGAAAATTATTTTTGGATCGCCTGGATGCTTTGGAGCGTGGATCATGTGGTGCTAGCCATTCTCATTCTCATCCTCATTATGATGAAGATTTGGATGAAGTCTCACTTGATGGCGAGACTTGATGTTGTTATGGTTACTTTTATGTATTTGTAGGATGACAAAACATTTGATATTTTGTAGTTTCAAGACTATGTTATATTTTGTTGTTTTAAGAATATTTTGTTTTATGGTATTAAGCATTTTGATATGGTATGCTGGATGATTGTGTTAAAAATGCTTTAGGAGTAGTGGTGGTAATAAAGACACAGGATACAGGGTAAAAACATTAAGATAATTATATTTAAAAAAAAAACCAAAGTTAGCGTCGGCCTATCCGACGCTACCAAAGATGGATTTTAGCGTCGGCTTTGTGGACGCAAATTAATTGGTTGACTATTTTGGTGGACTAAATAGCGTCGGCCAGACCGACGCAAATGCTTTTGTTGACTCTGTTTCGTTGACTAAATAGCGTCGGCCAGGTCGACGCTAATGATTTCGTTGACTAAATTTAGTTGACTTTGTAGCGTCGGCCAGGCCCACGCTAAAGTTAGCATCGGCTAAATTAACGGGACGCTACAATTACCTTCGAACATTTTAACGTCGACACGTGGCCGACGCTAACCCGACGCTAATTCACAGTTAGCGTCCGCTATTGGCCTATTAGCGTGGGCTTTTGGCCGACGCTAAAAGCTGTTTTTCTAGTAGTGAAATAAAAGATAGGAAGAGAATCAATGAATTATTTAAACAACCTATAAATTAAGTTACATCAATATCATTCTTATATGTTATAATTACAACAACCGCATCACATGAGTGACAACCTCAAAATCAAATCCTAAAGTTTTCCCTTTTTTTCTTCAAAGCATCCAAGTAGATTACAAATGCCTTTGAAACAACATAACGTTTACAAATGAGATACCTTTTTATTCACTATGTTCCTTTGATGGAATATCCAACATCTAACTTCCCCCAATTACTAATGAAACTTCAAACTACTACATGTAGAGACTCTAATATCCAGTTCAATGCATACCCCAAGATTCTCCAAAATCTCCAACTCTCTTGTTGAGAATCCAATGAACCAACTACTTTCTAGTCTATGAGAAAGCAAACCACAACCCATTAGAGTAGATATGTTGATGAATCCAATTGACAACAATTTTCAAGACCTTGTTTGTTTATATAGTCATTTTTTTCTTAAATGATGAGTGTAACCTTTATTTTTACCATTAAAAAAATGTAACGTTCAGTTGAATCATGCAAGGTTGAATCAAAATCACCAATAAAATAGAAGCACTTATACAATGTTGAGAGAATATGATGGAGGGTTCAGTTGTAAATGTGGCAGCAGTTCCCGCGAGAATAAGTATCTATGGCAATTGTATATTGCAAGTCAAAGAAGCAATTCTCAGTAATGATGAACGAAACCAAACACGAAGAGAAAAGTTACTCCTATAAACCGTAAATCCTAATAAATTTTAAAAAAAATATATTTGTGATCTGGTAGTAGCCGAACTAAATGGATTCAATAGATATTTTAGGTTCAGAAATGTAAGGAGTAGAAGTATAAAAATAAATTACCAAACCTACTATTGAGTAACAAACTTTGGGTATTTCAATAGTTAAAATTTGTTCTGAATACTAAAGTTCCCAAAACACACTGCTTAGCATCGCACTTTACGTATTTTATTACGAAATTATTTATTCCAAATTTTAAAGTAATATTATTTTAAAGAGTTTAATTTATATACACAATAGGTGTATAAGCTTTTACAACCACTACCAGTCACAATTTATGGAGTGGTTGGTTACCAATTGACCAATTTCTCTTTGATGACGTGTCAACATATAATTGGTAGATAGTGTAATACATGCATACACCTATTGTGCATATAAATTAAATCCTATTTAAAGTGAAAAACATTAAAATATGAAGAAAAAAAACAAAATGGCTACGGTTTAGAATGAAGAAATAAATAAAATAATTTGTCCCGATAAAAAGGAGTGAAGAAATAAAATAATGGCAATTGTGGTAATATGATTGAAGTTGGGGGCTGAAAAGTTTGTTGAAGTTTGGAGCCAAACTTGCCAAGCCGCATATAATTTATACTAGCGCTAATACCCGTGCGATGCACGGAGTCGGCTAAATATGCTTTGTGTAAAATATAATTTTTTTTAGTTTGGACCTTTGTTAACTATATCCATGTAGGAGAAAATTTCGCATTGGCCAACACCGAATTTGTCCGCTACAGAAATCAAACTCGGGAGCATCGAGTTCACCCCCGTGTCCCTAGCTAATGCCAGTGGACCAATAGTGTTGGTTTGTAAAATATATAGTTGAATAAATGTGAATAAAAATTAAATTATGACTATAAATTAAATAAGAAAATTATAAAATTAAAAAAGAATATTAACAAAGATGTTGAAATTAAACGTCCAAGATAATACGAAGAAAATATTTAAAGAATTTTAGTAACATAATCCATATTTATCAAATCTAAATATAAAAAGTATCTATCGCATATTATATATTGAAAGACAAAGAAACAACTTCAAAAGGATTTCACTCCAGAACTCAGGTAGTTATATTTTAGCTTATTTGAGCCAACAATATAATGTCACATTTTATTTTCATTAGTATAATAGTTAACTAATTTTATTCAAGTCATATTTTCAATTAAGCACCTCAAATGCAAAATTAAAATCAACAACAGCTCGAGAATTACAAACAAAGTTGAAAAAAGATGATGAGAGGTTCTATTGTAAATGTTACAACGCAGTACTCAACTATAAAATAAAGATAAAAATATAAACACCAATTTACATATGTGTATTAAGATGTTGGTGCGAAATGACCAAAATAAAGAAGGCAGGACAAATAGAAAGTGAAACACAAGGGCATGCAAGGTTGGTTGAAAACTGCCAATAAAATAGAAACACCTAAACAAAGTTGAAAGAAGATGTGGGGTTCAATTGGAAATGTGACTGAAATTTCCATAGGAGTAAATGCCAATAAATGTGGTTGCATGACTGCGAATAAGACAACAAAATTAGAAAGTGAAACTTATGGGGTATCATGCAGGGTTGGATGAAAACCAGCAATATATATGAAATAAAAACACCTATACGAAGTTGAAAGAAGAAGAAGACTTGTTCTACGGTAAATGTGGTTGAAATTCCTTGCAGAACTCAAATAGCTATATTTTAGCTTATTTAAGCCAACCGTATAATGTCACTTTTTCTTTTCATTAGTATAATAATGAACTAATTTTATTCAAGTCATATGTTCAATTAAGCACCTCAAATACAAAACTAAAATCAACAGTAAGATCTTGAAGACTATAAACATAGTTAAAAGAAGATGGTGGGGGGGGGGGGGGGTTCTATTGTAAATGCGGCAGAAGTTCCTGCGGGAGTAAATGTTGCTACGCGGTACTCGAATATAAAAAAAGTAGATAATACAATTAGAAATTGAAACGCTTGGGGTATTATGTAAGGTTGGATGTAAAGTTGAAAGAAAAACACTTGGGTATCATGTAAGGTTGGATCTCATTTTACGTATTTTGTCATGAACTTAATTTTTTCACCAAAACGGCTATTGAGGAACAAACGCCGTGTCTTTGAACATATAAAATTTTTTCTGGACCGTAAAGTACTCCTTAAAAAATGGAAAAGAAAAATGGCTAAAGTACCCCAAAACACAATCCTTAGCACCGCAATTTACGTATTTTTATCACGAAATTATTAATTTTCTTTACCAAATCGGTTATAGGGGAACGAACTACGCGTATTTGAGCAGTTATTTTTTTCTAAACCTTAAAGTATACAGAAACACACTACTTAGCATCTCACGTTACGTATTTTGTCATGAAATTAATTTGTTTCACGTAACCGATTATTGTGGAACGAATTTCCCATATTTGAACATCAAAAATTTAATCTAGACTCTAAAGTACCCCAAAACAGACATCACACATTACGTATTTCATTACGAAATTATATTTTTCTTTCACCAAATCAGTTATTGAAGAGCGAACTACGCGTATTTGAAAAGTTAGATTTTTTCTAAACTCTAAAATATCTAAAAACACACACCTCAAATAAGAAAAAGAAAATAAAACAAAAAATAAAAAATAAAAAGTTGCGGAAGTATGAAAAAATAAAAAAAATAAAATGAGAAGAATTGCTGAAGTTTTGGCGCCTTATTGCCAAGCTGCTTATAATATAAATATATATATATATAATAGGTGTATAGACTTTTACGACCACTACCAATCACAATTCATGTAGTGGTTGGTTATCAATTGACTAATTGGTGGTTACCAATTGAACAATCTCTCTTTAATGATGTGTCATCCTGGGATTTGTATATAGTGTATAACATGCCTACGTATAAAATATATATAGATATACACACACTAGTACTAGTATAAATTAAATAGACTGTATAAACCAAACCAGAGGCGAAGGGATGTGAAAGTTAAGGGCGGTTGACTGCGCGCGTAATAACCGTTGTAACGATTTGACCACGAAGCGTAACCGTCGTCAACAGCTACGAAACAGAACACTCCCTTCAGCCATACTCTCTTTCAGAATTCAGAAAGCGAAACCCTGTACACAATTGCATTTGGCGCGTTCATTCCGGTCCAAGAATCACCTTCTTTCTCTCTATAAACACGATGATTCGATGAGTCGCTTCTTCACTTAGCGGAATCGAGGCCACGCTATGAGTGAAATGAGTGGGTTGAATATTGCTTCTGACAACAACCCTGGGCGATCTCTGAGCCTGCAATTGTCTTCGCTGATGATCGTCGATGGCGGTTTTTCCTACGACAGGCTTCCTCCCCAAACACTCAGGCTCTCCATCCTCAAATTAGATGCCTCTTCTTTCGGTAATTGATCGCTCCTCTTTCTTTTAAGAATCTTCTTCAAACATTGTTTCGCACACTTGTTGGATCTTGAATTGATGCAAGAGTTTGATTTGTTTGCAGACGTTGAAGTCGCAAATACAGCAACTGTTGCAAAACTTAAGCAGGCAGTGGAGTCGGCTTTTAGTCACATGCCTCAGAAAGGCCCGGGGAAAATATCATGGTCTGTGTATTAATTTTTCATTCTACTTGGTTTATTGGAAAGTTTATTGGTTTTTACGTTTAGTAATAAAATCTCGTGTTGATTGCATGAAGAATAGGAGCACTTTAGAGTATCTTGTCATGTTTCTGTATTCAATTAAATTTGGATTCACGTACTGAATTTTTTAACCTCGTGGAACAGAAGTGGACTGTAAAGTTTCTTTTCCTTCATAGTAATGAAGTTTCCAGTTACTAAATTACCACAATCTGTTGCTTGGGTACTATTTTTTCCTTTCGTTTATTTGTGTAGGCCACATGTTTGGGGACAGTTTTGTTTATGCTATGAAGGACAGAAGTTAGTTACAGCATCGGATTATCTTAGAGATTATGGCATTAAGGATGGCGATCAGGTTCGTCAACTTAAATCTTAAAGATTAAATGTAGATGAATCTTATAATTTACTCACACACATCGAGGAAACTTTGCATCAAAAGGTTGACTATGACTATATGAATCGTATAATTCTAATGTGGCTATACTAACATCACAAAAGGACGGTTAAACATGTGTTTGGAATTCACCATTTTTTATAGACGTAATTAAGTCCAACATATCTCCAATTGCATAAGTCTGCACTCTGCATCAATTGTTTGCTACGGTTATAGTTTAATTCTCAGTATATGGTAGTTATAAGTCCACTGGTCGTTAGTATTTATAATTCTTTTTTGTGTTTATCTTTTTATTAGAGGATTTCTCCTGTCATCGGAATTTTAGATTGAGAGATCATTACCAAGAAGTGTTTGTAATGAGGATTGAGTCAAGTCTAACTAAAAATGAAATTAAAAAAGAAGAACCTAAGTGCATTGCGTTGCCGGATGTATATTTTTTCCTTATGTGTGCTTTCATTAATGTCCATTGTGTGTGGTTAGTGAGCCGAGGAAATTACTGGTGATCTTCATACTTGAAATCAATAGATTTCTAGTTTGATCCATCTCATTCTCGTAATGCTCACGTGATTCTTCTAATGTACTGTACTAGTATTCTACTTAGAAGTCCATTGATCGTGACTCATGATAATTATGTTGTTATGAAATCTGTGCAGCTTCGTTTTGAGCACTATGTATCCAACAACACCTGTAGTTTTCAAAAAAAGCGGGTGAAGAAACGAGTTGCCAATTTGAAACAACACATGAGGTACGGAGTTGTAAATGTAGTTATGCAAAATGTTTAGGTTTTGAGGATTGGTATTATTACTCTGTTTACTGTGTTGCATTAGATGAATCTTGGCCTTTGTACAAAATTCTACTTGCACGTAGAAAATTGGCTCTATCATGAATTTGATGTCATTTTAATTATACTGAATTTCGAGTATGGGATTCTATGGTAGAAATATTGGTGGTAAACTTGGGAATTTACTTTAGTTGAGTTTCCTGCATGCTGTTATTTCAAACAAGTGCTTACACTAGCTGGATGATATAAATGGAAAGTGCAGGTCATCGCCACAGGTAAGTAGATATCAACAGAAAGAGCATATTGATGATGACGAAATTGAGTTAGATCAGATACTCATAGACAATGGGAAGAACCAGCACTGCAATGCAGAAGAAAATTGTCTTAAAAAGAGCAGGTTACCTGGCTTTTTGGGAGGATTGTTCTCAGAGACCCGGCTGGAAGTTGTGAGAAGAGCAAGAATGGAAGGCGGAGTTTGCCATTCAATGATTTCCAAAGGCATAGTGAGCGGTTTTAGAAAGATTAGAGGGGTTTTAAGCCATTCCAGTAGGCAGCATTCCTCTAGGAAGCACACATGGAGAGAATAGAATATTGAGATAGAGTTTTCACTTTGATGGCTTTATTCTCTAGTCGATGCACACTGAATCTTCAAATATTTGCTAGGAGTGATCACATGTAATTTTTTTTCATTAAGTTTACATAAACTTCTTTCAAAATTGAAAACATCCAAACTTAAATCATTTAATAAAATCAAGTTCATTCAAAATTATATTTGACAAACATTCATCCAAAATAACGTACACTAATTATGCTTTTTTTTGTTGGATTCCTACACTAATTATGTTGCACCTAGATTTTGGTTGTGAGCACTTGTCACATCTAAAAACTACTAGAAAAAATTTGAAATAATGGAAGTAAAATGGATTTAATTTATATGCACTCTCTGCGTATAAAGATTTTACATCATCGATCAAAAAATGTGAGTCTACTCATAAATATCTTATATGTCATCTATATCATGAATTGAGATTGATTAAACATGTAAAAAAATTTACACCATCTGTGCGTACCGATTAAACTCAACTAAAATATACTTATTAGCTTCTTTATGATCTAATTTAAAGAAAACTCTTCTTTTGACTCTTTGAATCTCCCTCTTTTGTCAAGAAGACGTGTTATATAGGGTGACACTCTTCACCAAGAAACATAAGAAAGCCCATAACAAACGGGTGAAAGCAAGAATAGGCCGATAAACAACCAACCTAGGTGGTATCTCATGAAAGAGACACCATTACAAAACTCAAATAGGATGCTTTGGAAATTCATAACAACATCTATCTAGCATAAAAACCATAAGAATATTGGGTGCTTCTAGGGCGAAAGAGCAAATTAAATCTTTCACCGGTGAAACACTAAAATTGACGGTTGGATGTAGTATAAAAATTCATCAATGGTTGAGATTTAATATTGGTTGATTCAATCTTAACCATCATAGTATTTTAAGCAATATCCAACAGTCAATTTTAGTGTTTCACCGGTGAGAGATTTGATTTGCTCTCTCACCCTAGAAGTACCCAAAAATACTGCTAGCAACACCTTTTTTTATACTCTCCCTTCGATATTCACTTTATTATTTGTTGTAATTTACGTGGGTTCACTCACTCAGTTATAAAGTTACTCTTGGTAAGAGATTGTTATAGAAAATGGTGTTTGCGTAGCATTCCTCGGGAGGGTGTATGCTATTGAAACTTGGGTATCTTTAGTTATTCGCTTTGGGCCTGGAAAGAATGAACGTATAGGTGATAAGTTGAGAGACACCCGATGAGTATGGGCCTGACCCAATAGCATGGGATTGTTTGTCAGCATCAGCGTCCAATTCGAATCTAAGCAGAGAATCCCATCATCCAGCAACTGCCGTCGTCACTCACACATCCATCCTCATGAATTTGTGTGGCAAAGAATTCAGATAGCCCCCCTCTCCTAAATCCTCATTTTCTCTCTCTCTCTCTCTCCACTACTCCAATCACCAGAGGCTGGCTGAGTGAGCCAGGCGAGACACATACTACACAATAACACAACATCCTAATCCTCCAAATCGCCGTTGCCATGGCTAGCGTAATTATGGCTTCCTCAAAACCCATGATTCGAGTTCCCACTACTTCCCTTTCCCCAACACCCAGACTTCCCATGCTCAAAATTTCACTCCCCAAACTCCCCGACACCCTCAACAACAAACTCAAACACCAAATCTCAAAGCTCAAATCAGCAACCCTACTAGGCGCGACCGCAACCTCTTTCTCACTGGCCTTTGCCCCTCCTTCCCTCGCAATTGAAAAAGCGGCTCTGTTTGATTTCAACCTAACCCTCCCAATCATAATGGTGGAATTCCTTCTCCTCATGGTTGCTCTCGACAAGATATACTTCAGTCCGTTGGGGAAATTCATGGACGAAAGGGACTCTTCCATTAGAGAGAAACTCAACAGCGTGAAGGACACATCGGAGGAGGTGAAGCAGTTAGAGGATCAGGCGAATGCGGTGTTGAAGGCTGCACGTGCGGAGATATCAGCGGCTTTGAATCAAATGAAGAAGGAGACTCAGGTTGAAGTGGAACAGAAGATTGCGGAAGGTAGGAAGAAAGTGGACGCTGAATTGCAAGAGGCTCTGGCTAACTTGGAGAAGCAAAAGGAAGAGACGGTTAAGTCCCTTGATTCCCAGATTGCTGCTCTTAGCCAGGACATTGTTAAGAAGGTCCTTCCTACTGCTTAGTTGCTTACTATCATAATTATAAAATTAAATTTCAAATCTCCTATATCAACAATCTTCTACTCTATCATGTATAATCTCAAATTCACTATGTATGAATTATTTTTTGTTTTCTGATTGTCTTGATAACTTGAAATGTGTTGAGAAATGAAAGATGCATGTTCTCTGACGTATCAATTTCAATTTTATTGTTAGCTAAAGATTTTGCGGAAAGAAATTTGCCGAAAATTCACAGTCAAGAATTTCCACAAATCAAAAAGAAAATTCGCACACACTTACAGCACTATTCATGAGTAGTAAGACAACATTAAATGCACAAACATATTGACAGTAAAATTGCAAGAAATTGAATCAAAGAAAACGATTAAGGGAGGAGAAAATTGTAAACACAAGATTTGATTAAGGAGTTTCAGTCCAATAATGACCTAAATTTCAGGAGAGAGTCTCATCTTCACTACCAATCAATTTTTTTTTTTTAAAATGTATATTTAAGTAGCTTTTTTTTTTCTTCATTAATCAAAGTGGCACTAATGGCCATTTTACAACTGTCCCCGAGGGGATTCGAACTCAGCACCTTGAGGATACAATGCTAAGCTCTTACCAATCTTACCAATCAGCTAGCACCTCAAGTGTCACTACCAATCAATTAAATTACAAAAAGATCCCTTTTGTTCTTGCCTCTCAATGTTCAATATGAATAGCAAGAACACCAACCTTTCTTTCACTATTTTTGCTCATATCAATGCATCAGCGATAACTTACTTATCAGTGATACATACGATGTGAATGACCTGAAGGATTGCTTAATCCCACGGTATCTGCATATGCAGTCAAACACTTCTTCTCCAAATTAAGTCTGGCTCTTTTCTATTTACAGTGTGTAGTTCACTTTATATAGTTGGTTTAGAACGTAATGCAGATCATGGATTTGTTTTAGTGAGACTCCACGGTGTTCTGTTCATGACCCATAAGAATTCATGCATCAACTCTAGAGCGGGTCACTAACGAGAAACACTCTCCGGTGGGGTGATGATGATGGTAGAGGGACTATTGGGTTTATTGGCCGGCATGCTCTTTGGAAAGGAAACTCTTCAAAACTTGAAATGACAATTGGATTTGCTTGTCATTTTACAAAATCGGCTCGTAAGATAAGGGATGCCCTTTCATTATATACTTGAAATGACAAGGATTGTCCTGGACTAGTGAAAGGAATTCATTGATTTTTCTACCTTACAAAAGAAACATCCCTAGCATAAAAAAAAGCAAAAGCTCTAAATTTCTAAGAGGTGGATCCAAAGTAACCAAGGTATCTCTCCCTTGAACTCCTAATTTTGCCAAGAAGTCCAGCACACTTATTCTCCTCTCTCAATGTGTGAATTAGTTGAACATCCCAATCTTTGAGAGTTCTAATCATAGCAATCTTATTACCAAACTTGTCGCAATCTTGATTTCTCCATCCTTCACCAATTGCAACACATACATTGAGTGAGAGTAGCAAATTAATTTAGACACTCCCATTTCCCAACACAATATAAGGACATTTTTTTTGGTCAAATATATATTGGGTTTTTTTGGGTACCCCCACCATATCACAATATACCCCCACAAAATATGATAATCCCAAAATACCCCTGATACATTTTGTTCTGGACCGGACCAAGAGACCCATTCAACAATTGGATATGGATTGGCCCAATCACTTTGATCCATATCCACAATATACAAAGCCCAATTATGACTATCATAACTGGATGGCCCAGATCAACTCTATCAATCCGACGGCTCACAACAAGCACGATCTCCTATAAATATTCACATTGCCATAATAAGAGAGATTCTCATTCCTAGCTAAATCACTCATCTATGCTCAATACTGACTTGAGCGTCGGAGTGGCTTCGCAGGTAGCCCCTCGGGCTCGCACTAACCTCCGGCCAGGCAGCAGGTGACGTACCAACTGCAATCCACCCAACACTGCAAGGTACACTACATTGGCGACCACAGTGGGAGATTTTTTTTTAGATAAATGACCACAGGGGGAGATATCTATCTTTCACACCATCTCCACTCTTTGAACTTTCTCCTGCCTTCCCATGGCACCCAAAGGTAGACCCCGAGTCCAAAGCATTGCGGCTCCGCAACCCCAGCCAGAGGGAACTTCCGAAGGCCTTGCTGCTTCCACGCCAAACCAAGACATTCAGGTCCCGGCACCTCAGCCAGCCTCTATCCAGATCCCTGTCCAACCTGGGGATGCGGCGACCATCCGCCAGCTCTTGGACCTGCTGTGCAATCGCACCCAGAGTATGTTGCAGCAAGAAGCACGCCTCAGGCAGATAGAGAGGCGAATGACAGTCATGCCTGAGCAACCCCATCCTCACTGGAACACCCCTTCCCCAAGGACAATGAGCTCCAGGCGCCGCAGATCTCCGCCCAAGCGTCATCACGATTGTTATACCCCAATTTTGTCCGATCACATTTTTTTTCGCAAGCGTTTTTATTTAGTTCACGTGTCATAAGTCCCAGGTGACATTACTACGAGAAAAGCTTTCGGGCTCATTTGATGTTGTCTCATTTTAATTTGGATTGGACTGAAATACCTTTTCATCTAATTGGGTGTGTGCTTTCATAATTGGGCTTATCGACAGATTTTGTTTTAATTGGGCCTAATTTTAACAACTTATTCTAATTGGGCCTATCTTTAATAATGTGTTGCAATGGGCCTGTTTCTTCTAATTGGGTCTCATTTTAACGCGTTGTTTGATTGGGCCCGATTTTTGGTCTTGGTTCTGGCCCAACTTCATTTTGTTTTTGTTCACTTATTTTTTTAAAAAATAAAATATAAATCGTAAATCACCCAAAAAATATAATAAAATCAGAATCAAAAAATAATATTACAATTGTCCAAAAGTCCCAAAATACAAAAAATAATAAAAAAAAAATACAAAAAATAGAAAAACGAAAATTACAAAAATTACAAAAAAAAGAGAAAAAGGCAGCAGCTGCGCCTCTCTTCCTTCTTGCTCTCCTTGGTGAGCAAGCGTTCTCAACCCTAATGTTGAACCTGAAATAGAAACAAAAATTAGGTCAGAATCGTTTTTTTAATTGCCTAAACCTAATTATTGCCTATATAAACAAGCCTAGACACACCCAAAATTCAGACAGAAAAACACACAGAAAACACACAGAAAATCAGACACACAAAAAATACTCAGAAAAATCAGAAACAGATATTCTCAAAAACTAGGGTTTCACATCGAAACCCTAATCAACCCAGAAGCTTATTTCGAAGCTAAAAAGAAGACAAGTAACAACAGGCAGCAGAGAAGCAACAGTAAGCAGTATTAGCAGCAAGCAATAGGAGATTATTCAGAAGCTGGAAAAGAGGTTGGTAACAGCAAATTTCGTTTTCCTTAACTTTGTACATAATAGGCTTTTTTTTAGAAATGTAATTGTTAATAATTTGATTTTGAAATCAGTATCAAAATAGTGTATATAGAGTAGTTTCAGTTTATGTTTTCATGGCTGTAAATATTAGTCCTGTTGGAAAATAGATTAGTGTCAGTTTCAGTTCTTTTGTTTTTATGAACATTTAAAAGCTTAATTGAGGATTATGAATAAATTAGGGCCTTCATTTTGAACTATGAACAGTTAGGTTTTTTCGAAAATAGAAATACAGGAAGCAAAAATAAAACAGAATTAGAGGCTAGAACAAAAAACAAACATCAGCCAGAATCTGTCCTTTCTCTTGAAATCAATTTACAGTTTTTTTAGAAATTTTAGAACAGAAGAGAGAGAGAGAGAGGAGGAGGAAAGAAATACATCAAAAAGAAAGGGAATCGGAAGTATACCCGTGAGTTCCGGCCACCGTAGACGGTGGTCGTTCGTCCTATCGTTGCCATCGTCCTCCCCAACCGTGCCATCACTGTCAGTTCCACCGTCGCCGCCGTCGTCCTCCCCCTCTAACCAGTCGTAGAAACCGAACCAGAAGCAAGTGACCACCGTACGGTGGTCATCTCCGCCGTTATCCCCTTCGCGTCACCGTGAACTCGTCCATGATGCGCCCATTCGCAGTCGCACCCCATCGAAATGCTTCGAGTGGGACAGCCAGTCAACGCCGTAGTCACCACCGTCATCGCCGGCCAGGGAACGATCGGCGTCGTCAAACCGTCGTCGAACCAAACCCATCTCCGTTAAGATCCATGGAAACCACCACCATCGTCGTCGCCGGAGACGACGCGAATCTCCCACCGTCTCACGCTCTTCTCCTCCACGCACAAATCCGAACCCAAACGCTGTCGTTCACCGCCACCACTACGCCGTCGTTCACCAACCGTCGCTTGCCCGTGGGTCACTTCGCGTAACCTCCCTCCTCCTTCTCTTCTACGCCGTTCTCTTCCCTTCCCAGTCCTTTCCGTTCTCTCTTTTCTCACTGCTGCAAAAATTCGTTTTCTCTCTCCAAGGAGGTGGAGAACGGCACTGAAGATTGAGGGAGTGAATTAGGGTTGCGAAATTTTCGGTTTCACCTTATATACTGCCTTTTATTTATTTATTTTATTTTAGAGATAAAAAAACTCAGTTTACTAATTACCACCCCTCAGTTTAATAATCAGCCCAAGGCCTCCAAAACGAAGTTGGACTTCCTTCTCACACCCCCTGTGTTTCATTATTACAGCCTGCATGCCCATCTTTTAAAACCCAGCCCAGTTCACAGAAATGAACTGGGCTCGTTATTTACACCACCCCTTTTTAAATTCAGCCTCCTGTTATCTACACCCCCTTTTTCACAAATACACCCCGTTTTCATTCTTTTCAATTTTTTTTACTATGAAACAATTTATTTCACAAACTTACATTTTTCTAAAACAACAAATAAATTCTCTTCAAAAATACAAATAGGGGACTAAGTTGACTGTACAGTCGGGTTAGTCTGCTTTTTAGGTCACTAATGAACCGTTACGGA
This sequence comes from Astragalus membranaceus, assembly GCA_039519185.1. NCBI lineage: Eukaryota > Viridiplantae > Streptophyta > Magnoliopsida > Fabales > Fabaceae > Astragalus > Astragalus membranaceus. The sequence goes on from CM076848.1 coordinate 14,820,559, forward strand.
TCATGTCCTAAAATCCCTATTTAAAACAAACAATTTCTAAATTAAAAAATACAAACACATTTCTTTCCAGAAATCAAATTTTTAAAATAGGGGATTAAGTCGGCCGTACGGCCGGGTTAGTCAGCGTTTTAGGATGAATGAATCGTACGGATCAAGAGTCCTAAAACCTCTATTCGAATAAAATCAAACCACCACACATCAAACTATCTTCCAAACTTCAAAAAACTCCATTTTCACAAATTAGGGGACTAAGCCAACTGTACAGTCGGATTAGTCATCATTTTAGGACAAATGAACTGATCACTCAGGAGTCCTAAAATCCCTAAATAAAATACACCAACAAACAAAGTTTTCTACCAAGAACTACGTGTGATTTGATTCTCTACCAAGAGATACGTAGGAGCAGAGGGCGGCCGACCTCTGTCAATTGAACTAATAAAAAACATTTTTCAGTCTTCTCCTAAATAAGCATTTTCTTAAATAAAATATCAATTTTCTTATTTCTTTTTAATTCACAATAAAAGGGTAAAAATAAATGTTTTCAAAATTAACTTTCGCTTCTACAACTAATTAGCAGGTAACCTTCCTTAGGAAGGATGTCGTGGGGTGTTAATACCTTCCCCACGCATAACCGACTCCCGAACCCTAATCTGGTCTCAAGGACCCTTATCCATTCCAAAAGGGATTTTCCAATATTTGCCCTTAAATTAAACTTTGGTGGCGGCTTCATTTTTGAACCTTCGAGGAATCCTCACCCGGATTTTTCGGTCGCTACAACGATCATCGCTCTCCACCTAGACGGAAGCGAGCTCACCACTCTCCTTCTCGACGCAGCAGGCACCAAGGATTAGATTCACCTCCAAGCACCCCTCCAACCTCGCCTGACAGTACATACTGGCCTGATGAGCCTCTCCCCAGGTCCTCATCGCTCGCAACCTCCAATTCTCGTGAGAGGTCGCGGAGCCGAGCCAAGACCCATAAGAGGTATCGCCAAAGATCTACCTTGAGGAGATCTCCAGCTCGACGTGACCGTCGAGATATAGATCTCGGGGACTGGTCACCTCACAACTCACGATGGACCTCTAATGAAGGACCCTTCACTAGGAAGGTTGACGACTGCCCAATTCCGAGGACCTTAGAGAAGCTCCCAGCCCTCAAAACTTACGACGGGACTGGGGACCCTGACAGGCATTTGGCCTACTTCTCTGTCATGATGAGATACCGGGGGGCAAGGGAACCTATCCACTGCAAGATCTTTCCCCTCACTCTCACGGATTCAGCACTAGCTTGATTCCAGGAGTTGAAACCAAACTCGGTTTCATCCTGGGGGCAGCTGGCCACCATGTTCACAACCCGCTTTGCCGCTTCCCGCTTAAAGCCAAAATCTGAAGAGGTACTCAGGGTGATCAGGCAAGGAGAGAAAGAAACGCTTAGAGAATATCTGGAAAGGTTCAACAAGGAGGCTGGCAACGCCAGGAACCTTGAAGACAAGAGAAAGTTCTTTTGGATGAAGGATGACCTTAAGAAAGGAAGCCTGTTTCAAAGAGACGTGGGGATTAACAAACCCCGAAGCTTGGATGAGTTCCTTCAGAAGGCACAAAAGTACATGGATTATGAAGAAGACAACATGGCATACCAAGAGGAAGCCAAGGTTGGCAGCAAGAATGACGAGCTGGCCTGCAAGGCCATTGAAGAACCATGGCGGAAGCGAGTCCAATATGATAGAACTCCTCGTGAGCCCCGATATCGACAAGGTCGCTCCTCAGAGTACACTCGGCTGAACACATCCCAGGCTGAGATCCTTGCCGAATGCGCCGATGCGGAGTTTCGGGACATCAAACAGCCTGAACCTCTCATGCAAAGAAAAGACCAACCCTCTAAGAAGTACTGTCGTTATCACAAAAGTTTTGGGCACAGTACCAACAAATGCAACACCCTCAGGGATGGCATTGAAGAAATGATCCGCGAAGGGAAGCTCGCTAAGTACGTTAATGAGGAAGATGATGAGACTCGTGACTCTGAATAGGGGGCAGGGCATCAGGACTAGAAACTAGAGCTAGGCCTAGTTAAGAGTTTTACTGTTTGGGCACAAATGCAGAATGTAAAAGCTCGATATAAAAGTTCATTTTGCAATTACAGTTTTTGCTTTAGTTCACTAGATTGATGCTTCTTCCAAAGAAAAATTCCTTAAGGTCAAGAAAGAAAAAGGGCCCAACTCCATAGTTAGGGGTAGAGCGAGACAAGTTTGAGACCCGACATAACCTGCAAGGAAGGACTGCCTACCTCGCAGGGGAAACCTCGACATTAACTCTAAGCCAAGACCATCTTTCCAAGACGATGGTTTTGCAAATACATCTCTGGATGCAAGATCGCACGAATTAGGCAAGTGCTGACGTGCACCTCCAATCCTAGCAAAGGAATCAAGAATGCCACGACACGCCGAAACAAATAAGGCCATCGGTAAAAATACTGGCCAAAGGAAGACACCATGATTGTTTGCATTTTTCCTAATTACCAAAGCAAGAATCTCATAATTCTTTCCACTAAGTGACCTTGGCGGTCACAACCCCTTGGGCGAGTTCTATCCGGGCCGAGTCCTGGTAAACTGTGCCAAGGGTATACTTCAAGCTGACATTGGTGGTCACATCCCCTTGGGCGAGTTCTATCCGGGCCGAGTCCTGGTAAACTGTGTCAAGGGTATACTTCAAGCTGACCTTGGTGGTCACAACCCTTTGGGCGAGTTCTATCCGGGCCGAGTCCTGATAAACTGTACCAAGGGTATACTTCAAGATAACCTTGGTGGTCACGACCCCTTTTGATGAGTTCTATCCTGGTCGAGTCTTGGTAAACTCTGTTCAGAGTATACATCATTACAAATTGTCCCGAGAGGCGTCGACAACTTAACCGCCTAAAGCAAGACAAATTTAGCGACTATCTACCAGAAAAATCCTAAGTCCAACGAGAAGGCGCACACGCGCAAAATCACCAGTAGGGCGGGAGACCATGAGGTCACGGTTCCATGATCAAGGTTTGCTGGTGCAGGGCGCCAAGGGCGCCAAGGTCCATGATCAAGGTTTGCTGGTGAAGGGCGCCAAGATCCTATGTTCTCGGTTTGCAAGAGCAGGGCGCCAAGGGCGCCAAGATTCACGGTTTGCATGTTCACGATTTGCAAGTGAAGGGCGCCAAGGGCGCCAAGATCCCATGTCCACAGTTTGCATGTTCTCGGTTTGCAAGAGCAGGGCGCTAAGGGCGTTAAGATCCCATGTTCACGGTTTGCATGTTCACGGTTTGCAAGTGAAGGGCGCCAAGGGCGCCAATTTCCATGGTCACGGTTTGCCTGCATATTGCAAGATCACGGTTTGTGTTGGCTCCTGGGCGCGATGGGCGCCAAGTTCACACAAGATCGCATTTTGTGCAAAATAAAACTTACGTGAGCTCAGTCTTAAAACACGGTTTGTGCAGCGTCGAGGTGCTTTACGACGTGAGGACTCACGGTTTGCGCAAGGAAATTTGCTTCACGGTTTGCAAACGAGAGTGTGGTTCACGATTTGTGCAAACGAGAGTGTGGTTCACGGTTTGCACAAACAAAGTAAAAGTAGTCACCACATTGATTCCAATATGATAGATGACGAATCTTCTTACCTCTTTACGGACCTGGACGTTAGGAGATTTATATTGGGTCCATGGTGCCTATTATCCTATAAGCATGCTTGATAGTTGATGGAAATGGATTAAGTGGCATAGAATGAAACATGACCGAATGCTTGAATCCCATTTTATCCAATATCCAAACAATACAAAGATAAAGCAGTTAACGGTTTGTGTGGAAAAAGTAACTTACCTCACGGTTTATAAACATCACGGCTTGATAGTTGATGGAAAAAGTAATTTACCTCACGGTTTATAAAATCACAGGAGCAAAAGTTTGGCTCACGGTTTATAAAAGGACACCATGCATCACGGTTTGCCTTTTTGTGTTATCATGCTATTGTTTAATATATGAAATTGCATGTCTTTTATCATTGCATCACGGTTTGCAATAAATGAGCAATTGCACGCGTTTTATCTACGTTGCATCACGGTTTGCACCATATAGGTGTGCTTCACGGTTTGCAAAGGGCATGGTCATGGCTTACAATGCCCCATGGTCACGGTTTGGAAAGAAAGAGAAAAGGTGCATGGTGACGGTTTGCACTTCATGCCATGGTGACAGTTTGTGAAGGGTAAGCCAAGGTGACGGTTTGCAAGGTGAAGGTTTGCGAAAGGAACCAATGTGAAGGTTTACAAGATGAAGGTTTACAAGGTGAAGGTTTACAAGGTGAAGGTTTGCGAAGGGAACCAAGGTGAAGGCTTACAAGGTGAAGGTTTGTAAAGGGAACCAATGTGAAGGTTTACAAGGTGAGGGTTTGCGAAGGGAACCAAGGTGAAGGTTTACAAGGTGAAGGTTTACAAGATGAAGGTTTACAAGGTGACGGTTTGCAAGGTGACGGTTTGCGAAAACCATGGTCACGGTTTGCGCAACAGAGCTTGGTTCATGGTTGGTAAGTCACACGTGTGGCTCACGGTTTACGCGAGTAAGCGTGGTTCACGACTTGGACCACACCATAGAAGGTGGGTCACGGTTTACGTGAAGAAATGGGAAGAAGAAGATGATTACAACCCAAGAGAAAGAGACTGTCCAAGTTAAAAAACGAAGAACAGAGTTGTCACAGTGAAAATATCTTACACGACCCAACGAGGCAGACGAACCGACAAAAATCCTTCAAGCCAAGACCATCCTCCGGAATAATCTCGGCTTGGGGGGCAACTGTTCTGGACTGGACCAAGAGGCCCATTCAGCAATTGGATATGGATTGGCCCAATCACTTTGATCCATATCCACAATATACAAAGCCCAATTATGACTATCATAACTGGATGACTCAGATCAACTCTATCAATCCGACGGCTCACAACAAGCACGATCTCCTATAAATACTCACATTGCCATAATAAGGGAGATTCTCATTCCTAGCTAAATTACTCATCTATTCTCAATACTGACCTGAGCGTCGGAGTGGCTTCGCAGGTACCCCTCCCGGACTCGCACTAACCTCCGGCCAGGCAGCAGGTGACCTACCAACTGCAATCCACCTAACACTGCAAGGTACAATACACATTTCTTCATACAGATTTATCTAAATTAAAGATAAATCCATTTTTGATTTTTTTCCAAAACGGATTTACCTTTAAATTAGATAAATTCGTTTTTCAAAAATAACAAAACGGATTCACCTAACGTATACTTAAATCCGTTTTTGTTATTTTTAAAAACGGATTTACCTATTATTAGATAAATCCGTTTTGAATATTTTCAAAACGGATTTATCTAATAATAGGTAAATCCGTTTTGTAAAATAATTAAAAATAACTGTTTTTTGTTTAATTTTTTTTTAAAAGTTATAAAAACACTACTAAAAATCCGTTAAAGATTCATAATTAATATAAAAATTATAAAAACACCACTAAAAATCTAATAAAACCAAAATAAGGTTATGCAATTTTTTTTAGATTTTTTGGAGATTATGAAAAATTAATAAAATTAATAAAAAATAGTAAACGATGGAATTTAGGATTTTGAGCCTGCAGTCCCAAAAGAAGTCCCTTCAATTGATCTTGCCTGAGTGTCCGAAAATTGATCCTTCACGTGAACCACTGTCACTGGGTGCATGTTGCGCTCTTGCTTGAGTGTCCATTGCATCCAATTGGTCTTCAATGGCAGCGCTTTACATCTACTGAATCTACTTCATGGTTGGATCCTTATACCGGGCGTTTCCAGCTATGACTTTCTTTGGCTCCAGTCATGCCACCACCCTCTCATTCGCCCATCGTTGTAGACTTAGCAGCTAATTCGGATTGATGTTTGATATACTTATTTTGGTACTAGTTTTTTGTAATTAATATTCCATATTTATTTTAATTTTTTATCAGATTTATCACTCTTATTAATTAATTATTTATTAGATAAATCCGTTTTCAAAAATTTCAAAACAGATTTAGGTATACCTTAGGTTAATCCGTTTTGTTATTTTTGAAAAACAGATTTATCTAATTAAATATAAATCCGTTTTTGCAATTTTCCCAAAACGGATTTATCTAATTTAAAGATAAATCCGTTTTGGAAAAAAACCAAAAACAGATTTATCTTTAAATTAGATAAATCCGTATGAAGAAATGTATCAGGGGTATTTTGGGATTATCATATTTTGTGGGGGTATATGGTGATTTGGTGGGGATAAAAAAAACCATATATATTAGGCCATTTAACAAGCCCATAATTTCAGCTTCAATCACATAGAAAGCCCATTGGAACCATAGAACCCCCTCCCCCTCCCTTTTTTTTAGATAAGCCCATAGAACCCCCTTAAAAACCAGCTTCAATCACATAGAAACCAATATTATCGCGAACTAATCCTTCAAAACCAGCTTGATCGGGATTTGTGAGGGTGCTACCATCAACATTTAAACAAACCCACTCAACAAGAGGTTTCAACCAAGAAACTAATTTGGGCAAGGAATAAAACACACGCTCTCTTTGTTGAAGACTAGAATAGAATTGGTTCTAAAAGATTAATTTCAAAGGATTTGAATTTTTTTTTAAAAGATTGGAGAAGGTGAAATTTTATTAATCAAAGTGGCACTAATAGCCATTTTACAAATTGTCCTGGAGGGGTTTTGATTTCAGCACCTTGAGGATACAAAGCTAAGCTCTTACCACTGAGCTAGCACCTTGAGGATTTGAATTTACAAAAGTTGAGTATAAGAAAATTGATTTGTGTTTGGTAATAATATTTTTAAGTGAGTTGAAAAGAATTTATGCAGGTTCCTTTCTTTAACAATTACAGAAGTGCTAATTTTTAATTTTACATAGAAAAAATAACAAATCAAGGTCATAGTTATATGTAAATAACAAATCAAGGTCATAGTTATATGTAAAATTAAGAATCTGTCATTTGCAGATGGTTTTCATATTATGTAAAAGATTTAGTGTTATTTTTTAATTTCATATCTATGTAAAATTAAAAATTAAGAATCTGTCGTTTGTAGATGGTTTCCATATTATGTAAAAGATTTAGTGTTATTTTAAATTAAAAAATAACAAATCAAGGTCATAGTTATATGTAAAATTAAGAATATGTCGTTTGCCGATGGTTTCCATTTTATGTAAAAGATTTAGTGTTATTTTTTAATTTTACATAATATGGAAACCATTTGCAAACGAGAGATTCTTAATTTTACATATAACTATGACCTTGATTTGTTATTTTTTTCTATATCCCAAATCTTTTATTTTATTAATCAGTTCTGGGTATAATTGAAATGAGAAAGTAAAACAAGATATGGGTTATACACTTTTTTCCTCTTGAAAAGAAAGGGATACTTGCTCTACGGGCAACTAACTCAACAATCTTTTAAAGTAGTGCCTTAAAAAATACTATAAGTTGGTGATAAAATATTATAAGCTAGTGGTACAAAACATATGTCACGAGCTTATTCGTCATAAGCTATTTGCTAAACACGGTTATTTGACCTTGCTAAATAGTAGAGTCTAGGTTAACAAGTCATATTTTAAAAAAAAAAAACGAAGAGGCCCTAAACATTAGAAAAAGTAATGAAAAATTTATAATCTCTAGTGATCAATTAAATAGACATCATGACCATCAATGAACTTCGAGAACTCAATTACTTGAAAAGAGCTAGAAAAGGGACAAAAAGTTCCAGCCTTCTAATACATTGAAAGAATAAAGGTGAATCCTCTTAAAAATTTCACACTCATTCCAATATGTAAGACCCGACTCCACCATCTTCATCTTCAAATCTTCAAAAGTAATGTTTGACACATGTATAGATATGCGTGTTGGTATGTGGGTACAACTTTGCTAACCCAAGATTGGAAACCTAAGCTTCATAACTTTCGTCGAGAAAAATGTTTGAATTTTTAATGTTACAGTGTATAACACATGGGTCACTGTCATAATGCAAGTAGGTCAGCAACTTTGTACATCCTAGGGCGACTTTTACTCGAGTACTCACCCAGTCTAGAACGGGCACACCCTCACCATGAAGGTGGTGGTCTAAGGTGTTATTGGAAACAAACTCATACACCCATAACCTTTTGTCTCCATAAATGAAATAACCAATCAGACGCACAAGATGACGATGGTAAATGCCGCTAACAATATTAACCTCCATATAAAATTTGTTGTCTCCTTGCCCGCTACCTAATTTGAGCATCTTGATGGCCACTTCCTTTCCTATTACTATGCCTTTATAGACATAGTCGAACCCTCCTTGTCCTAAGATGTTTTCATATGCAAATTCTCTAGTTTTAGTTCTCAATTCCTCATATGAGAAAATTGCAATGCTATGTCCAATAGGGGGACTATGAGAGGGGAGAGGATGATCCAATTGTACGGCAATAATATCCATCAATGGATCTCAGACTACAACATTGAGTGGTCCAATGAAGTAGGTGACGGCGCCAATTTGATCAGCGGTCGTACGCGGGTCAAAATAATTATAAAGATATAAAATATAGTACAAGGAAGTTAACCTTGGTCGTCTCACAAGGACCTCTGAATTAATGACAACCAAAATCAAGAACGAAAGTAACAATAAAAGGGGGTTTTTTAAGAAAAGAGTTTGATGGTTTCTCACCTAGTACTACATTCTTAATCTTTTTTAATTATTTTGACTCGCGTACGATCGCTAATCAAATTGGTGTCGTTGCTGGGGACCTCTAATTAAGGATTTCCAACTTCAGGACTCCACTAACAGTACTAACGTTTTAGTTTCTGTTCTTGCTGTGTTTCTAGGTCTTATTTCAGGTAGTAGGTGCTAAGACTGCTGATTTGTAGGAATTGTTGGCGATAAAACGGTTTTTGGGCGATCTCATCAGAATTTCCCGAAACCACAGCTGAAAAATCCTAAAAAAAATCAAGGATCGGGACTCCCTTAGTTAATACTAAAGGAAAACGAGCGCAAAATCCAAAATTCCTTCATTTTCTATTTTTTTTATTTGTTTTATTTTTTCATATCTCAGAAAAAATCCAAAAAAAATTGCATATATTTATTTTGATTTAATTAGATTTTTCGCAGTGAGTTTAATTTTTTTAGATTAGATTTGATTCGTTTTCTATTTTTTGCATCCATTTTAGCTTTAGGACATTGTTGGTATTTTTAGAATTGTTGCATTTTCTCACTTCTTGCTTCATATGGTGCATGACCAGGTCTAATACTGTTAATTTGCATCCCTTTGACCCTGAAATTGAGAGAACATTGCATCGTAGACTTAGGGAGCATATAGAGGATAGTGGTAGTGATAGTGATAGCATCTTTAGTCACAATCTCTTTGAACTTGATTCTGATCTTGATTTTGTCAGCATGACCGGTAGAACTCTTAGGGAACTTGCTGCACCTGATGTTATTTACAATACTCTATGTATTAATTATCCTGATGTTGCTGTTCCTTTTGAATTGAAATCTGGTTTAATACACTTGTTGCCAAAGTATAATGGTCTTGCAGGTGAGGATCCTCACAAACATCTCAAGGAGTTCCACATTGTGTGCTCAACCATGAAACTACAAGGAATTCCAGAGGAGCACATTATACTGAGGGCCTTTGTAACACCCCAATATTTCTAAAATATAGAAATACCAAAACATACATTTTAGTTTACATCAGAGTATAAAAATTCCTACTTAGATATACATCGTAGTAAGAACAGCAGAAACTATTACATAACATAGCTTAAATTCGAGTCACAAGATCGAATATAGAGACAACGACGGAAAACATAAACAACTAGGAATGAGTCAATCTTCAATCTTCTCCCCAAGTGTGACAACTGACCATCCCGTTTGCTTTCCTCGCTTCCTGTTCTCTGTAAAAACAACAACAGATGATAGGGTGAGACAACTTGTCTCAGTGAGTTCTACCGTGACCCCTCACCATCACTCGGTTCAATAATAAAACCGTTGCAACATAGTTTAATTTATAAACCACTTGCTCATATAACCGTAGCCCATCGCCGACCGTGCAACAGCCACAATCTCGGCATATGAAGAGCTATTCAATTATTTTCAAGCCTTGTAAGTTAATCTATAATTACAAGCTTACCAATCGAAACACCGACCGTGCAACAGCCACAATCTCAGCGAATCTTGTACCTAGCATAACATCGGCCGTGCAACAGCCACAATCCCGATAAACCCCCACTAGTACTTTACCTAACGTCCAGGGCCTAGGGTAGGGGCTCATGACCTTCCCCGCCTAGTATGCTAATCGTCGGATCGTCACCCGACATAGATATAATTTATATATCATACCCGCATTGGACCGACTCCTATGTTCGATATAATCTATATATCGTGGTACCAAAACCGGTCTAGATGAGATTACAAATATCCCATATCAATTATGATTCGACAACGAAAACCGTTTGGATCGTTTCTTTTTAGAAAACCTTTATTCGCACACGTAAGTTCTAATTCGGTTTTTCAAAGTATTTATAGGTTTGTAGACAATTTCCCAAAATCATCTTGAACATGTCAAAAACAATGTTTTATAAGTTAAGAATCATCACAAATGGTTGGGAAGAAGATTAGAAGAGGTTTTGAATCGAAAGGAGCGGCGAAACGAAGTTTTTGGCATCCGGTAACAGAACCATGCGCACGACCCGTGCCCAGGGGAGCACGGTCCGTGCGTGCTGCTTAATTCTTTTGCAGGCAACACCGAAGAGGGCACACGACCCGTGCCAGGGGCGCACAGTCCGTGCGTCCTGTGCAGATTCACAGTTCACTTCGTTTATTTCGTTTCGCTATTCCGGTCGTATCCAATCCGTAACCCAATAAAAATTCCAACAACACGACCAGAATACAAACACATTCCAGCACAATCAAAATCCACATAATACATATATAATTTTGATAAAAATCGTAAAACGTTATTTTCCGAAAAACGGTTTCGACTCAATAATCTTTCGAAATCCAAATACCGATTTCAACCAATATTTCAACAATCAATTATAAAACCCTAAGCGTGAGTAGAAATCACCGATCGTGATGAAAATCACGGAATTTGCCGAGACTTCGAAACGCACAAAACACGTAACCGCTCGAACGTTCCCCGAATTTGATTCCCGCGCTCCAACGAACTCGAAACCGCTTCAAAACTAGCACCACCACAAAACCAGCTACTGGAGCATACCTAAATGCATCGCAAATCAACAATGAAGTCCCCTTCTCATTCCGATCTAACCCCAACTCCTAGAACGCGGCCACTATCTTCAGATTTGGTTTGGCAGCATCTGTGAATCATCTTGCAACCACAATATCTCAATCAATACTTACTGCAATGCACCAATTCCAGGGTCTATTAGGAAGGAAATTTTGTCTAGTTTCTATTGGTATAGGTTTCAAACTGATACCCTACGTATTTAATGAGATATGGTCAGAACAATACAGCTAGGTCCAAATTGCCACTGATTCACAATGCTAACTTGCCTGTTTAATTTATTCTTCAATATTCAATGAAATTAAATGGTTCTTGTGCGAAAAATGAAGGATTGCGTGTCTACTTTCTGAATCGACAAAAATGAACTTCAAAGGAGGTCTGTGGTGAGAGATACATCGAAATTACCTAGACTGCCCAGAATGGATTTGCTGCTGTATTTTCCAGCAACCATTTTTCCTTCTTCCAACCTTCTTGTCTCCACGAATATGACTCCTAACTTACTCCAATCAATAATGTAGCTTCAGCTCTAACCTACTCTAGCTTCAGTTTGAACATGCAAACTCCAAGGAAGCTTAAAACTCCATTGTTGGTCAAGATGAGCTTTGAAATGCAAAAATGGTGGAATGAGTTAGGAGAAGAGTGAGCTACTGAAATTGTTACCTATAGATAGAGCAAGAAAAATGGTACTAATTTTACCTACATGCACCCATGGGTGGTGAAGCTCCTTCTCTCTTCTTTCCTCCTCTTCCTCTCACGTTTCTTTCTCTTCTCTCTACCCATTTCTTTCTTTTCTTCTTTCAGTTTGTGTGATGCTGAAAGTGGGGTGAGGGTGAGTGTTTTATTGTTATTTAATGAGAGGGTCAGCTGAGGGTTTTGAAAAGGGGTAAAAGATCACTTTGACCTTAAGTGATTTCATCACTTTGCCTCACTTCTAATTAGCCACTAACTCATAATTTCCTTCAAAAATCTTGGGTTAAGGGTTTAAAAGATATGGAAATGACCAAAACGCCCTTGGCTCCCTAATCCTCATGTAATCCTATTTCTACTCCAAAACAATCACACCAATTCACATACTTCCAATAACAAGGCAATTAAATCATATGATCTAGCAATTTTAGATATTGCTTTCGCGTCAACTCATAACCTCGACTAGATTTGTTATTTAATCGAATAATATATCACTAGTTAATTTCGTAAACCGAAATTAACGAAACAGGGATGTTACAGCCTTCCCCTTCTCACTCCAAGATGCAGCCAAGGATTGGTTGTATAACCTCCAGCTAGGTTCTGTTGAAAATTGTAATGACTTGAAAAAGTTGTTTCTAGAGAAGTTCTTTCCTGCATTCAGAGCTGCTTCAATAAAAAAAGAGATGTGGTATCAAGCAAAACTCCACTGAGTCTTTACATGAATACTAGGAGAGATTCAAGAAATTGTGTGCTAGCTGCCCTCATCATCAAATCTCTGAGCAACTACTCATCCAGTATTTCTACGAGGGTTTATTGCCCATGGACAGAAATATTATGGATGTTGCTAGTGGAGGTGCACTTGTAGACCAGACCCCAACAGATGCAAGAGCTTTAATAGAGAATATGTCCATTAACTCCCAACAATTCACAACCAGAAGAAATTCTGCAGTTCTAACAAGGGGAGTAAATGAGATACAAGCTACTGATTGTAAGAGCTTAGAAAACAGGTTAGATGAACTTACAGTTTTGGTAAAAAATTGGCAACAGGTCAGACAGCAAGAGTTTTTGGTATTTGCACCTCTACAGAGCACCCCACAGATTCTTGTCCTACACTGCAAGAGGATTCTAATGCTGATACCCCTCAAGCATATGCAGCTAATATATTTAACCCTCAAGCCAATGTTGTTTTTTCTTCTAACAGGTACCACCCAAGCTGGAGGAATCATCCAAACCTTAGATGGGGAAATCCAGGTGCACAACAACAACAGCCCAGGCAGCGAGGTACAGGCTACTGATCGGATAACCACAGCCAAAGTTATGACCTGCACGCTTCAACAGAAGAATTGTAGCTCTGTTCCTTATCTTTCCAACGCATACTCGCACACTTCAATCGGATAACCACAGCCAAAGTTATGACCTGCAAAGTAGATAGGGGTCAATATGCAATAAAAACAAGAATTAATCAAGAAATTACTATATTACTCAAATAAGACCCAAAATCTAGAAACGCGCTAAGACTTAAATATTAGACACAGAACACAATCAAAAATACCAAATGCAAAACTATAAAGAGTGCATTAAAATGGACCGATAGGAGGTTCTTGGTTTTCTATATTTGGATTAATAGTTATTGTGGTGTCATACGAAAGAAGAGCCTTTATTCTCAACCAAATGACGAAGGTTGTTAAGAGCCATGAGTCTCATTGGTCGTGCATGTGATACGCCACAAATATCTCACGCTACTACTTGGTCAAATTTGATAACAATTATGAAGGTTGTTAGGAGATATGAATATCATTGGTCGTGCATGCATTACGCCACAAATACCTCACGCTACTACTTGGTCTATTCTAGACTACTATATCTAAGGAATCAAATGCCTCTAATGACCATGTCAAATTTTATTGTTTTTTTAGGTTGCCTTTAAAGATTTGCGGGTAGTTTACCCAATTATGATGTGACACCAATGAAAAACCACAAAGAATCCATTAAATTAGTTATGTCAAGGATAGATTTCTATTTAACATATTTTACATATGTTTTTTGTTATTTGCAAATTTTTCCCATGTGCAATTAATGTATTTTTATGCTTCCAATAAGAAAATCTAATGAGATCTTTTTTTAAATTTGAAAATTTAATAAAACATCATTTTGGGCTTTCTTCCAAATGCTACCACATTTTCGTTAGACCAAATGACTCAAATATATAACATTGAAACACAGTAATTAAATATGTGCAAGCATTTCTTTTCGCACTCAAATCGAAATCCAAAGCGAGTTCAAGGGTCATTTAAATAAGATAAAGAATAAAATAATTAAGATATTAGAATATACGTGTGGATTGTTGTAAATACGAATCGTAAAATTTTGTTTTTATAAATCTGGGCTTGTGCAGGGTGCGATTAGCTCAAGTCCAGTTTCATTATATTTTTGTTTTTGAACTGTTGGCCCACGAAATCAGGGCCTATGCAGGGGATTCTGTGTTATTAAAAAAAAGGTGCGAGTATCATTCTGATCAACAACAAAAAAAAGGTTCAAGTTTTTTTTACGCTTTTATTATTTATCTTTCAATTTGAAGGCTCTCATCCTATTTCTGCCATTATTACAAAGAACAAATAGATCAGCTAACCTATGATGAGGACAACAATTCTGGGCCTGCTACACAGACCCAATTTGCTGCTGGAAATAGGCCCAATCGTGCAAAGAAGCTGCCGAGCAAATACAAGGACCATGTTTTATTCAAATAGGATTCTAATTACTTCTAGAATGAATAACTCGGCATTAATTTGTTAGCTGATGGTATTCCCTTATATAAGTTGTAGTTTGTTTCAATTTGGGGGTTATGAAATGAATTGATCCAGAATCATTCTCTCTCTTATACTTGCTTTAGGCTCATTTCTCTCTCTTAATACTTGCTTGAGGAGGTTAATAGTCCTCTAATACTGTTATCATATTACTGGTGCTTTCATTGTGTGTGACCTCCCTCCATGGCAGCTCCTCCACCACCCGATCGCTTCGACGAGTTTGTCAGACAACTCGCAACCCTCACCGCCGAGATCGCAGAGGTTAGGAAACGTCATGATAACACCGTGTCGTCGTCTCGCTCCTCGGCAGAATCTACAAATCGCCATCGATTGAAGCTTGACGTTCCCCGTTTCGACGGCACCGATGCTCATGGATGGATTTTTAAGATCTCTCAATTCTTTACTTATCATCAAACTCCGGAAGAAGAGAGAATTTCCATCGCATCGTTCTATCTCGACGGCGCCACCCTCGCTTGGTATCAATGGATGTATCGCAACAAGCAAATAGCGTCGTGGGCACAATTTCTCACAGCATTGGAAACCCGAATTTCCCCAACCGCTTAGGACGACCCCCGTGGCAATTTATTCAAACTCACTCAGACCTCCCCCGTAGCCACCTACCTCACCGAGTTTGAGACCCTTGCTAACCGTTTGGAGGCCCTCTCCAACACCGACCTCCTGAGTTGTTTTATTTCTGGTCTCAAGATAGACATTCGCCGTGAAGTGCTCGCACAACAACCCACAACACTTTCTCAGGCTTCGGGTTTGGCACGATTGCAAGAAGACAAGTTGCAGGACATCGCTCGCGTTTCTCGACCGCATCAATGGCCACCGACTTCATCGCCTAAGCCATTGCTGAAGAGCGCCACTGAACCCACGTCAACGGTGAAACCCACTGCAGGAATACTTTCCACACCGCCTGGGAAGCCGCGATTCCGTCACCTCTCTGGCCTTGAAATGGATGAACGCCGCGAGAAGGGACTCTGTTTTAATTGCGACCAAATATGGTCGCGCCAACATAAATGTGGTGCCCGAGTTTTCCTTATGGTTGCTAATGATGATGAGGATGTTTCTCTTGTGGAAGGAGAGCTCGCGAACGCTGCTACCCTTCTTGATCCAGGTGATGCCGGCGAGACGCCGACCTCGTCACAAGCAGCTCAGCTCAGTCTTCAAGCACTCTTTGAGAATCACGCGACGGACACGTTTCGCATCTTGGGCCACATCGGCTCACAACCCGTGCGAGTGCTTGTGGATGGAGGAAGTACACATAACTTCATCCAAGACACACTTGTCCTCCAATTGGGCTTGACCCAGGAAGCCATCAGCCCATTTCGTGTACTTGTTGGGAGCGGCCAAGAGCTTCTTTGTGAACAGGTTTGTCCTGAGGTATCTCTTTTAATCCAAAATACTTCATTTAATGTGGATTTATTTTCCTTGGTCTTGCGTGGGGCGGATGTGGTACTCGGGGCCCAATGGTTGAAACAACTCGGTCCAGTTTTGATGGATTATGCTGCACTTACCATGTCTTTCTTTTTCAACAATAATTGTATCAAGTTACAAGGAGAAACACCCACTCCTGCTATGAGCCTACATTGTTTCCAGAAATTTACCCGGTCCAACCCAGAGGCCTACCTCTTCTCACTTCACATAGCTGAAACCATACCGAAAACTAACCCTTCTATACCTGAATTTACCTCTCTCCACCCCCAATTTCAAACTCTAATCACCAACTTCAAACACCTATTTTCTGAGCCCTCCACCCTCCCTCCGCCTCGACCCACGGACCACACAATACCCTTCTTGCCAAACACTTCCCCTATCACAGTACGTCCCTACCGATACCCCCACTCACAAAAACAGGAAATCGAGACACAAGTAGCCAAGTTCCTCAATACCGGTTGGATTCAACCTAGCACAAGCCCATTCTCTTCTCCTGTTCTATTGTTGAAAAAGAAAGATGGCTCCTGGAGAATGTGTGTTGATTACAGGGCACTTAACTCAATCACTGTTCGTGACCGATTTCCACTGCCAACAATTGATGAATTGTTGGATGAATTGGGCAATGCTCGGGTTTTTTCTAAGCTCGATCTCACTTCTGGCTTTCATCAAATTCGTGTGGCTCCTCAAGATATTCCCAAGACGGCATTTCGCACACATGATGGACATTATGAGTACCGTGTGATGCCTTTCGGGTTGTGTAATGCTCCTTCCACATTTCAGGCCACCATGAATGACATATTCCGAGCTTTGTTGCGTAAGACTGTCATCGTTTTTTTGACGACATACTGGTGTTTAGTCCTACCACTGAAGCTCACTTGGGTCACCTCTCTCAGGTATTCTCCATTTTAGATGAGCATCAGTTCCATCTTAAGCCTTCTAAGTGCTCTTTTTGCAAATCTCAGATTGCTTACCTTCGCCACATAGTCTGTGCGGGTACAGTGTCACCGGATCCTAGCAAGATTCAGGGAGTTGTTGAATGGCCTGCTCCAAAGACAGTTAGGAGTTTAAGAGGGTTTTTGGGGTTGTCCGGATTTTATCGTCGTTTTGTACGTGATTATGCTCAACTGGCACACCCTCTCACCTCACTCTTGAAGAAGAATGCATTTGAATGGACTTCTACTACCCAACAAGCTTTCGATGACTTGAAAAATGCCTTGGCTACAGCCCCGATATTGTCTCTGCCTGATTTTTCCACTCCATTTGTGGTGCAAACTGATGCTTCCAATCAGCCTATGGGAGCGGTTCTTTTGCAAGGTGATCATCCTATTGCTTACTTTAGTAAGTTGTTTTGTCCTAGACTTTCGAAGGCTTCCACTTATATTCGAGAGTTGCATGCTATCACGACTGCTGTGAAACGTTGGAGACAATACTTGCTGAGAAATTTCTTCATTATTCAGACAGACCACAGGAGTTTAAAGGAGCTATTAACACAAGTGATTCAAACTCCCGAACAACAATTTTACTTGTCTAAGTTGTTGGGGTACCATTATGAGATACAATACAAACCAGGGAAGTCCAATATTGTAGCCGATGCCCTCTCTCGATGTCAGGACGCCACTGTGGCAAAATTACAACTTTTGTCAGCTCCCCAATTTCTTTTCATTGATGAACTTTGACAAGAATTAGCTCAAGATGCTTCTTACCAAGAATTGTGCAATAAGGTATGTGAACACCCAATTTTAACCGGTGCATTTACTTATTTACTTTTCCCTTTACTAAAAAAAAAAAATAATAATAATAAAATAAATCCCTTTGAATAAATATTTGGTTTGTGCGCGTATTCGCCGCGTCGTTGTTTTAGCGTTTCATCGTGTTTGGTGCGACAGGTTTTGTTGCGTTCCTTTTTAATTCCCTTTGTTTAGTAATAATAATAACAGTAATATTAAAACAGGAGGTGTGTGAAAAATTCTTTATTTACAAAGTATCTAGTTACACTTGGCCCAAACATATGTCAAAATTACAAAAAAAAAAAAAAGAAAACAGGCCTCAAATGGGCCCAAAAAAATCATCTACACCTAACTGTCAAAAAAAAGGCCCAAATAAACCTAATCCATGCCAGCAGCCGTACGCGCCTCCCTCCTGCTCCTGAGCTTGCAGAGCAAGCTTGCACCAGCTGCCCAAGCACCTGAAAAACAGCAACAATTCAAATCAACAGCTAAAAAAGGGGAAGGTTGAGTCAGCCTTGAGGCAGCTACTAGTTGTCCAGAGACAATGCAATTATTCAGTAATCAAAAACATTAATTTTCGGATTCCAGAAATTACTATAAAATGCTAATCCGAAAACCAAATTGGGGGGATCTCGACAGTAATTTTCACAGAAAATTTCGCACACAGAAATTCAGAGAAGAAAAAATATAATAACCGATTCTAGAATTCTGGAAGCAAGAAAAGGGTAGCAGCAGTGAAGCAACAATACGCAATAGCAGTGAGTAACAACATCAAGAGGAGACTAAACCGAAGCTGGAGTAGAGGTTGGTCATCATGTTAACGTTTTTTTTATCACAGTAGGGTTGAAATATGCTGTTTCGAAGAGAACCATAATCGCAACTCGAACTAATAATGTGGAATCAGTGAGAACCCGAACCTGAAAAATGCACGTATGAATTAATTTTTTTCAGTTTCATGTTTCTGTTAGGAAGCAGAACAGACTAGGGTGTAAAAAAGGGTGTGAACAAAATAGGTTTAAATTAGGGTTGCAAATATGTGAGGTTTTCTTTGAAATTTTATGCACACATCAATTTGAGCAAAATTAAATTAGGGTTTAGAGGTTTTTTTTTTTTAAAAAAAATCAGAACCGAGACAAGGGGGAAAGGAAGGAAACGATTTTGAGAAACAAAGGTAGGGAGAATGAGGGAGGGATTCAGAGAACAAAACAGAGAATAAAAAGGGGGGGGGGGAGATCAGAATCAGCAAAGAACCGTAAAAACAAAATATAGCAAACTCACCTCCTTAAGGTCCGACCACCGTAGACGGTGGTCATCGGCCGCACACAGTCACGAACCTCCCTCTCCCTTCGTCGCCGGCACAAAAACGAACACCATGACCACCGCGAGCATCACTTTCCCCGCTCTGTCACTACTCCGGCGTTGACGCCGTGACCATCGTGGTCACCGTTGCAGTTTCCCTTTTCTTCGGCGAAGCTTCTCCCCACCGTCGGTGTCCGCCTCCATCCTCTTCCTTTCTCTCCATGTAGCTTTCTCTCTCATTTTTTTCCTTCATCCTCTCTCAATCCGCTCGCAAATCGCTTCTGTGAGACACACTTCCTCTCTCTCCTCTACTGGATGTCGCGGTGATGAGGGAGAAGGAAAGTGAGACTGGGTGGTGAGGAAAAGGACGGAAGAGAAAGTGAAGTTATGGGCTGAGAGAGAGGGGGAGTTGGAACGGGGGAGAGAAAAGAAGAGGATTAGGGTGAGAAGATGAGGGATGCGGCGCTCAAAAAAAGGGGAAATGCAAAATTAGGGTTTCTGTTTTTTTTTATGTTAGCCTTATATACCCTGTTTTAAATATGTTTAAATTTTGTTTTTTTGTTATTGTTTAATCAGAACGCTTTTCACACCCCCACCTTATTCATTAACACACCCCCTCGCAAGCCCATATTTCCAACAACGCAGCCCAGTTCACAGAAAATGAACTGGGCTCGCTAATCACACTCCCCTTTTCATGATACCCCCCTCTTTTATCAACTGCAACCCCATTTTTCTATTTCACCCCCTCTTTTTTTTTAGTTCCTCCTCAAAATAATTTTCTTTTAAAAAAACCTATAAAAGTAAATAAATAAATATTTCATTTTCAAAAAATGTAAATAGGGGACTAAATCGACTCTACAGTCGGGTTAGTCTGCTTTTTAGGTTACTAATGAACCGTTACGGATCATGTACTAAAATACCTATTTAAAACAAACAATTTCTAAATCAAAATACACACAAACATATTTCTTTCCATAAATCAAAAACTCCATTTTTCGAAAATAGGGGACTAAGCCGACTGTATAGGCTGGTTAGTCAGCATTCTAGGATAAATGAACTGTACGGTTCAAAAGTCCTAAAACCCCTATTCAAATAAAATCAAACCAACACACATCAAATCATTTTCCAAAACTCCAATTTTATAAAATAGGGGACTAAGTCGACTGTACAGACAGGTCAGTCAGCGTTCTAGGATGGATGAGCTGTACAGCTCAATAATTCTAGAACCCCTATATTAAAAAATACCAACCAACAAAATTTTTCAGAAAGAACTACGTGACTTTTGAGTTCCTCATTGCACCTGAGGATACGTAGGAGCGGGGCTTTCCCGTCAATAATTAGTTATTTTTTTCCTTTGTAACCTCTTATTTTATTCCTTTGTAAATAATTAGTTATTTTTTTTACTAAATATTATTCTATTTTATATTTGGGGTAAGACAAATAATTACGTAATTTATTAATACTTGCACAATCAGATTTAGGGTAACTGTCTTAGGACAGATGTATTAGGGGTGTAGTGAAATTAGGTTTTCGCCATTCCTTTTGCATAACCGACTCCCGAATCCAACCTAGGTTACGCAGACCATAAATTAAATGTAGGTTTTTCTCAATTTCCTTATTAAATAAATTGGGTGGCGACTCCTTAAATAATCAACGTTTGAGCCGTCTACGTCGGGACCCCGATCGCGACAAGGTAACTACTGATCTCACGAATTCTTATGGTTTTACCCTTTCTAATGGCTTGTTGTTGAAAAATGGTTGAATATGGATTCCTTCTTATTCTCGATTCAAGAAGCTATTATTAAAGGAGTTCCATGAGACCCTGGGGTGGTGAAAACTCTTAAACGAATGCCAGCTAATTTTTATTGGGATGCAATGAGAAAGGATGTCAAGGAATTTATTGAGCAGTGCATGGTTTGCCAACAAACTAAGTATTTAACTTGCAAACCCAGTGGGTTGTTACAACCATTACCCATCCCTTCGAATGTGTGGGAGGACATCTCCATGGACTTTGTCACGGATTTACCACACCCTCTGGAAGATTTTCGGTCCTCTTTGTAGTTGTGGACAAATTTTCTAAATATGTGCATTTAGGATCCCTTCCTTCTCAGTTCACAGCATACAAAGTAGCAGAGTTATTTGTTAACATAGTTTGCAAGTTGCACGGATTCCCCAAGAGTATAGTTTCGGATCGTGATCCAATTTTTATCGGCAAATTCTGGTCGGATCTGTTTAAATTCAGCGGTACTTTGTTGAGGATGAGTTCATCTTATCACCCTCAAACCGACGGGCAGAATGAGGTTACTAATCGGACAATTGAGCAGTATTTGAGAGCCTTTGTTCACCACAAACCTTCCCTCTGGCACCGATTCCTTCCCTGGGCAGAATATCACTGCAACACTGTATTTCACACTTCTGCTGGTTTGACACCATATCAAGTGGTTTACGGGAAGCCTCCTCCCACAATTATAGCTTATGTGGCTGGTTCTTCTAACACTACCGCCAGTGATGAATTGCTCACTGATCGGGAGGAAATACTTGCTCTGCTGCGAAGGAATTTAGCTAAGGCGCAGGCGAGGATGAAAGTCATAGCTGATGAAAAGAGAAGAGAAACTTCATTTGATGTCGATTCACTTGTTTTTGTGTAACTCCAGCCGTATAGGTAGACCTCCCTTTCTAGGGAAAAATTCAACAAACTGAGCAAGCGTTTTTATGGACCGTTTCGTGTCATTGAGCGCCTTGGACCTGTTGCTTACAAGTTAGAGCTTCTTTCATATTCAAAGATTCACAATGTGTTTCATTGTTCACTCTTGAAACCTTATCAAGGGCCACTCCCTCCTCCAGAATCTATATTGCCTCTTGAATCGGTCAACAGCCATCCTGTGATTTCTCCTCTAGCTATTGTAGCTTCGCGTACTGTTACTGTTGCAGGCCAGCAGCAATTTCAGGTTTTGGTACAATGGAATGGACTTCCACCAGAGGACACTTCATGGGAGAATTGGACTGAATTGAAACAATCCTACAACCTTGAGGACAAGGTTGATTTTGATGGGGTCGGCATTGATATGGACCCGAATGCTAAGTATGATGAGGACAACAATTCTGGGCCTGCTACACAGACCCAATCTGCTGCTGGAAATAGGCCAAATCGTGCAAAGAAGCTACCCAGCAAATACTGTGAGAATAATTTGTTGGTGGAAATAATGCTGCAACCAAAAGGAACAACCAAACATAGAAAATCATAAGTCCAAATAATTGTAAACAACATGTACAATAGAGAACAAAGGAGAAAGTGAATTCATCATTGCGCAAGACTCCAAGGCGTGTATAACACTAAGCTTTAGGTTCGATTCGCCCCCACCAATCACTCTAGATTGGATGCAATAGGATGACCGGCGAATCCCCTTCAGGATACAATGGAGTTCCTTGACATGGTCTGCACACCCACACCAAGCGTATCGTCAATAGTATTTACAGAACAACAGTTCCCTAACTTCAATTTGCGCATAAGAGAAGAAAGAGAATGATTTGAAATATTGAATTTGGTAGAGTTTTGTCTTAGACATATGAACAATGTATATGTGTGTGTTTTTCTATTTGTAAAGTTGTTCTATATATAGACCAACTCATACCATTTGGTGAAGATAAGTGTCTCTTCACTACAAATGTTCATGAAAGAACACAACCACTAGTGAAAGCCACCAAAAGACACACCTTTAGAACCAGAAACATTGTGTTTCTCTTTCACTTTAGTGTTATTGGATTCCTATTATTTTGGAAATCCCTCACAAATACAAGGACCATGTTTTATTCAAATAGGATTCTAATTACTTCTAGAATGAATAACTCGGCATTAATTTGTTAGCTGATGGTATTCCCTTATATAAGTTGTAGTTTGTTTCAATTTGGGGGTTATGAAATGAATTGATCCAAAATCATTCTCTCTCTTATACTTGCTTTAGGCTCATTTCTCTCTCTTAATACTTGCTTGAGGAGGTTAACAGTTCTCTAATGCTGTTATAATATTATCATGTGTTTGGTCTTTTTGTTTAATTTGGGCGCCATGGTGTCAATTGGTTTAAATGGTCTCCGGTATCCAATTTTTGGATAGAAAACAATTGGATATATTATATTTCCTTTTAGTCTTTACATGGTTGTTTAGGATTCTTTGATGGTTGTTTATGCGCCCTGCTAGTTTGTTCGTTAGAGCATGTTTCTTGTTCTCTTCGCCATCATTATACCTTACGAGTAGTTCACAATCTTGCATCGTATAAGATTGTTGTGGTTCGATTTTCAATTATTGGAGTTAGGATTTGAACTTATCTGAATGTTATATAATAGTATAATGATCCCTTCCACCAAAAAAAAATATTACAATGATGTCACCATCTTGAGAGTTACTTTCACTCTCTTTGACATTCTGTGAAGCAACTCATGAGTGGCTTGTTCCTTAAAGCACCTTGCAGTCTCTCGAGTGTTTTTAGTCTCTCGAGTGTTTTTTAATTAATCCTTTCTCTGTTTTTCAATATTCTCTTCTTCCTTTCTATTAATTCAATGGGCATTATGAATTCGCAGTTATGCATTTTTGATTGACTAATAAACTTGTCGTATTTATGGACTACATGAATAGAATCTTTAGACCATATTTGGATAAGTTTGTTGCGGTTTTTATTGATGATACATTGGTGTATTCTAAAAAAGTTGAATAGCATGCAGAACATCTCTGCATTGTACTTAGCGCACTCAGAAAAACACTTGTATGCTAAGCCAGAGAAGTGTGAGTTCTGGATGCTAGAGGTGAAGTTTTTGGGACACATCATTTCACAAAACGGAGTCTCAGTAGATCCCAGCAAGGTTGAGATCGTGTTGAATTGGGAACGACCTAAACTTAAAAGAGTAACTGTGAATGTACCAAAAAATTAAAAGTTTAATTGTGATAAACTTGTATCTACCAAAAGAACATTCATTTTAATTTATATCATTGTTTCATTATATCCGAAAAAGAAATATCAAAATCGATTTTTATTTGGCTAGCAAATATGAATCTACTATAATCTATGTAGCCCAGATACAGGATACGATACGTGATACGACACGACACGGATACGTGGATACGGGAAAATTTTGAAAACCATGATACAATACGGCGGGGATACTTCAATAAAAAATTAAATTAAAAATAAAAATATATATATCACTTTACTAATTAGTAATTGACAATTGCTTATAATATTCAATAGATATGATCACACTTACAAAAAATATACGTGTGATCATAATAAGTAAGCATAATTACATGTATTCTCTCCACCTATTTCAAAATATATTCTTTCTCCTAAGAGCATGTCACAAAAGTTATGCAATTTCCTATCCAAGTTAGAATATAGCAAAAAAACATACGTCATATCCAAAACCTACGTCAAGTGGATCATGTGCATCTCCACTAATGTCCCACAACCTTGTCTCTCCTTTGATGGCCCTATCTCCTTGATCACATCTTTTATTATGCTAGCCATGTAGTGCTTGTCTTTATAGTCCCCAGAACCATCAACCGCCTTCAAAAACATAGGCCCTCCTTCACTAATAGCCATGAAATTTATCAATGGTCTCCTTTGCACATCTGTCCAGCCATCAGAAACCAATGTAACTCCTTTCATCGGCCATAAAGATTTGATAGGCTCAAGCATTCTCTCAACATGAGACCTCTCTTGTTTCAAAAGACTAGTTCTCAAAGCATTATAACTAGGTGGAAGAAAACCACTAATTAAGGTTGTGACCATAGTTATCAAAATCGCGATTTTTATCGCATTATCGCACGATTTTACGATTCTACGCACCCCCTACGATTCGATTTTGTTGCAGAATCGTAAAACCTAGTGGAATCGTGCGAGTTTTGGTGAAATCGTACGATTCCACGATTCAGAGGTGATTTCACGATGAAAATCGCTCGGATCAGAATGTTTTGAAAACACTGTAAACGGGTCGGAGAACACTGTAAACAGATCAAAATTTCGCAAGCTCGCTCTTCCCTTCGTTTCTGTCGCAAGAAAACGCGGTGGTAGCAGCCATGAGAAGAAGTTCTGAAGGAGAAGATCTGAAGAAGACAAAAGAAGAAGTTCTGAAGGAGAACGCAAAAGAGAAGAAGAAGTTATGAAAATGGTTGCGGCTGCCGTGAGAAGAGAAGGGATAAACTAGGTTTTGGACAAAATTAGGGTTAGGGTAATGGGCTTGGCCCAAACTGCAAATGACACTTTTTCCTATCCACACCTACTTTTTCACTAGAAATACCCCCATTTCTAATATCTACTAGGTAACCTTATTTTTTTTAACCTCAACCCCTTTTTCACCAAATATACCCCCTTTTCTAATATTACTAGGTGTATATGTATACTAATAATATCTTTGCTTTAGTAAAATCTTACGATTTTACTTGCGATTTTACGAGTTACGATTTTGTTTAACCCCTTCCGATTCTAGTTTTTGATACTTTTTTTTGGGTAGAATCTTCCAATTCTACTTGCGATTTTACGATTTCCGATTTTGTTGCCCTGCTCACGATCTTGCGTAGAATCTCGATTTTGATAACTATGGTTGTGACTAGCAGCAAATGAATAGGAACTAACAAAGTAAGGCTTCCTAGCAAGATGGAATGATAAACCCCCCGAATCAAACATCCTTGCTATAATTGCTCGGAGATGATTCCTATCATCTAAATTAAAAGCATTTTCTATACCACCTCTTCTTCTCTTTTGTGGTATTGTTGGTGGTATTGGACACAATTTTTCAGTAGGTAATGGAACACTTTTAGACTTTAATATATTCTTAGCCTCTTCACAAATTCGATTTAAATCAGCTGCGATAACATCACTAACCTTAGGACAAGCAGCAACCCCACAATTGGGTAGTTTGAGTAAGTGTGCTTTCACTCTAGAATATGAACTCTTCACCATTTTTTGACAAAAGTTGCAAGACCAAACCTTGTTGCCACCTCCTTCATCTTTCTTCTCTGATATCTTAACAAATCTCCAAAGTGGAGCATGGTCATCTTGAGGCTCCTTTGAAGCAAATGAGCTTGAAATACTTTCTTCCACGGGAGGCACTTTTCAAACTACAATAGAAAAAATACACACAAATATAGATTAAAGAATGGAAAACACTAGAAACAATAGACAAAATTAAAATTAAAATTTGAGAAAGAATGGAAAAAACCATACAGGCAAATGAGCTATGGAGGTTCGCACTTTACTGTTCACTGTGTTTCTTCTTCTCATGCTGCGTTTCTTCTTCTCTGCGTTTCTTCTTCTCGCAGCTATGGAGGTTCGCACTGTATGGAAGAATCCGTGGAAGAATCTGCTTCTCAGTTCTCACGCTGCCTTTCTTCTCTGCATTTTTTCTCACGCTGCGCATGCGTTTTCCTTCTTCTCACGTTTTCAGCAAACTGATTTTAAAATTAGGGTTTTGTTATTTGTTTAATTAGTTTATAGTTTTTATAATAATATAATATAATTTTTTATCTAAAAGAAACATTTTTGTTTTTAAAAAATGGAAAGCCTTGCTGCCGCGTATCCCGTACAAGTATCCGCAATAGCGCCGTATCCCGCATAAGTATCGTGCACTAGCGCCGTATCTTGAAGGTATCGCTCACGTATCCGGTAAGTATCCGGTCTTATTTTAATCAAAAAATAAATATAAATTCCCTGATACTTCCTGGATACGTATCCGCCAAGTATCGGTATCGGATACATGTCCGATACGGGTACTTGGCCTATTTTGGAGTATCGGGGCTTCATAGACTATAATAAATAAATTGATGCCAATAACCCTCGTACAAAATTACCGGACTGCCCTCCAATCGTTTTTCGGCAACTCAGCTATATTTTTACCCTTTGTAGTTCATTTTTCAAAAGTTGGAGCCAAATTTCAAAAACAATATTCCTTTATTTCTTCCAAATTCTTCCACTACCTCACTTTTGTTTCCACGCTCTCTCTCCACAGGTTACTCTCTTTTTCTTTTTCTCCATTCTCTATCCACATTGCAGTCCCCATTCCTGAAACTTTGAGCTCAACAAGAAAGGAAAAGAAAGCCATCTAGCTCAAACTCAACTAAACAAAGCAAAGACAACAGAATGAGTGTTTTGAAGTAAGTTTCTTCTTCATTTTTTCTTCCATTTTGCTCCATCATTATTCATCATTCATTCTCCCCTTTTCTACAGCTGTTACCTACCATAGAAACTGTTATGGTGATTATACTGTTCTCTATTTACACCCCCTCTCCAAAAGCCCAATTGATGAGAAGCCCAATCATAATCAAGAGAGTCCAATCTTCAATGGCCAAGATCAGCCCGCAAGATCGGACGGCCCAAAAACGCCAACACAAACACACCCAAACTCTATAAATACCCCATTCAATGCTCATTAATGGTAAACACTTTTTTAACCAAACACTCATTCTCTCAAATACTGACTTGAGCGTCGGAGTATCATTGCAGGTACAACGTCGCCCCTCAAGATCGAACATCTCAAGATCGAACACCTCAACATCGCCTCTCAAGGTCGAACATCTCCAGGTCGAACAAAACCTTCCTCTCAAAGCCTGAAGACAAAGATAGAATCAAGGACAAAATATCTACCAACTGCATAATATCGATCCTCAAGATCGGAAGCACGGTACTGAACATTGGCGACCACAGTGGGAGAAACCAATACCCGATTTTTCTCACCATCTCCTTGAACTTATTGAATGGCACCAACACACCGCTCAATACCGACTAGTCTCATGGCCGAATCTGACCTTGGCCCTCAGCAAACCCCTGAAGGCCACGTCCAGGAACTCACGAATTCATCGCAAACACGAAGCCGACATCCCAACACGGGACCTTCCCGAGCACAATCGGGCGCAGATGAGACGAGCTTACCATCTCCCCCTCAATTACTCCCGGCCTTGACGGACGCGGTTCAACAGCTCGTTCAGCTATTGGCTCGGCAAGAAGCGGTAAATGAAGAAAGAAACAACCGTTTCGCCAACCTCGAATCCGAAGTAGCAAGACTGCAAGGTCGGAACGTCCTGGACCAACAATCATCCGGGCAGAGCTCACTGGAGGAACGACGCCCAACTCGAAGAAGACTTTTTCATCGATCACCCCCTCGGAGAAAGCTCACTCATCGCTCCCCCGCACGCCGTCAACGAGGGAATGGTTCCCGTTCTCCTCTGGCTCGACAACATGATGGTCTCAATGATCTTCACCTTTCCCCATACCATCACCAAGGGAGTGATTCCCGTTCTCCATCAGCTCGACAATACGACGATCTTGATGATCCTCATTCTCCTCCACGCCGCCACCGAGGGAATGGTTCCCGTTCTCCTCTGGCTCACCAAATTGAAGGCTCGACCTCGTCAAGGAGACGATCGAGAAGCCATGACGTCATTCAAAACAATCAAACACGACGATACGGACATCCTGAACCCCATCACAGACGCCAACCACTGTCACGAGCAAATCGACCTGGGCGAAAAGGTCCTTTCACAAAATCGATCGACAACTTCCGGGTCCCCCGGTATCTCGAGAAACCACCTGGAGGATTGAAGACTTACGACGGGACGGGCGACCCCGACAGGCATCTAGACCAATTTGACACGACCATGCAGTATCGAAATGTACCCATGGAAATGAAATGCCGAATATTCCCTTTGACCCTAGACAAAATGGCTTCCAAATGGTTTCGGATGTTAAGGTCGAATACCATTTCCTCATGGGACCAGTTAGCAAAACACTTCTCGGTGCACTTTGCCCATTCCAAGAGCAAACCCAAAAACAAAAATGTTCTAGCATCTATTGTCCAGAAAGTAAATGAACCCCTGAGGGAATATATAGAGCGATTCAACATCGAAGCTCTTCAGGTTCGGCAGTTAGACGACGCTTTTCGAATTTTCTTCATGGCCCAAGGTCTGCTCCCTGGAAGCTCGTTCCGAAAGCACATCAACACCTGGGAACCTAACACCCTTCAAGAATTCCTCGAACTATCCCAGTGCTTTATTAACGAAGAAGAAAATTCCAAGGTCGACAAAACGTCGTCACATGCAGAACCGTCGAAACGCCACATCGAGATCGACTCTCGTAAAAACTCGTGGAACATCGGTAGGAAAAATCGTCACCAGGTATACACCGAACTCAACGTCTCCAACGCCCAGTTACTAGGGGAATGTTGGAACGTCGAATTCAGGGACGTCAAGCCTCCCAGGTCCTTACCTATCCGACCTGGGCAGAAGGCCAACAAATACTGCCGATACCACAGAAGCAATGGCCATGACACAAACCATTGCAACGCCCTAAAGGATGACATAGAAGATTTAATAAAACGGGGAAAACTATCTTCTTATATTAAAAGGGAGGGAGAACGATCTGACAACGTCGGAAGAGAAAGAAATGAAAATCTCAGGGCAAAAGGAAAAGAAGTGATCGACCCAGACCGCGAAGAGCTGGATAAAAAACGCTCGGTTATCATGATGATAACTGGGGGATTCGATCATGAAGGATCGGGAAAATCCATGAAGAGAAAATGGAAGGAATTGTTGTGCGTGGCTTCAACGTCAACAACCCCGGTCAAGACTAATCGACCTCCATTATCTTTTAGTGACAACGACCTTATTGACGGAAAAGCTAACAAACACGTACCTCTCTTAATATCGGCAATCATAGCCAACAAGGAGGTACGTAGAATCCTGGTCGATCAGGGGAGCTCATCAGACATCATCTTTATCGATCTTCTGAGCAAAATGGGGATCGATAAAGAGGAACTCACCCCTTATAGAGGGACGGCTTTGTCCGGCTTTAACGGATCTCGAACGAAACCCCTTGGGCATCTGGAGCTAATGGTTACCTACGGAGCCGAACCAATGGTTCGAACCGTCAGAACCAAATTCCTCGTCTTGCTTTGTGAATCCATATACAACGGCATTATAGGAAGACCGACCCTCGGCAGGCTCGGGGCGGTTACATCCACCACGCACTTAAAGATGAAGTTCCACTCTCTTTGCGACAGAGTTATCACTTTAAACTCTGACTTAGAGTCGGCCTCCAGGTGTTTTTTCCTATGGACTAAGAACGAACGAAAAGCTTCGGAGCATGAAGGGGTTCCCCCTTCGGAAGAACTGTCGACTCCCAAAATGCCAAAAGGAAGATCAACTGAAGTTAACACCGCCATTAACGTAGAAACCAACTGCGATCCGAAGGTCGAAAAACAGATAGACGTCGACGAGCTAACCAAAGAGCTCAAACGAAAAATCAAAAGACCAAAGCCTGATGGAAAGTTCGTCGAAATACAGCTCGGTTCGGACCCCTCCCAAAAGGTCAAAATAGGGATCGACCTTCCAGAAAAGATCAAGATCGATTTAACCCAATGTCTTAAAGATTTCAAAGACATCTTCGCTTGGTCGGCCGAAGACATGCCTGGGATCCCGCCAGAGGTTGCCTGCCATCGACTCGCAATAAACCCAGAAGCAAAATGGATCGCCCAAAGAAAGCGGGCCCAAAGCAAAGAGAAAGCCATTGCTGCCGCCTTAGCAGTAGACGACCTCATCCGAGCCAACTTTATCTCTGAGGTTAAATACACAAGTTGGTTATCAAACCCAGTCCTGGTGAAGAAATCTAACGGAAAATGGCGTATGTGTGTCGACTACACCGATCTTAATAAAGCTTGCCCAAAAGACGCTTTTCCGGTCCCCAGCATCGATCGTTTGGTCGACAGCGCTTCCGGTTTCCGGTTGTTATCTTTCATGGACGCATACTCCGGATACAACCAAATCGCCATGTTTCCCCCAGATCAAGCAAAAACCGCCTTCATCACTGACCGAGGAAACTTCGCGTACCGTGTTATGCCCTTTGGTTTAAAAAACGCTGGAGCAACTTATCAAAGAATGATGAACAAAGTGTTCCAAAACCAGATCGGTAAAAGCGTAGAGGTTTACCTCGACGATATGATCGCCAAAAGCAGAAGTGATGACGACCATATAAGCGATCTAAGAGCGATTTTTTCTGAGGTACGAAAGAATAGAATGAGATTAAACCCAGAGAAATGCACTTTCGGAGTTCGAGCCGGGAAATTCTTAGGTTTCTTCTTAACAGAACGAGGAATCGAGGCGAACCCGGATAAATGTCGATCCGTCACAGAAATGCGAACTCCGACGTCCAAGAGAGAAGTGCAAAAACTCAATGGAATGATAGCTGCTCTATCTCGTTTCATATCGAATGCGGCATTCAAATCTCTTCCACTTTTCAAAATCCTCAAAAAAGAAGAAAGAGATTTCGAATGGACGCCCGAGCAAGACGAAGCTTTGAAACAACTGAAAAAATCTCTCTCCGAGCCTCCAATTTTAACTCGACCAAATGAAGGGGAAACATTATACTTATATCTAGCGGTCTCGGAAGAGGCGTTAGCTGCCGTTCTAGTACGCGAGCTCGAAACCGGGCAAAGTCCCATCTACTTCGCAAGCAAGGCTCTGCACGGGGCTGAAAGTCGTTATCAGAAAATCGAGAAAATCGCCCTAGCTCTCATTGTCGCAGCTCGACGTTTTCGAGCCTATTTTGTCGCTCACCAGGTAGTCGTCCGAACTAACTACCCAATCAGACAGATACTCCACAGACCCGATCTAGCTGGAAGAATGATCAAATGGGCCGTGGAACTCTCAGAGTTCGGTATCAAATATGAAGCTCGAACTACACTTAAAGCACAAGTTTTGGTGGACTTCATCGCCGAGATGACACCTGCTAACACCGAATCTGACATATGGATCCTATACGTCGATGGGTCCTCGAATCCAAAAGGGAGTGGCGCTGGGATTATGCTAGAAAGCCCGACTGGGGTCATCATCGAAGTTTCTCTTACATTCGGTTTTCCCACCTCGAACAACCAAGCAGAGTACGAGGCTTGCATCGCCGGACTTCGCCTGGCAATTGACCTCCAAGTCCAAAAAATTAAACTCCATACCGACTCTCTCTTGGTGGTCTCCCAGATCGGAAGCAAATACGAGACCAAAGAACCGATCCTGCAAAAATACCTACTTCAGGTACAGTCACTAATAGCTAAATTTGAAGCAAGCGAGATAGTTCATGTCCCAAGAACGGAAAACCAACGAGCTGATATCCTCGCCAAACTCGCAAGCACAAAAACCCCAGGTAACCAGAGGACGACCATCCAAGAAACACTACACAAACCCAGTGTATCTCTCGAGCCTCTGTTTAACCCGACCATCTGCATG
This sequence comes from Astragalus membranaceus, assembly GCA_039519185.1. Taxonomy (NCBI): domain Eukaryota; kingdom Viridiplantae; phylum Streptophyta; class Magnoliopsida; order Fabales; family Fabaceae; genus Astragalus; species Astragalus membranaceus. The sequence goes on from CM076848.1 coordinate 14,853,046, forward strand.
CTCGAAGAAACAGACAGCTGGATAAACCCAATTTTAGAGTACATCGTCTCAGGAACGGAACCCCCAGACAGAAACGACGCCAAGTATATCAGGAGAAGAGCCTCGGCTTTTTCAGCCATCAACGGAACGCTCTATAAAAGAAGCCTCTCTTCCCCGTTAATAAAATGCATCGAGGGAGAGGAAGCGGCCTATGTATTAACAGAAATTCATGAGGGAATCTGCGGCCAGCACATGGGAGCTCGATCTTTAGCACGTAAAACCCTTCGAGCCGGCTACTACTGGCCGAGCATGATCGGCGACGCTAGTAATCATGTGAAGAAGTGTAAAAAATGTCAAATCCACGCCAATGTGCACATAGCTCCCCCCACAGACCTCACAAGTTTATCCTCCACATGGCCCTTCGCATGGTGGGGAATGGACTTACTCGGACCTTTCGCAAAGGCACCAGGACAAGTCAAATTCTTGATCGTCGCCGTAGACTACTTCAGAAAATGGATAGAAGCGGAACCCCTGGCGACTATCACTGCAAAAAACTGCATAAAATTCTTCAAAAAAAGCATTATGAGCAGGTTCGGGATCCCCGAGGTAGTAGTAACGGACAACGGGACGCAATTCACAGACACGGGATTTCGCAATCTAATGTTCGAGCTTAAAATTAAGCACCATTTCACTTCAGTAGAGCACCCTCAAACCAACGGTCAAGCAGAGGCTGCAAACAAAGTAATACTGAACGGGCTGAAACGACGTTTGGACGATGCTAAAGGAAATTGGGTAGAAGAATTGCCTTACGTCCTCTGGGGATACCGGACGACCCCCCAAAGCTCCACTGGGGAAACACCTTTTAGGCTCTCCTACGGCAGCGAGGCGGTCATCCCCGTCGAGATCGGCGAACTTAGTTGGAGAACGGCAAATCCCAAAACACAAAGCAATAACGATCAAGCCTTAAGAGAAGAACTCGACCTCATCGATGAAATCCGAGGTCGGGCTTCGCTCCGAGAAGCGATCATCAAACAAAAAGTTGCAACCAGATACAACACCAAGGTCGTTCACAGAGATTTCGATCCTGGCGATCTGGTACTCAGAAGAGCTGACGTCGGTCAGAAAAACGCCTCCCAAGGAAAGCTCGCCCCAAACTGGGAAGGCCCCTACCGAATTTTATCTAAAACCGGTACGGGAGCCTTTAAATTGGAGACCCTCCAAGGAAGAAAGATTGAGAGGACTTGGAATGCAACAAAACTGAAAAGTTATTATCCTTAGAAAGAAATCATTTACACCGATCTTATGTAAACTCGAAACAAGTTATTAATCAAAAAAGAAAAACTTGACATTTCTTTCAAACGCTTTCGATGCTTCTCAAAAGTTTTTACCAGGTCTCCACACATTCTTGATTTTCATCAAACAGAATGAAGGGACCCAATTCCCCCCACCGGGAATCAACTGGGACCGATCTTAAATGATCTCCCCAAAAGCGACCACCCAAGGTCGCAAACTCTTTGAGAAAACAGTTAAATCCGAGCCGAGTCTTGGCAAACTATCTCAAAGAGACCGGGTCTTCAAGGATCGAAACGTCCTAAGAACGACCATCGGCCACAGCTGCCGATACCCCTATAGGGCGAGTTAAATCTGGGCCGAGTCCTAGTAAACTGTCCTATAGGTTCGAACCGGTAAATCGAGTTCCTCGTTTACCAACGTTCTTACATCATACGCAACGTGCAGAATTAAAAAAGCACTCGTTAAAACTTGCAAAAAACGACATACATGACATGCGAAATTCAAAAAGCATTCATTAAAGCTCGTAAAGGCCTGATAGGCATATCCCAAAAGTTCCGGATCTATACGAAAAACTACATAAGTAAAAGCAAACACCAGGAACTTCTGCAAAAGAAACGCTGTTAAAACATCAGGCAGTGGAGGTCGGAAAAATCACAGTTTTCTTCTCCGTCTAAGCATCGATCTTAACGATCTTACCCCCTTCAACCTCGTGGTCGGCATCAATAATCGATCGATCCAAATTCACAGAAGGATTGACCAAAGCAATTTGCTCCTGGGCACACTCAAAACCCTCCTTATACAGCTCAATTGCAGAGTTAGCAGCTTCACGAGCCTCCCTCCTAGCCTCGTTCGCAAGCTTCGTAGCCTCTTTAGCATTTTTTCTGCTCTGTTGAAGGGCTGCTTCAAGCTCTGCAATTCGAGCCTCCGCATCGCCGCTTGTACCGACCCTTGCCTCGGATGCTTTCTTCAAATCATCTTCCAAACCAACTACACGAAACTCCAAACCTTTAATCTTCTCATTAGCCTCGACCAGTTGCCCCTCCAAAACTTTTTCCTTTTCTTCCAGCTCCTTTACGCGATGCTCCGCGAACTCCGCCCGACGTACAACCTCCCCTTGGCTTTCCTTCAGAGCCTGAAGTTCTTGCTTTGTTCGAGCGAGCTCTTTTGATTTCGAAGCCACATCTTCCACAAGCTTCACTCTTTTTGACTTCTCGAGCTCCAACAAAACTGCAAGCACGAAAATAAGAAAAATCAGGTTATGAAGAAAGAGATGTTTTTATGAATATAAGAAAGTGATGTTATATACCCTTAGCCCGTTGCTCGTATTTCTCTTTTTCGATCCTATGAACGTCGGCCAAATTCGCCAACAATTTAACAGACGCCCCGACAGGATCCTCCCGCCATTGGGCATAGTTTTGCTCCAAAAAACCCTCCTCTAAAGGTACGGCCTTGTTCTTATGCTTCGGTCTCCTCGAGGTCTTACTCCTTTTTTCCGGCCTTTGCTCGCCACTTGCCTCGGTGCGCACCCTTTTCGCCGAGGTCCCTGCACCAACGTCGGGAGCAGCCGGGGGAGGAGAACTGGAAACAAGATCGACCAGAGCCTCATAGGAAAGGTCCTCCTGGGTAACAGTGTTGATCGGGGAAGCAGCAGTAACCGTCCCAACAACAGTCTCAACCTGGGGAGACGTCGGAAGCGGAGCACCCACCTCCTCAGCATCTCCAGATATATCGACACTCCTCATCGCCAGCGCCTTCATTACGGCGAGTTTCTTTGGGGCCATGGTATCTGGAAAAGAAACAAAAATTGGTCATACAAACTACAGTCAAAGATGTGCAAAAATCAAAAGCAAGAAAAACGAACTACCTAAGACAAGTTGCACTCGTCTTCGCTTCCCAGCCTGAACTATCTTGGCCGCAGGGATACCCCGATACTTATGTTTTGAAAACGGAATGTTCTCAGAAATAAACATCAGGATCCTCTTGGTAAGAAGATCGGCAGCGTTCAATCGATTCTGACTAACAGAAAAGGAATTGGTGGATCGTTCAAAATGGGCCTGACTCCAACCAATGGAAAACTTGGTGGACACCAAAGTCCGACCATCCTCTGAAAACTTCCCCACTCTCTCGATCGCTTCGTCGGTCACCGGTTCGACCCAGTAAAATAACTCCTTCCAATTCCCCTTCAATGAGTCCGCATAGGCTTTGAAAATCTTGGCCCCTCGCCTCGAGCGAAGACTGACATGCTCACGACCGGACTTATTTTCACTGCTGTTCCGATTGATCTCAAACAAATGGAAAAAGAGCAACGGCGAGACCGGCCTCTCCAGGTGAAGACACATTAGTTCGTAGGCTCGAACAAAAGCCCACGCGTTTGGATGCAACTGAGAAGGCGCAACATCCAAAGTCGCCAAAACCGTCTGCTCGAACCAAGTAAAAGGAGGCCGGATATTCATCTCGTTTATCAGCATATGATACAAAGTGAATTTGAGCTCTCCAGGCCACAAAGCCACATGCTCTCCCTTTTTCATTCCCTCAACTCTCCAAATTCGCTTCGAGCGACCCGAAGCTTTCCTCCCGACCCTCTCCAAATTAAACCCGTGCTGGTACAACGATTCGATCCCCAAAATATTTCTGGAAACCCAATCATATTGAGAGACCTCTCGCACCGGTACGTCAAGGTCCCCACAACCAGTACTAGAGTACCCATCCAGAGAAGCAGCAGAAGCTCGGCTGGAACCCGGTTGACTCGAAGGCGAGATTCGACTTGTTTTCCAACACCATCTCTATCGGACCCATCGGCAGACTCAGAACTCGGCCCAAGATCGACCTCGGAGCCTGTCCCAAGATCGACCTCGGAATCCTCTGATTCCTCCACTGGGATTTCCTCATCGGACTCGGAAGTGATGGCCATCACATCCACCAAGAAATCCTCCTCTGCATCTTCGGGAGTATCGTCATTCGGCTCATTAGCATCGGTCGAAGGAGAAGAACTTTCACTCTCAAAATTATCTTCCTCCTTATCACTCATAGGGGCGGAAGCAGAATGCTCTTGCACGTCCGGGGCGGCGACTTCAAGAGGCTCGGTACGAACCTCAGGGACTTCACCACCAGAAGCCATCGCGTTCGTAAACTCTTTCCGGTACTGAGTGACGTCTCTCCGAGTTTGTTTCGTCCTCGCCAGATCGAATCTACAGGAATGGGGGACGAAATGTCAGGATTAAAGATCGAAAATGGGTTCGCGAGCAAGTCGGAACCCGACCTGACGACCCCCATTCTGAGATCAAAGGGGACGGGGGGAGGTCCAGGCACAAATAAAAAGTAAAGAAAAAACAAAAATAGACTAACCTCGGAACTATGTCGCAAGTTGATTATATCAGGAAATAAACGGTTGTCGATCCTCAGAAACCGACCTTAAAAGTACTTCGAAATTTCTTCAAGCTCGTTCACTTTAAAGAAGCTCGGGAGCTCTCGAAGATCGGCAAATCAAAAAACGAATGAACAACAAGCAACGAATGAGGAGGTGAGACCCTTTATTTATAGCAAGGCGAATCTAATGGGCCTGGGCCTGGAAGTCGAAGCGTCACGTCCAAGCCATGGTCCATTAAAATCCGCACGCTGAAGAATAAACGTCACCATCATGCGCCGCCACTACGAAGAGACACATTGTCAGAAACAGTAAAAATGGCACTGATTCCAAGATTACACTGATTCCAAAGCAGCACTGAGTTCGGAAAAACCATCCACCTCGCTCGAAAGCTCGACGGACAGTTAACATCGCTCGAGAACCCCAGCCTCGACATAAGCTCGAGACCGAATAAGATCTCCACTCAAACAAAAACAAAAACAAAAACATAAAAGCTACGTCGCCCATCAAAGTCAAGATCGCTCCTCATAGCGACCAGACTTGGGGGACCACTGTTATGGTGATTATACTGTTCTCTATTTACACCCCCTCTCCAAAAGCCCAATTGATGAGAAGCCCAATCATAATCAAGAGAGTCCAATCTTCAATGGCCAAGATCAGCCCGCAAGATCGGACGGCCCAAAAACGCCAACACAAACACACCCAAACTCTATAAATACCCCATTCAATGCTCATTAATGGTAAGCAATTTTCTAACCAAACACTCATTCTCTCAAATACTGACTTGAGCGTCGGAGTATCATTGCAGGTACAACGTCGCCCCTCAAGATCGAACATCTCAAGATCGAACACCTCAACATCGCCTCTCAAGGTCGAACATCTCCAGGTCGAACAAAACCTTCCTCTCAAAGCCTGAAGACAAAGATAGAATCAAGGACAAAATATCTACCAACTGCATAATATCGATCCTCAAGATCGGAAGCACGGTACTGAACAGAAACGAAAATGAAAAAATCACCCCCTCTCATGAAGCAACTCACAATAAACCAAATCTTTGACATCAAAAGAGAACTTCAAGTTAGTTTTTTGCTCCTTCACTCTTCTTCTATATTCACTCTCACAAACAAGTTGAACTTCGATTTCAGCTTAGGAAAATGGAGCACTGCTTTCATGTTGCTTGCTTTTTGTTCTATACCACTGTTTTTCCTTTATTTTTTGAGAAGCTTCGATTTCAGCTTCAAAATGGAACACTACTTCCATGTTGCATGCTTTTTATCACAACACTTATTTACCTTTATATTCATTGCCTCCAATGTTGCTAGCTTTTTGGACTTTCCTGTTGGATTTAGCCTTGCCTTTTGGACCTCAAGTGTTATCGCTACCTTAGTTGGAATGGCTATTTGTTCAACAAAGGAATAATATTTATCTTCAATGTGCAGTTCTTTGCTAATTTACCGTCTTCATTTCTAAATGCATAAATTATGCAGCTTTTTTAAAACCATTAACCATTGATGTTCTGTTCACAGGTTTATCATCTGGTGGTGCTTTAGTGGATTTGAAAGCTTCTCCTGATTTCAAAGTAAGATTTTCCATTTGCTTTGAAGTGTATAGAAAGACTCTCCACATGGTTTCTCATTTTTTTTCATTTGCTTTGCTCATTACTTACAATTACAATGTTTTAGTTCTTCAGATACTAATATGCAATAACCACACATCAACCAAACATAAAATTTTTCTGAAGAACTCACATGTTTCAAGTAGAATCAAGCAAGATGTAGAAGAATGAGTCTCAAAACACCCAATGTGAAGCTCACACCAACAATCTCCCAAAAGTTTTTAGTTTGAAGTATTCAAGAAAACAATGATGTGATCTTATTGCTAGTCTCACCAATTCAAATTCAGCAGATAGTCTAGAGCTCTTTTTTTTGGCAAAAAAACCATTGTGGGGTAAAAAAAAATTATATACCAAAATAATACACATTGTGAGTTATATACTAAAGTAGGGCAATTTTTTTTAGTACAGAAGTCGCCCCCTGCAGCAGCGACTTCAGTACCGTGTTTTGCAGATTTTTTTTAAAATTCAGTTCAGAAGTCGCCCCCCCTAGGGTGACTTCTGAACTGTGTTTTTTTATTTTTTTGTTTTATTATATATTAAAATGATAAAAATGTAAATTAATTTAATTTAAATAAAATAATTTATTTAGATAATTAATATTTTTAATCCAAATTTCTTAATTAAATTTAAGGGTCACAAAGAAATATTACAACACAATAATTTATTTAAAAGACCAACCGAAAATTACAATAGGTATTTAAAAGACTAATCCGAAATATTACAACACATTAATTGCGGTTAGGGCAGTTGTTTCTATTGTGACCCTCATTTCTACAAATTCCGCATCTTTTGGTGCGTGTACCCCTTTCTCTTTGGTCCATCTCTGTACGAATACGGGTAGACTGTGGACGATCATTTTTATCTCTCTGTTTAGTTGGATCATGCTGTAGTTCTAAAGTATTGAAATCAGGCCATGACGTCTCAGTTGGCAAGGGTGGGAATTCCACAATGTAAGTATTGAAAACATTCTCCATTGTGTACGATGGATCCACGAATTGCATGTGGTCGTAATTGCATTTTGAGCATGTTGCGATGACATGTGAACAAGGGTAGTGAAGTGCTTGGAATTCCCCACACTCACATGTTTTTGCTCTGAAGTTCACCACGAATGTCAGGGCAGGTCTACCACTTTGTGGTCGTGCAAGTTCTTCAACTTGGAACAATTGTTGGGCACGATTGTGAACTGCGACGTTATGCGTTTTTGAGACTTTTATGTTCCTGGCAATATTTTCCAACAATTTTTCAGAGTACATAGTTCCGGATCTCAACATCGTCTGTGCCTGTGTTCCCCTTTTGACGAAAACCTCGTTCATCCTGAAATATGTTGCATCTATCAATGAATGAATAGGGAGATTCCGCACCCCCTTAAGGACATTGTTGATGCACTCTGCAAAGTTTGTTGACATGTGCCCCCAACGGGAACCTCCATCGCACGACTGCAACAATTGTTCTGCGGTTATGTCTTCAACCCAAGCCACCCCCTCAGGACCTACTTCCCAACCAATTTTTTGTTTGTAGTGATCAGCCGATTCTTCCGTCATTGAATATGCTGAAGAAAAGAAGAAGATGTTGGTAAGTATGGAATGGAAATTTGAAACTAATTAATTAAAAAAAATGTTAAAAATACTCACCCATATTGATGACATGTTTCCTGGCAAGAGTGTTTTTGAAGTCTCATGAAGTTTTGTGCTATGTGGCGAACACAGAAGACGTGTTTCCAATTGGTGTTTAGTCGCGTAACAGCACTTTCGATAGACTCGTGTGTTATACCCTAATTTTGCCCGGTCTTTTTATCCTAATCGCTTTAGCCTCGTGTCACAAACCCATAGCATTTCAAGTGCTATATTGTTTAAAGTCAGACCAAATTGTCCAATTGGGCCTATGCCCAACCTTTTGGGCCTGGTTTTGTTAGCTTGCCAAATTAGACTTACGCTTAGTGTTTCAAACCAATTTTTTTTATAAACGGTGTTATGTCTAATGTTTTAATTGGGCCTATGTGGCTATTGGACCTTATTTTAGTCATTTATCTAAATGGGCCTATGATTGGTATTTTGGGCCTAGTTTAGTGCTTTGATCAAAAAGTCATAAAAAGAAAATATATTAAATAAAATCAGAATTAATTTACAAATATTTACAATAATCCAAAAAACACAAAATAAATCCAAAAATACAATAATCCCAAAAAAATAATAAAAAATACAAAAATATAGAAAAATGAAAAAAGACCGCAGCTGAACCCTAGCTCCTTTCCTTGCTCACCAAGCATCCACTTCTCCAACCCAAGCCCAACACCTGCAAAAAAGGAAAGAAAATGGAGAAGGATAAGAAACCCTAATTTCTGCCTATAAAAACAAGCTTGGATCACAGAGAAAAGAAGACAATTCACAGACACACAAAAAGGCACCCAGAAAATCAGAGCAAAAAGGTTAGGGTTTCGCGCTGAAACCCTAATCGCAAAACAACAAAAATTCAGAAACAGAAGCAATAGAGCAGCAGTAGCAATTAGAAGGAACAACAGCAGTAGCAGAGCAATATTACGAGACTCTCAGAGGCTAGAAAAGAGGTTGGTTTGCACATTCATAAACCGGTTATTTTGCAAAGAATTATAGTTGTGGTTTGTATATAGATAAAAACAGTATTCGATCAACTTATGAAATTAGTAAACTGTACGTATGAACTAAAAAAGGTTCAGCTTATGTTATGTTTTTAGAAGTACTGATACTATAAGTAAATTAGGATTAAGAACAGATTGGGATTGTAAACAGATTAGGTTCCTAAAAAATCATCAAGCTTGTACATAGAACATAGAACAACACTATAGACAGATTTTCAAAATAAATTAGGATTAGGGATAAAATTAAATCGGTTTAGGGTTCTGATTATGGTTTATTAGGAATTATACCGAAGTAGATTAGTTAAAAATTAGGGTTAGTATTCTGTTTAAAAAATAGTAGTTAGTATTAGTTAGAAATTAGGGCTTCAAATAGGTACTGAGATAAAGAACTAGTTCCTTTAGAGATCTCTCTTTCAAAAATGAAATAGCAAGGGAATCGGTTAGCCAAAACCAGAAAATCAAAGAATGGAATGAAAGAAGAAAAACAGAATAGGACGTAGGGAGGAGGAAACGAAACAGAGGAAAGATAGAATCAGAAGCTAACCTGCTAGCTCCGACCACCGTAGACGGTGGTCGCTTGCCCCCAAACACCCTGTCGCCGTCGTCCTCAAAAGATCAGAAGTGTCGTTGTTCCTCTCCTGCGTTGGCCTTCAAGATTGAACCCGAAATAAATGATCACCGTACGGTGGTCGTCTCTGTCACCGTCGCGAACAACCGCCTCCATGTTCGGTCCAACCCTCGCCGGTCATCATCGTCACCGTCACAAGCACCATACCCTCTATCCCTCTCAGTCGCACCGTCCCTCTTCTCCTCCACGCGCAAAAACCCAAATCGAACGCTGTCGTCCTCCCCGTCACCACCGTAAGTCGTCGTCGTTCGCCGTTAGCAAACCGTCACTGTCGTCCTCCCTCTCCTCACCGGAGTCGTCACACTCTCTCTCTTTCACCGCCATCGCTTCCCTTCCCTCATTGTTTCTCTCTTTCTCGTTCTCTCTCGTGTATCATCACGCATTCTCTCTCTTCTCCACGATTTTCGCCCTCTCCCTCTCCCTCTCCTGAAAGTTCTCAAGCTTCTCTCTCTCTTGAAAGACTGCTGCGGCGCAGCAAGAGATAGAGGAGAATGAAATTAGGTTTTGCCAAAACCCTAATCTCTCTTTTATACTCTCCCCCTTTTACTTATTGTCGCAAGTAATACAATTTGTGTACAGAATCAATGTCGCAAGTAATACAATTTATCGGTAAGAACCGGTCGATCCACAGGGATTGCGCGTTGACAACAATAGCAAATTTGTAAATTCGTAGATTGTAGATATGTGATTGATCGAGTATTTGGTAACAGAATACGAACGTGAATTAATAATGCAAGAAAGACGACTAGGGATCGAATTCTCTCACCTCGCCTATCACATGAACCTCAGCCAATTCAAGTTAATTATTCAATTTCTAGATTCAATTCACCAATTTAGGTCAAGGGCAATTCCTTGTCTCAAGACCCCTATTACCCTAAGAGTTACCCTAATTCCTTAGGTGAGTCGTGCCAGAGGGTAACGCATTAAGATTAAGAATTAATAAGAATTCACATAAGCTATCACATATTCCTATGGTGATTACTAGCATGTGATCTAAATACCCAATTTCCAGCTACTAATTCATATCCCTATGCAATCACTAGCCTGGATCATCGCAATTATCATATGTAATTGAAAAGCGTTAAGAACATAGGTAATTAGACAAGCAAATCGAATAACAACTGAATTAACTAAATCAATGGTTCACATGATAGGTTTGGGAGATTCATCTCTCCCTAATCTAAAGAATTAGTTACAAATCATCCAAAGGTGGAAACCAACATAGAATAGAAAACAAACATAAAGGAAGACATTTAGAACCTTCAATCCCTTGTTCCCAAGTGGTGAGAAGGCTCCAAATTCGCACCTCCAGCTGCTCCAAAACGTAGCTCCAATCCCCCAAAACGAAGTGTATCCCAAAACTTTCCTGAAACTGCTTTAAAACCCTAATTTTCGCGTACCATCGCGACGCGGCCCGTGTCCGTCGCGTCGCGATAAATGACAGAAACTTCTGGCCTCGCAAAACAGCTCCAGGTCGCGTCGCGAATCCCTCCTGGTCGCGACGCGAGAAATGACAGAAAGTTCTGGCTTGTAAAGACTCCTCCAAATCGCGTCGCGAACCCTCCTGGTCGCGACGCGAAGAATGACAGAAAGTTCTGATTACCAAAATTCCTCTAGATTGCTGCATTTCCGGGCAAGTGTCTGGTTCGCCGAAAGATGCCACAACCAATTAAGAGGTCTTCAAGTCCCATTTAGCTCCAAAAGTGAAGGAATAACTTACAATTGAACTTCCTACTACAATGATCTAAAACTAAACTAAATCCCAGATAATGACTGTTATACAATAAAAACCCTGCACAATTGGTCCTAAAAATGCCTAACTTACATCATATGACTGGGAGTCAACACAACCCCAAACTTAAACTTTTGCTTGTCCTCAAGCAAACAATCAATTCAGACTGTGGCTGTTTTTCTATTTAGCTGTTACATATAATACATCAACCTTAAAACACATCAGCACATCAATTATCATCATCAATCTAATACAGTGGCATGACAACTGAATTGGAAATACCGAATCATAGGCAGGCAGCATTCTCAAGTTTTCTCTGTACGCACATCTCACCAGTGTTTCACTCTTGAGGTGTTTTGGGTATTCACTCAATTCACAGTACCTGCATCATCGTTTCATAGGCTTGACAGAGTTCTATATCATCTTAAACAAATGAAATGCATACACACATTTTGAGGACTTTAAGGGTTATAGCGGGGCTTAGGTAAGGGTGGATACATTTGGATAAGTAGGTTGCACTTAGAGTTAGGCCTACCTCTCTTTTTGTCAATTTCACGCAATATTCACCCATTTTCCCCACAGCATATAACAAAACAAGAGAAGGAAATTATTTATTTATTTTTCTCTTCTTTTTTTTTTTATATGTATATATCTACATATATATGTGTATTTTTTCTTCTTTTTCTTTCTTTGTTTTCTTGTTCCTTCTCTTGTATACCACCCCAAACTTAGTACGTTGCTATTCCACGAGCAACCCCAAACTTAAGACTTTCCCCACTCTCACAGCTTTTGTTACCTAACTCCAAGTTAAGAATTAACGAGGCTATGATTGTCAGAGAAGCAACATACAATTTTTAACAACAGGCTCAGAGGGGCTAGCAGAGGATAAACATTAATAGGTTGGCTTGAAAGGCTCAGGGGTGCCAAAAGAATTGCCTCAGTGTGTATGAAAATCAAATGCAAAAATAATTAAGCACAATGTCAAGTTCTGCAGACTAATGCAAGCAAGGAATACACACACAATATATATAAGACGTGTTTAGGCTCAAACCTCACAGTTGGGATCATAGAGATGGAACTTGAGAGATGCTGCTCACAGATGATAAAGAACTTCCGCAACGTTTGTCATGATCCCTGCTATTACTTGATGATAAAACTTGAAGTGCGAGCGTCAAAAGGGGAATGCAAACATGCGACCCTAAATGCCACAGGTCATCACTATTGAAGCTGCTTTAACAAAACAAAACAAAATATAGGGCAGTGTTGCCCCACTATCACAGAGTAAGTTATAATCAGTAGTACAGACCAATGTGCGAAATAAAGTCAAAATAGGGCGAAATACAACCAACAGTGCCAAATAAAAATAAAAGATGTCTGAGTAAAACAGGAAAATAAATGAGCCTCCTGCTCATGGGAAGGAAATGTGCTCCTCCAAATACTCGTCTCCGGAAAGAAGTGGATCCTGGGGGACCTGCTGCTGCTCTGCATGTGGGACTGATGAAGATGAAGCTGCGGCTGCTCTGTTCTCGGCCATGTACTCCTCAGCAGCACGGTGGACTCTGTATGATGCCAGGTGTGAAGTATCTATGCCCTGCTGCTGCAATGACAGAGACGACCCGCACCAGCTGGCCATGAGGAGGTCATACTGGAAAGAGGAGTCGGTCTGAAACTGCTCCCTGTAAGATGGGCCTGCTGGCTGCTGTGGTGCTGGAGGTGCTGCTCCATCTAAGGGCCCCTCGGGCTGCTTCAAGATCCATGCTGCTGTGATACCCTCCCTGGGGTCGGTGAGAAGATCATCTGGGTACTCCGGGCAGCCCTGCTGTCTACATAAAGCATGGATGATAGAACAGTGCCCCAATCTAGCCCTAGGACATCTGGCAATCTCTACAATACTAGCTGAAATGGCTCTCCCCAGATTGACCCTCTGGCCTCTCATGATAGCTTGTAGTCCCATTGCTACCTTCGTCTTGACATCAGTGGAATTGGAGCAGGAAATGATAGATTGATTAAAGAAATTGTTCCAGGCCTTAGGAATTGCCTTCAGAGCCATATTGCAAAAGCGGCGGGGATAGTCTTGACCAATCGGACCAATAAGATGTCTGTCCCAGGCTGCTCCTTGACGACACAACTCTCTCAGCAAACCCTCATAATCGTGTGCCCCTTTGTTGTCCCAAGCATCCATCATGGCACAATTAGCAGTAGTGGGCAGCCCGAGGAGACTGTTGATGGTAGCAGGAGAGTAGGACACCTCTCTTCCCCTCACCACTGAAACTCTATTGTCTTCATCTCCATAGGCATTTGCATAGAATTCCCTCACCAAACTTTGATTAGCTTGTTTGATCATTGAGTTGAGCGAGAGCCAACCCAATTCCCGGAGAGTGGAAGTAATGATGGGGAATTCCCCCGTGCTGAGGTTAAAGGCCCTTTCTGGATTTATCTTTTTCCCTTTGACCACTTGGTGGTACCTCTCCTCATGTACGGGGGACCTGAATCTGTCAACCTCAACTGCGGGGTCCCCTCGCCTTTTCTTGGAGGTGCCTACTTTGCTTTTCTTCATCATTTCTGCTTACCTGTAATGTCCTGTAAAAATTAAAACAAACAGAATCCAGCACCAATCGTTAGTTCTCGGTGGGTCCCTGGTGTGGGCCCCACTCCAGCAGAGAAAAATAATCAGCAGGTACAACATAGTTTTTGGACTCAAAGTCATCTACCCTAAGGTTGTGAATATGTTCAAAATTAGAAACAGGCCAGCAACCCCAAAACAGACTTTACTTAGACATTTCCACAACCAATAAAGTTGCTTAGCCAAAACTCGTAGGAGCAATTTCACAAACACTTAGTGAGCACCAAGATTTTCATTCAAGCATTTTATCGGCCACCTTGTGTACGCCCAAAATCCACTTAATTTCTACCCCCAATTCAATCATTCCCTCTCCCACATTAGCAATAAACAACAATCATGCAACAACATATCATAGGGAACAATCCTACTCTTCTAATTGACTTCGAATTCTCACACTTCCTACCCAAAAATCACCCCAACAACCATCAAAAACACTCAAAATTTAATACTCTAATTAAAAAAATAAGGTTAAGATTGATACCTGGAGATGTTGATGGTGATGGATTCGTGCAAAGTAGCAAGAATTTGCAATCAAATGTGATCAAAAACAGTAATGGGGAGGGGAATTCGCAGTGAGCACTAGAGAGGGAAAATAGAGAAGTTTGAAAGCTTTTTGAAGTTGTGTTCGGACCGATCATTTTTACACTAAAAAGGGTCCAATCGCGACGCGGCCCGTGTGTCTCGCGTCGCGAGATTACACAGAACCGTTACAGTTCCCAGAATTATAAAGCATCGCGACGCGACACGCCCCTCTCGCGACGCGAGGAATGACAGAAACATTTTCCTGGGCAATTTTTTTAACCCATCGCGACGCGACATAACAGGCTCGCGACGCGAAATGGACCAGAATAGTTTTTTCTTTGAAATTACTTCCTTTTCGCGACATGAACTTGACCGAACACACAACTTTTTCCCATGCCTAAGGCTAACAGCAAAAATAAAGTGAATTAAAAAAAACTGGAATTGAAATTGAATTAAAGACTTGGTACCTCAGTGGGTTGCCTCCCACTCAGCGCTTCTTTAACGTCACTAGCTTGACGGTTCAGAAGATATCTCACATTGGCCCCGGTGGAGCCTTTTGCTCTTCAAGTGCCCCATTCACAGCTCCTTCCAATTTTTCTCCATTGAATTTCCAGCTAGACTCACCCACCACTTCCTTTAGATCAACCCACTCGCTAGGTGACTTGTCTGGTGAAGAGTGAATGTGCCTTCTGTTTTTGGCTGTTATCTGGGGTTCCTCAATACTATAGCACCCTTCCTTTTTCTCCTCCTTTCTTGCTGCCTTGATCACTTTCAGGGTCACCTCTTCATCCTGCACTCGCAGCTTCACAGTCCCGTCCGCTACATCTATGACAGCTCTACTGGTGGCTAGGAAAGGTCTTCCCAAAATGAAAGGGATGTCATTTTCCCCATCCATTGAACTCTTGACCTCAGTGTCACCATCCAACTGTAGAATCACAAAATCTACCGGGAAGAGGAATTTTCCCACCTTTACCAGGACATCCTCCACAACACCATACGGATACCTTATTGACCTATCAGCCAGTTGCAAGGTTATGTGAGTCGGTTTGACTTCACCTCCCCCAAGCTTTTTCCACATTCCCAAGGGCATTAGGTTTATGCTTGCCCCCAAGTCACAGAGTGCCTTATCTATTGTCACATCACCAATCGCACAGGGAATGGTGAAGCTTCCTGGATCTTTCAGCTTAGGAGGTATTTTGTTTTGAATGATAGCACTGCACTCCTCTGTCAACTCTACCGTTTCATTCTCCTTCAACCTTTTCTTTTTGGTCAATAACTGTTTCATAAACTTCGCATAAACCGGCATCTTTTCCAAGGCGTCAGCAAAAGGTATATTGATCTGGAGGCTTCTGAACACCTCCATGAACTTGGAGAACTGCTCATCCCTCTGATTTTTCTTGCTTACCTGAGGATAGGGCAGTTTCATGTAAGATGGAGTTTCTTTGGGTTCCACTTGAGGGTTGTCTTTACCCGCTCCCTCATTCTCTTCATTTGCTTTCTTTTCCCTGGGCTTGGTTACTTCAGACGGTTCCAACTCCTTACCACTTCTCAGATGGATGGCATTGCAATTCTCTTTTCTCGGGTTATCCACAGTGTTGGCAGGGAAACCACTTTTGGATGTGTCCGCGAGTTGCTTTGATAACTGACCAATCTGTACCTCCAAATTTTTCACTGATGCTTCATGGTTTTTCTCCATGTTTTTCATTACCTGCTCTTGAGCTTGGAATGTATTTTTGGTCATCTGCATAAACTGTGTCAATGCATCCTCCAACCGAGAAGGTGGTTTCTGTTGTTGATTGGCAGGTGCCTGAGACTGTTGTTGGTTGGAACTCGTGCCGTCATTGTTATTCTTCCAAGAGAAATTGGGATGATTCTTCCACCCTGGATTATAGGTGTTAGAAAATGGATTCCCGCCTTGTCTTTGGAAGTTTCCCATATAGTTGGCCTGTTCCAATGCTTCTCCATAAGCTGCACAGTCACCTTCGTGGGATTCCCTACCACAATAATTGCACCCACCTGCTTGCACTGCTTGTACTGTTGCTGGAGCTTTTGAGCCTACTTCACATGCTGCCGCTAATTGCTTAGTGAGAGCCTCGATTTGCATGGTCATTAGTTTCTGTTGGGCTAACACTGCGCTGTTTGAATCAAGCTCCAGCACACCTTTCTTCTTGTCAACCCCTCTATCATTTTGGATCCTGTACTCATTGGAAGCCATGTCTTCAACCAACTGTTTGGCTTCTTCCCAAGTCTTTGTACCTAAGGATCCTCCAGCTGAGGCATCCAACATCATTCTTGTTTGCGGTCTCAGCCCATGGCAAAAGGTTTGTAACTGAAGGAAATCTTCTATGCCATGGCCAGGACACTTCTTGAGCAGTAGCTTGAATCGTTCCCAAGAGTCATACAACGATTCGGACTCTCCCTGTGTAAAATTGGAGATATCAGCTCGTTTCCTTATGAACTTTGAAATTGGGAAGAACCTCTCCAAGAACTTGTTCTCAAGGTCATTCCAAGTGTTGATTGTTCCTGGGAGAGTGTTCAGCCAATCCTTGGCCCTCCCTGTGAGAGTGAAAGGAAACAACCGGACTTTCTTTGCACTATCGGTTACTCCCTCCGGGTGTGTAGTCCCGCAGATCTCGTAGAATTGGAACAAGTGCTGATTAGGGTCTTCGGCATCCGACCCAGAGAATTGCTCTGATTTCAAGGCTGTGAGCACAGAGGATTTGATATCAAACTGGGCCACGCCCACTGGTTGAAATGCTAATGCTTGGGCACCTTGATTTCTTCGCCCGAAATCACCTAGAGTACGTCGGGGTGGAGGATCAGCCATCTCTTCCTCCTCACTAGAGAACTCTTCCGGTACAGCTGTAGAAGTTGATTGTATCTGTGACAATTCTCTTGCTTGCTGCTTGGCGAGCTTAGCCTTTCTTCGATTTGCCTTTGCTAGCTTTTCAATTTCCGGATCAAACAAGAGTTCCTGTGGACCCTTGCTCCGCATGCACAAATCTCTGAAACACTGAAGCAAACGTCAACAAATTCAAGAAACCAACAAATAGCAAAAATTAAGTAACTAAAATTAAACAAAAACTAAAAATCTAGAATTAACGCGTTTGCCTTGTCGACAACAAAGTCAACAATCCCCGGCAACGGCGCCAAAAACTTGTTAACAATTTGGCAAGTGTACCAATTGTCGCAAGTAATACAATTTATCGGTAAGAACCGGTCGATCCACAGGGATTGCGCGTTGACAACAATAGCAAATTTGTAAATTCGTAGATTGTAGATATGTGATTGATCGAGTATTTGGTAACAGAATACGAACGTGAATTAATAATGCAAGAAAGACGACTAGGGATCGAATCCTCTCACCTCGCCTATCACATGAACCTCAGCCAATTCAAGTTAATTATTCAATTTCTAGATTCAATTCACCAATTTAGGTCAAGGGCAATTCCTTGTCTCAAGACCCCTATTACCCTAAGAGTTACCCTAATTCCTTAGGTGAGTCGTGCCAGAGGGTAACGCATTAAGATTAAGAATTAATAAGAATTCACATAAGCTATCACATATTCCTATGGTGATTACTAGCATGTGATCTAAATACCCAATTTCCAGCTACTAATTCATATCCCTATGCAATCACTAGCCTGGATCATCGCAATTATCATATGTAATTGAAAAGCGTTAAGAACATAGGTAATTAGACAAGCAAATCGAATAACAACTGAATTAACTAAATCAATGGTTCACATGATAGGTTTGGGAGATTCATCTCTCCCTAATCTAAAGAATTAGTTACAAATCATCCTAAAGGTGGAAACCAACATAGAATAGAAAACAAACATAAATGAAGACATTTAGAACCTTCAATCCCTTGTTCCCAAGTGGTGAGAAGGCTCCAAATTCGCACCTCCAGCTGCTCCAAAACGTAGCTCCAATCCCCCAAAACGAAGTGTATCCCAAAACTTTCCTGAAACTGCTTTAAAACCCTAATTTTCGCGTACCATCGCGACGCGGCCCGTGTCCGTCGCGTCGCGATAAATGACAGAAACTTCTGGCCTCGCAAAACAGCTCCAGGTCGCGTCGCGAATCCCTCCTGGTCGCGACGCGAGAAATGACAGAAAGTTCTGGCTTGTAAAGACTCCTCCAAATCGCGTCGCGAACCCTCCTGGTCGCGACGCGAAGAATGACAGAAAGTTCTGATTACCAAAATTCCTCTAGATTGCTGCATTTCCGGGCAAGTGTCTGGTTCGCCGAAAGATGCCACAACCAATTAAGAGGTCTTCAAGTCCCATTTAGCTCCAAAAGTGAAGGAATAACTTACAATTGAACTTCCTACTACAATGATCTAAAACTAAACTAAATCCCAGATAATGACTGTTATACAATAAAAACCCTGCACAATTGGTCCTAAAAATGCCTAACTTACATCATATGACTGGGAGTCAACACAACGCCATCTACTTAGCCCATTCGCAGCCCAGCCCAGAAACCAAAACATGGACTACTCATAGTCACGCCCCCTATTTAATAATACACCCCCATTCTGCAAATTGCACCCCATTTTACCATTGCACCCTCTGTCTTCGTTTTTATTATTTTATTTTACAGAAAACCTATAAAAATAAATAGATAAATATTTCATTCTCAAAAAATATAAATAGGGGACTAAGTCGACTGTACAGTCGGGTTAGTCTGCTTTTTAGGTCACTAATGAACCGTTATGGATCATGGCCTAAAATCCCTATTTAAAACAATTATTCCTAAATTAAAATAAACACAAACACATTTCTTTCCACAAATCAAATTCTCAAATTAGGGGACTAAGCCGATTGTACAGACGGGTTGGTCAGCGTTCTAGGGTAAATGAACCGTACGGCTCAGGAATCCTAAAACCCCTATTCCAATAAAACTAAACAAACACACTTCAAACCATTTTCCAAACTCCAAAAACTCTATTTTTCACAAAGTAGGGGACTAAGCCGACTGTACAGTCAGGTTAGTCATCGTTTTAGGACAAATGAACTGATCACTCAGGAGTCCTAAGATCCCTATATTAAAAAATACCAACAAACAAACGAACATTTTTCTACCAAGAACTACGTGTGATTTGATTCTCTACCAAGAGATACGTAGGAGCAGATGGGGGCCCACATCTGTCAATTGCACTAATAAAAAAATCTTTTTTCAGTCTTCTCCTAAATAATCATTTTCTCAAATAAAATACCAATTTTCTTCTTTCTTTTTAATTCACAATAAAAGGGTAAAAATAAATTAACTTTCGCTTCTACAACTAATTAGCAGGTAACCTTCCTTAGGAAGGATGTCGTGGGGTGCTAATACCTTCCCCACGCATAACCGACTCCCAAACCCAAATCTGGTCTCAAGGACCCTTATCCAATCCAAAAGGGATTTTCCAATGTTTGCCCTTAAACTAAACTTTGGTGGCGGCTTCATCTTTGAACCTTCGAGGAATCCTCACCCGGATTTTTCGGTCGCTACAGCTGGCGACTCCACTGGGGATCTTTAGAGAGTCAAACCTAGTCTAATTAGTTGTAGGATTAGTTGCTAATTTAATGTTATTTTTACCCTTTCATTTCCGTCTTTTATTTTCATTGCATATTATTCTTTTGCGATATGAAAACCCTAGGATAGAAGACCACTTTTTGTATATATGTTTGTTTGTTTTGCAGCTTGGGGGGTATTGTTGATATTTTTCTCCTTCTCACACTCCACTATCACGCTTTTGCACACACGTGAGAATAGTCCTGTACCCGGACTGGAGAATATCCTAAGTTAGAACGAGACTGCGTAGTGATGGCCTACTGGATGTGCGTCCTGTTGGGTGGTCACGAAAGTCTCACCTAGAGTTTGGTCCCTCTTGAGAATGCTGGCACTCCTAATAGCTTGCCTATTGTTGTTGATCAGTGTTCTTAATTGGGGTCGTTGGCTCTAGGAACCTTATGTAGGACTCTTTAGAGCTACCCTTTGAAAGGTTCACTTAATAGACAAGCCCTAGACCTATTCTCTAAGGAACCTCCGTAGGACACAAAGGAGCCTCATACCCCTGCATTCAAACAAATACTGATCCATTTTTCCGGTCTTCTTAAAAGAAAAAAGTTTCAAAATCATATGTTGTTTTGGCAAATTATTTTTTAGCATACCTCATGCATTTTTACCTTTCCCTTTTGCATGGCATAAAAAAAAGAGGTTTTTTTACATTAACATTTCATTTTTCATACATTTCTATAACTGCCAGGGAATTGTAGGACTTTCTTTCTGACAAGATGGATCAAACATTTGCATTAATAAAATAAGTTTTTCAGTTCTGCGTCAAACAGAAACTTACAATTTCCCCGGCGTAACACGAAATCATACATTTGCATTTCATGCACATTCATTCATTCATCCATTCATGTACTTACGTAAAGAAAAAAAATTGAAAAATAAACAGAGAGAAAAAGGGCAAGCTGGTTCATTAACATCGCTACCGGACTCGTTCCCAAACAAGAAAAATGGCCGAAGAGGATAATCAGGCTCTGAGAGAAGACATTGCAAAGCTGAAAGATCAAATGACCGAGATGATGGCGCTGAAAGATCAAATGTATGAATTCGTGAAACTCCTCAAGAGAAAAAATGTAGATGAAGGTGTTTCGGCAGGGAATACTGAGAACAATGCTACATGTCTCCCTCCTCCTCCCAGCTCCGAGACTCCATACACCGCTGGAGTGAACGCCCAGAGCTACCAATGGCTCCCTTACGGTCTCCCACCTGGTTACGCTCCTCCTACCATGGAAGCCAATCCAGAGGAAGGGCCTTCGGGAGTCGTTGGACCTTCAACTCAAAATACAAATGCAGAAATACCGCGAGCTCACTTCTCAAGTCCTGCGACTGCACCTCAGGTCATTCCACAGGGTTATACTCCGTCACCAGTAGTAATTCATCATGCTCCTACACCGAAATCCGCTGCAATTCCAATGGTTCCTCCCCACTACATCATGAGAAGACCCTCTCATAACTACTCAATGGAGGACTCTCAGCCCGAGGACAAATATCAGATACTAGAAGAGCGCCTGAGAGCAATTGAAGGATCCAATGTCGGCGCAAGGGATGCATATGATCTGTGTCTCGTCCCTAATGTGATTATCCCACCCAAGTTCAAAGTGCCTGACTTTGACAAATACAGAGGGGTAACTTGTCCCGCTAGCCATCTGACTATGTATTGTAGAAGAATGGCCGCATTTGCACACGACGACAAACTGCTCGTCCACTACTTTCAGGACAGCTTGACTGGGGCAGCCTCAAGCTGGTACATGCAGTTGGAACGCACCCACATTCGATGTTGGAAAGATCTGGCTGATGCTTTCTTAAAGCAGTACAAATACAACATTGATATGGCTCCCGATAGAGTACAGTTGCAGAATATGGTGAAAAGAAACAAAGAATCATTCAAGGAGTATGCCCAGCGTTGGAGAGGATCGGCAGCACAGGTAGTTCCGCCTCTACTAGAGAAAGAAATGGTATCCATGTTTATAGATACGTTGCAATCACCCTTCTATGACAGATTAATTGGGAGCGTATCCTCTAACTTCTCAGACATGATCACCATAGAAGAAAGGTTGGAGAAGGGAATGAGAAACGGGAAACTCTCTCACGGTTCAGCCGAAACCAATAACCTAAAGAAGCCCTTCGCAGGATTTGTTAGAGGGGAAACCAATTCCATAACAGGATCAGCGAAAGCCTCTTACACTTCCAAAAACCATCCTCAAGCCCTGCACTTCTCTACCCAAACCACTAAAAGCCATAAACCACCAAAGTACCCAGAAAGGAGACATGTACAGTTTGATCCAATTCCCGCATCCTACTCAGATCTGTTCGACCACCTCACTAGTCACAACCTAATCTCCCCCCGCCCAATGAGGCCCATTGAACCTCCTTTCCTGAGAGGCTATAACCCGAACGCCACTTGCGAATTTCACGCAGGCGCAATTGGGCATTCAGTAGAAAACTGCAAGGCACTGAAACATGTGATTCAGGATCTGATCGAATCCAAATGGTTGAGCTTCAATGAGGATGCTCCGAACGGAGGCGCTAACTCTTTGCCAGGGGCATGAGAAATCATCCGTCCGTGCTTTTGAAGGCGATCAAAGGGCTAAAAACGGCATCATCAACCTTGTGCGCCTTTGTCCTGCAACCAAAGCACTTATGAATTGGGAGATTGTTGATTTTCTTGTGATTTTCGGTTCAAAGTAATGTTATGTAATGCAAATCCTATGGCTCTGCCCAAGGTCTTAGGACATTTCAATAAGGGCATGCATGTTTCTTTCCGGTATCAATATTAATAAAATAGCATTTTGAATTCTCCAATAAATTCCTTCTTTACTCATTTGCTCGCTTTACTTTTTCTTTTTCTTCAATTTCTACTAATGCAGACTTAAATAACTTGTCCTTGAAAATAACAACGTCGGTAACTCATGTCATAACTTTGATCGCCCCGTTAATCAAACCAAGGAAGATGTTGAAGATAACTGGAAACTCTTCCAGAGGTAATGAGAATAATGGAACAAAAGGATAAAGTGACCCAGCCTCGCGTGGAATCAAACGAAATGATTAACTTGGGCATAGAAGAAGATAAAAAGGTGTTAAAATTAACATCACACCCAAAGGATAGCAAATCAAGAAAGTTCGCTTACATCACCTTGTTTGACATAAGACGCCCACTGGTGTAACAAATCCGTGATTGTCAAAAAATTTGGTCTGCCGTCACGGCTTTCCTAAAAAGATCATCACGGACAATGGTGAAAGGATCACGTAAGGACTCCAAGACGAGCATCATGATCTCTTCCCATACTGCCCATAAAAAATAAAAATAGAAAAACAAAAAAATAATTGGGGCAGTTGCGACAACAAACAAAGAATATCAGAGGGACGATAGTGGCATTTCACCTTACATAGAGATCAGACCTTGTTCATACTTCAACAGGGGCAACCCCGTTCGATGGGAGTAGTACTTCCGTTAAACCTCACCAAATACAAGAACGGTTATCTTGTGTCATACCAGAAAAGAACAAAAGAAAGTCTTTCCTCAACAATTTTAAGGAGACTTGGTGCCCAAGAAAGTCATACCCAAAAGGATTCCCACAAGAGATGGGCCTCGAACTATAAATGACCTCACGTGGTAAAGAGATCATTCGCTGGAAGAGCCTTAATTCTCACAAAAATGGACGGGGAAGACCTCCCACTCCCGGTGAACGCTGCCTAAAAAAGGAGTATAGAAAAATGAGAAAGATGAGCCAAGCAAAAATAAGCTCGCTAGGTTGAAAACCCGAAAGGGCGGCCTAGGCAAAAATTAGAGCGACCCGATGGATTGGAAAATCCAAAAGGGACAATCCAGGCAAAAATTAGGGTCAGGAAATTGGACTAAACAACATTGGGGCAGTCAACACTCCCAAAAATCGGATGATGAGTGATCAAGGTCGTGAGCATGGGTGGCCAGCACCGTTATTTCAAGGACACCAACTATCGAGAAGTCTGCTTAGTATTTCAGCTTTTCTCTTCTTTCAATGAAATTCCTGACGTAATCTTAAGTCGGTGTGCCTTCTGCACATTTGGCCTCCAATGTCAATATCAAACACTTTCCTTTCTTTTTACTTTCGTCTATTTTTGAAATGATGTTTTGTGATAATTGATACTGAGTTGAGAAACATGTGGCATAATCAAAAGCATTACAATCATTACGAAATTTCCGAGAATCACAGAAGAGATATAGTCTTTCATTAAAACACTTATAAGGAAGAAAGGAACTGCGGGAATAGAACAATAAATGCGCGATCATCTCAAATGATAAGTCCCAGTAATGTGCAGTTGACTTAGGAGTACGAATACACTTGCTAGCCTCGTAACCCCATGCCGGGAGTCCTGCGAGTTGAAGGACCAGCAAAAAGAGAGCCCCAAAAAGAAAAGCAAAAAGGAGGATCAAAAAGAAAAACCATCCACATAGCATAAATTATTCCACCATGCATTCACATACGTTTCATTCATCCCATCGGACACCTACCATTTCACACACCTATATTGCACGCATGCATCATTCATCACATTTTTAGACGTGCCAAATACAGATAGCTTTTCCCTTCTCAGGTAAATGCATTCATTATGTATGTGTTAGAGAAGTACGCCATGTGTCAAACCCAGTAGTTTGTTTCCTCAAAGTCAGTGCTCCAATCATTAGTCTCGTATCACAATTCAGAGCCTTGGTCTTTTTATCCTAACTCATTTTCCCCCTAAGAGGACAAAATTAGAGTCTATTCTATCTTTATTTTTATTTCTACTATGAAAATCTGAAAACCATTCACTTTTTCTAGTAAAATAAAAATAAAGAGGGGCAGCTGTTATACCCTAATTTTGCCCGGTCTTTTTATCCTAATCGCTTTAGCCTCGTGTCACAAACCCATAGCATTTCAAGTGCTATATTGTTTAAAGTCAGACCAAATTGTCCAATTGGGCCTATGCCCAACCTTTTGGGCCTGGTTTTGTTAGCTTGCCAAATTAGACTTACGCTTAGTGTTTCAAACCAATTTTTTTTATAAACGGTGTTATGTCTAATGTTTTAATTGGGCCTATGTGGCTATTGGACCTTATTTTAGTCATTTATCTAAATGGGCCTATGATTGGTATTTTGGGCCTAGTTTAGTGCTTTGATCAAAAAGTCATAAAAAGAAAATATATTAAATAAAATCAGAATTAATTTACAAATATTTACAATAATCCAAAAAACACAAAATAAATCCAAAAATACAATAATCCCAAAAAAATAATAAAAAATACAAAAATATAGAAAAATGAAAAAAGGCCGCAGCTGAACCCTAGCTCCTTTCCTTGCTCACCAAGCATCCACTTCTCCAACCCAAGCCCAACACCTGCAAAAAAGGAAAGAAAATGGAGAAGGATAAGAAACCCTAATTTCTGCCTATAAAAACAAGCTTGGATCACAGAGAAAAGAAGACAATTCACAGACACACAAAAAGGCACCCAGAAAATCAGAGCAAAAAGGTTAGGGTTTCGCGCTGAAACCCTAATCGCAAAACAACAAAAATTCAGAAACAGAAGCAATAGAGCAGCAGTAGCAATTAGAAGGAACAACAGCAGTAGCAGAGCAATATTACGAGACTCTCAGAGGCTAGAAAAGAGGTTGGTTTGCACATTCATAAACCGGTTATTTTGCAAAGAATTATAGTTGTGGTTTGTATATAGATAAAAACAGTATTCGATCAACTTATGAAATTAGTAAACTGTACGTATGAACTAAAAAAGGTTCAGCTTATGTTATGTTTTTAGAAGTACTGATACTATAAGTAAATTAGGATTAAGAACAGATTGGGATTGTAAACAGATTAGGTTCCTAAAAAATCATCAAGCTTGTACATAGAACATAGAACAACACTATAGACAGATTTTCAAAATAAATTAGGATTAGGGATAAAATTAAATCGGTTTAGGGTTCTGATTATGGTTTATTAGGAATTATACCGAAGTAGATTAGTTAAAAATTAGAGTTAGTATTCTGTTTAAAAAATAGTAGTTAGTATTAGTTAGAAATTAGGGCTTCAAATAGGTACTGAGATAAAGAACTAGTTCCTTTAGAGATCTCTCTTTCAAAAATGAAATAGCAAGGGAATCGGTTAGCCAAAACCAGAAAATCAAAGAATGGAATGAAAGAAGAAAAACAGAATAGGACGTAGGGAGGAGGAAACGAAACAGAGGAAAGATAGAATCAGAAGCTAACCTGCTAGCTCCGACCACCGTAGACGGTGGTCGCTTGCCCCCAAACACCCCGTCGCCGCCGTCCTCAAAAGATCAGAAGTGTCGTTGTTCCTCTCCTGCGTTGGCCTTCAAGATTGAACCCGAAATAAATGACCACCGTACGGTGGTCGTCTCTGTCACCGTCGCGAACAACCGCCTCCATGTTCGGTCCAACCCTCGCCGGTCATCATCGTCACCGTCACAAGCACCATACCCTCTATCCCTCTCAGTCGCACCGTCCCTCTTCTCCTCCACGCGCAAAAACCCAAATCGAACGCTGTCGTCCTCCCCGTCACCACCGTAAGTCGTCGTCGTTCGCCGTTAGCAAACCGTCACTGTCGTCCTCCCTCTCCTCACCGGAGTCGTCACACTCTCTCTCTTTCACCGCCATCGCTTCCCTTCCCTCATTGTTTCTCTCTTTCTCGTTCTCTCTCGTGTATCATCACGCATTCTCTCTCTTCTCCACGATTTTCGCCCTCTCCCTCTCCCTCTCCTGAAAGTTCTCAAGCTTCTCTCTCTCTTGAAAGACTGCTGCGGCGCAGCAAGAGATAGAGGAGAATGAAATTAGGTTTTGCCAAAACCCTAATCTCTCTTTTATACTCTCCCCCTTTTACTTATTTTATTTAAAAATCAAAATAATCAGATTACTACACGCACCGCCTCCATTTCGTAACTACAACGCCATCTACTTAGCCCATTCGCAGCCCAGCCCAGAAACCAAAACATGGACTACTCATAGTCACGCCCCCTATTTAATAATACACCCCCATTCTGCAAATTGCACCCCATTTTACCATTGCACCCTCTGTCTTCGTTTTTATTATTTTATTTTACAGAAAACCTATAAAAATAAATAGATAAATATTTCATTCTCAAAAAATATAAATAGGGGACTAAGTCGACTGTACAGTCGGGTTAGTCTGCTTTTTAGGTCACTAATGAACCGTTATGGATCATGGCCTAAAATCCCTATTTAAAACAATTATTCCTAAATTAAAATAAACACAAACACATTTCTTTCCACAAATCAAATTCTCAAATTAGGGGACTAAGCCGACTGTACAGACGGGTTGGTCAGCGTTCTAGGGTAAATGAACCGTACGGCTCAGGAATCCTAAAACCCCTATTCCAATAAAACTAAACAAACACACTTCAAACCATTTTCCAAACTCCAAAAACTCTATTTTTCACAAAGTAGGGGACTAAGCCGACTGTACAGTCAAGTTAGTCATCGTTTTAGGACAAATGAACTGATCACTCAGGAGTCCTAAGATCCCTATATTAAAAAATACCAACAAACAAACGAACATTTTTCTACCAAGAACTACGTGTGATTTGATTCTCTACCAAGAGATACGTAGGAGCAGATGGGGGCCCACATCTGTCAATTGCACTAATAAAAAAATCTTTTTTCAGTCTTCTCCTAAATAATCATTTTCTCAAATAAAATACCAATTTTCTTCTTTCTTTTTAATTCACAATAAAAAGGTAAAAATAAATTAACTTTCGCTTCTACAACTAATTAGCAGGTAACCTTCCTTAGGAAGGATGTCGTGGGGTGCTAATACCTTCCCAACGCATAACCGACTCCCGAACCCAAATCTGGTCTCAAGGACCCTTATCCAATCCAAAAGGGATTTTCCAATGTTTGCCCTTAAACTAAACTTTGGTGGCGGCTTCATCTTTGAACCTTCGAGGAATCCTCACCCGGATTTTTTGGTCACTACATCGTGTCTATCTGATATCAAACAAATACCCTCCCGTGGTGTCAAATAGTGTCTTAAACGAGATAGGAAGAAAAACCAAGCCTCCGCTGTCTCACCCTCGACCACTGCATATGCAATTGGGAAGGTGTTGTTTCTTCCATCTTGTGCGATTGCCAAAAGAAGACACCCTATGTACCTACCGTACAACCATGTTCCATCAACAGAGACAACTGGTTTGCAAAATTGAAAGCCTTTAATGCACGGGCCAAAACTCCAAAAGATGCGGTGGAATACACCTTTGTCGGCAACTAGTTGTCCATTCTCATAGAATGGTTTGTACTGCCAGTCGTGAAATGTGTCTGGAATATAGTAAGAGAAAGCATGTAGCCACCTGGTTACTTCATTGTAAGAGTCCTCCCAATTACCGAAGATAAGCTCGATTGCTTTTTGTTTAGCAATCCAAGCCTTTCTGTAGGAACTCTGGTACGTGAACTGCTCCTTGATGTGTGCAATCAACATAGCCACTTACAAGTGGAAGTATATGAGTACACATGAAGGAGGAGGTCAGCTGGCGGTGATCTTGGGAAATAGTCGATGTTGTACATGTGTGTGGGTGAGTCAACTGTGTAATCCCCCAATATCCAGTTTTTGCTCCTAGTCTCACTACACACCTCCACAAACAGGTTTCATGAAGACAACAAACGGTCCAACATGTTGGTTTAGGCTCACAGACTTTGTATGCAACTGAATGGTTTAGGTGATATGTTTGGATGAATTGTTGGGCTATTCCTTTTGTGGGAAATTTCATTTTGAGTTTGAGTTCGTTTGGGTCTTCATTGGATAAAAGTTGGTTCCTGTCCATGGAATGGCCAAACTCTACATCATAAGGTTATGGGTTATCAGCTGTGACGTTTTGAAAGTGTGGGACAGGCTCGCGGAATGCAACACCTATGTTGGGGTTATCTTCAATTGGTTCCTCAGCGACGTCACGCTGGAGAATTTCATCTTCATCTTCGCTAAAGTCCCCAACGTCTTCATTATGGACACCAACAAACATACTAAACGGTGGGTTATTAGCTTGAGTATGTAGAGGGTGGCTTGTGTTTAGGTCAATGGGTGTGTTTGAGGATGATGGTGCAGAGTGATGGTGAGGTGTTGAAGGACTGTAATGCATGTCAGTTTGGGATGATGAAGGATTGAATTGAGGGTAAATAGGTGGAATGAAGTCAGTGTATGGTATTTCTGTTTGTTGAGAAAAACGTACGTTCAGTTGTGATGAAGATGGAATAGAGTGGGCGTGATTTACCTGGGTGTAGTTAGAAGGAGCCTCAACCAAATCTACGTATATTTCTGGTGTACATATATACCAAGGTGTATATCTTCTTTGAAATGCTCTATCATAAGTTCAACATCATCGTCGGAATTTATTTCGAATCCCCCATAAAAGGTATGGCCAGTACTGAGAGTTGTGGGGTACCGATATGTAAGACTAGCAACCATTTTTGAATGGTCAGGAGAGATTTTTTTTCAATGCCTTGTTTAACTTGAGCTAGTTTGGATTTAGAGTTGAGTTTGACAAGGGTGTTGTTATCACACCTAAAAAAGATACCTTCAGTATTTGTTTTTTCAACATAACCATTGTAAAAGACCGTGATGAAAACATTCGTTGGCATGGTTGTCAAACTCGCGAGTCAACACGTACGAGTCTACGAGTTTACTCCCTCAAAACGAGTCAAATTTCATGTAGAATCGCAATTTTGCTAAACTCGGATAGACTCGCGAGTCTGAAGCGATTCTATCGAATCTACCACAATCAGTGGTGTAATCAGCAAAGCAGGGGGTGTATGCGAGTAAACAAGCCCAAAATCAGTTTTTTTTCATTTTTAAAGCCCATTTTAAATATAGATATCATTTTAACACCTCCTTAACCCAAAATAATTTGTAAATTAATAACATCTAAAATATTAATATTTATAAAAATAAAATAAATATATAATACAATCATTTAAATGTGTTTTCACTTATTATTGTATTATTGCTGAATTAGAATTAGTAAAAGGATAGTCTTATTGCTCTTTGAATCAAGTATTATTATTGCTGGATTAGTGTTATTGCTCTAAAGCTATTGTGTTATTGCTCTTTGAATTAGTATTAATGTTCTAAAGCTACTGAATCAAGTGTATTATTAATTATTATCATTATCTTTGTACATGCTTAAGTATTTGAAATCATCTTGTGGCATATAATGACGTAGTAAGTCCATATTTATGTATTGATGAAATGTCTTCATTGTTATTGATAGTTTCATACTGTTTGACATTACAGTAATTATTTTACTGATTTTTTTAGTGTAATTTTTTTTGTTCATAAACTCTTACGAGTCTACGGTCCCCTCACGAGTCTATGTAGACTCTCGAGTTTGACAACCATGTTCGTTGGAGCCATTGACGAAGTTGGGAGTAGGAGGGTGTGTTTGAGTTTCAGTTGGTAGTAGGAGAAACTATGGCACTTGGGTGTTTAGTGGTGAGAGATTTAGAGGCTATTTTTTGAAATTTGAATGGTCTAGATTTCACCGATGGTTTTGAAGGCCAGGATTGCACCGACACTTTTAAAGGCCAGGCTTGCACCGACACTTTTAAAGGCCAGGATTGCACCGACACTTTTAAAGGCCAGGAATTCACCGACACTTTTGAATTGTTCAATGTGCATTGTTCA
Organism: Astragalus membranaceus; assembly: GCA_039519185.1. Lineage (NCBI taxonomy): Eukaryota > Viridiplantae > Streptophyta > Magnoliopsida > Fabales > Fabaceae > Astragalus > Astragalus membranaceus. Next base: position 14,883,636 of record CM076848.1, read on the forward strand.
GTGTGCATTATCCAGAGTGCAGCGTGCATTGTGCAGTGTGCTTAGTGCAGTATCGTGAACTGTGCAGAGTGCAATGTGCAGCGTGCTTAGTGCAGAGTGCAGTGTCCAGTACTGTGCAGAGTGTATTGTGCAGTGTGCATTGGTCAGAGTATTCAAAGAAGACAAAATGGCACCCATCATTTCCTTCCCAACAAAAATTAATGGCAATCCCCGGCAACGGCGCCAAAAACTTGGTGTGTGAAAAGATGTGCAAGTATACACAGTCACAAACAAGTAATATAATGATAAAAAAGGTCGAACCCACAGGGATTGGATTAACTTTATGTATGTTTAGAAAGCATACAAATTAGTACTACTACACTACTCACAAAATTTGGGGTTTTTAGTTTAAGTAAAAACAGAATGCAGGTATGTAAAATAAGATGAAGGAAATCAGCTGAGAAAGATAGTTGAGTTATCTTTACTAGATAATGCTTCTTTTGAGAGTTTCTATGCTTTTAGAGATGTAGAAGCACTATGATGCAGAAGCATCAAGTGCAGAAGCAACAAGTGCAGAAGCATCAAGTGCAGTAGCATTGAGTGCAGTTGCATAAGTGTGTGCTTTTCAGCTACTTTCTTCAGAGTTTCGTTACAAGCTTCCCATGTCTGGGCTTGCTAAATAAGTTCACTCCTGCCTTTGAATTACCCACTGTTTCACCCTAAGGACTATGTTATCCTATGTCTAGGACTTAACATGGTTTTAACACAGTTTCTTTATTAAACAAGTTTAACAAAGCCTTTATTAAAACACTCACCCTTATTAGTCTTGATTTCTAATTATAAACCATGTCTGTGAATATAACTCTACTTATTGTAAGAGATCAACCTTAAAATAAGATGGATGTAGTATAACACAAGACCCAAAATGATACGACACTTAAAAGCATAATAACTTACTCAAAAGATCATTATAAGTTTAGAACATCTCAACTAAAGGAATTTAGCTCATGTTACTCATTATATAATAGAGAGAATCTGCAAATAACATAATAATATAGATAATACAAAAGATATCAATAGGGTAGAAGTTACACGGATTGATGTTCCTTTGCATGGAATTCTGATTGGTGCAGAAGCACTGATTCCTTCGTCTATTTATGAAGAAGTGGAGGAAGAGGGTGTCAATTCCTTCCTCACCTTCTTACAACTAACTACTGAATAAAATGCAAGAAATGAAACTACTAAAATATAAGTAAAGTGTTTGATCTATATATTATCAAGTGAGATATGCGATGATCTTCAAGTGAGAAGTGGAAGCCTTTATATAGCCTTGGAGGTTTCCTTCAAGTGAGGGTTTGCTTGGAGATCAAGCTGACCAAAGGTGGCTTAACCATAGTTACTTTTCAGAGCTTTGATTGAGAAGATTGAGTCTAAAGGGGAGGTCCAATTGTGGAGAGCCATGTGTCTTTAGATGAGTAGCCTTTCATGATGATGTTTATGGTGGGCACCTCCTTATGCATGTGGGCATGTGCCTCCATGTGATTTGTGACAAAGCATGATGTCATAGAAGTTTTGGTGTAGTGGTATGAATTGAGGTGCTTCCATTGTGGGGTTATAAACATTTAGCACAGGATGGTGCAGGAGCATCATGATGCAGAAGCATCGTGGTGCAGAAGCATCATCTGTAGGTAAACTGAACAAACACATCAAACATACCAATATATATACAAAATGCTTTATTCATCACATAATTCCTAGAATGTTGTTATCTTACTTATACTACTATATTTAACACATATTCTACTTGATTTCAAGTAATTAGTTATGATTAGATGTATGAATAACTCTATATAAAATGGAGTTATCACTCCTTCAGGCCAATTTCTTCATTCAGACTTACTTAAAAATGTCTTCCTTACTAAACGAAAAACATCACATTTCCATGATTCTCAACGATGACCCAATGGAAGTTCATCACGCATTCAAGCTTCCCGAACCAGATGCCTCTATATTACCATTGATAGAAAGAGCTGGGTTTCGTGACATTGCTTCAATTGGCGCATTCAAAATAAATCCACCTTTGGTGGCAGCAATGGTCGAACGCTGGAGACCAGAAACATACACTTTTCATCTTCCAGTAGGGGAGTGCACAATAACTCTCCAAGACGTGGCGTTGCAGTTGGGGCTTCCCGTTGATGAAAATGTCGTTACTGGAAGTTGTGAACAAAATTGGGATCGAGTATGCAAACAACTTTTGGGTAAGCCTATCCCAGCAAATGGCATTGTAGGCAACCAAATTAAGTTCACTTGGCTACAACGTGAATTTAATAATGTTCCAGAGGGCGCTTTCGACAAAGTGCGAAGACAATATTGTAGGGCGTACCTATTGCAGTTGATCAGGGGATACATACTCCCAGACAAATCATCAAATAGAGTCAACATAAAATACCTACTCCTATTGAAAAATTTCGATGAAATTTCAAGTTACAGCTGGGGGTCAGCGTGTCTAACGAACTTATACAGAATGCTGTGTAAGACAGCTACATGCTCCTCACGCACAATGGGTGGATGTACTCTTTTGTTACAATCTTGGGTCTGGTACCGCATGCCGTTCCTAGCACTAGACTGCAACAGTCCTTATAAATGGCCACTAGCAAAGAGGTAAAAATTTGACACAACTTATGAATACTAACAATTATATTTCTTCTTTATGTTAACAATTTATTTTTTTTACTAGATGGGTTCGCACGCCACTTAGCCACACTAAGTGTCCATCAAGCCTTGTTTTGTACAGATCAACAATAGACCGCATGACACATGAAGAGTTTGAGTGGTTGCCATATCGGGAATTCGATTTGCCAGAAATAGCATTTCGGCATTACGGTATATAGACTACAAACACGGCTTTGGTCTGTTTCCATATTGTAGAATGACACCATGCGGATAGAGTGACATTGCAATTTGGCCTCGTCCAACACATACCATTAGCACCAAAAGATATCAGCCACATGCACAACATCACCATGCAGGGACAGACTGATGTCAATTGGGCTGTATATCACAGACAAACAATTGATTTATGGAATGATAGACAAAATCGATGTGTTGTGGGTCGACCGTGCTTTGCTAAACCGACGCAGTCAGATAAATACATGCTTCTAAAAAAATCAAGGCCATACATTTCAGCCGACCAACATCTAAGGGATCCACGTGGTCTTGCAAATGTTGGTGATGTGGATGAAGAAGATGAACAAGACGTGCCAGCTCCCCCAACTACTCAAACGGAACGTCGAGAACGTAACCGTAATCGACATCGACGTGCACCACCAACTCAACAAAGGACCCAAGAAGATGTGCCTCACCGCCATTCTATCTCCCACACACCAACATTCAAAGAAGATGTGCCTCACCGCCACTCTATCTCCCACACACCAACATCGGCATTTAACGAACCATACAACCAGTCAGTAGAACATACTCCTTTTCAAGATACATATCGACATTCTACGACCGAAAGGGACCTCGATATGTTCTATGATTACGTTCGCCGATCCGGGGGAAGCGATAAACGATATGAGTGATTGTTTGCTCCTCACCCTCCAGCTGCGCCTTTTCCGTTAGTTTTTCATTAAGTTCGGTGAAGGTGATGTTGTTCTTAAGTCTGGAATAAATGGTGTTTGGACCACTAAAATACACACCATCTTCTTCCCTGTACATAACATGGGCCTGATAGTGAAGTGTACAGTAGTGGTTGATGACTTTTTCCGGTATGATTTGTTGTGGTGGGGGTGGTCGCAGAAGATGAATGATTTCTTCCGGAGTGCGTATTGTGTCCACGTACAGCTCCAAGATACTACGTCCCATTGGAATGTTAGCATGAGCTTCCATCATTGCGCGAACGTCGTCGTCGCTTCGGATCTCCATGACAGAATACCCATATGTCCCGTCATCTCCACAATTGTACTTTCTGTAACGGATACGCTCCACATCTTTACGCCACCCTCCCTCTGGTCATATCTTCCTCTCAGCCTTCTCCTTGAGTTGGGCGAATGTGATGTCCTTATTCATCCTACAGAAGATATGATTAGGGCAACGAAAGACAACACCATGTTCATCGGTGGCTACAGTTCCACTGTGATGAAGGGCGGTTAAGAATTTGTCATTTGAGTACTGGGTTGGGCACAACTGCCATTTCATTTCAGCGGGTTGGGCGACAGTGTTTGGGAAGAACCAGAGAAGAGAAGATGAATCAGAAATATAGGTTAAGGGTAAACTATTGGTATGAATTTGAGTGTAATGTGAGAATGTATTTATAATAGGGGTGATCGTATGTAAGTCGTTGATTTTGGAATATCTTTACTGTTGATTTTAGGGTTTAGTGTCGGCAAAATCTAGGCCGTTAAATAGTGTCGGCAAAATCTAGGCCGTTAAATAGTGTCGGCAAAATCTAGACCGTTAAATAGTGTCGGCAAAATCTAGATCGTTAAATAGTGTCAGCAAAATCTAGATCATTAAAGAAATTAAGACCTCTGCATTCTGCACAATGCACATTTTAACAGTTCACTATGCACAATGCACATTGTAATAGTGCACTATGCACTATGCACTCTGCACAATGCACACTTTACAATGTGCAATCTGCACAAAGCACTATTAAAGACAAAAGAGTAAATTATTGATCCAAATGTAATAAATGTCACATAAGATTAAAACCTTAAAATTAATAACTTAGGTAATTTAAAATTACAATAATTGATAAATTAAACTAAAGACAGTTCGACACTGATAATTTAAAAAGACAGTACAGAAAAAAATAAACGAAGAAGATGAGACCCAGTTCCACACTGTCGAGGTTTGGGGACATGCCGTGGTGGTTGCTGTTCTTCCTCAGTAGGGGCGGTGGCTCTGGAAAATATTGGGGAACTGATGAAGAACTAGCACCGCCGGCCTGCTCTTGAATTTGACGAAGCAACGCCACAAATTGCGCAGAGCCGGGTTGGATCCCAAAGCACTCATAAAACATATCGGGGTCCCTTTCGGTCGTAGAATGTCGATATGTATCTTGAAAAGGAGTATGTTCTACTGACTGGTTGTATGGTTCGTTAAATGCCGATGTTGGTGTGTGGGAGATAGAGTGGCGGTGAGGCACATCTTCTTTGAATGTTGGTGTGTGGGAGATAGAATGGCGGTGAGGCACATCTTCTTGGGTCCTCTGTTGAGTTGGTGGTGCACGTCGATGTCGATTACGGTTACGTTCTCGACGTTCTGTTTGAGTAGTTGGGGGAGCTGGCACGTCTTGTTCATCTTCTTCATCCACATCACCAACATTTGCAAGACCACGTGGATCCCTTAGATGTTGGTCGGCTGAAATGTATGGCCTTGATTTTTTTAGAAGCATGTATTTATCTGACTGCGTCGGTTTAGCAAAGCACGGTCGACCCACAACACATCGATTTTGTCTATCATTCCATAAATCAATTGTTTGTCTGTGATATACAGCCCAATTGACATCAGTCTGTCCCTGCATGGTGATGTTGTGCATGTGGCTGATATCTTTTGGTGCTAATGGTATGTGTTGGACGAGGCCAAATTGCAAGGTCACTCTATCCGCATGGTGTCATTCTACAATATGGAAACAGACCATAGCCGTGTTTGTAGTCCATATGTCGTAGTGCCAAAATGCTATTTTTGGCAAAGCTGGAGTTGTGGGTTCTAGAGATAAGATTATTTTTGGTTGCGAGAAGCAAGGGAAGTGGTCTAATGATTCTAGAGTTTTTGGGTCTAAGAGAAGAAGCTGTCCATTTACATTGAGAGCTAATTGTACAATACGTCATGGGGGTTGGCGTGTGAATGTTAGGTGTGGTCTTCACACACATGAGTTACTTACTACCCCGGTCGGGTCGACAGCTTTTGGTCGTTTAACTAAGCCGCAGAAAGCTATTGTTAATGAGCACACTGATCTGAATGTTGCCCCGAAAGATTGTCTTACTGCTTTGAAGAATCCTTATCCGGACAACGTCACTTCTCTTCCTCAAATATATAGGCAGCGTTATGCCTATAGGTCTTCTAAGAGGGGTCCTAGAACAAACATTCAGGAGCTTTTGAGATTGATTGAGTCGCACAATTATTTATGTTGGAGCAGAAAAGTTGAGGGTTCCCATGTGGTCAGTGACATCATGTTGGCAAAACATTATTGATTCACTTGACGAGTCAGCGTACTCAGCTCACTTGGAGATTTTTGAGGACTCCTGCGTTGATTTGCCCGCTCTTATTATGTATGTGCATGACACGTGGTTGACAAAACATAAGGAAAGATTTATCTTGGCATGGACAAACCAGATCCCACACTTCAGGAATCAGACCACCAATGGGTAATGATTTATCTTGGCAAATAGTTTAAATTTTTTGACACGTGTTTAGTATTTTTATGCGTGTTTATTGTTATTATTTAAGAGTCGAGTCAGCTCATTGGACTTTGAAAAGACATTTGAAGACTTCTGGAGGTGACTTGTCTAAGTCTTTTAAATCTATGCATGAGATACTTACTCTTCAATTTGATAAAGTCATCGGGTCTTTTCAAAGAAGCATAAACCGTATTGAAGTGGCTTCCAATACTCCTTTGTTTAAAAAACTTCGCGGTGTTGTGTCTTTAAATGCTTTGGATCATATTCTTAAAGAGTTTTCAAAATCGACATCTGGGGTTGGATATGACAAAGCCCGCTGTGGGTGCATTATTAGAAAGACACATCTTCTTCCTTGTGCTTGTGACCTAGGTGTGTTCCATGTCTCCAGTACTCCTATTCCGTTGGATGTTGTAGACGACAATTGGAAAAACTTGAGTTTGGATTCTATAGATGATAAATTCTCCTGAGGATGGTGACTGTGATATTTCTTACCAAATGGAGATGATTTGGGCGAGATATAATCTTATGACTCCTGAGGAGAGATTTTTCCTCAAGAAACAACTTAATGAGCTTGCATTCCATACCACTTCTTCAATGGTTGCACCACCATTTAAAGTTAAAACAAAAGGTGCACCAAAGAAAAAAAAACAGAAATTATATGATGTCAAGCGTGATCCTTCTGGATGGGAGCATGTGGATGAGAAGATGAAACTGACTCAAGAATCTGGGACTTCTTGTAAAAACTCATCAAAGCGGTCTTCTTGTACAAAATCATCACAGCGGTCTTCAAAGCTATCTCAGAGTGTTTCTAAAAAATTAACACAGCAGGGTGAGACTAAATTCAATTTACCGCCGGTTCCTCATCACGTGCACTCTTATGTAGAAAAAATTATTGATGTTGACAGGGATGGTAGTTGTGTGTTCTGAGACGTAGCGGTTGGTCTCGATCTTGGTGAGGATCGTTGGCCTATAATTAGGCAAGATTTAATCAAAGAAACAAAGGAGAGGGAGCAACTATATACTTACATGTTTGGAAAGGACAGACTTGTAGTGCTTAGAAAAACGTTATCCATTGAATACCCCAGTTTTCAGAAGGAGGATAAGTGGTTGAGTTTGCCTGAGATGGGGGTACTTTATAGCTACTAAGTATAATGTGGCTCTAGTTCAATTGTCTTTGGATATGAATTTTACTTATCTTCCTTTGAGAGGTAGTTATTCTTCTTCTAAGTATAAAATCATATCTATTCTAAACGTCGGGGATATCCATTGGATGCATATTTTGATCTCACCTGTCTGTCTGTTGCCTCTAGTTGCTTTGATGTGGTCTCATAATCGATCAGAGGAATCTACTTCATGGTTGGATCCTTATACCGGCCATTTTGCCCTTTGGCAGTCTACCGCTCCGGTCATGCCCCGTCTCCCTCCCACTGATGCGCCCACCGTTGTTGACTTAGCCCATGATTCCAACGATTTAGATTGACATTTCTTGTATTTATTATTGTACCCACATTTTTGTAACTATTCATCCATATATATATATATATATATATATATATATATATATATATATATATATATCCAACAAATTAAATGTGTCAAAAAAACAAATTAAATGTTTTAAATTTTTTTTACAAGTCGAATTTACCCTTTACCAGGGTAAATCCGCTTTTGAATTTAACAAAGCGGATGTACCCCCACAACAAGTAGATCCGACTTGATAAATAGACAAAGCGGATCTACCTGTTGTGGGGGTATATCCGCTTTGTTAAATTCAAAAGCGGATTTACCCTTCTATCGGTATATCTGATGCAATTTTTTATGTTTAATCGGATCTAGGTAAATCCGCCTTTGATTAATCTCAAAGCGGATTTACATATTTATAAGGTAAATCCGATTGAGTCAAAATTATGGGAGGTATTTTGGGATTTTCATATTTTGTGGGGGTATATTGTGATATTATGGGGGTAAAAAACCCGCTACATAATTTAACTGTGAAATAATGCATCTATGAATTACAGTTTCCCATGTGCTCTGAAACTTCGCCACCTCCACACATACATTGGAGAAAGGAAATCTTTTTAACACACAATCCACTATTTTTTAACAGAAAATCTACTGCCACACACAGCCTTCAAATTAGTACTAAGTCACAATACTTCAATAAAATCCCTTTCTTTTATAAAGCTAGATACCAAAAAACCACACAAAAATTACTGTAACTATACGTATTTGGTTTTCATAGTTAAGTGCAAGAAGATCCCCTCTAATATAAAGCTGTAGTCCTTAAAGCAGTACAAACTCAACAAAAGCCTCTACGTATTTTGTATTCGTATGGCTATATCTACAAAACATCCACATGTGATGCTTTACACATGCATAACATACAATATTGACCATGATGTGGCCATTTGCTTGCTTCTTAGTGGCTTTCATCTATTTTGGAACCCTCCATGGACATAGCATTTGATGTATAGTCACATGTATGTTTGTTAAATAGTATCAGATGGCACATTTGTAAATATAACAAATATCAGATGCAAATAATTAACCCCCAAACTGACACACTCTGTTCTCATAAAAAAAACTGACACACTCTGCACGAACTCTCTCTCTTCTCTCTCATACGCTCCTCTCTTTCTCTCCACTTCAACCATCCACCTCCCAAATCCTTTTTCTTTTCTTCAAAGACCGGATCCCTCCAACCCCCCTCTTTCTCTCTTCTTCTCCCTTCATCTCCTTCAGCCTTCCTCTTCCTCCCAACCGAAAACCAGAATTTGGGAGAGAACGAATACAAAACATAGAGAGACAAGAGTAGAGGGAAGACGAACCCTAAACGAAAAAGAGGGAAGAAAAGCAAAAAGCGAAAATCAAAATCAGTGGAGCTGCGTCGGGAACGCTGGCGGTGGTTGCGACGTGCCGGTGTGAGGACACTCAGAGGGTGGGTGACGGTGGTTGGTGGAGAAACACAAGATATCAACACCAGAAAGAAAATTAAAAAAGGGAGGATGAGTGAAAATCAGAGAGCATGGTGAGAAGAAAATAAAAAGAAAAGGAGATCAGATCGAAGGCCTAAGATCCTCACCACCACTATCGTCGTCGGCGCATCATGAACCTCTCCCTCATCTATCAACTGAAATCCCATCCTCTCTCAGCCTACAAGTTCTCTTCTTAGATGCCACTTTCTCTCTCCACCACATCACCACCATACGCTGCAACTACCTCCGCCGCTTAGACCGACGCGAGTACAAAACCACCATCTTTCTCCTTGCGCCCCAACTTCCTCTCTCTCTCTCATTCATTTTTGTTTCTCTCTTTGGATCTGTTCTTGGTCTTCTCTTCCTCTCCCTTTCTTTCTTCTCTACATTCTTTTTCCTTCTTTCTCTCTCCAGAACCATCTGTTGCGACTAAATGAACATTAGGGTTACAATAACCAAGCTTACCCAACACACCTATTTCTATTTTGTTTTATTTTTCTTATTTAGTTATCAACTTTCTGTATAATAAAAACATATACTAGCAAAATGACATTTTTAAACATTCTACTATGCCACGTGTCTAATTTTTTGGACATTTTAGACATTTCGTACAAAAAGACAAAATGCTACTGTATTTCGCTGCTTTTTTTAAATAAAAAAAAGACTGACGCGTTGACGCGTGTTAGACTCTATTTTTTTTAAATTAAAAAACTATTTTTTTAAATTTTCTTTTTATAAACTGTTTTTTTAAACTATTTTCTTTATAAAAAAAATTTCCATCAAAAAAAATTAATTTAATTAGTATTTTATAAATTGTTTTTTTATAAAAATTCATTTTTTTATAAAAACTGATTTTCTTTTCATTTAATTTAATTAATATTTTATAAATTGTTTTTTTTTAAAAAAATTCATTTTTTTATAAACACTGATTTTCTTTTCATTTTTTTATAAAAATTTTAAAAATACAGTTTTTTTTAAATTTTAGAAATAACTTTTTAAACTTTTTCTAACACAACTATTTAAAAAAAATTATTTATTTTTATAATTTACTCAAACTACTAAAATCAATTAAAATGAGTAATGTGAGCGGGAGTGCCAACGAGACTGCCAATGTAACATCCTCAAAATAATTAGGCGAATTATTTGGATATTAACCCAATCTAATTAATTTAGTGCTTGATTAGTGTACTTATCTAGTGCTAAAGTTAATTATTTGGTTGTCTCAGGAACGGTAACCCGTTAAAGCAGAATAAGGGTGATTTAGGAAAGAAATAAGAGATTAAGGGCAAAATGGTCATTTGACCATATTACCACTTAATTAGAATAAAAGAAAGAAAAGAATAAAAGAAAGGAAGGGAAGAAAGAAAGGAAACGCAGAGAAGAGGAAAGAAGAAAAGAAAGAAGAAGAGAAGGAAGAAAGAAGAAAGAAGAAAGAAGAAGAAGAAGGATCATCCCCCAAGCTCCACACTTCATCACCATCATCATCTCACCTCCCTCTCCAAAACCCAAGAGCTAGGTAAGGTTTCATCCAATTTTTTCCCTTTTTGTGACCTACGAAATTTAGAGGGTTTTGTTGGAAATTTGATGAAATATTGGGATGTATGATGAAATTGATGATGAAATCATGTTTAGGATCGAAGCCAAGGAAGGTAGAACGTGTTTGGAAGCTCGAATTGAAGTGGAAAGCGGATTGGTGATTTTCGGTTCGTGTTTGTGGATTTTGACATCTCGGTGATTTCGGCTCGGCAACGACTCTCGCTTCAAGGGTGAGTTTTACTCACGTTTAGGTTTATTCCGTTTTGGTATAATTTGTTACGTCAATTGATTTCGAGAGTTTTGAGTCAAAAACCGTTATTTCGAAAAGTATCGCTTTTGGATGAGAATCCGTTTAGATTGAGTTTTTGATTGAATTGCTTGATTGTTTGATGTTGATTGGACTGGAATATTGCTTGGTATGATCTATTTTTGAGTTAGGAATCGATCGGAGCGAGTTTCGGATTAATCGGAAAGCGAATTTTCAGGAAAATGGCTATTTTTGCAATGCTGTCAAATGAGCACGATCCGTGCGTCCCAGGGGCACGATCCGTGCGCCTGGTTCGGTTTCAGATTTCCAAAATGCTTAACAGGGCGCACGATCCGTGCGTCCCAGGGGCACGATCCGTGCGCATGAGCACGATCCGTGCGTCCAAGGGGCACGATCGATCCGTGCGCATGGTTCTGTCCAAATTTTTCAAAGTGCCTGAAATGATTCCGTTTCGATTCCAATCCTCTCCAAATCCTTCCCTAACCCTTCTATAATGATATTAGGCTTATAAGGCCATGATTTTGGGTATGTTTCAAAAGGGTTTTATAAAATACTTTCGAAGTTGAAATTCTTTCGAAAAGTCGAACAATAGTACACGTGTGCGGATATGTTTTAGTGATAACAAAGCGGACTATGAGTCCTACTTGGTAAAGTATAATTAAAATGAACTGTGGGTTCATACAGTAGTGGATATATATATATATATATATATATATATATATATATATATATATTATATCGAGTTTGGGTGACGACCCATGTTGACATACTAGGAGGGGCAGTCATGATCCCCTACCCTAGGCTCCGAGGCCAATAGTGAAACTATTATTGGTAAGGGGTTCGCCGGGATTAGTCTTGGAGCAGTCGGTGGTACGTTACTGTTGTTTTGTAGTGTGGCTAACCGGGATTAGCATTGGTGCAGTCGGTGACGCACTGAGTTATAGTAGATACTCTGATCTCTTTGTTGCAGGTATTTGGTGGAATTGGAGAGCTAGGAACTCTATTTGCATTGCAAAGGAGGATTTTCCCCTACATAAGTTGAAGTTAAAAGTGAACAAGCTGGCTACTACCATAGCAACAACCAGGCAGATTGGCAACCAAAATATCAACACACATAGATGGGAATTGTGGTACCCTTCTGGCGAGCAATGCATCGTCCTAAATGTTGATGGAAGTAGCATTGGCAACCCGGGACCTTCGGGCATGGGAGGAATTTTGAGGTATGAGGATGGCAGGTGGCTTTGGGGCTTTGCCGACCATCTTGGTCGAAGGGATAATTTATTTGCTGAAGTCATGGCTTTAATAAAAGGCTTACAGCTTGCATGGGACAAGGGGAACAGGAATTTGGTGTGTTATTCGGATTCGCTGCTGGCTATCAACCTGACACAAGGTGCTACTAATAATTATCATTGCTATGTTGTCTTAACCCACAATATAAAAGACATGCTAGCCCGACAATGGAGTGTCGCTTTGAATCACACCTTGAGAGAAGGAAATTTTGCTGCAGATTATTTAGCAAAGCTTGGTAGTAACATGGAAAGTGCTTTGGAAGTTTATGAGCATCCACCACCTAGCATGGACGACATTCTAGCATCAGATGCTAGTCGAATTCCTATTCTTAGGATTTAGTTTTTTCTTCAGTTTTGTTTTCTTTTTCTAAGCTTTCTTGTACCAAAAAATATAGGGGGCATATCAAGTGAGAACTAGTGCTCATAATGAGAAAATGAGAACTCTTAATTATCACCGTTAGATTGTAACTAACGATCTAGATTATCTCCTTAATTATAGGGTCCCATGTGATTTCTAACTAAAAACGAAACAACCACACAACATGTCAACATCCTATAATTAAGGAGGTAATCTAAATCGTTTATTTTAATCTAACCATCCCTCTATATATATATATATATATATATATATATATATATATATATATATATATATATATATATATATATATGTATATATAATTCCTGCAGATTTATTATTTTTTGGTTTTACTCCTTGTATTTTTTTAGTCGTCATAAATATATCATGTTTTGCTTTTGGCCATTGTTTTGTTTTAAACCCTGCAAAACTTATTCATATCGGAATAGGCCCACATGATATATTGAATATTTGATTTCATACCCAATAATATTCATTTTGGTCTTTATTTGGAAGGAATATTTCATATAATTGATTGTGATGAATCGATGTTAAGAAAATTGATTTAAAAAATTGATTTGCGTTTGGTAGTAAAATTATAAAAGTGAATTCAAAGGAATCTTCCGACTACTTGTTTTAGATTCTAGGCGATTCAGGATCAATTTTGGAAGGAAAAACAATGTCAGTATAATTGAAAAGTGTTATATATATATATATATATATATATATATATATATATATATATATATATATATATATATATATATATATATATATATTGCTTTTGGATAACAATCACGACAGATAAAAAACAATTATGTGGCGATGTTGTGTAAAACGTGCGTTAGTATACACAGTCAAACAAGTAATAAAGTGATAAGTAGAGATCGTTCCCACGAGGATTGATTATGGTTAACTTCACAAATTCCCAATTTAGCTAATCTAGTTAGTGAGACAATAAAGTAACAAGTAACTGTTGTGGATAAAAGGGTGTGCAAATGTACACAGTCTTTAACAAGTAATATAAGAAGAGATCGTACCCACAGGGATTGGATTAATTTTTGAAAGTTTAAAATGGTAGCAATATTAGTGAGAAATAGAAATTAAAAATAAAATACACGATGAGTGGTATGTGTGTGCAAACAAAATGTAAAATAAACAATGTAAAGATGAGTTGTGAATCAATGGAGAAAGATGGTTGGAAAGCTCTTTCCTAAGTAATTTACCTTGACAGCATTATGTTAGATATGATGCTGGAGCATTGGATGCTGTAGCAGCTGATTGGTATTGAGTTCAGGCCTGACTACGCTGGTTTGTATATTTTGATGATCAAACATGGTATAGTCTCTCATTGGTCTATCTCTATCATTTATCATACCTATAGGGTCCATGTTGATGAACTGCTGCCTGTGTTCTTCTTCAGCATGAGGATGTGTTCCTAGATGTCCCCTACCTGAACCATGTGCTGAACCCCTGCCACTTCCTGAATCTTGAGCAGAACCTACTCCATGTTCAGACATTGTGACTCTACCACTGCTTTTAAGTCTTTGCTTTTGAAGTCTTCGCAACCTCTTGAATCGTCTTTCTATTTCAGGATCTAGGTGAAATTCTGGTGTGTTGGACTTGGGCATATGCAGTAGCAACTATTGCTGGGGAAATAGTTGCAGGAGCAATGATTGCTGAGGCACAATGAGCAAACACCAGGGTAAAATTAATACTAACTTACTACTAAGTTAAACAATAAAAATTAATGGCAATCCCCGGCAACGGCGCCAAAAACTTGTTGTGCATAAAAGGGTGTGCAAGTGTACACAGCCTTTAACAAGTAATATAATGATAAGAAGAGATCGTACCCACAGGGATTGGATTAATTTTTGAAAGTTTAAAATGGAAGCAATATTAGTGAGAAACAGAAATTAAAAATAAAATACAAGATGAGTGGTATGTGTGTGCAAACAGAATGTAAAATAAACAATGTAAAGATGAGTTGTGAATCAATGGAGAAAGATGGTTGTAATGCTCTTTCCTAAGTAATTTACCTTGACAGCATTATGTTAGATATGATGCTGGAGCATTGGATGATGTAGCAACCGATGCTCCTGCAATGGATGCTGTAGCAATTGATGCGTGCTTTTCAGCAATTAACGTCAGGGTTTCATTACAAGTCTTATGTCTAAGCCCTAAATAAGTTCACCCTTGTATATTAAGCTCCCACAATATCACCCTATGGACTATGCTATCCCATGTCTAGGTTTTAGCATGGAATTAACAAAGTTTCCTTTTATTAAAACACTTATCCATATTAGTTCTTGAGTTCAAATCATAAACCATGTCTGTATTTATGACCCTACTTATTCTAAGCGATCAACCTTAAAATAAGTTTGAAAGAATTATACCACAAGAACTAAATTGCAAACATCAATATAACATAATAACTAATCAAAGGTTCATTACAAAGTTAAGGCATCCCAACCAAAGATGTTTAGCTCATGCATGACATAACTAAGCACATATAAACAGAAGAATTCATGTTTAAATGATTGAAAATACAAAGGAAAAGAAATGAGATAGAAATTACACAAGTGAAGTTCCTTTGCATATTTTGCCTAGCAATGCTGGAGTAATAAAACAACAATACCAAATGGTGTAGAAGTAGAGAGAGAAGTTGTCAATTTCTTCCTCTCCTTCGAACCAAAGTAGTATGTCTAAGACTAATTCCTAAACTCCAGCTTGCTTGAAATGTTGGGGAGGAGAAGTATTTATAGGCTTCATAAAGAGAAGTTGTCTTGGGCACCAAGTTGCCTTGTGAGTTGAAGTTAGGGTTTCTTTTTCCACTTGACTCAAAAAGCTTGATTTGATCATCTACCAAATGGAGAGAAGGGATCCAATGGCGTTAGGACAAGTGTTCCTAAAAAGTTCCCACTTGTAGTCTATGATGTCTCAAGAGTGGCGCCGCAATTTCCCACTTGGGCAACTTGCACTTGCTTTTGACTTCACGATGTCATCACCAAGATGCTGGGGCATTCTGTGTTGTGAAAATTGCTGGGGCAATTGATGCTAGCAGTAATGCTGGGGCAATGCCTCTGCTACTATTGCTGGTGCATCCATTGCTGAGGCAACGATTGCTGCAGCAATTGAACAAACACATAAAATATACAAATCATATAAAATGGTCATGAAGTGTGCCTAACCTTCCTTAACCTTAAAAGTTGTAATTTTGTATTTTTTTTATTTATTTAACAAAACATTATTACTGAGATTCTCACAATTATTTAGGTTTGAAGGCGTAAATAACTCTATTTTAAAATAGAGTTATCAGTAACACATTTGATTAAAATGATTAGGACAATAAATTAAAGGGAAAATGACAGTAAAAGATAATAACAATGATGTTGAATCAGAAAGACGGGTATAGCCAAGACAAGGATCAATAATAAATCAATATTGACTTAATGTTGTGACCAGTGCTATGATAGTATTCAGTGTGCAGAATGAACATGGATATTCCTATCACTGTGAAACGAAGTGTTGTCAAGGTTTCCTTATTCATAAGCTCTCATGAGGTTCATTCCGTAGGGTGAAAAGTACGTTTGAGATCACACTAGCCCTAGCTTCATATTCCTATCCTTCACTAGGAAAAAGTAAAATTCCTATTACCTTTCTAACTATATTAACTTGTGAAATCAGCACTTTAATCATTTCCAGTAATTAAAGCACATTACCCTAATTAAAGTGATCAAGTTCAAAAAGAGTGTATAACATTAAGTCGCACAAGTTAATGAAGCATCAAACATTAATCACACCATCTCATCATTAAATCACAATTACTTCACCATAGTCTTGACTATAAAAAGATCTAGCTCATAATGAGCTTAGACATGACAAAGTAGCACTTAGATAACATAAATGAAGTCATGGAATTAACAACTACAGCCCAAATTAGAAATACACAGAGGAAAACAGAAATTACAAACAAAGTGAAGCTCAAAGCAAGCTTCAAGTGCTGCAAATCTGCTCCAAGAACTGTGTTGTGCAGATGAAGAATTGTGCTGCAGAATGCAGGTTTCCAGCTTCAGAAATGGAGTTCTAGCACTGAAAATGGTGGAAAATGGTTGAGAAAGATCATGAACAGTGGAATGGAGGCAGGAAATGATATTCTTTGACCTAGGGATTCGTGGAGGCTGAAGCTCCCCCCCTTCTTTTTAGGTTAAAGTGTCTGTTTATAGGCTAAAGTGCTCCCGGGGTCCCTTATCTTTATTTAAAGTAACGATTTTGTCCTTTATCTTTTTTTTTGTCCCAAATCAGTCCTTTATGTTTTAAATTTTTGACACATAAATCGTTTTCTGTCCCAAATCAGTCCTTTATGTTTCAAATTTTTAACACATAAATCCTTTTTTTTGACACATAAATCAGCACTGTTAACGAAAAAGGATTTATGTGTCAAAAATTTGAAAGATAAAGGACTTATTTGGGACAAAAAAACATAAAAGACTAATTCGTTACTTTAAATAAAGATAAGGGACCCTGGGAGCACTTTAGCCCTTTTTATATGACATTCTCTTACTTTGTGTACTAATTGGGCCAATGCATATTGTAACACCCATTTCTACCCGGCAAAATATCAGTTAAAATCATAGTTTTCAAAAATTTCGACAAATAAACGGATGCTACATTTTCCGACTAAAATCCACAAATGAGCATAATTAGGTCATTTATAACATCAGATACATAGCACATAAAATAGAATGAATCAGTAAACGAAACAAGTCAACTTTCAATCACTACGCAGCGGATTCAAACAGGTTTTAACTCGAAATCAGACAATAGGATAACAAAATAAAATAGTAGTAATATGCGTTCATCCCCCCGAGTGCTACGTATCAGAGCGACGACACTGAATCGAACTAATGAAGGTACACAGCCTTCATTCGTGGTTACCTGCACGTTACCAACACGGGGTGAGATATCAAACCATATAATAGAATGTATGAAAAACAATATATATCCGAATCAGGACATCTCAATTCATCAATTCACAACAATCAAATAACTACAATCATCACGAGTCATCAACATAACCACTCATCGAAATGCAAATGGGCCATCAGCGGTACCCTCAACAAAATACAATGGGCCATCAGCGGTACCCTCAACAAAATACAATGGGCCATCAGCGGTCCAATTAACAATTAACCAATAATTATTAATCTCCCAATTTAACAACCTATCCAATTAACAATTAACCAATAATTATTAATTAGCCAATTTTAACAACTTAACCAAATTAGCAACTTAGTCAAAAATTAGGGCAGCCACACATGCGCCCATGAAACAGCAGGAAATGGCGCCCATGAAAGCAGCAGGAATTGGGGCCCTACTATGCGCCCAGCAGAACACAGGAACTGGCGCCCTACGCGCCCAGCACAGGAAACGGCTCCCTACGACGCACCCAGTGCCACGGAACAGAAAACGGCGCCCAGGATGGCGCCCAGTAAAACACAGGAACAGAACACGGCGCCCAGGATGGCGCCCAGTGACCAGCTACCGGCGCCCTACGCGCCCAGAACAACAGTTGGCACCCTATGCGCCCAGGACAGCCACAAACATGATTTTTCAAAAATCCTAAATTGATTTTCAATAGTCCCACATGAATAAAAACCCTAAAACATAGATTTACAAATATCAAATCATGGATTTCAATATGAACAATAGGTTTCCAACACAAACACATAGATTCAAACATTAACCATAGTCCTCAAGAGATAAACATGGATTCGATCATCAATAATAGTTCAAACAATCGATCCAATCAACAATAATAGTTTAGACAATAGAGCCAATCATCAAAGATAGATCAACATATAGGATCATTCACCAACAATAATTTCGAATATCATCAATAGATTTTCAAAGATTAAACAAATAGAATCAATCATTAAACAAACATAGGATCCCCTAATTCCCTACATAAAACCCTTCATATACCCTATTATAGAGTTAGAACCCCACCCTTACCTAGGATTGAAGTTGAAACTCTTTGATTTTCCTCTCCTCTAGCTCTAGCCGTCGCCTCTCCTTAAGCTCTCTTCTAATCCTTATTTCTTTTTCTCTTCTAATGAGCAAACCCTAACCTACTATCACTTACTTACAATGCTTCATAAAATTCGACTAGACCATGGGCTTCTCTCCACACCCCCAATTTTACTAATTCTCACCTTAACACAAGCCCATATAAAGTAATATAATAATACCCTAATATTTTTCTACCACTTAATTCCTAATAATTAATTAAATAATTAAATAACTATTTTGGGGCGTTACAACTCTCCCCCACTTAGAATATTTCCGTCCTCAAAAATTTTACCTGATTCGAACAACTCGGGATAAGATTCCCGCATCTTGATACAACATCATATCACTACAACACAAACAATAGTTAGAACTAAATGACAATACTCGATCGTCAAATGACACAACAACTAGACAACTTGGTCGGACAGACCGAAACAGCTCTGATACCACTAATGTAACACCCATTTCTACCCGGCAAAATATCAGTTAAAATCAGAGTTTTCAAAAATTTTGACAAATAAACGGATGCTACATTTTCCGACTAAAATCCACAAATGAGCATAATTAGGTCATTTATAACATCAGATACATAGCACATAAAATAGGATGAATCAGTAAACGAAACAAGTCAACTTTCAATCACTACGCAGCGGATTCA
The DNA here is from genome assembly GCA_039519185.1 of Astragalus membranaceus. Lineage (NCBI taxonomy): Eukaryota > Viridiplantae > Streptophyta > Magnoliopsida > Fabales > Fabaceae > Astragalus > Astragalus membranaceus. The sequence goes on from CM076848.1 coordinate 14,903,175, forward strand.
AACAGGTTTTAACTCGAAATTAGACAATAGGATAACAAAATAAAATAGTAGTAATATGCGTTCATCCCCCCGAGTGCTACGTATCAGAGCGACGACACCGACTCGAACTAATGAAGGTACACAGCCTTCATTCGTGGTTACCTGCACGTTACCAACACGGGGTAACATTCAAACAGAAGGGGTGAGATATCGATCATATAATAGAATGTATGAAAAACAATATATATCAGAATCAGGACATCTCAATTCATCAATTCACAACAATCAAATAACTGCAATCATCACAAGTCATCAACATAACCACTCATCGAAATGCAAATGGGCCATCAGCGGTACCCTCAACAAAATACAATGGGCCATCAACGGTACCCTCAACCAAATACAATGGGCCATCAGCGGTCCAATTAACAATTAACCAATAATTATTAATCGCCCAATTTAACAACCTATCCAATTAACAATTAACCAATAATTATTAATTAGCCAATTTTAACAACTTAACCAAATTAGCAACTTAATCAAAAATTAGGGCAGCCACACATGCGCCCATGAAACAGCAGGAAATGGCACCCAGGAAGGCGCCCATGAAAACAGCAGGAATTGGCGCCCTACTATGCGCCCAGCAGAACACAGGAACTGGCGCCCTACGCGCCCAGCACAGGAAACGGCGCCCTACGATGCGCCCAGTGCCACGGAACAGAAAACGGCGCCCAGGATGGCGCCCAGTAAAATACAGGAACAGAACACGGCGCCCAGGATGGCGCCCAGTGACCAGCCAACGGCGCCCTACGCGCCCAGAACAACAGTTGGCGCCCTATGCGCCCAGGACAGCCACAAACATGATTTTTCAAAAATCCTAAATTGATTTTCAATAGTCCCACATGAATAAAAACCCTAAAACATAGATTTACAAACATCAAATCATGGATTTCAATATGAACAATAGGTTTCCAACACCAACACATAGATTCAAACATTAACCATAGTCCTCAAGAGATAAACATGGATTCGATCATCAATAATAGTTCAAACAATCGATCCAATCAACAATAATAGTTTAGACAATAGAGCCAATCATCAAAGATAGATCAACATATAGGATCATTCACCAACAATAATTTCGAATATCATCAATAGATTTTCAAAGATTAAACAAATAGAATCAATCATTAAACAAACATAGGATCCCCTAATTCCCTACATAAAGCCCTTCATATACCCTATTATAGAGTTAGAACCCCACCCTTACCTTGGATTGAAGTTGAAACTCTTTGATTTTCCTCTCCTCTAACTCTAGCCGTCGCCTCTCCTTAAGCTTTCTTCTAATCCTTATTTCTTTTTCTCTTCTAATGAGCAAACCCTAACCTACTATCACTTACTTACAATGCTTCATAAAATTCGACTAGACCATGGGCTTCTCTCCACACCCCCAAATTTACTAATTCTCACCTTAACACAAGCCCATATAAAGTAATATATTAATACCCTAATATTTTTCTACCACTTAATTCCTAATAATTAATTAAATAATTAATTAACTATTTTGGGGCGTTACACATATTCTGAAAAGGTGCTGGCAACCCTAAAAGTAAGGACAGTTTGTCTTTTTGTGGCCCATTGATGCGTAGATTCCTTTTTGCACACTCTTACATAGGACAAAACACCATTTTCTTCACTTTAACACCTGTGACCACTTTAATTCCTTTCTCTACGCCCTCGGCTGCTCTCGTGCTACCACAGCATTCGGCACAACACTTGAGCTAAAAATTCCTGCACAGCTAAATAAAGAGTGAAATCCTACAAAATGGCACCAAAAGTGCCCAAAATACATTTTAAACACTACGAACACATTAATCTTAAATTGTATACAAACACTCTATTTATTTACACTAATTACCATTGAACAAGCTTAATTCTCATTTGTTTTGGCATAAATAACTCTTATTTTTAAGAGTTATCAGGCGTGCATAATTGATTTTGATGGACACAAGATTTCTAAGTTTTATGTTGAATAAAATCAATTCTATTGGTAAAAAAAATCAATTCTAAACGTACGACCCACAAAGTTCGCATATTAAGACATCAAAACTTATTCCACTTTTAAAATATGATTACCAAACACAAATTTATTTTTTTAAACTAAAGTTTTTTAAAATTATTTCTTCAAAGCATAAGCTTGGAATTGGAACTTCTAAGAAAATGCGAGTTTTCCCTATTGAGTTTCCTCTGGATGTAAATTTGACAGATTGAAACACTTATGCAAACACACGCTTCGACATGTTTGGGTGTTATTAGCGTGCAGACTCGTGCGTCGCACGGGACAAAAACTTCAGTAAATACAAAATTCTTGTCTTGTTAAAACTTGTTTTTAAAATTCCAATATGAAAAAGTCTCATTTGTTGATCATTTGAATTTTGAGGCACAAATTTTGCATATTTGAATCATTGGATTTTTTTGCAAACACTAAAGCATCAAAAAACATACTATTGCGATCACTAAAACATCAAAAAACACACTACATGAGAAAATATTGTTTAAATTGAATGTAAGTATGAATTAAACAAAATATGTAATAAAAAATGCAATTGCAAACTTTAAAACTAAAATAGAGTGTGTACATATTTGTCACGAAATTATTATTTTTTCACCAAATCAGTTATTGAGGAATGAACTCTGAGTATTTGAGCGGTTAAATTTTTTTTCGCACACTAAAGTACCCCAAAACATGCTGCTTAGCGACACGCTTTACGTATTTTGTCACGAAATTATATATATATATATATTTCACCAAATCGGTTATTGAGATACAAACTTTGCATATTTGAATAGTTGAATTTTTTTTTACGAACACCAAAGCATCAGAAAACACTACTTAGCATTTTACTTTACACATTTCATTTTGAAATAATTTTTTTCACCAAACCGATCACTGAGGAACAAACTCTGCGTATTCGAATAGTTAAAAAAAATTGATATTGAGGAATGAACTTTGAGTATTTGAACGGATACTTTTTTTTCAAACACTAAAGTAGCTCAAAACACAATGCTTAGCATCACACTTTATGTGTTTTGTCAAGAAATTATATTTTTTTCACCAAACAGGTTTTTGAGGCACAAATTTTGCATATTTGAATACTTGGATTTTTTTGCGAACACTAAAGCATAAAAAAACATACTATTGCGATCATTAAAGCATCAAAAAACACACTACTTAGCATCGTAGTTTACATAAATATGTTATGAAATTTTTTCTTCACCAAACGGGTTATTGAGGAACAAACTATGCCTATTTGAACAGTTAATTTTTTTCCGACTACTTAAGTATCTCAAAATACACTGTTTTGCATTGCTATTTCCTTTCAACAAACTTTGTTTATATGAACAACTAAATTTCTTTTCAGACTCTAAAGTAGTTCAAAACACACTGGCTAACATCACATTTTACATAATTTATCACAAAATTAATTTTTATTTGTCACCAATCCAACTATCGAGAAAAAAACTACACGTATTTATAGATCCTATATTTTTCCCTAAATTTTAGTTTACTCTTAAATATTCAAAAAAAGAGATAAAAAAAAATAAGGCTAAATTATAGTTTTGGTCCCTCTATTTTCAAAAATTCAGACATTTGGTCCCTCTATTTTAAAACTCAGACATTTGGTCCTCCAATTTTAAAAAATCAAAGACATTTAGTCCCAAGAGGAATTTTCAGTTTTTTATGGATAATAATCAAAGATATTTGGTCCCCCAATTTTAAAAAATCAAAGACATTTGGTCCCTCTTTGGACTAAATGTATTTGATTTTTTTAAATTGGGGGACCAAATGTCAGAGTTTTAAAATAGGGGGACCAAATGTCTGAATTTTTAAAAATAGAGGGACCAAAACTATAATTTAGCCAAAAAATGAGGAGAAGAGGAGGGGGGATATAAAAAAAAATAGAGGGTGGTGGGGTGGGGGAAGGGGGTAGGGGGAGGGGGAGGGGTGGGGAGTCTTGGCGCCAAATTGGAGCTCAAGACACCACAAGATTTATATATAAGATTGAGTAAAATTGATTCAAAACAATTATACAAAATAAATTCGTTCAAAATCAATTTTTCCACCATAGAATCAAACACACGCGTGATCTACATAGTCATGTTAGGAATCTACTCTCAATATAATCTACTCTCAATATAATAAAAGCACATCTCCAGGAAAATGTCTAATTTAGACATATTAGAATTTTGCCATTTGAAAAAAATTAGGGGTAAAATCGTAAAACTACCACTAAAAGACAACAAATAACAACTTTTGGCAACTTTTTTAAATTAAAAGGAAAACCATTTCTGACGTCAGTTTTTTTTTTCAATTTTTTTTTCTGTTTTTTTTTTCAATTTTTTCCAATTTGTTTTCAGTTTTTTTTCTGCGTTTTTTCATAATTTTTTTTCTAGTTTTTTTTACTAAAAAAATATTTTTTTAACAATTTTTATAATCTACTCAAATTAATCAATTTAACCACTACCAATTGTAAAAAAAAACCATACCTTATTTTTTCCAAAATAATCAATTATTAAATTAATATTACAAAATAACTTTTTGATAATTACATGAATATGATTAAATTAATATTAAATCACATAAAAAAGGAGTGCCAACGGGACCATTTATCCCCCCCTCCTCTTCTCCTCATTTAGTCCAAAGAGAGCCTGGCAATGAGATCCGCAACGAGAGCGGCAACGAGAAACTGGCAACGAGAGCGGCAACAGGAGTGGCAACGGGCAGTGGCGGACCCACGTTGAGGTGAGGGGGTTCAGTTGAACCCCCTGAATATTTTTTTTTTTTGCACTTATCGCCCTATATAAATAACCCAAAACTCCTGAAATTTTGTTTTTGAACCCCCTAAAAATTTTAAATTGTACTAGTAGACCAAGTTTTGCACCCATTTAACCCTGGCCTTAAAAAATTTGACACCCCTGACCCCGGGGTCCTGGGTCCGCCATTGGCAACGAGAGTGGCAACGAGAGCGGCAACGAGAGAGGCAACGAGAGTGCCAACGAGAGCGCCAATGGGGGTGCATATTTTACCTTAAATCTCAGTTTCCTTTTTCTTCATTTTTACTCCATTATTAATATTATAAGAATATACTAACTTTTTTTGGCCAAAAAAAAAGATGATACTAACTTTTTTTGTAACTTTTTGCAACACAACTATTTAAAAAATTTTGAAATATCGTCTTTAATCGAGTTTTTCCTTTTTCTTTTATTACATTTTGCAACTTTCAACGTATTTATAATTTCATAGTAAAATATAACAAATACAATATCACCTGTGCGTATAAACGGGTAAAAAACTAGTTTTATGCTAAATTTCACTACAAATTACTTTTAAGTATAAATTTTGAATTTTTTTTCCATTTCGGAATCCCTTTTAAATAAAACATCAATTTACAAGATCAATAGGAGATCTTTGATCATCCAAATGCATATACTACATCTATATCATGTCTTTTTCATCATCAATGCCAAGTTGCTCCGAATCATGTTTTCTTTCTCAAGAACCCAATTAATTAATGCATACCCACATTTCTTAGATAACTACTAGTATGGTTGATTTCACTCCCCGTGTGCTTCAACTTGTGTTTAAAGTTGGTCTTTATTTGCTGGTAGGTTGTCTCTACTAATTGATGGTTTACTCTTTTTTTTTTGACATGATTATGTCCACCCACAAAAAGATTTGTTTTATAAACAAAGGGGTTTTGGGATGATTGCAAAGATAAAGAAACTAGAAACTGATTTTGATATTAATCTTGGAACGAAGGACATATATTATATTAAACAAATCAACAATGAGATTTGCTGCTACTTGTATTTCAATGTTATCAAATCTTTGTTTGTTTGAAAATTCATAGAAAACCCTAATCTTAATGCCTAGTTGGTCACTTGACGGCATCCAAAAATTCCATCGTTTTGGACGATATATGAAATCACATGATTGGGATAAATAAATTACTATATAAGAATTAACCACTATCTCATGCGCTGTTCCCCAATGAAAATCTTCCATGATCAACTGATTATTATATTTACAACAACACAAACTCCTAAAAATTCTATGACGAAAGCTATTGCTGGAAAAAAGAAAGAGAAAGAAACAATAATCTAACAAGAGAGACCTGCATCAAACATCACAATAAAAAGGATTTCTTAGTAGTTATTTTGTTTTTTATCCAAAAGTTGATACGCATAATCTTTGTGAATCGCACCATTTCGTGAGGACAAATAGTGTACTAGTACCTTGTGAGCAAAAAAGGTAATGAGGGTCAATCGTAAGAAATACTGTACTAGTATCTTGGTAGTTTTGTTTTAGGGATTAGGAGCTCCTTGTTATTGTTTTGTCTTTAGCTTTTCTTTTGCAAAGGGTTTCAGTCTAGACCCCCTTTGCTCTTTAATAAACTGTATACACATATACGATGTAACATATACACATATACGAAGTAACATATGTATGTATTAATTGTACGTGAACACTCCGATGATCAATGAATTTTATTAAGTATAATATCTAACATTCAACCACTCCATAACATCTTAATTTTTGATTTAAGTATTTTAAAATAAATTTAAATATTATACTAATTTTGTTTACGGTGTATGATACCCAAAAAAACTCAAGGGTATCGTAGAGTTTCCCTTAATGGTATGTTTTACTATCAAAATTTTTTAAAAGTATATAAGATAAATTAAAGGGTTTGATACCCAACATCCAATTATTTATTGAATTTAATTTTGAATTAATTTTACCTACAAAGTACCTGTACCCAACTAAATTCAAGGGAATCTAAGAATTCTCTGAAGTCCAATTATTTTTTATGTTGTAAAATCATATTTAATGGATTTTCAAAATCACTAAGAAAAAGTTGAAATAGAAACGGAAATTAGAAACGAAAAAGTGAAATTAAACAATGGAAGGGACAAATTTTGTATTCTTTCATTTCCAAATTTTTGTTGCAATTTTAACTTTTCTAGTAAATAGTATACAATTTTTATATAATAAAGTACATTTTTAGACCTTACTATTATTTCAAAAATTAGTACTGTTTTTTAATAAAAAATTAGTACTGTTTATATATACTTAGGCTCTATTTAGTAAAAAATAGCGGATATCGAATAAGCTAGCGGATAGCGGATGAGATGATAGCGGATGAGCTAGCGGATAGCGGATAAGCTGGTTGATACCAAATGATGTGTTTAGTAAAACTAGCGGTTGAACTAGCTGATAAATGTGAAATGACATAAAAGAACATATTTATTAAACTCATGATTACATTTATTTAATAAAGATAAAGAAATAATTTAATAAAAAAAAAGGTAAAAATGTCAAAAAAGTTGAAACGCTATCCACTATCAGCTAGCGTTTGAAAAAATGCTATCCGATATCCGCTAGCGTTTGAAAAAACGCTACTTGAAGTAGCTTCTGAAAAAACGTTAAATACTAGTGCTTACCAAACACGTGTCTTCACCCGCTAGTTTCATCCGCTACTTTCACCTGCCTTTAGCAGATGGAACGCGCCAAAGAGAGTCTTAGACAATTCTCCTATGGCACTTATGAAATGTAATATCTCTTCCTAAAGAAATATCTCTTAGCCTATATTGAATTAGCACCATTAAATAAGAAATTAATATCTCTTCCTAAAGAAATATCTCTCTATAATGCAAAAGTACAAGATCTCCGTTTGGATTGTTATTATCTGTACATTTTTGTTTAAAAATCCGCATTCAATTACTAGAATTTTTATTCTGACAATTTGCATTTTTTTTGGTTGTGTTTCGCATTAAAGAGGTCTTCCTATATAGATGGAGAAATTTGACGGCGTTTCCGGTCCAGTCACTGCTGTCACTAAATATTGGCCAGCAGATACAGATTAAATGGCTATAATTTAACTTCTAAAAAACCGATATAAAATACAACTTTAAATTTACAATATCAGATCATAATTCAACAGCTGAGATTGTGACTTCGGTTAAAGTTGACCGGAGGGGATCCATTTCCGTCTTTTGATGGTGTTGGTCGAGCCTTTAATATTGTAACATAGAAGTGCTAAAGAATTGAAGATTTGTAAATCTAATGTTATCAAAATTATACTAAAAATTTTAAAAAGGATACAATAGGAAAAAAATTCCAATCACTAAACTAAAATTAGAACTAGGGTAAAGTTAACAACAGAATTTCAGATTAATTACAACAGGATCTGTCAGATTGTTAAGTTATTAATGGATAATTATTAGCTAGTAGTATTAAACAAACGTAAGCATCGTGGGAGTATCTGTCAGGGAATGATTAGCCATAAAGTGCAAAATTAGAAGATTTAGTTAGGGTTAGGTGTAATAGGAGTTTTGCCTCTCGTGCAGAAAAAACATGATAGCCTCATAGTACGAGTACGAGGTCCACGCCTGGATATAATACAGCAAGCAACGATTTGATAAGCAAAACCATGCACTCAAATACAACGTGGGGTCCCTCCCTGATCCTAAGAAGATCCGAATCCATCACAACCATCATTAATGATCCTTATATATAAAAACAGTCAGCATATTGATTAACAGTTCTTGATGCCTATTCTCTACCTTTCAGGAGGTGGCCGTGAAATACGCACTCTTTTGGATAGTATATGTTTTCATATATATTCCATCGCAACAAGAAGCAATACACCAAAACTAGCACCAATATAAACACAAAACACCTAAAGATCACCTCTTCAACACCAAAACTAATCAAACGTAAACATCAAATACATAGTAAAAGGAAATACTCCTAGAAAAAACACCAAAAAACGTCCTTAAGTGCCCATGCACTGATCAACGAGGATCACACCTTACACCAGAACGCTTTTCTTTGTCTTGAATCTGAATCAACTCTCTATGTAGCAAGGATAGGGGGTGAGACAAGAGGGGGAGAGAGGGATTAGAGATGACGGGAGGACTTTTTTTGGGGGGGGGGGGGGGGACCTAATGGCATTGAGGGAGGAAGCGCCCCCACCCCCCCCCCCCCTCGACGGCGCTACGGAACTAGAACCCTAGCGCTGGTAAAAGTATTAACTCAAAGATTGTAAAAAAAAACTATGAAAAAATATAGGCTTAATTACACTTTTGGTCCCCCTATTATGACCAACTCACGATTTTGATCCCTAAAGTTTTAATTTGACGATTTTGATCCCCCTATTTTCCCAATTTGTAAAATCAAGGTCCCCCTCTTAATCTGGTCAAAATTAAAACTGACTTTGACTTTCAATCCTACGTGGCAGTCCACGTAGGCGCACTGTTCCTCTTTTTTTTTTACAATTGTTCCTCCCTCACCCCTCCCCCTCCTGAACCATTCCCCCACCGTGACCCCCTCCCCCACCGTGACCCCCTCCCCCCTCCTGAACCCCTCCCCCCTTCGCATCTCCCCCCCTCGTTTTCCCCTTCCCCTTCACACCTCCCCCTGTTTTCCCCTTCCCCTTCGCTCCCTCTCTGCGAACTCTCTCTCTCTGCGAACTCTCTCTCTCTCTGCGATCTCACGCCGGCGCCATCACCATCGCTCTCCCTTCTCTCTCTCTCTCTCTCTCTCTCTGCGAAGGTCTCTCTCTCTCTCTCTCTGCGAAATCTCTGCGATCTCTCTCTCTCTCTTTCGTTCTAGATCCGGTGAAGGGGGGAGCGACAGTGAAGGGGAAAACGAGGGGGGAGGTGCGAAGGGGAAGGGGGAGGGGGTTCAGGAGGGGGGAGGTGCGAAGGGGAGGGGGGAGGTGCGAAGGGGAAGGGGGGAGGTGTGAAGGGGAGGGGGAGGTACGAAGGGGAATGGGGGAGGTGCGAAGGGGAAGGGGGAAGGGGTCACGGTGGGGGGAGGGGGTCACGGTGGGGGAAGGGTTCAGGAGGGGGGAGGGGTGAGGAAGGGGGAGGGGTTCACGGTGGGGGGAGGGGTGAGGGAGGAACAGTTTAAAAAAAGGAACAGTGCGCCTACGTGGCAGTCTACGTGGACTGCCACGTAGGATAAGTCAGTCAAAATTGACTTTCAATTTTGACCAAATTAAGAGGGGGATCAAAATTATCTAATTGGGAAAATAGGGGGATCAAAATCGTCAAATTAAAACTTTAGGGACCAAAATCGTGAGTTGGTCATAATAGGGGGGACCAAAACTGTAATTAAGCCAAAATTATATAATACATATAAAAACATCATAACTTAATCACAAAAAAGTATACATGTATTTAGAGCATAGTTTTAAAAACCGGCTCGGCCCGACCGGTATGACCGGTCGAACCGGGAACCGGGGGGTAACCGGGCCGGTCAACCTATGGATCGGATATGTAGCAAATCGGTGAAAACCGGTGTGACTCGGCCTAGTTTTGCAAAAACTGGTGAATCGGTGACCCGGTTTGACCCGGACCGGGTTGTGAATTTTAAAAAAATTTCTTTTTATCAAAACGACGTCGTTTAATCTGTTTCTTTTGCTCTTTTTCATATTTTTCTTTTCCATTATTGCATTATTAGCAAAAATAAGCACCATATTTGTTGAGTACAAATTAATTTGTGTGATCTAAAATAGATTAATATTATGTATGAATAAATTTAAAAATATTAATAAATTAAGATATTAATTTTTATATTTTAGTAAATATAAAATAAACATAGTTATTAATTTTACAGGCACAAAATTTATATTATATACTATATAGGTCTTGGAAATTCGCGAAATAGAGACCGGGTCCGAGTCATGCGGTCCCGGTTTTGGTCATGCGGTTCAACTGTCGACCCCTCGGTCCTACCCTTGACCGAGTGACCCGGTACCTTCACTGAGTCGGTCACCGGTCCGAGTTTTAAAACACTGATTTAGAGATGGGCTGCAATTGCTTACTAGATAAATGATTTTGTTACCCAAGAGCACTTGGATGAGATGGTAGGGGTCTCTTCCAGCGTAACCAAGGTCCTGGGTTCGAATCCAGCATTGGACATCCAGCCAATGTTTTTAAAACCGGACCGGAGATCGAACCGGCGAGACCTCCGGTTCATGGTTCAATTGGTTCAACCGGTTCAACCATGGTTGAACCGGATAAGTAATTTATTAAATAAAAAATAAAAAATATTAAATTTTGGAGAAAAAAGTAAATTTAAAAATAAAAAATTGCATTTCGGGCGGTTCAAACCGGTTCAACCCGGTTCGGTTCCCGGTTCTTTCCCGGTTCAAAGCGGTTCTTGGCGGTTCAATTCGGTTCTGGGGCGGTTCTTTGGCCTGCGGTTCAAATGAGGTTGAACCAACCGGCCAGGGGTCCGGTTCCCGGTTCAACCGGTTGAACCGGCCGGTCCGGTCCGGTTTTTAAAACCTTGCATCCAGCAGTGTTAAATCTCTTGAGGGAGAGTTTTTCCGTCCATTGTGGTCCTCCCCGGCTCGAGGGATTAGTCTCTGCAGTTGCGCAGAGGATACCCAATTTATTCCAAAAAAATATAAATGATTTTGTTTCGTATCTGCACTCATACAGATTCAAATTTGTGGGTAATTACTCTTGAGTTCGTATCCATTATATATGTAAATACATTGTCCATTATGAGTAATTTTTGTAGGTATTCATTAGGTATTAGCCAATTTACCATCCACAACTATTGTTCCATTTGAATTTTAAATCTCTAACCTTTATGTCATTTTATATTTACCGGTTAGTTTAACCGGTAGCTTTACGAAACACATCATTTGCTATTAGCTAGCTTATCGGTTATCTGCTAGCTCATCCGATATCCGCTCATCAGCTATTCACTAGCTTATCTGCTATCTGCAACTTTTTACCAAACAGAGTGTAAATCGTTTTTTTCAAACGCTACTGATAGTGTACAACACATTTTTTTGTCTTTTTTATTCTCATTATTTTCTTAAATTCTTTCTCGAAAATAAACTAAACAATTTTAAATTCTTAACTTTTATGTCATTTTATATTTATCAGTTAATTTAACCGTTAGTTTTACCAAACACATCATGAACTATTAGTTAGTTTATTCACTATCCACTATCCACCATTTAGCCGCTACTTTTTACCAAATAGAGCCGAATAGAAATAGGGATTGGCCTAAGGAAAAGGAGAAAGGATGGGAGGAAAAATATATACCGTAAGCAAGGGAAGAGGTGTGATCGCCTGATTGGTTCTCTGAAGGTATTAAATGATCATGTTATCATGTTTTATAGTACAACTCGCGTGCGCGTGAACAGTTCATGTACATTCTCTGCACTTTGGTACAGCCATGTCCATGGAAATGGAATCGGTGGTGGACCTAGAATTTTGGGTGAGAGGTGTAATGTTTTTCACTGTCAAGATGATTATTAATTCATATGGTTGTTAATTTTTTTCTACAAATATCTTCAGCTGATTTAATGAAATTAAAAAATCAAATTATTTAGCTACAAATTTATTTAAGAGCAAATCATTAATTTACTCCTTACTTTTACACTTCATTTCACATTTAGTCCTTCAATTTAATCCTTATGAAGAATAATGAGACGAATTTCTTAAAATCCCAATTGATAAATTTCACAAACTTTAGAGAGTATTTATTATTTTTATATATTATGAGTATCAATTCACCAAAAAGAAACATACTTGAAGGATCAAGTAGGAGAGATGGTGTAAGATAAGTGATTAAATTTAGAGTTTATTATTTATTTAACTGTTAGAACAGAGAGAGCTAAGGGTTGTGGCTACAAAATTCACTAGTGCAGAAAAGGGATTTAAAGTCAGGCAAATTGGACTTTTAAAGTCAGGCGCCAGTTTGACTTTTATTAAGGCGACTTCGTATGTTAGAAGATTTAAAGTCAGGCGAAAGCTCGACTTTAAAAGTATCTTTTTAAGTCGGACAATAAGCGTTCGACTTTAAATACCCGTGGTCCGGTCTCCGTGAAACACTTTTAAAGTTGGATTATTAATTCAGCACGACTTTAAAAGTCTTTTGAAGTCGAACTTTAGTTCAGCATGACTTTAAAAGTTTCATTTAAAAAAAAAAATTATTTGGTGCTTCCCCTGATCTATAATCTCTTGCTAACAAACATTACATGAGCTAAACATTACATGTCCATAAGGATTCAATATTTGAAATGAATGTAGATCATTAGGCTTATGAAGCCTAATGCAATATGCTAGAAAGCAGTAAAACAACATAAAATACTATCAAAGCGACTAAAATTTACTAAAACAACATAAAAGGTTTCAGACATCAACTAGCCAACCACAAGTATATGAGTTCTTTAGCTTCGTCTGCTCATCTCATCTTTAGGTTTTCCAATCCATCCACAATTCCCTTGTAATCATCCTTACTTACACCACATTTAGCTTCATTCTATAAATGGGAAACCATACGAAATTAGAACGCTTATAGACACCTATATTTAAACCAATATATGATAAATCACCTAGTTGTTAACATAAGGTCAAAAACCAACACATGCTATGAAAATCAAAATATACCTGAATCATATACCACACACAATACCATGCTTCTCTAGAATACAGGAGCCATAATTTCCACAAATCTAAGAATACGCGGCACAAGGAGGCAAATGTGGATCATTATACCACCCTGGCTTCTCCTCAGTATCCCTTTTCACCAATAGATACATAAAGATGTGTTAAGAACACATTTTGAAGGCATGACAAATGGCACCTTAAGCTATGTACACCTCTTGAGTAAACCACGTGCAAATTCATCAAATTTGTAGCAATTGTCCTTAAGCTAGATTTCTTTGATCTGAAAAAAAATTATTCAGTAAACTAACTAACTATAGATAACAAAAAGTCCTAAAATTTTAACATTGTAAGATAAAACAAAAATGAACATAAGGCATTGGCAAATAGGCCCTCTTGAGATTTGCACATCCACAATTACATCAGCCACCAAAACTTATTGAGATTTGCACATCCACTATAAGTAACAGATCTAGGATGGTGCTTAAGAGTTAGGGAGCAAAAGGGTTAAAGCAAAGACTAAAAAATATAGAACACCGATCAAATCAATGACTGAAGACTAATAGCTACCCCAAACAAAACAACAACAAAGAACATAAGGCATTTCCCAATTAGCTTCAAAGGATTTAACACCATAGTGACAATCAAATGACTGGGTTAGATAAACTCTTTAGGTAAAACAATCAATGCATGATAACAACTTAAGCATTGAACCACATCCTACCTTTCATGGGACAACATGCAAAGGATTATATAAAGGCAAGTAGTTACAACTTACAAGTTAAAGGGATACCAGACACACCTAGAAAACTACAAGCAACGGTAATGATATAGCTCCGTGCCTCAATGGAATCAAGACCAAGGGCAATAATGTTAAAATCATTATAAAAATCAATATCCTTGTCTTCAATTCTGCAAAAATGTGGCACAATATGCACACCCCTAATCCTTTCCATTACACGCTTGGCAGCTACCTCAACTTTTGGTTTGCCAACATCTTCAAATCTATAAACAAACAAACAAAAATTGCATAAATAAATCTAACACCCACCTCCCCCTTTATGACAAAAAATAACTAAGAAGTAAAACCAAAAATATGAACTTTAAGCAAAAGGGGTTTATTTACCTAAACAAAATGGCGATTGAGATTAGTAACCTCTATTCGATCATATCAATGACCTCAAGGTTCCGAAAACCAGATAAACCTAAATTTTTCAACAAATCACAACCCAACCCACTAGCCCCAACCACCAACACTTTTGCGAAGGTTTGAAGATCATCTCTCAACTGAAACAAATAACAAACCCCAAAATATGAAACCCCAAAACGAGCAATATAACAAATACAAATCCAGATTAGGGTTCCAGGGGGTTCAAATCACAACCAGAAGGTTCAAATCGCAGCCAGAGATTTCAAATCGTACCTGGGATAAAATCGTTTCAGAGGGTTAGGGTTCAAATCGTGCTTAGACCAGTGAGAAAATAAGAGTTGAGAGTAATAGGGGGAAGTCAAGTGGTGACCTATTCCACCAAGTAAGGGAATCGTTATCCCTCTTGACAATGTTTTAAAAAACGAATTGAACTGTTTAATCTTCCTTAATGTTCATGGTTTGGCTATTTGAGGGCTTTGATCCCATCTCATATTGATTCAAATAGTTTAAAATAATTGAACCACAACTCGAAAGTGGCAATAATTGAAGGTTGGTTCAATTTTCATGCACTCTTTAACCACACTCATCAACTCTTTCTCTTGCATGCATCCGTGATCACTAACATTATTAAAACAAATTAGACAAACAACTATAATAACATCATAAAATGATGCAATATAAAAAAGTTTGACTTTACCTTAACTGCCTTAATAGCCACTTAAATTTTATAGCGACGGTGTATAGTAATAGTAATTAAACTCAATTTAAACTGAGAAAATATTTAATGTGAGTAATTAAATATGGTTGGGAAAAATTAATTAAAGAAGGGGTCGCGTGTGAATAATGAGGAAAGATCGCGTGGGGATGATAAGTTATGTAAGAATGTGCCGTGCAGTGGAGTGTGTGTGTGTTGGACATAAATAAGGTTGAACAACCAAAGTAAAGTGTTAAGTGTCCATTACCACTACTTTGAAACTTCCATTCCATTCTCACCCCACACTCACAATTTCGGAGGGAAACACTAAATAGAAGAACACAATGTTCGCCGAAGAGAATGGTCTTAAGGGTGACCCAAGGTTGCAAGCTATCTCTAAAGCCATCAGAGTAGTCCCTCACTTCCCCATTAATGGTTTTCTCTCTTCCTAAATTCTTCTCTTTTCACTATAAATAAACTTTCCTTTGCTGTCTCTCTGCTTCCTCTTCATCTGTTCACACATTTTTATTTTATATAAAAAAGAAACAGGACAACAGAACATGTTCTCTTCTTCTTGCAGTTTCTTTTTGAACTTTTATCGAACATCTGCAACTAATTATTTTAATTTTAATTAAGGTGAAAATTGTTGTTGTAGGAATAATGTTTCAAGACATAACGACATTGTTGTTGGATCACAAGGCGTTTAAAGATACTGTCGATATTTTTGTCGATCGTTACAAAGACAAGCACATTTCTGTTGTTGCTGGTACTATCTATACTCTACACTCTCTACTCACTTCACCCTCGTGCTCTCCACTAATACTTTTTTTTTTTATTTTTATTTTAAAAACCACATTCGTGTACCTTCATTCTTTTCCTTCTCCGTAGGAATAGATCCGGGCTTTCTCTTTCTCTATATTATTTCATTTCTCAAATCTTTCTTTTTCGGTATATATAATTCTTGAACCCTTCCCTTTCTTTCTTCTTCATTTTTCCCTCTCTTGTTTTTTGTTTTTGCAGGGATTGAAGCACGAGGATTCATGTTTGGTCCCTCAGTTGCGTTGGCCATTGGTGCCAAGTTTGTTCCGTTACGTAAACCTCACAAGCTCCCAGGTAGTATTCTTCATTTCAAATTCAAATTGCTTCTAAACTTGAAACTACCGTAACAATTGAATCTCAAGATTCTTTTCTGTGGAATTAATTGGGTGGCCCTCTCCGACTGACACAAGCTATTGAATCGTTACTCTTAAGTATAACAAATGTATGTGTTGGTACAGTTGCTTAGTTTGTCTATTTATTGACCTCCCTCATCTGCATTGGGCAAACTTATCAACCTATCTAGTAGTACTATTTAGACTCCGTTTAGTAAAAATAGAAGCGTATAACAAATAAACTAGCAACTAGCAAATCGCGGGTGAACTTATAGCAGATAGCAAATAACAAATGCCGTGTTGGTAAAACTAACAGTTAAACTAACTGATAAATGTAAAATGACATAAAATGATATTTTATGAATGCTGCGTGAAAAAACGCACACTTATATGTTTACGTTTTTGGGCATTATCCTTGCTTTTTAAGTGGGCCTAATTTGGATTAATTATGTGGGCCTAATTTGGATAAGTCATGCTGTATGATAAGGATTTTACTATAATTTATCTTAAAGTGTGTATATTCAAAACTGAAGTAGTTTATTATCTTCAACTCATTTACTCAATATACAAGCATAAGAACCTGCCAATAAGCTGAAGGTGACTTTTGTTTGGCTCAATACCTATTTTAACTGTGTGTTTAAACTTTAAATAAGTGCTTATATTATAGCACTAAATAATTGTATAGGAACATTCATAAGTGGAAGATCACTCATCATAACCAGTTAATGATTACCAATTTAAGCCAATACCTATGTATCTTAGTGAATGACGGAAGATGACCCAACTTTAAGCTTATAATAATATTATTTTCATTTTTGTTCCATTTTCAAAAGTTCCAAGGATTCCACCAAACCTAATTAAAACTGGTACAAATAGTGAAATCAAACTTTTTTATACATCTGTTTTCCAAATTCCCTTCCCCACACATGCTGTCACACTTGTATATGCATATTTAAACCATGCCCCAAAAGGTGCATGTTATACTGTGTAGTGTGTACTACCTTAAAGCTATGTATAAAAGAAAGAAGCAATTTTAGGTTTATTGAATATATGATGTATCTGGTCTATATATGTTGATAATTGGGTCTTCAGATCAATTATGGCTAAAATTTGATATGCTTTATGTTCAGGTGAAGTAATTTTCGAAAAATATTCTCTAGAGTATGGAACTGATTGTCTGGAGATGCATGTCGGCGCCGTCCAGCCCGGTGAACGGGCCATAATCATTGATGACTTGGTGGCAACTGGTGGAACACTTTCAGCAGGAATAAGACTTCTAGGTGATTTTTGTCTGTATTCTTTCCCCCCTTGATTTTATTCTTTTGTCTATATTCTTTTCTCATGCTTTATTATTTGACTTGTGATTGTTCAATGTACATAGTCTCAAAAGTGTGTTTTATGGTTTCTTTCAACTTAATTTCTAGAACGTGCTGGTGCTGAAGTAGTGGAGTGTGCTTGTGTGATTGGTGTGCCTGAAGTTAAGGTAATGACTAAAGCTTTTGTAAGTTATGATTGATAGTCTATTGGACTTCAAATTTGATTTACATGATAAGTCTCTTGTGAATTCAGTCAAAAGGAACCGATAATGTTGGTTGTTTTCTCGGATTTGGATTAAATGCAGTTGGAGATATGTGCAGTCATGCAGTTGACAAGTTCGGAGCTGTCCGATTAAGATCAAACGGTCCAGATTTTAAGAGCAGTTTTTGATTTTTATTTAATAAAAAATTCCGAGTTTGAGATCTAGACCGTTCGATCAAGATGGGATGGTTCCGAGCTAGTTGAGTGTCCGACTGCGCACAAACTGAATCCATTCCTACTTTCATGAAACCATCATCATGGAAATGAGATGTTAATCAAGACTTGTCTTTCAGGGACAGTGCAGGCTTATTGGAAAGCCACTTTATGTCCTTGTGGAGCCGCGTGAAGTAGATCAATGTTTTTAAGGTACGCCTACTGTTTCTTGAAATGGAAATTCTTACAGTACATTGATTTTGCATAAATGACATTGTGGTGTGAAGTGACTCCATTCATTTTGTTCCCTGCTCTTTCAATGTCAATAGATTTCAAACCTCTCAGCTTTTCTTTTTCAATGGCTTTTCACTCCTGGTACCTTTTATGTCGACGTGGTAACTGGCCCAACAAATATAGACACATTCCTAGGTTGAGTCTGTCTTTCGATCTGTACGAGGGACCAATATGGGTGCTGAAATATAGATCCTTCCAACTAGTAATCAGTAATCTCTAACTCTTGAGAGAATTTTGCCAGCTGTGCGAACCGATTCAACTCGAGAGATTAGTCTCTGCAAGATACATGGTTTACAACAACAAAATCTAACTTCTTTTTTCTCGTCAATAGTTTTAGTATTTACCCTTTTGTATTATTATATCCTTTTTAATTACACCAAAATAATTATATCCTTCTAAATGTATATACATTCATTCATTCATTCATGCAGATGTGATCTTAGTTCTTCTTTGGCTGAGATACAAAAGGATGCCTGGTGCTACAAAGACAGGCCATAATGTGATCCAAGTTTCAGTTCAGCTGATGGAGCGTGGTGTCATGGCTCCTGGCACAAGATTATCTGTGAAAATGTTCCCTTTGTATCTTCTTTATTATCTTGTACATGTTAGGCTATCATGTATGGATAACAATTTCGAACAACCATCAAGGAAGGGATTTTAAATTTTTCTGGCATTAAATTACTAGACTGTCAATTTAAGGCCTCATTTTATATTTATATAAAAATTAGTATTTTATATTTATATAAAATAAGATATGAAATGATTTGAAAATTGAATATTTTTTTTTTTGGAACTCAGTTAAAAGTAGAATTAACTTGATTTTTTTTAGGAGTCTTGATTTTATTATGGTAAAGAAAAATTAGTCAACATATTTAGTTAAATTAAAATTAATCAATTTTAACCAAATTTTCTAAAAAATTGTATAAAAGAAAGCAATAAAATTCATGGTACTTTGTAAAAAAAATAGGGTACTTAAAACCAAGTCATCTTTAAGTTCATTTTTACATTTTACACCAAAACCTATCTACCCAGTTCTTCCTCTTATTAAGACTATGTTTGGCAAGGTAAAATCACTAGTTATTAGCATTTAGTAACTACTAACTTATGATATTTCTCATTAGTTAATAGCATTTTTTCATATGCTATTTAAAGTAGTGTTTAAACTTAAATGGACAATTTCTCATTAGTTAATAGCATTTTTTCATATGCTATTTAAAGTAGTGTTTAAACTTAAATGGACAATTTCTCATTAGTTAATAGCATTTTTTCATATGCTATTTAAAGTAGTGTTTAAACTTAAATGGACAATTTCTCATTAGTTAATAGCATTTTTTCATATGTTGTTTTGTCAGATGTACCCTTATTACTTTACATTCCTTTTTTATACTCCATTAAATGGACAATTTCATTCAATTTTAAATATTAATTAAAAATGTCTATTTATGTAATTTATATTTACGAAGTTAGTTGCAACCACTAATTTTAGCAACACTTTAAATTCAATCAATTAACCTATCTATCAGCTAACTTACTACTATATGCTAGTTTTTACTAAACATAACCTAAGTAAATAGATTAATGTCAATCTATACATAATAGTGAACTAAATGTACGACATCTTTGAATGACAAATAATATTTTTTGGTGAAATTCTTTCTTTTTACAATTTAATTCAATATTTTTGGTAACTAATTTTGAACATTTTAGTATTACTCAAATAAGCAGTTTATTATTGGTTATAAGACAAGATACTAGTTTGTTTTTTTGGTCTAGGAGTTTTTGACCCCTTCCAGTATCCAGGGGAAAAAGGCCCTAAATAATCTAGGGGAAAGGAGCCCTAAATAAGACAAGATATTAGCTTTAACACAATGCCTGAAAAAGTTACTTCAATAGTGGATAATAGGAGTTAAAAGCAATTCATTAATGATCCGAGAGCAAAAAAATGGATGTAAGGCGCATGAATATATTAAAAAATATTGAAGCATAATATTTACTTATGTTTAAGTAAAAGATATAGATTTTAACGTACGATAAAGAGGGTGTGATTTAGGTGGGGAAGAGCATTAATTTTAGGAAATGAAAGTAGTTAGGACAATTCAGATGGGAAAGGGAGATAAGAAAATTAAAATTGAAGGTCCCGTTAACAACAAGTACCTAATTTTTTTTTTGTATATAACTATAGTTGTTACCCTTGAAAATTGTGAAAACAAAATTTCTTAAAAAACAAATATACATTTTGAATTTAATTTTTAAACATACCCAACCTAAAGATTTCAACTCCACTGCATGATGGATTTAGATCCTCTAAAGTGAGTTACAGTGTAAACTGAGTAACTTCAACTATTGATGAGAAACTCAATATTTGATATTGCAAGTATGCACTACACGTTACCCATTTTAGAGGATCCGAATCCCGGCTTGGTGAGGTGAAGTTTCATGCTGAAACCGAAAGACAATAGCAGAAAAAAACTGCTGCCATCACCTCCTCACATGACCACAGCAATTAAATATCTTTTTAGCTAGAGAGAGAGGGGGGGGGGGGGAGAGTTCTATCTCAGACAACTCTTCATTATTTTAAGTTCACAAAAAATGTGGTGCAATGTAAAGAGGCTCGTATATGTGCAAAATAAAAACTCGTACAGGTGGGGAAATACACTAGGGGGAGCTATTGCACTCAGTATAAGATTAACTCATCCGCTAGGACGAGAAACAGTGGGATCTAGGTCAAAAGTGGAAGAACAATATATGTTAACACTTTATATATATTTCTAAATATTTGTTACATTTTCCATTGAAGGAGAATCAACACTTGCCGTCATGTCCAATTTGAGAGCATGCCTTGTAACGCGGTTTGTCTGTTTTCTCAATCTAACATTATCCATGAACAAATCCGCTATGATCTTTTTCATTTCATCACCACAGATTACACCGTCTTTTATGTCATTGGTTTTATCTACGTTGGAATCTGCATTTCCGTAGTCCTTCTCTAAGTTTTCTACCTGATCAAATTTAAATAAGTTCTGTAACTATAGTCGGTTTGCAAAAGAGAAGAGAGTCTCTGTAAATGAGTTGTATTTAAAACAAAGTATTTACAGCTCGGTAAAAAGATAGAATGCCACAGGAAACATATAACATGTACCTCTGCTAGTAGGATGTCAGTTTGGTCATCAGATACTGTTAATTGATCAAAAGCATCGGATAATGATGATGAATTCATGAATGTCCTATCCTCATCTCTGTAAGGAAGATTGAGATTGCACTCTTGAAGCTGGTTAAAAAGAATCCTGTATTTCTGTAGCAGTTTTCTCCAAGCAGTTTCTGCCTGTTCCCTCTTTTCCCTTTCGTGAAGTTGTAGTTTCTGAATATACGAGAAACACAAGCATAGCATCATCATATAAGTCATGGACTATGGTCTATAGCTTGATTTAAGTTCACAAATCAAACAAACAAATATGAAGGTAAAGCAGTGAGGAAGCAATTGCTTGCCACCAGAAAACTTTAGCTTTCAAGATGATGGCCTGCACTCCTGCTCATTACATTTCATATAACTTCAGAGATACAGAAGATTGAGTATAGAAAAGCTCTGAAAGTAAACAAATAAGCGCACAACAAAAACAAATTCAACATAAGAGGAAGGGAAGGTCTAGAGCAGTCAAATGAAATGTGTTACATAACCCCCATCCCCCACCCCCACCCCCGCCCCAAATAAAGTACAGAATATATCTGTCAGGCTTCTACGTTTTTAGAAAGAACACATTATGTTGAAGAGGAAGAGCATCCTGCCAAACAATATATATGCAGAACTTACCGCAGCTTCACATTTCTCCTCTATCGACTCACTAAGTTTCTTCTTCAATTCTGCTTGAGAACTACGGAGAGATTTGACCTCTTTAACCAGAATTTTAACATCTGCTTTGGACTTCGCTTCTAGCTCTCCATACTGTTTTGACAAAATTTCCAGCTGATCTTTAACAGCATCTAAGTTATGCAAGAGCACATCATTCTCCTGAACAATCGATTCCTTTGTCGAATTCTGACCAGTATTTCCATCCTGGTATGAGCCATTATTGAAATCAGTGAGTCCTCCAAAGAGAAAAGTTTAACATCTGTAATGCATTTAAATATAAGAATATCATACCGACTCAGACTTTAGTTTCATCTCCATTTCCAGTGACTTTCGCCTAAGTTCCTCCATATCCCACTGCATTTGGGTAAACCTTTCCCTCTCAATCAGAATAGCTTGTTGCAAGTTCTCCTTATTTTTCTGTTTGGTAGTTTCAAGTTCAACTTCCAAATCCTTGACCTGAAAATATTCTATCGGTTATGGACATTAATATCAACAAAAATTTGAGCTTATATGCATCTGGTCTCAATCACAGATAGTGGCGCGGAGCGGACGACCCCAAAAACACTATAGCGGGATAGCCGCTATAATAATAATAATAATAATAATAATAATAATAATAATAATAATAATAATAATAATAATAATAATAATAATAATAATAATAATAATAATAATAATAATAATAATAATAATAATAATAATAATTTATATATATCAAATAATTAATACTATATATAAATGCTCAAAAGTTGGAAAATTACTTAAAATTCATGAACTATTCATAATTAATATTAAAATGCCATATGACTTGAGGTAAACATATAAGTAGATAGCAAAAAAAGTAGAGGAAACAAACAAATTTAAGCCTGAAATCTTCAAAATACCCCATTTCCTCCCCAAATGCACGCGATAGTGCCGCTGTTTAGAGAAAGCAGCCAGCCACTGCTCCGCTTCGCTCTGCTGCTATTGATAACTATGCATGGAACCACAAAAAAATTCGGCTAATTTACAAGGAATTAGATGCCAAATCTTATATTGTATACCTTTGTCGCAAGAAAATCTTTTGCAGCTATTTCTTGATTTAATCTAACTATAAGGTCCTCCATGTCAGTTTTTGCCGTGACTAGCCTTCTCTGCATGGTTGAAAGAATCCTGTTCAATTTATTGCGTTGATCTAACGGAAGGACTAATTGAGCATCATCAGTACGCTTCAACTTTGTGTGGCCCATAGTATCTGTTTCTCTTGAAACCGAAGCACATCCAGGAAGATCAAAAGAGCCATCACCAGATGAATTTGGAATCCCAAAATTCGACATGTCACTGCCACGTATTGAGCTTCCATCACTTCCAGCACTCTCATTTGAAAGCTTACGAATGTGACCAACAACTTTAGCATGCCCAGGCTCAGAGAAAAGCTCCATGGTATTATTAGCTAGAAGTGAAGAATCAAAAGAATTACCATTGTTTTTGTCCTTCTCCATAACATTGTTCACATGTCTGGCATTTACTTTATGCCTCGGAAGTCCTTCTAATTGCTCTAGAATAGTTTGGCCCATAAACAACCCCTCATCAATATTTGATATGCCAAATTTCACAAGCTTCTCTAATGGATTCGTCATATCTTCATCTAATATTAGATCATCTGTGCCGACTTCAGAATTATCATCCAGTCCAAAGCTTGGACTTCCTACTTCAGATGGCTCATATAGAGTATCACTACCATAATCCGAAGCAACAGATGAACTGCCAGCAGCTAATGATAAGCTTGAATGGAGAGATGATTGCATTGAATAAACTCTGTTATTGGATTCGGGATCTGTAACTGAATTCGGTTGACTTGTATCTTGAAATGCTAAACAGTGATTAAACGAAGTATATATTATATAAAGAATCAGGAAAGGTAAATTAAATTAGCATAAAACAGTGACATGTACGAAGCAAAAAACAAACACATACCAGATCTAGCAGCAGTTTCTAGCTCGAGAAATGAGGCTACTACAGCACATCTTGATAAATCAATGTCAGACAATAGTTTGGTGATCCACTCCTCCAAAGAGCGCCTTCTCTGTAGCAAAAGTAAAAATGTCTTAAAATCTATGACCACCTATTCAACTCCAGTTTTCACAATTGTCCACAAATGTACAGGTGTCACAATCTGATTGTGATAAGAAAATTTGTAAGTGGATCCACATCCACCTAATATTAGAGAGAGCCCCGTACAAAGTAGTCTGGATGGCACAGCTCTTAAAACATATAAAAACCTTGTTTAAGATTCAATTAGACAAACTTACGAGTATCCTATCCAATTTAAGAAACCTATTACACAAATATTTTGAGAAAAATCTTACTAAATAATATATAATACTCGCTTTAACTCTACAAAAGAGTACATCGAAGTAGTTTTCCATCTACATTTTTAATGTTCCCAAAAATTCTACGAGTATCATATTCCTATCCAATTTAAATATTTGTTAAAAAACCAAATAAACATATAATAAGCCCATAAAGATGTAAATTAACTTTGAAAAAGTTCCTTATTATTTATTTAAATTGAAAATTATGCTGAAAAGTTAACATAGTTACAGTCATACAAAAAATGGTGGATCTTGTGCTTAGTTAAAATAGAAAAGAGGACAAATAATTTAGAGAGAGAATTAATGAAAGGGTTCGGTGAAGAAAATTACCAAGCTCTAGGGTGATTTACCCTGTATACAAAATACAAATACAAATACAGAAGCACAAGAAGATATATTCTTATGTTCAATCCTTTTGGTTAGTACGGTAATGGAGTCCATTTTGACAAGACAGTGGCAGATATTTTTTGACTGGCAGATATTAAAAAACAGAATTTGGATTGTAAGCATGTTGTTTAACACAAATTTAAAAGGGTATGTGAAGCTTAGAAATTGTTTAACACAAATCTAAAATGGAAATGTGAAGTTTAGAAAATAACGTACCTAAATTTTTATACATGCCAGTAATTTTCAGTTACTACTTGCTATGCATCTAGGCCAAGTGTGTTATTGAAAAAATAAGGAAATTTAAGCAAGATGCTATATGTAGATCCTTAATTCCAAAAATGCAACAAATACTGTGACCAGTTAAGAAATGCCCAACCTCTTCTAACAAAGCTCGGCTTTTCAATCGCAAGAGCCCCTTGGGTGGTGCTGGAGGGATATTTTTTCCCGGAAACTCCTTTTTAAGCTACAAAGACAGCATGCAGCAAAATAGTCGATAAATCAGTGTAGCCTAAACAAGCACAGACGCATGCAAAATATTTATCCGCCTCTCTATTATACATGTACGGGAACACAAATAGGTCAGGCAGTGTATTCCTTAAACCATTTATAAACCATTGATTCTATTCTGATCTAATGACTAATAGTGTTCTGACTGCTCTCTCCTTGAAAGAACTCCTATATACTAGAAAGAATTTATACTTTTCCAATGAAGACTCTCTCTTTCTTAACCATAGCTAGCATTGTGGAAAAAAGGGGGTTGGCTTTCCTCAGGTCGTGCATATGTGCTCTGAGGCTACAATTGCTATCCATTAATTACAAGGCATGCAAATCCCTAATCTTCACATCCATGTCTATTTTCCACCTCAAAAGTTAATAGGGACTTTCCTTCAGATCCGGTTAAGTTTCAAATTTGGATCTTTGATATTCTCTAAAGATTTGCAGTTTCGAAACTTCTAAACTACATTTGTACTTTTTTTGGACAGAACAGACTACTACCCATGAATCACGATAGTCATTAATATTTAAATTTTCATTCTGATGATTCCTACAAAGTATATTAGAAAGTGAGCCATATGCAGATTTGTTAAATGGCGTTTCATCATTTACTACAAAATGTAAATGTGCTTCATAGTTTACCAAAACACCATAAGGGTGGTTCATCCTATAATAATTTTAAAGGAACTAGTTTTTTACCCGTGCATACGCACGAGTGATACTGTATGGTCGGTGTATTACCATGAAGTCATAATAGTAATTTGGAAGATATTGATAAGTTGTGAACAATGTCCAAAATGTATGATTTGAAATTCAAAGTGGAATATGCATCCCCGTTGTCAATCAGAACTACATTGATCCATAATATTGTATTTGGACATTAGAGGTAACATATGCATCCCCGTTGCCCCTCCCGTTTGCATCTTTGTTGGTCCTCCTGTTGGCACTCCCGTTGCCACTCTCGTTGCCACTCCCGTTGGCACTCTCGTTGCCACTCCCGTTGGCACTCATGTTGGCAGTCCCGTTGGCACTCTCGCTCTCGTTGCCACTCCCGTTGGCATTTTACTCCTTTTTAGTAATTATAAAATAGTTATTTGGTAATTTTTTGTAGTGATTAAATTGATTGATTTTATTTTTTATGAAAAAATTAATTGGTTTTACTAATTTTAATTGATTTTAGTAATTTTAGTAGTTTGAGTAAATTATAAAAATGAATAATTTTTTTTTAAATAGTTGTGGGAAAAAGTTTAAAAAAAGTAGGTTTGAGTAGTTTGTGTAAATTAAAAAAATGAATAATTTTTTTTAAATTATTGATTATACTCCAATTATTTAGTTGGGAAAAGCATAAAATTGATATTTTGGTAATAGGTAAATGGTAAGTTTGAAAAAGTGTGTGAGAGTAAAAAAGTTTGAAAAAGTGAAAAATAAAATTACCTAAATATACTCCAATTGCTCAGTTGGAAAAATGATAAGATTGATATTTTGGTAGTGGGTAATGTATGGACTCAGACAAAATTTAATTAGTCAGAACTTTATCCCGTGAAAATCAAGACAATTTTAAAGTTAACAGATTTAATTAGCCTAAAACAAATATTAAAATTTTGTCTAAATTTGAAAATTTTAAAATAGTAAAGAGGAAAAATGAAGGTGACATGTAGATTAAATTAAAGTAGGTATATTGTGAAAAATAGAGAAATGGGAGAATTAGAGGAAGAAATAGGAGAAGAGAATGAAAAAGTGTGTGAGAGAGTGAAAAAATATGAAAAATAGAGAAATGAGAGAATTGGAAAAAGAAATAGGAGAAGAGAGTAAAAAGTGAGGGAAAGTGAAAAAGTGTGTGAGAGAGTGAAAAAGTGAAAAAGTTCGAAAAAGTGAAAAAGTGAAAAGGATAAAATTGTAATTTTGGTAGTGGGTAAATGGTATAGATAGATAGTAGATTAGCAATGGATAAAAACCGGTGGACTCTTCAACCATCCTGTTTGTCTTTACTTCATCTGAGACCCCTTAAGAGAGTATTGAATGACTTAGTATCTCTTCATTGAAGATTTTATAATCTTTTATTACAGTTACTTACAATAAATTGAAATGGTTTTATGGATGAAAATATTTATAAAGGACGGCTAAAATTGGAGCAAGAGTTAAAAACTAAAATTGGTTTCAACCAATACACGTGTCTCTCTGTGTGTGTAGATCTAACGCTGTGAAAATTTAGTAGTCATAATCAGGGGGCCAAAGTAGTAAGACGTGAAAACATAAAACGAAAAAATCAAAATGCAAATGAAAAGGATAAACTTACATCGGCAAACAACTTTAGAAAATCATTGAACCTTCTTAGTACTCCAAGGACATTTGTAAATCCTTCTGGTGATTGTATACCAACTTGAACCCTGTAGAACTGTCCCTTAATGATGTTAAAAATGAACACTCACAAAGAGGCTACTATTCCACAATATACTGTAAATGAACGGATTGTGGAATTTTGGAAAAGAAACTAATGCCTAAGCCACCTCAGTTTATCTTTTCTACAGGACGAATTTACTTGTTCACAGATATATGTCCTGGTTTCCCTTTACAATCACGTTATAGAATTTAAACACGCTCCCAGTGATCTCGGTCACTGTGAGGCACTACATTACAGCAGAGTTGATCCAATTAATTGACATGTAAACTAAATGCTGCAATTTACACAATTAACAGAAAGAACCAACAATAGGAAGCAGGTTGACTGGAAATAGAGTATTAAGGGTGACAAAGCGATGACAAGTACAACGCAACATGGTAACTAACTAACTGGTACCACAAAAGTGAACCCAGCAGCATGGGGCATTAGGTATAACTATCCCCATATATTTAGAAGTAAACGTGGCTCATTAAACTGAACAAAAAAAAAGAAAATTATAGATGCATAATACAACCATAACTAACGACAAATGATGCAGACCTAAAGTGAATGTAATATTCTGACAATAACAGTGGCGACATTAGACAATTCTAACCAGGGGCACAGAAAGACAAAGACGCTGGAAAGTGTTTATGCGGGAAAGTTGTGGTTGGTAAGAATATTGTCAATGTCATATACCTCTGGATAGTTAAGGTAGTTACGCCATGCACAACAATTAGCTTGAGAGAAAAAATCACACTAAGGTGGATCTTTCTAATTCAGCAGCATAAATATACTTTTAAAAAGTAATGTTGGTCAAACATTGTGAATGTATGATTAAGTTTTAAAGTTCAGAATGAATGTGAATTAGCTCCTTCATTCTTAATGGTTGTCACTCTTTACAAATTATACAATTGAAAGAAAACTTTTAAACTGAGTGTATGATCATTTTCACTTGTATCAAATGTGTCCATATATTCGAGTCCTAAAAAATCCAAACCTAAAAGGTGGTACAAAATGAAGCCTAAAATGGCCATGAATTAAAGTCTGGATATTGATCAACTTTACCACTACAGGATCTGAATTCCTTGATTTTGGAACGAAGACCCAAGAAGGTATTGTGACGCAATAACTCCAACCGGTATGATGATTGTGTGGCCATACTGTATCCCGCCCATTCTGTATAACAGGTGCTTTTGAATTAGAAAGTAAATCGACCAAATAAAACAAATATGCCATAAAGGAGGAAAATAAACTATGAAAGAGAGAGAGAGACCATTTATCATACTATAAGACTATTTTAGATTTCAAAACAATTGAATGTGTATCGTCCTTGAGAGATGAAGGACAAGAACATACTATAGCTTAGTTTTCTCAAAACACCTCTAACCAACAACAAGAATAATATCAAAAGTTTTCAAGAAACTGAGGACCTAGTACCGAATGACTAGAAATTACAGTTATCAAAAAAACAATGCAAGTGATGAATATAGTTAGTAAGCACAAGACAAATCAATGCTCAGAAACTGGAAACAAAGCATGCAAGTCATATCATCAACTCCTTTCAGGAACAAGATGGCTTCCGAGTGATCAAGAAGCAATGATCTTCGCAGCTTAAAAGTTAGAAGCAGCTATGATCTAAATCTCCTTGCAATTAGACACTACCACACAATCAAATCCCGATAATAGCAGTTACCGAATTTTGGTAATTAACTCATGATCGCCGCCGATGAAGTAAGAAAAGTTTTAACCAAAGAAAAAAAGTGAAGAAGGAGGCTGATCGAAGAAAATTGGGCTAGTTCCACTCAAAAATCGCACAATATCGCACAATAATAGAACTATAATTACATAAAGGAATAAGAAACTAACCCATCTACGAGGTGCGGGACTCCAATCCATGCCGAGAGGCAGCGGCGAAGTCCCATCGTGTCTGTGCTTGGGAGGACTTCGTCTCTGCATCTTCTTCTTCGCTTCAGGCTGGAATTCGTTCTATCTTTGGGACAATTAGAAGATCATATTGTTGTTATAATTAGTGCTCAGCGGAATCGGAATTGGAATCGGAGTTGGGATTGGGATGTGAAGTGTAAGTGACGGCACAGCCAAAAAACTCTAGGGTTTGGCTGATCGGATCGGACAAGGTGGAATCTGTGCCGTCCTTGGCACGGTGGGGAGCGCACGTTAAGAGTAGAAGCGGCAACGTGGCTAAGAGAAGCCGCAAGTGCAGTGCGTGCTTATGTGGAGAGATATACACGTGTCCAACTCCAATGAAAACCAAACAATACTCTAGTGTCGTCGGGCGCTTTACACTATGTTGCCTTGCCTTTGCTTATTGCATTGCAGCTCAAAGGAACCCAATAAGGAAAGATAATAAAACATCAACAACTAACTGTCTTCTTCAGCAAGTGCACCAAATGAGGGAAGACAAAAGTTCCCCACATTCCTTCTCAGGGTAGAAAAATTAGATTGGGCCTGGGCCCATTTTAGGTTGATTTGGGCTTAAAAACTATACCCAAATCCATGCTATTTTCGTACTTATTTCTTGTGAGTTGTTATACACACCACACTCATTGCCCACACAGCTCCGAAAAAATGTATATTGATTAAATACCTACTAGCTCCTTGACCCGTGCGTTGAACGGGGTAAAAACTCTAATTAATATAAAATTGTTGTTCGTTAAAATTTGTTTCTTAAATTGCAACATGAAAAAGCTTTGTTTAAATTGACGGTAAGTATGAATTAAAAATATGTGTGTAATAAAAAAGGTAATTGTGAGCTTAAAACCTAAAATAGAGTGCGTATATATATAATCCAGACAAATTGTTCTGTACACATAATCCATAGTAACAGTTATGGTTTATAAAATATATAGTCTAATATATGTGAATAAAAATTAAATTATAACTATAAATCAAATAAAAAGATTATAAAATTGAAATTGGCTATCCATAGATACTAAGAAAAAAGGAATTCAATAAATGAATTGGTAGTGACCGAATTAAATGAATTTAATAAATATTTTGGTTTCAGAAAGATAATGAGAAGAAGTATACAAATAAATTAATTTTTTAAAGATTCAGAAAAATATGGTCTTAAAAATATAAAGAGAATGATTTTTTAAAGTGGTGGAATCACTAAAAGGGTAATTCGCATGGGTCTGTGTCACAATTTATTTTTTTTTCACCAAATCGGTTATTGAGAATTGAACTTTGAGTATATGAAAAATTAAAAAATTTCGGAAGGCTAAAGTACCCCAAAACACATTGCTTAGCATCACACTTTACATATTTGCCACAAAATTATTATTTGTTTCAACAAATCGGTTATTGAGAAAAATGAACTTTGAGTATTTGAACGATTAAAATTTTTTTCGAACACTAAAGTACCCCAAAACACGCTGCTTAGCATCACACTTTACGTATTTTGTCACAAAATTATGTTTTTTCCATCAAACCGGCTATTGAGGCACAAACTTTGCATATTTGAATAGTTGAATTTTTTTGCGAACACTAAAGCATCCGAAAACACAAAACTTAACATCATAATTTACATATTTTGTCATGGAATCTTAGAATGTGGTTAAGGCCTAACTCAACCCCACAAAATCGGCTTGTAATTAAGGTGAGGGTTACCTCCCACTTATAAGCTCTTTTGAGACCATATCTCTAGTCAATGTGGGACTTGGGTTTTTCCCAATACCCCCTCACGCCCAGCACTATTGGGCTTGGTGCGTGGATTATAATGGTGGGTGGCCCGAAGGATCTAGGATAGGCTTTGATACCATCTTAGAATGTGGTTAAGGCCTAACTCAACTCCACAAAACCGGCTTGTAAAGTGAGGGTTGCCTCCCACTTATAAGCTCTTTTGAGACCATATCTCTAGTCAATGCGGGACTTGGGTTTTTCCCAATATGAAATTATTTTTCCCACCAAACTAGTTACTAAGGAACAAACTTTGCGTATTTGAACAGTTCGAATTTTTTTCGACCGATAAAGTACCCAAAAGCACACTGCTTAGTATTACACTTTACGTATTTTATTACAAAATTTTTATTTTCTTTCAACAAACCGGTTATTGATGAACAAATTTTGCGTATTTGAATAGCTGAAAATTTTTTGAACCCTAAAGTACCCGAAGTTGATTTGGGCTTAAAAACTATACCCAAATCCATGCTATATTCGTACTTATTTCTTGTGAGTTGTTATACACACCACACTCATTGCCCACACAGTTCCGAAAAAATGTATATTGATTAAATACTTTTATGGGTGAGGAGTTTTATTACCCCACACTTTGCTTCCATAGTCCATACCCCCACTGACTACCCCACGCTTCCCATTTTATCCCTCATCAAAAATATAAAACAGATTTATCATTTTAATAGATAAATTCGGTTTTAAAAAATGTAAACCGGATTTATCTATTAAAATGATAAATTCGTTTCTCAATATTTTAATACAAAACTGATTTGTCATTTTAACAGATAAATTTGGTTTTGCATTTTTTAAAACCAAATTTATCTATTAAAATTATAAACCCGTTTGTATTAAAATATAAAATTTATTTTATTTAAATTTTTAACAGCCAAGAATTAAAAAAAGATTATAAAAACAGCATTAAAAATCTGTTAAAGCATCAAAACTAATTTAAAAATTATAAAAACACCACTAAAAATCTAATAAAATCAAAAGAAGGTTATGGAGTTTTTTTTTAGATTTTTTTTGGAGAATATGAAAAATTCAAAAAATTAATAAAAAAAAGTAAACGATTGAGTTTGGGATTTTGAGCCCCGAAGTCTCATAAGAAGTTCCTTCTAAGGGAGTAATGAGCCCTGATTTTTTCTGGATTTTCTGGATGTGGTTCCGAGACAATCGGAGTATGTTGCCCGAAAACTGATTTTTTGCCTAGATTATCTAGCCGGCGTAAAACATAACGAATATCTACACACTGAACAGAATCAATAGATCACCGATATCTATATCTATTTTATTTTTTATAAACAAAAAGTTATTATAGTTTTTTAACAGATTTATCTATTTCATTTTCAAAACCAAATTTATCTATAAATCCATTTTTTTAATATTACAGATTTATCTATAAATCCGTTTTGCATTTTGGAAAGGGGTGAAATGGAGATAAATGATTTTAGTGGGGGTATAATATCAAAGTGGGGGGTTATAAAAATCCTCACCCTACTTATATTATATTCCATAAACTCCATGTTTATGGAATATGTTTTTGAAAATTTTGATACCATAGACATGAACTTTACAGAACCGTATTTTTCAAAAAAAAAAATATTCTGGTACTCATTCTCCACAAGGGCGTGGGTTTAACTCCAGCTGCTTATGCGAATACCTCTTTGGTGGTGACAAGGGTGTGGGTTCAACTCTAGCTGCTGATGTGAATACCTCTTTGATGGTGATCTGTAAGTACATTTGTAAGCGCTGAAAGAGTCGTGAGGCCCGTCTTCTCCCTTGTGAGCCCCCGGAGCCCAACTCACCTAAATTTTATGTAACCAAAAAAGTTATTTTTTATTTTTGAAATTTTTCTGCCTTCAACGATATATTAGTAGTAGGGATGGCAAAACGGGTTTGGCCCGCCGGGCCGGCCCGCTGACCCGCCAAAAAAAGGCGGGTTGGGCTGGGGTATTGGGACCGCTGACCCGCCGAACCCGCCCCGCCAAAAAAAAAAAACCGCGGGCTAAAGCAAAAACGGGGCGGGTCAGCCCGCCGGCCCGTTTTTTTAAAAAAAAAAAACTTTGAACAGAATCACTTTATGTTTTCAATTTTCCCCTTCTTTCACTTCTCACTGTACAAACAATAACCAAACACGCTCTTCTCCCTTCAACGGCGTCTCATCTCCTTTCAACGGTGTTCCTGAACTCTTCTTCTCTGCAAGATCGAACATCTGAATCGCGTTTTTGCTTTCTGGATTGCTGAATCATCCAACGCGATTTATCTCTAGAGCGTCTTGTGCAGCATCACGTTTTTCTGCTGAATTATCTCCTGAATCACGGTTTGTTCTCTGGATCATTTTTTTGTTCTCTGGACTGTTTTGTTCTGATTCACGTTTCCCTGGTTCGCATTTCTGAATCACAGTTTGCTCCGTATCCTCCATAATACAAGTTTTGTTCCAAGATTTCTTGAACAAAAAAAATCGATGCATGGGCTGTCTTCGTTCGCTGGAAATTGGTGCCTGTTTTTGTCAAATTGGTCCACAAAACAATAAATACAATTTTGATAATTGTTTGTGTATTCAATCTTTTGATCTGTGCCATATATTGTACTTATTATGGTTTTTTGGTTCCTGAAAATATTTATTTTGGTTGCTTGAAGTTGATGGTTAATCCCTAGTTATCATTATCAAGCAATCAAAATACTTATTTTGGTTTTTAAGATCGAATTATGGATTTGGACCTTTTGGTTGATGGTTCTAGCCTTTTAGGTGACATTTCTTAATGGTTAATCCTAGTAATTCCAATGTTATTTTTGTTTTATACTTTTAGCTGCTATATAGTTAATTCTAGTAATTCCAATGCTATTATTGTTTTATACTTTTATTTTGAATATGTCAAGAGTTTTTAAAGTAAAAATTTGTTAAAAATGCTTTATAAAAAATCTATTTTAAAAAGCAGGTGAAAAATCTTATTGAAATTGAAATGTTAAAAACATGTAAGTTTTTTGTTCAAAAATATTGAAAAAAAAAAATTCAGATGGGCCGGACCGCCAACCCGCCAGCCCATCACTTAGCGGGCCGGGCCAGTCTTTTGAACTCGCCATTTTTGGCGGGCCGACTCGCCCCGCCCCGTTTTTAGCGGGCCGAAGGCAAAACGGGCCGGGCCGGGCCGGGCCGGACCGTTTTGCCATCCCTAATTAGTAGTGATGACTGATGAATAATGACATATTTCTTTTTTTTTTTTACAAAGGAAAACTTATATCATTTCATTCATAATCAAAGTGGTAATACAATTCGGACTACAATCATAAACTTGGGAGCTAGCAAAATCCCTTGATGCTCTAGCTAACGTATGAGCAACAATGTTGGCTTGCCTCCGGATGAAACTAACCGCATAGTTTTGTGTCATAGATAATAAAGTCTTACATGTTCTCAAAATTGAGCCAAGCTCAGTAATAGAATTACACACTCCTCTAATGCCATCTACGACTGCTTTACAATCCAGCTCGATGGTAACTCTTCGGATGCCTAATTCTTGTAACCAATTGACTGCTAGTAGTAATCCCAGTGCTTCTGCTTCCTGTGGTTGTGGTACTCCATAAAACCAGGCTGATTTCGCTTTTACAAAGGAGCCTTCGCTATCCCTGATGCACAGACCAATACCAAATCTATTATCATCAAACAACGCCGCATCGACATTACACTTCACAAGATCCCCTGTCGGCTGAACCCACACAACACCTGCAGCATCAGAATTAGCAGTAACAGGCCGCGACCTTTGTTGTTCCTGCACGCGGCCTGGGCGCTGAGCCTGCTGCCAACCGAACAAAAACTCCATTGCGCAAGAAATAGAAAACGTAGCTGGTCTAACTCTATTCTCCCAAATCCTTTCATTCCTCCTCTTCCATAAGCACCAAAAATCATCACCAAGCTTTGCCTAGCGTTGACAGACATGGCCTCCAGAATAGAAAAAAAACACAGACTTGAAATCAGCAGCCCCCACGGTCAAAATGGTTGAATTGTGTTCCAAAGAGCCGCTTGTCTCCACACAGTTTCAGCTTGTGCGCACCCAAAAAATAAGTGCCAGTCACTCTCTTCCTCCTGTTCACACCACGGACACTCCCCCGGACAATTAACATGATGCTTGCGAAGATTAGAACGACTTGGAAGAACCCTTCTAGCAGAACGCCACAAATGAATCTTTACCTTTTGTGGAACCTTTAGCTTCCAAATCAGATGCCACTCACCTGGCGTACGCAACTCCGAACTATTAATCAATTCATTCATACATACGTAGTAAGCGGACTTAACTGAATAAAGGCCATCTCTGCTTTTGTTCCACACCAGCTTATCCTCAACGTCCCTACCATGGAGCACCATCCCCTTTATGCGACTTTTATCCTCCTCGTTAAATAATTGGTCTAGTAAATCAATATTCCACAGCCATTCGTTTGCACTAAAGAGATTAGCCACTGTCATATTCTCACAACCCGGCACCATACTAGAAGAAACAAAAGAAGTAGTACCTCCTTTCACCCAGGGATCATTCCAAACATTGATAGATGCCATCACCAATTTTCCACTGAGCTCCAAAATTGACCAATACCTGTGAAGTGTGGATGCTACGTCAAACATAGCTGGGATTATGGCCCAATCGAGCCCCCATGAAGTCCCCATTAGGGAAGTATTTATCTTTGAAGACGCGGGTAACTATAGCATCCTTGTTGGTACACAAACGCCAACCTTGCTTCCCTAGCATAGCCAAGTTGAAACCATGAAAATGTCGAAAGCCCATACCACCAAATTCTTTGCGCATAGATAACCTATCCCAACTCAACCAATTAATCCCTCTCCTTGCTCCTCTATTCGAACCCCACTAGAATGAGTTGATCATCCTCTCCATCTCCTCTCCTAGAGATGTAGGAATCAGAAAAGTGCTCATGCAATAAGCCGGAATAGCTTGAACCACTGATTTCACAAGCACCTCCCTGCCCGCTTTAGAAAGATGACGACCTGACCACTGCCTGACCTTGTTCCACACTCGGTCTCGCAAATACCCAAATAGTTGTTTCTTGCTACGGCCTACCATAGAGGGCAAGCCAAGATATTTCTCTGTGCCAATGAATTCAGTCACCCCCAGAATATTAACCACTTGCTCTCTGATAGTCTCATTAGTATTCCTGCTGAAATATATCTCAGATTTCTGAAGATTGACACACTGATCCGAACCTTCTCATAAGTTTCTAGAACTGCTTTTAGCTTTGTAGTTTCATTTACATCAGCCCTGCAAAACAAAAAACAGTCATCTGCAAATAACAAGTGTGTTAGGATCAGAGCCCCTCTACACACTTTGATGCCATGGATCTCTCCTCTCGCCTCACATTTTTTTAGTAAAGCCGTAAGGCCCTCTGCACAAAGAATAAAAAGGTAAGGTGACAGTGGGTCACCTTGCCCGAGACCTCTCCCTAGTGAGACTGAGCCAGCTCTCTCTCCATTCATGAGCACTGAATAATGTACTGTTTCAACACACATCGCCATCCAATTCACCCACTTCTCATTAAAGCCCAACTTCACAAGAACACATCTCAAGTATCCCCAATACACCCTATCATATGCTTTGCTAATATCAATTTTGAGGGCTACCTCCCCTTTCCCCCTCACCTTACACTTCAAATGATGGATGGTTTCAATTGCGACCATCACAATATCTAAAATAGAACGTTAGAGACAAAAGCAGACTACTCCAATGACACACACTTGGAAAGAACATCTTTCAATCTATTAGCCAAAACTTTGGATATGATTTTGTATATGACATTACAAAGAGATATTGGCCTTAAATCACGCATGGTTGTTGGATTATCTACCTTTGGAATCAAAATGATGTTTGTGTCATTAAGCATAGGTGGGAACTCGCTGCTATCCAGCCAAGTGATACCGGCATGAAATAACTCAGGACCACATAGATTCCAGAATCGTTTAAAGAAAGCTGGGTTCAAACCATCTGGGCCCGGAGCCTTGTCCGAATGCATTTGAAACAAAGCCTCATTAAACTCACCAATATCAAAAGGGGCCGTCAGCTTGTCATTATCCTCCGCATTAACCACCCTTCGCATACAATCCACCACTAGCCCGTAATCACCATTCGCACCCTCAAACAAATGCGTGAAGTACCCATGCACCACGTCCCCTAGCGCCACTTGTGAATCAGCCACCGTCCCATCTTCACGAGTTAATTTGACAACAGCGTTACGGCGACGTCGAGCACTAGCCATGGCATGAAAAAACTTAGAGTTAGTGTCGCCATCCCTTAACCAATGCACTTTCGCCCTTTGCTTCCAAAAAGCCTCCTCTTGAGTCAATAACAAACTCAATCTCGCATTAACCTCATTATAGCGATGCATCGCCCCCACCTCCAACGAACCCCTCAACAACTCCATCTCCTCCTTACACTACAAGAAAACCCTTGTTTTCCCACCAGAATTTCCGACGGACCCATTCTCGTCGCAAATTTCCGACGGATTTCCGACCAAAATGTCGTCGCAACGGTTAAGAAGAAGGGGCGCTAAAATTCCTGCTTACGTTTCCGACCAAATTGTTTTTCGTCGCTAATTTCCGACGACTATTTTCGTCGGAAAACGCTAAAAGTCCGTCGCAAACGTGAAAACCCAATTAAAATACAACCTCTTCCCTCGAACCCTCTCATTTTCCCAAACCTCACTCACTCACTCTCCTCCTCTGAAATGCCATGGTTCTCTCCCTCCGCCCTCCTCCCTCCTCCGCCCTCCACCACCCTCCTGCGTCCTCCTCCATCGCTAAGCTTGCTCCATGGCTAGAAGATAGCCTCTCGTTCTCCCTCTTCCCGTACCTTCCACTCTCCCTCTCCTTGCGCGTTGATAACTCATATTTATATGAGTTATTTATACTTATTCAAAGTTAAATCATGCAAGTTCTCTGGCAATAGTAGGTTGTTTCTATTAAGTTTCTGTTAGTTTATTGCTTTTCAGTTAGAAAGGGGCTAAATTACAAATTCTATGCATTTTGGCACCAATTGGCGCCTTTGTGAGCGTTTTGATGCTTCTTGTGTTTGTGCAGTAAACTGAACGTAGCAACGTCCCTCATCACGTCTGACGAAGGGCAGCAGAGCAAGAAAGAAATATCTTATTTTTGGCGCACAAGAAATGATGGTCAAAGATCTAGAAGTGCAGAAGATCTTCTCTCTCCTCATCGCTGACGCGGCTGACGCACTGTAGCAGTGCAGTGTCATTTCAGAACAGAATTAATTTACAAGCAAGCTTGGAAGGTGGGGAATGACATCAGCAAGCATGTGACCTGCTGTTTTTTTTTGGCTATTTAAGAAAGCTTATCTCTCTCTACGAAAAGGGAGGGGGGAATCGACCCATCCATTCATCATCCACCTTCCTCCATTTTCCAGAGGAGTTTTCTAAAAGAAGTTCTGGACACAGACTTCTTCATTCGAACTCTCCTCAAGCTCCATTTTTTATTTCCATTCGCACCCATTACTGTGAAGCTCAGACGTTGCAACGTCTCTACAGCGTGCATGAAGGAAGGCTACTTAGGCGTATCTTCTGCGCTTAGTCTCCTTTTCTCTATGTGCGGTATTTGTATTTCACTTCCTCTTCTTTCTGTAAAGATGCTCAGCATGAGCTAAACATTTGGAGTTGGGTTGTTGATTTGCATGTAATGAACCTTTAGTCTAATGCTATGAAGTAATGATGTTTATGCGTTTTAAATCTTTGCATGTTAATATTTCCAAACTTGTTTTGAACTGGCCACTTAAAATAAGTAGATTCATAGGTACAGACATGGTCTATGAAAAGAACTCAAAGATTTATGTGAATGAAAAGGTGCACTAAAGACATTTAGGCATTTTTATCTAAGTCTAGATATAGAATGGATAATAGTTCATAGGACATTGCTGTGGGTACTTAAAATACAGGAGTAGGCCTACTTAGAACCTAGACATAGGAATTCTAGTACTTGAAGCTCTAACGTTTTGTGACTGAAAAGCACAGCTCTTTTGCAACAGCGTTCAAACGTTATAACGTCTATACAGCATAGCATTTGTACGTATTAACGTGTATACGTTATAACGTCTGACTAGAGGAGATTTACTTGCATACAGCAATCCAACTCATACCCTTCCATATTCACAACCACTTCCTGTTTACTTGCTTTATCTACGTTCTTAGTCTTAATACCAACTTTTAGTGCCGACTTATTACTTGTTTCACTTGTGTTTTAAAGACTTGAACTTTGAAAGTAAATCAATCCTCGTGGGAACGATCTCTTACTTTTTATCCACTTTATTACTTGTACGACGTGTATACTTGCACTGATATTGCAACTAGAACACACACGCCGCAAACAAGTTTTTGGCGCCGTTGCCGGGGATTGAATTTAACTTTTATGGTTCAAAAGTATTAAAGCACTAGGTGAAAGAATTTTACTGTGTTGTTCGTTGTTTCTGTATGTGAACAGGTAAACGTTACAGCGTATGCTTAGTTCCAGTTCAAGCTCTAGTTCAACCGAACCAGGGAGTGAATTTGCATTGTGCTTTATGTCTGTAATGTGTTTTCTTTGTTGTTATTACTATTATTGTTTGTGTTGAGTGTTTAAAAAAAAAAAGAATTATCCACTTTTATGCCATGGACCATTGGAGTTTTTACTTTATGCAAGAAATGAATGAATTGAATGCTCAACAAGAATGTTTCAATTATGATTTCCATGAGAGTAAATATCAAATGGGCTGTTATGAGACAAATTTCATGCCCATGACTGCCCAAAATATGGATTATGGAATGGGAAATGATGTGTGTGAGCAAGATTCATATCCTCAAGCTCAAACCGTAGGATTACATGAGGACAACTTTGAATTAAAAGAACTCTTAGCTCATTCCATTGAGTATATGAAGGTGTATCGTGACAACTCTGAAGCTTCATGTAAGAATGTAGAGGCTCACATTAAGATAATTATGGAGCATCTAAAAGAAGAGAGTTGTATTGGAAAAGTGGTTGAGCTAGAAGAAAAGAGTTGTATTGAATATATGGTTGAGCAAGAGGAAGAAAAAGAGAGTGTAAAGTATGAGCTTAAGTGTGGTCATTTGGAAATGGTGGAAGAAAAACAAAAAAATCGTGTAGTTATAGAAAAAGAAAAATTCAAAAATAGTGACAAGGAAGAAAATCCAAAGTTGAGGTATGAAGAGAGTCATGTGAAAATTCAGATTCAACCTTTGGTAATTGAAGAAAAGAATCCTCCGCAAAATGAGCTTAATTTTTTTCAAGAAAGGAGAAATTCATATCCCAAATGCTTATTGGTTGGTGCATGGGAACACTTGCTTCCATATGCCAAATACATGGGATCTCTGACCAAAAAGAGAAAGCGGAAGGATGATGTTTTCTTTTTGTCCTATTATCCACCCTAACTTGGGTTTGAATTCCAAGTCTGGCTGAGGACTCTTAAACCAAGCGCTACTGGGAGGCAGCCCAGAGTTTTTATTCTAATCCTTGTTGTTTTTGTTTCTATTTTTTGTTTTGTGCAGGAATGGAAGCTGAAGGTAGGAGAGATTCAAGACTCAAGTTATTGAAGTGTGGTAGACGTTATAACGTCTCTGTGTGTCTAGGACGTTGTCACGTTTGCTGCCTGGGTGAAGTTTTAAAAGAAAAAGAAGACTGCTGAAGCAGGCATCCCAGCCAGACAGAGTGGAAGGCTCAGG
Organism: Astragalus membranaceus; assembly: GCA_039519185.1. Classification (NCBI taxonomy): domain Eukaryota; kingdom Viridiplantae; phylum Streptophyta; class Magnoliopsida; order Fabales; family Fabaceae; genus Astragalus; species Astragalus membranaceus. Next base: position 14,944,532 of record CM076848.1, read on the forward strand.
TCAGGTGTTCTGAACAAGTAGTTTAGCCCTCTTTTTAGCAGTAGAATAGTTGTAGTTTTTAGTTAGTAGTCAGTAGTTTGTTTGCTGGTGTTGTGTTTGAGTGTCCCTCTCCCATTTTTGAAGATCAGTGAGCAGTGAGGACACTGCTCATCTTTGTGTCTGGGGGGGAGGATCATTTTTATGTTTTGTGTTTGCATAAAAAAAACAAATAATAATAATAATAATAATCAGTTTACTTTCCTACTCTATTAATCATCAAAAATGTTTCTCTTTGGGCTAAATCTAGTAATAACAATGTGTGACTTTGTGTGAGTAGCTGATGCATGCTTAGATGAATAGAATTGATTACTGCTTCCACACAAACTCTGTTTTGAGGAAAACCTAGTTAGCTAGGGACTATTTGATGCTAAAGCTAGTTTTGGTTGACTATGGTGATGGTAAAACTTGATTAAAAACTTAGAGTAGCAGTAGAAACTAAGTTTGGGGGGTATATCAGGTTGTACTAAGGCTGGGTGCAAAGACTGTAGGATGATTAGTGCCTGTGTAGTGTGAGTGCAGCGTTGTAACGTCTACCCGTAACGTTATAACGTATGCCGTGTGTGTTTGTGTGTTGTTTCAAATAAGTGGAAAAATCCACATGTCCTCTGTGTTTGGTGCAATTTCCCGAAACAAATACTGGGTACCCCAAATATCTCAATCCAAAACTGTCAAATCCAAAGGATCAAAAAGGAGAAAATCACAAAAACTCCAAACCAAAAGTGAAGTGAATCAAATGAAAGTTGCTCAGTAATGAGGGGTTGCAGTCCTCTGTGTGCTTTACGTTGTGTGAGTCAGAAAAGTAGTTTGCACTAATCTAGTCCTAGCACCCAAATTAAGACCCTTTGTCGTGCTTAAAATAACCCTCATGTCTTATGTGGAAATGTTAGCCTACTCTATGTTTTGAAAGATGTTATACCCTCACCATAATTGGAAACCACTCTTTCATAAGCTAGGATAGCTTCTGAACCTAGCTAGGAAAAGAATTGATACAGAGATCACACACTCACTTTGGGCATTAATGAATCTAGAATGTAATTGTGCATTGGTGCGTGAGTGTGTAGTGTAAGTCTGAAGGAATTAGCCCCTTGAGGAAATTTTTTGATCAAATGGATGAGCAGGGTGTAAACTGCTGGTGTATTTAATTTCTTGCATCTTTTCATATGCAGTGTTTCGATTGCTTGAGGACAAGCAATGGTTTAAGTTTGGGGGTGTGATAACTCATATTTATATGAGTTATTTATACTTATTCAAAGTTAAATCATGCAAGTTCTCTGGCAATAGTAGGTTGTTTCTATTAAGTTTCTGTTAGTTTACTGCTTTTCAGTTAGAAAGGGGCTAAATTACAAATTCTATGCATTTTGGCACCAATTGGCGCCTTTGTGAGCTTTTTGATGCTTCTTGTGTTTGTGCAGTAAACTGAACGTAGCAACGTCCCTCATCACGTCTGACGAAGGGCAGCAGAGCAAGAAAGAAATATCTTATTTTTGGCGCACAAGAAATGATGGTCAAAGATCTAGAAGTGCAGAAGATCTTCTCTTTCCTCATCGCTGACGCGGCTGACGCACTGTAGCAGTGCAGTGTCATTTCAGAACAGAATTAATTTACAAGCAAGCTTGGAAGGTGGGGAATGACATCAGCAAGCATGTAACCTGCTGTTTTTTTTTGGCTATTTAAGAAAGCTTATCTCTCTCTACGAAAAGGGAGGGGGGAATCGACCCATCCATTCATCATCCACCTTCCTCCATTTTCCAGAGGAGTTTTCTAAAAGAAGTTCTGGACACAGACTTCTTCATTCGAACTCTCCTCAAGCTCCATTTTTTATTTCCATTCGCACCCATTACTGTGAAGCTCAGACGTTGCAACGTCTCTACAGCGTGCATGAAGGAAGGCTACTTAGGCGTATCTTCTGCGCTTAGTCTCCTTTTCTCTATGTGCGGTATTTGGATTTCACTTCCTCTTCTTTCTGTAAAGATGCTCAGCATGAGCTAAACATTTGGAGTTGGGTTGTTGATTTGCATGTAATGAACCTTTAGTCTAATGCTATGAAGTAATGATGTTTATGCGTTTTAAATCTTTGCATGTTAATATTTCCAAACTTGTTTTGAACTGGCCACTTAAAATAAGTAGATTCATAGGTACAGACATGGTCTATGAAAAGAACTCAAAGATTTATGTGAATGAAAAGGTCCACTAAAGACATTTAGGCATTTTTATCTAAGTCTAGACATAGAATGGATAATAGTTCATAGGACATTGCTGTGGGTACTTAAAATACAGGAGTAGGCCTACTTAGAACCTAGACATAGGAATTCTAGTACTTGAAGCTCTGACGTTTTGTGACTGAAAAGCACAGCTCTTTTGCAACAGCGTTCAAACGTTATAACGTCTATACAGCATAGCATTTGTACGTATTAACGTGTATACGTTATAACGTCTGACTAGAGGAGATTTACTTGCATACAGCAATCCAACTCATACCCTTCCATATTCACAACCACTTCCTGTTTACTTGCTTTATCTACGTTCTTAGTCTTAATACCAACTTTTAGTGCCGACTTATTACTTGTTTCACTTGTGTTTTAAAGACTTGAACTTTGAAAGTAAATCAATCCTCGTGGGAACGATCTCTTACTTTTTATCCACTTTATTACTTGTACGACGTGTATACTTGCACTGATATTGCGACTAGAACACACACGCCGCAAACACGCTTTTGGCGCCGTTGCCGGGGATGTTATTTCAATCCTCCTTTATGTTATTTATATTGGGTTCCATGTAATTAGTTGGTTCTAGCTCCACTCAACCTTTCTTTCTTATCTTTTTTTTTCTAATGATTGTTTCTGTTTTAGGGGTCGGCCGCTCCGCTCCGCTATTTGCTATTAACTACATAGGTTTGTGCCCCACCTTAAAGAATTTCATCACTAATAGTAATAACTTCTCAAAATTTTGTCGCATCCGTTTGCTTGATCAAGACCTAGACAGTTGGGGCTAGGTTTCTTTTCCACTGTTTTGAATTTGACTATCCGGTAACGATGAGAATCATTTTGTGATGCTAAACTACTTTATTATCATTATTGAGGATTAGTAAAGAAAGCTTAAAATAAATGAATATTCTTTACTTAGATGTTTTAGTTACTAGAAAGATATTTGGCTTTCTTCTTTGCTTGTTTCTTGAAATGCTATTTGTGATAGCAATTGTCTGAATTTTATAATCTTTGCTTATATTTTGCTTATCTTCTGGATTTGGATGTGTTTCTCTGATATCTAAATGTAGAATATTAGTTTCTTTTTAAGCTAATGTTTGCAATTTGAAAGTTTGTGGTGGTGAGAATTATTTTTGTTCTGTTTTCAGAGTCCAGATGGGGATTTAATAGATTGTATTATATCTCATAAGCAACCAGCTTTTGACCATCCTGACCTCAAAGGGAAAAGACCATTGGTAATTTCATCCAACTCTAATTATTCTAAAAGAAAAATAATGATTTTGCTTTGAATTTCATATATCTACATGCCATAGAATTGGTTTGAATGTATTTTATTTGAGAGAGTAAGAGACTTAAGGTTTACAGGATCTACCAGAAAGGCCAAAGGGGTATCAAAATCACAACAATGAAACCATAACAGAAAGCTTTCAGCTTTGGAGTGATTCTTGTGAAGCATGTCCTAAAGGAAGTGTTCCAATTAGAAGAGTAACTGAGCAAGATTTTCTAAGAGCAAGTTCTCTTAGAAGATTTGGAAGAAAATCAAGAGGTGTGCGAAGAGACTCCACAGGCACTGGTCATGAGGTTAGTTAGTGTTACAATTACAAATGACATTTTCTTAAATTTGAAAGGAAAATATATATCTGCTGTATTTTTTCTTTTTTCTGCATTCTGTTATCAGTTTCATTCTTGAGAATGAAAAAGAATGAGCATGCTTTTATTTATCCACCAAAGTTCAATATTGATTTTCAAAACAAAAAGGACATTTGAAGGGACACCACCAACAAAATCTTGTCTCCTATTTGCAACTAAAAGTGAGATCAAAATCATTACTCACACAAGGAGGCCGCTCTTGTTATGTTTCTATTCTTTTTCATGCATGTATGTTGTTGATTGACAATTTTGATACATGATACATTGTAATGCAGCATGCAGTTGTTTTTGTGAATGGAGATCAATATTATGGAGCAAAAGCAAACATAAATGTGTGGACACCAAGGGTAACAGATCAATATGAATTCAGGACAGGCTCTTCGAAGCATGGATATGGCAAATTCCTCAAAATCACTAGAGTTAAGAATGACAATAAATGTGTTAACTTTGTCTTTCAATTGAAGTTAAGAATGACAATTATGTTCTGCTAACTTTTTGGTTTGTTAAGCTATTTGTTAAGTCATTAGTTATTCTCATTTTGTTTGAATAATGTGAAGACTTTCATAATGTGAAGACTTTCACTGAAGACTTTCATAATGCCTTTATTTTTTCAATTAGTTATTTCCTCCGAGTTTCAAAAAATGTGTCTTTCAAATCTGAATAGGAAATTGTTTCTGATTACAATGGTGTTCTGCAAAAAAAAAAGGTTAATTGGTGACGATATCTAATTTTTCAACTGGTATGATATCTGACTTTTAATAACATATCATTTTCTGATCTTATGCTTATGTGTATCCACACTTTAAGAGGAAATTATTGTATGAGTGGATTTAGATAAGTTCATACCTTTCAATTCAGAATAACATAGATTTTTGTTCTGATTCAAAAAACAAAAATTGAGTGTATTCAAAATAAGATATAGTATATCTGATTTTTGTTATAGATTTCAGAATAACATGGAGATTTTTGTATGAGTGGAAATTATAGTTATGATTCAGAATAAGATATAGTAGGACCACTATATTAGAAATGCTTGCTTAAAATTGAACTGCCCCTCTAACAATGATATCTACATCTTATACCATTTCGTTTTATGACTCTTGCTCTGTTCTACTTCTTAAATAGGTTTGCACTACAACTATTCTTCAGCTAATTTTTCTTTTGTTTTGGTGTTCACAGGTTTTGCGGTTTCCTCTAAAAGTAAGCCACTATGCTATTGTTGCTCTTTAAAGCTCTCTGTAACAGATGTACATGAATTAAGCAATCTTCCAACTTTGTTTTAATTTATTTTTCTGATTCTGCAGAAACCTAGGTACCGTGCATATTTGCTTCCTCTAATCTTCTTCATCTTCTTATTTTCATTTTGGTTTTGGTTTTGATTTGATTTTGATTGCTGCTTCTAATTTTATTTTGGTAATCTTCTTCCTCTAAGAAGTTCTGTTCTTCTGGTTTGTTCCCTTCACTTGGATCATTACTATAACTAGAGTTTCAGTATTTACATTGATATGTTGGGATTTATTGTTCTGATTGTTTTGCACTAATGAGAACAGTGAGATTTTGACATTAAATACTTGGCATTAAATACTTATAAGATTCATCTGTTTCCGAATCATGCTGACACTCTTTTGATTCTACTCAATTGGCTAATAGAACTTGTCGATATCAAATTGCTTACAGTATCTGTAGCTACTCTTTGGGTTCCAACTTTAACTTCTTTTCTTGTTAAATTTATATGACTTGAGTTACATTAAATTGGTCCTAATTCGTTACTCATTTCTTAGGTTCTCTCTTTAATTCCTGATTTATTGAAGGTCAAGCCCCCTTCTTGGTATAACTTGAAGTCACTCAAAGTAAATCTGGACACGAATCGATATATAATTTCCATGATCAGATAGAAAGATGTCAGTTTAGAGCTAGGTGGCAATTCAAGGAAAGAAAATGCCAAGTTACAAGAAGCGATTAGAAAAGCACGATTGAAACCATATTCATCCATACCTGATGGAATGGATATCCAACATTTTAAAGAGATATTTTTTATTTGGTTTTTGCCTCATCTGTTTTAGTGTAGTTCTGGCCGTGTAATACTCCCTCTTCTGTTGTAGTGCAGTATGCTTTTATGACAGATTTGTAAGTAGTTTTGTGTTATTTGATTCAGTACCCTTTGAACTTCTAGTGTGATTATATGATTATTTGAACTTCCAGTGTGATTATAAGTTGCTAGTCTAGTGTGATACAATTTCATAAGAACACTGCTAGAGTTTTTGATTCTTATTCTGATGTATATGTTGCTTTGACAATGCCTTTCTTCCACTGGTTAGTTGGTCCATTTATTTGTAAATGACAATATTTTGTATAAGAGAAGGAATTGCAATAGAAGTTTGGTTTAGTGAGGGTATAAGGACGACTGTTGGATTTAATTTTTTAATTTTTTTTAAAAATTTCCGACGAAAATGTGTCAGCGTTTGCGACGACTTTGCCACGGATATTTGCGACGGGTTTCCGACGACTTTGCGATGGAGACATTTGCGACGAAAAAATCCGTCGGAAATGATTTCCGACGAACGATTTTGCGACGACTTTTTGTCCGTCGGAAACGTCAAGTTCCGACGAAATTCTCTGCATTTGCGACGAAAATTGCCGTCGGAAATCGTCGATTTTCTTGTAGTGTTACACGTCTTAATATCAAGATGGTACCGCGCCCTCAACCTCCTACCCTAACTATCAATGGCACTGGTACAATTCTCCACCTTTTTCATCAAGACCCCTTTAGCTCCATTAGACCAACCCTCCTCAACAACAATAGGAAGATCGGCCTCCTCCAACCATGCATTCTCAAATCTGAACGGACGAATCGCTCCACGACGATGGCGTTCCCATAATGGCAACCAGAGAGGCGTGTGATCAGAGCGATCAGCAACTCTGTTGATTAGGCTACAATTCGGAAACAAATCAATCCAATCTTGTGTAGCAAGAACTCTGTCCAACCTTTCTTCTTTAAATGCGTCTGTGCCCCTCCCCCTACTCCAAGTGAACGGATGACCCTGCATTGGTATATCATGAAGCAAGCAATCCTGAATGGCATCTCTAAAGCCCCTAAGCACCCAGGGAGCTCTATCCGCACTACCTCTCTTTTCCTCATTAGACAGGAAATCATTATAGTCACCAACAACACACCATGGAAGTGAGTTGTCCCGAGCTAAAGTTCGAAGCAAATTCCACGCCTACGGCCACTTTCAGGACAGCCATAGAAACTAGTAATTCTCCAAGATGGGCCATTCACACTAACTACCTCAGCATCAATAAAATTAATAGAATAATTTGTTACCGTACAATCAAACGGGTGTCGCCATAGCAGCGCAAGTCCACCACTCTGACCTATACTATCGACTGCAAAAGCGGAATCATAACAAAGTCTTACACGAATCTCCTCAATCTTATCAGCATGTACCAAAGTTTCACACAAGAACAATACATCCGGTTGGTACGACCGAACGAGGTCACGTAACGAGGGAACTGCTCGTGGGTTACCCAGGCCCAAGCAGTTCCAACTTATGATACTCATTGCTCCTGGCAGGCCCCACTGCCAGGACCTGCCCATAAAAAAGAACGTTCATTAGACTGCGACAAACCCCCACCCACCATGTTGTTATTATTTTCTACACACTCCTCAGTTGACCCTTCACGCATCCTTTTCCTATCTGTAGCCAAATCCACCTCAGTCTCCATAATTACTTCATTAATCCCACGTGGCTCCTCTACCATCCCTGTTGGTGCATTAATACCATGTTGGAGTTGTTTCGGAAATAATAAGGTTGGATTCTTAAAAGCCTCCACTAAATGAGCAACCTCATTATTATTAACAGTCAAAGAATCCGTTTTGGATCCACTCCCTGATGCACCATCATTGCCATGATTACCATGCATGAAATTCGGCCCCTGCAGAGTTGAGGAGCTATCCGGGCCGGGATTGATTCTCCTCCCTCAACCACCTAGCGCCGCCGCTACTACCACCCCTCCTAACTTCAGCCCTCAACTCTGGTCCCCAGCCACGCGAACCATCATCAGCCTCCATCTCAAACAGGCGATCACAATCACCTTAAGCATGACCTTGCTTCATCACTTTTTGCAGATCTAAAGGATGGAAAAACTGAAAGAGAAAGTACCTTGCCCAGCCTCCCTAATCGAAACTCCTCTACCTGGCCTCCATACTCCTGCCATTCGTTCCTTCATGATATGCGTTCTAATGGGACGGTTCGTGAGGAACCTCCCCACCAAAGTTAACGATGTGTGTGCCCTAGCGTGTGACTCTTCCTCCTCTTTTACTTCAACCTCCACCAACGGATCCACCCCACTCATAGACATGACGAAATGAAAGATGAAATAGTACACGAGACAGTGCTTGAACGTAACGATGAAATCTAAAACCGTCTCACTAGGAGAGAACTTTTCCTACGTAAACCCTAGCAGAGCGTTACGGAGAGAAATAATGACATATTTCTGACAAGTATTAGTTTGTGGAGAACTGCCATTGCCACTTGCTTTCGTATTTAATTCATGGAGAAACTTTCTTATAATTTAAGGCATACATGTTTTTGGATTAAAGTTACAAATCTACGTTTGATTAAGTTTAATTTTGTAAACTTAAATTTGGTTAAAAATGGACTTATCATGATTTATGTTTAAGTACTTTTTTCTCAAAGATATGCTTAACAAAGTGAAATTTATTTAAATTTATATATATATATATATATATATATATATATATATATATATACTAATTAAAAGTACTTTTGAATGTGTAGTTATAGGAAAATGTACGAATTTAAGACACCACAGTGAGTCAGTGACCACAGTATGGTAAATGAAAAATGCAATGGTAGATTAGTAGTAGAACTTGCTAACATGACAATAGTAGAAGTCAAACTTGATTTGGCCATATGCATGGCAACGAAATCCAAACTTGTGGGTACCACCCAACTGTAACCCGTGTTTGGCTGGGAAACCCGCTTTGACCGGGGACGGGACGGGGATAAGTTCGGGGATGTTGATGTCAAGAAAATTGGCTTAATGCCTTCCTCTCTGTTATTGCTTCTATATATAATATTCTGAGTAATTACAATACATTGTGACAAATCTGCTATTGTCTAACTTATCTACCCATTCTAGGAAAGTAAATTATTTACAACAATCCCAAGTAGGTAGCTCGGTTGGCGAACTAGGGATACCGAAGGAGTGCACCAAAAGTGTGCAAGAAGGAGGTCCCGGGTTCAAACACAGGAAACTAACATTTCCCCCACCCTCACTAACCTTGCCTATCAAAAAAACTTATTTACAACAAGGAAGAATCAATTTGTGAAATCAATTCCTGATTTATTAGTTATTGACATCCCTCCTCAAATTGACGCGGGTCATCAAGGAGCATCAATTTGCTAACAAGAAACGGGTGACGTGGGCGAGGAACAACTTTGGTCAAAATATCTGCAACCTAAAATTGAGTATTAATATGAGGGATGGATATAACATGATTATCATAGGTTTCACGAATAGCATGACAATCGACTTTAATATGCTTAGTACGCATCTCTGAGCAAGTCGTAGACATTGCACGATACTCTGATTCAGTAGAGGATTTGTAGACTCTGAATTGCTTCTTACTCTTCCATGAGATTAATGAAGAACCAATAAACATGCACTAACCGGTGACAGATTGCCGAGTGTCAGGACATCCGGCCCAATCAACATCACGATAGGCAATCAGCTTAAGAGTTACCTTAGTGGGAAAGAATAGGCCTCGTTGAGAGGTACCTTTCAAGTAGCGAATTATACGACGAACAGCTGCCAAGTGAAGATGGCGAGGAGAATACATGAACTGACTTACCTGCTGAACAGCAAACAAAATGTCAGGTCGTGTAATGGTCAAGTAATTAAGACTACCCATGAGTTGTCGATACAATAAAGGATCGATCAAAAGGCCACCCTCGTCACAGTGGTATTTAACATTAACTGCAAGAGTATTCACATGATTAGCTGACTGGAGGCTAGCCATAGCAATAAGGTCTGTGGCATACTTATGTTGATGGAGAAAGATACCCTTGAAGGTAGAATGAACCTCAAGCCCAAGGAAATAATGCAAGTTACCAAGGTCTTTCGTCTGAAATGGGGCTTGGAGTTGTTGTTTAAGTTCTTGGATGGACGCTTGATCAGCAACAGTAATGATCATATCATCAACATAAAGAAGGAGTAGAACAATGCCTGTAGATGTGTGGTGAATGAATAATGAGGAATCATACTAACTCTGAATAAAGGAGAACCCAAGTAGAGTAAAACGGAATTTCTCGTACCATGCTCTAGGAAAGTAAATTATTTACAACAAGGAAGAATCAATTTGTGAAATCAATTCCTGACTTATTACTGATTCACAGTTGATACGCCCACGCCCCGAATCCGCTCAACAAAATATTAATTGTTTATTTTATGCATATATACTCGTTTGTTTTGTTTTATAAATTTTGTTTTTTATTTATTTTTGATCTATTTCCAAAAGAAATGTCTATTTTCATACTTTTAATTTTGTTTTTTCATTTTATTATAATTATGATTTTATACTATTAATTATCATAAATATAATTTTTATTTTATTTTTTAAAACTTAGTCATGGGTACCCGCGAGGAATTTGCCCCCGTTTGGGATGGGGATGGAGAATGCAAGACTCGACCCCGCTAGAGATTGGAGCAGGGACAGGGACAGGGATGCAAAACTCGCCCAAACTCGCCCCGTTGTCATGCCTATTTGGCCAATATATAGACAAACAATAAACCAAACAAATAGTCGAATTACGTTTAGGCAATTGAATATAATTTTACTCAAAGTTGGTTGTCCTATTCAAACCAAACATACTTATGACTTATTTGACTTATTTACTAGTATAAGCATTTTTGAGACTATTTGAGATAACTTATAGAAATAACTTATGATATGTCTTTTAGTTTATTTCATTAAGCTCTTAACTTCTGAAAACAATTAATAGCTTATATGATAGTTGATTTTGTTTTATCTTATATTATAGAAATTACTTGTACATAACCACTTATATGATAAATACGCATATTATAAGTATTTAATTAAGTATGTCAAAAGTATTTTTCAAAAGGAAAAAAAAATGAAATGTCGTCGTAATTATCGGTGTTCACATTAATATATTGAAATTGGTTTCATCAAATACAGTGCTGCTGAACTCAAACACATAACATTTTTGGACTTATAGATGATCAAACATTACATAATATTTCATAATATTATAAATGAACAACAGAGCAAGGACATTAATGAGGCAAACAAGCTTGCCCAATCAGTAGTTTAATAACAATAACAACAATTTACATAAAAAGAAAGACAACGATAACAAAAAAAAAGAACTTTACTAAAGGAATTCCTAAATAGACACTCCACCAATCTCACAACTTCAGTGCATATATAAATAACGAGACATATATAATACCCAACTGGAATAAATATCCTTAGGCGCATTGGAAACCAGGAGGGACATTTTTTTGACAAGCACTAAGAATCCAAGTAAGCGTAACAGGTACATTCAAGTTTAATCCAAGCACATTGCCCTTAATTGCAGTGCAAAGGCAAAGTGCAGCTTCCAAATCAGCCAAACCCTTTATGAATGTGCAACAAGGACTACCCGAAGGTGGATTTCCAATAACAACGTTAACAAGCCCCAAAAGATCAGCACAAACGCCTAGCTTTAACGTGTCCTTGGGACATTTTTCTTGGGCTGGCGTGGGTGCTGGCGAAGTAGGGGGGCAAGGTGTGGGATTGGCCTCAGTGAATGTTGAGTAAGCAAGCAGAGAAACCACCAAAATGGTGGCAGAGACTTGGTTGGAAGCCATGTCTAGCTAGTGAGTGGGAAGGGATGGTGATGCATGTGGCTTTTTTAAAAGACAATTGTGAGGTGTATATTGGTAATCTGAATGAGTGGAAGCGAGTGAATATTTAGTGTGATAACGTTTCCAGTTGGATTTCTTGTAAGCTTATGAAACGATGGGTTGTAATGTTTTAGTTTATTAAGGCTCCAATATTTGTCGAGGTGAATCTATTATAATGGATAGTTTACGGGGGATAATTTTTTTAAAAGTGTTTGATAAGACTAGTTTATAATATTTTTTCATTAGCTTTCATTTCGTCTTTTTTATAAGAAAAAGTTGGTCAACAGAATGATGTATTTAGTCCAAAATTTTTGACCACATCTACTTCGGTGACCAGCTTTGCCTTATAAAAGAGACCAGGGTTGTAGTGTTTTTTGAAATACTACTTGAAGTAGAATTTGAGTTTACAGCGTATCATTTTTCTCTAATTTTAACATTTATTAGTTTAACTAAATTCCCCATTGTTCTTCATTAAATAAATATTATCTTTTATTTTTAAACATCAATTACAAATGTCAATTTATGTCATTTTATATTTATAAGCTGCAGTTAAATCACTAATTTTACCACACTTTAAAATTCAATCTGCTAGCTTAATCGCTATAAAGTACCCGTTATCAACTCATCTGCTCTAAGGTAGCTAGCTAGCTAACTAGCTTATTCTAAATCCGCTAGTTTTTACCAAATAGAACCTAGGCTATATTATCTTTTACGGTTGTGATTTTTGAACACTCCAAAAAATCAACACTCATCGAACATCTTATTATTCTTATCTCTTCTGACGAACTATCTATTACATCTACCACTCCTCTCTTTTCCATATCTTTCTCTCTCACTGTGTATAATGAAAATGAGGTGTTCAAGAAACATTTTCCTATATTTATTTTTGATATTTTCAAAATTAGAAAGATGAACTCTAGAATGTATTTCACTATCTTATCCATATTCACCACTCCATATATCTGTGTGTAGATAATTTGTTAATTAAGATCGGTACATGATTAATGAGGTTTTGTTTTTTGTTTTTTTGGCATAATTACTTTTTCTTACGGCCCCTAAAAAGTAGATGGTTAATGATGTGCAAATACATATGGTTAATTCAATTCATTAATTTTATGTTTAATTAATTGCTTTTATACTACAATAACCACGTAATAAACTGAATCGACCAAATATTTGCATGACATTATAACCATGCATTCTTTTAATGAAACTAGACATGTACGTATTAGTGGGTTGTGAGAGAATTTGATAATCTATCAACCATGACTAACTTAACATAATTTTTAATTGTAAGTCACTAACGAGGTACTCTTTTGTCGGTTTTGAAAAATTGAATTTTTTTTTGACAAATGAAAAATTGAAGTTAATTATGTCAGAAAATTCATAATCATCAACCACATAACGAACTGAGTTAACTAAATATTTTTTACTAAGTATGGTGTGATTTTTTATGCTTCATTAGAGGTTGATAAGTTTGTTTAGATTTAGCTAATATTAAGTGTAAATCTGAGAATTATGTCTTTGTAACTGCTCTATAGCTAGCCTTTTTGCTTAACCATATTAACAAACTCGTAATTACCGGGGAAAAAAAAGTCGCCTAATCCATATTCCATTAATGGCCTGAAATTGGATTCATAAAATAAAATGCTTCTCAACTCAAACACATAACATTTTGACTTAAGTGAACAAACATAATATTTCATAACATATTAAAAATGAACAAGGACACTAACCGAGGCAAACAAGCTTGACCCTAATCGGTAGCACTGCAGAAAATCGACAGAGCTAATAGTGTGTGGACAGACTCAGCATTAACAACAACAACAATTTCCATAAGAATAAAAACAACAATCAGAAAAAGAGGAGCTTTACCAAAGGAATTCCTATATAGACACTCCACCAACTCATGATTTCAGCACTTATAACAAGACATATATGATACCAATTTGAATTCATCCTTAGGCACATTGGAAACCAGGAGGGACAGTTTTTTGACAAGCGCTAAGGATCAAGCTGAGTGCGATAGGTACATTCAAGTTTAATCCAAGCACATTGCCTTTAATTGCAGTGCAAAGGCAAACTGCAGCTTCTAAATCAGCCAAACCATTTATGAATGTGCAACAAGGAGTACCTGAAGGAGGATTTCCAATTATTACGTTAACAAGTCCCAAAAGATCAGCACAAGCACCTAGCTTTAACACGTCCTTGGGGCATTTTTCTTGGAATGGTGTCGGTGCCAATGGAGTAGGCGGACAAGGTGCAGACTTTGGTGGGGGTGTGGGCTTGGGGATTGGTGGTGGTGTGGGCTCTGTTACCGGTGCCAATGGAGTAGGAGGGCAAGGTGCAGGCTTTGGTGGGGGTGTGGGTTTGGGCTTTGGTGGTGGTGTGGGCTTTGCTACCGGTGGGGATGTAGGCGTGGGCTTTGGCGGCGGTGTGGGCTCTGTTATCGGTGGGGGTGTGGGATTTGGTGGTGGTGTGGGCTTAGCTACCGGTGGGGTTGTAGGCGTGGGACTTGGAGGTGGTGTGGGCTCTGCTACCGGTGGGGGTGTGGGTGTGGGCTTTGGAGGTGGTGTGGGCTCTGCTACTGGTGCGGGTGTGGGCGTGGGATTTGGTGGTGGTGTGGGCTCTGCTACTGGTGGGGTTGTGGGCGTGGGACTTGGAGGTGGCGTGGGCACGGCAACAGGTGGTGGTGTGGGCGTGGAATTTGGTGGTGGTGTGGGCTCTGATACCGGTGGGGGTGTGGGATTTGGTGGTGGTGTCGGCTCTGCTACCGGTGGGGTTGTGGGCGTGGGACTTGGAGGTGGTGTGGGCTCGGCAACCGGTGGGGGTGTGGGCGTGGGATTTGGTGGTGGTGTAGGCTCTGCTACCGGTGGGGTTGTGGGCGTGGGACTTGGAGGTGGTGTGGGCTCTGCTACTGGTGCGGGTGTGGGTGTGGGCGTGGGGTTTGGTGGTGGTGTGGGCTCTGCTACTGGTGGGGTTGAAGGCGTGGGACTTGGAGGTGGTGTGGGCTCGGCAACCGGTGGGTGTGTGGGCGTGAGATTTGGTGGTGGTGTCGGCTCTGCTACCGGTGGGGGGGTGGGATTTGGTGGTGGTGTCGGCTTTGCTACCGGTGGGGTTGTGGGCGTGGGACTTGGAGGTGGTGTGGGCTCGGCAACCGGTGGGGGTGTGGGCGTGGGGTTTGGTGGGGGTGTGGGATTTGGTGGTGGTGTAGGCTCTGCTACCGGTGGGGTTGTGGGCGTTGGACTTGGAGGTGGTGTGGGCTCTGCTACCGGTGCGGGTGTGGGCGTGGGCTTTGGCGGTGGTGTGGGCTCTGCTACTGGTACGGGTGTGGGTGTGGGCGTGGGATTTGGTGGTGGTGTGGGCTCTGCTACTGGTGGGGTTGTAGGCGTGGGACTTGGAGGTGGTGTGGGCTCGGCAACCGGTGGGTGTGTGGGCGTGAGATTTGGTGGTGGTGTGGGCTCTGGGGGTGAAGGCTCTGCTACCGGTGGAGGGGTGGGATTTGGTGGTGGTGTGGGCTCTTCTACTGGTGGGGTTGTGGGCGTGGGACTTGGAGGTGGAGTGGGCTCGGCAACCGGTGGGGGTGTGGGCGTGGGATTTGGTGGTGGTGTGGGCGCTGCTACCGGTGGGGGTGTGGGATTTGGTGGTGGTGAGGGCTCTGCTATCGGTGGGGGTGTGGGCGTGGGATTTGGTGGTGGTGTTGGCTCTGCTACCGGCGGGGTCGTGGGCGTGGGACTTGGAGGTGGTGTGGGCTCGGCAACCGGTGGGGGTTTGGGCTCTGCTACCGGTGGGGTTGTGGGCGTGGGACTTGGAAGTGGTGTGGGCTCTGCTACCGGTGGGGGTGTGGGCATGGGATCTGGCGGTGGTGTGGGCTCTGCTACTGGTGCGGGTGTGGGCGTGGGATTTGGTGGTGGTGTGGGCGTGGGCTTTGGTGGTGGTGTTGGCTCTGCTACTGGTGGGGGCGTGGGATTAGGTGGTGGTGTCGGCTCTCCTACCGATGGGGGCGTGGGATTTGGCGGTGGTGTGGGCTCTGTTACTGGTGGGGTTGTAGGCGTGGGACTTGGAGATGGTGTGGGTTCGGCAATCGGCGGGGTCTTGGGCGTGGAATTTGGTGGTGGTGTTGGCTCTGCTACCGGTGGGGGTGAGGGCGTGGGATTTGGTGGTGGTGTGGGCTCTGATATTGGTGGGGTTGTGGGCGTGGGACTTGGAGGTGGTGTGGGCGCGGAATTTGGTGGTGGTGTGGGCTCTGCTACCGGTGGGGGCGTGGGATTTGGTGGTGGTGTGGGCTCTACTTCCGGTGGGGGTGTAGGCGTGGGCTTTGGTGGTGGTGTTGGCTCTGCTACCGGTGGGGGTGTGGGCTTTGGTGGTGGTGTGGGCTCTGCTACCGGTGGGGGTGTTGGCGTGGGCTTTGGCGGTGGTGTGGGCTCTGCTACCGGTGGGGGTGTGGGCGTGGGATTTGGTGGTGGTGTTGGCTCTGCTATCGGTGGGGGTGTGGGCGTGGGCTTTGGTGGTGGTGTTGGCTCTGCTACCGGTGGGGGTGTGGGCGTGGGCTTTGGTGGTGGTGCTGGCTCTGCTACTGGCGGTGGGTAACCGTTGGCTTCAGTGAATGTTGAGTAAGCAATGAGAGAAAGCAACACCAAAATTGTGGCTGCAGAAATTTTGTTGGAAGCCATGACTAGCTAACTAGCTTGTAATTGAAAAGAAGCAGCAATATTATACTTTGAATGGCAAGGAGCAGGGATGTGTGAGGCTTTTTTAAAAGGCAAATTGTGACTTGTGAGGTGTATGTAGGTTGGAAATCTGATTGAGTGGAGGTGAATGAACAGTGAGATAACGTTTGTTATGTAGCTTATAAAAAAACGTTTATTTTGTAAGCTTCTGAAACAATGAGTTGTAATGTTTTGGTTGCATATTTTATCTAGCTAATAGTACTACTTGGTATTTTCAAAATCAGGAAGGTGATAATAATTTCGAGGCTGATCATGCAATAGCCAAGAATGACAAATATATTTTGTTTACTGAAACGGGCAGCTTTGGCTTATTGGCAGCATGTGGGAAAGAGCCAAGTAACGATAATGAGCACGTGGGATAGAAAGGCCGATTTTGTGTTTTACCAGATCACAAATAAACACCATACACATTATTACACAGTCACATATTTGAATTCGAACTCTAGAGTCAACATCCACATTTCACTGAAATTGCCAATACAATCAATAGTAGGAGATAAAAAGTAGCTAGTTTAATTAAAAAGGGATGAAAAATGTCGCAATATATTTTTGTTTATTTTTAGTTATTTTGTGTGAAAATATTGGAAGAGTTACTAGTCTCACTACTGCTGCTAACGAAGTAGCGAACACACCTGCTATATATATTGGCTGTGATATTGTTTAGAAGTCTTGCTAGATTGCTTAGCAGAATAAATAAAAAACAATCTAATATGAGGTTTTACCATCCGTATCAGTATGATACAATACTTGCTATTTTCAACAACCTGTTCATTAGTTGAATTCCTTTCTGGTACATTTTCAGTTGTAATTTTCTTCAAATTTCAGCTTTATCTTTGACATAATAAGGAGGTGGAACAAGCTTATAAGAAATTGGTCTCTTAACTTCATCATTTTCATTTTCTAATGAACTAACTTGAAGAAGCCTTTGAGCCATCATGGGATGAATTGTCAGCAGTTGTCTCAGTGCCACTACTGATATATTCATTCCTCCCTTGAGACAAGGAATCTCCTTTATTTCCTTCAGATGTAATATTGTATTTGTAGTCTCTTCCAATATCTTTCTGTAAGTTGTTTATTTTGGGGTTGACATAGTCTTTTTTCTTGTGCCATTTTACATTACCATAATCATTTTTGTGGCTCATGTTTAGGCTACTCCTGCAACAAGTAGCATTCCTTTATAGATATCTATGTTGTAGCATCATATGTTTAATTGTTTCGAAAAGTAAACAAAGCAATGATAATATTTTGTATCATGTTGCTTGTGACATGTTTGTAATAGCTTATAATTTTTGGTGTTATCTTTTTAAGTTCTGCTATACTATCCTTGTTATTATTTGGAGATATACTGTTTGTTGATATTAAGTTGATTTGTTTACATTTTGGAGCGTAGTCGTGGAACGTAGTTGGATGCAAAATATATTAAGTTGATTTGTCTGGGTGATGAGTACATTTGGATCCATTTTGCCATATTCAAGAGAAATTGACCGGCAATAAGGAAATATATTTGACTCAATTTTGCCATAGGTACGTAATTACATATTTGAACGAATTGGTAATACATCGCAGTCTCCATCTCTTTCTCTTCTCCAACAAATATCCAACACAATCTCTTCTTTTGTTGCAATCTCTCTTCTCTCTTATGCTTTCTATTTTGTTCCCCACCTTTTTCCTTTTTTTAACTTTGTTTTGACAGTTATGGACATAAAATGCTATTTCTGCCTTTGATGTCTTTGCTTAATTCCTTACTGCCCCTAATGGTTTAATACATCCATTTTCTATTGGCCTTCACTGCATTAATTCCTTTTATTGCTTAGCTTTAATTATATGCTTACTATGATGCTTTCATGCTGGTTTTGATTTTTAGTTTGTCTTATTTAAAGTCCATTGGAATTTATCCATGTGCATGTTTTTTGTGTGTTTGCTTGTGCACTTTATGATATGTACTTAGCTAATTATGTGATATATATTTGGTCCCGGGTTATGTACTTAGCTAATTATGTATTTAGCTAACTATGTGATATCCCAAGTAGGTAGTTTAGTTGGCGAGCTAAAGGATACCAAATGAGTGTAAGAAGGAGGTCCCGGGTTCAAACCCCGGAAACTAACATTTCTCCCACCCCCACTAACACTGCCTATAAAAAAAAGGCTTAATTGCAGTTTTGGTCCCCCTATTATGACCAATTTTCGATTTTGGTCCCTGAACTTTTAATTTGACGATTTTGGTCCCCCTATTTTCCCAATTTGAAAAATCAAAGTCCCCCACCCCAATTTTGACTCAGTTTGACTGACTGATCCTACGTGGCAGCCCACGTGGACTGCCACGTAGGCACACCCCCCCCCACCCCACCCCCCCACCCCACCCCACCCCTACACTGTTTGTCTTCCCCACCGATCCCCACCCCCACCCTCCACTGTTCCCCTTCGCCCCTCCCACCCCACACCCCACCCCCCACCCCCACCGTGAACCCCCCATCCCCACCGTGAACCCCCACTTCCTTCCCCTTCCCCTTCACCGGATCTGCGAGAGAGAGAGAGACGCAGAGAGAGCGACGGTGAGCGAGAGAGAGCGACGGAGCAACGGTGAGCGAGAGAGAGCGATGGTGAGCGAGAGAGAGGGAAAGCGAGGGGGGAGGGGAGAGACGGTGAGCAAGAGAGAGAGGGAAATCGAGGGGGAGGGGAGAGACGGTGAGCGAGAGAGAGAGGGAAATCGAGGGGGGGAGGGGAGAGACGGTGAGCGAGAGAGAGAGGGAGGTGCGAAGGGAAGGGGTCACGGTGGGGGGGTGGGAGGGGTGGGGTGGGGAAGAGGGGAAGATGCGAAGGAGAGAGAGAGCGACGATGGGGTGGGGTGGGGGGTCGGTGGTGGGGGGGGTTGGGGTGGGGTGGGTGGGTCGGTGGTGGGGGGTGGGGGTGGGGGTGGGGTGGGGTGGGGTGGGGGGGAGGGGGGTTCACGAGGAAGAAGAAGGGGTGGGGGTGGGGGGGGTGGGGTGGGGGTGGGGGGGGGGTGGGGGTGGGGGGTGGGTGTGTGCCTACGTGGCAGTCCACGTGGGCTGCCACGTAGGATCAGTCAGTCAAACTGAGTCAAAATTGGGGTGAGGGACTTTGATTTTTCAAATTGGGAAAATAGGGGGACCAAAATCGTCAAATTAAAAGTTCAGGGACCAAAATCAAAAATTGGTCATAATAGGGGGACCAAAACTGCAATTAAGCCTAAAAAAAATGTGATATATATTTGGTTGTGGTGCAGATGGTGTTTGTGGCTCTGCCTCCACCTAACTTGGCTATTTTGCTTCTGCTTTTGACTAGTCCATGCGATCCTCGTGTCCTCCTTTGAATTCTGTTGTGACTCTACATGATGGTTTGTTGGTGTTAGTATGGTGCTTCTTAGATTCGATTTTTCTATTCATGCAATTGCTAGTTTAGTAAATGCATAATGCGAGTTTGAATGGATGAATACTTACACATTTTATCAATCTCATGTTTAATTTTAGTTTTCAACATTTTCAACATCGATTATTTAAACAGCCGATGTTAATTAAATGTCTTTCTTCAGACAGCAAAAACAGTGATAAAACACCATTTTGAATCGGGTTTTAAACACCCGATGTTTAAAGTGGCATTTAACATCGGTTAATTAACTGATGTTAAATGTATCGCTTTTAGCATCGTGAGATTTAGCATCAGCAAATTACCGATGCTAAATATCTTTTCTACACTAGTGCTAATATAACTGTACAACAGAAGTACGGTTATAGGATCATGTAGTTTTTTTTTTGTTGACACAATATCTCGTGTTGTTAAAGATTACATTCATATCATTTTATGGTCAATTGATTACTTTTATATTATAATAATCACCACGTAATGAAATAAATGGATCAACCAAATACTTGTTCCGTTGTTCGTCATTAACTACAAATCTTTTGTAAGTCATTAACGAGGAGGTACCCTTTGAATTTTAAAAATTAAAGTTCATTATGTTAAAAAATTCATAACTCATCCCACGTAATGAAATAAGTTAACTATAGCTTTAGCTAATGTTAGGTGTGTAAATTTTAGAATTTTATCTTTGTAACTTCTATGAGGAGTGTACACTAGTGGAAAAAAATATTTAGTGTCGGTTAAAATGGACATTTAGCATCGGTTATCGTCCGACGCTAAATCGCCCGATGCTAAATGTCAGACATTTAGCATCGGGTGTTCAGATAACCGATGCTAAATGTCCATTTCATCATTGTTTTTGCGTCTGAAAATGATATTTAGCATCAGTTATTTGAAACAACCGATGCTAAATGTCCTGAAAGTGGCATTTAGCATCGGTTGTTCAGATAACCGATGCTAAATGTCCATTTCATCACTGTTTTTTGCTGTCTGAAAATGACATTTAGCATCGGTTATTAGAAACAACCGATGCTAAATGTCTTGAAAGTGACTTTTAGCATCGGTTGTTTCAAATAACCGATGCTAAAAGTCATTTTTGATAAAAAAAAATGACATTTAGCATCAGTTGTTTCAAACAACCGATGCTAAATGTCTAATTTTTTTAAAAAAATAGACATTTAGCATCGGTTGTTTGAAACTACCGATGCTAAATGTCTAAATGTCTAATTTAAAGGCAGTGCCAAATTCACTGCCAAACTACACATCCCACACATCATTTCCTAAAGACCAATTCCATTGTGATAATCCAAAAATCAACACTCAGCTTGGAATCAAGCATACAATACAAAAGAAATTTAGTAGGCAAGATCACAAACACTAGTGCAAAAATGAGATTAGAATTAGACATTTAAAGTCAGGCACACATATGCTTGACTTTATATGTTGACGCGGTGGCAAACTTGTAATTAAGAGGCAAAACTCGCGAGTTTTAAAGTCAAGCGGATACACGCTTGACTTCTAAAGTGAACAAATAGGGAAAAAATTAGACTTTAGAAGTCAGGCGTGTATTCGCCTGACTACATAAGTGACGCGGTGGCAAACTTGTAATTAATAATGAAATTATTTGTTTCTATTTTAATACTTTAGAAGTCAGGCGTGTATTCGCCTGACTTCTAAAGTACTAAAATAAAAAAAGAGAACTTCGCGAACCCTGGCTATCTCTCGCATTACGCATAACCCTAAATTCCCTTTTCTGCTTCGCATACGCAGCCGACTCTTCCTTTCTCTAACCCACGCATATGCAGATACTCAGAACTCACCCTCAGAAATCTCAGAAACTCACCCTCACTCGAACTCACCCTCACTCGAACTCACTCCTTCACTCTCAGGCGTTCGTTCTTCTCTTCGTTCTGCTCTCAGATTTCTTTACTGCTCTCAGATTTGAGTTGCTCTTCGATCTATGGCCGATGATCCTCTTCTCTCAACGCCGTTCTTCTCTTCGCCTTCTTCACCTAGCTCTGCTAGGGTTTCACGATCTCAAACTCAGATGCAACGACGATTCACAACGAAGCTTCGCGGTGTTGCCAAAGGTGCCAAAGGTGCTGCCTTTGTCTCTACCACACGCCAGCTCTGTGAGGGAGTGTCGGATCTGTGATGAACGTCGCGGTGTTTTGGACGAAGGAAAGGAAGTCGACAGCGAGGAGAGAGGGATGGTGACGGATCTGATCATCGTACGGTGGCTGATAACATCTGCAAGTTTGCGAAGAAGGGTTTGACTCCATCACAGATCGGTGTCATTCTCAGAGATTCTCACAGAATCGCTCAGGTTAAGAGTGTTACTGGAAGCAAAATCCTCTGAATCCTCAAAGCTCACGGTTTGTACTTTTCCCTTTGTAATTGCGCATGGAGTTTGTGTTATTTGTGTTATCTGAAGAAGTGAAAATTTGAACCTATTGTTTTCTGGAAAAAGGATCTCTCCTTGTTGAATGGATTTTTAGTTTGTTTCACTTTATGTCTGGAATCAATGCTGTTGTAAAACTGTGAGCTTAAAGATTTTGTTATTTTGCATTTGATTTTTATTTTGTTTTGTGGTGATTATTGCTGCTGGTAAAGATGATCTTTGAAATTACTATTCGTTTATTCAATAACTCATTTTGATTAAGAAAATCAATGCTATGTTTCTGTATCAAGAGTATCAGTGATGAAAAATTCTAATTCGTTATCTTTGCACTTTGATTGTTAGTAAAGAAACTTAAGGGGAATTGTTAGTGAGATGCTCCACTTATAGCTATATTCCTCTATATTCTTTATTCCATATGTTTCAGTTTATTGAAATTAAGTTCTTTATTTTGTTGCTTTTTGGTTTCCCAGAGAGCCATGCAATTTCCATGTCAAATTTGTGTGCTTGGATTTCTCTATGGAGTCTGTCTTCCATCTTTCATTCGTGCTTCTCTCACTTCCTTTGGTCACTTTTCATTCTCAAACATCTCAATGCTTAATTTATCATGGAACTCTTATCTTGGTAGCAACATCAGTAAGTCAATTTCTTTATCTTTGCTTTTTATTTTATATCTCTGAAGTGTCACATAGAATAGAACATGAGCAACCATGAACCATGGCACTTTATAACTGGTTTATGAAGATAAACACAAGTGTATGTATAACTGTTTCCTCTTGACAATTCTCTTCTTTTGTTATTATGAACTCCTTCTCCTTTTCGATTCTGTTGCGTAAGAAAACAAAACCATAGATAGTTGTTATGTTCATCATGATTTTGATTTGATTGAATTATTTCCTTTCAATGGTGTTTAGCTATAATTTACAATTTCCTAAGGTCACATGGCTTTGTATTATCATATGATAATGCTAATCATTATACTGACAGTTATGCAGATGCACACACCATATTTTAATTGAGTAGCTCTAGGTATAAGGTTTAGCTTATTGAAAACTACAAGATGTACCAAGGGCAAGTACTCTTTTACTCTTTCTGTTCATGAGATGACAATTTAATGTTTCAGTACAAAAGGTTACTGTAGGTGCCTCCAAGTATATTGCCTCTGTTTGACTACTCGATAATTTTGATGCATTTGGTAATTTCAATTTCAAGTGAAATACGTCCACATTATATCAATTATCTCTGTTCTCTACTCTCTGTAATTGTATTGATATTTGTGTATTGGTAAATGTATCTTGTTAGAACTTGGAACAACTAGTTTCTAATACATAGTGCATACAAATCAACCTGTTATAATATATATATATATATTGATTTAGCTTTATGACTATTATTGGCTGCAGCTCTTATTGTTTCTGTCAAGATGGGTAGTATGGGTGCTCAATTGTGCCTTTGTTGAGCCTCTATCTCATCACAGTGGGCAAGAAAAATACTTCCAGCTGCTGTGTTTTGTTCCAAACAAGTTTGAAGGCATTTTGGCTTGGAAATATGGTGGCTGGCAGTTGGGGTATTTTGCTATCATGAGATCGTGGATCAATTTGGTTTGGCCTGGTACATCTTATAGTTTTACATAACCATTAAAATTTAAAATTACTTTTTCTCAAATTGCCAGTTTCCTGAATGGAAATTTGTATACTCGCAACAGGTCAGTGAAGGAAGTGCAAATGGCAGCGAGAGGAATTACATATTATTGGTCGAGCTATTCTTGCGGGGCACAAAACATTGGTAAAAGGAAAAATTCAGGTACAATTCCCACTAGCTCTCTTTTTTTACTCTGATTTGAGATTATGTGAAGGAGCAGATCATGTTTCCCATTCTATCAAAACCACATTTTGTCATTTGGATGCTTGATAATCACGACTTGCATGAAATAAACCACTTAGCAATAAAGCCACATTTCATTTTGAATGTTGTTTTAGATGCCTTCTAGTTGCTTTCCTTCATTTTGAATGCTAAATTGGTTACTGTTACAGTAATGCCTTCTAGTTTTTGATGTGAAATGAGAGTTTTTATTTTGTTTTGGTGTTTAATTTGATATGCTAATGTGTGTTGAATTTCTTTGTCAGAGTGTAAGAGTTTTAACTGTGAATATGCTTTATAAACACTACAACATTTTTAGTCTCTAACAACAATTGAAAATTGTTGCCAAAACTATAAAAAATGTTGTCTAAAAGTATAGGCAACATTTTTCAAGTGTAGACTAAGCCAGTGTTACCTATTGTCTAAGGCAACATTTTTTCATACTTTCAGGCAACAATTGCAAAAAATGTTGCCTATAGAATCCGAATAGGCAACATTCATCATGCAAATCTAAGGCAACATTTAGAGAATGTTGCTCCATTTAAGTACATGTCATGACTGTTCCCTAAACTTAAAAAGACAACATTTTAAAAATGTTGCCTTTTGCATATAGGCAACATTTTTTGATATAAGAGACAGTTTTAACATGTAATCAAAACTCAACATAATATAATCCATTAAATTACAAATAGAATCATAAAATTTGAATTTATGTTCAACAAGCGTTTAATTCAAATTATAATGACAAAAACTCATTAATTATACTAAATAGTTTTAGTGCCAAAGATATAATCTATAATGGTAATTAAACATTAAATGAGTTCAAACACCAATCCAAATACATAACTAAAAGACCAACTTGTTAGTTGATTTTGACCAAGTTCAAACACGAATTCAAATACATAATTGAAATACCAAGGGCAATATCCATAGGCTGGTCTCGTTATTGTTACTAAATAATAGCATGGGTTATTGTTACTAAAACAATGGCATGGCTTTCATCCAGCAATTGACGATCTAGTTGTTCCTGCAGCATGAGAAGGTAAAATGAATTAGTAACATCTTAATACGCGCAGAAACTTACTTTTGCATACCATTCAAAGTCGGAAGTAATTAAGATTCATAGAAAAGAGCACCAGCGATGCTACTCGATGATCACTTCAGCATTAGCACAAGACTGAGTATGTGACAAGCAGAGATTGAAAATAAAATATGGAAAGAAAGAATAATCCAACAAGCAATAGATTAAGATATTTGAGGGTCTTCCAATGTTAATTGAGCCTCATTTAATGTTTGGCGCTGGGCAGCTTGGCATTGAACTTAAATTATCCATGAAATAAAAAATGCCCAAATGGAGGGTATGCTATGTGCAAACTCAAAAAGCCAACAAGTTAGCTTACAATTTCTTCAACAAAGCAAGCAAAAAGTAAGAGGGTGTTTCGGTATCACACAGTTCAATTAAGCACTTCTTCAACAAGTGTTTATCATATCACAGACTGAACAACGCCCCCCCTAGAAAAAGAGGAATAAAACATGCTTACTGAATACTGAGACATAACAAAACCATAGGGTGTTTCTTTAAAAAACAAAATACTCATATATCCTCACATGTCAGAACAAGAATTTCCTAACACCCAATATCAAGCATCTAAATAATAGTAATATTAGATAAAGTTAAAAAGACCACAGCAATAAAAAGTATCATTACTGTGTGACCAACACAAAATACTTGCACAAAATTGTGACAACACAAAATTCTTGCAGGCTTTCAAAGAAGTCAAGCATTTGAATAATATTTTCATGCTCCAACTTTCATAAGATCTGCAAAATTCATGAATATCAAATGCCACCAGTCAACACAAGCACTTATAAGTAATTTAGCAGAAACAACATCAAAGGCTTTATCCTACCAGGTGGAGTTAATAATATAGATGAACTGCACCAACAGCCAACAGCCTCTAGGAAACCAGATCTTCAACAAACTCAGCTAAAACCAAAGATAACAACATATTCTTTGAAACATAAAAATGAAGTGAAGCAATATAAATTGACAAATTAAACTATCAAGGTTCTTATTCACAGAAGAGCCTTCATACCTTGCACTTGCAGCAGTCATGGTTTACATATAGGAATAGGAGGACCCTGCCTCTACGAATCCATGTTCTACAACATGTAAAGTTTTAGACCTAGGGTAACCATTTCCACCTTCAAGACGTTAAATTTTCAGCAACTGTAGCTAATGAAATCCATCGACTCACTTGATCTTGATTATTAGATTTGGGGACACCATTTGCTTTCTCGGTGTTTACCCCTAACTAGATTTTCAAATAGGTAACTAAGTTTCAGAGATGGGGTCATAAACAAATCCATAATCATAAACAAAATGGCATCATAGTTTAATCAAATCCAATCCTAAAGAAAGAACTTAACAAAAAAACAAATATTTAGGGAGAGCTAAGATCACTTTTTTGTGAACTATTTGGGTTATTCCAACCAAATCTTCAAATGATTCCATACTAATTCCAAGAAGCGACGAAGAATCTTTACGTAGTGGTGAGTTTGCTGAAAATAAGAGAAGTGACAACTATCTTTCTGGGCACCTCTTTATTCCTCACAGAAGAATCTTTAGGCAGTGGAGGTTTGCATTATATAGTCTGAAGGCAAGACAAAAGGTTTCCACTCATCTTGATTTTCCATATGAGACAAAAGGTTTGCATTATCGTGGTAGGTTTGCAATATAGTATGGGTATCTCTTTAATCCTCACAGATGACCAAAGAGCTTCTCCAGCTGTTGTACGAAATCCATATAAGAAGAAGACTGTTATGGACAACTAAGCTAATCAAATAGAACCTCACCAAAATCAATACTCAAAATGATAAAATAGGAAGCTTTTTAAGCAAGATGTCAAATGCTTTGCTTCATCAGGAACTTGCAACAAATGAACATTGTAATAAAATAAAATTTGTGCATCAATAAGAATAAATCTCATAAGAAATTTTCAGTAAAAGAATGAGGGAAAATATGTTTTAGAAAGAGCACGACATTTGATGACCCTGTTGCTCACAATATTAAGGAAACAGATATTACACGTCAACCAGTTCCCCAAGTCCAGGTTTTGACAGCGACAAATCAAATGCAGCAACCATGATATACTTGTTTTTTCAAAGGGAGAAAACAAGGCATAAAAAAGGCGTAGAAGAATTTGAAATCACAGGTAACATTAGAGTCAAAACCTAAAGCTATTTAGAAGAATTTGAAATAAATCATGTCAAATAACAAAATAAGCAACCATGGGTCCTGAAATACAAGTTTAAAACCTTTTTTGAACCCTAACTTGAAATTTCCCAAAACCCCCAACCAATTTCAAGTAAGAAGATACTAACCCTCAAATCAAGAAGCTCTGCCTGTATCCTCCTTCTTCTCTCAAGCTTCCTTTCTCTGGACCGATCCTCCCCTTTCTTCTTCTACCCTCTTCTTCTCTGCCTAACCCTCAAAACAAACACAGCCAACACTGAAGAAGAAACTTAAAACTGAAAGTTAGAAAGGAGAAGGGAAACAAATTGAAAGCTAGACATGCACCTTCGTGAAAGTGGATGAATCTCGACTCTCGAGCGAGCAGCAGAAAGGGAAAGAAATCCGAAACGTTGTGAAGGAGATGTGTGTGAGGAGAAGCGATAAAGAACAATCAGGCGTGACGAACACCGACAATGGAATTTCATAACGATTGTGGTGGTAGGTAAACGAGAGTTTTGGAATGTGGGGGCGAGCAATCGAGTAGAGAAGAAGATGGAGTTTTTGAGCGTCGTGAACGTGTGTGAACGAAACCATCATGGGGAACTCAGAATAGGGTTTTTTTTTGTTAAAAAAAAATAGGGTTTTTTAATTGTACCGTACTGTGAAATATTTTTAACTTATGTGAAGAGCTTTTGTCAAGGAAAAAATAGGAGCCAAGAGTTAGCGCCCACTTTTCACAAAATGAAAAAAATACCGCCAATAATAATTAATCTTAATAGATGGTAACAAGTAGAAAATGTAACCTTTAAGAAAATTTAAAGCAACAATTCTCAACTGTTGCAAACAAATTGGTTTAGTTACAAGGGAACATTTACTAAGTGTTGCAAACAAATTGGTTAGTTACAAGTTGATAATGTTGTTATAGACATCTTAGGGAACATTTACTCAGTGTTGCAAAAAAGATGTTGTCTAAAACACTCAATTTATGGCAACAGTTCTAGAATGTTGTCTAATAATTCTTAAGCAACATTTTTCACCTATTAGAAAAACATGTGTTGCCAAAGACCAAAAATGTTGTAGTGAAAGTTTCTTTCTTTGTTTTTCTGTCAATGGTTTCTCTATATTGTCTTATATATGTGGCCTCATAGCATAAGTTGAGCTTTTTGTTTGCACATGCCTTGAAGTTTAAGAACTTAAAATGGATTGTTCAGAGTTTCAGAACTATAGTCTCTTCAATTGACTCTGTAGAAGTTTTGTGTATAAAAATTGATTGTGAATGTGCAGATTAAATTTAGATTTTGTTTCCCTAAGATGTGTGTGTTGTCATCACTTTCATAGAATGAATTTTTATCTTTCATTTTTTTGGTAAGTTTGATGGTATGGCTAAATTAAATATGCTTCATGCATCTTGCCTAATACTATTTGTTTTTGAAGAACAATGACTGAGTTGTATTTGAGGATTCCAGATTTGTTGGCTTTTAAATTTGTTTATCAAGAAAAGTATTAGTAATACAGTTTGTAGTATTCATGAAATAAAGGGAGTTTTGAGAAATTTCTTTGTACCAGCTTCTTTATGAAACATGTCTCTGCATATGGCTGTTATCCTATTATGAGCCAGCAATTGAATATTTGGCTACTTCAAGGACCCTTCCAAGACTAATTGATGTTGTTAAGAGTTCTACAAAAGAGAAGGTGTGACTGACTTGTTCCATTTATGTTCATTTCATTTTTTCTTTTCTTGCAAACATATGTTATTCGAGTTTCTTATCTCTTGGCAATATCATTATTAGTTGGTATAATTATATATGATGGTTGTATTAACTCTGTTATATTTTCATCCATGCTATGGTAACAACTAGGAACTAGAAGTTAAATACGTTACACTTGCTGGAAAAAGAAGCCAATATTCTAGTATAATGCAGGGTCCCAATATTCTGTTAGATGATACCCTTCCGACTGAAGTTGACAAGAACCCGCTGAATGCTGTGAAGGATTCTATTGTTCAGAGGTAAACACACAATACAGTCAAATATTTAGCTGTTTATCGATTATTTTATTGCACTTTGATCATGATATTTTATGTCATTTAACAGGTTTCAGTGGGGTGCACGAGAAGGACCTCTGTGTGATGAGCCTATCAGAAATGTCAAGTTCAAGATTGTTGATGCAAGGATTGCCGCTGAGTCGCAGCATCGTGGATCTGGCCAGATCATTCCAACAACACGACGAGTGGCTTATTCAGCTTTCTTGATGGCTACCCCTCGGCTTATGGAACCAGTGTATTATGTAAAGGTGAATATCCCTGCTATTTTATACTTCAATGATGGCAGCATATATTATTTCTTTAGATTGTTTATCATTTTGATATATTTAGATTGTTTATTTCTTTAGATTGTTAATTCATCATTTTGAACTATCCTTTTGTAATTTTTGCATAACATTTGTAATGTTTCTTCTGCCAATAGGATAGGAAGGAAAAGCTTGGTGAACGAATTGTTTCTCTTCAGCAGCTTGTTTCACCATATGGAAAGGTATGCAATAATTGATTCCCGACACAATATGTATTATTTGACAAGAACTGTATGTTGTTCTATATCTGTTGGTCTTTACTGCATATTGATTGACATGCAGTTTCATTGATGATATTATTTATGGGACATGTTATATGTTTGTCATTCACAATGCACTAGTGGTTTTTCAAAGCAAAATCTGATTATGTAAAAGAACCAATTCCTGATGATTCTATGTATAGAATCTATATTCATTACATAAATTCATATACTGTATAACTTCTATATTGCTAAATAAGTTTATTTTGTCAATCAGGAACTTCATCCAGGCATAGAGATATGTATAGAATCTGTCTTTGATGTTGTTCACAAGGCAGCACATCATCTTCTATCTCCATCAGAAGCTTGTAGGGCATTATTCAGGTTGATTTCATCTCAGGCAAGTGGGATTAAAGAAGATTATGATGGTGTTGAAGGTGATTCCATCAGAAGCTTGTAGGGCATTATTCTGTTATGTAATCTTTTCATTTTAGGCTGGAATTGGGAATTGTTTGGGAATTCACTGTTTCATTGTTTTCTTCTCATTTTCCTTGTAATTCACCATATCAATTCAATGATTCATATATTTCCTTACTCTGTTTTAGTTACGAATCAATCTGTTGTTCTTCTTTTGGCACCCTAGTTATCAATTATTATTTCCTCATATGTTTCTGCTAGAGGTACTAGTTTAGCATTGATCTCTATCTTGAGACATATGAGGAAGGGAATTCTGTGTATATGAGATTAAACCAAAAATTTGAAAAAAAAAAAACTTTTAAAGTCAGGCGCAACAATGCTTGACTTTAAAACTACTTACGAAGTCAGGCAAGAATAAATGCTTGACTTTAAATCATACTTACGAAGTCAGGCAAGAATAAATGCTTGACTTTAAATCATACTTACGAAGTCAGGCAAGAATATATGCTTGACTTTAAATCATACTTACGAAGTCAAGCAAGAATAAATGCTTGACTTTAAATCATACTTACGAAGTCAGGCGAAATAACTGCTTGACTTTAAATCATACTTACGAAGTCAGGCGAAATAAATGCTTGACTTTAAAACTGACTTACGAAGTCAGGCGAAATAAATGCTTGACTTTAAATCAGACTTACGAAGTCAGGCTATCGCCTGACTTTAAAACTCCTGACATACAAAGTCGACTTAATAAAAGTCAAGCGGCCGCCTGACTTTAAATCCCCTTTTCGCCTGACTTTAAATCCCTTTTTTGCACTAGTGAAATATCAATTACGTGATACATAAAAAATTATTGTTTGAATCCTTTTCACCTATCAAGCAAATCATGTAGAAAAGCACCTGCAAGTTGAGTTCGTTTCTTTTGACATCCACTTAAATTAAATCCTTTTCACCTTATACTCAAGCAAACTGTGTGCACATCTATGACATTTAGTTGCATTACAGCCATCTACCTTTCTCTACTTCTGGAGGGAACATAACTTTTTTCACACTAAAACCAATTGTTTGTTCTTGAACATCATTTGAACCATCCTCCTCCTTTCTGTCATCTCTCTGATCTAAAACTGTTGAATTCCATATCTGCTGCTGCTACAACATAATATCTGCTGCTGCTGCACATAATGAAACAAGGAAGCTCTTGTAAATCACCTAGATTTCTGAGATAATCATGTGCTTTAACTGAACTTTTAGAGTGCTCATCACAGTTATTAACTCCACCATACATGTCGAAGTGCTTCACAGAAACCAGAATATGTAATACAATCTTCATTATCAGCCTTTGGAAAGGCAAATGCATCACTCTCTGTCAGTGAAGCTCTTCGCAATAGATACTGAAAATGAAGAAAATTCTGGCGTATTTTAACTAATTCATTGTCAAATGCTCATTATGCTAAATGAAAAAAATGTTAAATCTATAGGAAAAACATGTAGCCTAACAAAATTAAATACATATTAAATCCTAGCAAAAATGTTATACGACTACCTTGAACATGCCAAACACTGGCTCACTAACACTAAATACCTAAAATAGAATTAAAAATGTGACATTTCCCATTTATAAAATCACCTGGATAACTGTTTTTGATCCTACAACTGCTTCAATCTTCTTCCAATCACGGTCAAATCTAAAACCAACCAGAAAAGACACAATGAGAAAAAAAGCAATGGTTGAACCGAACTGCTCGATAGCCATCCTAACCATTTCACATTTGTCATCTGCACATGACACATGTTAGCCATCTCAAAAGCAACATTAACATGATTTTAAATATTCTATCAACAAAATATCAATCCTGCTGTCAAAAACAAAATATTAATCCTAATACTTGATTATATTAACAAATTACCATCTTTTGTAAGTCACATAGTTTAGATGGATCCACAAAGCTATGAGGAAGAAGCTTAAATATCTCTTGTGCACCAGAACAAACTACAAGAAAGGAAGAGTCAAACTTTAGTACAATAGTCATTTTTCAACATTAATAAAGCAACAACAACGCCTACAGAGACTGTAGTGTATACCATTTCCTGTGCCAGTAAATACAAAAACCAGGGGACAAAACCCCAGTGGCAATCCCTGAGTTGCAATTTCTTCACCAACAGAAATGATAGCAGCCTTAGCAGCAGCCAAAGAAGGGTACATATAAGATGATCCCAATGAAAGAAAAGGTGTTGAATATCCAAGACTTAAAAACCCTGAATAGATAACATAACAAATTTATTAAGTTTAAATATCAATCAGTAGAAAAAGCCATACAAGTTGATAATATGATGAGAAACATACGGTGTCCTAATCCACGTAAAAAGTCAATCATTCCAGCTCTACTAGAAAATTTTCCAAATGCAAGTAACCTTTTCCCGTTTTCCCCAACAATCAATTCATAGTCATATAAAGATGCCCTCTCAGCTAGAATCTAGAACACAAAAACAATACCACAAGGTCATTATACCTCCAGAATTAGCTGCTCTTGGCATTCACTGCAAACATCAATAGTCAAGAAAGGTCTTGACTTGAACTGCTTACCACCCAGGACAATATTCCTAAAGGAGTTGATAAGATCTTCTGCATGAAAAGTTCAAGATAGAATGAAATACTCAAAATAAACCAATTCAAAACAAGACCTATTATTACCTTCAACAATCCACAAGTCATTACAAAAATCTAATTAGTACTACCATAAGTTGATTTTAGCTAAACTAGCACATTCCAACTGTCTCTCTAAATCATTATCATTTGCAATAAGTAATACAGAGAAAATCAAAGATAAAGAGATAAGTATTAAGTATATACATACATCTGGAGAAGTAGTCTTTAAATTAAGGAACTCAATCTCAATAATGAATTTTCCAGTCAGTGGAACCTCAACTGCCCAAACAAAGTCCTCATTGGTCTTGATCACTTTGTCCTTTATCTCTGCATCATATCAATAAGAGAAATCAGTCAACACTAGAAACTGTTGAAAAAAAACATACTGAATTTCACAGCAAAACACCTCTGAGAAATTGTGAAAATGCAACTAAAGGGGCATAAACCACAAAAATCAAAAAAACTTGTTTTTTATATAGTAAAAAATCAAAACAGATAATACTTGGTAATTATTTATTATATAGTAAAACAATTTTTAAAATCTATAAAACCAAAACACAATCAAACAAGTCCTTGAGCAATTATCAGTCTGCAATCATCATGCTGTTTTGTACTGAGTGCAACAATACACAACAAGATGCCAAAATCAAAGATTGATTATTTTCTATCAACAAGAAATGAAATTAGAAGAGAAAAAATAACTCAGAAGTTGGATGACCTGGATGTGTCAGGACTTTGCGATCACCAACAACATTTCAAGAAGGATTTCTCTCCTTCAACAAAGTGTGTTGCATCTCACAAGGAAAAATAAACAAAGTCAGTATTACATTTTCAAGAGTCAGTAATGAGAGTAAGAGGAAATACAACAATAAAGAATAGGGAAGTTTCTACCTGTTTGAAACACTGAGTTTCTGAGTAGTTGAAACTCAGCGTGGTTCTTTAAAGCTCACCAAAGAACACATGCAAAGAAACACAAAGGAATCTAGAGAATAAAGAAGGCAGGATAACGAGAGTAAAATCACAAGGAGTGATAGCAAATACCTTCGTTAGGCTTCGATTTAAACCTTGACGTGTTTTGTACCTGAAAATTCACTAAGTGAAGTTAGGGTTTCAGCAATTAAACAAAGAGGAAAAACTGCAATACATCAACAAGGATTTGATTACTTAGCTTCATGTGTGAAGCATTCATCATCATCTACCTGAAAAATCAACAAGAACACAGTTAAGGATTTTGAAATCGCAGAATCGAAAGAGCAAAACAAAGGGGTTTTGCTTCATACCCTTTTCTAGTCACTCGGACAACAAGATTGAAGCAGCTTTCATACTTCAATCGTCACGAAATCACCATTAACGTGAAATCACCAGCAAGATTCAGCAAAACAAAGGGTTTTAGAACAAGATTAATCAAACCAGGTGCGAAGGTGAGAGGAAGGCGGCGGCGAGGACGACGACAGCAAGGAAGGCGACGGCGAGGACGGCGACGGCAAGGAAGGCGACGGTGACAGTAACGAGAGTGAGAGAACGAGATTTCAGAGAGTGAGAGAACGAGGTTCAGAGAGTGATGGGAGAACGAGAGACTGATGAGAGAACGAGAACGCGTATTTCGTAGAAATAAAATTGGATCTTTAGCATCGGTTGTTTGTTCAACCGATGCTAAATGTGTTAGACATACACATTTAACATCGGTTGTATAAACAACTGACGCTAAATGTGTGACGCAAATACATTTAGCATCGGGTGTTTAAACACCCGATGCTAAAAGTAGGCGCGAAATATGAAATCTTCCATTTAATTGCAAAAATGTCACCGGTTCAACATTTAGCATCGGCTGTTCAAACACCCGATGCTAAATGATGCTAATTAATAATGTCTTTTTTCCACTAGTGGTAGTGAGTGTTTTAGGTGTGTTGGGTGGGTGAGCCGATGGCTTACGGCCACACATAAGATTTGTAGTTTTTATCGGTAAGAACATAAGATTTGTAGTCACTCTCTAATTAACTAGTTTTTTTGGTTTGAACAAGAAGTGTCGTTGAACGAGATTGAACTGGACAGCTCAACTGGGAACCATCCAATGCAGCAGTTGATTCGATCCCATTTGAATCGCAGCATAGATGAATTGCCCGAAATCGGGTTGCACCGCAATTAAACCGCTTTGAACCGTCAATTTACTCGGGTTGAACAGCTCGAAATATATTTTTTGATTTTTTATTTACTTTTTCCCCAAAAATTAATTCTTTTTTCTTCTTTATTATTTATTATTTACATATTGTTCTTTTTTATTATTTATTTATTAATCATCTGGTTTAACCGTGGTTGAATTGATTGAACCATAACCCGGAGGTCTCGCCGGTTCGATCTCCGGTCAATTTTTAAAAAACACTGATTAGAACGTATTAATAAACTCCTAAGTATTGAGAAAAAAAATCGTCTTATATATCTTTTTTTGGTGTGAACCGAGTATCATCTGCGTGCAACTGCAATTTTTAACATTGCTGCATTTCTAAGGCTAGATTTGAACTTAGGACCTTAGTTAAACTGAAAGAGACCCAAACCATCTCATCGAAATGCTCTCGGGTAAA
The DNA here is from genome assembly GCA_039519185.1 of Astragalus membranaceus. Classification (NCBI taxonomy): domain Eukaryota; kingdom Viridiplantae; phylum Streptophyta; class Magnoliopsida; order Fabales; family Fabaceae; genus Astragalus; species Astragalus membranaceus. The sequence goes on from CM076848.1 coordinate 14,980,153, forward strand.
AGTCATCTTATCTATTTTCCATTAGTGGCCTAAAATTGGATTCACAAAATAAAATGCTGCTCAACTCAAGCATATAACATTTTGACTTAAGTGATCAAACATATATTTCATAATATTTTAGAAATTAGAAATGAACAAGGACGTACACTAGCTAATTGAGGCAAACAAGCTTGCTCCAATTAGTAGTTTTACGAAGCACGGCAGAAAATCCACAGAACTAATTGGTGTGTGGGCAGACTCACATTAACAACAATAACAATCTCCGCAAGAAGAAAAACAACAATAATAGAAAAGGAAATTTACCAAAGGAATTCCTATATAGACACTCCACCAATCTCACGATTTTAGTTCATATATAACGAGGCATAATTTGAACTAATCCTTAGGCACATTGGAAACCAGGAGGGACGGTTTTTTGACATGCACTAAGAATCAAGCTGAGCGTGACAGGTACATTCAAGTTTAATCCAAGCACATTGCCTTTAATTGCAGTGCAAAGGCAAACTGCAGCTTCCAAATCAGCCAAACCCTTTATGAATGTGCAGCAAGGAGTACCTGAAGGAGGATTTCCAATTGTTACATTAACAAGTCCCAAAAGGTCAGCACAAACACCTAGCTTTAACGCGTCCTTGGGGCATTTTTCTTGGACCGGTGGTGGGGCCGCTGCCGGTGGAGTAGGAGGGCAAGGTGTTAGCTTTGGTGGGGGCGTAAGCTTGGGTTCTGGTGGGGGTGTAGGCTTTGCTACTGGTGGGGGTGTGGGTTTTGCAACCGGTGGGGGTGTGATGGGCTTTGGTGGTGGTGTGGGCTCTGCTTCTAGTGGTGGGCAACCGGTGGCTTGAGTGAATGTTGAGTCGTAAGCAATGAGAGAAAGCAGTACTAAAATGGTGGCCGCAGAAATTTTGTTGGCAGCCATGACTAGCTAACTAGCTTGGAAATGAAAAGAAGTAGCAATTAATATTCTTTGAATGGGATGGGAAGGGACGGTGATGCGTGAGGCTTTTTTAAAGGCAAATTGTGAGGTGTAAGGTTGGAAATATCTTATTGAGTGGAAGTGAATGAATAGTGAGATAACGTTTCTTTTGTAAGCTTCTGAAACAATGCGTTGTAATGTTTTAGTTGATTATTGCTAGGTAGCCTTGGTGATATTATGATATTATCTAGTACGTGGACATGGTAACTTTCTACCAACACTACTACAGGTTCTCATTCCACGGGAAGTGATAATATTTTCGAGGCTGGTGATCATGCGAATGCCCAAGAATCACAAATACTATTTTGTTTACGTAGGTTGTTCCTTTACTGAAAGGGGCAGCTTTGGCTTATTTGCATGGCAGCATGTGGGAAAGAGTCAAATACCATTAATGAGGATGTGGTAAAGAGTAAAAGCAGTTTAGTTGAAAAATGGGTAAAAAAATGATGAAATTAATTTTTTTTTTTTTGAGAATTCTATGATACCCTTGAGTTTTGTTGGATATCATTATATTAGGAAAAATTAATTCAAAATTTAAACTTATTTTAAAAGAATTTAAATTATTTTTTTTGTCGTTAGGGCAAAGACTTATGATATATACTAAGGAGTTCCTTAGTAACAATTACTAAATTTTTCGGGTAAACATTATACAACACTCTAATGGTTAGTACATACTAACTACAATTTAGTATTTGTGTGGTTAGTATATGCTACTAACCATTATACAACAATCCAATGGTTAGTACATACTAACCACAATTTAGTGTTTGTGTGGTCACCGAATTTTTTCATTGATGGGGAAATGACTATTATGTCCATTTAGTAACAATTACTAAGGAATTCCTTAGTTCTCTAAGTCAGACTCGTTTTTAAGTAATTGAGTGTTGGGTATCATGTCAAAAAAAATTACGCTATTGTCGTGTTTTTTTTATAAACAAATGCTAGTGGTTAAATTAGTAAGAGAAAATGTTAGTTTGAGTTGAAACTTGGACTTCCGGAAATGCCCATTTAGTAACTTGGATCCTTTTTATACTTTTTGATCTACAACTACCTACTTGATATACACAAATTAATCAAAATCTTTTCTGTTAGTAGAGATACAATTGATCTAAAACCAAACAGTGAAGATGAGAAAAAATAGAATTTGCATTTAATGGCTTCCTTTGTTATGGAACAAAAAAGAGAGAACAAAAAAAAACAATTGCGGTTGGATATTTCCTACTTCCTAGTACTATTTTACTTAGCGATAGCTAATAATTGGCTCCCAAATCACATTATTGTGTTGTTGTATCAGATAATTTGTCTCATTTTGATGACCATCAATCAAAAAATTGAAAACAAAACAAATCATAGGGCACATGGCTTGTTGCCTCTACTTTACATGTCGCGTTATTGTGGCTCGCGACGTGTAAAGTAGATTAACCACTAGCAATCTTCACGTCGCGAGTCACGATAGCGTCTTGTGTTGGTTTGGAATGGAAAAACGATTTTTTTCATAACCAACATACCAAAATCAAACATTCTTCTCTTTCTTCTTTTTGTCAAGCATCGATTGCATATTTTGCCAACAGAAATGTTTTTTCCATGAATTAAAATAGATTTAATTACTCACTATGTCTCATATTATAATGTTGTTTTAACCAAAAGTCTCATATTATATGGTGTTTTACGATATCAATGCAACATTAATGCTACTTTTTCTATCATATTCTTCTTTATTTAATAACTTATTTTCTTCCAATTCTATTAATTTATCTTCCCCATATCATTTATGAGGAATAATTTGTAAAGTAACTCATGATTTCTCTTTTCCATACAAAATTAACTACATTTCTTAATTTGTGTAAAATGACCAAAATGTCATATAATATGGGAGAGATGTAGTAGTATGCACCAATAGTGTATATATATTTTACAGATGTCAACCGATTAAAAAGTGACACATCACAAAAAAATTGACTTTTATTCAATTCATTTTGAAAGTCACACCTACCATAACTTTTTATTGGTTGATGCGTAAAACTTCAATACACTTTCGGTATATACTATTTAAACTCAATTAAAATTTGATATAAAAATGAGAAGTGATATTTCAACACAAAAACTAAACACCGAATAAAATCCATCTAATATAAGAGTTGATTTGATTGGAAGAGAGATAGAAAGAAGTGATAAAAAAACGTATAAAAATATGATTTTTTTTTTATAGGCAATGTTTAGTGTGGGAGGGAGAATGTTAGTTTTCTGGGTTTTGCATTCCTTTAGTGTGTACTCATTTGGTATCATTTAGCTCACCAACTGAGCTACCTAATTAGGATAACATATAAAAATTTGATGTTGATGTCAAGATACGTGTCAAAATATATTAATCGTCAACTAAATTTTATTAACTATATTTTTAAATGCTAATATTAATCATCAAATTTAAATGTTCAAATGTAATCTATATATATATATATATATATATATATATATATATATATATATATATCTCAAAATCGTAATTATCAACTTTTAAAATCGCATTAATGAAGTTTAGTAATTGAGTAATGAACTGAGATACATTAATAAATTTACTACTGCCTTGGTTCTAAAATATAAGAAACAAAGATGTATTTTTCATTGTTCCAAAATATAAGAAGTAAATACTATTAAATGACCAGTTCCAATTTTATCCTATTTGGGTGGTGTAATTAATTATATCATTTTTTGTTTGACAAAAACTAGAATAAATAACCCGTGCCATGCACGGGTATAAATATGTCATTGAAAATTGTTGTCGAATAAATTATATTTTGTAAGCTATAGTAGCAAAATGCATGTATAGGTAAATAGTGGTATTTTTTGTGATTTGAAAATAATATTTAAACCATCAAAACTTCGTGTTAATTTGATTTTTTTAAGCACAAATGATATCATATTATGGTGATTAGAATTCTTCATCTCATACTCATGAATCTCTAAATAATAACGATATTGATGACCATGTCATGACATGGCCATGTCAGTCATATATCTGGTCAAGGAATTGCACAATTTTTGAGTCGTCTACCTCCTAGTCTCTCGTCATTTACTTGCTCCATTTGCACAACTTTTGCGAAACCTCAAGTCAAGACTGAGTAAGAAATTTGAAGTTTGAAGAGTAGTGCTTGTAACGGAGATTCCTAATATCAACCTTACATGTTTTTGAGCTCCCCTTTTGCATTTCTACTATCTATCATTTTCGACCCATCCTACTTACTTTTATATCAATTATTGCAGCAACACCCATAGACAATTATCAAATTAAAAAGCTCCCTCCCGGATGTACCTTGAATTTCAGCAAGATAACTCTTTGGCTCCTTGTCTTCACCCGTATAGATCAATCTTGCAATGCAACAACCTCCCAATTTCATTAACTTGTCACTAATTCCTTCCCGTGCTGTAAAATAGCCTGTATGTAAATATCATCAAGTCGATAACCAACTAAACTCGGGAGAAAATTATCCTGTTGGTCAAAAATGGATTTCACTAATTTTTATAACAATAGAATTTAACAACTGGTCATACAATATTGTCACTAAGATACCATATGTTAAGAAGGCTTAATGAGAGAAGGCATATATAAAAGAACTAGTCGAATACCCGTGCATCCGCACGGGTTGTATCGTTTTTTGTGTTTGTATTGAACTGAAGTTGTGCATTTGAAATCCTGGAAATACTAAAATTTTGAATGTAGATGAAGTAGATAAGTGTTGTAATATATAATTATAGTGCTACATACATAAAAGGCTTCTATAGGTAGTTATTGAAATATGAAAGCCTGAAATTCAACATAAGTGGCAAGTAATATTAGCAATTAAACAAAATGAGCATGAAGTAAGTAGCAAAAATGATGCTTAAATTCAAAATGTATCAAATATTACAGCCTGAAGTTCAACATAAGTGGCAAGTAATATTAGCTATAGCATTCAAAATGAGCATCATTTAAGTAGCAGAAATGATGCTTAAATTCAAAAAGTATCGATCCTTCTAGTCTCCAAACAGAATTCTTCATTAGAGAGTATCTTCTTGGCACCTAAAATATTATATATTTGGGGACAACAGTTAAAATTCTACTCATAAAAAAATGGTAATGATATATTGAAATAGTTTTAATATACTTACGATAGTTATATATTTTGGAAGACCTCCTTGAAGACAACATTTGTTGTTGATGTAAGTGGTTGGTTTTGGCCATCATGAATAAGTACTTTCAATCCTTCTTTGCTTTGAACCCTTGAAAGTGCCACATATAATTGACCATGGCTAAAAACAGGTCTAGGCAAGTATAATCCAACATTTTGTAATGATTGCCCTTGAGACTTGTTAATAGTCATGGCATAACAAACAACAATAGGAAATTGTCTCCTCATTAATTTAAAAGGCCGTGGTGATTGTGAAGGAGACATTCTCATTCTTGGAATATATATAATATTTCCTATGTTTTTCCCCGACATGATCTTTGCTTCTATGACATGATTACCAAGTCTTGTAACAATTAATCTAGTTCCATTGCACAATCCTTCTGATTGGTCTAGATTCCTAAGAAGCATGATGGGAGTCCCTATCTTCAATATAATCTTATGATTTGGAAGGCCAGAAGTTCTCAAAGAATTCAAAAATTCAGGGGTCAACATTTGGTATGCTTCACTTTCAGAAGATTCTGATTCATCTATTGAATCACAACTTAGATACTCTCTTTCTTCACCTACTTGACAGAATATTGCAAAAGAAGTTATGAACTATACAATGTAAAGACTAACAATTATTCATCAAAAGTAATGAGAAGAGTTGAAAATGCATAAAGATAGTTAACGTACCTGGGGTTAACTTCAATACGTATTCATTTATTTCATCCACGATCTCAATGGTAGATGCTAAAATTGCCCTTGATTTCAATAAATCTTCATTTTTGTACTCTTGTATCAAATTTGGATAGATTGTTTTGACAATGGCCTCAATAGGATCCACAAACTCTGTAATTAGAAGTTCCCTTGGAATTTCAATCTCAGCATACCCATCATTTGGTTCATTTATTTTGCCGTCTCCAACATTGAGGATCCATTGACTAAACTTTCGAACTTCTTCGGAGTTAGTATTGTTTAAACTACCTTGCAGCCGCATGTTCTTAGTTAGAGTCAAAACCTCGCAACGATCCCAAATATATGATGAATTAAGTGAAGCATGAACAATATCAGAACGGCTTCCCATAGGGACAACATGCAAAATTTGTCTAAAGTCACCTCCAAAGATAACTATCTTGCCTCCGAAAAGAGACGAATCATCATCTCTTAGACCCATGATATCTCGCATTGTCCTATCAAGTGCTTCAAAACAATTTTTGTGAGTCATAGGAGCCTCATCCCAAATGATTAACTTTGTAGCTTTCAATAGTTCAGCAAGTTCACTCCCTTGGTTAATATTGCATGTGGAGTTCTCCATAGCAGGCACAGGTATTTTAAACTTTGAGTGAGCTGTTTTCCCTCCTGGCAATAATAAAGATGCAATACCACTGGATGCTACAGTTAGTACAATATGACCTTGAGAACGTAATGCTGTAGCCAGAGTATTCCACATGAAAGTCTTCCCAGTACCTCCATAACCATAAAGGAAGAATACAATGGGTAAGTTGTTGTTGACAGCGTGCATGATTCTGTCAAATATTGTTCTTTGTTCATCTGTTATTTGACATCAAAAGAAGTAAGATCATATAGTCAATTATAAATGGCCAAATAGGGTTTAGCAATCTGCTATTTTTCTAAATGATTACATTCTACATCATTCATTGTGTCGATTGGAGCAACATCCCAAAATATGCATGTGAAATACTTATAAATGGCCAAATAATGTGGCAATAATACTCATACAGCGTTAAGAACACAACTATACTAAAACAGTATTATGCCCTTTCACAACATGATGAGGTACAACACGTTCCCAGAATCATAATCATAAATTGAATCAGAATCAGAATCATACTATCAGAATCACAAAATCTGGATTTTAAAATCACACTTTACTGTGATTACGAAGACAAATCAGAATCATACTATCAGATAGAACCACAAAGACAAATCAGAATCACAAACTGAATCAGAATCAGAATCATACTATCAGAATCACAAAATCTGGATTTCAAAATCACACTTTACTGTAATTACGAAGACAAATCAGAATCAGAATCATACTATCAGAATCACAAAATCTGGATTTCAAAATCATAATGATCTAGTAAGTTGAGAGGCATTGATAGTAATCACATTATAATCAAATGAACATAATAAATTTTCTTTTTGATCAGGGGAACATAATAAAATTTAAGCATTGATCATATAGTCAATTAATTGATTCGTTAGAAAAGATTATTGGAATCAAAGTATTTAATAAAAGAAAAATTAACCTGTTAATGAGGAGAATAGTCTCTGAAATTGGCTTTTTAATTCTTCTCTATTGTAGCTCAACTCTTCAAGGATAAGCCTATTGCCTGTGTGATTAATTACAAATCCCTCTGGATATGGCATTGAGACATAGTCTTTGAGACTTTTTCTATTTGCTTGTAGAATCTTCTCAATCTCAATTAAAGTAAGATTGTCAATTATATCTTCAGGAAGTTGCAAATCTATATAGTGAAGAGGCAAGTCAGGTTACATATGCATGAGATATAAATATATGTATTATACATGAATTAACTTCAATGCCAACGTCTACTAAAATTGATTTTTGCTTATAGGAAAGTGTAAATTCTGGACTTTGTAACAATTGAAGAGATAAACGGTAAAAAAGATATTTCTAATCTATTGGAGAAGAAAGTTGTAAATTCTGCACTTTGTAACATTGGAGGAGATAAAGAGTAAAAAAAGTTGAAAATATATATTTGAATAGTAATAGTGTTGTAGTTAGATAGTAAACAGATATAAAAAGTGATATTTATTGCTGAAAATAAACTTTACCTCTGTTTTGGGTTAGTCTTCTTTGTTCATACAAAATTCCATCTGATAACCAATGCCTTGTTTTTTTCCAAACCTCAACTGGCCTGTTAAGAGTATTGGATAAAAGCATGATGACAAATAACTTTCTCAAAAAGTGACCAGAACCCCAGGAAAATGCTTCTTTAATTGCGTTAATATATTCTTTGTCATCTTCAAACAATCCAAGAGCTTGGCAAGCTTCTCCAAAAGTGTCCCATGTCTTGTCTCCAACTGTCCTTATATCTTTATAGCTTGTAGGACCTTTGGCAACAGTAAGCAGCAACCGTAAATAGAAAAGCTCTCCAGTACTGGGTGGAACCCAAATAAGACGGCCGATAGTGTAACCACCTGAACGTGGTTTCCAACTCCTTTTGGTCTTGACATATGTGAATTTGGAGACAAATTTGCTATATGTTAAATTTTTTGCCTCTGGATATTTTGAATTAGCTTCCATCCAAGAGGTAAACATTGACTCGGTGACACTTGGTCTTAATAGAACATCGTCAATTGTCTGATTCTCATTCCAGTAAATGTTATGTTCTCCTTCTAAATGGAAATACATCCTTTCTACAGCTGGTTTTCTTCCGTGTATTGGAAAAGACAGTATCCTCCATACAGCTTCACAGGGTGATATATATCTACAGTCAAGATATTGTTTGATCTCATCATGCTCCCTCTCTTGATTATTTCCTTCAGCTGTTCCAGATTCAATTGCAGCAGTTATGCGATCATACCCTTTGTTGATGTATTTGAATAAGTACTTTATTGAATCACTTTGATTGCACCACTCCATGTTGATGTGTGCTCTGTACTTCAATAGCAACATTGGGTTGTATGGCACAACATGGCGGTTATCTAGATGAACACCACTTCTGAGCACAGTCCTTCCATCATTTCTTCTTCTATAAGCTGGATAACCATCTTTGTCTATAATTGTTTCCGGTTGGTATTTTTTTGGAAAGAACTTTGAACAATTCTGACCCTTCATGCAAGGAGAATTAGGGAAACCTCTACCACATGGACCATGAAGCATGTGTGTTTTAACCAACTTGTACAACTCTGGATGCCTTTCACGATCTGGTATTTCTGCTGAAATTATTTTGTCTATATCATCAGTTCTAGGATATTTGCTACCTGGGTGGAGGAAAATGAGTAAGTGTGCATGTGGTAGTCCCCTCTTCTGAAATTCAATTGTGTACATATCTGGACAAAGAAAAAAGACATTGATGAGTTTAAAGGCAAATATATAAAGGAATTGAAAGATCTTGTTAGAGTTATCAAGTATAGGTAAAAACATACATGCAAGCACTTTCCCGAGAACATGCTTCTTCCTCAAATCATTGAGAAGTTCATCAAACTTCATTTTGAAAACCCTTGAAATGATGTCAGGACGATCATGTGCCTTCAACTTCATTGGACCTAATAGTCTTTGGATTTCCGGCCAATTTGGATTGCATGTGAAAGTTATAAAAAGATCAGGAAAGCCAACATGACTACATATTGCCATTCCATCAAAGTACAGCTGGTTCATATATCTTTGGCTACCTACAAAACTTGATGGCAAGATGACTCTTTTCCCTTTTCTAGAAGCTTGGCTGTTTTGTTCACCCGAAGAGTTGAAACTCTTATATTTATCAACTCTAAGTTTACTTTGGTTTTTCCTTATAAAATTCAATCTTTCGGACTCCAACATGCTATAACCATCAACCAAAAACTGCTGGAAGAGTCTCCGTGATCTCAAGATTGTTTGTGGTTCTTGTAGTCTAGATTGAATTCTAAAAGATAACCATTCTCGTATTGAAACTCTATTCCTCTTTGCACCTTCACGCCCACCTCTATTTACATAGCAGATGTCATCTCTATACCCATCTTCACCATAAGGAAATAACAATGGATATTGATAGGCTAAGTAGCTTGTATGCAGTTCATCTATTCTTTTGAGATATCCACTCTGGTACTCAAGAATAATATCTCTTCGAGAAGCAGTATCTACATCACCAACAATTAATGCTGCAACTTCAGATACAGTTGGCATATTATAAATCCTTCCATCAGTATTTCTCTCTGAAATTAGCCTTAATCTCAGATTTTGAACATTTCCTTCTCTAACTCTATCCCTTGCCATCCTAAAACATTTTTCATGTGTATTCTGTCGATCTAGCATTGCAATAAGGTTTTTTACAATGTCCTTGTCAATCTTGGGGCTATTGCTGCAAAGTATTTAATATAATTAGTAATTTCGTTAATTTAAATCTGAAATTACATTAGTTAATTAATATATAAACATAAGATATATTCATACAGAAACTAAATTAGTTAATGTAGTAATTAAATAAAATTGGTATGTAATTTTGTTTACCTGAATGAATTGATACGATTTTCGACTTCATTTTCTGTATCAAAGATGTAAAGTTGCGCATACTTTGGTGTTTGATCTGCTGGAGGTAACAAACTACCAATCCTGTGGCATGTTTGACCTTGAATTCTGATGCATGGTGGACCTCTCCCGTTATTGATTGAATGATCAAGTTTTGCTCCTGGTGAGGTGAATGAAAACATCATATTATAGAGACGGATATTCTGTTGAAAGTTCTTGGAATCTGCAGAGTCGTTATCGAAAAGAAGATGATGAAGATATGTAGGTGGTTGTCTTAAAAGAGGCAATCCTATCTTCCCATTGCCACAACAGAGATGATACTTTGGCATTGCAGCATGTCTGTATTTATCAATCCTTTCTTGGTACCACATCAATGCATTACAATATTGGCATTCAATCAAAGGATCGCCAATGTCAGAATAACCTAATTGGGAAAGAAATTATTTTAGATGTGCAAATGGCCAAAGTAGAAATATATTAATGTGACATTGAATATAAAATACCTTCATTCAGATTTGCCTGCTGATGTCCATAAAAGGGTAAGTCCTCCCTATCATCATCTGAGCTCCAATTGGCATCAGCTCCTCTATCTAGATATAGTAGTTAAATATGTCATGTATGAGGAAGGTTGTATACTTTTTTGGGTAAGTGGAAATATAAACAAAAGTATTGTACCTTGGTTAATGTCATCATCACTATCACTCAAAACCTGTGATGTATGAGTTTGTGTATATTGTTCAGACCGTAACTGCTGGTGAAATGTGTGTCTTGAAGTAGAAGGCAAACTTATATTTTCAGTGTTGACATCTCTATTGGTGTTATCAAACCTATTGATCAGATTTACTCCAATATCACCCAAATGAGTGACTCGCCTCTTTCTAACATGTTGTTCACTTGGCTGAGTAAACTTATTAGAGCTACCATATGGCAAGGCAGAAGTTTGAGCATAATGTTGATAGGTTTGAGCCACACTTGTATTTGTAATATCAGATAGTGGAGTGACAGTTGTAAACTGAAGTTGTTGATTAGAAGTTGATGGGGTAGAATTCTCTCCAATTCTGTTTGTAGAAATATTGTTATTGAAAGTTAATCCAAAGTTCCTTTTTTGGCGCCCCTTGGTTGCTGCATGTCTGGGAACATTCTCATTTCTGTCCATTCTGTCCATTCTATAGCAAATTTGTTGTTGTTAGTAAATGTAGTAATCTGGGTAATATATAGAACCATAATTATGACAGGCCAGAATCCACCATAAATATAATATAATGTGGTAGTGAGGTATCTTTTAGAATTTACTTCAAAAAAATGAATTCAGCTCAGCTTAGTATTATGTGGTCTGTCCTTGTCTCTATAAAAAGATTGTCTATTAATCTGTTTTCATTTAACGCCATCAGAAGTCATTTAAAAAGATTGTCTATTAATCTGTTTTCTATTAAGGTTGCATAATATAGTCATAATTGCATGAACATTTTATATTGAACAGCAATGCAGTCAATGCATATATTCCAGCAATGCAGTCTAAATTCCAACAAAAATAGTGCTAATATGTTGCAATCCTATAAGAATGGCTAACCAAGTAAGTAACCAAAATGATGTAGTTCAATTTGTTTCACATAATGGCAATATATTTCGATTTGTTTGATATAGATAGACAAAAGTTGTTTCACTTGTTTATAGTTGGTGTGCAAACATTTGACCTATTAGTTACCATATGCTTAATGATATTATGCTGTCATAAATTGACATTATGTTTTCCAAATTAATGTTTTCCAAATTGATCAATTATGCTGTCATAATAAGGATGCTGCTGACATTATGTTTTTGGTATAATTGGTTTGCTAGTTCTAATTTACAGGTCATAGCTACCATATGCTTCCAACTTATCATATTGATCTAGTAAGTGAGATAGTGTAAGTGAGCTGCAAATTCAACTTTATTATATGATTATTGCTCCTTTCATTCATATAATGTAAAGATACTATAGTAATGTTGAAATAGCTGTTGAAAGTGCAAAGTAAATCAGATTTATCCAAATGGTATACAATCAATGCATATATTCCAGCAATTCAGTCTTAATTATTATGAAAAGGCAGCAGGAAATGTGTAGTCAACAGAGTAATATGTAGAATCAATCTTAAGCTAACTATTTCAGTTATATGGTTCTTCATTTTCAGATAGGTTCCTATATGGGGAGACATTAAATCATTAAGCAGTCATCGAAATCTGTCGACAATTTTAACAGATATATTTATGTCATTAAACTGAGTCATTAAGTTATATTGATTGGTACCTGTTATAAACTGTTAATGTCCACAGCTGGGAGAGGGAAGAATCTATAAATGTCGAATTGATGTATTCCCTGCAGAAAATTGATTCACAGAACATCTCAGCAACACAACATTTAAAGTGGGAACAGTGAATGAAAAGTAAGACAGATGCCAATGAAGAAACATTAAGAGCTCACCTTCTTTCTAGTTTGCTGATGACCACATTTATACAAATGGTTTATAGTATTATGTGGTCTGTCCTTGTCTCTATAAAAGATTGTCTATTAATCTGTTTTCATTTAATGCCATCAACAGTCATTTTAGGTTGCATAATATAGTCATAATTGCATGAACATTTTATATTGAACAGCAATGCAGTCAATGCATATATTCCAGCAATGCAGTCTAAATTCCAGCGAAAACAGTGCTAATATGTTGCAATCCTATAAGAATGGCTAACCAAGTAAGTAACCAAAATGATGTAGTTCAATTTGTTTCACATAATGGCAATATATTTCGATTTGTTTGATATAGATAGACAAAAGTTGTTTCACTTGTTTATAGTTGGTGTGCAAACATTTGACCTATTAGTTACCATATGCTTAATGATATTATGCTGTCATAAATTGACATTATGTTTTCCAAATTAATGTTTTCCAAATTGATCAATTATGCTGTCATAATAAGGATGCTGCTGACATTATGTTTTTGGTATAATTGGTTTGCTAGTTCTAATTTACAGGTCATAGCTACCATATGCTTCCAACTTATCATATTGATCTAGTAAGTGAGATAGTGTAAGTGAGCTGCAAATTCAACTTTATTATATGATTATTGCTCCTTTCATTCATATAATGTAAAGATACTATAGTAATGTTGAAATAGCTGTTGAAAGTGCAAAGTAAATCAGATTTATCCAAATGGTATACAATCAATGCATATATTCCAGCAATTCAGTCTAAATTATTATGAAAAGGCAGCAGGAAATGTGTAGTCAACAGAGTAATATGTAGTACCAATCTTAAGCTAACTATTTCAGTTATATGGTTCTTCATTTTCAGATAGGTTCCTATATGGGGAGACATTGTATCATTAAGCAGTCATCGAAATCTGTCTACAATTTTAACAGATATATTTATGTCATTAAACTGAGTCATTAAGTTATATTGATTGGTACCTGTTATAAACTGTTAATGTCCACAGTTGGGAGAGGGAAGAATCTATAAATGTCGAATTGATGTATTCCCTACAGAAAATTGATTCACAGAACATCTCAGCAACACAACATTTAAGGTGGGAACAGTGAATGAAAAGTAAGACAGATGCCAATGAAGAAACATTAAGAGCTCACCTTCTTTCTAGTTTGCTGATGACCACATTTATACAAATGGTGGGCCAGTTGTAGTAATCATGTTGTATAAGGTATTGTAATCATTCATGTGTGTTTTGCTGAGATGAAGTTGGTTTCACTGTATCACAGTCGTATCCAAAGTTGTTGCTGTGAAAGAGTTGTAGAGACAAATGAATGTAATTTTTTGTTTTTTTTTTGCATTCAGAACTAAATGTATCTTAATTAACAAAGTTAAATTAATTAGTATTTGTTTGTTTTGTAATTAGATATAGATCTGTTTAGGGACAACAATATATCTGTTAAAATGTAACTGAATAAATGATATTAGTTGACATGTGTCCATCATTAAAGTAACAGGTGTGGAGGGAAAAGGTTGTATACTATTGATTTGTTGTTAAATCAAGTATCCATAGGGTCTTCAATGGTTTAAATTCTCGTGACAGATAGAGTAAAAGGTGACTGAACTGTATACACCTATTGCTCCTGACAGATATCCTAGTATAAAGTAAAAGTTGATGTTGACCAAAAAAAAAAGTAAAAGTTGATTGACAGGTCTGTGGTGGGACAGTTAATGAGTTATTGACTTGTAGTTAAATAAGTTTTCCAATGGTACCTTTATTTAAGCTGTTAGTTGACAGATATCCTAGTATAAAGTAATAGGGATTTCTGGGGCAGCTTCTTGTGTTTGGGCATTAAATGCGCCAGCTTCACCAACTTGACACCTCTTCTTTCCATCTTGGTATCAGTGCTAATATTCAACAATCCTATAAGAATGGGTAACCAAGTAAGTAACCAACATGAGGTAGTTCAATTTCACTATAATTATGCTTTCCAAGATATAATTTCAGATTGATATTATGTTGTTGCTCTAAATAAGCTGAACTATGCTGTCATAATAATATTTTCCAAATTGATTATTGTCTATTATTATATGATTATTGCTCCTTTCATTCATATAATGTAAAGATTCTATAGTAATTTTGAAATAGCTGTTGAAAGTGCAAAGAAAATCAGATTTATCCAAATGGTATACAATTTTGATTGCTGGATGATTTAACTTTAGCAATTCAATGGAGAGAAAATCAGATTTATCCATTTATGCAGTAGTGAGATGATGGCAAAGTGTGTCTTAGGTGGCCTAGTACCGTACTATTGTTAGAGTAATAAGGCTTTTTAGGTTTTTGGGGAAAACCACCATCAATGGGGCAGCAGGCCAGAATCCACTGGATATTAAACCCACCAGCATTGAAAATGACGTAGAAACACTGTAATTAATTTTGTCAAAGAAGTAGAAACACTGTTTTTGGTATCAAATTTACTGTCAGAGAAGTTGAAACACTGTTTTTGGTGCCCAATTGAGGCCAGAAAATATCTAATTTACTGTCATCCAGATTTGCATTTAATGCAACAGTATCTCAGCATCTGGTTAAGTTACAATAGGTGTCTTTTTTAGTTTAGTTAACTTTATAGTTTCAGTTTACTGGGTTTATTCTTTTAGTATATTAATACACTTTGCATAGTATAGCTCCTTAGCAAAAAATCATCATTTAAAGCTCTGCCATTATATCACAATGCTCTGCCAATAATAGACAATAATTAACTATAATTCATAATTTTTGGTTAGCCACTAATAGACAATAATTTAAGATATCACAATGCTCTGCCATTATAGACAATAAGTAACTTCCCTAGCTACCAATCTCATATAAGTTAAAAGTAAAATTGTGTTAGATGTTTGTTCAGAGGACAATGCTTATTTATCTAATTATAAAGGGTTCCAAACTAAGTGTCCTGTAATCTAAATATAAGGTAAAAGTAAATTTTATGGGTTTTGTAATTTAATTGGACAATGCTAAGTTTCTCTAATAGTTCATTGCCCCCACATGAAGTTATTTGGCATGATTTTGTGTGTTCATCTTATTTGGTGTGTCTATTATGCTTTGCCCCTGCACAAAAGTGTTTAAATTCACTATAGTTTCAATTGATAATATTTGACTTAATATAGTATGGGCACAAAAGTATTTAATACATATAAAGGTTAACTTCTAATTTGAAGAGTAGTATTTTTCAATCAGAATAAATTTTGATTTTACTTAATATAGTATGGTTCATATATCAATATTATATTAGAGAAAATTTGATATTTTCAATCAGAAATTCTTATATATATCAGGATTATATTAGAGAAATTTAGATATTTTATACTCAGAGTAGTATGAATCAATGGCTCATGCTGGCTTTTGTTTTACAGTTAGATGTTTTATACAATTGTCAATGATAGGGATTTAAACAATATAAGTATTTGCCTTCAATTGATAAGTTAGAAAAGATCAAATAAACATAAGCCATTGAGAGTTAAGAGTTAAAAGTTAAGGAGTTAAGAGTTTACATTTCAAGTACAGCCATACATGCAAAACATAAACATCATAATAAAAGGAGTTTAGATGATAATAACCATTGTTTAAAGGTTCACATTACAGAATCCAAAATGTGTTGGTGGTGATGCAGAGGCGGAAGTCAGATTTTTTCAGTTTTGATAGTTTTCTTTCCCTTTGTTGAGGATTGTTGTGTTGTTTTAAATGCTGGACTGCTTAATTCGTCTAAGCCTTCATGGACTGGCGGCCTTTTTGCTGGAGTTACTACTGTAAGGGGACTTTGCGGATCATGGTCCGCCATAGCAGACTGAGTTTCCTGTAGGAATAGAGAGCTATGAGTTAGTAATGATAAAAGAAGTAGTGGAGGATATGTTCGACTGATAATAAAGGAGCAAAAAGGTTGGAGAACATGATAATGTATGATTGTATGAAAGAGGATGTTATTGGGTTTAGTTACTTACTGAACTGGACATAATGGCATTAGGGTGAGGTCCTTTCCCGTTGTCCAATTGGGATGTAGTCTGTTAATGAAAATATTGTTTAATGTAAAGTTTGGGAAATATTATTCATATAGTCAAAAAATGTATGACAAAGATTACCTGGCTTTGAATCTTGTCCAATACAGTTTTAACATATTGGGGATTGTCCCAAGCTTTCATGACAGAGCATTGTTGGGATCTAGGTTGCACCTTGACTCTTAAAGCTAATGTTCTGGAAATCATCTCATCAAGCAGTTGTGGATATGAATTTTCATCGTATTCTCCATCCTATTAAGGGCAAGACATCTGTTTAGAACAATAACACTAAAATAAATGATGAATGATGGAAGTAGAAATTAAAGTTAAGTAGAATAAACCTGATGTAGTCTGTCTATTAGTTCCTGGGCTGAGTGTCCAATAATATCCCGACAGTCATTATCCCAGAAGATAAAGTTATAGATGTGTTGATTATGACCGGCTTCAATTTCCAACTTGTATCTGCGAATTAATTATATTGAGGGAATTTAATTTTGCGGTACAGTGTGATCAAAGCTGGAAAACATAGGTAATTTTGAGGGAATTTAATTTTGTGGTACGTTAATCAAAGCTGGAAAACATAAGTACCTTGGCACAGTGTGATCATGGTATTTCTTACATTTACAAAGGAACCCAGTACCCTGTGGTTTAGGTCTCTTTGGGCAGCTTGCACAGCCAGGAAAGTACCAGCCTATCTCGTTCAGGACAATCTTTCCAGTAGTTGCGACTGTGATACAGTAAGTGTCCTATGAAGGGACCGGGAAGCAGTTAGATGTTTTGACAAATATAAAGCAAAGCTGAATGAGGATAAGTAAAGTTATGTTGTTATTAGATCATTCTACGCGATCATTCTATACCTCTGTAAGTTGAGCTGTCTCTTGTAGGCTTTTTATTGGATCCCTTTGCATAGCTGTCTCAAAATCATTGAGTTGAGACCCTACAGTCAGTTGGGATTGAGATTGGGTTGATAGCTCAATGATCTGCTCGTTTGTGAAGCTGTGACAACAAAATTCGAATGGTTTGTTAGGTGAGATAGCTCTCAAATGGCGAATTGTAATAAATTAGGAAGTGTATCAACCTGTTTTTGAAGTCAGAGATAGGTGGAAGCTGTTGATTGATGAGGAGTTTAGAGGTAGTCCAGTGGTTGGTAATTTGGAGAGGGTATGTTGCTGTGAATGTAATTGGAGAAAAAGGTGCAAACGGTTAGTGTGACGCTTGATTATGTAATTGTGAAGTGAAAGGCAAAGAGAAAAATTGGTTACCCTTTGGTGGTTGTACTCTCGCATGAGTCAAAATGATAACGAAAGGAGTAGTATCAGATCTTTCATCATAGGCAGCAGAGAAGGTCAATGCGTAGTCTCCCCAAAGAGTGCAATGGACGACATTAGAGCTATCATCGAATGAGAAAGATTGTTACCGTGTTGGCATAATTGAAATTGAAAGTAAAAATAATTGAAAGTTTAACGACAATGTATACCTTGGATCAATTAGAGTAAAGCCAATCCTCTTATGTGTGATATGAGGTTCAGTATTTTTATGTCGAATTTGATGAACGGAACCAATGATATCTATATAAGAAAAACGAAATTAATGAGTCAAATAATAGGTGACAAATAAACAAAAGAGGGAGATAGAATACATTTGAGAGATTTACCTACTAACAGATCTGGTTTATAGTTTCCATTCAAGATGTCTCCAAAAGGTTGAAAATTAAATTCATATGAAGGGATACCGGGAAGGTCAACTTGTTTGAAAGTAGTACGTAAACCGAACACTAATTTATAAGGGTGTGTTGAAACCTTATATTGAAAGTCATTTGTCTGCAGATGTCCATTTTGGAGGATGCCGGTCATGTTTTGTTGTAACGATGTCCTCCAGGCAGTCATTTCTTTTGTAGGAATGACAAAATGGATTGTATCTCCCTAGTATCAAAAAGGATTAATTAGAAATTTGTTGTTATAGAAGCAAATGAAATGCAAATAAAAGTTGAGATAAAGGTAACCTTTTCATCCCTTAAAATGCCTTCGATATGCTGGTTGCCGCCGTTAGTAACTGTCCAAAAGTCAATGACTCGAACATTGACTCTCCATAAATCGCACTTTGGGTTAAGGGCTTTGAGAGTCTCAAACGGACGTGCCATGCCTTCGGACAAACAAACATGCAATTTTACAGTTCCAGAATTATTAAAAAGGAAGTATCAACACTACTTGACAGTTAAAGAAACCTGGTTTAGTAAAGGAACCAAAAAAAAAGGCAATGCACAAAAAGATGAGGACTTTATCAAGTTACTGTAAAAACATTGTTTATGAAAATTATTATTGAAACAAAATCTTTCTAACTTGCATTAGACAAAATCTGGTTTTAACACATGGTTTTAACAAAATAGTGTAGTGAGCAAAATGAATCAGATAAACAAACATGTGTGAGCAAAATGTTGTAAAATGCTTTCCAAGAGATGCTTTCCAAGAAGCACATAACTGTATCATTTATCAACATGTGTGAGCAAAATGCTTTCCAAGATATAACAGCATTAATGCAGTCAATGCTTCCCATTTCTGTTAATTTCAGATTGAACAGCAATGCAGTCAATGCATATATTTTCAAGAGATGAAACAAACTCTTCTTGGTGTGTGTTCAAGATATAACAGCAATGCAGTCAATTCACAGATATATTTATTGAATCAATATTATTCCAATCAACAAAAATAAGATGAAGAGTATTGATGAAACCTAGATGCTGCCAAAGCAGTGGAAGTTTGTTTCCTTGCTGGTTCGAGTTTCTTTGCTGGTTCAAGTTTCCTTTCGTAGGGAATGGGTTCAAGCTGAATGTGTAATAATAAAGAGAAATAAGTTAGTAAATCAAGAGGAGAGCATAACAAAAATGAGAGTAGATTTGATTCAATATGAAGAGTAGATTTGATTCAAACTCATAGAAATAAGTTTCCTTTAAGGCTTACAAAATCTGTAATATTGTAGTTTTAGTTTGTCTATTGGATAAACATATGATTTATCTGATATATATCCATCAGATACCAAGTTTCTGACACAGCAGGTATTACTTGTTTATATGAAAAGCTGATATATATCCATTGGATAAACATGACTTGATTTATATGAAACAGCATTCCTTCAGATTTATTTGGTCACGCATAAAATGAACAAACTGAAAACTGAATCAGATAAGGGGCAAAAATGAATCCTAAAAACCCTAAATCCAAATCAGATAAATCATATATGCATTGACTGCAAACTGAAGTTTAAGGGGCAAAAATGAATCCTAAAAACCTGAACTCTTCCTCAGAATCTTGTGAACTGAAAACTGAAGTTTAAGGGGCAAAAGATTAAATAAAGTATGAAGACGAAGATTTACCTGAGGTGTGTGTCGTCGTCAGCCTTTCTCGTTTCGTCTTCTCCGTTTCCTTTCGTTCCTTTCGTTTCCTTTGCCCTCCGTGTTTCCTTTCGTTTCCTTTCTCCTCTTCACGGAGACTCCTTCGCCGTCTTTCGTTTTCCTCGGTGTTTGGACAGTCCGGTTTCGTTTCCTTTTTCCTCCTTCGCCGTCGAGCACCCTACCCTTTCGTTTCCTTTTTCCTTTTCCCTCTTCTCTGGGATTCGTTTATTTGCTTTGGTTTCGTTGGGTTGCGTTTGGTTTGAAAAGTCGCTGCCTATTGTGATAGGGTTGGTGTTGTTTCAGTGGATGGTTGAGAGTGTGTTCGGTGAGTGGAAGATAGAAAGTAGAAAAGAAGGGAAGCAAAATTTTAAGAAGTGAAAATTGAATGTTAGGACCAAAAAGGGTAGGGTGATCAATTAAGGTCAGGAGGGCAAAATAGTGAATTTGATGGTGGGTTAATGGCAACTATTGATAGTAGATGCATATTAAGTATTTTTTTAAAAGTATAGCAAGTGAACTCGAGAATGCAGCATAAGAAATAACATTAGAAATAGCATTAGGGAAAGTAATACTAATAGAAACCCAGTTGCATAGTAGATCAAAATAAAACTTGGTTGATTAAAATGGAATCCCTCTTAGTCACAATATAAATATAAATACGCTGCAATAATAGATGCAAAACTCATCTCTTGTTGGCATTAAGCTGACACAATATCAACCTAGTTGAGAACATGTTAAACAAAAAAATGACGACATTAAAACAAAATTGCCTCCAAATATTCATTCATCTCATATTTGGAGTATTCTTTTCCAAGGATACACGGTTAAAATCCAACAAATGCATTCTTTTTTGAAGTTTTATTCAATTTCAAAATCAAACAACACAAGATCTCAAATTGATGAATTGTGAGCAATAAAGCTTGTAGGCTCTAAGAATGTTGCATATACTTACTTGACATTATTCCTACAAAAATCAAAAAGTTTGATAGCCATTTGGAAACTTCTGTTTATGATAAAATGCACCTTCAATTCCTCTCATTGTCATAGTAAACATCTGGGAAAGCCAGACAAACATGTGAGCAAAGTCAGCAAAAGACTAACAAATTTAATAATGAAAAATAAAACAGTAAGACTGGGTATGTAAATCATTCTTAAGCCAGACAATAAAATTAGAACATTAAAACATGAATGAAGAATGATATACTCATTTATTCTTACCTAACCGGTGCAACAACTATTGTAGAAGAAAATAAAACAAAAGCTACATGTAAATGGGAATTGAACCATATATTGTTTGTATATTTTTACTTACCAAACCAAATAATCATTATGCTTTGATGAGTGTCGCAAAAGATTACTTCTGATAGACAAAAGTTGCTCCTGTTACCATTCCTTTTTTGGCGTGTCGCAAAGATGTAAGGCTAAGCAAGTGGCGGCAACTCAAGTTTGATGAGTCCCGATAAAGAAGATGAAATTGTTTTTCCTGATTTAAAGAAAAAAATCATACTTTTTTATTTTAAATTCCATCCTGGTAGTCTTGCGATTCATCCACGTAGGATTAACGAGCCCTAGTCAGTAGGGGTGGACAACAATAGCTACTCCGACCGAAACTAAGCTATCTGTATTCGAATCTGGTGCAACGGACGGATAGAAACGGATATTCGGGTCATCGGATTAGAGAGCACACCTTTAAACGATTGAATACGGTTCGAATCGGTTCCAAAATTTTAAACCATCGGTGACCGCAACCGACCGATTAGTATCAAGATGAATTATATCTCAAATAGAAAACGAAGTGAAGAAGAAGGTGAATAGGAAAACGAGGGTAATACAGTTGCAACACGCTTGTTTTTTTGCGGGATTTGATAGGGAAAGATCGTACTTTGAGAAGACGTAATATTATTATACTCCAAAGTTTCACCTTTTTGACCTTTGAAAATATTTTTCATGTATTTTATATCTTGATAAGCTTGAAAGTGTCAGATTGCAGCTCTACTAAATGACCATTGACCAGACTCTTTCTCTTTCTTTCACGCTCCATCTCAATTCTGGTTTATGAGTTCTCTTTTTTACACATTTCATTAAGATAAGTTCATACCAATTTCTTTCAAGGATTCATTGCTTCACAACTTCATTCCTCATCTTTCAGCTTAGAGAAGCACATGTCAAGTCACAAACTGTGGTGGAACTATCCATTTTCTTCTCCCATTATTCCTCTTCGCATGTGTATATTGCAGGGACAATCACAGCAGTTAGCAACTGATCTGAGTACTTGCGGGAGCACCGACGAAAACAGACTACGGAGTTGCCGCCACTTGCTTAGCCTTACATTTTTTAGTACCATTGTTCTCTCTCATTCAAAAAATCAAAAGGTCTTTTTTTTTTACGTCAAAAAAAGGTTTCTTTGGTTTTGTGGGCAAATTGAATATCACTCTATTGCATATGTAAGAAGGTGCCAATAATATGTGATTCAAAAAGATTCATTATTTACGTGGTCAAAAAATTACCACTTAAAAATATTATATTCAGCCCTTGTCCTTATTTATGTGGTCAAAAAATTACCACTTAGAAATACTCATTGAAATGACCAAAATTTATACAAGTAATTTCATTTCATTGTGGTGGGAAATCTTTGCCACTTGAAATTCGAAAATTGTAACTAATTTGACAGGTTAAGATAATGTTTAATTGTGAATCAGAATGTCAAAAATTATTTCCATGTGTTAGATGGATATCATTATTTGCATAATTTGAATATTTAAATTCAATTAATTATTTAATATGAAATTCTTTCCTAAAGCAAGCGAATTAATTAGCAAAATGCATGAGAAAATGACATGTGTAATGTCATTTATTGAGATGCATTCTCAATTGTTTAATACTAGTATGTATGACCCGTGCAGCGCACGGGTATACATGTTCTTGCCATATGCGTAATTTTAAAATATTTTATCTTCACATGCTTTTTTATCTATAAATAGTTTGGCGATTTATTACAAAATTTCTATAATGTTATGTAATGAATTTTTTCAATCCTCAAAAAAGTGTTTCTGTTTTAAGTTATAATTTTGATATAAAAGTTACAATAAAGTAAATAGAAACCATATAATTTTAGCAATTAGATGAACTCGATTATAATATAGCAATAATCAGTAAATATTTGTGATTGTGATTTATAATAATAATAATTGCTATAGAGTTATCTTTCAAAAGAAATAATTGTTGTAAAATTATCTTTTTAAAATCATTGGAAAAATTATCTTCCAAATTTATAAATACAAATTTGTTACATCATATTTTTAATTCTTGTTTTACAGTAATAAATTCCACATCCCTCAGTGGCTTTGTACAAATATTAAATAGGTGGCATCCTTCTAATGAGCTGAAAAACAAACGAAGAAATATCACAATTAATAAATACTGGAATATTTGAAAGGGTTGTCAATATGAAGCATGAAACTTAAACCTATAACATTACTTCAAATCTATAGTGCTTGATTGCATCATCACTTACCGAAGTACACATTCCAATTAGTAGATAAACTACAAAAGATTAACCAATAAATGCGTTAGGATCTCACAATGATACTATTAGTTGTAAATAATTGTTAATAAAACAATTATAAGGGCTTGCTACACCACTTGTCATCGATGAAAAGCACTAAGAAAGTTAAAATGCTAATGTTATTGACCATCATAAGAATAAAAATATACTCATGTAGACAAATTTATTTAGTATGAACCTAACATTGTGATCATCTCTATCGTGTTGTTTCTATCAACATGTAATGACCCTTTTTCTCAGTTGCCCATACTATCCCCTATCTGACAATAAAGTCAATACCACACTTTCAACCACAATGGAAGTAACCAACATCAAAGATTCAAATTTCACCTACATGATGTGAGATATATGGTACGAATATGGATATATAAATTCTGGAACTTTAAGGAGCAAATGCCTTTTGCAACATTTAAGGAACCAATCAATTACATGAATTCACCAAAATAGGTAGCTATGACTATTGAACAAATAACTGATCGATCATCTACAACTTGAAAGCAAGCTACTAAGGGAGAACTTTTCATTATTGCAATACTCTCTCTCATTGGTCATTTGCTTAACACTTCGTAAAAACAATCCTCTTTTGCCTTATGACAAATTGATTTCCCCTTATCAATTGTGTAAGTGTCCTAGAAAAAAATATTCAATTAGACTTCAGGACATGCATTAATTAGTTTCAGGTCGATGTACATGAAACAACTTAAGGTTTAATCTTTTTAACACCAAATACCCATAATGAAATTGTTGTAAAATTATCAATATAAAGTAACTCCAAGTATATGGACTAATTTTGCATCTGAGAATTGCATAATGATTCTATGACACAGAATGATTCTATAAATTGATATCTAATAATTGTTGGGTTACTTGGTAGTCTAATAACAAAAAAATATGGTAAAATCAGTGGGATACTTGGTAGTCTAATTACATATTATTTTTTCCCCAAAATGTGATTAGTTTTCACTGAATCAGTACTTTTCTAAGAGATGAAGCCATACCTTAATCTGTATTCATCAGTTTGAGGTAGTTCTGAGTTGAAAAACGCTTTAGTTCCAAAAAGAAGTTTGATATGCCCATGGAACCTATTTTATGGAGAAAAAAACAAATCATAACATAAAAGATAATAAATAAAAAATAATCAAAATAAATAGATAAGTGTCAAAGGGGGAATGAACTGATTTTCTGAGTGGATGCATAGCAACCAGGTTAACCAACCAAAATACTTTCTCAATCTACATAGTTGAACAATCAAAATAGGAGGAGTAGTTGATTGATGTTGTTCAATTTGATTGTTCAAGTTCTCAGCATACACTCCCCAAAGGGTGCAAGAAATTTTGTTGGACCTTATGTAAAAGGAAAAATTATTAGAAAACATAAGTTAAATAAAGACCTGTGCAAAATAAAAGACTTTAAAAATAGAAATTACTCTAAATGTTCCGAAAAAACTGAACTTCTTTGATTTAATTTTCACCCTAATCAGACCTTTGTTCATTAATAAACATAGCAGTTATTAAAGGCAATGGGGAGTAATAGTAAAATCAGAGATTCAAAATGAGAAACAATAGACTATGATAAATGGAAGAATGAAAACAATACCTGAGCATTATGTCTATTTCTTGTGAGGACCTCTCTCATTTTCTTGCAACAAATTCTTGTCCATTAGCTTCAGAATTTGTAAGAATCATTCCTACCCCTCTTGCACCTTTTACCACATTACTCTTCTGCACTATTGGATTAAGGCCTCTATCACAAATTACTATCTTCCCTAAAAACCACTTTAGAATCCAAAGTTTCCTTCCAAGAACAAATTTTTTTGATCAAGTGTGCTTGAGTTACCTCCACATATACTAAATGGTATTGTTTCTTACTTGATAGCATCATTTGACCTTTATAGAGTGAATCTCCGGCTAATTTATTGCCATTCCCAAGCTTAATATCAGCAAGAAAATATCTACCTATTGTGCTATCTCCAACTGTTATGATCCAAGGTGGAAAATTGGTAAGTCTTACAGGTTCAGGACCAGGATAAACCATAAAAACATGTATTCAACTCAAATAATAGAGTACAAATATAGATATTAAAATAAGCATGAGTCTTGTAAGGATTTGTGGTATTCCACTACAGTTAGTGAAAACAAACATCCAGAAAGAAGAAAATTACTTCAAATGATTGGGGTAACACTCCCATTAAACATCAAATAATTTCCTTGCTTGGTTCTGAAGATCCAAGAACAGAATTAGAATGCTCTAAAAGCTGCTTAGATATTAAAAATACTTAAATCAAAGACAACAAAAGGTTTCAAAATATGCATAAGAATCAGAAAGTATGAAGGCAAAGAACCAAAAAATAACAATAATAAATAAAATTAATATAGGAATAATATCGTAATACACTACATCCATTGAAATACTTCTCCATCACAATCTCAATCCAGATCAAATTTTGCTTTGATGGCAATGGTCTTTCCCCTTAAACAGGCAGTCGAATTCTACACCAAGAATTGATCCCTAAAGTTGTTCGAGAAACGACTAAACAAATAACCGAAAGAAAACAGAATATTTCTGATTAAAACAAAAGTGTAGACATAGATCATGTATTCAAAATATTCATGGAAGTCAAACTACTCATTGAAGTATCAAGAATAGTTACCAATTTTTTTGTAAGAATAGTAGGATTAGAGTCTTTCAATTTGTCATGGAAAAGGAAAGAATAGTTAAAATAAAAAGGTATGAGACTAAAGGAAAAACAGAAAGTAAAATATTTTATATCAATTGCAAATATGCGAATGTTCAAAGTTAGAACAGCCAAACAGATCAGCATCCATAAAAATAAAAATAACAAATACCTAATGGGAAAATGAGAAAAGAACTGAAATTTCCATGGTCTAACCTTGGTTCAAATTTCTAAAGATCTCGTGAAATTTCTTCTAAGAAAAGCTGCAATTGAAAGTCTCAAAGAGCAAAGTAAAACAAATATTAGAACCAAAGAAACAAAAGTATAACTCAACGAATTTATACACTATACAATTGCTAAATCGAATAGTAACGAAATCCCAATTAGTTGAACATGTAAAAGTATGAGAAAATATTTAAAAAAAGGAAATGATGTGCCCTAAAACCTGATTTAAAATCTAACTACATAATTCCCAAACCAAGTACCGAGCAGAGCCACAATTTGTATTGAAGAAAAGAAATTTTATGATTACTTAACATATTTAAAAGGTATATTCTGAAACAAAGAGCATTTAAATCTTCCTAAAACAACACCACATGAATGCAAGATTTTTCCTATTATTTTAAAATTGGTAAAGAACGGCAAGTGGAAGATGATATGGAAGATGATAAACAATAGAATCAGAAAATAAAGACGTTGGAATCTGGAAATTGCAAAATGCAAGCAAGAAAAACAAAATCGAAATTGATAAACCCTAAAACCCCTAAAATGGCCAAACCATAAACCCGTAACATCAGTAACATAATGAGAATGTAGGACAAAATCATAAATATGAAACAACTTGAGGAAGCTAAAAGGTGGGAGAAGAATTACCTATTTTGAAGAACTTGTAAATGTGTGGAAAAATCCCTAAAAATGATGAAAGATGAACCGAAGAAATCTGGCTGAGGTGAAAAACGTTGATGTGCTGCTATTTTATTTGCTTTCTTTCTTCGGTTCATCTTCGTTTTCTTTTACATTTTTCTTCTGCGCTCTTCTTTCTTCTTTCGTGTTTCTACTTCTGTTCCCGGTTCTTCTTGTGCTCTTTTCTTTCTTCTTTTGTTTTTTTCTTTTGCTGTTTTCCATCTCTTCCTTTACCCATCTCTTGTTTTATTTTTGCTACTGGACGATATTTAGATTTCTCTTTGGAGAAACTTGGAAGCATGGAGAAGGAGGAAGAAATTGGAAGAGAGAGAGAAGGAGGAAGCAAATGGAAGAGATAATGAGTTCAAAAAAAATTGAAATTGTCGTGAAAGTGAAGAAGAAAGAGAAAGAGATGTGAGCATTAATTTGTGAGCATTAATTCTTTGATTCCCCTTTTTTAAAATTGATGGTTTGACTCCATCAATTTAATTCCTGCCAGCCGTTTCCTTGATTTAAGCTGATTTTATTTTGATTGTTTCCGTTTTTCTCCAGCGTATTGGGCCAGCCGCAATTTAATTCAATTAGAGCCGTCAAGATTGTGCGTGAGATGTACGTTTCTTTGTGAGCCGTCCAGATTGGTCCGTATGCAGCCGCAATTGTTTTTAATCTGGTACGTCCAATATGACTCATCATTTACAGTTTGTTTTCATCCATTCAGATCACGCCAAAATATGATGTGGAGAGCCACGTATTTTATTAGACTTATGCGTGGCTTTTTGATTTAGTGACGTGGATGGGTGACGTGGACGATTCATGATTGATTATAATTAAGATATAGATGATGATGTCACTAGTTAGGAATATAAACCACTATAAAGATAATGGTATTTCTGAAAAGAAGTTAAACTTTTATTCTTATTAAATGAGAATAACTCATTTGAATGTCATTTATTAATTTTTGATGTAGGTGTAAGAGTTTGTTTATTATATTTTGGATTGGAGGGAGTAAGTAAACACAACATTATATTATTTACACCCCAATGTATCGAGTTCGAATCTTTAGTCTGGCAAAAACTCTGCTGAGATGGGAGAACCACACGACTGGTAAAACTTAGTATACAGTGGCCAGCTAGGCTTCCTAACATAGATTAGTCACTGGTAAAGTCGATAGATATTACGCACCAATAACACGATAAAAAGAACACTATATTAATCATGTAGTTGAACTATATTATCAACCATCTATTTAATGTCCATGAAACACTAAATCTAACCACTAATATTTTGGATTTTATATATATATATATATATATATATATTACTTTAATACCATTTTAAATATATCCAAATTTAAGAAAATAAGTCCAAATTACTAATATTTTGGATGTTTTTAATTTGCTAAACCATATCATGTGTAATATTTTAATAAGTAGGTTTGAAAAAAAATGACCGCTTTTTTAATTAAATGAGGATGCTTTTTATGTTATTTATTATTTTTCACTGTTAAAGTGCGGGTAACGGATGCGGTTACGAAACTTGGGTGCCTAGAAGGTATGGGGACGGGCACTAAAGCAGATGTCCATGCATGTGTGGGATACCCAGAGGGTGCCTATTGCAATCCTTACTTGAGAGAAGTAAAGAGAAGGCTTAATTGCGGTTTTGGTCCCCCTATTATGACAAACTCACGATTTTAATCCCCAAATTATTTTTCACGAATTTAGTCTCCCCATTTTTCCAATTTGTAAAACAATCCTCCTTCCTAATTTGGTCAAACATTTGTTAACTTGGAACTTATTAGTCCTATGTGGATGACATGCAGAACTA
The DNA here is from genome assembly GCA_039519185.1 of Astragalus membranaceus. Classification (NCBI taxonomy): domain Eukaryota; kingdom Viridiplantae; phylum Streptophyta; class Magnoliopsida; order Fabales; family Fabaceae; genus Astragalus; species Astragalus membranaceus. The sequence goes on from CM076848.1 coordinate 15,009,348, forward strand.
CCAAGATGAATTTTAAAATAAAAAAGGATTAAGATTTGGGTTCTTGGAGAAACTTTGATGAGTCCCGATAAAGAAGATGAAATTGTTTTTCCTGATTTAAAGAAAAAAAATCATACTTTTTTATTTTAAATTCCATCCTGGTAGTCTTGCGATTCATCCACGTAGGATTAACGTGCCCTAGTTAGTAGGGGTGGACAACAATAGCTACTCCGACCGAAACTAAGCTATCTGTATTCGAATCTGGTGCAACGGACGGATAGAAACGGATATTCGGGTCATCGGATTAGAGAGCACACCTTTAAACGATTGAATACGGTTCGAATCGGTTCCAAAATTTTAAACCATCGGTGACCGCAACCGACCGATTAGTATCAAGATGAATTATATCTCAAATAGAAAACGAAGTGAAGAAGAAGGTGAATAGGAAAACGAGGGTAATACAGTTGCAACACGCTTGTTTTTTTTGCGGGATTTGATAGGGAAAGATCGTACTTTGAGAAGACGTAATATTATTATACTCCAAAGTTTCACCTTTTTGACCTTTGAAAATATTTTTCATGTATTTTATATCTTGATAAGCTTGAAAGTGTCAGATTGCAGCTCTACTAAATGACCATTGACCAGACTCTTTCTCTTTCTTTCACGCTCCATCTCAATTCTGGTTTATGAGTTCTCTTTTTTACACATTTCATTAAGATAAGTTCATACCAATTTCTTTCAAGGATTTATTGCTTCACAACTTCATTCCTCATCTTTCAGCTTAGAGAAGCACATGTCAAGTCACAAACTGTGGTGGAACTATCTATTTTCTTCTCCCATTATTCCTCTTCGCATGTGTATATTGCAGGGATAATCACAGCAGTTAGCAACTGATCTGAGTACTTGCGGGAGCACCGACGAAAACAGACTTGGCGTCTTATTCCCTCTCTTCACTCACTCACATATTTCTGAGTCACTTATGGGTAACTCGGACCAAACCGCCCGAACAACCCGCCCTTTGTGCTACTCGACACCCATCCAATCCGCTACTTTGAACGGTCGAAGATGGTTTACATTTCAGTTTGAAAGGTTATGATTGGATGGACTGTTTCTCACTCGAAACTAGGGATGGCAATTGAGCCCATGCCCGTTGGGTACCCGCAAAAATTACCCGCAACGGGTCCGCACCCGCATATGCTCGTTAGATGCAGGCTCGGGTATGGGCACTATGGTGCCCAGCCCGCTTCGGGCCCGCACCCGCATATATATTACTAATTATACAATTTTACAAAAATGAAATGATTTTTTTTCCGTAAAACACTAAATCTAACTATTGACTAACATTTTGGATGTTTATATTATATATATATATATATATATATATATATATATATATATATATATATATATAATTACTATTTCTATAATTCTAAGTAGATCAATCTTTAAAATAATAAATTCAAACCACTAATATTTTGGATGTTTTTAATGCACTAAATACTATCATTTGTAATATTTAATTAGTAGATACGAAAAAATTAAATAATGGCTTTTTAAATTAAATTATAATGTTTTTTATGTTATTTATTATTTTTTGTTATTAAAGTGTGGGTAATGGGCATGCCCATGGGCACCTGGTGCCCAGAGGGTACGGGGACGAGCACTATAGTGCCCTACCCATATGGTACCCATTGCCATCCCAACTCGAAACTCACCGTACCCGACTGTTGTCCACCCCTACTAGTCAGCAAAATGTTTGACCAAATCAGCGATGGACATTGATTTTAGAAATCGAAAAAATGGGGAGACTAAATTCGTGAAAATAAAAAGTTTGGAGACTAAAATCATGAATTAGTTATAATAGGGGAACCAAAACTGTAATTAAGACTAAAGAGAAATTCGAATAATTTGAAAATCATCATTCAGGACTTTATTGTTATTCTTATACAAGAACAGGAATAATTTACGTGTGTGTGTGTGTGTGTGTGTGTGTGTGTGTGTGTGTGTGTTTTGTCTACTTAGATGAAGTGGCAAATAACACACCAACCCCTGACCCGACATTCATTAGTTTCAAATGAAGAATGAAGAGTGCCCTGCCCTAGCAAGCACCTACTCCTATCAAAATGAAAAGCGTGACTTTACTAAACAAGCAAGAAAAGCTCTTGACTAATAACATAGAAATGGCTTTTCTCGCTTGTTGCTTTCTTCGCATGCTTGAGCGCATTAATAGAATACATATTTAATTAATAATAAATTAACTTGAGTTTTCAATAAGACTCGCGTAGGGGCGCTTACATTTTTTGGCTTACCTAAAATCTAAGATTTTTAAGTTGGTAAAGACCCACCCCTTGTTTCAGTCAGAATGAGTCCCCGGGACCCCGGGACATTGGCTTCCGCCAACAGTGGACTATTAAGGATCGCATCCCGCGCATATTCTACATTATAGCCTGCAACTGATTCAGCTTCCGCTTCTGGGAGATCAAACGGAGCTCGATTAGTTTCTGCTAGACGAGAAATGAAGAACATAACCAATACAGGGAACAAGGGAATACCGGACCATATCTGCTTTTGCGCCATGACAATCTCACTCGAATTACGGGGACCTACACATATTAGTACAGTATACCGGGGTCCCCGGCCAGAACCACACGTGCAAGTTTCCCTGCATGTGGCTCGTCCGCGCTTTCCGAGGCGCTGCCTGTGACTCAGCATGGGTGGGAGAAGAAAGAGGGCGTCACACTTTCGTGTTTAGAGCATTGTCCGAGTGAATAGGCAGCGCCTACCAAGCAAAGCTTTCTTGAAGAGGCTGGGCTGGTTCCTTTTCGGCGCCCGCTTTTGATTTAGATGTAGGGGCACCCCAGGAAAGTCTAGGTAGGCTCCCAGCTCCATCTCGGCCGGCATCCTGCTCTCGAGGGGGTGGGCTTTCCTATGATAGTCCCGCTGCGGCTTCTGACCGTCCGTTACGTCTCATCTTGATTTGGCTATACTTGTATGTAGCCAGCCATGTTAGCTTCACATGAGAGAGCCCTTTTTTTTAAGGCTAAAAACTCATCAGTCAGCTCGGCCCCTTTCCTATTCAGCTTTGCCGCCTATTAAGAGAATAGGTCCCGTTCAAGCGGCCCGCGCCTTTATTCATCTATACCAGCTGCCACGCACGACCCAATAGGAACGAGCCCCTATCTAGATAAGAAGCAGAACGCGCCATCACCTACAGCCCTTTCCTCTGCCGGGGACTTCCACGAAATGAAAACGGGCGGCATCGTCGTATGCTCGACATTGGTTGCCCTGGTTTATATCCCGGAGTACTCCTATGGCCGATCTGTCACCCAACCTACTAAAAAATCTAAAGGCTTGACCCTGTCCCGCTTGGAGAATGACCCTTATGGCATGGCTTAGTCAGTTATTCTCGCAGTTCAGATAAGATTCGGACCGCCACTTCTCTGAAAGCATGGTTCTTGCCTTCCTCCCTCCTTGGAGCTCGTCCATTCGTTAGGTGATCCCTTGCTCTCACGTTCGAGTGTTTGCTCGTCGTTTAGGCCGGTGAGTGAGATTTCTGCTCATTGCAGTCACCTCCGGGGTTCTTCGCACCTGGATAGTACCAGGACCCTTGTGCCCCGGCCCTTGATCAGATAAATCCGCCCGCCCTATGACCAAAAACTAAAAATGAGCCTTGCGACGAGACGCGGACATTCCCCATGCTGCGGTTCCCTCCGGTCCGTTCCCGGGTTGGGTTAGGGGAACATCCGAGCGATTGCCTTCGCGGATCCAAACGCGCTCACAAGGCGCACAATAAGAATAAGACCAATAGAGACTTCATAAGAGACCATTTGACTGAGGGCTCACACACCCAAGTTCGAACCCGGGAGCCGAGGTCCCCATGTCGCTGAAATTGTCAAGGCACCCAACAGTGATGGACTTTTACGTGTGTAAATTTTAAAAATATCACACAAAAATAATATGTAAATTAATTTAAATTAACATTTTGATATTTTTATATCAAAATATACATTAATTGGGCTAGTTCTCATATTTTTAAGTCCACAACTCTTTATATTTACAAATTTAGAAATACTATAATTATATTTTAGTAAAAAAACAAAATACACTAAACGATTAAAAATCAAGTTCAAAATCTTGTTAGATTTTTGTCTTTCAAAATTAAGTTCAAAATTTCAGTGGACAAATTTACTTTTTTTTGACAATTGTGGACAAAATTTACTTAATAGGAACTTTTAATATGTATTGAGAAGTGATTTTTTTATTTATGAGTTGAAAATAATCCAAAACAAACATACTGGGCAAAATACATTTTGAACTTTTAATATGTATTGAGAAGTGATTATAAAGTAAGTTTAGGCAGAAACTTTTTTTTGGAAACTTCAAAATGTGAAAAATTTGAAAATCACAATTATTTTGGCAATTCCGAAAATTTCAAACTTCGGAATGTAGTGCATTTCGGATTTTCCAAAATTTGGAATTTCCAAAATGTATTTTTTGTGTTCCGGAACTTTCAGAAACTTTCTCTTAGGTTCCAGAAATTTGAAGCAAAAATGGGAGGGAAAGTGGGTTCTGGTTAAAAATGAGAAGGGTAGAAGTGAAAACTCAATAAAATGCGAGGGTATATGGTCTAATTGAGAGGGTATGAAGTAAAAGGTCCAAAATCCTTCGATATCCTACTACATGTCTGATATCCCTACTTAATAGACTTCTTGAAGATCAACGGTCCTAATTGATGATAAAATAAAAAAAGATCAAGCACCAAATGACCGAGGGCAGCAATCCAATATTTCACATCCAAAGAGTCAAAGACAACAGTGTCACGGACCACAAACCCCTGCTTCTAGCATATCAGATACCTTCATGAGTAGAATTTTCAAAAAAAAAAAGATACCTTCATGAGTAGGGATGGCAATTTCTACCCGTAAATTGGGATCCCCGCAGGGATTGTCCCGTTCGGGGCCTCGGGGGAGGGGAATTTTTCCCGTGGGGACGGGGACGGGGGAGAAAATCTCACCGCAGTCAATGTGGGGATGGGGACGGGGATCATATCCCCCACCCCGCTGTGATGGTGGGGATGGCAATTACATAAATATTTTTATTATAGATGTATATTATACTATAAGTATTAATATTTTAGTCTTTTTATATGTGTTTCTAATTTAAAATATTTAATTGTTCTAACTTTTATACTTTTTAAATATTAAAATATAAAAGTAAGACTAACTTTTATATTTTTTGTATTAAAATATTAAAGTTTTGTTTTTTAGTCTTAGTTTTATATATTTATTCAATTTTATTATATTTTAATTTATATTTTTTCAAACTTTTAATAAATTTTCGGAGTCCCTGCGGGGACCGTGGGGATCCGTGGGGATGGGGATGGAGGAGGAAAACTCTCTGAAGCGGGGATCGGGGATGTGGACGGGGGACAACTTGGGAGGCGGGGACGGGGAGCGGGGGAGTACTCCCCGCCGCCGCCGCCCCGCCCCATTGCCATCCCTATTCATGAGTGAAAGAGGAAGTGTTTCAATTTAGACGGTTTTAAAAAAATAAAATGACTAAATTGAAACACATTTACAAAAACCATAGACAAAATTAATATATTATATATTTCAGGGATTAAATTGAACTTTTGTAAAATTTTAACGACCAAATTAACTAATAACTCACAAAGAAATGGTATGCCAGAAAAAAAGGCCAAACCTAATTCCAAGTTCCAACACAAGATCAATCAAGTTTGAAATCAACGGTAAAAACGTGTATCCTAATACAAAGTTGGGGGAAGTTCTTGCCAAAAAGTTAGAGGATCTCTACCCCTCTTGTTTAGGGACAAAAAGGAAAAATTGTGAGAGGTTTGGTTGCTAAAATGTATTATCTCCATGAATAATAGAGGTGGGAATAGGCCAGGCCGTCCGACCGGGCTAAGGCTTTTTAAAAATCCTATATATTTTGCAAAAAATGTCAGGCTATAGGCTATCGAAAAAGTCTTTTAAGCGTATAAAACCGGCATGTTTAAGTAAATATAAATAATACTTTTATTAATATTATTGTTGTTATATTAAATTTGGTATATTGTGTTAAATCATAAATTTGCTAATATTTTATGATAATTTAAACATATCAACATACATCAATTTTTGACATATTTAAAATTATTATTAAAAAGTAAAATTTAAATTGGATGTCATATAAAATAGAACTTAATTTTACTTACCTATTATCTTCTTAGTCTATTTACAAAAGCATACACCACTCAAAGATCGATGACATTCGTAAAAAAAATAGTGAAATTGCCTTTAAACAGGTTTTCAGGCCTTAGCAGACTTTCAGAAAGGTCAAACGATGCCTAAAAAATGAGCCTACCACATACCACAGACTAGACTCAGGCCAATCACTTTCAACGCAAGTCAGACCCAGACCATGCAAAGTCCAGCTCACTCCGTCCTATTCCCACCCTTAATGAACAACTATAGACTCAAATTATTTAAATAAAGAGGACGTACAAATATTCCATAAGTATTATAACATTTTATTTATTTATTTTTGAATAAATAAAATAAAATGTTGAGGATTTATATTTATATTTTATATTTGTTAAGTTTTTCCACTTGAAAAAATCTTTTTAATTTTTGATATTCGAGCTAACGAGGAGAATCGAGTTATTCACAAGCTTGAATCAAGTCAAGTTCCAATTGAATATAAAGTTCATATCGACGTCTAAGGTTTAAGCTAAGTTAAATCTTAACAAGTTGATACATAAATCTTACTAATTATTTTATTTAAAGATAATTAGTAAAAATATACATAACTTCAGATTTATCTGTTGATACATAAATTCGGAAATGAATTATTTCCGGAATTGGATATAACTATAATCGAGTCAAGTTCCAATTGAAAATAAATCTTACTAATTATTTTATTCAAAAATAATTAGTAAAAATATACATAAGTTCGGGTTTATGTGTTAAATCCGAAAATGAACTATTTCCGAAATTATGTTTCAACCGTAAATCTTGAAGGTAAAAACAAATATTTTTCGAAATTATGTATTATGCCATAAATCTAGAAGGTAAAAAATATTTTCCGGAATTATGTATAACAATTTTGGAATTGCCTCCACCGAAGTAAATTCGGGGAAGACGAAAATTTTACTCTGCGCTGTAACCGTTGATAAAAGGTGTGAGAGGTAAAATTGGATTAAATTGAGTTGTGGTGGTAAGTCCTTCAATTGGGCCGGGGACGAATGATTCCGCCTTCTAGTCATTAAGAATACAATAGGCCCGTCTTGTTGATCTTAAAGAAGGTCTATTAGGAAGGGACGTCTGACATGTTGGGGCTCTGGTGGTTCGATGGTGTTCGAAGTAATCTTTTGTTTTTATTTTTTTAGGTCGTGTTTAGTCGTTCTTGTGTGGGCCTTGGGCTGGTTATTTTGTGGGTCTGCTCTTGTTGGGCCTCTTCTTTTTTTGTTTTCTTTTTGAACCTCTAGTTTTTGCTTCTGTGTTCTCTTTTGAGCCTTTGCCTTGTATAGGCCAATTTGGAACATTTTGGCACAGCTTTGTTGTTGTATTTGGTTGTGGCCTTTGCCCATATCTATGTTAATCAGTACAACTTGACCAAAAAAAAAAGGAAGGGACGTCTGACATGTAGATTTGGCCCATACTTCGTACACCCCCTACTCACTGGACACCCCTAAAAGTAGGGAAATGCGAAAATGTCATTAATGAAACACGTGCTCCACTTTTTTTTCTGCGATTACGACTGTCCGAAAGTTTACCACCGAACCGGTTCGGAAAAAAGTACCGGGTGTTATATCTTGACAAACACCCCCTCCAATAATGATTGTACCATGTCCGGAAGTTAACTTCCGAACCGGTACGAACCCAAAGTACCGAACCATTGAAAAATATGACAGATTTATGGTCATCAATCATTGAACCCACCGTCCACTATCATCAACGGCCTAAAATCAGTCAAAAAAACAGTCAAACATGTCAGAAAAAGGAGTGGTTGAAATTTTCTTTGGAAATTATGCCACAACGGATAGAATTTCAACGGTTCTGATTTATGGTCATCAATTAAAATCAACGGCTCACATTCGACCACACCTATTATAAATAGGTTCTCACTTTTCACTAAGTTTCACACCCTACCCATATTTTTGCTTCATCATATCAGCTTCTTTTCAAACACCCTACCCCTACCCGCTGAAATGGAATGGGAGTTGTGTCCAACCCAGTACTCAAATGACAAATTCCTAACCATCCTTCATCACCGTGGAACTATCACCAACAGAGAAGATGGTGTGTATTTTCAATGTTGCAATCCTATCTTCTGTAGGATGAATAAGGATATAACATTCACCTAGTTGAAGGAAAAGGCAGAGAGGAAGGTTCGTCGAGAGGGAGAATGCCGTAAAGACGTAAGTCATTTACGTTTTCGCAAGCCCGGTTATGGAGACGACGTGGCTATTCATTATTCAGCTATGCAGATTCGAAGCGACGACGACATACGCATCATGATGGAAGCACATGCCAATGTTCCAAGAATACTCGTTGGAGCTGTATGTCGAAACAATACACACTCCGGACGAGATCACTTATCTTCTGCAACAATGAGTTTAAAATAATCGCCAGTTTCGTTATTGTTTTTTATTTGTCGTTATTGTTTTTTATTTGATTAACGTACTAGTTTGAAAGTTTCAAGTCGAACCCGTTTGGTAATGAAATGTCGAACCATGCCAAAAACACTGGTTTGGAAATAAACTTCCGAACCATGCAGATCCCGAGGAAAAAAAACAGTGACGAAAACAGAGAAAGCATAGACACTACCATACCTCTTTGATTGCGTCGGGACCCCTGAGTGAGAGAATTGTGGATATGTAAATGACTGAGAGAGTGAGGGAGAATGTAGAGAGATTACGAGAGAGAGAGAGAGAGAGAGAGAGAGAGAGAGAGAGAGAGAGAGAGAGAGAGTGAGTGAGTGAGAGAGAGAGAGAGAGAGAGAGAGAGAGAGAGAGAGAGAGAGATTTAGGGTTGGAATGGGTGTGGTTGTGTGAGAGAGGGAGGGCATAGGTGAAATTTGGGTTTAGGGAAGAAGGGGTATTTTGGGGTTTTTGGGGGGTTAGGGGTGTCTAGTGAGTAGGGAGGGGGTTGTATGAAGTATGCCCCGTAGATTTTTACAAATCAATGGGCCTTATGTGACTAAATATGTATATGGTGGAAAGCAGCGGGTAGCTTGTTACACCCCCGAGTTTTCTATTACACGTCCCGTAAGTTTTTTATTATGTATTTAGTCTTAAATACCTATATTCCGATCTGAAAGAAATATTGTTCTTGAAATTAAAATGTTTTCCAAAAACTCAATTTTTAAAAGAAAAAATACATACTGAAAGTTAATGTCTAGAATAAACATATCATCATGTGTTTCTAAAGTTAAGTTTTGAGCGACTTTGAATATCTCTAACCTTTGTGAATTTAACTTCCAAAATATGTGATATATCCATTTTAGAGTTATATCTCCATAATGTACTTTTTCTTCAAAGGATAGCTTTTATTTTTTTCACATACGCTTGAAATGTGAAAAGTGGGTACGATAAAAAAATCAATGTCTACCACGTTAACTCATGAGTATCATGGTATTGTTGCAAGGAATTGGAAACGTAACTAGAGTTTTTTTTTATAAACAATGTTAGTGGGGATGGAGGAATGTTAGTTTCCGGGATTTGAACCCGGGACCTCCTTCTTGTACTCTTTTGGTGCACGGCTTCGATATCCCTTAGCTCGCCAACTGAGCTACCTACTTGGGATAAACGTAACTATAGTTGATATAATCCCACGTCCATCTACCTTCATCGTTGATACTTGTTATGGATTGGATCGGAAGCCCGGAGATAGAGGAAAGGTGGAGACCCTCGCCAAATAGGTTGGATCGGAAGCTCGGAGATCAAAGCACAGAGTGACGATGTTAAGGTCGGTACTCGGAGCAATTTGCAAAAACCAGTGCAAATAAATGAGATCACACATATTTATAGTGGACCAAGAGCTACCAATTGGGCCTAGGCCTAGGCAACGCGTCCAATCAATAGCACTTTTTACAGGCGCGTGAAACGAGGGGCCATCACTACACCAGCCACATCAAACGACGCGCCCCATCAATGACACTGTTGACAAGTGCTAGAATCGAAGCGTCGCCACGAAAGGGGTACCTCAAGTCAATCGGTGCTCCTTCAATGAACATTTCGAGGCTGGGGGCAGACGCTCAGGTGAGTATAAGCCCGGCCCCGGAAGGCCGCCACGTTTGGCAAGAAACCAAATTCAAGCTCGCACAGAGCATCGTAAGCTCGTTTCTCCAAACTTACGCAAGACCTGAATCTCATGCACTTCGAGGCTGGGGGCAAAACACTCACAAGAGTACAAGCCCGGCCCCAAAGAGTACTGCAAACTCGGATAAGGAATCAAGTCAAGCTCGCCCCAAGGCAACCTGACTTGGGGGGCAACTGTTACAGATTGGGCCTTTCCCATGGAATTCACTAAGGCCCAATGCCAAAAGGCAGATCCATTAACCAATGGTGGAGATCAAAGACCTAGATCCAATGGTTCACCTTGATTCCCAAAACCTATAAATAAGCATTCAATGCAAGCATTAAAGGTACACACTCTTTCCAATATTCTCACTTGGAACAGACCCACTTGCTGACTTGAGCGTCAGAGTGTCTTTGCAGGTACCACCCCACCTCGAATCGGAGCGGAGCTCGAATTGACCAAAACCATTTCTACCAACGAACTCAGATCGGACTTGGTATCTAAGATCGGATACCGGTTCAGAGATACGGTACTGATCATTGGCGACCACAGTGGGAGGATCTTATACTCTAGTTCCTCTCCCATCTTCTTGGTCAACGATGGCTCCGGTGTTACGTCAAAGAAACATCTCAAGTGCAATAGTAAGACCGGATCCGCAGCAGAAAACTCCTGAAGGAGTGGCAATCACTCTGCCACCTAGCTCGGCACATGCTCGTAACTCAGCCACGGTCATTATCCCTAGGAGTTCGGCTCGGAACCAACTTCCACCTCCTCCTCACACTGTCCAAATGCCGGTCAAAGTTGTTCAACAGCTCATCCAGCTACTAACTCGGCAGGTCGAGGCTGATCAACAGAAGAGCCAACGCTACTCTCAATTAGAAGCAGAGGTAGCAGAACTCCGATCGGAGCAGAGCTCGAATTGACCAAGACCATTTCTACCAACTATCTCAGATCGGACTTGGTATCTAAGATCGGATACGACCGGTTCAGAGATACGGTACTGATCAGTACTCATCATGTTCAATAAACCACATTGAGCAACCATGATCTTGCAAACCTAAAAATGCTAAATGGAAATCGTAATTAAAAAGAGAATCTTCCCTAGCTCTCTCACCATTGGTGGGTTGCAACACGTTTTGGAAATCACCAGAGGTAACTCCAATGCAAATAAGTTGACAAAACCTACTCGGAGAAACTTGCGCATGCATTGGAGTTACCTCTGGTGCTTCACTTGAGGTTTCTAGACCTCATATATATGCATGCCTCACTTTGTTCATTCATCGCCATTTCCTACATGTAGAATAAATGAATTTTTGGCATTCAATAAATAAATTTATTATAATTTCCAATTTTTTAATTTTACAAATACTAAATTTTGTTAGTTTTAGTACCTTATGGAAGTAAATACTTGAAATATACTTCTAATTAAAATTCAATGATTCCAGAAGTATATTTTTGTAACCAAAATATGTGCATTTCCGAAACATACTTTAGAAAGGTGGTAACATATGGGTCTACAAGGAGAGAAATTGTTGCATTGGTATTTTTTGTTTTGTTTTATCTAGGGTATCCATCGCCGATCGCGGTGACTAATCCCCTCACTGAATTACATTGGTATGAACCTAGCTAACATTTAATGCTTACAAAAAATCAATAAAATTATTACTATAAATTAAATTGATATATTCAATATCTTAAATAAGGAAAATAGAGGACACATTAAATATGTGTTAATTTTAAATAATAATTTAATTTATTTAAATAATTAATTCTAATAATTTTATTGGTTGTTTATAAATATTAAATGTTAGGTTCACACTTACATTAAAATTTCTCTTGCAAGCATGTTTTCATGATGCAAATATTTTGGTTCCATAAATATTCTTTTGAGCCATATTCAAAATTGAAAAAATAAAATTGGGTTTAATTTCGGAGTGTTTCAAAACTCACAAATTGTAGAGTACGACGATACTTTTGAACAATGTGGGATAGTAGTCTCATTTATAGTTGAGTGCAAAAATGCAAAAATGTGTCGTTCGAACACATTTTTTTACGAAATATGATTCTACCAGAGTTTATTCTTCCAAATGAACTTACGTGATTATTTTAAAACTCAAAACTCAAGGAAACAACCCTAACATAATTCGAAGTAAACAACGGACAATTAACTCAAGAAATGATAATGAATAATTGGTTACAAAAGCAGCGAGAGTGCTCATGCAAGCACATAGCGACTTAAGCAATTAAGCACACAAGACAAACCAAATCAAGCTTGGTAACAAAAGAAAATCAAAGCCGCCATACGAGCACAAAAGCCAAATCCATATCAACAACAGATTAATGTAAGTGGTGTATGATTTGTTAAATTGTGATAATTCACACACCCTAAAATATCCAAACAGCTCTTTAACAACTAATAAGTTGTTATTAGTTAAAGTTGTTACACAGTTAGTTAAAAATAACTAAGTTTGTTACAACTTAACAAACTTAACAGCAGTTACAACCAACCTAACAATCAGCCAAACAGATTTACAATTTTTGTATATATACCTATGCTATGTAAGAAATCAGACAATGAAAAAAAAATGAAATAAAGTTTTACGTTCAGTTTGTTGTCTAAGTTTTCCTGCATTCTCTTCTTCACCATTCTGTGTGAACTAATCTTCACTCCTAAACAAATTTCTGAGTTCTTCTCTATCTTTGTGTTGTGTAAAGCGTACCTCACAAAGAAATAAGGACAAACCAGTTAGGGGTTTGTTCAAATAGAGAAGATAAGAGAAATTTGAAGTGAAAAGAAGTGAGGAAGGGGTGTTTTACCTGTTCAGTTGCATGTGTGCGTGGTCCTGTGAGTGGTGAAGTCATTCTAACCCTCATACATCCATCAAAGAGTGCATAAAAGGAAACAAATCAGAATACAACTTAGAAAAGTGAGAAAAGAAAGAGTGTACTAGAGATAGAGGAATACAAACCTAAGGAGTGGTGTTGATTCAATCTTAGAGTTACCAGATTTCTTCTCACATTTCACATACACAAATAACCAGGAAAAGCAATTAGAGTTCAAAGAGAAAAAGAAGAAGATAGCGAAATCACAGGGAAGCGATTTCGTACCTTCTTGAGCTTTCGTTTTTGCGTTTAGGTTGAGTTTCAGCAGTGGTTCGTTACATACAAGTGAAAGAAATCAAAAGCTCAGATTCACAGTTTAGGGTTTTTTATAAACATAAAAATTAAAGAACGAAAACAAGGGGTTTTTGTTCAATACCTGGTTGTTGATACTTTTGAAATTTCATTGTTGAATTTCCAAGCTTCAGCTTCTGCAAATCAAGCAAGATCTTAAAACCCTAGTAGAGTAAACGAAAAAGAACGAAGAAAGACGAAGAACGCAGCAGAGAGAAAAGAGAACCTGATAGTGTAAACGACGTGATTTTAGGTTAAGTTTCGCTTATATACAAACGGGTTCTGGAGCGGGTCACTTAAACCCGCGTGTTCTCCTAAGTTGGGTCCAATCTGGGTTCCGCAGGAACCCGTTTGGCAGCCAAGTTGGGCTGCTGTGTGTTTTTGACATGTTGGGTTAAGTTCTTGGGCCTAAATCTGCTATCTACACCTAGTGGGTTTGTGGATTCAATCCCATCAAGTGGTATCATCGAGCTGGTAACTATCCAGGGACAATTCTAAACCTAAATTCTAGTTCTTTATCTTTCTTTACCTATCTTTTACTTTCTTTACAGATTTCCTTTTTCTGTTTTGCCTACACAGTAAGTGACTGTGTAGGTGTGAAGTTTTTTGACAGTTTGTTTCTTTGTCACAGGACAGCTAAAGGTGCTAGTTAAGGTGCAAAATCAACATGTCAAATGGTAGCTTGTCTACCCAGATTCCTAAACTAAATGGGAAAACTGGGATAGTGGAGTTTGCAAATGGAAGCCATTTTTGGCTTCCATGATGTCTTCGAAATTGTTCAAGAAGGGGTTCTAGCACTAGTTGAGGACCCAACCCCTGAACAAAGGGCTGAACATAAGGAAAATACCAAGAAGGATTGGAAAGCCATTTATCTCATACACCAGGGGTGTGATGAGAGTAACTTCGACAGAATTAGAGGCATCGAAGTCTCTAAAACTGCCTGGGACCTCCTTGACAAATATTATAATGGTGTTGCACCAGTTAAGGAGGAGAAGCTGCAATCATTGAGAAAGCAGTATGAAAATTTGAATATGCAGGAGGGTGAAAGCATTGCCGACTTCTTTGGGAAACTAAAGAAGATCACCAATGCAATGAGTCTCATTGGAGAGACTTTACAAGAACAAACTGTTTGTAAGAAAATTCTTAAGTCTTTAACAAGAAATTTTGGCTTTATTGTAAACAGCATTGAAGACACCATCAAGCCAAAAGATCTTAAAGTTGAAGACCTTCAAAGTAGGCTTGAAGCCAAAGAGATTAGATTGAATCTCTTGAATGGTGAAGGTGAAGAAGATCAAGCTATGTTTGCTGCCAAACCAAAGGGAAAGAAATGGACTAAGGGCAGCAACAACAACAACCAGTCAGGTAAAGGTAATTGGTCTAAAGGTAAGTAAGGTAAGTCTAGTGGTAAGTGCGACTCCACTAATAAAAATTCCGATTCTAGTAAAAAGAAGGACAAATCTAAGGTACAATGCTATAGATGTGATAAATATGGGCATTATGCCACTGAATGCCCTACTAGAAAGGAACCTAAGCCAAAGGAATCAGAAGAAGAGGCCAACATGGCTAGAGAAGATTCTGATACTGAAAATAGTCATGTGGTGTTCAGTAGGATCACCACAGAAAATGAGGAAACAGAATCTAAGGAAGACTGTGTTATAACTAACTTAGACCTAAAAGTAAATATTGATTATGTTGTGCTAGCTGTGACCACTAGTGATGGCAAAACCATCACAAAAATGTGGTATTTAGATTCAGGTTGTTCCAATCATATGACTGGGAACAAAGAATGGCTTGTGGACTATGACTCAAGCAAGAAAACTTCTATTAGATGTGCTAGCAAAAAATCTATTATTTCTGAGGGAATGGGAAACATAAAATTTACTAAGGAAGATGGTCAAGTTATTCTAATTGAGAATGTATTTTATGTACCTGGTATTAGCTGCAATTTAATTAGCCTAGGCCGACAAATTGAAAAGGGTTTTTCAGTAGTTATGAAGGACCTAAAGCTAAAAATGTTTGATACTAAAAGTAGACTAGTATTGACAACTCCTTTAGCCACCAATAGGACATTCAAAACCAGCATTGGCATGAGTAAGGCAGAATTCCTAAGTGCCACTGCTGATTCTGAAAGTATGTTGTGGCACAAGAGGCTAGGACACTTGAACTTCAAAAGTTTAAGTAACCTAAGTACTAAAGGTTTAGTAAAGGGGTTGCCTAGTATTAATATGTCTAAGGATACTTGTACTACATGTCTAGTAGGTAAACAGCCTAGGAAACAATTTAAGGCTGAAATGAATCACAAGTCTAAAGATGTTTTACATGTTGTTTATTCTGACCTGTGTGGACCTTTTGATGTACCCTCTAGTGGGGGTAACAAGTATTTCATGACCTTTGTAGATGAATTTTCAAGAAAAATTTGGCTCTACTTACTCAAAACCAAAGGAGAAGCCTTTGGAATGTTCAGGCAGTTCAAGGTAATGGCAGAAAAACAAAGTGGCAAGCAGCTAAAGGTATTAAGAACTGATGGTGGAGGTGAGTATACCTCAAAAGAGTTTGAGGAATACTGCACAGCCCAAGGTATCTTACATGAACTAACCTCTCCTTATACCCCACAACACAATGGGATAGCAGAAAGGAGAAACAGGACCATCTTGGATATGGCTAGGACTATGATTAACCTAAAAGGCTTACCTAAGAAGCTATGGGCAGAAACTGTCCATAGAGCAGTTTACATTTTAAACAGATGTCCTACAAAGGGGCTGGAAGAGAAAGTTCCAAAACATGTGTGGACTGGTGATAAGTCTAGTGTGGCTCATCTAAGAGTATTTGGCTCTCAAACATACAGCCATGTACCTGATAGCTAGAGGAAGAAGTTGGAGGATAAGAGCAGGCCTCTAATACTTGTAGGATACTGATAAACTCCAATTTAGAGCATTTTTAGGGGTATTTTCAGGTCTTGTTTAGAGCAATTATTACTAATTATATAAATCATTAACTTAATTTGCTCTATATTTTTCAGAAAAGAAGAAAATGCATAAAAAGAATGAAAATCCAATTTAAAGTCAATATAATATATATATATATATATATATATATATATATATATATATATATAGATATATTTGTATGTATGGGCTAGCAATTAAGTTGAAAGACAATACAAGGAAATAAGCATAAGGCCCATGCATCAATTAAAGAGACAAGCCCAAGTGTTGAACATGATGGAGGTCCGTGAAATAATTAAAAGAGATGCAACCCAAATTCAAGGCAAGCAAGGCAACATGATAAAAAGTGCAGCCCATGATTTAATTGGAGATCACGTAACCTAGGTCCACATGACATATAAAAGACCATAGAAGCCGTACATAACGGAGAGAGCCGCACATTCACAAAGATTAGAAGCGGTAGTGACGGCAACGCACAGGAGAGGAGAAAAAGAGTTTTTGGGTACCGTTCTTGGCACCGTGAGAGAGATTGGAGCAGAAAAATGAGACTGGAAACGCAATAATAATTTCTTTAATTTTCGGGTTATTTTTATCTCTAATTCATGACTCTAATTTTTATTTTATTGTTCTTTATGACTTTGGATAGCTAAATCCTCTTCTAGGGTCTTAGGTGGATCTTGCCAGTTTAGAGACCTTTATGTTATAGTTTATTATTTGTATTCCAGTTTTATTTCAATTAATATTGTCCTATTGTTTTTATCACATAAGTAGGATTAGCTACCCTATGCATGTTCATAATCAATTAGTTGACCAGCGACCGTACTGCAATTAGTTGGTGGACCTATAGGATAATTGGGGCTATAATTTATTAATTATTGCATGACCAAACCTTAATTTAGTCTTCCAATCATTCAACCTTTTTGCTCTTTATGCTTTTCTTGAATTTAAATTCTTGCATGACCAAACAAGGGTTAATTTAGGAAAACGAATATTAATCGCGAATGACCAAACGGAATAATAGTTTTAGTAAAGGGATTGGTAATTAAATAAAATAAAGGAATTCAGGTAGAGTTAGACATAGGGGAATCGAAGCTTGCAAGTGAAACCGTGACCCTAGACCTCCTCTCTCAATTAATTATATTTTGTATTTTAATTCTTGCTTTTTATTTCTTTTTATTTTAGTTTCTATAACCATCAAATCATTTGTTCGCCTAGACAATAAATAATCTTGATTAATTTAGTACTTGTTAATTAATCCTTGTGGAGACGATAATCTTTTATACTACTTCTGCGAAGGAGTACACTTGCTCTAAGTGTGTTTTTAACGCAACAAGTTTTTGGCGCCGTTGTCGGGTATTAATTTGCAATATTAAACAAAAAAAAAATTATTGCTTTAGACATTTTTTTTATGCTTTAGTTTTAATTTTGTTGTTTTTTTATCTTATTGAAAAAATATTGCTAATATTTTCCCAAGAGATCGTTGAAGTTCACATTGTTTTGCAGAGAAAAATCTAAATCATGGTTAAAACTCTTGGAGATTACATTAGAGAAGCTCGGGAACAAAGGAATTTAGAGACGTCAACTTGGTATATACCACTTCAATGTCAAGGCCCAATTCCTCCTCCTCCTTATGAGCCTTATTCAGACTATTGGGATGACTTTGAGCCACCCCCATTGAAAATTGGTGGGAAAGACACAAGGACCCAAAACGGAGGGCAACTCTAGATGAATACATTAGTGACTTGAACAAGACAATCGTGCAAAAGAGTTTAGAGTTTCTGACCTAAAGAGACAATCTCAACCCCTCCTCCTTGTGCCAATGATGTGTTGACAAGGTTTATGCAGTAGACAAATGAAAAATTTGAAACTTGGAGGGTCAAATTGGAGCCATGAACAACGAACTTGGAAGCCTGAAGGGTCAAATCTCAAGTCTCATTGCTTTGTTATCTCAAGAGGCCCAAGAAACTCCTTCACAAACTAAGTCTACCCAAAATGAAGAAGTTGAGCAATACAAAGAAAGTATTCCTTCGAGAGATGAAGGTGTCTCTATGGAATATAGTCTGGAGGAAGAAGCTCTCAAGAAAGATGAGGAGACTCGTACTGAAGGGAGTCAAATCAAAATAGTAGCTCCTATTGAAACAAAAGATTCTACTAAAGGGAGCAATTGTGAGGATAGTGAGAAAGATCCCATGGTTATTTATTTGGAGAAAAATGAGATAGTCTCAAATTTTGGGCAAATTATTTTAACCATTGGTGATGCTGTATTTGAGGTTCATAGAGGAAAGGTAACCTTAATGAGTGGTAAAGAAAAGGAGGTTGTTATACCCCAATTTTGTCCGATCATTTATTGCAATTGTTTTAGCCCCCGTGTCACAAGTCCATATCATTACGAGAACGACATTTCGAGCGCTGTCTTGTTTTAATTTAGACCGTTTGTCTAAATTGGGCCAATTCTTAGTAAATGGGTCTATGTTCGGTATTTTGGACTTAATTTAGCCATTTTGATCAAAAAGCCATAAAAATAATAATGAAATAAAATCAGAAAATAAAAAATATATATTACAATAAAGTATCCAAATAATACAAAAAGCCCAAAAATACAAGAATATCACCAAAAATATACAAAAATAAGAATAATCCAAAAAAAATAGAGAAGAACAAAAATAATAAAAGGGGGGTGTCAGTAGCATTAACCTTTAGCCCAACAAGCTGCTTGCCCAACAAGTCGACTTGCCCAGCAAGTTAACTTGTCCAGCAAGTCTCTTCACCTAACCCTTCACCTATAAAAGGAGGCTCTGTCCACAATGAAAAGCACACCACAGTGATTCAACAAGAACACTAAACACATTCTCTCCCTCTCCTAGCGAAGCTCTCGCTCTCTCTCTCTCTCTCTCTCTCTCTCCCCCTCCCTTTTTTATTTTATTTTTCTTTTAATTAGTTTATTTTTAAATATTCATGATAAATATTTTTCACTAGTTGCACTTTTCATTTTTTCTTTTTTGTTAACTTTTCGTTCATATTCAAAACAAAAACAAAATATTCCTTTTCCTCTCATAAATAAAGAAATACTTTCAAGAACAAAATAGGGGACTAAGTCGACTGTACAGTCGGGTTAGTCTGCTTTTTAGGTCACTAATGAACCGTTACGAATCATGGCCTAAAATCCCTATTTAAAACAAACAAATTTCTAAATTAAAATAAACACAAACACATTTCTTCCCACAAATCAAATTTTCAAAATAGGGGATTAAGTCGGCCGTACGGCCGGGTTAGTCAGCGTTCTAGGACGAATGGACCGTACGGATCAAGAGTCCTAAAACCCCTATTCAAATAAAATCAAACCAACATACATCAAACTATCTTCCAAACTTCAAAAAACTCCATTTTCACAAATTAGGGGACTAAGCCAACTGTACAGTCGGATTAGTCATCATTTTAGGACAAATGAACTGATCACTCAGGAGTCCTAAAATCCCTAAATAAAATACACCAACAAACAAAGTTTTCTATCAAGAACTACGTGTGATTTGATTCTCTACCAAGAGATACGTAGGAGCAGATGGGGGCCCACATCTGTCAATTGCACTAATAAAAAACCTTTTTCAGTCTTCTCCTAAATAACCATTTTCTTAAATAAAACATCAATTTTCTTCTTTCTCTTCAATTCACAATAAAAGGGTAAAAATAAACATTTTCAAAATTAATATTCTTTCCTACAATTAATTAGCAGGTAACCTTCATTAGGAAGGATGTCGTGGGGTGCTAATACCTTCCCCACGCATAACCGACTCCCGAACCCTTATCTGGTCTCAAGGACCTTTATCCATTCCAAAAGGGATTTTCCAATGTTTTCCCTTAAACTAAACTTTGGTGGCGGCTTCATTTTTGAACTTTCGAGGAATCCTCACCCGGATTTTTCGGTCGCTACAGCTGGCGACTTCACTGGGGATATTTAGAGAGTCAAACCTAGTCTAATTAGTTGTAGGATTAGTTGTTAATTTAATGTTTATTTTTACCCTTCCCCTTTTGTCTTTTATTTTTTATTATTCTTTTGTGATATGAAAACCCTAGGATAGAAGACCATTTTTTGTATATATGTTTGTTTGTTTTGCAGCTTGGGGGGTATTCTTGATATTTTGCTTTTTCACACACTCCACTATCACACTTTTGCACACACATGAGAATAGTCCTATACCCGGACTAGAGAATAACCTAAGTTAGAACGAGACTGCGTAGTGATGGCCTACTGGATGTGCGTCCTGTTGGGTGGTCACGAAAGTCTCACCTAGAGTTTGGTCCCTCTTGAGAATGCTGACACTCCTAATAGCTTGCCTATTGTTGTTGATCAGTGTTCTTAACTGGGATCGTTGGCTCTAGGAACCTTATGTAGGACTCTTTAGAGCTACCCTTTGAAAGGTTCACTTAACAGACAAGCCCTAGACCTATTCTCTAAGAAACCCTCGTAGGACACAAAGGAGCCTTATACCCCTGCATTCAAACAAACACTGATACATTTTTCCGGTCTTCTAAAAAGAAAAATTCAAAAAATCATATTTTATTTTTGCAAGTTATTTTTTAGAAACATGTCTCATGCATTTGCATTTGCATTTTCATCATTCATATCCATCATCATGTGTTATTCATCCATTACATTTTATTTCGTAATTTAAAAAAATGAGCATACTTTTTGAAAAAAATTGATGAGAGATGAGGCGTTGTTGCAAATACATTTTAATTTATTGTTCTTCCTTGAAAAAGTTTAACCTACTAAATAATTTCAAACGAGGTCGAACATAGTTGCAAACTCAAGTTGTTTCAAGACACTCAATTTTCAAAAAAATTCAATGTTGCAGCTCGTCCACAATTTTTGTCGGCAAAACAATGCATCTCATCCATCCCATGATAAACGATCAAAATAGTCTATTTTGTTAACTAATGTGTTATCAAAATTTCCTCTATCATGTCTCTAACTATGTTAACTGTCTGTGAAGCATTCGTATAGTGAACTTGTATGCGATGTGCATTTGCTCTTATTTGAGTCAGTTAGTGT
This sequence comes from Astragalus membranaceus, assembly GCA_039519185.1. Classification (NCBI taxonomy): domain Eukaryota; kingdom Viridiplantae; phylum Streptophyta; class Magnoliopsida; order Fabales; family Fabaceae; genus Astragalus; species Astragalus membranaceus. The sequence goes on from CM076848.1 coordinate 15,030,797, forward strand.
CCACACATTTCCATCCTATCGTCATCCCTTGTTCATGTACAGTCTCACCCCGACCACTCCATAAAGTGCATATTCTCCACACAAGTTCTTAGTTGGCTTTGTCCCCAATGATGAAATTTCATAAACTAACACTTGGATCCTCCAAACTGGGGCAAATTTGTGATCACTAGATATCTTGTCAACATTGTATTCTCTTGGTGCAAGTCCTTTACAAAAAAAAATAATCAAAAAAGCCTGTTAGGTTGAAAACTCGCGAGAGCAGCCTAAGCAAAAATTAGGGCATATAAAAAGAAATAAAGAAAAAGAGCAGATATATAAAAATAAATAAATTTTTTGTCCTTGAGTTAGTCTTTGAGAAAACAAGCAATCATGATTTGAAATGAAGTTTGGCCATCTCTCCTATCCCAAAAAAAAAAATACCCTTTGCTACCCACTTTGAGCCAAAAAAAATCAAAAATCTTTCAATCACCCCAGACAAGGATCAGTTCAATATCAAAAATGGTGTATCACTTTTATCAGCTCACTCAGCTCAAAAAAAAGAGAAAGAAAAATCACAAAAAAAGTGAAATTCATAAAAGAGGATTGAAAAATCCTGAATAGAAAAAAAAAAACAAAAGCAGTAAAAATTGTGAGCTGACAAATCATACTATCAAGCATATAAGAGATCCTTGTCTAAAGAAAACCCTCAAACACTTTTTGGCCTAATTATCCGTTTCTTTCATAAAACCTTAAAATCATTGGCCTCAAACACTTCTTTGGGTCTACTTATCTTTTCTTTCATAAAAGGTCATATTCTCAATACACCCTCAAACACTTCTTTGGGCCCAATTATCATTTCTTTTCATAAATCCCTAACCATTGGTACATTATCCCCAACCATTGGCCCCATTACAAACCTTGTCTTTCATGAATCCCTTATCATTGGCCACATTACCAACCCTTTCTTACATAAACCCCTAACCGTTGGCCACGTTACAACCCTAAACAAGTCCATTCTGATCGATAATTGATTGCTTTTGTTTTCTTAAAGTTTTAATTTTAGGACAATTGAGTTTATTTATTTACAGTATGTTTGCTCAAAAAAATATAAAGCTAAAAAAGGCAAAAAAAAAGAAAAAAAAAAAGGCTTGCGCTCCAAGAAAAAAGGCCTGCACTGATACCAAGACAAGGTTTAGTGATCACCAAGTGAAATTTTCATCATCAGGACTATCATAGTCCATGGGAGTCATCTTAAAAGAACCAAAAGTTTATACTAGGACCATCACCTAGATCCCAAAGTGGGGCAGTCCCTTCACCTTTCATGCTTCTCGAACTGGGGGAAATTTTCCATCGTCCGTCTCATTCATATACCACATCCATATAGCCATACGACCAACTCACAAACCCATTACCCTAACTTTGTCACCTTTCCCCTACCTCACTCGAACTAGAAATATCATTCCAAAGTGAGGGCAATCCTGTCACCATTAACCCCTCACTCCGCTCAAAATTGGGGAAATTCGCCCTACACCCATCTCATCCCCTTGTCATATTCACATTCATAAAACCATACCGGGGCAATTTCTCAACCCACCATCCTAAATACAACTTTTCACAAACTCTAGTCAGGGCAACTTTGTCCTTGTCATAGGTGGGGCAACACCAAACGCCATGGGTTTGAGACAAAATCTTTTGCCTTCCACCTCTCATTCCAAAGTCACAGCATTACCAATTCATAATTTCCTCTACACCCCTAGTTGTTGTCACCACTAGATATGGGCAAGTTATGCATTCACCGTCATCAACTAGGAATTAGGGCAGTCCCACATTTCTAGAGTTTGGGAGAACATACCTTTAATGACTTTGGCAAAAACCTACCATTCATCCCCTGACGTGTCATATCTGTCCATACCCCGAGTCAACTGACTCATTCATCTGTATTTGCACTACTCTACATGTTCACTAAAACAATGCTTCAAAGAGAAAGAACACAAGTTACTAATATGAAGTTGGAAACTCACTCAGTTAACTTTGTGGACCTAAAATTCAATCGTCATGGGACATCATAATCAAATGGAAGAACAATGTGAACGAGCTTGCAAATGCAATCAAATACTTTTGTGCATCAGTGCATGTGAATCACAACCTTGAGGTTGCCACGTTTGAGTTCAAACCTTTTTCCAAGGAATAATTACTTCTCTGCCTCTCGCATCAAAAGTCTCATTTCTCATCATTACAAAAAATAATTCTGCATCATCAATAAATCATAGCGTAAATCATTCCATCATGCAATCATGCATCTACCATAGCACCTGCATCTAAGCAATACATTTGCATTCACATGTTATTTGTATTCGCATACACGGCTGATCAATTTTTGATTCCGATCAGCTCTAGCATCCACAATTCACAAGCTTTTGTAGTTTATCTCCTTTCATATTGCACACATTACACGCATGCACACATATAACATTTTGCTTCGATAGACGTGCCAAGTGTCGGTCTCATCGTTGCCAAACTTTCTACATCAGTAATCATATCATTGTACCATGCATTCGTCATATCATTATACCATGCATGGCATTTGCATTAAAGCATTACATTTGCGTCACATTCACACTTTGCATTTCATACACTCATCATATACCAAGAAAAAAAAAGGAAAAGCAAAAAAGCAAAAAGAGGGAAAATCGCTCATTCCATCACATTCATCATTAATCAGTACAATCACATTCATATCTTATCTGCAATCACATATGTTATTTGTCAACCTCTATGTTCCACCAACTTCAACTCACATCATCTGCCACGTTTCATTCATCCCATCGGACACCTACCATTTCACATACCCATATTGCACGCATGCATCATTCATCGCATTTTTAGGCATGCAAAATATAGATAACTTTTCCCTTCTCAGGTAAATGCATTCATTAGGTATGTCCTAGGCAAGTACGCCGTGTGTCAATCCCAATAGTTTGTTCCCTCAAAGTCAGTGCTCCAAGCAATGGTCTCATATCACAATTCAGAGTCTCGGACCCCCAGCAGTCCCTCGTAGCCCCAGCGCTCCTTTAGACCTCCAATGGTCATTCATTCCAGATCGCACGTCGCGTTATCGAGCAACCGACGGATCATCCGACCCCAGGTCCATCAGTTCAGTTCGACCCAGTATGTCAAAGCAACGACTTCGAACTCTACTTTCAAGATCACTATGTCGCCACTGAGCGCGACGGATCACCCGACCCCAGGTCCTTCAGACTAGCTGTGTCAGCCTAAGACATGGCGGACGTCCTTGGAGGTGAGCAAATTAGGTCAACGACCCGATCTTGCCCCTCCGGCCGCTCGAAAAAGGCCACCCCTGAGCATACCATTTTACTAGTACCATTGCTAGTTTGTGCTCTTTTGGACCCCCAGTGGTCCTTCAAAGCCCCAGTGCACCTTCGAACCCCAAGTGGTCCTTCAGGGTTTAGGCAACTCCATGGAGCCCCAGTGCTCCCTTAGAGCCCAAATGCTCTTTTAGAGCCCCAGTGCTCCTCCAGATCCCCAGTGATCATTTCTTTTTTGTTCTCGGTTAACACGCAAAGTGTTAATCGTCGCTCGTTTCCCTAACTAATCTTCCCCCTAAGCGGACAAAATTAGCGTCTATTCTATCTTTATTTTTATTTCTACTACGAAAATCTGAAAACCATTCACCTTTTCTAGTAAAATATAAATAAAGAGGGGCAGCTGTTATACCCCAATTTTGTCCGATCATTTATTGCAATTGTTTTAGCCCCCGTGTCATAAGTCCATATCATTACGAGAACGACATTTCGAGCGCTGTCTTGTTTTAATTTAGACCGTTTGTCTAAATTGGGCCAATTCTTAGTAAATGGGTCTATGTTCGGTATTTTGGACTTAATTTAGCCCTTTTGATCAAAAAGCCATAAAAATAATAATGAAATAAAATCAGAAAATAAAAAATATATATTACAATAAAGTATCCAAATAATACAAAAAGCCCAAAAATACAAGAATATCACCAAAAATATATAAAAATAAGAATAATCCAAAAAAAATAGAGAAGAACAAAAATAATAAAAGGGGGGTGTCAGTAGCATTAACCTTTAGCCCAACAAGCTGCTTGCCCAACAAGTCGACTTGCCCAGCAAGTTAACTTGTCCAGCAAGTCTCTTCACCTAACCCTTCACCTATAAAAGGAGGCTCTGTCCACAATGAAAAGCACACCACAGTGATTCAACAAGAACACTGAACACATTCTCTCCCTCTCCTAGCGAAGCTCTCGCTCTCTCTCTCTCTCTCTCTCTCTCTCTCTCTCCCCCTCTCTTTTTTATTTTATTTTTCTTTTAATTAGTTTATTTTTAAATATTCATGATAAATATTTTTCACTAGTTGCACTTTTCATTTTTTCTTTTTTGTTAACTTTTCGTTCATATTCAAAACAAAAACAAAATATTCCTTTTCCTCTCATAAATAAAGAAATATTTTCAAGAACAAAATAGGGGACTAAGTCGACTGTACAGTCGGGTTAGTCTGCTTTTTAGGTCACTAATGAACCGTTACGGATCATGGCCTAAAATCCCTATTTAAAACAAACAAATTTCTAAATTAAAATAAACACAAACACATTTCTTCCCACAAATCAAATTTTCAAAATAGGGGATTAAGTCGGCCGTACGGCCGGGTTAGTCAGCGTTCTAGGACGAATGGACCGTACGGATCAAGAGTCCTAAAACCCCTATTCAAATAAAATCAAACCAACATACATCAAACTATCTTCCAAACTTCAAAAAACTCCATTTTCACAAATTAGGGGACTAAGCCAACTGTACAGTCGGATTAGTCATCATTTTAGGACAAATGAACTGATCACTCAGGAGTCCTAAAATCCCTAAATAAAATACACCAACAAACAAAGTTTTCTATCAAGAACTACGTGTGATTTGATTCTCTACCAAGAGATACGTAGGAGCAGATGGGGGCCCACATCTGTCAATTGCACTAATAAAAAACCTTTTTCAGTCTTCTCCTAAATAACCATTTTCTTAAATAAAACATCAATTTTCTTCTTTCTCTTCAATTCACAATAAAAGGGTAAAAATAAACATTTTCAAAATTAATATTCTTTCCTACAATTAATTAGCAGGTAACCTTCATTAGGAAGGATGTCGTGGGGTGCTAATACCTTCCCCACGCATAACCGACTCCCGAACCCTTATCTGGTCTCAAGGATCTTTATCCATTCCAAAAGGGATTTTCCAATGTTTTCCCTTAAACTAAACTTTGGTGGCGGCTTCATTTTTGAACTTTCGAGGAATCCTCACCCGGATTTTTCGGTCGCTACAGAGGTGCTTAAAGCTTTAAATTCCAATGAAATTTTCTCTTCTTTAACTTCTCTTTGTTTTTATGATGTGGTTGAAACTAACATTTTCAGTGATTTAGAGATGCAAGGCTTTTTGAAAGAAAAAATTATTTTGCAGGATCCTAGCATAGTGGTGGATGAAGATAAAATAAAAATTTCACCATCCTTCGAAGTTCATTCACCACGTGGAAAAAGAAAGAACAATGTGAACCACATGGTTAGAAAGTTAAGAAGGTGTACTGCGTTAGATGTTAAATTTGCTCTTGGAGAGCCACCTGATTAAGCACTAACTATCGTCAGGCTCACGACGTTAAACAAGCGCTTCGCAGGAGGCAACCTGTGTTTTATTTTCTGTTATTTTTGTTTTGTTTTATTTTGTTTTTAGGAATAAGCTCAGATTGCAAGCTCTCTCAGGGAAGTCACTCTTACTATCTCTCTCTCATTTATTTCTTTTGGTTTCTATTTGATCATTTTGCATTGAGGACCTTGCTTCATGCTAGTGTGGGGGAGGAGAGTTTATTTTTTGTCACTTTATCTCTATTAATGCACCTATCCACCATATGTGTTGATAGCATTTTTTCTGGCTTGTTTTGAATAAAGTATGCTTAAAGTTAAAAAAAAATAGAGATTTTGCCTTTAAGGGATCCCATAATCAATTTACTTAACAGACTTGTGCTTAATTGTAACTGTGGGATTGTCCTTAGGAAGCTGATAATTAGCATATGTGCCTGTTGAGTACTTTTTGTGAACTAGCTTCTAAATGTGAGATTTGAGCCTTTATAAGGGGATTGATACTAAGTCATAAATTCCTACCCTTTTTCTTTCTATGAGTGTGTTTCCCATTTTTCTACATTCTAGAATTTGTCTTTTGACCATTTCAAGGCGAAAATTGATTTGCATCTTGTAAAAAGATTTGGGGAACTTTGGTATTTTTCTGGCCTCAGAGTTGTTTTTTGAATTTATCCATTAGTTGCCCCCTTTGAGCCTAGCTATTTGTTATATATTTCTTTGGTACCCAGATATAATTTTTCCTTTTTTGTGTGGTAACCATTTGAAATTAAATTTGGAGCAACTATTGAATATTACAATTTTGTCCTGTATTTTAATTGTCTATATCGTCAGGATAGAGAAACAAAATAAGAGTGACTCATGTGGTTACACGTACCTTTTTCTCCTAAGAAAAGTGAAAAAAAAAAGAAAATTTGAAAAAAAAATAAGCAAGAAGGAGGAAAAAGGCAATTAAAAAAAAATACTCAAGAGCAAGGCAAATCAAAAAATGTCTACTCAAAAGAAAAGGCAAATCAAAAAGAGTTGTTCCAATAGAAAAGGAGTGAAGAAGGAAGTGAAATTAATTTGGAGTTTGGACAAAATTTGTAAAATAGATAGGAGCTCCATATTTGATTTCAAATGTTACTATGTGCTTGTTGTTTTTAACCCTTTGTTTATCCCTTTCTTCTTATTTCCTACCCCGCATGAACTCACACTGGCCCCATTACAACCCATGAAACCCCATCTTTTGCATTCATATGAACTATTTAGTGGAGATTTGGTCAAATTACAAACATATGGCAATGTGCATTTTGTTAAAACTTGAGTGTATATTATCCCTTGTCCCTAAACAGGACAGAGAGAGTGAGGAGCAAGTTTTGGGTACCTGTTATTGACACTGTGAGAGAGCTTTGGAGCAAAAGCGGAGACTAAATACTGAAGATCAGAATTTACTCTATTTCTGGGTTATTTTTATCTTTTGTAATTCATGACTCCTAATTTTTTTCCATTGTTCTTAGTCACTATGAATAGCTAAATCTTCTTCTAGGGTCTAGGTGGATCTTGCTTGATTAGAGACCTTTTTATGTTTTAATTTATGCTTTGAATTCTCGGCTTTTATTTCAATTAATATTATCTTATTACTTTTATCACATAATTAGGATTGACAACCCTTTGCATGTTCATAATCAATTAGTTGATCAGCGACCGTACTGCAATTAGTTGGTGGACCTATAGGATAATTGGGGCTATAATTAATGCATGACCAAACTTTAATTTAGTCTTCCAATCATTCAACCTTTTTTTTCTTTATGCTTTTCTTGAACTTAAATTCTTGCATGACCAAACAAAGGTTAATTTAGGAAAAAGAATATTAATCGTGAATGACCAAACAGATTAATAGTTTTAGTAAAGAGACTGGTAATTAAATAAAATAAAGGAATTCAGGTAGAGTTAGACATAGGGGAATCGAAGTTTGCAAGTGAAACTGTGACCCTAGACCTCCTCTCTCAATTAATTATATTTTGTATTGCTATTTATTTATTTCTTTTTATTTTAGTTTCTATAACCATCAAATTATTTGTTCGCCTAAACAATAAATAATCTTGATTAGTTTAGTACTTGTTAATTATTTTATAGAAACTTGTGTGTATATTTCCCTAGTCCCTAAACACTTAGAGAGTTTGTGAGCGAGTGCCTTTGTTCACATAAATGTATTCTTCTGAGACATGAGCCTCTAATTGGGCAACTTTTTGACACCTCATATGTGCTATACTGTCTGTCATTGTGTTTCTAATTTTGGGTCTCTTATTTGGTTGTCTCTATTATCTATTTGAAAATTTATTGAGCCAGAAAATTTGCTTGAGAACAAGCAAACGTTAAGTGTGGAGGAGTTGATAAACTCCAATTTAGTGCATTTTAGGGGTATTTTCAGGTCTTGTTTAGAGCAATTATTACTAATTATATAAATCATTAACTTAATTTGCTCTATATTTTTCAGAAAAGAAGAAAATGCATAAAAAGAATGAAAGTCCAATTTAAAGTCAATATAATATATATATATATATATATATATTTTTGTATGTATGGGCTAGCAATTAAGTTGAAAGACAATACAAGGAAATAAGCATAAGGCCCATGCATCAATTAAAGAGACAAGCCCAAGTGTTGAACATGATGGAGGTCCGTGAAATAATTAGAAGAGATGCAACTCAAATTCAAGGCAAGCAAGGCAACATGATAAAAAGTGCAGCCCATGATTTAATTGGAGATCACGTAACCTAGGTCCACATGACATATAAAAGACCAGAGAAGCCGTACATAACGGACAGAGCCGCACATTCACACAGATTAGAAGCGGTAGTGACGGCAACGCACAGGAGAGGAGAAAAAGAGTTTTTTGGTACCGTTCTTGGCACCGTGAGAGAGCTTTGGAGCAGAAAAATGAGACTGGAGACTCAATAATAATTTCTCTAATTTCCGGGTTATTTTTATCTCTGTAATTCATGACTCTAATTTCTATTTTATTGTTCTTTATGACTTTGGATAGCTAAATCCTCTTCTAGGGTCTTAGGTGGATCTTGCCAGTTTAGAGACCTTTATGTTATAGTTTATTATTTGAATTCCAGTTTTATTTCAATTAATATTGTCCTATTGTTTTTATCACATAAGTAGGATTAGCTACCCTATGCATGTTCATAATCAATTAGTTGACCAGCGACCGTACTGCAATTAGTTGGTGGACCTATAGGATAACTGGGGCTATAATTATTGCATGACCAAACCTTAATTTAGTCTTCCAATCATTCAACATTTTTTCTCTTTATGCTTTTCTTGAATTTAACTTCTTGCATGACCAAACAAGGGTTAATTTAGGAAAAATAATATTAATCGCGAATGACCAAACGGATTAATAGTTTTAGTAAAGGAATTGGTAATTAAATAAAATAGAGCTAGACATAGGGGAATCGAAGCTTGCAAGTGAAACTGTGACCCTAGACCTCCTCTCTCAATTAATTATATTTTGTATTTTAATTCTTGCTATTTATTTCTTTTTATTTTAGTTTCTATAACCATCAAATCATTTGTTCGCCTAAACAATAAATAATCTTGATTAGTTTAGTACTTGTTAATTAATCCTTGTGGAGACGATAATCTTTTATACTACTTCTGTGAAGGAGTACACTTGCTCTAAGTGTGTTTTTAACGCAACAAGTTTTTGGTCTAGTGTGGCTCATCTAAGAGTATTTGGCTCTCAAACATACAGCCATGTACCTGATAGCAAGAGGAAGAAGTTGGAGGATAAGAGCAGGCCTCTAATACTTAGGATACCATCCTACAGGTGCTTATAAGCTGCTAGATCCTAAAACTGATAAAATTGAGATATCAAGGGATGTTGTTGTGCTTGAAGGCATGCAGTGGGACTGGGATAAGGCTGAACAAGTGAGTTCAGCAGATACTACAGTCCTAGAAGAGGTTCTAGACACTAGACCAGAAATTTTTGATGAAAATTCTGATGAAGAAGAACCTGCCCAACCAGAGGCAGATCCTAATCATCATTCTTTGGAAGGAAATGAAGCAGAACCAGCTGCTGAACCTGCTGTACAGGCTCTTCCTAGGACTCAAAGCCTGAGACAGCCTCCTAGGAGGCTTGCAGAATATGATTTGGCCACTAACATTGAGGTGAATGAGCATGGTGACCTCATTCAGTTTGCAATGGTGGCAGATATGGAACCAGTTGACTTTAAGGAAGCCTTAAAGGATAAAAACTGGAAAAATGCCATGATTGAGGAATTGGCCTCAATTGAAAAAAATAAAACTTGGAGCTTGACACCCTTGCCTAAGAATAAGAAGGCAATAAGTGTCAAGTGGATTTTTAAGCTCAAGTTGGACCCCAATGGCAAAATAGTCAAGCATAAAGCTAGACTAGTTGCAAGAGGGTTCCAACAAAAGCATGGTATTGACTATGAGGAAGTCTTCTCACCTGTGGCTAGGCATGAGACCATTAGATGGTGACTGCCTTAGCCCGCAGTAAGGGATGGGGCTTATATCAATTGGATGTTAAGTCTGATTTCCTAAATGGACCTTTAGAGGAGACTGTTTTTATCTCACAGTCACCTGGCTTTGAGATAAAAGGAAAGGAAAACCTTGTATGCCATTTACATAAAGCTTTGTATGGATTGAAACAGGCTCCAAGAGCCTGAAATAAAAGAATAGACACCTTTTTTGTGGAAAGTGGTTTCACAAAATGCACCAATGAGTTTGGTGTATATGTGAAAGGCACTATGGATACTGATTCGTTACTAATTTGTTTATATGTTGATGATCTTTTCCCTACACTCTTCAGGCAGATTGTAGGTTCCCTAAGATATCTGTGCCACAGCAGACCTGATATCTTGTTTGCTACTGGAATGATTTATAACTCTATTTTATATAGAGTTATTCATACATCTAACCATAACTAATTGCCTGAAACCAAGTATAATATGTATTAAATATAATAGTTTTAGTCAAATAAACAACATTATAAGTTTTATAGAAGATTGCACAATGATTTAAGCATTTTGTATATATATTGGTATGTTTGATATGTTTGCTCAGTGCAGCTGCAGTTCATGCTTCTGCACCAGGAGAACAGCATTGCTTCCACACTAAAGGCACATTCAAGATAAAGTGTTTCTGCATTTAGTGTTTCTGCACTTAGTGCTTCTGCACCGTCTAGCTGTGAGCTTATAACCCCCCCACCTTGGAAGCACCTCAATTCATACCATGACACCAGAAGTTTTGTGACATCATGCTTAGTCATTGGGCACATGGAGACACATGCCCACATGCATATGGAGGCGTCCACCATGAAACATCATCATAAGGGGCTATACACCTAAAGACACATGGATCTCCACCATTGGACCTCTTTTAAAGAAGAGTGTTGGACTTTATCTTCTCAAATTCAGAGCAGGAAAGTAACCATGGTTAGGCACCACATTGCTGACTTAGTTACTACGCAAACCCTCATGCAAAGGAAACCTCAAAGGCTATAAATAGGCTCCACTTCGCACTTGAAGAACAATCCCTTTCTTCATCCAAATTTATATAGCTTTCATACAGTTTTAAGTAGTTTATTTCTTGCATTTTATTTAGTAGTTAGTTGTAGGAAGGTGAGGAAGGAATTGACACCTTCTTCCTCCACTTCTTCATAGATAGACGAAGGAATCAGTGCTTCTACACCAATCAGAATTCATGCAAAGGAACATCAATTTGTGTAACTTCTACCCTATTGATATCTTTTATATGATTCATATTATTATGCTCCTTACAGATTCTCTCTATTATATAATGAGTAACATGAGCTAAATTCCTTTAGTTGAGATGTTCTAAACTTATAATGATCTTTTGAGTAAGTTATTATGCTTTTAAGTGTTGTAGCATTTTGGGTCTTGTGTTATACTATATCCATCTTATTTTAAGGTTGATCGCTTAAAAGAAGTAGAGTTATATACACAGACATGGTTTATAACTAGAAATCAAGACTAATAAGGGTGAGTGTTTTAATAAAGGCTTTGTTGACTTGTTAATAAAGAAAATTTTGTTAAAACCATGTTAAGTCCTAGACATAGGATAACATAATCCTTAGGGTGAAACAGTGGGTACCTCAAAGGCAGGAGTGAACTTATTTAGCAAGCCCAGACATGGGAAGCTTGTAACGAAACTTTGAAGAAAGTAGCTGACAAGCACACACTTATGCAACTGCACTCAATGCTACTGCACTTGATGCTTCTGCATCATAGTGCTTCTGCATCTCTAAAAGCATAGAAACTCTCAAAAGAAGCATTATCTTGTAAAGACATCTCAACTATCTTTCTCAACTGATTTCTTTCATCTTATTTTACATACTTGCATTTTGTTTTTACTTAAACTAAAAACCCCAAATCTTGTGAGTAGTGTAGTAGCACATATTTATATCTCTCTATGCATACAAGAGTTTAATCAATCCCTGTGGGTTCGACCTTTCTTATCATTGTATTACTTGTGTGACTGTGTATACTTGCACATATTTTGCCACACCAATGATTAGCAGATTCATGAATGAACCATTGGAGATACACCTTAATGCTGCTAAGAGGGTTCTCAGGTACATTAAGGGCACCTTGAATTATGGCTTGTTCTTTCCAAAAGGCACTGATCTAGGAAGGTTTGAGCTACTGGGGTACTCTGACAGTGACTGGTGTGGAGACCACATAGATAGAAGGAGTACTTCAGGTTTTTTGTTTAAGTTTCAACTTTCAAGGCATATTTGTTTCCTGGAGTTCTAAAAAGCAACAAATAGTTGCTCTTTCCTCCTGTGAAGCAGAATATGTTTCTGCATGTAGTGCTGCCACACAGGCAGCATGGCTGGAAGCATTGTTAAAGGAGCTAAAAGTGGAGCTGACTCAAACTCCTGCACTTCTAATTGACAACAAGTCTGCCCTATGTCTTGCTAAGAATCCTATTGGGCATGGAAGGACCAAACACATTGAAACAAGGTACCATTACCTTAGAGATCAGGTTACTAAAGGTAATTTGATTGTAGATTACTGCTCTACAAAGGATCAGTTGGCTGATGTGTTTACTAAGGCTCTAAAAGGTGAGTCTTTTACTAAACTTAGGAGAGAATAAGGTTTGGTTGCATTCTAACCTAGGAATGCAACTTCTATAGCTATTATCCAGAGGCGTGTTTTGGATCATCTTTGGTTCTAAGGCTAATGTCAGGGGATTGTCCTGACCAATTCTAGTTTAGTCTCTCCTAAGGTCTTAACCTTTGTCTTAGGGTGTTAGAATTAAGGAAGGGTGTTAAATTGTGATAATCCACACACCCTAAAATACCCAAACAGTTGTTTAACAACTAATAAACTGTTATTAGTTAAAGCTGTTACACAGTTAGTTAAAAATAACTAAGTTTGTTACAACTTAACAAACTTAACAGCGGTTACAACCAACCTAACAATCAGCCAAACAGATTTACAATTTTTGTATATATACCTATGCTATGTAAGAAATCAGACAGTGAAAAAAAAATGAAATAAAGTTTTACGTTTAGTTTGTTGTCTAAGTTTTCCTGCATTCTCTTCTTCACCATTCTGTGTGAACTAATCTTCACTGCTAAACAAATTTCTGAGTTGTTCTCTATCTTTGTGTTGTGTAAAGTGTACCTCACAAAGAAATAAGGACAAACCAGTTACGGGTTTGGTCAAATAGAGAAGATAAGAGAAATTTGAAGTGAAAAGAAGTAAGGAAGGGGTGTTTTACTTGTTTAGTTGCATGCATAGTTTTAAAACTCGGACCGGACCGGCCGGTGCGACCGGGTCAACCGGGAATCGGACCCCTAGCCGGTTCGGTCATGCTCTTCGATCGGACTTGTATATGACTCAGTCAAACTCAGTGAAACTCGGTCAAACTCGCTAAAACTCGGTCACGCTCCGCTTAACCCGGTTGACTCGGTTCAAGATTAACGGTTCTGTTCCAATTGCTTACTTACTGTTATTATTTATTGTTTAAGGTTCCAATACATTTTCAAAGCTTTCACGTGTCCCAATGTTATTATTGCTCCTTTCCCCCTTTTCAATGCATGCACGCGCGAGAATTTCCAATGCTGAATATTTTAAATTCGAATTTTTTAATAATCAAACACATCCTTCCTTTTAAGCGGACACACCTTGGGGCCGAATTTGGCGCCAACTTTTACGGGTATTTTCGTCAATCTATTTCAACTTTTCATTGCATGTCACACACTTGAACAAAATACCGACACCTGCAACACCACTCTCCCACCACTTGACTTGCTTTTCTCTCTCTCTCTCTACCCTACAACACCACTTTCCCAGTTGACCTGCAACATCACTTTTCCCTCTCTCACTCTCTAATTTCCTCTCCCGTTCATTTTCCCTTTCTCTTCACTCACTTCTTCTCTCTAGACTCTTCTTCTTCCACCTCTCTTCCATTTCTTTCTTATGCATGCACAAGATCCTTGTAATTTTTTTTTGCTTTTCTCTTCTACAGTTGCTTCAGCACCTCCAGGTCTCAAAGAATGAATGATTCGCTGCTCTTGGCATTGTCGAACTCAAAGGAGGAAGCAAAACATGTGGGAGTAGAAAGAGAAGGAGAGGAAAGAGAGGGGTTGGCAATCTGCACGGAGAGAAGCAGACGAAGGAGAGAGTGGCGCAACATGGTGGTGGTGGTGCGGCATCCGAAAGCGGCGTTAAAGACCGCCGTGGGTGGTGGTGTGAATGGAGAAGGCTCACAGTAATTCTATCCTATTTTTTCTCTGAATCTTTTATGTTTTTTGCTTCTTTTTTGCTTCTGCTTCTCCCTTTTTCTTCTCCAATCTGCTATCGAATCTAGAGTCTCATCCATTGGAAAATCCACTTACGCTCGAATCATCAAACATGTCCTTCAACTAAGTGTCTTCTTGATGAACAACCTCCTCAATTTTTATGCCAAAACCGGGTCCTTTACCGACGCTCACCGAGTGTTCGCTGAAATGCCAAACAGAACCACCTTCTCTTGGAACACTCTTCTCTCTTCATAACGTCCATTCCTTCAACCTTCATTGTCGCATTCCCTTTGAAGAGCTCCACCGTGAAGCTATGGGTCCGTTTCTTCCTTTTTCCCTTTCATTTTTTTATGGTTTTTAATGTTCGGTTGTCTCTGTTTTTTTCACACCATTACATGATATTTACAATTTATTTGTTTTGGTGATCTGTTAGTGTCTTTGAATCCATATTTTTGAGGGATGCTTTTTGATTTCACCAAAATGCTCAATTTGAAGTTCTCCCTCAATCACAAGTGCCTTCTATTTCTTTATTTGTCTCCTAAATTTGAGCTATATGTGAGATTTTGTTTATTGTTGTTGTTGTTGTCGTCTCACCAGCGTGACTGTGGGTACTCATTTCCGTTCGGTGAGTGTTGGAAGCAAGGGTTTCTCTAGCAGATTATTCCTTTTGCTTCACTTAGGTCTTGGTTTGGTCATGCAAGAAACTTCCCATCTTTTTCGGCAATCTCTTATATTTTTGGTTCTTTAAAATTATTGATGCTCTTCTCTTCATGTGTTTCTCTTTTTTATTAGTAGTCTCACTCAGCTAATTATAATATCCACATAGCCCTCTTCTTTAGGCCACAGTTATAGCAAACTACAAAATATATTCTCATCCATTACATCTAAAATGAGTAAACATTAAAGCATGTATGCATATTTGTTTATGTTTTCATTAAGGGGTTTGTGGATTTCATAGAAGTAAAATAATAATAATAACTACTCGATGAACTCTAAAGGTTAAACTATAGTAAGAAGTTATGCTTTTTTTGGCAATAATTTTGATAGAGTTTCTATTTTACTTGCAGAGAAACATGAATGTGTCATGCAGTTCTGCCTCTTCCCATGAACACGGACATTTGCATATTATGGAAGTGTCTGACTTTTGCATGTTATCTAACAAAAGAAAGTATTTTGTTTACACTCTGACCAAAGTACCGAGGAGATCGAGATTTCCGTTGTTACTGTTGTTGTTAATGAAGTGGAGTTTGTAGATTCTATTGTGTAGGAAATCATGAGAAATTAGAAAGTGAAGTAACCGTTTAGAACCCTAATTTTGCTTTTGTTGTTTTTGGTGTGGTGATGTTGCAGCTTTAATTTACCCTTGCAAGCTATTTTTGGTAAAATTTTAATGTTTTAGGGGGTTGAATAATGGGCTTTATGATGAAGTGATTTTGAATTACTTGTTTTGTTTGATGTTTTTTGTAGCTTTGAGTCCTTGGGATAGAATTGGATCACATGGAGCTAGGAATTTCATGCTATGCAAGAAGCCACAATCATCTACGGGTGATTCTGATGGAGCTGGAAATGGGAATGGAAATAGAGCTCTTTCACGCAGGGGGAGTGGGAGCTGGAAGGCTTGGTTCAACAAGTCCCTCAATCTCAAGATTTCTTCCCGTTGAGATCAATCAAACTTGAAAATTGTTTGCCTGTGTGGTGGAATTGAATAACTGTTATGATGCATTTTGTGCTGTACATGCCATGCCACATTTTATATTCTTTTGTTGTGTCTCTGTTCTCTCTAGCTCGAGAACTCTTTAGGAATTTAAACTCTTGATTTAGGTTTCTATTTTGATGAAATAAAAGTTGTAGTTTTGATCATTTTCTTGAAATTTGGTTTGTAATTTTCATTTGTTTTTGATTTGTCATCTCCTTTTCTGTTTTTCTAATATGTATGAATTTTATGTTCTTAATTTAGATATCTTAATACTAGCGCTCCCCGTCCGATGGACGGGTGCTAAGGCTAGTTGTACTCAAATCAGAATACAATGTGTGTGTGGTCCTGTGAGTGGTGAAGTCATTCTAACCCTCATACATCCATCAAAGAGTGCATAAAAGGAAACAAATCAGAATACAACTTAGAAAAGTGAGAAAAGAAAGAGTGTAATAGAGACAGAGGAATACAAACCTAAGGAGTGGTGTTGATTCAATCTCAGAGTTACTAGATTTCTTCTCACGGTTCACATACACGAATAACCAGGAAAAGCAATTAGAGTTCAAAGAGAAAAAGAAGAACATAGCAAAATCACAGGGAAGCGATTTCGTACCTTCTTGAGCTTTCGTTTTTGCATTTAGGTTAAGTTTCAGCAGTGGTTCGTTACATACAAGTGAAAGATATCAAAAGCTCAGATTCACAGTTTAGGGTTTTTTACAAACATAAAAATTAAAGAACGAAAACAAGGGGTTTTTGTTCAATACCTGGTTGTTGATACTTTTGAAGTTCCATTGTTGAATTTCCAAGCTTCAGCTTCTGCAAATCAAGCAAGATCTTAAAACCCTAGCAGAGCAAACGAAAAAGAATGAAGAAAGACGAAAAACGCAGCAGAGAGAAAAGAGAACTTGATAGTGTAAACGGCGTGATTTTAGGTTAAATTTCGCTTATATACAAACGGGTTCTGGAGCAGGTCACTTAAACCCGCGTGTTCTCCTAAGTTGGGTCGAATCTGGGTTCCGCAGGAACCCATTTGGCAGCCAAGTTGGGCTGCTGTGTGTTTTTGGCATGTTGGGCTAAGTTCTTGGGCCTAAATCTGCTATCTACACCTAGTGGGTTTGTGGATTCAATCCCATCATGATTATGCAATGCAAGCTTGGTAGCAATTTTCTGAGGTAAGTTTCAACGCTTTTGCGTTTATAATCTAGGCCCATTAGGGGTGTTCAAAACCAAACCAAACCAATAGAAAACTGCAAACTGAACCAAACCAAACCGAAAACCGCAAAAAAATCGTTTCTTATTGGTTTAGTTCGGTTCTTTTTTTCATTGCACCGCGTGGTTTGGTTCGGTTCGTGGTTTTGATTATAGAACCCGAACCAAACAAAACCAAACCGCAAGTAACACTAAGACTTATTGACTTACAACCTTCCTTACTAACTTACTAGCCCAAATGCAACTAAAACCTAACTCTCACTCACTTACTAGCCCAAATACAATTAATTCTTTGACTCACTTACAAACAATCCATATTGTTATGCTATATTTAAAAATTACAATAAAATATTTAATTCAAATTCTTTTAAACATTGTCTTAACTATCTTAAAAGAATTAAAAGAGTGTAATTTATATACTATATATATTTGAGTAGATTTTTTCTTAAAGATTTATGTTAGCCATTTTTTATGTTAGTTAATTTTAACTTCGTTTTAAATTATGTTTTGTCTTGGAAAAAACCGAACCAACCGAACCAATTCAAACCGCATTTATTAGTAGCTCACCAGAGCTTTTTAGTCAAACTCTGTCACCGGTATTACCCTTACACCACCACCTCACAGTGATGTCAAGTCAAAATTTTGCATCTTCTAGGATGATTAAAACTTATCACAATACCAAAAACAAGTCGTACACTTGTCCTCAAAATTATAAGTCAATTCATATAGGCCCAAAATATTTAGGGTCCGTTTGATAGTCAGGATATAATAGAGACAGGATAGAGATAAGATATGATAGAGACATGATATCACTATCGTACCATGTGTTTGATGTGCAACACCTGATAAGAAATAAGATAATATATAGGCAAAATTACACTAGAGGTCATTTAAGTTATTTAATTGTAACAAGTTAGTCCTTTAAATTTTTTCCCGTACCACTTAGGTCCTTTAAGTTACATAATGTGTACACCGTTAGTCCTTTTTTCATTTTTCGTTACAAAAAACAGAAGTTGGCACTAATAGAACTGACGTGGCCATGACGGAGTCTACGTGTCATCTATCTGGTGACAATTTGGTCATTTAAGACTACTGTCATGTAACAATTTGGTACTTTCAACTTAAAAATTAAAAAAAAATAGTTCATCTTCTTTTTCATTTAAGTTAAAAGGACCAAATTATTACATGACTGTGAACACCCAATTTTAACCGGTATTTTTTTCTTTTTTCGTGAAAATCCAAAAAATATCATTTTTATGCATTTTTGTGATTTTAATTGATTTTGCGTGTCATTTTTGGACTTATTGGTGATTTTTGCATTTTTACCATTATTATTATCATTAGTAGAACTTTTTTTTTAGAAAAACTTTATTAAAAAAATCTGTTTTAATATTATTTATTGTTTTTCACATTAAAAAAATCAAAAAAAAAAGAAATACGAAAATTAATAAAAAAAAGAAAGGAAATTGTCAAGTCAACTGCTGAGGTGTTTTTGGTAACAATTTGAATAACCTTTCTTCATAGATTCTGTCTTTTCCCTTTTTTATGCAAGCATCACAATTTTGGCAATACCCAGCTCTTCCATTTAGAGTTAGGTCCAAATTTCTTTCTCAGTCAAAAAAGGTGATGGTCCAAAACAAGCTTAGACATGTGACTTGCATCTTGACAATGCCTATGTCTCCAATGCTGTTTTTTTGATAAGCAATGTTAGTAGGGTGGGGGAATGTTAGTTTCCGGGGTTCGAACCCGGGACCTCCTTCTTGCACTTTTTTGGTGCAGTCATTCGATATCCCTTAGCTCGCCAACTGAGCTACCTACTTGGGATTATGTCTCCAATGCTGTAAGTAACAAAGAAACAAAACCAAATCCCTTATAAAAGAGACAGAAACGAAATAAGAAGGGGGCGAACGATTTCAGAGAGAAAAAAAAAGAGCACTGTAACAGAAAGAAAAACGAAAAATAGAATGAAAGAGGAAAAGACGAAAAAATCAAAAAAATGAAGGGAAAGGAATACTGAGAAAACAGAAATGAAAAGAAGAAGGAGAGACGAGAAAGAGAAGAGGAACCACCACTCACCACCTCCTCCCTCCCAACAGCCAACAGCCACCTCACAACCAAAACCTCCACCCACAGCCACCACAAAATCACGACCTCCTCCCTCCCACAACCACCTTACACCCCAACAGCCACCACCTCCCTCCCAACAACCACCTTCCACCCCAACAGCCACCACCTCCTTCCCAGCAACCACCCACCACCAAGAATTCCCCCCACCGTCATACACCACTACCACGCCGTCACGTCGCCGTACACCACCACCACGTCGCCACCACACCACCACCATAAAAAAACACCACTGTCGCCCTACCCCTCCCATCCAATTTCGAACTCATCCCGCCTCTCTCTCCCTGGACCTAAACTTCTTTTTCTCTCCTCATTTCCCTTTACGTTTTCCTTCTTTCTCTCATTCTATCTCCAAACTTTTTTTTCCCTTTTGATATGTGTGTGCGGCGCTCTCTTTGGTTGAGAGGAGAATGAATTAGGTTTTCTTTTTATCGAGCAACTCTTTTATATTCCTTTGTTTTGTTATTTTGTTTCATTTTATTTTACTACTTGCACCATCCGTTTTCTTTACCACAGCCCCCCCAGGTTTTCTTAAATACAACTATTGTTTACAACCCTTCATTTCTGTTTTGCACCCCCCTTCCTTGTTTTTGTGATTTATTTATTTCCTATTATTGTCGTTATTATTATTATTATTATTATTATTATTATTATTATTATTGTCTATTTCAAAAAAATGAAAATAAATGTTTGTTTACAAAAAAAAAGGATATTTTTCTCCCTTTCTTTCTCTCATAAAAAATACCAAAAAATATGGGATGGACTGAGGTGTGACATCTTGTCGATCCCGATTTAAGACATCTGAGTTGTACAGCTTGGTGATCTTAAATCCCCTTCAAAAAAATTTAAAATCAATCAACAAACTTTTTCAAGAAGAACTACGTAGCCTTTGATTCTCCGCTTTGGAGATACCTAGGAGCGGGGATTCCCCGTCAAGTTAAATTAATTTTTCTCTAATAAATAATCAATTTTTTTCTTTAACACCTATTTTCCAAAAAAAACTAAAAAAAAAACTTGATTGAGATGTACATCTTGTCAACCTCACAATCCTGGTTTAAGACGCCTGAGTTGTACAGCTTGGTGATCTTAAACCCCTTCAAAAAAATAAAATCAACCAACCAACAAACTTTTTCAGAAAGAACTACGTGACTTTTGAGTTCCTCATTGCACCAGAGGATACGTAGGAGCAGAGCTTCCCCGTCAAGTCAAAAATTAAATTTTCTAATTTAGTCCCTTATTCATTTCTTTGTAAATCGAATTTTATTTATTTTTTTTAAGTAAACAAATTTTCTAAACTTATTAATACTTGCACAATCAGATTTAGGGTAACTATCTTAGGACAGATGTACTAGGGGTGCTGTGGAATTAAATTTTCACCCTTCCCTATGCATAATCGACTCCCGAATCCAACCTAGTTTACGCAGACCAATAACCTTTTGAAGTAGGTTTTTCTCAATTTTCCCTATTAAATAAATTGGGTGGCGACTCCTAAAATTATAACTTTTTGGGCCGTCCACGTCGAGATCCCGGTCACGACAGATGGCGACTCTGCTGGGGACACGTCGAGTGTTGCGTTAAAAACACACTTAGAGCAAGTGTACTCTTTCGCAGAAGTAGTATAAAAGATTATCGTATCCACAGGGATTAATTAACAAGTACCAAACTAATCAAGATTATCTATTGTTTAAACGAACCAATAGTAGAGTAGTAATGTAAACTAAATAAAATTAATTAAATAACAAATAGTAAAATACAAGATTTAATCGATGGAGAGAGGCCTAGGGTCACGGTTTCAGTTGCAAGATTCGATTCCCCTATGTCTAATTCTACCTGAATTCCTTTATTTTATTTAATTACCAATCCCTTTACTAAAGCTATTAATCCGTTTGGTCATTCGCTATTAATATTCTTTTTCCTAAACTAACCCTTGTTTGGTCATGCAAGAATTTAAGTTGAGGAAAAGCATAAAGAACAAAAAGGTTGAATGATTGGAAGACTAAATTAAAGTTTGGTCATGCATTAATTATAGCCCCAATTATCCTATAGGTCCACCAACTAATTGCAGTACGGTCGCTGATCAACTAATTGATTATGAACATGCAAAGGGTGATCAATCCTATGAACGTGATTAAATTACTAGACAATATTAATTGAAATAAAAATAGGAATTCAGATTAAAAATTAGAACATAAAAAAGTCTCTAATCAAGCAAGATCCACCTAAGACCCTAGAAGAGGATTTAGCTATCTATAGTGTTCAAGAACAATGAAATAAAATTAGAAGTCATAAATTACAGAGATAAAAATAACCCGGAATAGAGAAATTTCTGATCTTGAGAATTTAGTCTCCTTTTTCTGCTCCAGAGCTCTCTCACGGTGTCAAGAATGGTACCCAAATTCTCCTTATTTCCTCTCTCACTGTGCGTCCGCGTGCGGCTCCTCTCTGGTGTGCGGCTCTGTGTGTTTGTACCCTTTCTAATTCATTGGCGGCCTTTTTATAGTTGCATGCCTAGGGTTCTTCCGTGAGAGTGAATTTCTTTCTCTCCAAGTCACCAACGTGTTTCTTCTTTCTTCAATTGAGGCTTGCACAAAGCTCTTTCTTTAATTAGGCATTGGGCCTAACTTCAGCCCAATCTCGCCATGGGCCATGATGTGCCCTTCCCAATCTTTCAATTGCCAACCCATAACTATATATATATATATATATATATATATATAATTTTAACTTTTGAGTGGGTCTAAACTGAATTTTTATTCTTTTGGTCATTTTTTATCTTCTCTGCAACCTAAAGAGCAAACTAAGTCAATAATTTATATAATTAGTGATATTTTCTCTAAAAAATATTCAAAAGTATCTCTAAAAATGCACTAAATTGGAGTTTATCATCGAGATCCCTCTTTACATTTATTTATTTCTTTAGTTTATTACATATATCTTTATTCTGTGCTTGATATAAACCCTAGGGTAGAAGACACTTGATATTATTGTCTGGTTGTTGTTTCTAGTTATTTTTTTCTCTTTACTTATTTTATTAGGATTTGAGGTTCGTATGCTCCCTTCACACACTGTACATACACTGTGAGCACACACACAGAGTTGAGCTCACATCGGAGCCGCAAAAAACACATAAGTTAGAAAGAGGATGAGTGGGACTCATTTTCGATGTACATCCTGTGTGACTCCCATGAATTCCTCATCTAGAGTATGATTCTTCTGTGCGGATATCCACATTTTGGATGTACATCCTATTGTGGTCCATCTTCCAGAAGAGTACTTGACTCTAGAGACCTTAAACATCCATAGGTTATAACAGCCAACCTTTGTTAGTGTTCACTGTAGAAGAAACATTAGATCTATAAGGTCCAAAAACCAATAGTATGGGCAACCTGTCATAGTCCACAAGGGGAGCTATTTTATCTCATATCCTTATTCTTGGTTGTACATCCTTTTTCTTTCTCTCATACGGTTTATTCTTCTCTGGCAAAAAAAACAATAAAAATCATATCGCATTTCATGCATAAAAAGCATAAAAAAAATCATGTCGCATTTGTTGTATAAAAAATTACTTCATGTTGCGTTAAGTCGCATGTCATTGAAAAGCATAAATTTATTTGCGTTTTCCTTTACATGAGTTTTCAGGAAAAATTATTTTTCTGCATGTGGTGCGTATTTTCATAGTTATGATGGGCGTGTCTAGCTAGAAACTAAAAATAGCAATGACTCATTCATGTTGCTTATTGATATATCTCACAAATTTGCTTAACTTTAATTAAATTGGTCAAAATGTTGTAGGTAAAAGGAATAACTGATATTTAATATCTAATTAATAGTTTAATACTTGTTGATATAACTCGTGTTCTTAAAATTCAAACTAATATTTAATATCTAATTAATAGTTTAATACTTGTTGATAATTCACAAAGGCATTAAAACTCAAACTAATTCGATGGTGAAATTTAACTGTGCTCGTTACTCTAATTTTATTTTATAGTAATAGCAACAACAATAGAAATTGTGGCGGAAGGATTGACGGTGTTGGTTAATCATGCGATTATGGTGGGAAGCTTTGATAGCTTTGAGGTAGCTCCCAATCTTAGTGTCTTTATTACAGTTTGCCGACGATACCATTATTTTGGAAAAAGAAACATGGGATAATGTTTGGTGTCTTAAGACCATTTTTCAGAGTTTTGAGCTTGTGTCGAGACTAAGAGTTAATTTCCACAAGGGTAATTTAATCGGTAAAAATCTTTCGAAGGATTTCTTATATATTTTCTTGTCTTGTGATGTTGCTTCTATCCGGTTCAAATTTTTGGGGATACCAACCAGTGGCAGAGCTAGCCTGCTTTTTATGGGGTGACAAAATATAAATGTAATTTTGTCATATGTAGAAGGAACTCGTGATGGAGTTAATTAGCATAAATTTTAGGAGGAGGCTAAATATAAATGTCTACTTGCATTTTTTGTCCCGCAATTTTTTTGGATTGGTGAGTTAGTAATTTATTTTTCTTTTGGCCGTTTTGCTCTCCTAATTTGGTAATTTTGGTCCTGTGGTTTTTTCAATGCACCGATGGTCCCAAAAATTATGGATTGTACAATTTTGGTCCTCCATTTTCTTAAAATCCAAGATTTTTGAGTATCAAAAGTGTAAATAATTCACAATTTTAAGGAACTATACAAGTGTAGTTAAAAAAAGTATGAGGATAAAATTTATCAAATTTAGAAAATAAGGGACCAAAATTGACCAAAGTAAAATAGAGGAACAATCACCAAGTTGACAAAAGTTATCATATTTGTTTGGGATAATAATAGACTAATGGATTTAAACTAGTGGATTTGTTGTTCTTTTATCTCTTTAGACAAATAAACTTGATTGTGGTAGCTAAATAATATATTACTGGGGTAGCTAAATATAAAGCAAGCCTAATTATTCAAGTATATATATTATTTTTGGGGTAGCCAAGACTACCCCATTAACATACAACCCTCCGCCCCTGATCCCAACGGGGGCTAATCCTCCACTACAAGAAAATCGTTGATTTGCGACGGAAATATCCTTCGCAAATGCAGGAAATTCCGTCACAAAATGACATTTCCGACGGACAAAATTCCGTCGCAAAAACGCTCGTCGCAAATATTTTGCGACGGATTTTTCCGTCGAAAATATTTCTGTCGCAAATTCGTCACAAATTTCCGTCGCAAATCCGTCGGAAATTTTTTAAAAAAAAAATAAAAAAAATTAAATCCTACAAACACAAAATTTCACCAATTATACAAATTTCTTAAAAGTCCTACATGTTTCTCAATGTGATAAAAAACGACTCCACTGGGGATCGAACCCAGAATCTCTGGTTCCGTAGACCAGCGCCTTATCCATTGGGCCATGGAGTCAGATTTCAAGTTTTAGGATAAAAGCATTCCATATCCTGAATATCAGTAAGACCAACAAAACATGAATTCCAGCAGCATACAACCACACACAACGACCACACTGATATACACATGTTAGGCATATATGCATGATAAAATAAAGAGGAAAATTATCAATCAGATACCATAACCAAAACTAAAGTATCATAGCAGTTTTTTGTTGAGTAAAATCCAGCTAACTAGAGTGACAGAGAACATGAGGTCAAATGATCAATTAGTAGCGAATCATAACAAATCAATAACCATAAAATGTAGAAACCAATCCCTTTCGCACACAAGACAACAATTTGATCTTTTTACATTAAGCACAATTAAAAGATAAATAATTTTTAGTAATTTTTCAATTAGAGTTGGGCAAACCTCCTGTAGTATCTGAAGAAGATCTGATAGTTTGCAAGGTACTTGAAGGAGTATCATCACTTTCATCATCAGTAAAAGAGGCAATTTCAACATTATCATCATCATCATCATATTTAAGAGATTGTGATGCAGATTCACTTTCTTCCTTGTCTGGTGAAAATTCCTTTGACAAGTTGCTGTTTGGTGATGAGCTGGAACACTCTATATCAAATGGTTGTCAACTGAATAAGTCAAATGAATAGCAACAACCCCTGCTTGTGCACAACAAAAAGGGGAAAAAGATGTATCCAAAAAAAAAAAAAGGGGAAAAAGATATTTAATGCTCAACATATTTGAAAAAGTATTTAAAAGTCCTATATTCTATATTGTAAGATTTTTGATACTCTTCAAATAAAAATCATCCAATAGTTATAGAGCCAAGCTTGGTAGCAGGTATAGAAGTATTAATACTGACTCGTAATCATCCAATAAAAATTTGTTACTCAATACTCATACATTAAATAAAATCACTATTTGTTGAGAAATATTTTTTTCTTCTAGATTTACCTTCAATAGTTATAGAGCCAAGCTTGGTAGCAGATATAGAAGCCAGAGCACCATGAAATCCACCCATGGGAGTGCGTGCAACACCAACAATGCACACATCTGTTGCAACGAAGAAAAGATAAGAATCAATATTAGTCTAATATGGTAACTGTATCCAGCACACAGCCAAAATGGAACCATACACCACAAACCAAAGTTGGAAGTAAATAGGACTGATATAGGAGCCAAACCCTGAAATGTGGGAATTAATTATTAATTAAAAGTTGGAAGTAAATCATAGGCAGAATATCACAACACAACAAGATTCAAATATGCAAAACAACATTATCAAGTCATACATATAGAATCCATTTCCTGCAACAAAGTCGAGAAATTAATCTACATGGCAAGTTCTAGGAGCATATGATATGGTATACCAGAACTTCCATTGTTGAAGAGAACCTGCAAATCATAGATGAAGAGAACCTTGTATGTGAACTGTGAAAATCAGGTTGCTAATAAATGGACTTGAAAATGCATAGCATCAGTAATTATTTCTGTCATAGTTTGCTGAACATTCAACTCCTAATAAAACTTGCAATCCTCTTAAACACGCAACATGTGGTCATATAGTTGACATACATGACCATGAGCCATATCTAAATCATCCCTTAAGAGGATTAACACAACCTAGTCAAATAAAACAACAACTTACACTCTTTGCACAAAAGAGAACTTTAGGCAACCATTCAACACACATATGATATCCAAATCAAAGAATGACAGTGGGGATATTGAACACTGGTCGAATCTGTGGCATCATATCTTAAAGATCAGACAAACACCATAACAGAGATAATATAATGCAGTGAACTAGGATAATAAAGGTCAAGTGACTCAAGTATGTCAGATTCATGGAAGGTGAACAACATGTATGTATAAGCACAAGGCCCACCTTTCTCTCTATATTAGTTATATGCCTATCTTCCTCTGGAAACACAAGACACCCTGAAGGTATGCATAAAATCCCACACCAATTTCCAAATTCATGCTGGCATTATCCTATCCATCCAACACCTTAATCAAGAACAGCAATAGCATCCTCCAATTTTGTCAATAAATGCTTCAGCAACATGGAGCATCTCACCAGCTGCAAAAAAAATACAAGACACCGAAAATGGGAAAAAGGCAACCCCAATAAAATCAAGTAAAGAACCAATCCTCCGCTTAGTATACATACAACAACTCTAGAATTTTTATTAATCATGCAATAAAAAAAGTGAAGCTATTTTGTGGAAGGGAGAACATTATGATGTTATTGAATGAAGGGAGAAGATTATGATATTATGACATGCAAAACTACAAATTAAAGAGGGATTATATTCATCAGCCAAACTATCAAGTTGTAGAAGAGAGTGATTGAACAGAGAGCAAGACGATAAACCCACAATACAAGTCAATTTGGTTTTATGTCAAGAAGATTAACCATGGAAACTATATACTTACTATGCAGATTGATGGAGAGATATTCAAGGAATAAAAAGATTAGCACATGGTTTTTATTGATTTGGGCCATAGATGTATCCCCCAATTACAGAGAAGATGGTAATATCTCATTTAAGGTGGTCCGGTTTGGCCATAGATGGAGAGGACTTGTAAAAGTATCAGAAATGGTAAAATCCCCCAAGTGACGTATGAATACAATACTTAGAGATAGAAGAAGAGTAACAACTACTGATTCAAATCTAAATCAAACTCAAACATTAACAGAGAAACCTAAGCATGAAATAGAAGATATCTCAATTGTTGGCATTAGTAATGCATTGAATTTCATTCTAGGACAGAAAATTGTAACTGATTACCCTGAAATCTTGAGTTTGGTCAATATTGGGAAACCCATGGAATATGGCCCCAGTGTCTTGATTACCCTGAAATAAACAACACATATGTACTACAACAAAAGGAATGTAGGATGCATTTGGAATCAATGAAAATATATTGGGATTTGGGATGTAAAATATATGTTACCAGTCCACCAGTAGATGATGTCACAGCACATTCATCCTAGGGTAATGGAATCCCATCAAATCGGTTATACATCCCTCCCCGTCCTTGAGTGGTTCCAACGCGATGATTGATAACTATGTCAGCCATTGCTCTGACTTTGTGTTGCTTCATCTTTTGAAGTAAAGCTTTTAATTGATGCTCAGAACCATATTTACTGTTGAGAGAGTAAAGGTTCTGTGGAGTGTAACCTGCAAAAGAGAGTGAAGACAAGAAATCATCACTTTGTCTTCCTGAGAATCAAAGAAAAAGATAAATTGTCCGCTTTAAGACCATATATAACTCGATGCATAATAATAATCCTTCTAAGGCTGTTAACCTTCAGGTGAGAAGGAATGAGTTGGGGGCGGCAGCCATGCTGAAGTAAATTCAGCTTTAGCTATGTCAGGAATTTTGTTTTCTAAATTTGCCCACCAATTGTGTTTGTGAGACTCCCAGTTGAATGCCTGCAAAGCAATTTTGTTCAATTTTCAGTTCTACTGAGTGAAAAGTTTTTGGTAGTCTTACATAAATAATAATAATAATAATAATAATAATAATAATAATAATAATAATAAAAGATGTGGTAATGTGGTATGAATATCATAAGCATTCACACAATAAGTAAATCCTAATAGTTTTACAAGATCATCACATCTTAATTTGCAATAGTATTAAAATTAGTAGTCTGTTAAATCAGTTAGTTGAACATGAACTGAAGTTCATTATTCTTAACAGAGTTAGTGATTTCAGTTGCCAGCTATTGCAGGCTGTAAATTTACTTGAGCTCATCATATAAGGTACACTCATGTAATCATCTAATCAATGGAATCCATTTCTTCTAATCTCAATAAATAGCATTAGCACAAACAGCAAGTAAGTAGTTCAACAAAACATGAGTGAAATTCAGGCTGATTTGTTTTGCCCAATTAGTAGTACTAGTAACAGCAACATTATTAGTAGTAATATGATCAGTAAGTCACAACCTTGCCGCGAAGATTCTTCTATTATGGAACCAAAAATAGTAGATAAACAGATTTCAGAGTCATTAAATTTACTTGAAAAAGTATCTCCTTTCCATTTCGCACAAGTGCACCTGGCCAATTCCATCAAGAAGGAATCATGAGAAGATCATCTCATTACTATTATTGAGTAGTTGATCACAAATATGATTAATTTACAGTTTACAAAGTACAAGGTACGGAAAACCAAGTCTAGTCCCCTAATCATAACAAGGATTTCGATATACATGAATTGACAATTCTTAACTTGTTAGTTTTTCACACATACCGAGATCACTTTGTTGATGGTTGGTTTGATCATGTTGTTGATGATTGGTTTGATGACGTTGTTGTTGCTGATGATCAGTTTGATCACTTACCTGCTTGTCATCCTAAAACCAAAAAATAAGGACAAAAATCGTTTTTTTTCCTCAAAATAATAAAACATACAAAGAGAAAAGCGTTTGTTGCATACACTGTTGGCGGTGCCCATGTTTAGTGAAGGATTATGAATACCAGATAATGGAATTTAGCACAACGCAATAACCTGCAACAACGAACGATAACGAAAAGAAGAAAAAAGATTAATGATGTGTTTGGAATAACAACTACTGATTCAAATCTAAATCTAAATCAAACATTAACAGAGAAACCTAAGAGAAGAAAATACACAAGCAACAAAAAACAGAAAAAGAAGGAATTGACGGTGATACCTTTGATGAAACCTTGAAGAAGCACCACGCCTTGAAGAAATGAAAGGCACGAAGCCTTGAAGAAACACGATTCGAGCTTCAGAGACGATTTCAATGGTGAGAGGCGATTTCGAGGGTGACGGCGTGAGGGAGAGGGAGGGGGACGGCGTGAGAGAGAGGAACAGTGTGAGGGAGAGGGAGGGGGACGACGTGAGAGAGACGGACGGCGTGAGGGAGGGGGACGGCGTGAGGGAGAGGGAGGGGGATGGCGTGAGGGAGAGGGAGGGGGACGGCGTGAGGGTTTACGCGTGAAAGAACAGAGAAAAGGAAACTGATGATGTGAGAAGAGACAATAGGGTTTACGCGTGAATCAAAATTACAGTTAACATTTGCGACGGGCTTGCGACTAACCCTCCGTCGCAAATTTGCGACAGACATCCGCTTCCGCCGCAAATTATGAGCAGGATTTTTAGCGCCAATGCCCAATCTCACTCTTCGTCGCAAATCCATCACAAATTAGCGACGGACAGTTCTCCGTGGGAAACGTTGGTGGCAATATAGGCTTATTCTTGTAGTGCTCGTAGATATTGTATGTGGAAACCAGTGATTGATTCCTTCCGTTCCAGGCTGTCTTTGTGGAAATGGCGAAATCTCTCAATAGGGAGTCGAGTAACCTTATTAATTCGGGGTTGAGCTGTTTACCACTTTAATTTTTCTCCTTTTATAAGGCTCCAAAAGCGTTGATAGCTGAATTGATGAAACTTCAACAAAATTTCTTTGGGGAGGTGATGAGGAGAATAGGAAGATGTGTATCGTGGGAAAATGTTTGCAAACCAAAGTCGGAAAGAGGTTTGAGGGTGAAGGACCTTGAGTTGTTTAATATTTCACTCCTTTCAAAATGGAAGTGGAGATTCATTTCTGATAGGAACGCTGTTTGGAGGAAGTTATTGGAATACGGATGTGGCCCGATTATTCCAACATTCACTTGTGAGGAGTTTGCAAATTGGGGTAAGAATGATTTGGTATGGTGGATGAATTTGATTTTATTGGTGGTAGATGCTCATTTGTCCCAACCTGTGTTTTTTGCAGGTACTGGTTGCGTGTTGGGAAGCGACACATATATTTTATTTTGGCATCACATGTGGCTTGGCTTAGAATTGCTGAAAGAGGTTTTCCCAGATTTGTATGAGGTTGCACTATTGCAACATGACATTGTAGCTGAACACAATGAGTGGAAAAATTTGGTGTGGATCCTCTAGCAGATGAATCAAAGTTGGTTAATGGTCATATGTTAGAATGCATTCTTCAATATGTTAAGCTGCAACACTTCACCAAGGATAGGTGGGTTTGGGGATTGGAAAATCACAAGCATTTCTCTGTCAAATCTATGTACAAGTACTTATAAATAAACGAAGTTGATCATTCGTTGGATGAGATATTATGCAAAGCATTGGATGGTTTGTGGAAGACAATAGTGCCTTCTAAAAGTAAGCATCTTTGGCTGGTGTTTGTTGTTGAAAAAACTTCCCACTCGTGATGTTCTGTTGGCTAGGGGAATGATTTTTGGGCAAACATAGTAGCATATATGTTTTGTGCTTTTTGCGGGAAGTATCTACGGAGCATCTTTTCTTCTCTTGTAGTTGGTCTTTAAGGGTGCGGCAGGGGTGAAAATGCT
Organism: Astragalus membranaceus; assembly: GCA_039519185.1. Lineage (NCBI taxonomy): Eukaryota > Viridiplantae > Streptophyta > Magnoliopsida > Fabales > Fabaceae > Astragalus > Astragalus membranaceus. The sequence continues at coordinate 15,061,963 of CM076848.1, forward strand.
TGGTTGGGTGTCCATGACAATGTTCAAAATTCGGGTGAGATCATTTTGTCTTTTATGATGAGTTGGTCTCGGGAAGAAATTCAGAGAAGGTTAAATATATCATATGGCTAGCTTCACTGTGGTGCATTTGGATAGAAAGGAACAATATTGTGTTTAGAGGTGGAGTTTTCTCGGAGACAAATTTAATTAACAAAATCAAATGTATCTCATGGGGTTCGTTCAATTGTAAGTTTAGTAGGAGCGGTTGGAATATTTCTTTTTGAGGAATGTGTAATTTTTATTGTTACTGGCGGTACTATTTTTCCTCCTTAGGTCTTTTTCCCATAGAGTTTTGGCCCATGAAGGTTTTAACGAGGCCTATTGTTCCATGTATGGGTTAGAGTACTCCTTGTACTCCCATCAATAATATTTTTTCTTATAAAAAGATAGCAATAGAAACTAAAGTTCTATTTAATTGAATATTCAAGATATCTTAATATATTTTTAGCAAAAATTGGACACATAACATAAATACTTTTACGGGAGTTTAACTTTATGTATTTATTCGATTACATTATTAAATACAAAATATTTAATTTAAATAGTAACAATGCTATTTAAAAAGTATATTTTTATTTTATATTTTGGGAAAAATCGTTCGCATATTAATTAGGCCCCTTCTTAAAATAATTTGTAACTTATTGAGTTTGTTCGAATTTAAGGATGAATTAGGATTTACAAAATAGCCCGATCAAAAGTTAGTTTTAATTAGCTCTAACCCATCTCTTGCTCGCCTGTAAAATCGCATAATTTTACGAAGATCTATTTAATGGATTGACATCTTCCACTCGATATTTTTCCATATGTACCGATCAGATATCAAATTTTTGACCAGATGATTAAAGAATCCAAGCATCTACCACCCAGATGATTAAAGAATCCAAGCATCTACCACTTCTGCTACACATTTATATTCAATAAAGAAAATACTAATTTCTCTTTAAAAAAAAAGAAAATACTAATTCCCAATGAATATTTTGCAACCATAGTTCTTTATCAAACACACCTAGTCACCTAGAATTCTCTGGACCACACAAATCAACGGGTGCCGTATCTATTTATGCGCATCATCAATTCAACATTAATTAGCAACATTGTTTAATTTAAATCATAATTAACACAAAATATAAATTGAATAGCTAAATTTAAAGGCAGTGGATAGTTTTGTAAAAAAAAAACACTGATAATTGATAAGTTGATGACCAATTAGTTTGACGGGTGTCTTGTTTGCAAAAAAAAATGGATGGGTCTTGTCCAAAAAAATAATTATTTGGATGGGTTGAGCCGCGTGACAAAAAAAAACATTCTTACCAAGATTAATCATTTTTTTGTTGAGTTACTATCGTCTCAAGTTATTTTTGATAGGCAATGCTAATAGGGGGAATGTTGGTTTCCAATATTTGAACCACAATATTAGTAGGGGAGGGAGAATATTAGTTTTTCTTACTGAGACCTCATGCTTGCACTCTTTTTGGTGCAAACCTTCAGTATCTCCTAGCTCGCCAACCGAGCTACCTAGTTGGGATTATTATCCTCCCAAGTTCTTTGTTCACATAAAAAAGATAATAACATTTATTGTATTTATTATTTATTGTATTTATTATTTAATCATACGTCTCACTCTTTTTTGTTGCAATTTTTACCAATTTTTTCTACACTTATAATTAATAAAAATTCATGATATGGGTCACATATAACATAGTTATGTCAAAAAAAAAACATAGCTATAAATAAACTCACATTTTTTTAATGACACAACAATCATGATTAGTTGATAATATAAAATATTTAGGGTCTGTTTGGGAGTTTGGAGGGGGAGGGGAGGGGAGTGGTTGAGATTAATAGTGTAAATTCTTTAGTGATGAGAAGAAAAATTATCCCTCTAAACCCCCCCAAACCCCTTTCCTAGTTTATTTTTGGAGCCCCTCCAAAACCCTCCATATTTTGGGGAGTTTGGAGGGGGCTCTAAAAATAAACTAGGAGAGGGGGTTTGGGGGGTTTAGGGGGATAATTTTTCTCCCACTTACTAAAGAATTTACACTATTAGTCTCAACCTCTCCCTTCCCCTCCCCTCCAAACTCTCAAACACACTAGGCTTTTTTTTGTACCCCCGCCCCCCTCATAGACTGCGTATCCTCTATTTTGATTAAAATGACCATTTTGCCCCCACTTTTTGGAAATACATTTTTTTGAGGTATTTTCAGAAGCAATTTTATTGAATTTTTTCGGAAACACCTCCAAAGAGGATGATTCTGGAAGCAAAAATGACTTTCGGAAATACCTCTTTTGAGGTGTTTCCGGAAAAATTTAACAAAATTGCTTTCGGAATTATCTCTTTTGACATAATTCCGGAACACAAAAATGACTTTCGGAAATATGTATCATAGGTGTTTTCGGAAAGACAGAAAAAAATGACTTCCGGAAACACCTGTTTATAGGTATTCTCGAAAATATAAAAAAAATAAGTTTCAATTTAAATTTTGGTAAAAAAGTGAGGGGTATATCGGAAATAACACGTATTCTGAAATACGAGGTTAATGAGGGGGGGGGGGGTTTGGTTTAAAAGAAAGCCCAAATATCTATACAGACCAACTGTCGATATAAAATAAATTCTTTTTTTCTTTCTAATCTCCATTGCTTAATTAGTTAATTTAGTGGTAACTTATACGGTAAAATATGGTTTTGGTCCTTAAAAAATTGAGTCCTTCTATGTTTAGTCCCTATATTAACGAAATAGGCGTTTTAGTCCCCATATTATTTTGTCGTTTCCATTATTAGTCGCTGATGTTAATTCTTGCTGATTGGGCTAACGAAAATTATGACTGGACACGCCACGTAGACATTTTAATTGATGTGGCGTCCACGTGGCATGCCGACTCATATTTTTTATTACTTATATTTATTTCAGTTTAAATAAATTAATTTTTAAATTAAAAATTACATAACTAAAAAACCCAAAATTAATCACACCGTTTCTGCTTCTTCAAAACACAAACACGCGTCTTCTTCGCAAATCCCATTGAAATCATTCAACAAGAAATCATTTTACAAGAAATCATTTTAGCAAAACCATTAAAATCATTTTACAAAGTTAAGTAACAAGATGAATCTGTGAATATGTTCTCTTTTTCTTCCCTATTCCATTGATGAATCTAATGTTTTTTGGAAACAAAGAAGATGGAGATGGCGAAGAAGATGAATCTGTGTGAATCTGTTCTCGTTCTCAAACCCAGAAACACTCGATTTTTCACCATCATTGATTTCTCACCCATCACCTGTTTCATTTTCTTCTTTCCATTTCCATCCCCAATTTGAAATCACCCTAAACCCTAATTCCATTCAATAGGCGCTGCACCAAAACAACAGTGATTCCGTAGCGAATCTGTGGGTTTCGAAAGATGGAAATTTGTGAACCAAATCTGAACCCATGGAAATTTGTGACTTGAAACTTCTGGGTTTGGATGATGCGATTCTGGATTTGACGAAGGGGATTTTGATGGAATGATAAAGAAGGGGATTTTGATGGAAGAAGTTGAAGGATTGTTGAGGGAGAAGAGGAAGAAGTTCCTGTTGTTGTTTATTGTTGTTGCTGCGTTTCATCACAAGAAGAAGAACAAAGAACATGGTGATAATTAATTATTTTTTGACCAGAGGTGATAATTAACTATTAATAATATAAAAATAAAAATATTACAAATTAATTGACACGTGGATGCTATATCAGCAAAAATGCTTATGTGGCAATGCTGACTAGGTCTTCTCTTAGTCTAATTAACGTCAGAGACTAATATTGGAAACGGAAAAATAAGTTGGGGACCAAAACGCCTATTTCGTTAATGTAGGGACTAAACTTAGAACGACTCAATTTTATAGGGACGAAAAACATATTTTACCCTAATTTATATCAAATGGTAATAGGTAGTAAGAAGTAGAACCCTATATTTGTCAAAAAAAAAAAGTAGAACCCTATTATATTTTGGCCCATGGTATGATTCGCACAACCGTATCGTATCACGTCACTCACACCCGCAGCTAAAGAAATGGTCCATCAAAAGATGATGGCAGAAAAAAAAGGCCTAACCTAATTCCAACACAAGATCGATCAAGTATGAAATCAACGGTAAAAACGCGTCACCTGATGGTAAATATGTGAGAATCAATGCAATGCATCCACCCCATACTACAGAATTAACGGGGCGATGACGTGGTAGTACCATAACAAGTGATCCAGAATTCAAGATCCTCCGTAAGCACGTGCAATCACAACGTGCCTCATCAGCTTCACTAATCCAACGGCCACAAATAGAAAGCATTAAGTAACACGCGTACTCTCTCATGTATCTGAACCCAACCAAGAAAATGAGAAGCCGTATCAAGATTCAAGAAGGCGCACGATTTGCTATCATACACCACGCAGTTAGGAAGCAAACGAAGGAAAAAAGGCGCAAGGTACTATCATGCGCTTCCCTTGTCCAAACCTGTGTTGTTTGTGTGTGTGCTCTCTTTCTTTCTCTGCCTCCTTCGTCGTCTCGGCTCTCGTCGCCCTGTGTTATTTTCTTTTCTTTGCTTCATTCAAAGTTTCTTTTCTATCAATATCATATCCACGAAATATATAACTAAGAAGAATACGAGAACGAAAAAAAGAAGAATAACAGACTCCGAAACAATGAAGCACACTTCGTCCGAGGCACTCCCTTCGCTATCATCCGTACTTTCATTCACGGACCAATCACAGCCCGCCACGTCGTCATCGTCGTCGTCGTCATATTCGGCTGCGGCGATGGAGGACCTAGCCATGGGGTCTCGAGACGGAGGCGGCGCTCAGGAGACGGTGGTTGTGGATCGACGAGGAGAGTACTCGGCGGTGTGCCGATGGACGGTGAACAATTTCCCTAGAATAAAAGCTAGGTCACTGTGGAGCAAGTATTTCGAGGTAGGAGGTTACGATTGTCGTCTATTGATATACCCTAAGGGTGATACACAGGCTCTTCGTGGTTACATCTCCATTTACCTGCAAATCATGGACCCTCGCGGTACCTCTTCTTCTAAATGGGACTGTTTCGCGAGCTATCGCTTGGCAATCGTTAACGTCCTCGACGATTCTAAGAGCATTCATCGTGATTCATGGCACCGTTTCTCAAGTAAGAAGAAATCTCATGGTTGGTGTGATTTCACGCAGTCTTCTGCTGTTTTTGATCCCAAATTGGGTTATATGTTTAACGGTGATTCTGTATTGATAACTGCTGATATTCTAATTCTCAACGAGTCTGTTAATTTCACTCGCGATAACAATGAGGTTCAGTCTTCGTCGTTGTTTTCTTCATCGCCTTTGTCGTCTGCGTTGGTGGTTGCGGGCCCTGTGTCTGATGTTTTGAGTGGGAAGTTTACATGGAAAGTGCATAATTTCAGTTTGTTTAAGGGGATGATTAAGACGCAGAAGATAATGAGTCCGGTTTTCCCCGCAGGGGAGTGTAATTTGAGGATTAGTGTGTATCAGAGTTCGGTGAATGGGGTTGAGTATCTGTCAATGTGTTTGGAAAGCAAGGATACTGATAAGACTGTGGCATTGTCTGATAGGAGTTGCTGGTGTTTGTTTAGAATGTCTGTTTTGAATCAGAAGCCTGGCTTGAATCACGTGCATAGGGATTCCTATGGGCGTTTCGCAGCTGATAACAAGAATGGTGACAATACCAGCTTGGGATGGAATGATTATATGAAGATGTCGGATTTTGTTGGGCCGGACTCTGGTTTCCTTTCAGATGATACTGCAGTTTTCAGTACCTCATTTCATGTGATCAAGGAGTCCAGCAACTTCTCCAAGAATGTGACTGTGATTGCAGGGAGGAGTGGGGGCGGTGCAAGGAAATCGGATGGTCACCTTGGAAAGTTTACTTGGAAGATTGAGAATTTTACAAGGTTGAAGGATTTACTGAAGAAGAGGAAAATTACGGGTCTTTGCATCAAAAGCAGGAGGTTTCAGATTGGTAATAGGGACTGTCGACTGATTGTTTATCCCCGAGGTGTGCCATTTACCATTTGTTGTCTTATTAAATTATTGCTCCATTAGTTATGATATTGTGTGTGCATTTTGGTACAACCCTGCTTACATTGAAGAAGGTTAAGGAGCATATTACTGCATTTTGAGTTTTTTTCCTTTCAAAATTGCATTCAATTTGATATTTAATGCTTGTAATTTATATCTGTTGAGTGGCAACTGCCATCTTGATAATCTAGATCTTCTTTTCTTAACGCACGAGCCCGGTCCTTACACTCAGATTATTCCAATACACTGAAAAGTTGTTTAGGTTGTTATGAAATAGGAGTTTGATGAATTTTTATTTGGTTTTGGTGCTATCAGGGCAGTCTCAGCCACCATGCCACCTTTCAGTGTTTCTTGAAGTTACAGATTCAAGAAATACTTCGAGTGATTGGAGTTGTTTTGTTAGTCATCGGTTGTCAGTTGCGAACCAGAAGACGGAGGATAAATCTGTCACTAAGGAATCTCAGAATCGCTACTCCAAAGCTGCAAAGGATTGGGGCTGGCGTGAATTTGTGACGCTTACAAGTCTATTTGATCAAGATTCGGGTTTTCTTGTTCAGGACACTGTCATATTTTCAGCTGAAGTTCTTATATTGAAAGAGACATCAATAATGCAGGATTTTACTGAGCATAATTCTGAGTTAAGCAGCAGTAGTTCCGTTATTGATAGTAATGGGAAAAGAAGTTCATTCACATGGAAAGTGGAGAATTTTCCGTCCTTTAAGGAAATAATGGAGACTCGAAAAATCTTCAGTAAGTTCTTTCAGGCTGGTGGATGTGAGCTCCGAATTGGTAGGTGTTTCATCGCATGATTGTTATCTCCTGCATTTTGTTCATTGGCAGTAGTTATTGCAAACTTTTGTATTCTCGTTCTTTCATTAAAGGCTTATGTTTCAATGATCCAGGTGTTTACGAGTCATTTGATACCATATGTATTTATTTGGAAAGTGACCAGGCTGTTGGTAGTGATCCTGAAAAAAACTTCTGGGTCAGGTACAGGATGGCTGTTGTGAATCAAAAAAATCCAGACAAGACTGTATGGAAAGAATCTTCTATCTGCACAAAAACATGGAATAATTCTGTTTTGCAATTCATGAAGGTATCTGATATGTTAGAAGCAGATGCAGGGTTTCTGGTCCGTGACACTGTTGTTTTTGTATGTGAAATATTGGATTGCTGCCCTTGGTTTGAGTTTTCAGACTTAGAGGTGAGTCTTTTCAGGATTTCCTTGCATGTCATCTTACATCTGCTATTATTAATCAATAATACCAAATGTTCTTTCTGTCTTGCCCTATTTTTTTCCTGTCCTTCTACTGTCTATTAGATGACTTGTTCTTGACTTTAGATACGTACCTGTATATGCATGGTAACTATTTGACGACCCTGGCCCTTCTGCTTCTGACCTATCATAAAATTAACATATTGACATAATTTCCGGTTTTGCATCTGACTTATATTCTGCCTGGTAAGATTGGAACAAGCAAGTTAGGAAATATGGCCCACTTTTGGAATTGCTTGTTATTAGGTGATAAGATGCATGGAACAAGCTGATAAGTGACACACAAGTTACCAAAGTTGATTAAAATTTTGCATCTCTTGAACTTCTTGTACCATAAAACTTGTAAGCATATTTCTATCCATACCCAAGCCATATGATATAATTTATAATTATCTGACTTTTAAAAGAAAGAAATATAATATGTTCCACCTCTTATCTTCGTACATGTTGTGAAGCTAGAGTTTTATGTTATGAATATTATTACACTTTCTGGCCGTGCTTAATTCATATTTCTCTTACTGTTAAGCTGCACATGCCTCTTATAATATGGTCTTTAATATACAGGTTTTTGCTTCGGAGGATGACCAGGATGCATTGACAACTGATCCTGATGAACTAATTGACTCTGAAGACAGTGAAGGGATAAGTGGAGATGAGGAAGATTTTTTTAGAACTCTTCTTTCCACAGCTGGATTTCATTTAACATATGGAGATAATCCTTCACAGCCACAGGTTACTTTAAGAGAAAAACTTTTAATGGATGCTGGTGCAATTGCTGGGTTTCTGACTGGACTTCGGGTTTATCTTGATGATCCTGCAAAAGTAAAGCGTTTGCTTCTACCCACCAAACTCTCTGGTGGTTGTGATGGGAAGAAGGTCACCAAGGCTGATGAGTCTTCCCCAAGTTTGATGAACTTGCTGATGGGAGTTAAAGTCTTACAGCAAGCAATCATTGATTTATTATTGGACATAATGGTCGAGTGCTGCCAGCCTTCTGAAGTGGGTCCTGTTACTGATTCTGTTGATACATGCTCTAAGCCTTCTCCAGACAGCAGTGGAGCTGTTAGTCCTCTCGAATGTGATTCTGAAAATAGAGCAATGGAGTCTGCACAAGTTCCTGTTCGCAAGAGATTGGATTCTGCTGCTGAAGAAAGTAGCAGTACATCTGCTGTACAGAGCTCTGATTTAAATGGGAATGGTATTCGGCAAAAAGCTCTTCCCGGACAGCCTATCTATCCACCAGAAACTTCGGCTGCAGGTTCAGAAAATGCATCCTTTCGGTCAAAGGTACAGTTATGCATTCATAAGATTTGCTTTTTGTTAAACATATTATATATCTATTTGCATTCATAAGATTTTCTTTTTGTTAGACATTATATATCTATGGCTTTGATTGTGTGAATTTGGAACTTCAGACCAAGTGGCCAGAGCAGTCCGAGGAGCTCTTAGGTTTGATTGTAAACTCACTAAGGGGTTTGGATGGGGTTGTTCCACAAGGTTGTCCGGAGCCAAGACGGCGACCTCAGTCTGCACAGAAAATTTCTCTTGTGTTGGACAAGGCTCCAAGGCATTTGCAAGCAGACCTTGTTGCTTTGGTACCCAAATTGGTTGAGCAGTCGGAACACCCACTGGCTGCGTATGCACTTCTTGAGCGCCTTCAAAAGCCAGATGCAGAGCCTTCTTTACGAATACCTGTAAGATAAACTATTATTCTTTTTTTAAATATCTTATCCAGATTGTTTTATGGTTTACATTTAATGTTCAGTGAGCTTAATCTTCTATTTTAGATTTACATTGGCTGCATATCCTCCTCTACCAACTTGATGCACGATATGGTTGCATTGTTTTTCTATTATTGATGGATTTTTCATTTATTAGGTTTTTGGGGCTCTTAGTCAATTGGAGTGTGGTAGTGAAGTGTGGGAGCGCATTCTGTTGCAGTCACTTGAGCTTTTAGCAGACTCCAATGACGAACCCTTGGCTGCAACAATAGATTTTATATTCAAAGCGGCATCTCAATGTCAACACCTCTCTGAAGCAGTAAGCTTAAAGATAATTTGAAATTGCTGCGTTTCTTTATTTGCTTAAATTTGAATTTTGTTGCATTGTCAATGCAAGAGTTTTGAACTAGTATTTAATAATATTTTACATGTTATTTAATGAATTTGTTATCAGATGTTATTAACATGTTTAAATCATTAAATGAGTTGCCAACACAAGATTGGATGATAGTTAAAAAATCTCCGTTCACAATGCATCAAAAGCAAAATCTTATATGCATCAAAAGCAAAATCTTATATACTGTTTCTCAAATAATTTATGAAGCATTTGTAATATTATTTTCCCCCTGTTTGTAGGTTAGGTCTGTTCGTGTCAGGCTGAAAAGTTTAGGTCTTGATGTGTCGCCTTGTGTCCTTGACTTTTTGAGCAAAACTATAAACAGTTGGGGGGATGTTGCTGAAACCATACTGAGAGATATCGATTGTGATGATGATTATGGTGGTTGCTCAGCTTTGCCATGCGGGATTTTCTTATTTGGTGAACATGTCACTGCTCCTACTGGACTGCACATGATTGATGAGCAGGCTTTTCGTGCTACTTGTCACTTTTCAGATATTTATTTACTGCTTGAGATGTTATCTATTCCTTGTCTTGCTGTTGAAGCTTCTCAAACATTTGAGAGAGCTGTAGCTCGAGGTGCAATAGGTGCTCGGTCTGTAGCCCTGGTATTGGAAAGTCGTCTCTCGCAAAGAGTGATGAGCATTAATGCTGGATATGTTTCTGAAAATTTTCAACCTTCAGATGGTGCAACAGAGGGAGATGCCTGTGAGCAATTGGGAGTTCAAAGGGATGATTTCACGTCAGTTCTCGGTCTTGCTGAAACTCTGGCCCTCTCCAGAGACCCTTGTGTCAAAGAATTTGTGAAATTGCTCTACATGATACTCTTCAGATGGTATGCTAATGAATCTTATCGAGGGAGAATGCTTAAGAGGCTCGTTGATCGTGCCACCAGCACTACTGATAATGCTCGTGAAGTAGATTTCGATTTGGATATCTTGGTTACTTTGGTCTGTGAGGAGCAGGACATTATTAGGCCTGTTTTAAGCATGATGCGTGAAGTTGCCGAGCTTGCAAATGTTGACCGCGCTGCTCTGTGGCACCAGTTGTGCACTAGTGAAGATGAAATTATTCGCGTTCGTGAAGAAAGCAAAACTGAGATTTCTAATATGGCTAGGGAAAAAGCTATTCTATCACAAAGGCTGAGTGAATCTGAGGCCACGAACAATCGTCTTAAGGTATTTCATGTCTTAGTTGATACTTTGGTTCAGTGTTATCAGACCCGGACCGGCCATCGACCCGGTCAAGGCACCGGGTCACTAGACCCGGGGTCGGACCGCGGGTCTCTAGTCGGACCGGCATGACCCGGTCTATATTAAATAAATTCAAAAAATTATAATATATACTAAGAAAGTATACATTTATTAATATAGAAATTTTATTATAATTTTATTTATAATTATACATTTACTAACATGTTTATGAGTGTTGAACTTGAATCAATTTGTCAAAAAAATGTGTGTTTAATCAAAACTATTAATGAAAGAATGTGCAAAAAAAATTAACATATCCGGAATTGATTATATTTAATGAATGCGGGACAGTATCAACAAATAATAGATAGCTTAGTGGTTAAAAAGTTGAAATGTTGAATACTAGGGAGGGGGTTCGAACCCCACCCAAGCCTTTTTTGTGAAAACATGCAAAATTTATAAATGGTTCATCTTTAAAAAAAAAAAAGAAAAAAGGATCAACCGGTCTGACCACCGGTCCGACCCGGTTTTCACCGGATTTTCACCGGTCCGATGACGTCATCACCGGGCCAACTGCAGATCCGGTCCTGCACGCTGCCCGGCCCGGGAAGACCACCGGGTCCCGGTCCGACCGGTCCGGTTCTGATAACTATGCTTTGGTTATCTCTTATTTACTGCTAATGGAGAACTTAGGTCTGATGCACTTCATGATTCGACAGTCTGAAATTAAGGTTGAGATGGATCGGTTTTCTCGGGAAAAGAAGGAACTAGGAGAACAAATTCAAGAAGTTGAGAGTCAGCTTGAATGGCATCGCTCAGAGCGTGATGATGAAATAGCAAAGCTCTCTACAGAGAAGAAAGTTCTTCATGACCGTTTACATGATGCCGAGACACAACTTTCTCAGTTGAAGTCTCGGAAACGTGATGAACTGAAGGTATGGCTTTTTTAACAAAAAAAGTATTAGTTTATACACGAGCAAAAATAGTAAAGTGTTCATTTATGCTGATGTTAAATGCTGTGCAGTATATGTGACAGTGGTACAGTGATTATGTTACATTTTTGGGTTGTCTATGAAAAGCGAGTTAGGCTTGACTGCCTAACTGATCTAGTTACATTTTTGGTTACATGGGTAGGAAATTGTAATAGTTCAATAAACAGGTAGATGGGGGGCATATTTTTGGAAGTTGGTTGGATAGGGGTGGGATAAGTGTTCACGGTGGGTCTAGATTCTGATCTAGATCCTACAGATTGTTATCAAATCTTCGATGGGTCAGCATTTTGAATTAAGAATAGTAAAATTGCCGTTATTCATCTTTTCTTTTTCTTGCTTGTCAATTGTCCTCAGCAATCTTTTTGCTGGATCTGAAGATTCAGTGAGGACTTGAAATAATAACAGAAAAAATATTCATCTATTTTCTGACATGGCTTTATTGAAAATGGTGTGCCAGCAGGAGGCCGTGCATCTTTTTTTGTGCTGAATAGATAACTAGTTTGCCATTGTGTCTCTAATCGGTTCAAGTTCAGCATTGACGTTAATTTGTGTTGCGTACAGAAAGTAGTCAAGGAGAAAAATGCACTTGCTGAAAGATTGAAGAATGCTGAAGCTGCACGTAAGAGATTTGATGAAGAATTAAAAAGAATTGCTACAGAGAACGTGACTCGGGAAGAAATCCGGCAGTCACTTGAGGATGAAGTTCGTAGACTGACTCAAACAGTTGGGCAAACTGAGGGAGAAAAGCGGGAAAAGGAAGAGCAGGTTACTAGGTGTGAAGTATATATTGATGGCATGGAGTCAAAATTGCAGGCCTGCCAGGTTTGCCTTTACATTGAGATTGTACTTCTCTTATTGTTGTTCATAATCTATGATGCATATGTGTGCAACTCATATGATGAGATAACAAGATATTGCAGTGGCGGTGCTTCCTCTTTTGAACTACTTTGTGTGATTTGTAATATGTTACCTGTTATTTTGAATTTTAAATAGCTAGCTTTGTAATGCGTAGTAGGACAAAGAGCAGGTTTTGTTGGGTGACCTTGAAATCCCAATCAAGTTCGGTCTTTATTATAAGCAAAAGTGGCTCAACAAAAGTTATTGTATTTGGTCCAAATTTTTGACCAAATACATCAACTTCTATTGACTCAGTTTTCCTTATATCTAGGGACGAAGTAGTATGTGTACACGGGTTCAACTAGGTATAGCTATTTTTAGCGTGTTTCACCATTGGTGCTTGATTTCTTCATTCTTTTTAGTGTGGGCTCAAAATCATCTTTGTGATAGTATTTTATTGGGTGTGCCAGAATAATGTAAATGTCTATTTTTCATGATTTGTAACTATCTTATTTTTTTCTATTGATGATCTTCATTTAGAATATCTTTGAATATTGATGCCGTGCCTGTTGTTTTCTTGTATGTGCAAGCAATTGGTGGTCTCTCTGATTTTACTTGTGTTAAATTTGGTAGGTTAATGCCATTGTTTTCCTTTTGCAGCAATATATCCACACTCTTGAGGCCTCACTACAGGAGGAAATGTCTCGCCATGCCCCACTCTATGGTGCTGGTCTGGAGGCTCTATCAATGAAAGAGTTGGAAACACTATCGCGTATACATGAAGAGGGCCTGAGGCAGATCCACGCCCTTCAACAGCGCAAAGGAAGTTCAGCTGGGAGTCCTCTCTTAAGTTCCCATGCTCTCCCTCATAACCATGGATTATATCCTACTGCGTCACCCCAAATGGCTGTGGGAATGCCTCCCTCAATCATCCCAAATGGCGTAGGTATCCATAGCAACGGGCATGTGAATGGTGCAGTGGGACCCTGGTTTAACCACCCTTGAATTTTTAGGTTATAGGATGTTATTCTTTTCGAGTTATTTCTTTGGCATTTTGGCTGGTAGAACTGTTGGACCAAGGATGTTGGGTATAGGAGTACCGCCGAGGGTTAGAAGGGTTGGGTGAAATTTTGTCTTGAAAATGTTATGAAGCAGAGTCCAGTGGAACTATCATTCGCAAATGCCACTCATTTGCGCCTACTTTTTGAGGTAAAAAAAAGAAAAAAAATAGTTACAGGCATTTTTATATTTCCTCAGTTTTTTTTATCCAATTTATATTTCCAGTTATATCTTACTGTTATTACTACATAGTTTGACCGAAGTGGTTGAATCTATATTATCCCGGGCCAGATGTGAAGCGCCGTAAGAAATCTTGATTGATAGCTTTAAAATACTAATCAACAAAGAAAATATCCTCCTCCTCCCCCTGATTACATGAATGCGTTTCATATACTGGTATGAATGACTCGTGGTATACATTGTCTTTTAGTAATTTAATTAGAAATGGAATATTCATAATTTTTTTATACTAATAGTTTATTTAGTATTTTTACTAATTTCAATTTAAGTATATAATTATTCTGGTAATTCACATGCGTTGAAAATATATTAATTTGTTTTAAAGTTACCAAAGTTATGACCAACTATTATCCTTTGAATTTCTTTTACGTTTGGTTGACATGATGTAAGTTATGTCTTGTTGAAGCTCATCATGGTGATTGTAATTTAGTTATTTGATTAATGTGTGATGAATATTATAATGAAATGAACATAGACAAATCCAAAGAAACAAATAAAATTTGTGAAAATTTATCGTCAAGATTATTTGTTATTGACTAACAACCTAACAATGCTTTTACGTACGTTACTTAGGATATGCATGATTGAGTGTATTTATTATCGGATTACACTTTTTTTTTGACAAATGGATTACACTTTATTAAAAGGTTTTATTCGTGATTGTTAAAATATGAATGGATGCCATCTACATTTCGTACACATTACTATATAGAAATTGCTGAAAAAATTTTAGTGGGAAATTGAGGTCTCAAATTTAGTTTACTGAAATATTGAATTTTAAATTTTATAGTTAAGTTTCGAATTGTGTTTTTGAACATGATTTTAAAATTTAAATTTGAATTTTGAATTCAGAACCAAAGATTATATGGCAAGTTTTGTAATTTATTTAATGATGAAAATCAAATTATAGGCGGGTCCAGTATGTGGAATAAATTTATTTGGTCAAGGATATTTAATTACTCTTTTGATGGCAATTAAAGGTGTTAGATAAATGGAAGTTGACCAATAGAGAGAGAATCGAGTTGGACACCTTAGCTGCTTAGTTGGACGCGATTGCCACATGTTTTATTTTTTAGACAATGACGTGGCTTTTTGAAAGATTTACATGGACTAAGATTAAGATGTAGGATTTGTTGACACTAGATGTAGCGTGCTTTTTTTCGACAAACAGATAATTCATTTCATTCAACACAGGTAACATCATACAATGTGGAATATAGTTAAACTCTTTGAAACTAGTGTAACACTAGAAGCTCTTGCTAAACAATGGGCAACTTGGTTTGCTTTTCTCCTAATAAAATTTATTCGAAAATTTGCTCATGAGATGACAGCAGGGACAGACTAAAAAACTAAAATTCATCAAACAAATATAGTTAGATGTTTGCGAGTTGACTCTTGAGAGCTACCACCATGTCTGATTTTAGCTTTGTAGTTCTTGTGGTTAATGATGGTACAGAGATCCTCCATCCCATATAACACACACTCCATATTTTCGTCAAACCATCATAACTTTGGTATCAAATTTTAGCCTAAAATAGTACCACAATTACACTTTACTGGTACTTACTAACAGTGATAACTTGAGTTTTAATTTCATGGGGGAAGACATGGATATTAGCTTCTCCAAACCTCAATTTTGCGGCGATCTAGGTTTAGTTTTCCTTACATCGTCCATAACTTGCTTGTGTACCGATGCACAACTTTTCTTTGTGCCCCACAACTCTCAGTAGTATACAATTTTCAATGTAAATTATGCACGTCACATTGTTATATGAAATTAGTCATTACTGACATTTGATATACCTCTAAATCTTGTTGGATCCTTAATTGAACTTTAACCTTATATGTGAATATGTCTTGTGGATTGTCGGTTAAGGTTAAGCCTAATTAAAGTAATCTAATGATGTGTGGATAATTTGAACATTTGTGTATTTAATAGAGTATGTGTCTTTAATTTGTAGAGACTAAAGAGTTGTTCTATTTCTGTGATGGGATAGAAAGACCAACAAATAACCTTAGGGTAATTTAAAGAGAGCTTGTGATCATGAGTTAGACGTGCCGTTTTTCTATTTCGATTTCCCATTATTACCCTTTGCCTGGAACCATCACCAAGATGGAGTCAATATCCGATCAAAATATCTCTCAAAGTCAGGTACACCTCCAGAGAAAATACAATTTTTTCTCAAATCCCAAATGACTTAGAGAACAAAATGTCAAATTGAGCATCAAACTACGTCTGCATATCACTAGACCGCCCGCATGAATGAACTGGAGAAACAATGACGAAATATCATGCTGCATCGCAAAACCAAAACCCAATTAGCTGATATTATCATACCAAACTGTAGAAGTAACACTGTAACTACAAAAGAGATGAAGGGAGGAATCATGGACGTTCTGGCATAAAATACAAACAATAGTTGCAAAATTTGAAATCACCCATCTCCTAACCAAGTTTGACTAAGTAGATGCCCTATCCAATAGTAGCTGCCATGAAAAGGTAACTACCTTGGAAGGAGTATAACTCTTCCAAACCTTGTTTTATAATCCCCAACAACTTGTCAGAGAGCCTCCAAACACGGGACGTCGGTTGAGAGAGAACGTGATAAGCAGAAGAAACTGAGAACACTCCATAGCAATGTGGGGACCATAACCGAACATCTGGCACCGCTGCTAGAGACAAGAGAAGCTTCTCAAGGAGGACACCCTCCGAAGCAAACAACTATACATTCACTAGTGGAAAAAAGACATTAATAAGCATCATTTAGCATCAGTTGTTTGAACAGCCGATGCTAAATGTTGAACTGGTGGCATTTTTGCAATTAAATGGAAGATTTCATTTTTCGCGCCCACTTTTAGCATCGGTTGTTGAAACAACCGATACTAAAAGTATTTGCGTTAGACATTTAGCATCGGGCTAAATGTATTTGCTTTAGACCTTTAGCGTTGGGTGTTTAAACAACCGATGCTAAATGTCTAAAGCAAATACATTTAGTTTAGCATCGGGTGTTTAAACATCCGACGCTAAATGTCATGTTTTATTTTTTTCGCTTCTTCCATCACATACACTACTCTTCGCATTCTCACTCTCACTCTCTGAACTGTCTCACTCTCTCAAGGCTCTCGCTCTCTTTGAACCTCCATCTTCCTCGCCGTCGATTCTTGGCTCGTCGTCGGCGTTGCTCTTGTCGTCACCTTCTTCACCGTCACTCCTATTTTGGGGCTTGAAATCGAAGACGGTGCTCTCATTCTCTAAGGTCTCTCACTCTTTCAACAATACGACACTCTCACTCTCTGAACACGACGAACACGACGCTCTCACCATTCTCAACTCTCGTCGTCGCCTTGCTCACCGTCGCCTTCCTCGCCGTCGTTTCAGTGCAAAGATATTCGAAACCCTAAGTTTTCAAAACGGCCTCCTCTTAAGCACAGCCTCTGCAAAGTCTTCTCCATCGTCGCACCTGGTTCGTATTCTTCTCTGGTTTGATTAATTGCTTCTATTTTGTTCTGAAACCCTAATTTTAATTTTTCTGATTCGTCATTTTTGTGTTGAACAGAGTCTATCACAGTGATAAAAAGTTCACCCTCATCACCTATTCACCTACTGAACTTGTGAATCTCTCTCTCTTGGTTGCTGTGTGTTCTACTTTTATGTTCATTGATTCATTGTTTACTCATTATTTGCAAGTTTTCTGATTCATTATTTGCAAGTTTTCGGTCAACATTATACATTCTACCTAATAATAAGACTAAGGCTAAAGTGCTTCCAGGGTCCCTTATCTTTATTTAAAGTAACGAATTAGTCCTTTATGTTTTTTTTTGTCCCAAATAAGTCCTTTATCTTTCAAATTTTTGACACATAAATCCTTTTCCGTCAACCTCCATCCAACTTTGTTAACAGTGTTTATGTGGCGTGCTGACTCATTATTTGATTAGGTGGCATGTCATTTTTATTTTTGTTTAGCTTTTATTTTTATTAAATTAAATTATATGCCACCTAAGCAAAAATAAAAATGACATGCCACCTAATCAAATAATGAGTCAGCACGCCACATAAGCACTGTTAAGAAAGTTGGATGGAGGTTGACGGAAAAGGATTTATGTGTCAAAAATTTGAAAGATAAAGGACTTATTTGGGACAAAAAAAACATAAAGGACTAATTCGTTATTTTAAATAAAGATAAGGGACCCCGGGAGCACTTTAGCCTAAGACTAACTATTGGAATGCACTTCTTTTTGATGGAAGTGTGTGATGGAAGTGTGTGTTAGCAATAGCATTAGTATATGACTTTTGGAGGAACATGATTGTTTTCTTGACTTGGGGTGTAAAAACATTGGCCAAATTGTTGGTCGCTGTTCTCTGGAATCTAGTGATGAGAGGGAGCATTTTTCCAGTTCTGTTGTGTTCAACTTAGTTAGGATATGCTTGTATAACTAACTGTTAATTGTTGCTGTTGGTTTGATGTGATAGTTTGATTTTGTTTTGACAATACTTGGTCTATTATTTTGGAGCGTAGCCATGGATCGTAGTTGGATGCAAAGTAATCGTATGAGTGATCGATGAGTATGCGAACGGAGTCGAAGAGTTTATAAATTTTGCTCAAGCACATTTTGCCAAAACTGATGTTCCCAAAACTGGTGTAACTTATTCCCGCCCTTGTTGTTTTTGTGTGAATCGAGCCCCGCAACCACCAAATGTAATACGGGACCATCTCCATTCTTGGGTATGTTTCACTGTTTTCTTTTGTATCTCCATTCTCGTGAAATGTAAAGGAAATATCATGTTTCAGTTTTGAATAAATGGCATAGAATCATTCATTCCCCTGCAGTTTTGAATAAATGGCATAGAATCATTCATTCCCCTGAAACTGATGCTTTCTTGTTTCAAATGATGATAAAGTGAATATTAGTATACCCTTCAAATAAGGAATTAGTGAATGACGCCTTGGTACATGTTGCTAAATCCTTATTCCGTTGTTGATTAATGAATGACTGATATATTTTATTTCCTTTGTTTAAACAGATATCATGGATGATTCCAGTGCCGACCCTCCAAAAAAGAATACTAGACGTCCGACATCATTACATAAGTTCACTTCTAGGTGCCCAATTGGTCAAAAATATAGAGTGGATATTGATAGTAAAGGCGATCTTATTGGTCCGTATGCTAACAAATTCAAGACCTATTTAGGGGTGGTTGCACGAACAAAAATAAGCATATTGCCCATGAACTGGAGTGAGATTGATGACGAGACAAAAAGGATTGTTTGGGATGATGTAAAGCAAACATTTGATGTTCCCGGCGATAAGAAATTCGAGAAGACTTGGATGTCTCATATTAATCTTTGTTGGAGACAATTCAAGACAACTTTCACCAGAACATATGTCTTTGGTAATGAGGATAAAAATGGTGAAAAAACTCCATGTCACAAATATAGAAGCATATCTACCGAGACATGAGCCGCATTTTATAACAGTCACATTACTGAGGAGTTTGTGGTATTGTTTTAACTACAAATATTTTAGTTTCTTAAACATTAATGATCTGTTATATTTGTGGTGGTGTTTGTTCTTTGTAACAGGCTAAGAGAGAAGCTGCCAAGAATATTCAAAAAAATAATAAATACAACCACACAATGGGGTCAGGCGGTTATAAAAAGTTGAAGAAGACTTTGAAAGAAGATCAAATCAAAAAAATTCAGGAGGAGTCTGGTGATCCTTCTTTGGAGGTGCAGTCTACATCTCCAAAGCGTCATGAGCTGTGGAAGGATGGCCGCAAAAACAAATCTGGATCATATTTATCGGAGGAGTCAGCATCAGTTGGATCTAAGATTGTAAGTAAAATTTTGTGTGGATCTAAGTTGAATAAAAGTATGTTTTGTTTAAGTAATTCAACAGTAACACGTGAACATGTTTTTGTTGTAGGATGAACTTACGGCTATGAGTAGCCAAGGATCTTTCATTCCGCAAGGAAAGAATGATATTTTGACTGCTGCCATTGGAACACCTGAGCATCCCGGGCGTGTTCGGGGAGTTGGAAAAGGTGTCGGACTGAAGAGATACTTTGGAGGTGTAGCACGATCTGCCTCGAGTAGCTCACAAGTTGATAAAGCGAAGTTCATGAAAGAAATTATGGAGGGCGTGGAAGTGATGGTGCAAGACCGAGTTCGCAAGGCGTTGGCAGAGGTATATGTTTATATTACTAGATCTGTTGTATTATTAGAATAAATTTATAAATTTAGCTTAATTTATATGTATGTTTTAGTTATTCAGCACACCATTTCATGTGGAGGAGGTCAAAATGCGGCTGTTCAGGTTCCCTCTCCCATGACCACTGTTGGATCTAAGACTAGCTGCTCACCATCTCATCTGGAGGAGGAGGTCCAAGTCGATTGGCTGAAAGAGATCCTTATGATGGGGTATGCTGATAAGAGACATGCTAGGATATGGTTGGAGCATGAAGATCATGAGTGCTTTGTCTCCTTCAAAGAGATCATGGACATGGTTTCCGGTGAAGAGTGACTTGAGTTAAGCCGTTTGAGCATATGGTGCACGTAAGTAGTAAAGTTTATTTCATTATGTCAATTTCTCGCATTTCTACCTATATTGATCAATTTGATAGTTTTTCTTACGTGCCACTAGATATCTGCATCGTCAATGTGTTCAAAGGGGTATCGATCAAATATATGGATTTGTGTGTCCATATAAGCTTAACTTGAAGGATATGCCCATGAATACCGTTCTTCAAAATATTCAAGTGAAATTGACCACCAATAAGTTCATATATATTACTCCATTTTGCCATAGGTACGTGATTGCATATTTCAACGAATTGGTAATTAATTTTCCTTTGTTTGTGTGTTGCTTAATTTTAAGTTTATCAATGTTGCAGCAATCATTGGCAACTGCTTGTCTTACTCCCAAATGAAAATACTGTGGTCTGGATGTGTTCCTTATGCCGCCAACCACACAAAACAATCAAAGAAATGTTTAGCAAGTAAGTTTTTAATTTTTTTATCATGGTTTAGATTGTAGTATTTGAACTTTAGGTTGAAATTTTGTAACTAATTTTATATTATGTTATTAGAGCTGTCAAAAGGGATTCTACATCGGCCACCAAGTGGTTGTACCCTATAGTAAGTAATTTAAAATATGGGTTGATTTAATTTAGAGTGAATTCATATATGATATATATAATATTCTCTTTAATTTTGTTAATTCATTTGTGTAGATGCCAATACAACGGAATGGTTTTCATTGTGGGTATTATGTGATGAAGTTTATGCTGACCATTTTGAGTGCCGGTGTTGTTGATAATTGGGAGAAGGTATAATTTTGTTTGTATGAGTTTCATTTCAATTGTTTAACAAATTTGTATTATGGTTGTTTTCATGTGAGTATTATTTGTGATGATTAGAATCCAAACATTATTTGTGGTGAATTGGAACAAATAAATAGATTAGAATCTAAATTCAACTTCACTCTTTGGCTTTGAATTCTGGTTGTGATTTCCCTTTAAGTTTATCAATGTTCCCTTTATTTCCCAATTACTAACAGTTTATTATGCATGTGATTGTGGTTGTGTTTTCGTATGCATGTGAAAAGGAAACTGTTTCTGCTGAGTGGACATTGGTGAGTAGTAAGAAGAAGAAAGTTAGGGAGATGGGTAGGAGAATTGAGATTGATTTTTGGGTCTGGAAGTTGGAAGGAGACATGGTGTTTTGGTTGCTTAGTTGAATTCAATTGAAATGATGCAGCACACTAGTGAAAAAAAGACATTATTCAATTTGTGGAAATTTAATTACTAACAGTTTTGGTGGTTGTGAATTCAATTACTAACAGCTTTTGGTTGTTTAGTTGACTTTAACAATTTGTGGAATATTTCTTTTGGTTGTTTAGTTGACTTTAACAATTTGAGGAATATTGTTATGTCTTTGTGCTGCCCAATGCAATGTACACACAAACTGTTTTGGTTGTTTGGTTGACTTTAACAATTTGAGGAATATTGTTATGTCTTTGTGCTGTGCAATACAATGTACACACAAACGGTTTCTGCCGGTGTTGTTGATAATTGGGAGAAGGTATAATTTTGTTTGGATATCTGCTTGTGTGTATTACTGTTGATTTGATATAATTTGTTTGAGTAATTTTAAACTTGTAGGTATTTAATGACCCAAAGGCATACACCGAAGAGGAACTTCTGGAGATTCGTCAGCTTTGGGCAGAATTCTTTATGAAGATTCGTACAGAACAAAATGATACACTCTTTTTTTTTGACAAATGATACACTCTTTTAAATTTACTAGTTTAATGTCTTTTTAGAAATATTTTGTTTTAGATACACTAGTTCCGATTTGTAAATTCTGGTTTGTGTTGCTTCTGGAGATTCGTCACTATTTGTTATTGTCCAATATTTGTGCTGCTTCTGTTATGGCTTGTATATGGTTTGTGTTATGGTAGTATGGGATAATTAGTTCCAATTTGTAAAATTTGTAAATTCTGGCTTCTGTTTATGGTTTGTGTTATGGCTTCTGTTATGGTGTGTTATGGTTTGTGTTATGTTTGTAAATTATGGCTTCTGTTATGGTTTGTGTGAACAAGTTCTTATAAATTCTGGTTTGTATAAAAATGAACAAAATATAACAGAAAAACTAGACATTTAACATCGGTTGTTTCAAATAACCGATGCTAAATGTCATTTATTGATACATTTAGCATCGGTTGTTCAAATAACCGATGCTAATGTCAATTTCCAGACTACGAAAAAGTGATGAAAGGGACATTTAGCATCGGTTTTTTGAAAATCCGATGCTAAAAGTGTCATTTAGCGTCGGGTAAGTAACCGACGCTAAATGTCTCACTTTTAACATCGCGACATTTAACATCGAACGATAACCGACGTTAAATGTCCAAAATAACCGTCGCTAAATGTCTTTTCTGCACTAGTGATTCTGTGACTTATTAAGTATATTTTATTTTCTAAAAAATAATCATACACAATATTAATGAACTTAATATTTATGGTAATATCTTACCTAAGAATTATTCCTTTCATTTCCTTTGCGTATGAATAATAATGAAACAATAGAAATGTTTCTTATACATTACTCCTTGTTCTTTATTTGGTAAAAGAATTAGGAACTGCTCATTAAAATTAGTATATATTTTACTTTATTATAAAAACAATATTGAAAACAATGTTTACTGAACTAATAAATCGTATACTAGCACATTGGTTAAATAAACTGTTCCATGGTCTGTTACTCTAGCTAAACAAATAATCTGTTAATATTATAATGCTCAACTTTCAAATTTACTATATTTTCCTATTTAAAGCCACAAAAATACAATATATATATATGTTGATCCATGGTACTCAAGTTTTGGGCCTGGGCCTTGGGCCTTGTCTTCTCATTGAAGTCTTATTTTATCTCTCAAGAGGTGTTGCTGAGGTGCTGCCCTCTCATCGATCTGTGAAGGAGTTAGTTATAACAGAATTGGTTAATTCTGTTATAACAGTTTTCAGCTGCAACTGTTTTGTAACAGATTTCTGTTAAAGCTTTTCCCTATCCCGCCTGTATAAATACATGTTGTATTGAGTAGTTTTAGAGGAGAGTGAACACATTGTAATCACAGAGAGATATTAGTTCTGAGAGGAAAATCAGAGGTGTTGTGAGGGTGCTGATAGCGTGAAAATCAAGAACTTGATTACTCTTGTAAGAGTTCTTCATGTGTAAAGTCACTGCTATATTAGTTTCAACATATCTCAGTCGGATTACAGTCCCCCAGATGTAGGAGCTTTGCTCTGAACTGGGTTAACAATTCTGGGTGGTCTCCTTCCCTTTCCTTCTCTCTATTTCATTCAGTTTTATGTTCTGCATTACTGTTTCATTGGTTTCATACATCATTAATTCATCATAGTTTGTGAACCTAAAAAGGTACTTGATTCACTTGGCAATAAGTTTAATTCCACTTATTGTTCTTTTCTTGATTAGGGATCATCCATAGATCGTAACAACTGGTATCGGATCCAGTTTTACGTATCTTGACAATGACTCCCGCAAAGTATGAAGTGGAGAAGTTCACAGGCAAGAATGATTTTGGGCTGTGGCGTTTAAAGATGCAAGCATTCCTTGTGCAACAAGGTTTGGGGAAGGCACTTGCTGGAGAAAGAGCACTGCCTGCAACTTTGACAGATATACAGAAGGCTGAAATCATGGAGAAAGAACACAGTGCATTAATCCTGAATCTTGGTGATAAGCCCTTGAGGGAAGTGTCAAGGGAAACCACTGCAGCAACAATTTGGTTGAAGCTTGAAAATCTCTACATGACAAAGTCTACTGCAAACAGATTATATTTGAAGCAAAGACTCTTTCATTTCAAGATGCAAACTGGAAGATCAATAGAAGAACAGGTTGATGCATTTAACAAGATCATATTGGATCTTGAGAACATTGATGTAAATATTGATGATGAGGATCAAGCTCTCATACTTGTGAATTCTCTACCAAAGTCATATGAGAATCTTGTCGATACTCTAACTTTTGCTAAGGATTCTTTAACTCTTGAGGATGTCCAATCAGCTTTGATATCAAAAGAGTTAAAGAAAAAGGCTGAAGCAAAAGATGAAACCAATGGTGAAGGCTTGTTCTCAAAGGGTAATTTTGAGAAGAAGAATCAGAAACAGAAAGGTAAATTCAAGAATAAGGAAAAGGATAAAGGAAAGGACAAGGACAGGTGCTTCTTGTGTAAAAAGGAAGGACATTATAAAAAAGATTGTCCTCAGAAGAAGTCCAAAAAGAAAGGTGAAAACAGTAGAGAATCTGGAGATGTCTCTATGGCCACTGATGAATATATCACAGCTGAAGTATTAATGGCGACTGCTTCATTAATTGAAGAGAACCTAATGATGGATACTGGATGTTCATATACTATGACTCCAAATAGGCACTGGTTCTGGAGTTACAAGGAAATTGATGGAGGGAGGGTCACCATGGGAAACAATACAGTTTGGGGTCTGTGGTATAGGCACCATTAAGCTGAGGATGGAAGATGGTTCTGAGAAGTTTCTAACCAAGGTTAAATATGTACCTGGTTTGAAGAGAAATCTAATTTCTCTTGGTATGTTGGAAGAACCAGGTTGTTCCTTTAACTCTGAAAATGGTATCCTAACTATCCTCAAGAATGGCAAAGCAGTGATGCAAGGATATAGACAAAATGGAATTTACATTCTAAAGCGATATGTTGTCACTGGCAGTGTGTCTGCTGTTAGTGATGGCACTGATTTGACTAGTTTGTGGCACCAAAGATTGGGACATGTGAGTCAAAAAGGGCATGCAAGTCTTAGGGAAACAAGGAGTTTTTGAAAACGACGAGATTGAAGAATTGAAGTTCTGTGAGCGCTGCATCTTTGGCAAAATGCATAGATCAGCTTTTGCTACTGGACAACATCATACAAAGGAGATCCCGAAGTACATACACAGTGACTTGTGGGGCCTGCCAGAGTAAATTCTCATGGAGGTAATAAGCACTTCATTTCTTTTTTAGATGATTATAGTAGAAGAAACTGGATCTATTTGTTAAAAAGCAAAGATGAAGCCTTCAATGCTTTTAAAGAATGGAAAACTATGATTGAAACTAAGACAAATAAAAGGGTTAGAAACCTTAGGACTGATAATGGCCTAGAGTACTGTAATGAAACATTTAGTAATTACTGTAAGGAGAATGGAATCACTAGGCACAGAACAGTTAAGCACACACCTCAGCAAAATGGCTTAGCTGAGAGATTTAATAGAACTTTACTTGAAAGAATGAGATGTATCATGTCTAATTCTGGTATGCCTATTCAATTTTGGGGAGAGGCTGCTAGCACAGCTAGTTATTTGATAAATAGAAGTCCCTCCACTACTATTAACTTGAAAACACCACAAGAGATGTGGACTGGTCGCACACCCGCCTACACACACTTAAAAGTATTTGGCTGTTCTGCTTATTTTCATGTTAATGAAGGGAAATTAGTCCCAAGAGCAAAGAAAGGTTATTTTGTAGGTTATCCGGATGGAGTCAAAGGCTACCGAGTTTGGTGTCCAGAGACAAGGAAGTGCATCATTAGTAGAGACATCACCTTCAATGAAGCTGAGTTCTACAGGTCAACTAGAAGTTCTAAAGAGCAAGATGTTGATCAAGAGGAGATTCAAAATTTTGAATTTGAGGTGGAGAATCAGAATGAAACTGATATGCAACAAGATCAACCATAAAGAGATCAAGCAACCAGTTCTGAGCAAGGTGGAGATACTGATGCAGTAGTAGACATTGATGCTGCCGAATCAGAAAATGAAGAACAGGAAAATGTTCAAGATTATGTTCTTGTTAGAGACAGGTCAAGAAGGGAAATTAAGAAAACTCAGAGATATGGTCAAGCTGATATGGTTAGCTATGCTCTTCAAGCATCTGAAGAAATAATGTCTGAGGAACCTAGCAGTTATGGGGAAGCAATTAAAGGAAAAGACAGCAAAGAATGGTTGTTGGCCATGATGGAAGAATTGAGTTCATTAGAGAAGAATAGTACTTGGATCTTAGTTCCTAAGCCCAAGGGTGCCAAGATCATTGGAAGTAAATGGATACACAAGAGGAAAGATGGTATCCCAGGGGTGGAACCTCCTAGATATAAAGCTAGGCTTGTAGCTAGAGGTTTCACTCAATGGGAAGGTGTTGATTATAATGAAATTTTCTCACCTGTTGTTAAGCATTCATCTATTAGAATTTTACTCTCAATGGTAGCTCACTATGACATGGAACTAGAGCAAATGGATGTCAAGACTGCTTTTCTCCATGTGGATCTCAAGGAAACTATCTACATGAAGCAACCAGCTGGTTTTGAAGCTCCAGACAAGTCTGATTGGGTATGTCAGCTGAAGAAATCTCTATATGGGTTGAAGCAATCTCCTAGGCAATGGTACTTGAAGTTTGATGCCTTCATGATCAAAAACAAGTTCACTAGAAGCAGATATGACTGTTGTGTTTACTTTAAGAAGCTCTTAAATGAAACATATATCTACTTATTACTCTATGTAGATGATATGTTCCTGGCCTGCAAGGATAAGAAGCAGATTGAGATACTCAAAGGACAACTAAGCAAGGTTTTTGAAATGAAAGATCTTGGAGCAGCAAAGAAAATTCCGAGTATGGAAATAACTCGTTTTAGAGGCAAAGGAAAATTAGTCTTATCTCAAAAGGACTATCTTGCAAAAGTTGTTAAGAGATTCAACATGAGTGATGCAAAGCCTACTAGTGTTCCTCTTGCTCAACACTTTAAGCTTTCATCATCCCAGTCTTCTAAAAATTGTGCTGAAGAAGAAAGTATGCATAACATCCCTTATGCTAGTGCTATTGGTAGCATTATGTATGCTATGGTGTGTTCAAGACCAGAAATTTCTCATGCTGTGAGTGTGACAAGTCGTTACATGGGAAAGCCAGGAAAGGAACACTGGAGTGTTGTCAAATGGGTACTTAGATACTTGAAGGGATCTCAAAGTACTGGTTTAGTGTATGGAAGAGGTGTGGAAACTGCTAAACAGGTTTTGGGGTATTTTGAGTCAGACTTTGCTGGGGATTTGGACAAGAGAAGATCTCTTTCTGGATATGTGTTTACCTTATTTGGAAACACTATTAGCTGGAAAGCTTCTTTGCAACACATTGTTGCCTTGTCCACAACTGAGGCAGAATACATCGCAATGGCAGAAGCCATCAAGGAAGCTCTGTGGGTTAAAGATTTGGTCAGTGAGCTAGGAATCAAAAAGGACCCAGTCACTGTGTTCTGTGACAATCAAAGTGCAATACATTTGAGAAAAAATCAAATGTATCATGAAAGGACCAAACATATTGACATAAGGTTACACTTAATAAGGGATATAGTCGATAAAGGTGAAATTAAAGTGGCAAAGGTTCACACCAGTGACAACCCTGCAGATATGTTCACCAAGGCTGTCACTAACTGCAAGCTCAAACACTGTTTGGACTTGCTCAATATTCAAGGATGATTGATGAATGGTTTTGGACTGGCCAATAATTAATCTGTTCTGAGAATCCATTTAGTTTGCAAAACTGTGTGTACCAAGGTGGAGATTTGTTGATCCATGGTACTCAAGTTTTGGGCCTAGGCCTTGGGCCTTGTCTTCTCAATGAAGTCTTATTTTATCTCTCAAGAGGTGTTGCTGAGGTGCTGCTCTCTCATCTATCTGTGAATGAGTTAGTTATAACATAATTGGTTAATTCTGTTATAACAGTTTTCAGCTACAACTGTTTTGTAACAGATTTCTGTTAAACCTTTTCCCTATCCTGCTTGTATAAATACATGTTGTATTGAGTAGTTTTAGAGGAGAGTGAACACATTCTAATCACAGAGATATATTAGTTCTGAGAGGAAAATCAGAAGTGTTGTGAGGGTGCTGAGAGGGTGAAGATCAAGAACTTGATTACTCTTGTAAGAGTTCTTCATGTGTAAAGTCACTGTTGTATCAATTTCAACATCATAGTGGATTATCTCAGTCGGATTACAGTCCCCCTGACGTAGGAGCTTTGCTCTGAACTGGGTTAACAATTCTTGGTGTTCTCCTTCCCTTTCCTTCTCTCTATTTCATTCAGTTTTACGTTCTGCATTACTGTTTCATTGAATTACTGTTATATATTGAGTTTCTGCATAATCTTGTATGCCGGATAGTTCAATATCAATTGGTTTCATACATCATTAATTCATCATAGTTTGTGAATCTAAAAGGTACCTGATTCACTTGGCAATAAGTTTAATTCCACTTATTGTTCTTTTCTTGATTAGGGATCATCCATAGATCGTAACAATATATATATAATTAACTAGTTATGCTTTTTTGGACAAATAACTATGCTTAAGTATAAATATAGAATTATGCTGGTTATCGCGAGAATACATTGCGAATGGTTATCGCGAGAATACATTGCGAATACCCTGCGAACTGTGTTGGGTTAGCCGGTCAATAGCGATGACTCATGTTTTCTTTCATAGGACTTTTCACGAGTTTTTATTCGCCGTAAATAGCATCACGGTAAACTATAAACTATTGCTGCCTAAAACTGTATGCTATACGAGTTTTATATTCAATCTCCTCAACCATATTGAGTGTAGGATCATATGAAAAACATCATATCTCTTAGCCGGCTGATTTAGAGTAAAATGTCTCCTCACAACCTTTACTCCCTGCTTAAGCTTCCTATACTTGCTCTCTGGAATCGCACTAAGCACTTCTTTCAACCTAGGAATATCTGAAACATCCACCTGCACTGAAAATGCCTCCCATCGCAGTACATCACTGAAAGGCAACACATAATACTTCGATATGATCACTGGTACACATTCAGCATAAATTGACTCGACGATTCTTGGGCTAGCCACTTCATGGCCACTTGGACAAAGGCAGAACTTGGAGTCGAGCATTAAGGAATAGTAGTCTAGGCCTTTCGGGAGATACTCGTAGACACGAATATCATTGTCTTGGTTTTTCCAATGGTGAAATAGAATAGGGCGAATGGGGCCATGCATACCACCAGCAAAGAAGGCAAGGTAGCGGCGTGGGGCATTGTCTGGCGGAGGTGAAATTAGTTTAGAGGATACTTCACCTCCATAAAGGTGAATTTCTGGTAGAGTCACATCCTTTCGTGGATTGAAACCTTCAGACGTGTTGGCATTGCACAAGACTCGAATGGAGGTACTGTAGAGGAAATGATTTCCCTTCGATGCATGCGGGCCCTGTATAGATATGAAGGAAACAAAAGCAGCTTCAAATTCATTATATAGGAGACAATTTTGAGTGAAGTACTGAAAGGTGAAACACAACACAATCGATGCTTTGGTTCAAATGTATATGAAATTTTTAAACATATGTTATGGACACGCCAGTCACCATCATATGCTATGATGCACTTTGTGGTATTGGCCTCATCTTGAGTCTTCACATCACGTGCGGTACAGTTATGACCTAGCAGATGACTTAGTTTGAATGACATGTTATATTACCCTATTGTCATATGAATTAGTTTTAACACTTTTAAAAAAAAAAACATTTTAAGCATAGTTTGATGAAAGGATCGAAGTTGCACCATAAAGAACTCAATTTACGTAATGAAAAAATGATTCTTGAACACCCCATACACCCTCCAACATCAAGAGAGAGAGAAAAGAATAGAGAGTAATACTATAGATGTGGTAGGTAAATGATATGATAAGAAGAGAAATACAGAGGTGTGGAATAAGTGTTAAAAATATTGGAGGGTTCAAAAACCAGGATTCTTTACGTATTTAAAACGGTAGACGAAATAAATATGCAATTCAGCTTTAAAAAGACTTGAAATGTATAGGTATATATATATTAAGAGATGTAAACAAACCCAATCATGACAAGCAACCATGAAGTGATCGGCACCATGAGTTTTATTCCAGAAGGGGTGCCTCGTAGATACCACCCTCACGTAATCAGAGACAAATTGCTTTAAAGGAGTGATGTTGTAAGACGATGGTGTATAGAGGTATTTGACCATCCATGTCACACTAAATGGGAGAAAGTAAACGTGCGCTGCATTAGGATCATTGGTCCTAAACCTTCCAACCCCGTGTTCCATCTCATGGAGGAACCTCCCTTCAATGGAGTATATGTCCTTGCACGGGCCATCATGAACAATTGGGAGGTCTCCATCTGGGTATATGTACACTTTGAATATCTTCTCCATCTGCAAGTAGCTCCTGTAATAATATAAGCGCAAGGAACCATAAGAAACTAGTTAAGTGTTGTATTCTCGTTTTCCAATAAATCTGAAATTTCCTAAAATCTGTATTTTCTGTCATAATCGTTTACAATTAGTCCTAGGTGATGAATGTTCAATGCTTATCATTCAACAAAATTTTCAAAGTTTAATCCTATATTTGAATTGTAAAGAAAAGGAAAGAACGTAGAAGGAAATAAAGAGGGTGTAAAATGAGATGATATTTTAGTTCTTTTTAAAGGTGAAAATCAAAGGAAATAAAGGTATGCATTTTCTATTTCCTTGTTTTTTTTGGTGAGTTATCTTCCCTTGTTTGATTGTAGAAAAGAAAGAGGAAAGAAAATAGTGTATATTTAAAATGACATATATATATATATATATATATATATATATATATATATATATATATATATCCCCTTAATGATGAAAAATAATAAAAACTTTCTAAGTCACGCGAAGACATTGTTTTCTTAGTTTTAATCACATTAAGGGCTCCTAAGTCACACGAAGACATTGTTTGCCAAATCTTGTGAAGTGATAGATGTCATCACTATATAAGAACCAGGAGAATGTTGTTTTATACAAATTTGACGAAAATCATCTTTGATTACCCAATGAAAACAATTCACGAGACATTACAAAGTATATAATCGCTATATATGTAGCATTTTCGTTCTTTTTTCCATTAAATCTTTCTTTTCTATCTTTCCTCTTTAGGACTATATTCTAAAAAAGTCGGATAGTGAGATAGCAAGGCAACTATAATGCAACATACATGATTTCCTAAAAATAAGAAACATGGTTCAAACTTATTTTATAATGTAAACACTTATACAAGTGTTTGAAAGAGTTTTTGAAAAATAGTTTATAAGACATCAATAAGTTATTTTCAAATGTCAAAAACTCATCTTCATGAATTTCAAAGAATAGTTTATAGGAACAACTTACTTAAATGAATATGAAGTTTAGGCTAAATTTCTCTTCGGTTTTAGACACAATTTATATACAGAATTTTATATGAAAAACAGTGTTAATCTATTTATTCCTTCAAGTAAAAATCAACGGTTAATTAAGGGGTATTTTTTTGACAGTTAAAGGGGTATTATAATGCATTAAATTGTAGTATTTGGTTATCAATTTTATACACTTGAATTGCCAAATTGAATGTTTGAATTTTAATTATGCATGCGAATTGCTTTTGCTTAAAACCAACTACATGAAATACAATATCTTTTTTACTTATTGGGGAGTGGAGATCATCTCGATGATTACTACTAAAGCTTTTGTATTCAAATAATTAATTAATATCTATCACTATTATGTAATCATATTTAAAATATGTATGCATTATATATTAGATATATAGCTTGGTAGTTATTGTTAGTTTGTTAGGTAATTCGGTTAGAGTTAGTTTTATAGTTACTAGTTTGTTACATATTAGTTAGGTGAGATTGGATCTATATATATAAGGTCAAACTCTCATTGTAATCCATCACCTTTTGTATCAATTTCATTTTGATGAATATTAGAGTCTCTTAATCTTTTCTCTCTTATCTTCCATGGATACCATATCCTTCAATATGGTATCAGAGCAAATATGGTATCCTCCATGAAGATTGCTTCCGTTGCACTTCACTATAGGTTCTTTATTTTTCTTTAATCAATTTCATTTTTGTTTCAAGTTCATTTTACTTTCATTCTTTCTTCTTCTCGGTGTCTCTCTAATCTTTTCTATGTTCTTGTCTAATATGTGATTCTTTGCATTTGTGATTCCTCATTTGCGACTTTCGTATCTTCATATCGCAATTTTCTTTGATTGCTCTTTTGCGTTTTGCAATTTCTGAGTTTGTGATTCTCCATTGCGTTTACATTTTCGATTTCACATGCATTTTGCTTTCCTCTCTGTGAATCGTTCTTGATTCCGATTTCATCTCAGTTTCGTTCTTCAATTCTTGTTCGAAACTCCTCCTATTTTTGTTACGGTCTTAGGTTTTGCTCTTCAATTCATGTTCAAAATCTCTTCAATTCTTGACCGTTTTTCTCCTTCCTCTCGCTTCTTTGAGAGTTTCTGTTTGTGCAACTTGCTTTCGTTTATTCCATTTCTAATTCGTTTGACACAAAATTGTTTGTCATTCTTGTATCGGTAATCATCTTTTCCGTTTGCGATTCTTGCACATCAGTTTTGCGATTTCGCTTCATTGTCCTCCTTTCATTTTGATTTCCAATGACTGTGATCTGAAGCGGAGTTCCGATTTGATTTTCGATTGAGTCGATTTTGGTTTTTTGCCATTTGTGTTGGTTCTTTATGGCATATGTTGTGACATTTGGATGGACTTATATAGCATCAGAACTTTTTTTCAACTGTTTCCACTTTTTTACAATTATGTAAAAAGAATTTTTGGTGGAGAAAGTGATTTTGAAGCACCATCAATTCCTTACCACTGTGAAATTCCCAAGATTCTTTTCTTTGATCTTCTTGGTGTAATATACTTCATCCTTGCTCCTCTGATACTACCATTTCTCTTGGTCTACTTTTGTCTGGGATACATCATTTCCCGCAACCAGCTGTTATATGTTTACGTGCCAAAGTACCAGACTAGAGGAGAGTTTTGGCCTACAGTGCACAATTACACAATTTGATTGGTTCTATTTGGGATGATCAATATTTGCTTATTTGGGATCCTAGAACACCCTCTGTCACCAAGTCTCTGGGTAGTTATCTCTGCAGGTGGCAATCAATACACAATAATGCTGGTTGACCTTTGGATGCTTACCACATGATGTTTCTGCTGTTTTTGCAGTGTCCTCTTTCTAGCTTTCATGACTTGTTTCTTTGGGTTATGTCTTAGTTAGTTTATTGATAGTTTTGATTTTTCGCCGATGTATTTCCGGCATTTCTCGATGTAATTTTCTTTTGTCTTGATGTATTTTTCTATTGTTCATGTCAAGCTAGAAGTGTTGTGAATAACTTCTAGCTTGCGGGGGACTATTAGATATATAGCTTGGTAGTTATTGTTAGTTTGTTAGGTAATTCGGTTAGAGTTAGTTTTATAGTTACTAGTTTGTTACATATTAGTTAGGTGAGATTGGATCTATATATATAAGGTCAAACTCTCATTGTAATCTATCACCTTTTGTATCAATTTCATTTTAATGAATATTAGAGTCTCTTAATCTTTTCTCTCTTATCTTCCAACTACATGAAATACAATATCTTTTTTACTTATTGGGGAGTGGAGATCATCTCGATGATTACTACTAAAGCTTTTGTATTCAAATAATTAATTAATATCTATCACTATTATGTAATCATATTTAAAATATGTATGCATTATATTTCAAAATTTTAACAATAACATCTCATCTTTTAAGAAATTGAGAGGCTTTCTACTGCAAATTGAGTGAGCAATAAGACACGCCATCATGCATCATGACTAATTAGAGTCAAGCTTTATTGCTAACTATAATTCCAAGATTAGGCTTCGATGCACAAATTAATAGATCAACGCACTTTATTTAGTGAGAAATCATGTGAAGTTGGGGGTGACCACAAAGGCAAAGTGACACACAATGTCAATAATAATCGCCATAAAGTTGTGCACAATACAGGGTCTTTTATTTTGGCTGAAGTTTTTATCATCATCATTAGAATTATAATAATGAGTATATGCAACTCTAAAAGAAATTGAGTGCGCTCGCGCACTCGCCCCTGCTCTAGTACCTATCGTCTATTGCAAGTTAAAGAGATATTATGAATCACGAAACATATATCATGAGAGTCTTACGGTGGCGGTGACTTATAAGCAAAGCTGTGTATAAGCTTCTTACACGTTTTTTATTCTATTTTTCTTTATTAATATTATTATTAATTATTAATGGAAGGAATTAAGGAGGAGGAAAAAAGAGAGGAGAGGATACTGGTAAAATAAGCGCGGGTTATGATAAACAGCTCCGGCGGGAATGTAGTCGTCGTCGCCATCGTGTGGTGTTGATGTGGTGGCATTAATGCTTTTATGATCTCCTAGTGCAGCACGGCGCATTGAAGCTCTTGCTCTAGCGAGTCCTTCTTCTCGCTTTTCTTCTCTGCTCTTCACCTTTGTTACTTTTCTCTGTTAACATTAACAATATTTACAAGCTTAAATAATCATTTATTCCATGATCCACATCAATATCTTCTCATAATATAAATTAATATAATCAGTGAAGGAAGGATACAGAAACAAATTGAATTAAACAAACGCTGATCGATCGATGATAAAAACAAATTAAATTAAACTATAGGATGGCGAGTGTAAAGAAATTACCGTTACGGTGGAATTTGAGTAACCGGCTGGTTCAACAGCGAGGAGGTGATCATTATCGCCGGAAAATTTTCTTCGCAGGTGATGAACTGACACTGAGATGGAATCTGACGACTTCGAATCAGAGAATCTCATCAACTGCCACGGAAGCACTATGAAAATGATGGTGAATGACGCTAGAAACAGCAAGAAAATTGTAGAAAACAAGTTTCTATGACAAATCTCCATTTTCAAATTTGTTGATTTTTCTGTAGAGAGAGAGAGAGAGAGAGAGAGAGAGAGAGAGAGAGAGAGGTGGACTATGGTGATAACAGAGATGGTGATATCCTTCTAGTTCTGTTTCAGACTTTTTGTTAGCGAGGTGTGGGGAACACTGTCTAGTGCGGCGGATTTGAGACTCTGAAATGACTCAATTGACCTCGCGTGAAAACAAGAGGCACGTGACGAAGGAAACGTTTGTTATGAAAAAAAAGGCGTTAACTTAATTTCCCGCCAAAAATAGGGAGGTACTTTTTGCGCAGATTTAAAGATGAAACTATTTAAAATGTTAACACTTAACACGAATTCTTCACCCGGGGAGAAAGTCGTTAACTTTGTATCTTTTCAAACAGCAACTCGTGAATTTTGCTTTTGAATTTCTCAATTTTTTATCTTCATAAAACACACACACAATCCACGCACGGTCGTTCATTTGTGTTATCTACTAGGGATGTCATTTGGAATTTGTATCTCTTTATACATGATAAAACCTCTCTTACCTCTCTTTTATAATAGTTGATGAAAAGGCTAGACTGCCCTGTTGAAATTGAAGGTTTTTTTTTAAGTTTTAATGGTGGCAAATTCTGTTGTAAACAAGTCAATTTTTTACGTATTTTTTCTTGGGTGAGAAGTCGGCTATTTCGTCTGATAATTAAACCTTCTACGGTTATTCATAATTTGATCGTAATTCACTCCATTAATTGCACCAGATGCACACTTCTCAGTTCTTACTTAGATGAGGACCACATTGAGAGAGGCATAGACCATAGATGTGGACATGTGGTGATATGATATCCCTTTGCATACAGTCTTTTTTTTAAGTCAACACAATTTTTGATAAATTCTATTTGGGTTTAGTCAAGTTTTGGACTTTGGTTAACTTATTTTTATAAAAAGATTTTGTTGTTCCTATCTTCACAAATTCGGTCCCTGTATTTTTCATTTTTCACAAATTTTGTTTACACATTTTTAGATTGCACTTTTCAAAGTTTGGGAGACCAAAAATACAAAAAAAAAAATTGAAAACAAAAAGTCATAAAAATAAAAAATATAATGACAAAATTCGAGAAAACTAAAATAGTGGGATCAAATTCATGGAGTTAGGAGAAAAGCACAACCTTGTAAAAAAGAGGTGGAACTAAAATCCAATTGAGGCTTCTTACAACTCTTCATGTATGGTTGTAGTGACTTCAATTCGAACGACTACTTAGTCACTATGAGAATCCCCTATGATATATGCATTATTGTTACAAAGTACTCTCATAACGGGTCATCCAATATGCTTGTTACTCATAACCCACCAGTACAGTAAATAGATTCTATGCCGGTTAAATTTGATTTTTAAACCGGCTAATTGGGAGCGGTTTAGTATCCACATGTGTAGTAAGTGACATTTTAACACAAACTTTTTATTTGGTGTCACCGTCATTTATAACTCTATAGACAAAACCCGGTTTAATATTTGAAAATTGAGTCAAAAGACTCAAGATTTAACACCGATTATTTGTGTATCACCGGTGTGGAAGACATTTAATATTTGTCTCTTCTATCAACCGATTCAAGAATCAATGCTGATGATTCGTTTATATCCAGCGTGATAGATTTTTAATATTTGAGTCTTGAGACAACAGATTCAAGAATCCACGCCAGTGATTTGTATATACCCGACGTCGAAGTTTTTTTTTTTATAACTTTTTCTATTTTCAGTTCTATCCAAAATTCTGATCAACTGCATCAACTTCACATACAATCAAAATCAAAATCAAATATATACTAAAGTCTTAAAGCTTAGGCAAATTTTGATAATAGGCTCAGCGTTTCGTTAGCTAATACTCAATTGAAAATTTTAAGAAAGGGCAAGTGTATGGAAATTAAATTGGTAC
Source organism: Astragalus membranaceus (assembly GCA_039519185.1). NCBI lineage: Eukaryota > Viridiplantae > Streptophyta > Magnoliopsida > Fabales > Fabaceae > Astragalus > Astragalus membranaceus. Next base: position 15,098,993 of record CM076848.1, read on the forward strand.
ATTATACATGAGGTGGTAAATGAATATATCTAGAGTATTAGAAATGTGAGACAATTAATGTCCAATAAGTCGTATTTATGCAAGCTATATTCACTCCTATAAATAGACTTGTGAAGGAGTGAAACATCCCTTTTTGGGTGATTATATAGAAAGGTGGGACATCCCCAAATGGAGAGGTGATCAGGTATCACCATTATTGGGTGATCATGTAGATAGTTGAAGAATCTCCAACCATGTCCTAGTGAGAGAAAATGTTGGTGACCATTTGTTGTGAGATGTGAGTGTTATCATTCATTGTAACTCTTAAACTGAGAGAGTATTGTAGGGTGATACCCATATTGGGTTGGGTTATAATTATTGTAATCATGTTTGAGATAATGAATGAATTATGTTGATGCGTTTCCGTGGATGTAGGCAAGAGGTGTTGAACCACATAAATATTTGTGTGTTCTTTATTCTTTGTGATGTGTTTACGTGTACCATATAAGATCTTTGGGTGTGTATAGATTAATCTATTGACGTGTGTGGTTATCCCCAACATAACTTAGAGCTCCTGTAGTTGGTTACTTTCCCCGTAACCTCAAGGAAATATTGTATATAAAGGATAAACAATTTATCCAACAATTGTTGGGTCCCGACTACCGCAGCCCTAGCTAACATTGGGTCACTAGTTGTGTTGTGGGTGCTTGTCCAACCCGTGTATGACCAGCATTAAAGCTAAAACCAAAAAAATAAACATAAAATGAAGCTACATTTGAAGCAAACTGCATGTAAATCTTCATGATACAATTCCAAGGATAATTGATGTGATTCATAGGAGGTTGATTCTTGATGTTGAATTCCTAATATATTGAATCTAGCTTCATACAAATTCTTGCAAATTTATCTCTAGAAGAGGCTAACTTATAAACTGTAAGCATGGTTCCAATTATATATCCAATCCTCCAAATGAAGCAATTTTTATAGATCTCAATAAGAAAATGACGAATTCTTACCCTGATTCAGTACCCAAAAAAATTAGTATTTGTGAGGGATATTAGTGAGGGAAAGGAGATTCGTCGCTAAAAAGCATTTTGCGAGGGATTTAGCGGCGGACAAAGCTGTCGCTATAAAGGAGGGAATTTTAAAAAAAAAAAAACAATTGAAATGCATCGCTAATTTGAATATCTGTCACCAAAGTTCCCACGCTAATGCCTTGACATGACTGTTCTGAGCGTGTGGGACCCAGTTCCGTCGCTATTGATCCCTCGCTAATGGCTGATTTGACCGTTGCATTCCTTGGAGTTCGTGCAATCAAGTTAGCGACAGATTTCCCTCTCTAAAGTCTCTCGCAAATTTTAATTTTTTTCCAATACACTGAATCCCTTCATTTCCTCTTCTTCTCTCTTCTCTCACTATTTTCTCTCCTCTTCCCTCACACGAAAAACTCACTCTCTCACAAACCTCTCCATTTTCACCACCACCATCATCTTCTCCCTCCATTTTCTCTCTCTCTCTCTCTCTCTCTCTCTCTCTCTCTCACTCACTCACTCATGAACCATCTCTCTCTAACTGTCGCCCTCTCTCTCCTCAACCACAACCACAACCTCTATCTCTCTCTCTCACCAGAGCTCTCCTGCCTCTTCACCACCATTGTTGATGCTTTGTCTTCTTCTCAAGTAAGTGCTATGTTATTTTCGTTTTTCTTTGCTTTTATTGACATTTTAGTGTAGTATTCAGATTAGGTGGTTAGGAGAACAAATATTTAGATATTTAAAAGAACAAAATAGAATTAGGATTTGTAGAAATGGTGTAGGATAGAAAATTGAAGTTGTATATTGAAACTGAAGTTGTTTGTTGATATTGAAGTTGTTTATTGAAATTGAAATTAATAGTGAATTTATTTATGTTTTTTGCTTGAAATTGAAATGGTTTATGATTGAAATTGATTGCTATTATATTAGAAATGACTATTTTGAGTTTGAAATGTGATTAATATTGCGGAATAGATTTGTTGACGTTTGAAGTCTCACTACCGCACCGGAGTGCCCACCGTCACCGGACCGCCACGAGACCGTTAGATTCTTTTTCTCGTTGCTCATAACGGTTAGTTTTTCATTTTATTTTTGATGTTTTGATGTTTGATGAACCCTAGGTTTGACGACTAAATCAGAGCTTATTAGCGACGAAAATATCCCTTGCTAAAATTTCGACATGTGGAAACCAGATTAAGGACACGTGGCGTTCAAAATTAGCGAGGGAAATATCCCTCACTAATTAGCGAGGGAAATTCCTCGCTGATTCAATTGCTAATAAATAGCGACGGATTCAAATTTCCCTCGCTAGGGATTTTGGTTGTCGCTAATAGGCTTTAGCGAGGGAAAATTCCCTCGCTAGTACTGCTTTTTTGTAGTGATTGTAAATATTCTCGTTGGATCTATTCTTGCCATAAACAATGGCATCCATTGTTGCACTTGCACAATGATGTAGTGTTCTCCACCATCTATGCAAGGGCCCTCATATAGAGAATTTTTATAATCATCTTTCGCAGTGAAATGCACAATATATAGTAGTCTCCAAGGATATTAAGTATACAAACCGTTCTAGGTTTAGCCCATTTCTTCTTTATTTTGGCTTCTATAATTTGACCACACTAACCCAATTTCCTAACACATGAATAATCAAAGTTTCCCTTACACCATTCCTCGTACTCTCCTTTGGAGGTTGGGATCACAAGACACAACTTGATTACTTTCTCCTCTATTTTTTCTTCCCGCTCCACTAGATATCTTTCGATAATTCAACCTTTGTGTCGTTCTTCAAGCTTTTATCATCAGTTGCCCCATTCATAAGCACATCTCATCAGCAAATCACATTAGGATATGGGTGATAGGCATTCTCTTTGCATTATAATAGATCTGATCCTCCAAACGAAACGATTATTATAGATCTCAATAAGTAAATCACAAATTCTTACCCTAATCGCAAATATTCTCATTAGATCTATTCTTGCCATAAACAATGGGATCCATATTGTTGCACAATGATGTAGGATTCTCCACCATATGCAACGGCCCTTGTAAAGGGCATTGTTATAATCATCTTTCGCAGTGAAATGCACAATATATTTAGTAGTCTCTAAGAAGATTAATTATACAAACTACTCCAAATTTAGCCCATTCCTTCCATACTTTAACTTCTATATATAATTCGATCACTAACCCAGTTTCTCAACACATGAATAATTAAAGTTCCCCTCATAATGGCTTACACTATTCTTCATACTCCTCTTTGAAGGTTGGGATCACAAGATACAACTCAATTAGTTTCTCCTCTGGTTCTTCTTCCTGCTACTTATACTAGTCAACACGTACTCTCTTCGAGAGAACTCTTTAACTTTCTCTCAGTATCTTACTGATAATGGGATGTCAAGTAAGAACGGTTGTGAAAAGTGTTGTGTGACCTGAGGACCATAACCTCTTTATTTATATAACCCTAATAGGGTTTTCTAATGATACTCCTAATTTAACCCATCACAAAATTAGAGTCACCCTTTAGTATCTAGACATTAAAAGGCCCATATCCTATTAGATACTCATTAGATCACTTTAATTGAGCTTAATCTTTAGTGACAGTCCACACCATATAATTATTCACATGAGACCAATGTTGGATTAATGATCCAACACTTAGCACATACAATAAAACTATTGAAACGAAAACTATGAATATTAGTGCAACCAAATAAACTTTTAAGTCATACCAGGATGATGCATTATTTGCGTGTAATGTAAATCCAGCAGAAAAAGTTTAGAAAGGGAAGTAATGAAGTAGAACTGTACACAAGACAAAGTGGGAAAGAAAAGCATATATTACTTTCTTACCGAAACAGCACATCAGTTCAACAAGTGCCTGGATTGCTTCGTCAATAATCAATGAATGTTCACATTATTTTAATATTTACAATAATAACATTAAATGGCTTTGTCAAAAAAAAAATAATAATAACATTAAATGTTGATTAATCTATTAAATATTTCCTCTTGATTAATTACCCGTGCGTATACCTCCTCTATATACAATGTAACTAACTCATCAACTGACTCTTTCTCTTTCTGTTTGAGTGACCAATGAGAGTTTCTGTGTTCCAACAAACATGGCCTGAAAACCTTGCTTGAGCTAAACAACAAAGACGAAGCAGATTCACAATTTCTGATTCTCTGCTCGCATTGGCTATAACAGTTAATTTCCCCTGCGAGAATGGGATTCATCAGCGGCATGATCGTTGGTATCGCCATTGGTATCGGCTTGATCGTCGCTTTCGCTCGTCACGAAAGCAACCGATCCAAACGTCGCTCCAATTTGGTATACAATCAAGAATTCCACATTCATTTCATTTTAACTCTATCAATCTCTCTTCTATGAGATTTTAATTCTATCACCCTACGTGGTGTGGTTATTGTGAAATTGCTTTTAGGCTAAGACGATAGCAGAGTTTGCGAGAATGACGGTGGAAGATTCCAGAAAACTTCTGCCACCGGAGTTCTATCCGACATGGGTGGTTTTCACTCGGAGACAGAAGTTGAGTTCAACTCGCTCCCTTTTCATGTGTAAACTTTACTTGTAGAAAACCTTCAAATTCAATTTTGATCTGGCTTGGCTTCTGATATTAATTTGTTAATTATCTACAGTTAAACTGGCTTAATAGCCATCTCAACAAGATTTGGCCCTACGTCAATGAGGTACTTTATTTTGGTATGGTTTTTTTTATTTATCATATAATTATTGAACGAGTCTATGGATTTAGATTTTTTATACAATGTGGAAATGAACATAGGCAGCGTCAGAATTGATAAGAAGCAATGTTGAACCCATTCTTGAACAATATAGGCCAGTAATTTTGTCTTCTCTCACATTTTCCAAGTTGACCCTTGGCACTGTGGCTCCACAATTTACAGGTTAGCTATATTTTATTTCCTGTGAAAATTTAATTTTGTCTTGTGTTATGATTTATGGGTATGTATTAGCTGTATATTTTTATCTGCATGCGGCACTTGGTGTTCTTGTTTATCCCAGCAATATCCATACTGATTCTGAAATATGCTGCTTGAAATATCTAGGAATTTCAATTGTTGAAGAGGATAGTGGGCCTAATGGAGTAACAATAGAGTTCGATTTGCAATGGGATGGTAATCCAAACATTGTTCTTGACATTAAGACCCGAGTTGGTGTTGTAATACCTGTGCAGGTGATGTACAAATCATCTTTAGGTTGCCTTTGAGCATTAATTTTAAATCTGAATTCCCCTTCTTAAAGGAAGAGATATAAGCAGCCGTTTTGACTGATTAAGTGGTTAACTTATTTTCATTTAGAATACTTGATAGTCCACCGACTTCAAAAAATAATACAAAAGAAAATTATATAGCAAATTAATTAAGGCTGTCATACTTGATCTTGGTGAATACTATCAACTTTCAAAGTTTCACTCACATTATTTATATAGACAGATTTTTCTTCCTATACTTCAGAGAAATGTGTATCTCAATCCACTTGTCTATTTTAATTACTAATACAAAACATCTGAACATCTTCATTTAATTCATCTATCTTTATTAGAAAAATATTTGGGTAGTTTTCATGGATGAATAAGCTGGATTGTCCAACTCAGTCAATTAGGCTATGCTTGGACCTCTAACAATAAGTGAATAAAATGGAATGAGATAAAACAAAATGGAAAAAAGTTACTATTTCATTATTTACATATTTTTAAAATGGAATGCAAGAAAACACTAGTTTCTTCACAATCACCCAAACTGGAAGGGGGGGTGCTAGATTGAATTGAAGGGGAACATCCCAGTCTATCCAATAATCCTATTTTCAACAATCTAAACAGTAAAATTTAATATAATATCATGCCACTCCACTCCCCCCATCCTTTAATATAAACAAAACCTTAGTGGCATCATTTATGACTTTGCATATGTCAATTTTTTTCAAGTTATTCCTTATCATTCTATTCTTTCTCTTTTCTTGCAACTTGTTTATATAGGTAAAAAATATTGGATTCACTGGGGTTTTCAGGTTGATCTTCAAACCATTAGTAAATGACTTCCCTGGTTTTGGAGCTGTCTGCTTTTCCTTGAGAGAGAAGGTGAGTTAAATCATCTTGTAACTTAGTATGCTCTTATTAGGAAAAATGGGGAATATTTTAACACTTTTATGTTCAAGTATTTCAGCATGTTGAAGGAAGAGAAAATTACCCTAATTTATTTAATGATACCTCTGCTATTTGATTTCAAGTAGCTGGAACAAAGCTAGCTTCAGTGAATGCTAGCATTCTAGCAACATAATGCAGATTCTAGTTCTAGTTAGAATACATGGTCAATAGGAGTTTTTTCAAATACGTGCAAACTTTAAAAAATCCAACTGCTTAAATTTTCTTTTATTTCTTTGTTCCTTCAACAGAAAGATCTGGATTTTACTCTTAAGGTTGTTGGTGGTGATATATCATCTTTACCGGGGATATCTGATGCTATAGAGGTATAAGCAAACTATATTTTTATGGTAGTTTTGTTATTCCTTTGATTTATTTATATTAGTTTGTAAATGCTGTGTTACTCTAATGGTAGTTTTGTCAAAAAAATTTAACTCATGCAATACCCTACCTTAGTAATAAACTACTCTGTTATTTATTCAGGAAACAATTCGAGATGCCATTGAAGACTCTATAACTTGGCCAGTACGCAAAGTAATACCAATTATACCAGGGGATTACAGGTACCTAAAGGTTCATTCTCATTTTCTTAGAAATTGAATGCTGATAATGATAAAAGGCCATTATTTTGGAAAAGTATTCTTGAATGGAACTTATCTTTTAATGGCAAGCAAGTCCTTAAGCGTGTGTCATCACAAGAGTGAGGCTATCCAAGAAAGGCTTGATGGTTTAAAATTTGTTAATTCACCATTGGGCATGGCTTCATGTAAATGAAACCCAAATTAGCTAGAGTCACTGTCCTGATTGCTGATCTGTGTCTATTGCACTGCAGTCAACTCTGGCATGGTAAATTAATGTCATGATCGTTCCTAAATGTGTTTAATCTTTTTTGTGTGGCCAAATCATCTTCTTTGTCTTTTTCATATCACATGTACCATGCATATCCTTATGCGCACTTGATAGCACTTCAGTATCCTTTTTTTTCTATTGCGTATGATTGTTTCTTCCTCTGACAGTAACCTAGAATTGAAACCGGTTGGTACACTAGATGTAAAACTAGTGCAAGCAAAGAACTTAGTGAATAAAGATCTGATTGGGAAATCCGACCCTTATGCTGTCGTCTTTGTACGCCCGCTTCGTGAGAGAACAAAAACCAGTAAAACAATCGTAAGAACCTTCCTTTATTTTTATTTATTTATTTATTTTTTGTGTGTGGCTGTAATCCAATTGCTTGGCATGTTCAGAACAACCAGTTGAATCCAGTATGGAATGAGCACTTTGAGTTCACAATTGAAGATGCGTCAACGCAGCACTTGACCATAAGGATTTTTGATGATGAAGGCATTCAGGCATCTGAGCTTATTGGCTGTGCCCAAGTTTCACTAAAGGACCTTGAACCTGGTAAAGTCAAGGATGTATGGTTGAAATTAATTAAGGATTTGGAGATCCATAGAGATAACAAATATAGGGGTGAGGTAAGATACTATTTTCTTAGCCCCTTCGTAACATTCATCTAGCATTCTAATATTCTATAATTATAGCAGTTCAAAAATCTTATTGAACTTCCTGTGCTATCTTGAAATATACCCATATAGGTGCATTTGGAGCTCTTATACTGTCCATTTGGAGTTGATAACAGCTTTAAGAACCCTTTTGACGCTGATTACTCATTAACGACGTTCGAGAAGACCCTCAAGAGTGATGCTGGCGATGCAGAGGAAGAGGGTCTTTCAAGATCATCATCACGGAAGAAAAGTAACGTGATTGTAAGAGGAGTTCTATCTGTCACAGTAATTTCAGCCGAAGACTTACCAATAGTGGACTTAATGGGCAAGGCTGACCCATTTGTTGTTCTTACCTTGAAAAAATCAGGAAAAAAATTCAAGAGCAGGGTAATATTTAGGATATTCTCAACGTGACACTTATGCTATAGTTGAGTGTGTAATTAATTTCAATTTGGTCAAGCGCAAGATAAACCCAATGATTAAATCAATTAGCAACTTGAAATGGTATAGAATGCACATTATAGTTAAAAACGTATCATATTAAAGTCTTTTTGTTTTGAATTTACATGCCATATACATTTGAGATGATTGGATGTGCAAGCCAGACACTGATTTGATTTCAATGTAGTTATATACTTATATAGATTAATCAATAATGCATGTATTCTCAGGTTGTTAATGAATCCCTAAACCCGGTATGGAATCAAACTTTTGACTTTGTGGTGGAGGATGGCTTACACGATATGCTAATTGTCGAAGTCTGGGATCACGATACGTTTGGCAAGGTAATTCCTCCTCTTAAATTTGTATTCTTGAAGTTGCTTTAATTTTTAACAAAAACAAGAATTGTGTGCATAGAATTCTATCCTTAGATGGGTTGTTTTATGAAAATTTATCTTCATTATGTCGTCTGCCCAACTTATCAGTTTGTCATCTTCATCTCAATATTTTAATGCATTTTCTAGAATCATTATCAAATTGAGTGTTTACTTTTTTTTTTCCCAGGAAAAAATGGGAAAAGTGTTCTTGACACTGACCAGGGTCATTTTAGAAGGAGAATACTCGGAAACATTTACTCTGGATGATGCTAAATCCGGAAAGATTACTTTGCATCTGAGGTGGACTCCGCAGCACAAGTACCGGGATCCATAGTAGACTTCTATTGTTCTTCTTCTGATCCATAATAAATAAATAAATAAATTAATTCTCTAAATCAAAGTAAATCATAAAAGCACATGTAAATTTTTTACAAGTTGCATCAATCTTTTGACAAGTCTTCCAGCCGTACTTGGACATCAGTTTTGACAACAAAATGTAATCCGAGTGCAACTTTGTAGAAAAGAAGACCAGTGATGATTTAGGTGAATGTAAAATTATGATCTATTCTGATTTTTATCAACAAATATTTAGATTTGACCCATATTTTCCATTCTTATTGTGACATATTATCATCAATTGTATCTTGCTTTCTGTTATACGTTTGCATCAAAATTTCAGAGAAAGTAAGATACAATAGATGACAAATAAATTAAAAAAAAGAAAAATATTTAATGCAATTGAATTATTAAGTCTTTGAGTGTCAAACTTCATTAATCTTTTGGATGTATGATATAATTTTTTGGAAGTAAACATATTTAAACGGGTGAGGGTCTAGTGTATAGATATAACAATTAAATAGTATTTTGGATGTATAATTTATTTTTTTTATTTTTTTTTAAAATTTCCGACGGGTTTGTGACGAAAATGTGTCAGAGTTTACGACGACTTTGCCACGGATATTTGCGACGGATTTCCGACGGAGACATTTGCGACGAAAAAATCCGTCGGAAATGATTTGCGACGAGCGATTTTGCGACGGATTTTTGTCCGTCGGAAACGTCAATTTGCGACGAAAATCGCTGCATTTGCGACGGAAATCGCCGTCGAAAATCGTCGATTTTCTTGTAGTGAGCGAAAGAGGTTCTCCATTAGCATAGTCCAGTGGCTATAGTGTCCGTCGAATTTAGGCACTCAAGGTTGCATGTAGTTACTCTCCTTTTCCGCCATTGTTGCTCAACGAAATTCTGTTACACGCTTTCAAGAATGCTCACGATGCTTCTTGATTAGGCCCCAGAGGAGCTGTGATACCAAATGTAAGAAACAGAATTGATAAATGGCAAAATTGCCTTGACTTTCATTGATGGATGCTTTTATACATTGTTCAATTGATAACAGTTTCTTAACTGAGACTCAACCAACAAGCTGAAAAACAGCGACTAAACGGGTTACAAACTAAATGGGCCAACTAGCTTAAAGCCCAACAAGCCCAAAGCTTATTACAAATTTACTAATACATCCAACAAATCCTCCCCTAAACTCAAGTTTGCTAGGCAGCTGAGTTTAAAGATTTGAACTGTCCTTCCACTATTCTGCTCATGCCCGGATCATATCTCAGCTTTTGAAAAATTTCTATTTTGAGAGGCTTAGTCATGATGTCTGCTACCTGCTGCTTTGTGTTGCAATGGACCAACTCTATGACCTCATTTTTAGCTAGTTCACGAAGGAAGTGGAACCTTATATCTATATGCTTACTCCTACCATGGAGCACAGGATTCTTGGATAGCTTAATGGTGGAACTGTTATCACAGTAGATAACAGAGGTTCTGTTCTGAGGAAGCCCCAACATTTCTAGTATCCTCCTTAACCAAATTGCTTGACAGGCACAGCTAACAGCTGCAATAAATTCTGATTCAGTAATGGAGAGGGTCACAACTGGCTGATTCTTAGCAGACCATGAAATTGCTAATGAAGCCAGCAAGAAGACATAACCGGATGTGCTTCTCCTATCATCAATGTCACCTGCATAGTCACTGTCAGTATATGCAGTAAACTCAGTCTCATCCGTCCTCTTATATAGAATTCCCAGTCCAACAGTTCCCTTAATGTATCTGAGAACTCTTTTAGCGGCTTGTAGGTGTAAGTCAGTAGGTGATTCCATATATCTACTCAGCAAAGACACAGCATAAGTCAAGTCAGGCGTAGTTGCAGTCAAGTACATAAGGCTGTCAACTAGTTGCTTGAAATTGCTCACATCTACTTTACTACCTTCTCCTTCCTTTGTTAGTTTAGAACCAGTGACTATAGGACTGTTAACAGGTTTATAGTCACTCATTCCAAACCTCTCTAATACTTCAGCAACATATTTTGCTTGACAGATTGAAATTCCTTGAACATTTTGACACACTTCAACCCCCAGAAAGTAATTCATCAGGCCAAGATCAGTCATGTCAAAATTCTCTTTCATGGAGGACTTAAAATCATCGAACATTCTCTTACAGTTTCCAGTGAAAATCAAATCATCAACATAAAGACTTACAATCAAGATACTCCCTGATTTGTCAGTCTTCACAAATAATGTGTGTTCTGATGGGCTCTTTTGGAAGCCTTCTTTTACAAAGTAAGCTTCAATCTTGCTATACCAAGCTCTTGGAACTTGCTTCAATCCATATAGGGCTTTCTTCAGTCTATAAACCTTGTTTTCAGTCCCTTTTACTTCATAGCCCTGTGGCTGTTCAACAAACACAGTTTCATTAAGCTCTCCGTGAAGAAATGCACTTTTCACATCAAGCTGAAAAATGTTCCAGCCTTTGAGAGCAGCAAGAGCAATTACTATTCTTATGGTGTCCCATCTAGCCACTGGTGCAAACACCTCTCTATAGTCTATGCCTTGCTTCTATGAGAAACCCTTAGCAACCAACCTTGCTTTGTGCTTTTCAACCTCATCCCTTTCATTCAACTTGGTTTTGAATACCCACTTGACTCCTATCTTCTTCATATTCTTGGGTAGAGGGACAAGTTCCGAAGTTCCATTCTTTTCAATGGCTTCTATTTCAAGATCCATTGCTCTTCTCCACTTGCTGCTTTTTACAGCCTCTTCAAAATTCAGAGGATCTTCTATCTGAGTGATGATGGATAGATTGAGCTCTTCCTCAGTCTCTTGATCATGTAGTTCAACATAGTTGGTGTAGTAATCATCCAAGTACCCTGGTTTCTTGCTTATTCTCCTCTGTTCAGCATTATTAATTTCACTCTCTGTATTATCATCATCTTCTTGTGACAGTTGGGGCTCACTGTTTGAGTTAATGTCTGTTATGCTGTCACCTGTTGTATTGACTTCTGTGGCCTGTTCTGTGTTGGAAGTCACTGATTGTTCCTGCTCACTTTCTCCTAGATCAATCAGCTCTGCTCTTTGCTTTTCTTTCCCTTTGCTCCAATCCCATTTCTCTTCTTCTGAGAAGATAACATCTCTGCTAATGTATATCTTCTTTGTTTGTGGATCCACCAACCTATAGGCCTTGGATTCCTCACTCAATCCCAGCAGCACACATTTAATGCTTTTACTATCAAGTTTCTTCCTTAAAGCCTCCGGCACATGCACATGGCCAATGCAACCAAAGACTTGAAGAAGTGAACATATGGCTTATTTTCACTCCACTTTTCTTCTGGTGTAATCTCTGCCACTGCTGTGGTTGGACTTCTATTGAGCAAGAACACTGCCCATCTCACTGCCTCGCCCCAGTATTCCTTAGGCAAGCCTTTCTCATTCATCATTGATCTTACCATATTCATTATAGATCTGTTTTTCCTCTCTGCTACTCCATTTTGTTGGGGAGTATAAGCAGCAGTGAGTTGTCTATTCACACCATTCTTAGCACAAAACTCATTAAACTCAGTGGAAGTGAACTCACCTCCCCTATCAGTTCTTAAGCATGCAATCTTGTTTCCAGATTCATTTTCAACAGCGATTTTAAACAGTTTAAATGTTTCTAATGCAGCTGACTTTTCAGTGAGAAAGTATACCCAACATTTTCTACTAAAGTCATCTATAAAAGTGATGAAGTACCTTCTCTTGGTGTTTGATTCTGGCTTTATTGGCGTACAAATGTCTGCATGAACAAGTTGGAGCTTCTTCTCTGCTCTCCATGTGGCTGCTTTTGGGAATGGCTCTCTATGTTGCTTGCCACTCATACAATCTTCACAAATCTTGCTACTTTCTTCTATCTTTGGTAGGCCTTTAACCATTGTCTTCTGGCTCAATTCTCTCAAGCTAGCATTGTTCAAATGTCCATATCTTTGGTGCCAGAGGTGAGTGGTGTCATCTGTTGTCACTTTACAGCATGATGGTGTTATTATGTTAGGAAGAACAGGGAACATTCTATTCCCTGTCATTTTGGACTTGAACAACAGCCCTTTTGTATCATGATACACCTTGCAGAAGTCATCTTGAAATTGAACAACCAGGCCCTTCTCTTGCAACTGACCAATGCTAAACAAGTTGTTCTTCAATTCTGGAATCCAGTACACATCAGTAACCACATGAACATTGTTTCCAATTTCCAGTTTCACTTTCCCTTTTCCCTTAACTGTCAGTTTCCTATCATCACCCAACTTCACTGTGGTTGTTAATGTTTCATCCAATTCACTAAACCATTCCGTAATTGCACACATATGATTGCTACACCCAGAATCTAATAGCCATACCTTGTTAATGGATGTTTTCTTTTCTTCTGTTTGAGCCGTCCGCAGTATTTCTTCTCCTTGTTCAAATTCGGTGAAATTCATGCTATCTTCCAAATTAGGGCACTCAGATTGATAATGACTTAGTTCGCGGCAATTGTAACATTCCACAGTCTCTTTGTTCCAAGATTGTCTTCCACGACCTCTGCCACCACGCGTATTGGATCGTCCCCTTCCTCTGTTCGCGCCTCTTCCAGCGTTTGTGACCTCCAACACTTGTTCTTCCTCCTTTTGACCTTTCTCCTTTTGACCTCTCATTCTCTGTTCTTCAACCATAAGTGTGCTCTGCAATTCGTCGATGGAGAGAGTTGATACGTCGTTTGCTTGGTCAATTGAACATGTTACGTAGTTGAATTTTGGAGTTAAAGATCTCATGATCTTGTCAACAACCATTTCTTGGCTCACTTGTTCCCCATACATCTTCATTCGATTCACCACGGCGAGAGTTCTTGCGAAGTATTCGTCAATCGAATCACTTTCTTTCATTCCGAGAAGCTCAAATTCTCTTCGCGCTGCTTGCAATTGAGATTTATTCACCTTCGACGAGCCCTCATATTTTTTCTTCATAGAGTCCCAGATTTCCTTCGATGTGTCTTTGGTGAGAATCGTCTCCAAAATGCTGCGATCAATTGCCTGGAATAGGTATTTTTTCGCTTTCAAATCTTTCAACCTACTTTCTTCTCTCATCTTCGTGTGCTCAGCCGTCGCATTCGCCGGAAGTTGGTAAAAACCGTTCTCCACCAGGTTCCAGTACTCCTTGGAGCCACTACAAGAAAAAGCCTTGTTTCCTACCAAAATTTCCGACGGAATACAGTCCGTCGCTATTTACGACGGATTTGCGACCAAATTTTCGTCGCAAATGTTCAGGAAAAAAACACACTAAGATTTCCGACGGAATAGCATTTGGTCGCTAATTTCCGACGGCGATATCCGTCGCAAATCGCTTAATTTCTGTCGGAAAGTAAAAATCCCAATTCATTAATGCACAGCCTCACTCGTTCTCTCCCTCACTATTCTCACTCTCACTCGTACGCTTCCCTCACTCTCAATCACCAAACCTCACCTCCACGGCTCCACCCACACTCCCACCATCGCCCTCCACCCACGCTTCCCTCTTTCACATCGTCCCCCACCAGCGCCCTTCTTCTCCCCAAGTACTGCGAAACCCAAACCTCAAGATTCCCCAAACCCTAACCTCACATTTCCCCAAACCCTAACCCAACTCCGGCCTCCACCCTTAGTCTCGCAACCACCGGCGCCTTCAACCTCCATCTCAAGATCTCCTCTGCCGCAAGCTTTACTTCCATGCCTCCGAAACTCTCAAGGTCAGAGTTTTATGTTCTCTTGAAACCCTTAATCCCTAATCCTGATTCTGATTTCTCTTGTGATAAATGTTGATATTGAATCTGTTGATGTTGAATTTAGGGTTTTATTCATGTGAATCTGTTGACGTTGATATGAATCTGTTCTTGTTTTATTTAGGGTTTTTTTGTTACAGGTTTTATTTAGGGTTTATTGCAAGCAATAGTGAAAGCAATTGATTTCTATTTGGCTGAATGTTAATATGACCTAATAATCACTGTTAAGTGGAATTGTTATCAAACTAAATAATTTGAGCTTTTATTATGATGATCTCTTTTCGTTCTCTCTTTCATGGAAGATGACTTGAACATCCAATTTACATTTTCCTATATTTTAAAATCAGATATGAAAGTTCATTGACTAGTTTATGTTATTACCAATCGAAGCTATCAAATTGTTGACTCCATCGGTGACATTAAATGAATTTTCATTTTGGCAGTATGATTTTAATGGGAGGAAATATTTGGTGAAATTTGTGCAGGCAGTTGTTGCAGCAGGTCTATATGTGTATCTCTGGATTGGTCCATACGCTTGTTCTGAATGCAACTATGGGTAAAATTTTGTCCTTTCTTTGTTATCTTTTTCTAGGGTGTTCATGTCTAATTGAGGGCTTTAACTTCTTAACAGTGATTTCCCTCTCTGGCTGAACTTCACTTTAGGGATTAAGTTTAGAAATGACAATGAACCATTCAAGGTAGGTTTCATTTCACTCTGTTGCGGCTTCATGCTGTTGTCCTTATTGTGCGTAGAAGCTGAAGAGAATGGGGTTGATCTTGAATATTTTGGGCAGCTAGTGAGTGATTTGTTTATGTGGAAAGATGTATCAAACCCTTTGGTTTGGGTTTGGGTCTTTATGTCTCTTATCTTCATGTTTTACTCAGATAGACCATAGAGTATGTATTCTGATCAAAAGACCATAGAGGTATGTATGACTATGAGTCCACTTTCTGAAACTTTTGTGGGTGTAAAATAAAATCTACTTCTTTATGCTTAATCTTGTGTTATGCATGCAGCCGAGTGCTTGAAATTATGGCTGTTGGAAACATGGTGTGCGTGCACTCACAAGAAGAAAATGATGGCTCACTGCTTCTAATAATGGAGAATTTACTGAGTAGAAAGTTGATTATCATGCTGTTATTAATGGGCAAAGAAGAATTTTAATCTCTGGCTTCATCCACTACCCAAGAAGTACACCTCATGTACTCAACTTCGGGTTTTTCATTCATTCACCAAAAAAGTTAGCTTTTTTTTTTTATGTTTCTAAATTGGCTTTGAATGAGTGCAGATGTGGGAAGAGCTTATTGAAAAGGCCAAAGATGGTGGCTTAGATGTTATAGAAACCTATGTGTTTTGGAATGAACATGAGCCTTCTCCTGGAAAGGTAGACAAATAACACAAATGCTTATTATTTTATTTTATTTTCACTTGTCAAAATGTTGACTAGAAAGTTGACTCATTTTTTATGTGCAACAAAATTAAGTATTATTTTGAGGATAGGTATACGACTTGGTTAAGCTCATCAAGCTGGTGCAGCAAGCTGGCCTTTATGTTCATCTCCGCATTGGTCCCTACATTTGTGCTGAATGGAACTTTGGGTAATCATTTTCATAACATGCCTTATAATTCTATATAATATGCAAGATGATAGTAATATTGTTATTGGAAAGTGACAATATTGTTTTGTCTTTTGTATTTAGTGGATTTCCTGTTTGGCTCAAGTATGTTTCTGGTATTGCTTTCACAGACAATGAACCTATTGAGGTTTATAATCAAAACCTGCTTTAATTAATACATATAGCCACTGGCTGTTACCTTTAAACAGAAGGTAGTTATGGAAATAACTAACTATAACTACTTCTAGTTTGTTTGTAACAAACTGACTTGGCTGTCCTAACAACCAAGTTGGTGCCTAACAGCTAGTTCTCAGTATCCAGTCATGTATATAAACTACAACTCTGTACAAAAACTTACAATCAATTCAATACAACTTTACTTTTCTAAATTTCAAAGAGTCTATCTACTTTCTACCCCTTGAAGAACGTTTGCTCCAATCCATCTTCAGCATTCTATTAGTTGTTAAGTTTTTCTGGTTGTAAAATCAAAGAGTGATCTTACCTAGCAAGAAATAAGAAAGCAAGTGTTAGAATTTGAGTTTCTGTTTCAGAAACAACTAAGAAAGGATCAAAGGCAAGGAAAGGGTTCTGGTTTACCTGAAGAGGCTTTCTTGAAGGTATTTCGTACAAGAAGGTATTCTGGGTTGAGTTTCAGGTTGAAACTCAACAAGTTCATGCAACAGAAACATAGTGATTAGGTTTTTATTCAAGAAAGAGAACAGAGGGTGAGAAATCACAAGAGAGTGTGATTTTACCTTTGTTTGATCTTGTCTCAAAACCGTATCACACCCTCACCTGCAGAAATCAAAAGATTCAAAGTTAGGGTTCCATGAACAGTGTGTAAATCAAAGAGAAATCAAAGAAAACGTAAAGAAGAAGTAGGTCTACCTGTAGGAAGGTGGATCGAGAGCTTGATCGAAGAGATCAAGCGTTTCTGAGCAAACTAGGGTTTGCGATTTGTCGAAGAGTGAGAAGAGGAGATTTTGGTCTCAGTGTGTTTGATTCAGAGCAAAACCAAAGGGGTTTTACTTCATCATCATCAGAGATCATCATTGACCAGAAACCAAGCTGAAGCGCAGCTTCAATCACCGGTGGTGAGAGCCACGGTGCAGTCAGGTCACTGTGAGAGAGAGGAGAAGAAGAAAACGGAGAAACAAGAAAGAGAACTAGGGTTCTTGAGTTTCTGAGAGAAGAGAGAAAAAAGAAACATCATATATACCTCGGGTCAAGGACGACCCGCGAAGAATCCATCTCAGTCGGGTTCGGGTGCGCAAGACCCAACAAACAATTCTGTTTGGCAGTGTTAATTCCATCATTGGGCTGGGCCATTAAAACTAGGCTTATTGCTATTGGCACACCCTCAGTTGCTATTATACCCTGCAAGAGAAATAAAGAAAAATTGAAGAAAAACTCAACATGGTATACCCAGAGCTTCAATAAACGATCCAGGGCAAATTACTCTAATCTCTACTCATTTCTTGTGTTTTCTTTAAAGTTTCTTTCTATATTGTTTGAAAAAATCTAACTGTGTGTGAAGTGTTCCAGTTTTTTAATATGTCTAAAGATATGCAAACACACCCAAGTTTTGGGGCTCAAATTCCCATCCTAAATGGAAAGAATTGGGACAGATGGTGCCACCAAATGAAGGCAGTTTTTGGCTGCCAGGGAGTACTAAAGGTTGTCAAAGATGGTGTGACACCAGTGACAGCACCTGCTACTGCAGAAGATAATGCAAAATTTGAAGAAGAAACCCAGAAAGACTGGAAAGCTTTACATCTAATTCATATAGGATTAGATGATAGTAATTTTGATAGAGTTAGGGGAATTGAGAGTGCCAAGCAAGCTTGGGATACTCTTGATTCCTACTACAATGGTTCAACTGAGGCTAAGAAGGAAAAGCTGGAAGCTCTTAGGGCTCAGTTTGAAACCTTGAGGATGAAAAGTGATGAGGATGTTGTAACCTACTGTGGTCGTGTAAAGAAAATTACCAATGCCATGACCCTAAATGGTCATACCTTTACTGATGAAGAGATTTGTAGGAAAATCTTGAGATCACTAACTAAGAAATATTATGTTGCAGTGAACAGCCTTGAAGACACCCTAAATGTTGAGGACTTAAAGGTTGAGCAGCTGCAAAGCAGATTAGAAGCCAAAGAAATAAGGCTGAATCTGCTAAATGAAGACAGTGATGATGAAGACACTGCCTTCTTCACAAAAGGCAAAGGTAAGAAAGGCTCAAAGCCTGGCAACAGTAAGTCTTCCTCTAAACCTAGCTCTAACAAAAATAAGCCTAAATCTAAACCTAATTCTAAGAATAAGGGTGATTCTAAGAAGAAGGATAAATCTAAGGTTCAATGTTATAGATGTGATAAATTTGGGCATTATGCCACTGAATGCCCAACCAGGAATAAGTCTAAATCAGAAGTAGAAGCTAATGTTGCAAAAGAGGATTCTGATTCTGACAGCCCAGTAGTGTTTAGTGCTATAAGTGATAACTCTAAACCTAGACCTAGGGCAGAAACCAAGATAACTAATATTGAACTTAAGAAAAATAAGGACTATATTGCACTAGTGGTTACTAAGAGTGATGGGAGCTGTATTACAGAAATATGGTATTTGGATTCTGCTTGTTCTAATCACCTTACAGGAAATAAAGATTGGCTAGTAGATTTCAACCCTAACAAGAGGACTACTATTAGATGTGCAAATGACAGGTCACTACAAGCTACAGGTATGGGAAACATACTGCTAAAGAAAGAGGATGGTCAGGTAGTCACAATTCATAATGTCTACTATGTTCCAGGTATGAGCTGCAACCTAATTAGTCTAGGGCAACTTATAGAGGGAGGGTTTTCAGTCATTATGAAAGACCAGAAACTTAAGATTTTTGATAAGAAAAACAAACTGATTTTAACATCTCAGTTGGCTAAGAACAGAACTTTTAAAACCAGTATTAGCACTATAGAGGCAGAATGCCTTAGTGCTACCACTGATCTTGAAAGTGTTCTATGGCATAGGAGGTATGGGCATTTAAACTATAAGAGTCTTCTTAACCTTAGCTCTAAAGGCCTAGTGGAAGGCTTACCTAAGATTGAGAAACCTAATAGTGTATGCACCACTTGTCTGTTGGGTAAACAACCCAGGAAGATGTTCAAGACAGATTTAAAACTAAGGTCTAAACATCTTCTACAGGTTGTTTACACAGACATATGTGGCCCATTTGATGTGATTTCAAAAGGGGGGAACAAATATTTTTTATCCTTTATTGATGAGTTTTCAAGAAAGATATGGGTCTACCCGATCAAAACAAAAGATGAGGCTTTAACTAAGTTCAAAGATTTTAAAGCCTTAGTAGAAAAACAAAGCGGAAACATGCTTAAGACTCTTAGATCAGATGGGGGAGGAGAATTTACTTCAAAAGAGTTTGAAGCTTTCTGTATATGTCATGGAATTGTCCATGAGGTTACTTCTCCCTACACTCCACAACACAATGGAGTGGCAGAGAGAAGGAACAGGACAATTCTGGACATGGCCAGAAGCATGATGAAATTAAAATCTCTCCCAAAAGATCTATGGGGTGAAGCAGTTTCTACTGCTGTTTATCTACTTAACAGGTGTCCTACTAGAGGCTTAGATGATAAGGTACCTGAGGAAATGTGGACTGGGGATAAACCCAGTGTCACACATCTAAGGGTATTTGGATCACTAACCTATGGACACATTCCTGATCCTAAGAGAAAAAAGTTAGAAGACAAGAGTAAGCCTATGGTACTAGTTGGGTATCACCCTACTGGTGCTTACAGGTTAGTTGATCCTTTAACAGGCAAATTAGAAATATCTAGGGATGTTACTATACTTGAGTATGAGGCTTGGGATTGGAATAAGAAGGAGCAAGCAAGCTCCACTGATTCAAATGTAATTGATGAAGGTAACACTGAGTTACCAGAACATCATCAAGGAATTGATGATGATGAAAGTGATGATGAGCCTATTGAAGGTGATGTTCAAGTTGAGGAACATGCTGTTGAGCCAAACTCACCTCAGATAGCTCAACAGGAAACTGGTGGTGCTAATAATCCTATTAGGCCTGCTAGAGTCAGAAATCTACCTAGTAGGTTGGCTGATTATGACCTAGTAAGGGATAATGAGGTGGATGATGATGGAGATATCATCCATTTTGCTATGGTGGCAGATTCTGAACCTCTAGACTATGCTGAAGCTCTAAAAAACAAGGAGTGGAAAGTGGCTATGCTAGAGGAACTGAAATCTATTGAAAAAAATAAAACTTGGACTTTAACTAAGTTGCCTAATGGAAAGAGAGCTATTAGTGTTAAATGGATTTTTAAACTAAAGCTTGATCCTAATGGAAACATAGTTAAATACAAGGCAAGGCTGGTGGCACGTGGCTTCCAACAGAAACAAGGCATTGACTTCACAGAAGTTTTTGCCCCTGTTGCTAGACATGAGACTATCAGGCTAGTGACAGCACTAGCCTGTAGCAGAAGTTGGGACATGTACCATCTAGATGTGAAATCTGCCTTTTTAAATGGACCCTTGGAGGAAATTGTTTACATCAATCAGCCTCCTGGGTTTATTGAAAAAGGCAAGGAAAACTATGTGTATCTCTTACATAAGGCCCTCTATGGACTTAAACAGGCTCCAAGGGCCTGGAATAAGAGGATAGATGGGTTCTTTATTCAAAATGGTTTTGCTAGATGTACAACAGAGTATGGAGTCTATGTCAAAGGTGACATAAACTCCTACTTGCTGATTGTATGTCTTTATGTGGATGACCTACTTGTGACTGGTAGTAGTGCTAAAGAGATAGCAAGTTTCAAATCTTCTATGAAAGAAGAGTTTGAAATGACTGACTTGGGAAAACTGACCTATTTTCTTGGGTTGGAGTTCTTAAGAGTCAATGAAGGAATTATCCTGCACCAACAGAAGTATGCTAAGGAGATCTTAAAAAGGTTTGAACTGGACAATTGCAATCCTGCAATTAATCCAGCTGAAGGAAACTTGACTAAGATAGAAGAGGAAGAGGCTACTAAAGTTGATGCAACTCTCTATAGACAAATTATTGGGTCACTGAGATACTTGTGTCACAGTAGACCTGATATACTTTATGCTACTGGTGTAACCAGTAGATTTATGAACAGCCCTTTGCAGATTCATTTGAATGCTGCAAAGCGCATCCTAAGGTATATAAAAGGTACCACTAACTATGGTCTGTTTTTTCCTAATGGCAGGTCTACAGGTAATAACAAGCTGGTTGGCTACTGTGACTCAGATTGGTGTGGAGACAAGGTTGACAGAAGAAGCACAAGTGGCTATGTGTTCCTATTTCAAGGGGCTGCTATCTCCTGGAGCTCTAAGAAACAGGCCACTGTGGCACTGTCATCATGTGAAGCAGAATACATTTCTGCATGTCATGCTGCCACCCAAGCAGCCTGGTTAGAAACCTTGCTTAAGGAAATAAGTGTAGAATTAACTAATCCTATAACTCTGTTTATGGATAATAAGTCAGCTATTAACTTAGCCAAAAATCCAATATCACATGGAAGAACTAAACACATAGAAACTAAGTTCCACTACATCAGGGAATAAGTTGCTAAGGGTGTTCTAGTATTGGACTACTGTTCAACTAATGACCAGGTGGCTGATATATTCACCAAGGCTCTTAAAGGTGAAGGTTTTGCCAAACTTAGAAGGCAACTAAATGTCATTTCTTTCTAAGTCTCTAAGAAAGGAATGACCTATAGCTATTGTCTAAGGGCTTGTCTTAGACTATTATTGTTTTAAACCTTTCAGGGGGTTGTCCTGTGTTTCTAAGTTGCCTATGCTGGTTCTTCTAAGTTCAGCTCTAGTCTAGTTTAAGGTAGGGTTGTCTACTTTAAACCTAGGAATGTTTTGATTAAGGTAGGGTATTGAAGTTTATAATCAAAACCTGCTTTAATTAATACATATAGCCACTGGCTGTTACCTTTAAACAGAAGGTAGTTATGGAAATAACTAACTATAACTACTTCTAGTTTGTTTGTAACAAACTGACTTGGCTGTCCTAACAACCAAGTTGGTGCCTAACAGCTAGTTCTCAGTATCCAGTCATGTATATAAACTACAACTCTGTACAAAAACTTACAATCAATTCAATACAACTTTACTTTTCTAAATTTCAAAGAGTCTATCTACTTTCTACCCCTTGAAGAACGTTTGCTCCAATCCATCTTCAGCATTCTATCAGTTGTTAAGTTTTTCTGGTTGTAAAATCAAAGAGTGATCTTACCTAGCAAGAAATAAGAAAGCAAGTGTTAGAATTTGAGTTTCTGTGACAGAAACAACTAAGAAAGGATCAAAGGCAAGGAAAGGGTTCTGGTTTACCTGAAGAGGCTTTCTTGAAGGTATTTCGTACAAGAAGGTATTCTGGGTTGAGTTTCAGGTTGAAACTCAACAAGTTCATGCAACAGAAACATAGTGATTAGGTTTTTATTCAAGAAAGAGAACAGAGGGTGAGAAATCACAAGAGAGTGTGATTTTACCTTTGTTTGATCTTGTCTCAAAACCGTATCACACCCTCACCTGCAGAAATCAAAAGATTCAAAGTTAGGGTTCCATGAACAGTGTGTAAATCAAAGAGAAATCAAAGAAAACGTAAAGAAGAAGTAGGTCTACCTGTAGGAAGGTGGATCGAGAGCTTGATCGAAGAGATCAAGCGTTTCTGAGCAAACTAGGGTTTGCGATTTGTCGAAGAGTGAGAAGAGGAGATTTTGGTCTCAGTGTGTTTGATTCAGAGCAAAACCAAAGGGGTTTTACTTCATCATCATCAGAGATCATCATTGACCAGAAACCAAGCTGAAGCGCAGCTTCAATCACCGGTGGTGAGAGCCACGGTGCAGTCAGGTCACTGTGAGAGAGAGGAGAAGAAGAAAACGGAGAAACAAGAAAGAGAACTAGGGTTCTTGAGTTTCTGAGAGAAGAGAGAAAAAAGAAACATCATATATACCTCGGGTCAAGGACGACCCGCGAAGAATCCATCTCAGTCGGGTTCGGGTGCGCAAGACCCAACAAACAATTCTGTTTGGCAGTGTTAATTCCATCATTGGGCTGGGCCATTAAAACTAGGCTTATTGCTATTGGCACACCCTCAGTTGCTATTATACCCTGCAAGAGAAATAAAGAAAAATTGAAGAAAAACTCAACAGAACCTTTCAAGTTTTAAAATTATCAAAATTTAATATTATTGTTATCATGCTTGATTATGAAATACTACTAATTTTCTAAGCAAGAATGTAATTTTATTATGGTAGGCAGCAATGCCAGGTATACTGAGAAGATTGTGAGTATGATGAAGGGAGAGAAATTGTTTCAGACACAAGGAGGTCCACTAATTCTGTCTTAGGTATAGGATTTAAATAAGATGTTTATTTGTATTGTTACAATAATGATCCTAATTGAATATGATAGATAGAGAACGAGTTTGGACCAATAGAGTGGGAAATTGGTGCTCCTGGAAAAGCTTACACCAAATGGGCTGCTCGAATGGCTGTAGGTTTAGACACTAGTGTCCTTCGATTATGTTCATCAGTGCATATATGTTTACAACTCTTGATTTCCATATTTTAGCTTGTTTTTTTATTTAGTTGATAAGTTCAAGACCGGCCTATGGTAATTAAAATGAACTTTATTTTGTTTTGCAGCTGGTCACAACTCTTGGAAACTCTTCCTCTTCCAAATGTAAGAATATGCATATATTTGACATTGGCATTTTTTAATAGCTACTACAAATCTTCAGGTGCATTGTATTTGGAAATGATGTGAACTTAATAAGCAGATACCATTTGTTTTCTTGTAATTTATGTTTCAGATTAAATGGATTTGCCCAACTGCTCCTACGCGGCCTGTACCCTTATTTGGTGGATTTCCTTGCACTGCTTGTAAGATTCGGTAATTTAATCTTTTACTTACACTATTCGCTTGAAAGCACCATTGCTCTTTGACCGTTTTCCTTTCGCCGCAAAATTTGTCTTACTATACATTCAGTTCCATTTCTACTGTCAAGGATAATGTAATTTGATTGAGGCATTCTTTATCAGGGTTTGATGTTGGGGATATTTCAGAAGATGCTCCTGGTGATTTTGAGGGATTGGATGCTCCTACAGCACACATCGCCAACCTCTTGTCAACAGAGCCTTCAAATAGCAGGTTTTCCATTACCGCTTTAAAAGCATATCAGTGTGATCTTCTGTAAGTGGCTGGCTTCCTTGTTCAAGGTTTGGTTTCTACCCCTTGTCAATAAGGGGCATAAACACACTAATAATAAGGCACATCCACCCATAATTTCCTTTATTTAAGCTATAAGTTATATACATAACTCAGAAGCTGCTAATTGATACAGGACCTTGAAAAACCAGGCCGGAGGATCACGTGATAGCATAAGGCGTACAGCACCATTGCCCTTATTTCTCTGCCATGGAAGGGGTATTTATAAATTTTGTCACTTTTCATTGTAACATCAAAATTAGAATGTTATTATTGGGAATATTTTCCATTTCTATTAGTTTTTGAATAAATGCATGGTGGTTTCTTTTGTCCTTCATAATTAAGAGACCTGCACACTGCTGAAGTTTTCTAATCAACATAATTTCAGAATTCTCGCACTGCATAACAATTTGTAGAGTGTGCTTAATGATAATGCAGGTTGTACTAGTTTTTGTATAATACTGGTATCTCTTTGTAAAAGCAATGTCAAATGTCATTTTAAAAATGCATCATAGCATGATTTTAAGGTCATATAATGATGCTTAATTATTTGGAGTTCTCATCTTAATGTCTACACTTTATGCTAAAACTCCCCTTTTAGTAATTCTTTCTATATGTTGTAAGTATATATTTAAATCAAATATGGAGTTGTTATTGCCTTCATTTTGCTGATAGAGCCACTGAGTATAAAAAGAATCTTAATCTATGCGTTTTGGCAGGCAACACAATTTTCATTTCATGTGTTCATGAAGTTTGTATTCTGTACATGGAAGTTTAACATTGTGTGGAATAAAAGCTTGGAAGCATATATTTTACTTTGCATGAAGTTATTTGGTTTGTATCATTTTACATTTTTGCTGAAGTACGTCATCTAAAATGTTATCTTCTTAATTTCAGTCTTTCACTGAGGCTAACTATGGAATTGATGTCAATGCTTTGCTGAGCTGCAACTAAGGAAAGTCACATTCTGTGGTATTTTGGGCAATATTTGAAGTTTCAATTGTTGACTACAAAGTTCAAGATGCTACAAGAAGTTACGGTTGGGGTTGTCATAGTTGGGGTTGTCATAGTTAAAGTTGTATGAAGTGGTAAATTAGGATTTGTCTGGAGTGTATTAGTAGGACAAGTAACTATAGTTTAATATTATTTTAAGAGTAAACCTTGTCTATATAAAGGCACTTGTATGTTGGTATTTTGATCAATGTAATGCAATTGAATTATTAAGTCTTTGAGTGTCAAACTTCATTAATCTTTTGGATGTATGACATAATTTTTTGGAAGTAAACATATTTAAACGGGTGAGGGTCTAGTGTATAGATATAACAATTAAATAGTATTTTGGATGTATAATTTATTTTTTTTTAAAATTTCCGACGGGTTTGTGACGAAAAGGTGTCAGACTTTACGACGACTTTGCCACGGATATTTGCGACGGATTTCCGACGGAGACATTTGCGACGAAAAAATCCGTCGGAAATGATTTGCGACGAGCGATTTTGCGATGGATTTTTGTCCGTCGGAAACGTCAATTTGCGACGAAAATCGCTGCATTTGCGACGGAAATCGCCGTCGAAAAGCGTCGAT
This sequence comes from Astragalus membranaceus, assembly GCA_039519185.1. Classification (NCBI taxonomy): domain Eukaryota; kingdom Viridiplantae; phylum Streptophyta; class Magnoliopsida; order Fabales; family Fabaceae; genus Astragalus; species Astragalus membranaceus. The sequence continues at coordinate 15,125,065 of CM076848.1, forward strand.
TTTCTTGTAGTGAACGAAGGAGGTTCTCCATTAGCATAGTCCAGTGGCTATAGTGTCCGTCGAATTTAGGCACTCTGTAGTGTCCGTCGAATTTAGGCACTCAAGGTTGCATGTAGTTACTCTCCTTTTCCGCCATTGTTGCTCAACGAAATTTTGTTACACGCTTTCAAGAATGCTCACGATGCTTCTTGATTAGGCCCCAGAGGAGCTGTGATACCAAATGTAAGAAACAGAATTGATAAATGGCAAAATTGCCTTGACTTTCATTGATGGATGCTTTTATACATTGTTCAGTTGATAACAGTTTCTTAACTGAGACTCAACCAACAAGCTGAAAAACAACAACTAAACGGGTTACAAACTAAATGGGCCAACTAGCTTAAAGCCCAACAAGCCCAAAGCTTATTACAAATTTACTAATACATCCAACAAGACTGCCATCCAACTCCAACTTACGTTTGTCAAAAAAAAAAACTCCAACTTACGTACTCGATTAAAATGCCATCTTTTAAAAATTCGCTGTGAGTAGATGATGAATGGCTGAGAATGAGAAGCTACCGGTCTATCACAATGAGGTGGAGAAAAATACCATTTTAGAAAATTGAGTTCTTTTTTCTTATGTTTTTTTTGACAGGTTTTTCTTATGTTTTATTCATATTCTTTTTGTTGTAAATATCATTTTTATAACAATAAAGTTAAGATTCATAGTTTTTAATGGGCTATCCCTTTTTTTGTTATAATAAATAATGGACTATCTTGATCCATTTCAAGGTATTTTGTTTTCATAATTCAAAAAGTTTTTTTTTATAAATCGGGAATAGAGTCAGGTAGGACCACAATGGACGGCAAATCTCTCAAGAGATTTAGCACTACTGCATGCTCAATACTTGATTTAAACCCAAAACTTTGATTAAGTTGGAAGAGATCCGTACAATCTCATCAAAGTGCTCTTGGGTCAATTCAAAAAGTTTTTTCCACAACTAATTCATACCAATATTAAATACTTTTATCTTTGAATATCACTAATAAAATACTAGTGTTCAATGAAGGAAACATTAATTAATAGTGGTGAAAACTCTCATACCAGCTCACTGAGTTTCATACTCATTGAGTTTTGTTAGGTATGATACCCGACATCCAATCACTTCATTTTTTTATTTGATTATTTTAAAATAAATTTAAGTATTGTCCTAATTTTACTTATAAAGTATCATGACCAACAAAATTGAGTGGGTATAGTAGAATTTTCCTTTTGGAAAAATGATAATCCATATAAGCGAAAATACCAAATAAATTACTAATGTTGGTTTGGTTAAGATTTTGAGGAGCTCATGAAATCAAACTTCGTTCAATGTGTTTACTTTACAAAATCACAATAAATAGAATTATTTATGTGTAAGTAAAACTTATTTTATTGAATTGTAAAAAAGAATTATTTTAATAAATGTCAACATTTCCTAACTTTTGTGTAGGATAAAATTAATTATAATAAATTAAGGGTGCTTTTACATTTTTTTTTTGAAAAATACTTCAACATTTTAAATATAATTTCCAAATACTTCCAAATACAAATCAGTTTTTTTTTTATACTCAAGCTTTTTAAAATTCAATTTTTTAATTTTTTTTTTGTGTTTTCTTATTCATAAAAAAAAATCAATTTTTTAAGATAAATCCAATCAAAATCTAACACAAAATCATTATTGAAGAAAAAGACTGATGACTGCTGCTAGTTGAGTTTAGTTTCCTCTTCACACTCATGATCTGTCTTTCTTACTTCTCTACCCTTCTACTTCTTCCATCAATATCAACTGAATTAATTTTCCATATACACCCAAGATTATGAACTAAATTTCCATTATTTTCTTTTCTATTCTCTCTCACCCATGGATGATGACCCTTCCAAGCACCGTATCATAACTCTACTCAAAGCTCTCCAAGAAGCTTCCAAAGATCTTCAAATCAAAACCAACCCTTTTTCCTTTCTCTTCAAAACCAACTCCAAATCCGCCATTGAAGCCCTTTTAGAGCTAGAAACCAAAGCCATCGCCATCTTCTCAACTCACCCAAACCTTCGCAACCTATCCCATTCTCTCTCTTCCCTCAAAACCTTAATCGAAAACCTCGACAATTGCAAAGGTTACAACCTCGGATCCCTCGTTCAACGACAAATCACCACTTACAAAATTTCCCAGCTTGCATCCACCGTAGAATCCGAAATTCAATCTTACCTTGACCGTGTAATCGTTATAGACCTCGTGAAAATACTTCAAGAACATCACAACGAGGACGAGCAAATTAAGGTTCTTGTCGAGTTTCAACAGAGGTTATCTCAGGGGTTTGATTTGGAGTTCCAAGATTTGATTTTGAAGGCAAAAGTGTTTACCCTTTTGGAATTCACGTTGTTTGAAGCGTTTAGTTCGAAGAGGGTACAAGAGGAAATTGCTATGGCTATAGCGAGTTTGGTGAAGTTTAACAAGAATGTTTTTGTGGGTTTAGTGTTAATGGGTCCAACTATTAAGGCTTTAATAGCCATGGCTTCTGGGTGTTCTATAAGGGTTCTTTCGTCACTTGTTAGATTTATTCGAAGTCCTTTGGTTGATGAGATTTTAGCTAATGGAGAGATTCCTAGGATTATTGGTTTTTTATTGTCGGAAGATTTGTCGCTTTCTGTTGCAGCGTTGGATTGTGTTTTAGAACTTGGTTATATTGGGAGAAAGGAAGTGGTTGAAGCGATGCTACAACAAGATTTGGTTAAGATATTGATGGATTTGCAAAGAAGAAGGGAATTGGATGAGTTTGAGGATTGTGTTTCGAGATTTGCTATACAATTGGAAGTTGGAGAAGGTTTGAGTCCTGAAGAGAAAAGAGAGGTTAAATTGGAGATATTGAAGATGGTGAAGGAGGCTTCTCAATCAGATGCAGAATTCGCCACCGTTAGCTCCGATATATTGTGGGGTTCTTCGCCTTAGTTTCCTTCTCATCTGCAAATTGTTTGGTGGCAATGTGGGACACTATGTTAAATAGGGGTGGGGTTGTGGAAGAAGTTGTTTCTACTTTCTAGCTGTAGATGGGGTCCTAGAGGTTTCTTTTTGGGGTTGAGTTCCCCTGTTTAGACCAGGTTAGCTTTTAGCATCACACACAATTTGATTTATGTCCATGTGAGTATATTATATACAAGAAATAAGAAAGCCAGACAAAAAGAGGATTTTAGAGATGCCTCCAATCAAATTAAAAGTAAAACTTTTGTATCAAGTGTATTTTTATTTATACTTTGGAGATCTTCCATCAAATTAAGAGTAATACTTTTGTATCAAGTGTATTTTATTTATTTAGGCACTTATTTACCTTTTAAATAAGTGTATTTTACTTACTTACCTTTTATTTAGGGACTTATTTACCTTTTTTTATGCGATGTCAATTATTATTAGTTAAATAAGTCCAGGACTTATTTTTATTTACCCTTTAGCATTGGACTTATTTAATATTAGAAAGTTAGTTTAGAAGTTAGTTAAAATTAATTTTTAGTTGTAACAATTTTTCACAATTAGTTAGTTAGTTGGAATTTTGTATTTACTTTCACTAAAAGGTGCACTATATATAGTGATCACATGTTCATATTGTATTAAGTTTTTACTTCACGATTCATTTTAAATGAAATTTATATTCTATTCAAATATAGAGAGTTTGTAACTCTTAATATGGTATCAAGAGCGCTCTAGCTTCCGCGTTCCTTTCTCCTCGGTGATTCCTCCATCGTCTTCTCACGAATTTCCCCTTATGCGTCGTGATTCATGAATAATGGCGCTCATCGTGGTATCATAAGTTTCTTTTCAACACTTCTTCTTGCGTGTGTTCAAGAAGTTCATTGAAGTGTCTTCCTCGATCATCCCTCGAGTCAGCTTCATCATCTTTGCTGCGTTTTTGTCTCTTGTTTCTTATTACCTAACCCACCTACTTAACCATAGTTAAATTAATACTTTGTATTTAGTTATCTTCTAGTTAGTTTGTTGAGTAATTTTAGCTAGTTATCTTCTTGTTAGTTTGTTGAGTAATTTTAGCTAGTAGTTTCAGTTTGTAACAACTCTATTTCTTGGCATATATATCAGTTTGCCTTCCAACTGATTATAGACAGAATCTTTCTTTTCATTTAATACAAACAATGTGTTTTCCTATCTTTATTCTCCGGTTCTCTGATAATTAACATGGTATCAGATTGAATCTCTTCTCCTCTGTTCATCAATTCTTTCATCTTTCTTGCTGCTTCAATCGTTCCATCAATGGCAATTGACTACTCCGATTTTGCAACCAATCCCTCAAACCCTTACTATATGCATCCAAATGAAAACCCTGTTGCATCTGGTCATCCCACCACCACAGCTTCAACATCAAGCACGCCTACTACTTCCGCATCTAATTCCGTTCAAGATTCAACCTCCAGTATTACTCCAGTGGTCTCATCTACATCTCCCAATACCATTCAAGAACAATATCAACATATTTTGCAACTACTACAACAATCTAATTTGCAAGCCTCACAACCGGCATCCGTAAACACACTATATGCCACAAACTCTGCAGCATCCACCTCAGCATCTCCATCCACCAGTGGTAAGAATTACTACCTTTGGAATTGTAGATACCGGGGCCACAGACCACATAACCTACATATTTGCAAACTACATCCACACCTACCATACCATACCCAAATCCATGACCCGACCAAATGGTGAAACCGTGACCACCACAATTGCTAGCACTGTTCTCATCAAACCCTCCCTCATCTTACATAATGTCTATTATTTTCCTTCCTTTCATGTCAATATTATCTCTGTTACTACATTGTTTGATTCACTTCTATATGATGTGCAATTGCACCCTGATAGATGTTGTATTTTGCAGATTTCAAACCCGGATCTGACTGGATATACAGCTAAGCGGCTTGGCAAATTGTACGTGTTGAACTCTTCATCACAAGATTTGAAGTCTGCTACTGGTTCTCTCTCTAGTTGTAGCATTAATCACTTAGATTCCCTCACATTTGACCCTGCCAGAATTTGGCACCTTAGGCTAGGACACTTATCAACACCTATCCACAAATGTATTTCTTCACAATTTCCCTTTATTTTTTTTTAATTCTAGTTCATCACCTTGTGATACTTGCCATTATGCAAAACAAAGAAAATTACCTTACTCAAGTAGCAATTCTCATTCATCATGCATTTTCGATTTACTACATGCTGATATATGGGGTCCTTATGCAACTCCCTCTATTTCTGGTCACAAATATTTTCTTACCCTAGTAGATGATTTTAGTCGTTTTACTTGGATTATTTTTATGTAAAACAAAGGCGAAACTAGACACCCCCTCAAAAATTTCATCACCTTCATAGACACCCAATTCCAAAAGAAACTTAAATGCATACGTAGTGACAATGGCCTTGAATTCCTTATGACTGAATATTACCTTTCCAAAGGTATCATCCACCAAAGATCTTGTGTTGAAACACCCCAACAAAATGGCATTGTAGAACGCAAACACCAACATATTCTCAATGTTTCCCGAGCCCTTTCTTTTCAATCCCACTTTCAACCTAACCTTTGGCATTTGGCTATAAAACAAGTTGTTCATATTATAAACCAATTACCTACACCTCTCTTGAAACGCATCTCACGATATGAGTCACTACACTCCACCCCTCCCACCTTACTTCACTTAAAAGTATTTGGTTGCCTTGCTTTCTCCTCCACCCTTCAAAACCATAGAACTAAGTTTACACCTCGTGCAAGGAAAGCTGTGTTCCTTGGATATAGGGATGGCACCAAAGGCTATCTCCTATATGATCTACACACCAATGAATTTTTCATCTCTGGAAATGTTATATTTCATGAAACTACCTTTCTCTTTTCTTCCAATCCAACTCCCAAAAATACCACCACCACACCTAATCCAACATCACTGGACCCCTTTGATGTTCCTTGTGAGCACCCTACTTTGCCCAACCCTCCTGTCACTCAATCAGCAACTGAACCACCCACCTCCCCCTTAGCTCCACCTTCTCCCCCCTCAACTACAAAATGATCCTACTCCTGTCCCTCAACCACACATTGACCCTATTCCTAGTTCTCCACCACACAATTAATCACCTCCTCAAAATGTCCCTGCCCCCACTAGACATTTAGAGAGAATCACACACATATGCCTCGTTATCTTGAAGACTATCACTGAAATTTGCTCTCCTCTCAACTGCCAGTGCACTCCTCGGGTAATTCTCTATATCCTCTCTCATCTGTTTTGTCCTACCAAAAATGTAATCCCTCTTACAAGAATTTCTGCCTAGCTGTTAGTACAACCTTAGAACCTAAAACCTATGCTCAGGCTTGCAAACATGATTGTTGGCAAGTAGCTATGAAAAATGAACTCGATGCTCTTGCAACAACTAACACATGGACTATTGTTGATCTACCACCTGGTAAGCATCCCATTGGATGCAAGTGAGTCTACAAAGTCAAATACCATGCAGATGGCTCTTTAGAGAGACACAAGGCACGCTTGGTTGCCAAAGGCTACACCCAACACTACAACAAAATAGGCAACTGGCGGCGGTTAATCTGCGGCGGTTTTGGGTAAACCGTCGCCGCTTATAATTTTGCGGCGGTTTGTTCGGCGGTTATCTTGGCTGCCGTAGTTAGTAAGTAAACGGTGGCGGGTATTTGGTAATCTGCGGCGGTTTGTTTTTTTGGAGTCAAGTTGCGGCGGTTATTAGGTGATATTGCGGCGGTTGCAATATCACCTTTTTTTTAATCAAAGCGCTTCATTTCTCTCACGACTAAAAACTCCCCCCTTTCATTTCTCTCACGGCCAAAACCAAAACCTCCGCAGCAGCTTCTTCTCTCACGGCCAAAATTGCTTCTTCTCTCACGGCCAGCTCTTCTCTCACGGCCAAAATCGCTTCTTCTCTCACGGCCAAAGCTTCTTCTCTCACGACGCAACAACGTCTTCTCTCACGACTCGCGGTTTCCCTCTCTCAGTCTCTCGAACTCTCTCGCCTCCGCCACACCCAACCAGGTGCATCTTTTTTCTTCCTCTCTCTCTCTCTCTCTCGAATTCTCTCTTTCTTTAGGGTTTTGAGTTTAATCCCTTTTCTTTTTCCAATTTGAGCGAAAACCCTAACTCAGGAGAACTATTACTGTTCCCTCTGAAACAGATTGAAGGATTTCGAGGGTTTTGAACTATTAATGGAAAGTATTGTTCCCTCTGAAACAGATTCAAGGGTTTCAAGGGTTTTGAACTATATTCTTGTTTGTTTAGTATTGTAGAGTAGGCGCCTTGAATTGTCAAGGTTGGGCTATGTTTGTTGATTGTGATTTTCTCTACTTAGCTGATATTAATGGATTGGTAGAATTGATTGAAGATAAATATGCTGTTATGTGTGTTCAACATGATTATACACCAAAGGAAACCACAAAAATGGATGGTGCAGTTCCTTTTGTTTGGAATTTTCTTGAGGGACATAATAGGGTTGTTGAAAATGATCCTACTACTTTACCAAAGGCTGTTCATTATACTCGTGGAGGGCCTTGGTTTGAAGCTTGGAAGAATTGTGACTTTGCTGATCTCTGGCTTAATGAGATGGATGAGTACCTCAATCAACACAAGAAAGAATCTACCAATTAGATTCGACAATGGCATTATCAGGCCTGAGAGTCATGTTTTTAGTTAGTTATTATAGAGTAAATGTCATTCATTATGTATTTCATTTTTTATTTGTTTGATGGCCTCTGTAGGTCCTTTCAAGAGGTCGTCTAAGTACTGTTATGTATTCAATATTTTAATGAAGGCTTGGCTTTTAACTTTTACGGCCTATTAAAAGATGAGCTCTAAAATAGGTTGCAGCTTCTGCTGATGCTAAGATTGTATTCATATTTTTCTTTTGTTGGTAAACATTGATTGTCTTCACATTCAAAAGGAATAAAAATGTATGCTGAGATTGCGAAAAACTTGGATAGAGCATGATTTGGTTCGATTTGCATAAGTGTGGTGTTAAAGGGTATTGATCCGAAAGCTGTAATCACATTGATTTTATACTGACAGGAAGCACATGTAATTAAGTCATGCTATCATACAAGAGAGTGATGGGTAAATGGTAAGAAAATAACTTGTTAAAAAAGTACACAAAATGAAGATTTTTTTAGGAAAAGGGGTTTTTTGCAATAAATATTTTGTTGAAATCTGCATTATAATTCTTATATAATTATTTCTTTATTTTATAATCTAGCTCGTTCTGCTTCTCCATCTTTATTCTCATAGGGAGGAAACACAAATTATGCAAGATGTGTGACATATATAAACCACTTATATAAAAAATAGTTTGTATGATGTGAGAAAGAAATATACTTTAGTAGGGGTCAAATTTTGTTAAGAGTTTTGTGATTATGCAGTTTGCTAGGAGAAGTTTCTGATTTTAGTGGTTGTAGACTTGTAGTTGCAAAAAACCTATATCCGTTTTCTGAATTACTATCGTATTCTGGGCAAAATGGTTAGGGTGTTTTAATATGTATTGATATTCAGTGGACTAGGGTCTGATTAAGTGGTTTGTATAGTATGAGCCCTTTGGTTTCTTCACTTCTGGTGGCCCAGTTTCACTTTCAAAACCCAATTGAATTCTATGTCGCATATCTGATCTAGTTCTAACCGCGAATTCTGTGATTATTTGCGAATTAACTTCTGAAATGGTGTTTTTTAATAACTGGATTTGCACCCTTCACACAAGACATTCAGAATAAAGAAGAAGCTTGCGAAGAAGATGAGGCAGAACAGACCCATCCCTTACTGGATCCGCATGAGAACCGATAACACTATCAGGTTTGTTACCTTTCTTTCTCTTTTATTACATTCTCAATCACTCTGCATTTAAACCCTATTCTCTTTCTAATTATTTGTGTTTTACATCTATGTCTTCTCTTCAGGTACAACGCTAAGCGCCGTCACTGGCGTCGCACCAAACTAGGGTTCTAATTTGAGGTTGTTTTGTTTCTTATTTCCAAAAAAATTAGTCGGTTTAGCTTTTACATATTGAAGGCTAAAACAATTTTTGGTTCAAAGTTTATAATGTATTGCTTAATTTCTATTGAAACCATTGTTGTTATGTATGGATCTGATTGTGGTATTCAAACCACCTTTTATCTTATTTAGAAGTCACTCGTTTGATTCATTTCATGATTTTTGGTATTGTCTCGCAAGAATGAATGAATGTTCTTATTAACCCTTTGATCAATTTCTGTATGATTATCTTTAAAGATGAATCTGTGTTCCATTTTTGAGATTATTATAGTAAATATTTGTTTGAAATTATGTTTGTATATAGCATGGGAGTAATTATGATATTAATTTTGTTCAGTCTTGTTTTACCCTCCCTATGTGCTGGCTAGTGTCTATTAATGTAGTTACTTCAAACCTGAACCATATGCTACCAACAGCTTGATGTCTCTTACTGGTATCGCTTAGCATATGAATTTTGCTTAGTAATCAAAAAGCTAGCATAGTTCATTTTAATTAATACTGACTTTCACTTTCTTTCTTTTTTGCAGGTAGTACAAAGAAAGGGACCGGTCATATAATCCAAAGTATGAAACATGTAAAGATTACTGGTTCCATAATTTCTATGAACATTGATCATAGCTCAACCTTTCTTGCTGTTGGTTCTGATCAAGGACATGTGAGATAATTTTCTAGTTTTTATTTTTTTTGGTTGAAAGTTGCAAATGTGTCTTAACTTGTTATTGCATTGGGATTTCAATATTTTATTTTATGCTGCTTGTAGTTTGTTATGTGTTTAAGCCAGGTTGGCAACTTTAAGCCAGTTATTTCCTTTTATGGAAGATAAGAAAAGCCTGGTCTCCGCAGAGGAACTTGCTAGGGTTAAAGGAAAGACATCGCTGTTAGCTGCCATTGATTATTATGTGAGCATGGACAGTGACATCTTCATTTCAGCTTCTCCGGGCAATATGCACAATGCTCTAACCTTTTGAATGGCACTCAGGTTGCAATGTGGTGTTTTCTGGTCATCAAACTAGCACATAGGACTCTCAAGAGGAATATATTTTTCAGTTTGGTACTTGATCACCAATCCAATGAATTCACAATATTTATGTTTAGTTCTTTGTTTATGATTGAACGACTTACTCTCTAATACTTGTCTTAGGTACCTATGTAATTTTTGAGTAGAATTCTTGTTTGTAATAATTTTTTGGAAGTAATGAAGTCAATTTTAATTTAATTGTTGTTTTCTTATATTTTTAGTTGTTATCATAGTAATTATATAATTTTTAGCATTCCATACGATTCGACCAGCAGCCAAATAAGAAATATTTTTTTTTTAAAAAAAAGCAATTAATTACGGCGGTTATAAACCGCTGTAGATTGACACAGATTATTTTGACTCCATTTGCTTAGGGGCGGTTATAAACCGCCGCAAATAGAAACCGCCGCTAAATTCCCACGAACCGCTGCAAAAAAATTGGGTGTTCTATAACTTGGCAACTATTTTGTGGCGGTTTGGAACCTGCCGCAGATGTCAAACCGCCACACAAACCGCTGCTAAATGCTACTCCCGGCGGTTATTCCAGCGGTTGTTAAAACCGCCGCAGAGTTACCTCGCGGCGGAGAAAACTGCAGCGGTTTTGGAACCGCCGCGAGATGCATTTAGCAGCGGTTAAAACTGCCGCAGAATGCCTTTTGAACCGCCGCCGGTTGCCAGTTTTGTTGTAGTGCAACTTGAAGGGGTAGATTACTTTGACACTTCCTCTCTAGTTGCCAAATTGACTACTGTTCGTACTCTTCTCTCTTTAGCCGCAATCAAAGATTGGCATCTCGAACAATTGGATGTCAACAATGCCTTCCTTCATGGAGACCTTAATGAGGAGGTTTACATGGAATTACCCCCTGGCCTTCTCCCAACAACATCTACCTCCTCCACAAACAAGGTGTGCAAACTAAACAAATCACTTTATGGTCTCAAACAGGCCAGCAGACAATGGTACTCTAAATTGTCCACTTCCCTCATCTCTATTGGTTACTCACAATCCTCTGCAGACCACTCCTTATTCACTAAGTTTCAAGATACTCACTTCACTGCTCTCCTTGTCTATGTAGATGATATCTTACTATCTGGTAACAATTCTGCTGAAATAGCCAAAGTAGAGCAATTTCTTGACTCTAAGTTCAAGATAAAGGATCTTGGCACTCTTAGATTTTTTCTTGGCCTTGAGGTGGCCCGGTCTAAACAAGGCATTCTCCTTAACCAACAGAAATATGCCCTAGAATTACTTGAGGACAGTGGTTTATTGGTTGTAAAACCCACTTCCACTCCCTATCCTTCCTTGAAATCACATGACTCTGATTCACCACCTTATGAAGATGTCTCTACATACAGGTGCCTGGTTGGTAGACTGTTGTACCTTACTACCACTCGACCTGACCTAGCCTTCATCATGCAACAACTGAGCCAGTTTATAGCCAAGCCCTTACAGGTACACCACCAAGCAGCCTTGAGAGTTCTCAAATACATCAAAGGTGCACCTGCCAAGGGTCTGTTCTACTCCTCCTCTTCTCCCATGAAATTTTCTGGCTTTGCAGATTCAGATTGGGCAAGTTGTCCTTCCACTCGCAGATCAGTTTCTGGCTATTGTGTATTCCTTGGATCATCCTTACTATCCTGGAAATCCAAGAAACAGTCAAAAGTTTCTCGTTCTAGCTTTGAAGCTGAATATAGAGCATTGGACAGTCTCACTTGTGTACTCCAATGGCTCTGATACTGTTCTGGACTGGACCAGGAGGTCCATTCAGCAATATCGGGAGGTGCTTTTAGCAATTGGATAAGGATTGGCCCAATTATTTCGGCCCATATCCACAAACATACAAGCCCAATTAAGGCCATCACACTTGAATGGTTAAGATCGATTCTACTGATTCGACGATTCACAAACGGGCACGATTTCCTATAAATACCGGCTCCCATAGCCTTCATAAGGTACACTCTCAATCCTAGCTAAATCACTCATCTATTCTCAATAATGACTTGAGCGTCGGAGTGGCTTCGCAGGTACCCCTTCGGGCTCACACTAAACTCCTGTCAGGCAGCAAGAGACCTACCAACTGCATTCAACCCAATACTGCAAGGTACAGTACAGATACCTTCTTCAAGATCTTCATGTTACCTTTGATCAGCCAGTTTCTGTGTACTGTGATAATAAAAGTGTAATTCTCTTAGCTCACAACCCAACATTCCATGAACGGACCAAACACATTGAGATCGATTGCCACGTGGTCTGAGAAAATATTCAGAAAGGCCTCATTCATCTTCTTCCAGTTCCATCTGCATCACAACTAGCAGATGTGTAACACCCCGATAATTTCTAACTTGTAGAAATCACCGAAATGCACTACTGACATATATCAGAGTAACTTCCTTTTTAAATACTGAACACATACTAATACTCGATACTAAAAAAAACCCCATCAAGTGCGCTTACATAACTTAACATAAAATACATAATGCGTTCTTACGCCACTCAACTAGTGTTCAGTACCAAAATAGAAAGTCTGTGGAAGCGATTTACAACTTATAATACAAGTCGTACCATCGTACATCTAAGATACTGAATGAAAATACAGAGATACATGACATAACAAAATAAAGAGCGTCAGCAACTGCTCAAGCGTCTCCATGACCATGCTTCATCGTCTTCAACTTAGCCTGCAACTCTGAAAAACAACAACATGGATTGGGTGAGACAACTTGTCTCAATGAGTTCTATCGAGACCCCTTACAAACTCTCTCGGTTCAATTATGCTTGATTCATTATTTTTGATTCATAACTCATAGTCTTAATATTTGACTATGTGGCTAACATAAACGTTGTCCTCATAACCCTCATAAGCAGTTACAAGAGGCAACACATGAACAATGATTTTTAGCGTGTCACCGGTCACTTGGCAAAATAAGCTCAGGGTGAACTCATTCCACTAATCGGCTGGATCCCTCATGGGGCCTAGGTTCATAGGGCTCATGACTTCCCCTCCCCTAGCACACTAAACTGAAAATAGGGTCGTCACCCTAACTGAACTGATGTATATATTTTAATATACCTTGAACAATGAACAGTGAACAATGATCTGTGAACATAACAATGAACTTATACTTAACATAATCTGAATCTTAACCTAATGTTATACTTAGCATGATCTTGTTATTACGTGATCTCACATGGAATTACTAACGTCGTTAACTTAACTTATAATTATCAATCATTCAATCCAAATCATAATGTATCACCCACACTCAACATTATGATAGCATAACTTAATAATAATCAATCTCATAATATACACATGATTTACAACATTCAACTAATCATCAATCATCATCATCCAAACTCATGGCAAGATCATCATAACATCATACAATTCTGATTACATGATTGGTTAGGCCTCTCAATAAGCTTCCTAACGCACCTGGGAACACCTAAATCGGACCACCGGATCAAAAGTTATGGCGAAAACAAAATTAGTTAGTCTTCTACAAAATGGATAGCAATAAGGGTAAGTTTATAATCAATATTCTTATGCATATGTAATTAATTAAATTTAATAACTAAGTAATCTTTTGTTTTATAGGGTCTCGTACAACCAAACAACAATGAATGCGGGTATTATGTAATGAAGTTTATGAAGGACATCATCACTCACAACCAAATGGAAATCCCAATCCATGTATGTAATTTGATAGTTTGTTTTTTGACAAGTAATTCAATATCTAATTGATATTGATATAATTATAAGTTCATTTTATTTTATTTTTTCAGTATTTTCCTAAATATGCGTGTGGAGCTCAATTTTATGATGAGCAACTTACTGAGCTCAAAGGAGAGTGGTGTTGTCATGTTGCCGGTGTTATTCATGCAAATCGAAATTGATGTAATTTTTTTTGGATATCCTATTTTTGTAGTATATACTTCATATTGGATATGTTGTAATTTTTGTTGTTGTATATGTTGACATTCATGTTTTGGTACATGTTTTGGTATGTGTGTGTGTGTGTGTGTGTGTTGGATTTATAAATTAATTGGAATTTGATTTGAAATTGGTTTTTGATTTGGAATTTCATTTGGAAGTTTGTTGTTGGTTGCAGGTTGTTGGTTGATGAATATGAGCACGGAGCTGGGAATTGGTAATTGGTAATAGAGAAGAAACAGAAAAAAATTTAAAAAAAAAAGCGCTACTTATGGTCTTAGCGCATCTAGGAATGAGGAGCGTTTTTACTAAAAAGCGCTACTCTTGCTTAGATGCGCTAAGACCATAAGTAGCGCTTTTTACAAAAAGTGCTATCTATGGTCTAAGCGCATCCGAGAATAAGGAGCGCTTACACTAAAAAGCGTTACTCTTGCCTGTTCATTCATAGCGCTTTTGGAGCGCTACCGTTGGGGTATTGGCAACAGGAGCGCAAGCTTTAGGAGCGCCCGTAAGCGTTACTGATGACCTAAAAAAGCGCTACCAAATGCCAAATCTCTTGTAGTGCGTGTTAGCATCTTTGTGCCATACTAGGAATGACAATTAGAATTTAATTAATTTAAAAATTAAATTATCTTTGCAGGAACTTGCCCAACTAGATAGTAGTACTCGTTGTGGTTCATTTTAATTATCTCTAAGAATAAGTTAGTGGATAGCTAATGAGCTTATACCGGATAGAGGATAAACTACTGCGGATAGCTTATAGCGGATAACTGATAGCGGATAAGTTGACTGATGGTAAATGAAGTGTTTGGTAAAATTAACTGTTGAACTAGTTGATAAATATAAAATGACATATTTAATTTTTTTGGTACAAAAGGGACATATTTGATTAATGGTTAGATTATTTAAACAATATAAAATATATTAAAATATGTATACATTATTTTGCTATACATTCATAATAATTAAACTAATTATTAAGATATTTTTAGATTATTTTTAAAATTTATATTTTAATAGTCTAATTTATATATTTACTTAAACTTCTAATTTATTTTTTTACTTAAAATTCATGTTAGTGTAATTTATTTGTTTACTTGATAACTAAATCAATTTATTTATTATCAATTAATCAATTATTTTAATTGTGTAATTTATTGCTTTAAATTTAAAATTTATATGTGTGTGTGAAAAAAAAGGTTTAACCAAATAGAAAAGGAAAGGAATAAAAGTTACAAGAAGAGACAGTAGGTGAGGTGACGTAGGTGATGTACAAGCAACAAACAACACGTGACGTATTATGGATATAAAATATTTATTTTACTTTGTTGAGGATAGAGAAGGAATATTGTAAAAATAATTAGGGTAAAAAGGACTAAAAAGATGTGACACTATAAGCTATAAACTCAAACGCTATTTGAAGTAGTGTTTCAAAAAGCGTTATAAGCTACCCAAAAATGCTACCGCTATTGCTTGCTAAACATGTCTAATGTTTTTTATCCGCTATCGGCTAGTCAAATCTGTTATAAGCCAACAGATATGACTTGCCAAACAGAGCCTAAATGTTTTTTTTGGTCTGCTAGATGAAATGACAAATAAATATTACACACACTACTACCGCTCACACTTGGGTTCGAACACATGAGCCGACATTGTCATGTCGCTTAAATTGCCAAGACAACCAACGGTGATAGACAACGGAATGTTGTTTTACGCGAATCGAGAAAATTAATAAATTTTATAGTTTCTCATAAAATTATTAATCTTTTATTTATTGTACTATTTATTATTTTTTACTCATTTTCTCTCCACAATAAATAATTATGAGTATAATTTGAAAAAAATAATTAATGTAACTTTATTCTCTCAAAATGGCAACTAAAAAACTATTTTCTTCTAAAGATTGTTATAAATCATTTAAATTTATTCATAAAATATCAGAAATGATAATAACCATGTTTTTTGTTTATTAATGAGTCTATACGGAGCTCATTTCCTCTTTTGCCACTCCAGCTGCGCTGTAATGCTCGTGTTCCACGAATCCTGAAAATTTTATTGTAAATTAACCCCCTCGTGTCACTCATGGCAAGTATAATATGAAGAAATAATGTACCAATAAAAAACTATATCTTTTTATAGTTATCATTTCCGCATCCCTGTGGCTTAGCTTTAGCTTTCATAAACTAAAAATCAAAGACACATTTTTAACATTAAGCTCGTGAAACATACATACCCCAAATTAAAACTTAAGCAGCAGAAACACTATATAATCATCATGTAGTTAATGATCGAAAAGACACACAACACAACACAAACATCACAAAAACTCCAACCCAAAAAAGAAACAATGAAGAGCACAACATTTCAATTCCTTCCACTATGCTTCCTTTCTCTACTGTTACTCAACACAAATCCACTTCAAGGAGCTGAACCAGAACCAGTAGTAGATAAACAGGGAAAGCCTCTAAAACCAGGAGTAGGTTACTACGTATGGCCACTTTGGGCCGACAAGGGTGGTCTTACATTAGGCCAAACAAGAAACAAAACATGTCCACTTGATGTAATCCGAAACCCTGAAGCCATTGGAGATCCAGTGTACTTCACTGCACCAGATCTTAAGTACGTTACAACGCTCACTGATCTCACCGTTGATATCCCTAAATCGAAAAGTCCTTGCAAGGAATCAAAAGTGTGGAGACTTTTGAAGGTTGGTTCAGGATTCTGGTTTGTAAGTACTGGTGGTGTTCCTGGGAATTTAGTTAGTAAGTTTAAGATTGAGAGACTTGAAGGTGAACATGCTTATGAGATTTATAGCTTTAAGTTCTGTCCTTCTGTTCCTGGTGTTCTTTGTGCTCCTGTTGGCACTTTTGTAGATTCTGATGGTACTAAAGTTATGGCTGTTGGTGATGGTATAACTGAACCTTATTATGTTAGGTTTCAGAAGGCTTCCAGTTTTTCTCAAAAGAATTCAGATTTGAGCAGTATTTAAATTTGGAAGTTTTTAAATTTGCTTTGTGTAGTAGATTTTGTAATAAGCCCACTAAAGGGAATTCTTGTAGTGTGGTGTGTTTAGTGAGAAAGAATCACTAGAAATTGCCATACTGAAAGAGGGTTTGTCTCTGTTTTATGTTAAAGGGAAATGAAATTGTCTCACACTCATTTCAACTGTTTCGAGTTCCTCTGTTTCATCTTCTGATTTTCTGATCTTCAGGTAGTTAACACATAAGTAGAACTCTAATATGAAATGATCATCAGGTACATCGATAGCAAAAGGTAGATGATATGAACTCCACGGCTGGGAATGGTACTGAACCTGAAGAGGGGTCTGCTGATAATGATATTGGGCCCATTAGTGTTACAAAGACTAGGCCCATTCGCAACACCCAGCTCCCAGCCAAATATCAAGATCACATTCTCTTTTAATAATGATTCTTTTTACATTCTAGAAGCATGACTCAGCATTTTTATATCGTTGTAATTCCGTTATTGCGTATCTTCCTAAGATTTACCCTAGATATGGTATTTCATTTGCTATATAAGTTGTACTTTGTTATCCATTGGGATCATCAATGAAATATATTTGAGTCATTTACATTTTTCTGCATAGGAGGCCATCAGTCCTCGAATTCTGATACTTATCATTGGTGCTTTCATTGCGTTGAATCCCTCTCACAATGAGTGCTCCACCACTGCCACCGGATCGGGTTGAAGAGCTTGCTCGCCAGCTCGCCATGGTTTCTTCTCAGTTGGAGGCTGTTTGTAAACGCCTCAATGATACTCCCATTCCTTCCCAGTCATCTCGTTCCACGGCAGAATCATCATTCCATCCACGATTGAAGCTCGACGTTCCGCGCTTCGACGGCACGGACGCGCACGGTTGGATCTTCAAGATATCACAATTCTTCACTTACCACAACACCCCGGAGGAGGAGCGCATCACCATCGCGTCCTTCTACCTCGACGGCGCGGCGCTTGCCTGGTACCAGTGGATGTACCGGAATCGTCAAATTGCGTCGTGGGATCAGTTCTTGCGTGCTCTGGAAACTCGTTTTGCGCCAACGGCGTTCGACGATCCACGGGGTAAGCTGTTTAAGTTGACTCAAACTTCTTCGGTGGCTTCGTATCTTGCAGAGTTTGAGGCTCTTGCGAATCGCTAGGAGGGTCTCTCGCAGGCAGATCTGCTCAGCTGCTTCATATCAGGACTCAAGACGGAGGTTCGACGGGAACTTCTCGCCCAGCAACCGACTTCAATTTCACAAGCCGCAGGCCTTGCACGTCTTCAGGAGGACAAGATTCAAGACATTGCTCGCATATCTCGCCAACGGCCAACGACGTCGTGGCAACCTAGCTCTACTCCGCCAAAATTCCCTCCGGAAGCTTCATTGGCGACCAAACCGACGGGTGTGCCACATCCAACGGCCACAAAACCTCGTTTCCGTCATCTTTCAGGAACTGAGATGGATGAGAGGCGCGAGAAGGGACTATGCTTCAATTGCGACCAGAAATGGTCTCGCAATCACAAATGTGGTGCACGAATTTTCCTCATGCTTACTAATGATGACGACATTTCTCCATTTACAGGTGAGCTTGAACAGGCTGCTAGATTACTTGATGGTGGTGGTACGGGGGACGGAGATCCTTCGCCGGACACACCTCAGGCAGCGCAATTAAGTTTACATGCACTTTCTGGTGTTCACTCTGCAGACACGTTTCGGGTTCTGGGTGACATTGAATCACATTCGGTTCGGATCCTGGTTGATGGGGGCAGTACCCACAACTTTATCCAAGACTCCATAGCTTCTGAGTTGGGCCTGGCCCAAGATCCTTTTCCACCCTTTCAGGTCTTGGTGGGCAGTGGGCAAGAACTTGTTTGTACTACTATTTGCCACAATGTGGCTATTATGATACAGGGCCATTCTTTCATTGTGGACTTATATGTGTTGGGCCTCAAGGGAGCTGACTTGGTATTAGGAGCCCAGTGGTTGAAACAACTAGGCCCAGTTCTAATGGATTACAACACCCTCACTATGTCATTTACTCATAAAAACACCACCATCACCCTTCAGGGAGCCAATCCCACGCCAACCATAGGCCTACACTACTTTCGCAAATTAGCTCGACAAGAATCACAGGCCCAATTTTTCTCGTTACATATCACAGGCCCATTACCAAATACACCCCTCCCCAAACCTCAAACAGATACCCACCCTACACCAGAGTTCCACCATCTCCCTCCCAAATTCAAAACCTTAGTCACCAAATATGCCTTCCTTTTCACTGAACCTACTACACTTCCACCTTCGCGACCTACGGACCACACCATTCCTCTCCTACCCAATGCTCCACCGGTGTCCGTAAGACCGTATCGTTATCCCCATTCGCAGAAGCTTGAAATTGAGGAACAAGTTGCTAAGTTCCTCAATACCGGATGGATTCAGCCTAGTACTAGTCCATTCTCTTCTCCAGTGCTGCTGTTGAAGAAGAAGGATGGCTCGTGGCGTATGTGTGTTGACTACCGAGCCCTTAATGCTCTTACGGTGCGTGATCGTTTTCCCTTGCCAACTATTGACGAGTTATTGGATGAATTGGGGCACGCACGAGTGTTTTCCAAGCTGGATCTCACATCTGGGTTCCATCAAATTAGAGTGGCACCGGAAGATATTCCCAAGACGGCGTTTCGCACACATGATGGCCATTACGAGTACCGAGTAATGCCATTTGGCCTTTGCAACGCTCCTTCGACATTCCAAGCTACCATGAATGACATCTTCAGAGCTTTACTGCGCAAGAGCGTTATTGTGTTCTTTGATGACATTCTGGTTTTCAGTCCCACGATGGATACTCACTATGATCATTTGGAACAGGTATTCACTATTCTCCAAACTCATAGCTTCCATTTGAAACCATCTAAATGCTCTTTTTGTAAGTCACAAATAGAATATTTGGGCCACATAGTTTCTGCGGGTACGGTTGCCCCTGATATTGCAAAAATACAAGCTGTTTTAAATTGGCCAAATCCTAGGACAGTAAAAGGCCTTCGTGGATTTCTGGGATTATCTGGGTTCTATCGTAGGTTCATACTTAATTATGCATTGTTGGCTCAGCCCCTTACTTCCTTGTTGAAGAAAAATGCATTTGAATGGTCACATACAGCTCAGCTAGCCTTTGATAAATTGAAGAATGCTTTGGCAAGTGCCCCTGTGTTAACCCTGCCCAAGTTTGACAAGCCTTTTGTCATACAAACTGATGCCTCTGGTCTTGCAATGGGGGCAGTTTTGTTACAAGATGAGCATCCTATAGCTTATTTTAGTAAGATGTTTTGCCCTCGTCTCTCGAAGGCTTCTACTTACATAAGAGAGCTTCATGCCATTACTAGCGCTGTGAAAAAGTGGCGCCAATATCTCTTGGGAAATTTCTTTGTGATTCAAACCGATCATAGAAGCTTGAAGGAACTCCTTACACAAGTAATACAAACACCTGAGTAGCAGTTTTATCTTTCAAAATTACTTGGTTATCACTATGAAATTCAATACAAAACAGGGAAGTCAAACATTGTTGCTGATGCATTATCACGGTGCTTTGAACCTACTGCAACTGCCCTACAGCTCTTATCTGTACCTCAGTTTCTTTTCATTGATGAATTGCGACAAGAGTTGACTACAAATGCTGAATATCAGTCACGTTATCAGCAAGTGCTTGCTGGAATTGATGACAATTCGGGACTGATAATTTCTAATGGGTTGTTAACAACCAGAGGGAGGATTTGGTTGCCTTCCAGCACTCGTTTTAAGTCTATTTTGCTGAAAGAGTTCCATGAGACACCTATCGGAGGACATGGGGGAGTATTGAAAACCCTCAAGAGGCTATCGGATAATTTTTATTGGGACACTCTGAGGAAAGACGTGAAGGAATTTGTGGCTCAGTGCATTGTTTGTCAGCAAACAAAGTACTCAACCAGCAAATCTGCCGGTCTATTGCAGCCTCTACCCATTCCTGCTAATATATGGGAAGATATCTCACTTGATTTTGTGACGGGATTGCCTAATTCAGGGGGATTTTCTGTTATGTTGGTGATTGTGGATACATTTTCCAAGTACGTTCACTTAGGAGCCCTTCCTACTAATTACACAGCATCAAAGGTAGCAGAGTTATTTGTTAACTTGGTCTGCAAATTACATGGCTTTCCGAAGAGCATTGTTTCGGACAGAGATGCCATTTTTATCAGCAAATTCTGGTCTGAATTGTTCAAATTCAGTGGCACATTACTGCGTATGAGTTCCTCTTACCACCCTCAAACCGACGGGCAAACGGAGGTTACTAACCGCACAATTGAGCAGTATTTAAGGGCCTTTGTTCATCATAAACCAGCACTTTGGCACAAGTATTTACCATGGGCTGAGTTCCATTACAACACAGCTTTTCATACTGCGGCAGGTATGACTCCTTTCCAAGCTGTTTATGGAAAACCACCACCATCAATTCTCAGTTATGTGGCTGGTTCTTCGGACATTGCTGCGAGTGATGAACTTTTGAGTACTCGTGATGAGATTCTTGAATTGTTGCGTAGAAATCTATCAAAGGCCCAAAAGAGAATGAAACTGATTGCTGATGGCAAGCGAAAAGAAGTCGCTTATGATGTTGGTTCTTTTGTGCATGTCAAGTTGCAGCCTTATAGGCAAGTTTCTCTTGCTGGTAACAGGTACAACAAATTGGGCAAGCGTTTCTATGGTCTGTTTCGTGTGCTAGAGCGTCTCGGTCCAGTTGCCTACAAATTGGAACTCCCTTCAAATTCCAAAATACATAACGTCTTCCACTGTTCTTTACTGAAGCCTTACTATGGTCCTTTACCACCTGTTGATCCCTTGCTGCCTGCTGATTCAGTGAACAACAATCCAGTAATCTCTCCTTTGACTATCCTGGATTCACGCACTACTTCTGTGGGAGGACAACAGCAGCTTCAGGTCTTGGTCCAATGGAATGGGTTGCTTCCAGAGGACACATCATGGGAAAGTTGGGAAGAATTGAAAACTGCCTACAACCTTGAGGACAAGGTTGATTTTGATGGAGGAGGTATTGATATGAACTCCACGGCTGGGAATGGTACTGAACCTGAAGAGGGGTCTGCTGATAATGATATTGGGCCCATTAGTGTTACAAAGACTAGGCCCACTCGCAACACCCAGCTCCCAGCCAAATATCAAGATCACATTCTCTTTTAATAATGATTCCTTTTTACATTCTAGAAGCATGACTCAGCATTTTTATATCGTTGTAATTCCGTTATTGCGTATCTTCCTAAGATTTACCCTAGATATGGTATTTCATTTGCTATATAAGTTGTACTTTGTTATCCATTGGGATCATCAATGAAATATATTTGAGTCATTTACATTTTTCTGCATAGGAGGCCATCAGTCCTCGAATTCTGATACTTATCAGTAGATTTACCAGAAACATGCTTAATAATAAATACATCTCAAGGTTTATAACCATAAGTGTAAAGTTGGAAAGTTGGTTTTTTTGTTCTTAATAAACTTATAGGATGTTTGTGAAGTGCTTACTATGAGAACACTACCGGGGAATACCCGTGTGTTGTACGGGTTTGTTCAAAAATCTTGTACGGTTTCTAATATTGTTATTTAAATATTGAATATAGTATGATATAAATATAAGTTTAAATTTTTATATCAAACTTATTTATTTTAGGCAATAATTTTATATAGAGTATGTGTTTTTAAATATAAATGATTGTTAATACTATTTATCAAATTGATTGTTTTGAAATATAATTTTACAAAACTGAAATGAATTTACAAAGCTAAATAAATACTTTAAAATAAGGAAGTTGGGATTTAATATGAAAATAAATTATAAAAATAAGGAGCACCCTAAAAGCTCTATTTGAGCTTCCTACACAAAATTTAATCAAAATTTTAATAATAAAATTATTTTTATAAATTTTATTCCTTTAATTTCTATTAAACTCACGAGTTAGTAGAATATGGATCGAAGATGCAGAGTTTCAATTAATTGATCATATATTTAATTCACTTTTTTATAGTAATTATTGCACATTTTGATATTTAAATTCTGTATTTGTTTATATTTATCATTCAAATAAATTAAAAATAATACATACTTGGTAGAAATCTATCTTTCTGTTAAGTTTTATTAGACTCTATATGTTCTTTTTTACCATTATTTTACCTATCATAAAAGTAATCACTTATGTTTGTGTTTTTAATTTGTAACCATAATAATTACTACTAATCATGATATTAATTTAGAGATACGAAAAGGCAACAAAAATCAAAACATCAAGTAATGAGTTAAGAGTAATCAATAATAAAGTTTTAAAAAAAATGAAAAAGGGAGAAAAACTCACAACTCAAGAGTCAAGTTTCTTTTATATATATATATATATATCAATCATCAACTACAATATATCAAAATCAAGTGCTAGCAAAATGTTAATATTAGACATTGTAGAATTTTGCCATTTGTCTAAATTTAGGGCTATTTTTGTCATTTTACCCCCAAAAAACAAAAAAAATAGCTTTTTGCAGCACTTCAACTACAATATATCAACTACCATATATGAAAATCAGGTGCTAGCAAAATGTAAATATTAGACATTGTAGAATTTTGCCATTTGTCCAAATCTAGGGATATTTTCGTCATTTTACCCCAAAAAAACAAAAAAAACAGCTTTTTGCAGCACTTTATCAGTTTCTGCAGTGCTTTTTCAGTTTCAACAACGCTTTTTCCCAGTTTCTGCACGCTTTTTCTAAAAAAAGCGCTATCAGTTTCTGCAACGCTTTTTCAGTTTCTGCAGCACTTTTTCAAAATATAAAACACTTTTTCAGAATACTGTTTTTAAAAAAAATGTTTTTTTTTTACATTATTTCTTTATAAAAAATTGTATTTTAAAAAAATAATAAATTAAAACACTTTTTAATTTTTTTTATATCCTGTTTTTTTTTAAAAGTCTTTATTCATAATTTTAAAAATATTATTTAATTAATATTTTAAAATGTGTTTTTTTATAAAATTACTTTTTTTATAAAAAAAACTGTAT
Organism: Astragalus membranaceus; assembly: GCA_039519185.1. Lineage (NCBI taxonomy): Eukaryota > Viridiplantae > Streptophyta > Magnoliopsida > Fabales > Fabaceae > Astragalus > Astragalus membranaceus. The sequence goes on from CM076848.1 coordinate 15,149,154, forward strand.
TTTTCTTTTTAAAAAAATCAAAACACGTTTTAATTTTTTTATATAACCTGTTTCTTTTAAAAAAGTCTTTATTCATAATTTTAAAAACATTATTTAATTAATATTTTAAAATGTGTTTTTTCTTAAAAAAGTCTTTTTTTCATCCTTATTTTTTCCAACGGGACTGCCAACATGAATGCCAACGAGAGCATCAACGAGAGCGTCAACGGGAGTGCCAACGGGAGTACCGACTTTTTTTAGACTTTATCCAACACAACTATTTTAAAAAAATAATTTTTTTATTATTTTTTTAATTTACTCAAACTACTAAAATCAATCAATTTAACCACCACTAATTGTCAAAAAAAAACCTTTTGTCAAAAAAAATATTGTCAAAAAAACCCATACGTTTAACAGAATTTTAAAAAAAAAATCCAAAAAACTACATTATGAAAAAACTAAATTATTAAATTCATATTATACTCAATAATTAAATAATCTAAAATTTATTATTTACTATAATCTCTCTATTTTTTTTACGGGATCTCTCTATTAAAACTACTAAAATTACCAAATTAATCTCTCTATTAAAACTACTCAATCAATTTAACCACTACAAAAAATTACCAAATTACTATTTTATAATTACTAAAAATGAGTAAACTGCCAACAGGAGTGGCAACGAGAGGGCCAACGGGGATGCAAACGGGAGAGCCAACAGGGACGCATATTTTACCTAAAATCTCACTGATAAAGAAACTACGTTGTTTTAGTTTGGGGTTTGATTTCAAACCCAACAATTCTTTTGATTGCTTTGTAACCCATTTCCTCAATTCGCAAATCGCAAGCCTGTCCACCCACATGGCCACTCCACGCACCACTGGCACGATGCTCAGCTTCTTGTGTGGTTGCTTCGTTCTACTACTCGCGTTCGGTAATGTCATAGAACTAACGTTTAATGGATAAATTTGTGGTAAGTGTTTGATCCACTAGGTTATAGCATTTTTTTGCTAGCTTAGGTTCTCTTTGGCAATGTCATGGAACTAGCGTTTAGCGGATATGTTATAGGCAGTAAGCTCGTGGTAAGTGTTTGGTATTATTAATTTATAACATTTTTTCATACGCTACTTAAAGTGGTGTTTGAGCTTATAGCTTATAGTATTTAGTTCTCTCTCATTTGTACTCTTATTTATTTAATTAAATTCCTTATCTGTCTTTCACTAAATAAATATTCTCTCTCATTTTCAAGGATTAATTACAAATGCCCGTTATGTCATTATATGGTTATAAGCTAGTTCAATTGTTAATTTTACCAAACACTTTAAATTTAATTCGTTAGCTTATCACTATCACTATACGCTATCTCATTTGCTATAAGTTAGCTTATCTGCTATTTTTTACCAAACATAGTCGCTACGTTTTTTTTCAAGACGTTACTTGAAGTAGCATTTGAGCTTATAGAGTTTTTTCTTTCGTTTTTATCCTTATTATTTTAATTAAATTCCTCATTTATATTTCATTAAATATTCCCTCTCATTTTGAAATATTGATTACAAATGTCCATTTATTTTATTTTATATTTATAAGCTAGTTTAACCGCTAATTTTACCAAACACTTTACAATTTCATCTGCTAATTTTCCACTATCTCATCCGTTATAAGTTTTTATATCTACTATCCACTAACTTACACTCCCTCCGTTCTGAAACTTAGGTACTTTTGGTTTTTTATTTTAGTCTCAAACGATGGTACTTTTAAAAACGTAATGTACAATTCACCAAATTTTTGCAAATAAGCAAATTATATTTATTGAGTGTTCTAGAGTCCCAAAATAGGAATTATTTATACTCTTTTATTTTGACTTCAGTTATTCCAAAACAGCTACAAATGAGATATTTTAGTACTTGGCTAAAATATGTTAATGATCCTTTAATTTATGTGAAACAAGCCAACAATACCAAAGTTTTGGAAAGTATGGGGGTAACAAGCATATCCTTTAGCGTCTGTTTGGTAGTCAGGATAAGATAGAGACAATATATGATATGAAGTAGAATAGAAATAAGATATGATAGCGATAAGATAACACTATCATTTGTGTAAAAAAAAAAAAGATAACACTATCATATCATGTGTTTGATGTGCAATACTTGATAAGATGTAAAATAATATATGTTATTCGCTTTTTAGGTACACAGATAACATATGTTATTCTATTATATATTTAGATAAGACAATTTTTTAATTTTTAGATTATACAAAAAAAATAAAATTACCCTTATCGTAAAATCATACAGTACTAATATTTTTAATTTTTAATCTAACATCAATTATTTTTTTAATATAAATATATATAAATATTTAATAGATTTAATAAATGTATTATTGTAAGTACTAATATACATATATATATATATATATATATATATATATATATATCTGTGTGTGTGTGTATTTTTATGGTGCAAACCAGGGTATCCACCGCTGAACGCAGTGACTAATCCCCCCGCTGGATTGGAGGCACCTCGAAGGGTAGGACAGCTGGCCTAGAGATTTAAAGCTGCTTCATACCCAAGGCGATGATCGAACCCTCGACACTTGGTTAAGGGAGGATGAACCCCAACCGCTCAATTACACCCCTGGGTTATATATATATATATATATATATATATGTATATATAGATTTAATAAATATATTATTTTCAGTACTAATATATATATATATATTAATAGAAAATATATTTTTATTTTTTATATGTTAAAGTATATTTTAGAAGGATTTAATAAATATATTATATTAAGTACTAATATATACATATATATATATATATATATATATATATATATATATATATTAATAGAAATATATTTTTATTTTTTATATATTAAAATATATTTTAGAAGGATAAAGAATAAAATATTTTCTTATCCTATCCCGCTGAATTATAACTCAGCTTAACTTTAGGATAAAATTTTAACTAGAAAAACATGATAGAATAAGTCACAAGATTAAGTTATCATAACACGTGAGACTCAAAAAACGTTTAATTGCCACAAAATATATATGATTATCATATTTTATCCCTTATCATAACCAGCGAATAAACCTTTATCCCTTTGATAAGGATCCCCATCCCCTTTCCAGATTGTTCAAGTTAAAGAGTTACTCTCTCCTACTTAAAAGAATAATTGGAGAGAAGCTGCGCCCTTATCCTTTGATTTCTTAACCCTACTTGGCACGTGATGAATATTTCGGGTTTTGCAGCGTATGGATAATGGGAATGACAATTGTAACTTTATTTAAAAATAAAATTATCCGTGCAGAACCTTTTTTGGACAATATCCGTACAGGAAATTGTTCACAGTAATTTTATTGTTCATCCTCGTAACTCCCAAGTCTTATCCCCGTAAATTAAGGCAAATGAAGACTCTCTTTAGCAAAAAATAGTAGATATTGGATGAGCTAACGCATATCATACGATCTTATAGCAGATAAGTTAGTTGATAGCGGATAAACTATCGGACGTTGAATAAAGTGTTTGGTAAAATTAACAGAAACATCTTTTTTGGGTATCTACCGCACAGACAGCATGGACTTTTTTTTTCCAACACAAGACTATTAAAATAAAGTCACTGGAAGTAAAAATATATTTAAGCCTTTTTTTATTACCTTTTCTATCACGGACCACAAATTGTAAACGTAATGCAAACATTTTTTATATTTTTTTTTCCAATTCAATTGGATGTTGCGTTAACACTAACGGTGGCTTTAATATAATTCCATAAAGTACCTAAAATAAAAAATCAATTCAGTATAGCCTTATATGCACGTTGGTTATGCACGTCGGTTACAAATGGCATTTGCAGGAATATTATCAAAATAATAAGAATAAAATTGACTAAAAGATGATACACTATAAGTTATAAGCTCAAATGCTATTTGAAATAGCATTTCAAAAATTAGTATAAGCTACTCCAAAAATGATAATCGCTACTACTTGCCAAACACGTCTAATTATTTGCAATCGCTATCCGCTAGTCAAATCCACTTGCCAAATCCACTAGTCAAATCAACTATAAGCTAACAGATTTGACTTGTCAAACAAGCCTAACTTTAAATGAATATAACATAGCGATTATTATAATTTGATTAGGAATTACTCAAAAAATTATTTAAATTTATTCATAAAATATCACAAATGATAGTAATTGCTTAGGTTTTGTTTGGTAAAATAACTGATAGATGATAAACTATAGCAAATAACAGATAGATGATAACTTATAGCAAATAACTGATAGATGATAAGCTAACGGATTGAACTTGCTGGATTCTGGACCGAAAATCAGTGGCATTGGAGTTACCCAATTTTGCAGCAGACTTCGCGTTTTGAGCTGGAGGAGGCGACAAATTTACTGGACATCTTGCATTCGGTGGCCCCAATTCGTGATGTTTTGGATAGCTAGAAGTGTATTCTTGAGCCAAGTAAGGTGCATTCGGTTAAATCAACTTATTCCCAGCTGTTGCAGATCCGAAATTGCGCAGAAACAGTCACGGTTCCTGTTGATTTGTGTGAAGATATTTGGCAAACTGCCGTCCCTTCAAAGATCAACATTTTCAGTTGGAGGTTCTTCTCAAAGGCACTGCCCACGCGTGATTTACTTCTTCAACGTCATGTGATTAGTATCGTTGATGATGTTGTTTGCCAATTATGTTTACAGCACATAGAAGATTCGGAACACTTGTTTTGCTCTTGTGATGTGGCGAAAGGTGTGTGAGCTAAGGTGGGAGTTTGGCTCGGGTTGCAGCACTCACCAGGGTCCAATATAGTGGATCATTTTCATTCTTCCGGGTCAGCTTTTTTCGGAAAAAGATTCACAAATCAAAGTACATTATTTGGTTTGCAACTTGTTGGAGTATATGGCTTGCAAGAAATAACTTGATCTTCAAGTGGGAGGAACCTAATATAAATTCTATTGTTTTGCATATTAAGTGTATTTCTTGGCAATGGTTTATTTATGGGAGGGGTAGACATTCGAATTATTCAGTTGTTTCTTGGTTGCATAATGCCTCTCTTTGTATTAGCAATTTATAATAGTGGTTTTTGAGCACCCCTAGTGCTCACTATCAATAAATCAATTGTTTATCAAAAAGAAAAAAACGGATTGAACTTAGAATTTGTTTGGTAAAAAATAGGCTAAATAGCACTTTTGGTCCTTTATCTTTGCTCCAGATTTCACTTTGGTCATTTATCTTTTTTTTGGTCCGTTTTGGTCCTTTATCTTTCATTTTCGTTTCACTTTGGTCCTTTATCTTTTTTTTGGTCCGTTTTGGTCCTTTATGTTTCATTTTCGTTTCATTTTGGTCCCTCACGTTATTATTTAATTCAATTAAAACATTAAAACAATTAAAACAATTAAAACAAAATTATTTTAAAACAATTAAAACAATATTTTGGTCCCCCACCGTGAACCCCTCCCCCCCCCCACCGTGAACCACCGTCAGCCACCAACAACCACCACCCACCATTCATCATCTTCGACCATTCATATCCCCACCATTAAAACAATATGTGTGTGTGTGAGAATTAAAGAATAGAAATAAAAGGAAGGTACGCGAGAAAGAAGAGAAACAGAGAGAAAGGAGAGAAAAGGAAAAAAGAAGAGAAAAGAATGGGTGAAGGAGAAGAAGAGGAAAAACGAAGTCCAAAGGCTCATCAAAACGACTTCCTTCCAACACGAAAAAGGTTCAGCATTACTTCCTCTTCGATTTGGTACCAACATCATCATCATCAACTCACTCTACACAAATTCACCATTTTCGAATATTGTGAAGAAATGAGGAATGTTGAGTTTCTTGGCTCATTCTTGTCTTGAAAGCTTAGGGATATGTCATTGAGTGATTGATTGCAAGCTTGGAGTGAAGAAATTAGAGTTTGGTTGGGTTAAGGTGAGTGGAACAAAAATTGGGGTTTATGTGTGAATAGTGATTTGAGGTTGAAAATGATGAATAGTGGGGGGGGGGAGGGGTTCACGGTGGGGGACCGAAATATTGTTTTAATTGTTTTAAAATAATTTTGTTTTAATTGTTTTAATGTTTTAATTGAATTAAATAATAACGTGAGGGACCAAAATGAAACGAAAATGAAACAAAAAGGACCAAAACGGACTAAAAAAAAGATAAATGACCAAAGTGAAATGAAAATGAAAGATAAAGGACCAAAACGGACAAAAAAAAGATAAATGACCAAAGTGAAGTCTGTAGCAAAGATAAAGGACCAAAAGTGCTATTTAGCCTAAAAAATATAGTTGATACCGAAGTGAATGAGTAAATAATAAAAATAGGGGATAAGCTAAGGAATAACTGTTCAAAATTCAAATAAACGTAGGTGATAGCAAATCCTGAGACTTGGCACGTGATGAATATTTTGGGTTTCGTAGCGTTATGATGGACATGAATGAGTCATGTTTGGCGTTGCGTTTAGCATCCCTGTGCGGTGGGAGTGATAATTATAATTTAATTCAAAAATTAAATCATTCTTCCAGTAACTTGTTACCAACTAAATAGTACAGTTTGCACTTAAAAGCACTTGTATGATGATTATTGTCTTTCAATTTAACAAAAGTCCTGAGTCATATCAGTTTTGTCGCTAGTTATAGTATTATTCAACTCAAGATTTTTTTTTGAAGCAATAAAACTCATGCCAAAATCCTCAAATCATTATGTATTCAACTCAAGATTTTTTTTGAAGCAAGATATTAGTCAGAGAATACCTTATGTATAAAAAAAAACATTACTCGACTTGCACCGTAATGCTCGTGTTCCACAAATCCTCAAAATTTTATTGTAAATTAACCCCCGCGTGCAAATATAATATATTAAGAAAAAGTGTGCTAAGAAAATATCTACATTAATCTATTTATAAGCTCGTGAAATATAATTCTAAGTAGGTACTTCAGTTGGCGAGTTAAAAAATATCGAAAGAGTGTACCAAAAAAGTGCAAGAAAAAAGTATCGAGTTCAAACCCCAGAAACTAACATTCCTCCACCCTACTAACATTGCTTATAAGCCCAATTATGACTATCATACTTGGATGACTCAGATCACTTTGGAAATGGATTGGCTCAATCACTTTGGTCCATATCCACAGTATACAAGCCCAATTATGACTATCATACTTGGATGACTCAGATCAATTATATCAATCCGACGGCTCACGATTCCCTATAAATACTGGCACAAATTCTCATTAATAGGTACATTCTCATTCCTAGAATATTACTACTCTCTCATTTGACTTGGACGTCGGAATGGTTTCGCAGGTGCCCCATCCGAAGAGACCTACCAACAACTGTCACCGCAGCCCTCCGGTTGCCGAACAATCCCCATGCCCAAATTATTACCGCCTTATGCAGCAGCAGCAACAACACTATATATAATCATGTAACTGAAGTTCCAAATACACAACACAAACATCACAAAACTCAACCCAAAAAAGAAACAATGAAGAGCACTACATTTCAATTCCTTCCACTATGCTTCCTTTCTCTACTGTTACTGATCAACACACAACCACTTCAAGGAGCTAAACCAGAACCAGTAGTAGACAAACAGGGAAAGCCTCTAAAACCAGGAGTAGGTTACTACGTATGGCCACTTTGGGCCGACAAGGGTGGTCTTACATTAGGCCAAACAAGAAACAAAACATGTCCACTTGATGTAATCCGAAACCCTGAAGCCATTGGAGATCCAGTGTCCTTCACTGCACCAGATCTTAAGTACGTTACAACGCTCACTGATCTCACCGTTGATATCCCTAAATCGAAAAGTCCTTGCAAGGAATCAAAAGTGTGGAGACTTTTGAAGGTTGGTTCAGGATTCTGGTTTGTGAGTACTGGTGGTGTTCCTGGGGATTTAGTTAGTAAGTTTAAGATTGAGAGACTTGAAGGTGAACATGCTTATGATATTTATAGCTTTAAGTTTTGTCCTTCTGTTCCTGGTGTTCTTTGTGCTCCTGTTGGCACTTTTGTAGATTTTGATGGTACTAAAGTTATGGCTGTTGGTGATGGTATTGAACCTTACTATGTTAGGTTTCAGAAGGCTTCAAGTCATTCTCAAAAGAACTCGGATTTGAGCAGTGTGTGAATTAGGAAGTTTTTAATTTTGCTTAATGTAGTGAACTTTGTAATAAGCCCACTAAAGGGCATTCTTGTAGTGTGTTGTGTGTCTAGTGAGAAAGAGTTACTAGAAAGTCTCTCTACACAAAAAGAGGGTTTGTTTCTGTTTTATGATCTGCCTAAGTTTCTTTTTTATGTTAAAGGGAAATGAAATTGTCTTTTACTTCTTATTTCAAGTTTCAACCGTCTCCAGTTCCTCTGTTTCCTTTTTCCTCAAGACACTTTATTCGAGAATTCAAGTGTGAGTGGTTAGTACTGCGTCGACTAGGAATGAGTTAAATAAAAGGGATATAAGATAGGGAATCCATATACCCAACACATTGGTTAGTCCCACAAAGAGACTTGAACGCCACATCTTCACAGTGGCGGACACAGGACCCTGGGTCAGGGGTACAAAATTTGTTAAACACACACATCACTAAAAATATAATAAAACTAATATTTTAACAGGTTCACAACTTGTATTGCACTATACCAACACAAATTAAATAACACTAATAAGTTCATAAATACAAATTAAATAGCACGAAAAAAATCAACATATTCACAAAATACAAAACAAGTTCAAATTAAATAGACTAACATAATCAAATAAATTAAATAGTACTAACACAAAATACAAGTTAATTAAATAGTACTAACAAAAATTATCAATTAAATAGCATTAACAAAATCAAAATTATGATAAGAAGAACAAGAACAAGAACTGATTCAAGGAGAGATAAAAAACTTTTTTTTTAAATAAATATGTGAGACTATGGTATATTAGAATGGTGCAAAACTAGTAACTTTGGTGCAAAATTAAGAACTTAGGTGCAAAAGATATTTTTTAGAGGTGCAAAAACATTTTTTCCTAAGGCGTCGGTGCTAATTTTATTTTTCCGGGCGGATTCTCCTGAACCCCCTGGAATACATGCAGGTCCGCCACTGCACTTACACCCAAAACCTTAAGACAATGGTATATGAGCCTCCTCTCTTATATACGTCATTTTGCTCGCAACAACTTGTTTCCAATTTGTGAATAATTATCAACTTTTCTGTAAGCATTATATCTTTTGAAAATTCAGACAAATCTTGGCCGCTTGTTCTATCATTGCGGCTGTAGTTCTTTTAGAAAAATTTTCTGAAGAAAGATAGGTTGTCAAAACCAGACAGGCGGTTCAATCGGTTGAACTAGGAACCAGACCCCTAACCGATCCAATTGAACCTGGAAACCGCCTTACATGATAATCGGTTAAAAATCGGGAACCGAAAAGGAAACCGGCCAATAACTAGGAACCAGACAGAAAACCAGATTTAAGCTATTTTTCTTTAAAAATGGTGTATTATTGATTTTTGAAAAAAAAATGATAAATGATGTTGATTTTTGGTATGTGGGATACTAAATCAAAAATTGAAAGAATAAATATGTACATTAATATTATTATGAGAGTACTTGTTGATGGGAATCTAATTGATTCCATATGATTGAAAGGATCTAACCAAGTGTATTTTGAATCAAGAATGACAAATAAGATAAAAGAGAGAGGGGAAAAGAACATACAAAGTGGATTAGGCAAGAAGATGGAGAAATCGCCACATCCAAGAGGATGATAAGATCAAGGTAGAATCACCACAAGAGTAAGAGGCTCTTGATAAGATTCAAGTTTGGTTCTAGAAAGAACCCTAGAGAAGCATTCTCTAAACTCACACCAATGTGTTTTCTATTTCATCCGAGTTGTGAAATTGGGTTACAAAAATTCCTTAAATACCTAGGGTTGTGCCTAAGATACACACTAACACACCTTACACACCATGGTGCCTATGCCAAAAGTGCATACACACAAACACCAAAAATTCTTTAATGTCAATATAAACTAAAATAAAATCCTCTTAAAATAAAATAAACTTCATTCTAATTTAAATAAATCAGTTTCTTTTAATGCTCTTGCGGTCCACATCATTCCCTCCTTCTTGAAGAAATTCGACCTCGAATTTGATCTCCATTGTATCCCTCACTTTGTGACAGCACTTCCATTGTAACCTACATAAATAAAGAAATCAAATTAATTCCAACATACCCCCGGGGTCAAATGGAAATTGGGAAAAATCAACACACGTGACAAGTATAAACAACACCCAACACCATGAAAAGGTAATCTTTGAAATAGCAACATGACAATTTTTTTTAAAATTAGCCCACATAGATTCATTCACGATAAATGTCTTGGTATTGTCAACCCTTTTTAAAATTTCAACACATTGACCTTGTATCAAAGATGGAGTAAGAAAATCAACATCACAATGACTATAGGGAGCACACAAGACACGACTTGGAGACAATATATTTTGTAAAATCTCTTCTCCCATTTCAAACAAAGGCAAAAGATACAAGTTAGACCTTCCCATCATCAAATTTGTAAAATATTTAAGCACATGAGAAAAATTAAGCAATGCAATAAACATGTCATCCAACATGAATTTAGAAAATTTAAATGATTTGACACTTTTGTAAGAAATCAAATCAAAAGAAACTTCCCTTGAATCAACTTCTTCAAACGAGTGGACTTCTTTGGAAACTTGCAAGTTAGGAGTGGCACCATAAGGCACCAAACCATGGGGCATCTCTCTTGAATCCCTATGCATTCTCAAAAATAGATCAACAACACTAGAGAAATTGTTAGCATAAGAAGGCAAACAATTAGATGGAACTTCGAGTTTAAGCGTGGGTCTTACCAACAATGCTCTATTGACCTCAAACCCCCAATTTAAGATATTTTTACTCTTCCCCGCCTCTTTCTTTCCATTCCTTTTATTTTCTCTCTTTTCTTCTCTTTTACTACATTCCTTTTCATTTTCTTTCAACTCTTGTTTTTCTTTTCCTATTTTAAGTTTCAAAGCCAACATGTCTTCTTTAGCCTTCTTTGGACTAAGAGGGTGGAGAGTAAATTTAATTTTATTGTGAGAAAAAGTGTATATATTGAATTCACCATCATGAATAACTTTCCTATCAAATTGCCAAGGTCTACCTAGCAATATGTGGCTAGCCTCCATGGGTGCCACATCACATAAAACCTCATCACAATATTTATTAATGGAAAATGATATCTTGACTTGTCTATTTATCTCTACTTCTCCATGATCACTTAACCATTGCACTTTATATGGACTAGGATGTGGAGTAGTTTCAAGATTGAGCTTTGACACTAACCTAGTACTTGCAACATTTGCACAACTACCTCCATCAACTATCAAAGAACATACATTTCCTAGAATGAGACACCTAATTTGGAAAATGTTATTTCTTTGTGAATCATTCTCATTTTTATCATAGGCTCCAACAAAATTATTAACCATGAACAAATCTCGCTCTTGAGGATTTTCTTTACATTCATTCTCATGTGAACTAATGCACCCATTTTTCCTTAGCACCATAAGTCTCTTAGTTGGGCAATTTAATGCAATATGCCCATACTCTAAACATTTGAAACATTTCATGTTCTTTAACTTAGGGTTTAAAGAAGAAGAGTTAGAATTTGTACCTTTTCCTTTAGATGTTGCAACATCATGTCTTTTGGGTGGAGACCCCTCCTTCTTGGAATTGTTCTTCCATCTTGAAGAGTGGTAATTTGAAGGGGATTTCTTACAGGTCTTTTTTATTTGCAACTGTCTTTCCACCTTAACGGCTTGGTGGACAATATCTTCAATTGTTACAACACGGTGACGCTCAACTTCCTCCACTATATCTTCATTTAGACCATCAAGAAACCTATCCATGGTATCCTCAAAATTCTCCTCCACATTAGCTCTAGTCATAGCCACCTCTAACTTCTCAAAGTACTCATTAACACTTTTACTTCCTTGAGTAAGCCTATGCAATATGTCACACGAATTCTTATGAGTATGAGAAGGAACATGCCTCCTCCTCATCATGGCCTTCAAATCCTTCCATTTTTCTATAGGCTCAAGTTCACAATTCCTCCTAAGCTTTTTTTCTTGATCCCACCAAATAAGTGCATAATCTCTAAACTCCAACACAACCAACTTCAACATTTGCTCTTCACTAACATCATAACAAGAGAAAATTTGTTCTACTTGAAGCTCCCAATCAAGATATGCTTCGGGGTCACTCTTCCCATGAAACATTGGAATGCTCACTTTTTCTTTCAACTCATTTTCTCTCAAATAATCTCTATGATTTCTCTCTTTTTCTCTATCTCTTCTCTCATAGCTTCTTTCTTTTTTATACTTTTTATGCCTTTCTCTCACATTCTCTTCATACCTCTCATGCATCTTCCGAATCAAATCACCAACCTTATACTTCTTAAGAGTTTTTGCAACACATTCTTTTTTATAGTCCAAACCTCTATTCATGATTCCAACAAGCTAACAAGTACCAAATGATCAAATAAATAACAAGAACAAAAGTCCTCACCACTCACTAAGTGTTTACGCTCAAGAAATGTATCACTCGTGTATATCACTCAATTATGGCTTTTTCTATAATGTTCACTCTAGCCTTTTTCCACTCCCTAATGCAACCCTTCAAGTTCTTAAAACAAACCAAACAAGTCTAAATCAAGTTTGTGGAAAACCTCTACACAATTGTGACAAAACACGCAAGAAAGTTATCATTCAAGAGGTCAACAAAGACAAGAGAAACTTCAAAGACAAAACTAAGGAATTTAAAAGACACGAAAGCAAGAAGAAAAAAAAAAGGCAAAGGAAGACACACTCAAATAGATAAACAAGGAGACGACTCAAAAGAAAGAATAAAACTAAATGACTAAGTGGTTCAAATATGTGGAAGGTAAAAAAAACAACTAGCAATGTTTAATGGAAGCAACAAAGATGCAAAAATGATTGATGTATCAAAATGAACAATTCTGGATTTTTTTTTGTATATGCCCTTTTTTTAAGTGCTTTTTTGCATGATCACTTTTTTTTACGGCACTTTTCTTTTCAGTTTTTTTTGCATATTTGAATTTCTCTTTTTTTTTTCTAATCAATTTAGGCTTTTGAATTTCCAGAATCGAACATGTATAAAAGAAATAACATCAAAAACAAATTTGCAATTAGATTCAAGATCAAATAGCCTCAAGTGATGAAGATGAGTGACAAACAATAAGAACTTGCGCAGAAATTTCCAGAAACAGGGATTTCGAAATTTCAGCAAAGTTCAAGCTAATAATCAAGGAGCAAACCTTCCAACACGTACTAAAGACACATGAGAGTACTTGTTATCAATGAGAATATAAAAAAAAAAAAAACTGGGATAATTTCTAATAATTGGATTAAACTAGAACAAAAAAAGGAACGCGGAAAAAAAAAGTGCAGAATTTTTGAATGTTTTTTTTTACTTGATTCAAGGACATATTAACACTTGATAATAGCTCTGAATACCACTTGATGGGAATCTAATTGATTCCATATGATTGAAATGATCTAACCAAGTGTATTTTGATTCAAGAATGACAAATAAGATAAAAGAGAGAGGGGAAAAGAACATACAAAGTGGATTAGGCAAGAAGATGGAGAAATCGCCACATCCAAGAGGATGATAAGATCAAGGTAGAATCACCACAAGAGTAAGAGGCTCTTGATAAGATTCAAGTTTGGTTCTAGAAAGAACCCTAGAGAAGCATTCTCTAAACTCACACCAATGTGTTTTCTATTTCATCCGAGTTGTGAAATTGGGTTACAAAAATTTCTTAAATACCTAGGGTTGTGCCTAAGCTACACACTAACACACCTTACACACCATGGTGCCTATGCCAAAAGTGCATACACACAAACACCAAAAATTCTTTAATGTCAATATAAACTAAAATAAAATCCTCTTAAAATAAAATAAACTTCATTCTAATTTAAATAAATCAGTTTCTTTTAATGCTCTTGCGGTCCACATCACTTGTATCGTGGTATCTATGATTATTGAATATTATAATGTCATTGTGTCATATTATATATATATATATATATTTTGTTTTTTATCTTCTATATATCGTAAAAAATATATTAAATAATCTATTTAATTAATTTTGGTTCGACTCCCAATTCAACCGGTTGAACCCCAAGAACCCTGAACCGCTGCTTTTTCTGGTTTAATGTCCGGTTCGATTTTGATTACCTATGAAATAGAAAGGGTTGATAAGCACAAGTTTTTTTTGGGGATATTTGATTTTATAAAAGTTATTAGTGGTAGTGGCCTGATATTTATGAACACATGTGATTTCCGGAAAAAATAAGATTTGGACTTAAATTTGAGAGTTATGGGGGGTTGTTGAGGATTTTCAGAATAAGAAATCTAAGAACACCAAATAAGAGACACGATTAGGGAATGAAAACAACATATTTGCGCCCAAGCATAACGCATTTATCACGGCTTGATTTTGTGATAGATCGCCCAAGTGCATGATTAATGCACCTAAGCACACGATGATTTTGTGATAAAAAATATTATTTCCTAATTAAAAAAATCTATGTGGCAGTTAAACGTGGCATGCCATGCAGTCTCAAGTTTGACCAATTTTGACAGGAGAAAGTATTTTAGAAATTAGAATAATAAGGGGACCAAAATCGTTTAAAAAAAACTTAGAGGACAAAAGTTGTTGATGAGTTATTATAGAAGACCAAAAGTGCAATTAAATTAAATATCTATTGAACAACATCTAAGGGCTTGGTTAATTTGTTTTTATTTTTATTTTTTTGTTTTTGAAAAACACACACTTATACACATAGCCAAAGAGATAATATCCAAAATGAAAATCAACGGTGAAAAAATAATAATTAGTTTATAACATCTTTAAGTTCAGCTATTTCATCTTTACATATTTATTAGGCTAAATTATAGTTTTGGTCCCCCTATTTTCAAAAATTCAGACATTTAGTCCCCCTATTTTAAAACTCAGACATTTAGTCCCCTAATTTTAAAAAATCAAAGACATTTAGTCGCAAGAGGAATTTTCAGTTTTTTATGGCTAATAATCAAAGACATTTGGTCCCTCAATTTTAAAAAATCAAAGACATTTAGTCCCCCAATTTTAAAAAATCAAAGACATTTGTTCCCTCTTTGGACTAAATGTATTTGAGTTTTTAAAATTGGGGGACCAAATGTCTGAGTTTTAAAATAAGGGGACCAAATGTCTGAATTTTTAAAAATAGGGGGACCAAAACTATAATTTTGCCTATTTATTATTTTAAATTTGTAGAAAAGTTTGACTTTTTCAATTAATGTAGTAAATTTCAACAATTAGTTTATAACTATATTGGCAGACATTTATATCCTATAAAAAAAGATTCATTAGTCATAATTTTTTTATCAAATTATATAAAATACTATCCATTATTTGGTTATTTTTCCATTTAAGTAATATACTAGATAAATATTCTACTCCTATTTTTATAAAATGCAAAATATTTTATAAGCATTTTCATTAGCATATAAATAATATAAAAAAAGAAATGAAAGAGATAATAAATAATATTGTTAGAAACTTTCTTTTGAATAAGGGTATTTAAAAATAATTTTTTTATTTGTTAATAAAATCACATATACTAAATTTATATTTTGTATTGGATTGGAAGTGGTTTGTGAGACCATCATTTTTATAGTTTTTTGACCATAAATCTGTAAAATAAAACTCTTTTTTTGGCGTACATAAAATAAAACGCTTTTGATTAGCTATTTAGAGTTAAAGTAATTTAATCACATGGACTATAAATAACATTAGGATATAATTTACGTGTCACGTATTTTTTCAACAAAGTAGCAAACCATAATTGATGGCCTAATGCCACCTATTTTATAGTCAGTGAATTAAGTTTCAATTAATAGTAAATGTTAATATTTGTGATTATTTATATCTCATAAAATTAGATATAGAAAAAGAAAAAAGTTGTTAATATATAAATCTATATATAAACAAAATTAATATTATATCAAATATAAAAACATTTTTCTTATATTTTGAAACAACGATGTATACCGTGCATGGCACGGGTTATTCATACTAGTAATAACATATTTGAAAATGTTTTTTTGCCGGCAAACATATTAGAAAATACTAAAATCAACACCGTAACATTTTCACTATTTCTAAATATGAAAATTCTTTGGTTATGTATATCATCTCACTTTGTATATTAGCTCTTAAACTAAATGTACCGGTATGTGTATCTGATTAAAAACACAAAATAAAACCTAACATTTCCTAAGGAAATAGGTTATTTATGAAAATAAAAGATTGGATTACTGAAAAAAAAACCGAGTTATTATATTGAAATATTAAAATTAAGAGTAAACTCTCAATTTAGTCTCTAAACAACCACCATCTCTCCTGTTTGATTCTTAATCAATACAAATATAAATAGTCGTTAAACTATTCTATATTCATCAATTTGGTCCCTCAATTATTTTTTAAATAAGAGAGATGGTGGATAGTTTATGGATTAAATTGATGAATTTCGAATAATTTAAAAATTATTTATTATATTTTTATAGTTTAGAGACTAAATTAAAGAGAGTGTGATAGTTGAGGGACCAATACGAGGATTTAGGGCCTGATTGTTACGGATTAAAAAATAAGTGATTTTGTTAAATAATTTAGAGATTTATTTTTTAAACATTTTTAAGTAAATGAGAAGTTTTTTGTGTTTGTGTATCATACTGAAAATCACTTATTTTAAAAAAATCATTCTTAAAAAAAATAATTTTTATGAGAAACTACTCAAAACAATTTCTCATATGAATCAATTTTTAGTTATTTTCAGCTTCTAATTTTTTTTCAGAATCCGTAACAAACGGACATCATATCGTCATAAATAATTAGTATTTTTTATGAATAAGTGAGATTTTTTAAAAAAAAAATAAAAAACCGTAACAACGGGCTGTTACTCTAAAATTAAAAAAGTCATATAGATGTGTTTTTCCTCCCCTAGTTCGGCGGTGGTTTATGATACTAAGGGAAATCCTTAGTATTTTATACTAAACCATAATCAGCCGTTGGATGCTTCTTGTTTTAATGAAATATGATCTAAGGGCTGTCATTTAAAGAGGGCATTTTTGGCATTTTACCCCTGATTTTGATCACGTGTATTCAAGTTCAGGTTGTTCACGATCTTCACGTACGCAACGCAACGCAACAGAGACGCCGGCAACCGTTCATCAACACTCCGCCGTTGATTTCATCCTTGCTCGCCGCCGTCCATTAACAGAGACGTTGTTGTTCTCCACGACGCAACGCAACAACTCCGACAACCGTTCATCAACACTCCGTCAACCGTTTATCAACCGTCGCCGCCATTGATTTCGTCCTTGCTCGTCGCCGTTCATCAACAGAGACGTTGTTGTTCTGTGCTTGAATTGAATTTCTAATGAAGACGCTGAGATTTATGCTATTAACCACTGTTGCACTATTCTGTGGTTAGTGGCCACTAACCACAATATAGCGCAACAGTGGTTAATAGCAGAAATCTCAATGTCTTCTATGTAATTGAAACAAATTGGGGGTTAATAGCAAAAATCTCAATTTCAATTATAATTTATAATTATTCATTAGAATAGTACATTAGAATATTATGATTAAGAGTAAATTATAATCCTTACCAATGTTATGCACATCTGTGGTAAGTGGCAATAACCACAAATTAGTACCCTAATGGTTAGTGGCCATTAACCACAGATATGCATAACTGTGGTTAGTGGCCACTAACCACAGAATAGTGCAACAGTGGTTAATAGCATAAATTCAATTTCTTCATTAGAAATTCATTTCTTCTAGAATTAATTTGGGATAAATTTAGTAGTATCTTAAATAAATTCCATACACTAGCCAAAGTAATTACATAGAAGTTCAATTTCTTCATTCATCTACAATTTCAAATACATAGAAGTTCTAATTTTCCTATCTTTTCCATCTCGTTGTTGTGGCATTTGTGGATCATGGCAATTTTCAAAAACAAGTAATAACCACAATTGTACTATTATGTGGTTAGTGGCCACTAACCACTGTCAAGCAATTCTGTGGTTAGTGGCCACTAACCAGTGTTGTGCATATGTGTGGTTAATGTACAAAACAATTCTGTGGTTAGTGGTCAATTCTGTGGTTCACAGAATGACAGATTCGTGCGCAGGAACTTAGGAAGAGATGAAGAGGGTGGGTGAATTCAGGGAGGCGCAGGTGGTGGTCGTTGTCGCCTCGTCGGAAATGGACATAGGGAGGGTGTGAACTGTGAAGAGATTTGAAGAGGGAGGGTGAGGGTTTGTTCGAATCGTGCGCAGGTGGTGGCGGAGGGATGGTGGGCGGCGTCGCAGATGGTGGTAGGGATAGTGGGCGACGCAGATGGCGGAGGGATGGTGGACGACGCAGATGGCGGCGTCACTGTGTCTGTGTGTGTGAGTGGGGAAGTTACTAATCTACCCCTTTAGTATTTGTTACTAAGCTTTTGGCTTAGTATCCTAAATCAGTCTCCCCTAGTTCCTCCCCTAGAAAAATAAGCGCATCTGATTGAAGGTGCAAAAGCAGATGAAAAAAGCTGAGTAAACAAAGCTTTAGATCAATTCAACTCTGAATATTGTTGGCTAGCTATGGCCTCCACCAAGTCACTCATTCTTTTCCTCTTCATACAATCTTTCTTCTCGCTCTTGCCCTTATCAATCGCTCAATCACCATCCTCTGGGTATCAAGTTTCTATTCCCCCAAACCCTAATTTTACTTCACTTTCTCTAATCGCGTTTCGATTGCCTCAATTATGCTGACCTTGTTTTTTGAATGTGGCTTCTCTAGGTCTTCCGAAGGGTACACGATTTATGGTCGAGTGAGGATCCCTAGTATGTTCTCACTTTCTATCGTCATATCATTTACTATCTGATTTACTTTTTTTTTTATTAATTTGTATCTCAATATGTTTAATGTGAGTTCATACATGATTTGGATTAACAAAAGTAATTGAACTTCGATCTGTAAATGAAGCTTAATACACGATAGGAAAGTACAGGTTTAGATTTAGCATCAAAATTGGTTTTGAAATCTTGATGGGACTGGTCATGGTATTTGTGTAATTAGTCGGTTTAAGTTGTTCACGTGGTTTTTTGAATTTACCAGGTTTGAGCGTGCTCATAAGTTATCTAGTTTAAACTTTAAAGCCTTGACATGTTATATTTTGTATTTTGATTTTAAATATTTAGAATTTAGGCCAAAACAATATCTTGAATGTTAGAATATTTGTCAATTATGTTTTCATGCTCCGTTTTATCCATGCCTTCTGTACTGCCTTATTTCTATGCTCTTTTGTCAACAAATTAAGAGTCTATTTGGTTTCTATTTCCTTTTTTAACTACAAAAAAAAAAATCACCACTTTGGTTTCACTTTATTTCCCGAATTCAAGATTTATACAGGAAATAGTGTCTCTTACCCTTGAACAGGTTCATCTGGTGGTGTTAGTTTTGTTAAGCTTAGCAAGGTATTAGGGGAGTTGATGGTTTAGTTATCAGGGGGTTGAAATGTCAAAACGTTTTCGTTTCTTATCCATAATGCAAGCTGCCTGTTGCAGATTTGTTCTCCAATAGTATTAGTGCATGGATTTGCTATTAGTATTGGTTGTATAACATATCAGTGGATCTTTTTGGCAGGTGGTTTTGGAACAAAAGAATATAGTCTTCCCGGAAAAGCTTCAAATGTCAAAGTCATACTCAATGGTGGTCAAAGGGTTACTTTTCTGAGGCCTGATGGATATTTCTCATTGTATCCTTTGATTTACAACTTCATTTCCACCCCAGTTTGGTGTGCATAATGACACTCTTGGGAATATTAGACCCTATTAAATTCTATATTTTCTCATGTTTTTGTTCTTGCTTATAGGAAGTTATAGTTCATTCTTGTCAATCATTGTTGAGAAACGATATAGTTCCTTAACATGTACGCTTTAAGCCACAATGTGCCTGCAGGGACTCATTTAATTGAAGTGGATGCAATGGGCTATTTCTTTTCCCCGGTGGGTACTAACTTTGGAAATTACATCTCTAACTTTTCCCTAATTTTTTTTGCTACACATGCTCAAGTATTAAACTCTCGTGTTCATAAAATAAAAAGGTACGAGTTGATGTCAGTGCCAGAAACCCTGGCAAAATTCAGGCAGCACTTACAGAAACTAGGAGGGGGCTCAGTGAGTTTGTCTTAGAGCCATTAAAGGAGGAACAGTATTACGAGGTTAGTTTAGACAACAATTTTCCTGTTTCATTACTTAAGACTATTGTATCAATGTCCGTTATCTTGTTTTGTTACAGATTAGGGAGCCATTCAATATTATGAACATTGTGAAAAGTCCAATGGGTCTGATGATGGGATTTATGCTGATTGTTGTCTTTGTCATGCCCAAATTAATGGAGAACATGGGTATGCCTCTTAAAATTTATCTATGAACTTCTGTCATTTCATTCGGAATCTATCTCTTTTGCATGTCTGGATGGATGTACTTACTTTAAAAGGATGAAACATTTGCTTATTTCCTTCAGTAGAATTTTGAGACTAGCCTTATCCCATAGCAGCAATTGTTGTTTCAAAGCATGCATCAATATATTAAAGTCAAGTTAAAATATCTGACGCGCCTCCTATCTTTCTTCTCCTCTCTCCATCATCCAAGAAAACATTCTTCTTCTAATATGCTCTAACAAATAAGTCCCATTTGAAATACTTTGCAGTTCTCCATAAGCTGTGTGTTTTCTTGTGTGGACACATTATGCATATTAAAAAATCCCAACCATTAATTATGTATTTTGTCTCTTTTGATCTTCACGGAATTCATTCAGTGTGAAGGATAAGAAATTTTTAACATCATTTGCCATGTATTTTGTCTCTTTAGGATTAAGCTCATTGTTTCTGCATGTTAGTCAAACATACAAGTTTATCAACAAAAACTTTATAAGTTGCTAATTAATCCCAGTTAGCCAAAACTCGGAAAAATGATGAAAGTCTTGAATTTTGAAAATGTTATTCAACTTTACATTTAGTGTCTGTATAGCTGTAATTTTCTTTACTTGTTAGATTGATAATCTTCTCTTTCTTTTTCCTTTGGGGGAGGGTCGCTTTTTTTTCCCTGGTGAAGTAATTCTCATTGTCTAAAAATTATTCTTGGCCTATCAAATCCAATTTTGGTTCCTTAGTTTGATGATAACCACTTCTTTGTCCAGTATACTTTTACATTTCTGAGTTACAAGTGTCTCTGTTCGTGTATGCTTTCTTCTTGTTCCATACTTTTGTGTTATGGATTGGCATCCATCCCGAAACAATCTGCTGAATCACATTTGTTTTATATTGTATAGAAGCACATTATTACGCCTACTATTTGCATAATTTGTGCTGATGGCTTCACTATACTGTGGTTGAAACAGATCCAGAAGAAATGAGACGTGCACAAGAAGAAATGAGAAGTCAAGGAGTTCCATCTTTATCTAGCCTGTTGCCCAGTGCTGCAAGAAGCAACTAGGTGTTTAGGTAATGAGAAACCGGTGATTAAGTTGGTTTCCCTGAGCAGATGATGATGAAATATTACATTACAATCAGAGAATTTCGTTACAAATATTGGTACTGAGGGAAATCTTCGATTATTTACGTTGTGAAATAGTTGAACTTGAAATTTCTGATAGAGATCTTAGTATGTTTAATTTGAACAGTCAGGATTAGGGTTCCATGTAACTGTGCCAACTTTCTCTAAATGTTGATAATCATAATTCATACACCACAAGTATGGATAATATTTTTTTTGGTTTACTCGCAGAAACTGTCTTATTTCTTCATTTGGTCTTTTTGTTTGAAAAAGAATTGATTTATGGTCTGTTTTGGCTGCATTGCACTGGTTATATTCTATTCTTCAAATTGGCCCTGTATTTTATGCTCCTGCATCCCTGTTTCATAGTTATATATCGCTATAATATGAATATAACTACCCTACTTTCTAAGTTCAATTTGTTAAAACTTATAACTAAAGGTAGGAGCAGGACAATTTGAGTTTGCAATGTCCACGGATATTTGGATTTCTGAAATTCCCACATTACTGAAAGAATAACTAAAAATTGACATATCGAAGTCATTGGAAATACTTGATAACTTCGGCAACGTATTACTCCCGTTCAAATTTTTTTTTGGAAAAACTTGTGAGTTCCTTTATAGATGTGGTTGGTGCTATTTTCCAATCACAGCATGACACGTGGTTGGAAAACAGCACCAACCACACCTATGGACCGCTAAACTTTCTCCTTTTTTTACTACCCAAAAAAATAATTAATTCATATTTATAAGAAATAATGTAGTTTTTAGTTAATTGAGTAACTAATGTATCTGGTCTATAATATAGATTAGATACATTAGTTATTCAATAAACTAAAGAGTTTCTTATGAAATGGACCAGTGAAAAATTGCATTGTTTTATGCCACATATTTAGGACACACTTGATACGAAGGCATCCATAATTCTCAGTACCAAGGTACCGAACAATAATGGAGTGCAGAAAAAAATAAAATGCAGAAGAGTTTAGGGGGAGTTTACCTTGCGAAGACAGAGAAGAGAGGAGAGATGTTTATCGTGGTGGTTGCAAGGAGAGGAACACGTTAGTGATGGCCCTGATGGGGGAGAGGGAGAGGGAGAGGGAGAGAGGGAAACGTGAGAGAGGGGAGGTGTGAGAATGAGAGAACGGGAGTGTGAGAAGGAAGAAGGAAGTAGAAGGGGTGGAAGGGAAAGGCTATTTTAGAGTTTTTAAAATGTTTGGGAAGTGCATTGTAAAAAAATATAATTTGGGATGTGAAGAAGTAGATGGGGGTGTCATAAGAATTAGCCTAATCCAATTCGAATGTAGAGTTACATGCTACTTTATGTTTTTGTCTATAATAAAAAGGCCATACTTCCTACAACCCCAGCTACTTATTAAACACCCCCAAACCCTATGAAAAGACCCAAATGTCATTAATAAAACGTGCACACCCTTTTTTTTGGGAATACAAAGGTTTGGAAGTTTACTTCCGAACGAACCGGTTCGGAAGTTTATTCTATACCAAACCCCCACTAGCAGTCACCCCCATTTGCATGATTTTAACAAGTACGAAATTAAACTTTCGAACCAATTCGGAAGTTTAGTTCAGTACCTATTAAAATGCAGCATGGGGGTTTGGAAGCGCGTTTCATGTGAGGGTATTTTGGAAATATTTAAAGGTTGGGAGCGTCCAATGAGTAGAGGGGTTGTATAGGAAGTATGTGCGTCGTAGAAACCAATAAAATCCGAGACAATAAAACCATCGTGGGCCATATTGAGACTGCCAAACCAATCCTCTCCTTCAATTCGACAATTTTATTTGACTCGGTTCAGCTCGTCCGAGTGAACTCGCTGGCGCAACGTTCATTGTCGAATGTTGATAACGCGATTGTGAGGGGCAAAAGAGGTGCAATTTCAGATGCCAGCAATGGCTACTCTCTCTCTTCTGAAATGCTGCAGACCCTTTTCCCCCATGCTTTTCCCTCACTCGGCTCGAGCCATTTTCCCCAGCACCCGCGCCGCCGTCTTCAGGAGAAAGAAGCTGCCTTCTTTTTGCGCCGTCTCGTCCTCTCAGCCGTATACGGCGGAGCATAATTGCGACGGTAGTGAGAGTTTCCTTTCAAAGAGTCCATCGCCGGAGGTGTGGCTGCACAATACAATGAGTAAAAAGAAGGAGCTTTTCAAATCCAAAGTGGAGTGGAAAGTAGGAATGTATGTGTGTGGCGTCACTGCTTATGATCTCAGTCATATTGGACATGCTCGTGTATACGTCAATTTCGACCTTCTTTATAGGTTCATCTCTTTCTCTCTATTTACCTCTCTTCTTTTGTGTAATAGAAAAAACCCAATTAAAAACTTGATTTTTTTCTGCCCAATTACGATTTGAACTAGTTTGAAGCATACCCTTCTTCCAGGTTTTGGTACTAATTAATTTTCGCTTTTCTGTTCTGTTTGGCAATTAGGCAGATATTTTATGCACTTGGGATTCGAAGTCTGTTATGTTCGCAATTTTACTGATGTAGATGACAAGGTTAGTGTCTGTTTGCTTTCTTCATGTGCCCCTATTGGTATTTTTCCAGTGATTACTTTTAAAATTTTTTATCTGCTTGCTTGCTACGACTGCAATTTTGAAAGAAAAAATAAGTATTGTTGATACTAGGCCCCTGTTTCTGTAACTTCATTCTAACTATGGTTCGATTAGGTTAAGCTGTTCACTGTGGAAAATATTGATTGTTAGTTTGTTATAGTTACACAGCTAAACAAACAAAAATCTCCAAAATGCAATTTTTTGAACTAGGCACTTATGGTTGCTTTACACTGAGTGGAACACTGAAATGAGGTTGTAAAGGAATCCTTGATGGGTTCATGTTAATGACGCATGGTGTATGTAAATTCTACCTGTGTGGAAATTAGCTTAATCTCTCTCACAATCCATGTCATTCCTTGTCTCTTGGCCATTCTTTTGTTATCATATTAATAATACTTTTAGAATTTAGAGTTTGGACCTTAGGAATTTTTTTTAATGTTGATTATATCTTTTTTATTACAAGTTCAAAGTACCCACTGCTTTTTAATTGGTATTACAGGATCTTAGTCTGCAATTTTCAAATTATGTAGATAATTGCTCGAGCGAATGAGTTAGGGGAAGATCCAATCAGTTTGAGCCGGCGCTATTGTGAAGAGTTCTGGCAAGACATGGTAACTCTCAATTGTTTGCCTCCTTCCGTGGAACCAAAAGTCTCTGAGCACATGTCCCAAATCATTGATATGATCGAGAAGGTACGACTGCTGTCCATTTTACTATGGCACTGAAATGAAACATTCGAAGATTGACAAATTCGAGACCATTGTTTCACTTTCCATTTCTATGATAGTTGACATGGATATGCTATTGGTATATGAAATGCTTCTCTTCGAGATGTATAATCAAGCATAATCAAGCTCTCATTTATTAATCTGATTAAGAAATACAATATTGAATCAATGTTAATCAGTTAACATACTTGTTGACAGATTCTTAGTAATGGGTATGCCTACGTTGTTGATGGGGATGTATACTTTGATGTAGAAAAATTTCCAGAGTATGGGAAATTGTCTAGTCGAGATCTAGAGGATAATCGAGCTGGTGAGAGAGTTGCTGTGGATTCAAGGAAGAAAAATCCTGCTGATTTTGCTCTTTGGAAGGTATAATATATTGGTGATGGTTATTGATAATGCAGGTCTTTTAACTATATTAATCTCATTGCTGTCAAAAAAAAAAATTATATTAATCTCATTATGTATTTCAAACTGATGATTATAAAATACTAAAGAATCCTACTTTATTTTGAAACTCATTTATTGTTGTTTTTCATTGCTGGTCCGCAGTCCACAAAGCCAGGAGAGCCATTTTGGGAGAGTCCCTGGGGTCCTGGAAGACCTGGGTGGCACATTGAATGTAGTGCTATGAGTGCAGCTTATCTTGGCTACTCTTTTGACATCCATGGTGGAGGGATTGACCTTGTGTTTCCTCACCATGAAAATGAAATTGCTCAGAGTTGTGCTGCTTGTAAAAAGAGTGATATAAGCATATGGATGCACAATGGTTTTGTCACCATTGACTCTGTGAAGATGTCTAAATCTCTCGGAAATTTTTTCACAATTCGGCAGGTAACACAATAGAAATGGTTTAGACTTATCCTGTTTAAGCCTATTGTCATTTTTAATTTTTTATTAGATAAAAAATACGATATCTTTCACTATGGACCCAAAATTTGAATGTTTAAATTCTTATTCCTTAAGCATTTCATGTTATTAGGTTGTAGATGTTTACCATCCGCTGGCTTTGAGATATTTTCTGATGACCGCCCATTATAGATCTCCTATGAACTACTCTCAAGTACACCTCGAAAGTGCTTCAGACCGTGTTTTCTATATATATGAGGTACTACTTTGTTTTTATTATTAGGCTAGAAATTGCCTTCTTTCACTTGTTATGTGTGCCTGTGTCCATGCAGTTTGCAAGCCTAGTTTTATATGCATCCTTTTGTCGTGCCATTATATATGTTGCGTCGATGTGTCTTGTCTTGATAGTTATGTATATTTGCAGACTTTGCATGAATGTGAAAGCTTTCTGAATCAGCATGATGATCAGATGGTTAGAAAGGATTCTGCCCCACCAGATACTTTGAGTATTATTGATAACTTCCATAATGTTTTTCTGACCTCAATGTCTGACGATCTTCACACTCCGGTTGTATTGGCTGGACTGTCTGACCCATTAAAAACAATTAATGACTTGCTACATACTCGTAAGGTATGGTATTTTCTCATGCTTCATTTATACTATTGCAGATTCCTATTTCTAATTAAATAGGGAAACTAATCTTAAATGTAATCTAAGATAATTTAAAACAATTTTAAGATATTTTGATACGAGTGCTTGTTATTTCCTACCAAAACAAATAAAGGGTATCACATGAATGCTGTTTATAACATTTCCAAGTTGATAATCCTTTCAGGGGAAAAAACAACAATTTCGAATAGAATCACTTGCAGCTTTGAAGGAGAGCATTGGGAATGTCCTTACTGTTTTAGGACTTATGCCTTCAAGTTACTCTGAGGTATGAATACATTTGAAGTGATTAGTGTGTCACTTTTGTAACTTTTAAGGCTTAAATATGTTTTAGGCCCCTGCAAATATAGGGTGTTTTGGTTTAAGCCCCTGCAAAAAAAAAAATTTGTTAAAAGCCCTTGCAAAATGAAATATTTTGTTATAAGCCCTTCTCAACATATCCAGCAATCATAGCATTCCATGTTAAGGCTAACATTTTAGTCATAGAAGGGCTTATAACAAAATATGTCATTTTGCAGGGGCTTTTAACAATTTTTTTTTTTTGCAGGGGCTTAAACCAAAACACCCTATATTTGCAGGGGCCTAAAACATATTTAAGCCAACTTTTAATTAGCATTTGAACACATGCCGTTAGTTTACTGAGAGTAGAACTCCTTAATTTTTGTGCAGTTAACATATATCCCATTGAAGATGAAAGCTTATTTTGCTGTAATATGCGATGATGGTTAAATGGTGCAGGTATTGCAGCAGCTTAAGGAAAAAGCTTTAAAGCGTGCAAACTTAACAGAAGATGAGGTCTTGCAGAAAATTGAAGAACGGAATGAAGCTAGAATACAAAAGGAGTATGCGAAATCGGATGTAATAAGGAATGATTTGGCTGTTCTTGGTATTGGACTTATGGACAATCCAAATGGCACAACTTGGAGGCCTACCATTCCTCTTCCACTTCAAGAATAGCAGATTCATGCACACTGAAGAGCTCTTCTCTGGCTAGTCAAAATAAGCTTCCGTTGTTCAACATCTCCAAAGCAAAACCAACAAATGTAAGTTACAATTCTGGTATAAGGAATTCTAATAGGGATGCCATCGCTGTCTTGCTATCAAAAATGTCACGAGCTTAGTGAGGCTTTCTTGGTCATCAATATTGATTTCAACTTTTTTTGAGCATATCAGACTTTTATTTTATTGTAAAATTAAATAATTGCAACAATTTTTTTATGAACATGATTAGAAATAGACTTGATTTTCTTAAAATTGGAGTTGTAGTGGAGTAATTTATTTAGAAGTTTGATGTAAAACTTAGTGTATTTTTATGGTAAATAAGTAAGGCTTGAACCTTGAACCTTGAACAAGTGATACAATGAATACGTTATAAATGAAGATGCTCAGGCTCAGCAATGGAAACGGAATATTTTGCTGCCAGATTTTGTTGTTTAATGTTGAATATAATTGATTAACATTGCTGCTTTATCTGACCATGCAAAAAAGATAGAAAAACATTGCCAAGTTCTCTACTAAAATCTTATTTTCCCTTATCCACACGCTGTTTAGTTTCGTAACAAAAATAGAGAGAAAAAATCTAGAAGTTTTTTAACTCTTATTTAATATTATAAAAAGCTATACTGAATTACTCTGAAAATGACATTTATACGTCAAGGAAAATATTCAATATTGTTGCGTCAAAGAAAGAGGAAAATATCTGATATGTTATGGTAATAAGCAAAAGGCCTCAGCAATATTTACACCCCCTACAATGCTCAATGATCAACTAGCCCACATCCAGAAAATCTAGCCCAATCAACCAACGGTTCAGATACCTCTGCAAGATCTAACGACCCAAGATCGTCATAACAAACATCAAACAAACTCTATAAATACCACATTCAATGCTCATAAAAGGCGCAATTGAAAAAGACTGACTTGAGCGTCGGAGTATTCTTGCAGGTACAACACCGCCATCTCAAGATCGAACACCGGTGCTGGTTATCAACCTGGTTAGAGAGATCTTCTCCGAAGTCCGGCAAAATAATACGAGACTGAATCCAGAAAAATGCACCTTTTGAGTCCGAACTGGGAAATTTTTAGGCTTCTACTTAACAGAAAGGGGAATCGAAGCAAATCTCGACAAATGTTGATCCGTAACAGAAATGCGAACTCCAACAACCAAAAAGGAAGTCCAAAAACTTAACGGCATGATCGCCGCCTTATCTCGTTTCATATCAAACGCGGCGTTCAAATCCCTTCCCCTGTTCAAGCTACTTAAAAAAGAGGAAGAAGATTTCAAATGGACCACCGAGCAAGATGAGGCCTTAAACCAGCTCAAAAAGGTCCTCACCGAACCTCCGATCTTAACTAGACCAAGCAAAGGCGAAAACTTATACTTATATCTAGCTATCTCGGAGGAAGCCTTAGGGGCCGTTCTTGTGCGGGAGTTAAATATCGGGCAGAGCCCAGTTTACTTTGCAAGCAAAGCTCTACACGGAGCGGAAAGTCGCTATCAGAAGATCGAAAAAATCGCTTTGGCTCTCATCACCGAAGCTCGACGTTTTCGACCTTACTTCGTCGCTCACCAGGTGATCGTACGGACTAATTACCCCATCAGGCAAATCCTGCATAGGCCCGATCTCGCAGGTAGAATGATCAAGTGGGCGGTAGAATTATCAGAGTTCGGAATCAGGTACGAAGCCCGAACGGCTATGAAAGTGCAAATTTTGGCGGACTTCGTAGCCGAAATGACGCCAGCGAACATCGAAAACGATGCTTGGATCCTGCACGTCGATGGATCTTCCAACCCAAAAGGAAGCGGCGCTGGGATCATGTTAGAAAGCCCGAACGGCATCATCATCGAAGTTTTTTTAACCTTCGGCTTTTTAACCTCGAACAACCAAGCAGAATACGAGGCTTGCATTGCTGGCCTACGCTTGGCAGTCGACCTCCGAGTCCCTCGGGTAAAAATGTTCACCGATTCCCTATTAGTAGTCTCCCAAATCAACAACCATTACGAAACGAAAGAGCCGATCTTACAAAAATATCTGCTTCGAGTACGGGCGTTATTAGCCCAAATTAAACATCAGAAGTAAAACACGTGCCGAGGTCGGAGAACCAAAGGGCTGATATCCTCGCCAAACTCGCAAGCACGAAAGCTCCTAGAAATCACAAAACATTTATCCAGGAAATCCTTGACAAACCCAGTGTATCTCCCGACCCTGTGTTTGCCTCGACCATTTGCATAATAGAAAAAATTCACAGTTGGATCGACCCGATCTTAAGATACATCATTGCAGGAGTGGAACCCTCAGACGAAAACGACGCTAAACTCGTCAGGAGGAAGGCTTCTTCCTATTCAGTCATTGATGGAACGTTGTACAAAAGAAGCCTCTCCTCACAGTTGTTGAAATGCATCGAGGGAGAAGAAGCAGCTTATGTCCTGGCAGAAATACATGAGGGAATTTGCGATCAACACCTCGGAGCTCACTCTTTGGCTCGGAAAAACTCTCCGTGCCGGATATTACTGGCCGACCATGGCAGCCGATGCCGGTGCTTATGTAAAGAAATGCAAAAAATGTCAGATTCACGCCAACATCCACATTGCTCCTCCAACAGATCTAACAAGCTTGTCCTCCACATGGCCATTTGCATGGTGGGGGATAGACTCCTGGGGCCATTCTCGACTGCTCCAGGCCAGATCAAATACTTAATCGTCGCAGTCGATTACTTCAGCAAATGGATAGAAGCAGAACCCCTGGCTACCATAACTGCAAGAAACTGCATCAAATTTTTTAGGAAAAACATCATGAGCAGGTTCGGCATCCCCGAGGTAGTGATAACGGACAATGGAACCCAATTTGCCGACAAGGGTTTCAGAAAGCTGATGTCCAACCTAAAAATCAAACACCGCTTCACGTCAGTTGAACACCCTCAAACCAACGGACAAGTAGAAGCCGCGAACAAAATAATACTAAACGGCCTAAGGCGACGTCTAGACGACGCAAAAGGAAACTGGGTAGAAAAGCTACCTTATGTCCTCTGGGGATATAGGACCACCCAACAAACCTCCACAGGGGAGACGCTGTTTCGACTCTCTTACGGCAGCGAGGCGGTCATTCCTGTCGAGATTGGCGAACTCAGCTGGAGAACGGCAAACCCCAAAACCCAAAACGAAAATAGCCAAGCCTTAAGAGAGGAGCTCGATCTGATCGATGAAATACGAGGTCGAGCCTCGCTCCGAGAAGCAATCATCAAACAAGGAGTAACGACCAGGTACAATGCCAAAGTCGTTCCCAGAGATTTCGAGCTAGGCGATCTGGTCCTTCGAAGGGCAATATTGGTCTTAAAAATGCTTCCCAAGGAAAGCTCGCACCAAATTGGGAAGGACCTTACCGTGTCATTTCTAAAACCGGTAAGGGCGCCTTTGAAATGGAGACCCCCTCCAAGGAAAAAAGATCCAAAGAACTTGGAATGCAACGAAACTGAAGAGTTATTACATTTAAAAACGGAAATTGCATCAATCTCTCCAAAAAGACACCACTTAGGACTGCTCCTATCATTGTAAATCGAGTTCCTCATTTAAATGATCAATCAATAAACTGTCCGACGTTCCACACTTTTTTGTTTTCGTCAAATCAATAACGCAAGGATCAAATTTACAGCTTTGGAAAAGACTCGAACCTCGAGCCCCTCAGGTCCGATCTTGGGGTCTCCCTAAGCGACCAACCATGGTCGCAACCATTTGTTACCAGTTAAATCCAAGCCGAGTCTTGGTAAACTGTTTCAAAGGGACCAAGTCTTCTAGGATCGAAATATCCTCAGAACGACCATTGGCCACAGCTGCCAATACCCCAATAGGGCGAGTTAAGTCTGGGCCGAGTCCTGATAAACTGCTCTATAGGCCAACGTTTATAAACCACCTCGGGTCCCCCGGGTGCGAAACGATCTCTAAAAAACGACGTATATGACTTGCAGAATTAAAAATGCATTCATAAAGCTCGAAATGAGACCCAAAGTCAAGATCGATTAAAAATATTTTCAATTACAAAGCACCACGGATGGGCCGAACCCTCAAAAATTCCAAATTACATAAAGAAGTCCTAAGTCTATACAAAACTCGATCGGAAAAGCATACACCCAGAACTTCTGCAAAAAATGCTAGAAACCATTAAGCGTCTGAGGTCGGAAAGACGACGATCTTCTCATCCGTCACTGGGTCGACCTTGACAATACGCCTCCCATCGACCTCGTGATGGGCATCAATAACCGTCGGGTCTAGCGGAAGAGAAGGATGAAGTAAAAGAACCTGTAGAAGGGCACCTTGAAAACCTTCTTTGTACATCTCAAGTGCCGCCTCAGCAGCCTCCTTTGCGTCCCTCTTACTTTGTTGGAGGGCATCCTGAAGATCGGCAATACGAGCTTCTGGGTCGGTACTAGATTCCGCCCTCACCTCCGAGCTTTTCTTCAAGCTATCCTCCAGCTCGATGATTCTTTCTCCCGAGACCATTGCCTTTCTCTTTGCCTCGGCCTCAAACTCCTCTAGGACCTTGAGCTGATCTTTGAGCTGCTTCACACGAGCTTCGGCAGTCTCTGCACGATTCAGGGCAGTTACCTTCAACGCTGTAAGGATCTCTGCGCCTTCCTTCAAAGCCCGAAGCTCGGACTTGGCTTGACCCAGCTCATTGGTCCTCGCAGACAATTCCTCCAAAAGTTTAAAACGTTTTGTCTTCTCGGTCTCCAGCAACTCTACAGACGTATCAAGAAAGATATCAAAACAAAGAGGAAAATCATAAACAAATCAACAAAACCGGCAAAATCAAAAAACCCACCTTCATCTCGCTTCTCGTACTTCGTTTTTGCGATTTTATGAACCTCGTCAAAATTCAGGAAGATCTGGGCTGACGCTGCAATGGGATCCTCCCGCCACTGCTCGAAATTTTGTTCTAAAAACTTCTCGTCTAGGGGAACAGCCTTGTATTTATGCTTGGACCTTTTCCCAGTTTTTGCTTTTTTGGCCGATCCAGACTCATCATCGACCCCAGCTCACCCCTTTTTACAGAGGTCCCAACATCGATCCTTTTCCCCTTCTCAGCCTCGGCCCGTGCCAAATCTTTCTGAGTAACGATGGCGACCTCTTCAGCCTCAATAGCAGGTCTAGGTTGAGAAGATATTTGCAACGGTACCCCTGCTTGCTCAACACCAGCCGATTGCATCGCCAGCTTCTTCAAAAATGCGAGCTTCTTAGGCGCCATCGTGTCTAAAAAACCAGAAAAGAAGAGTTATGTAACTTACAGAAAATTCAAATACACAAAAATCCACTACAGAAAGACGATCTACCTAAAACCCTTTGCACCCGCGCCCGCTTCCCAGCCTGGACTAAACGATCCGTAGGGATACCCCGGTATTTATGCTTTGAGAACGGAACCCTTTGGGAAATAAAAATCAGAATCGCCTTCGTGAGACGATCTTCAGCGCTCAACTGATCCTCACCGACGGAGTAGGAATGTGAAGACCGATTAAAATGACCATGACTCCAACCAATAGGGAACTTGGTGGACACCAAGGTCCGACCATCAGCTCCGAACTTTCCTACACAGTCAATGGCCTTATCATTAACCGGTTCGACCCAAAAAAAGAGCTGCTTCCAACTCCCCTCAGTGAGTCCGTATAAGCTTTGAAGATCTTCGCTCCTCGCCTCGAGCGAAAACTGACATGCTCGCGACCGGACTTGTCCTCCCCACTATTCCGATTAAGCTCGAACAAATGGAAGAAAAGTAGGGACGACGCCGGTCTCTCCAGATGAATACACATCAACTCAAAGGCTCGGGGGAAAGCCCATGCATTTGTATGTAGCTGGGAGGGTGCTACGTCCAGCTCCACCAGAACTGTCTGTTCAAGAGAAGTAAAAGGAGGCCGGATGTTCATATCATTTATCGCCACGTGGTACATAGTGAATTTAAGATCTCCTGCCCAGGAAGCCACGTGCTCTCCATCCTTCATACCTTCGACCCTCCAAATATTCCTCTCAGAACGCCCAGCAATTTTTCGACCTACCGACTCTAGGTTATGGCCCGAAGGATACAACGATTCGATCTCCAAAACCTTGGCGGAAACCCAATCATAAGGGCGAACCTTCCGCACCGGCACGTCATGAGCCCCAGGACCGGTACTGGAATAACCATCGACTGAAACATCAGAAGCACGACTCGTACTTGGCTGGTCCATGCCATCGGCATCGTCCTGATCAGAATCGTCTTCAAGCACTGAGCTCGTCCCAAAGTCAACATCAGAGCTCTCCGATTCAATAGTATCCGAGCTCTCCTGTCTTTCCCCGATCGAACCTCCTCATCAGAATCTGAAGAGAGAGCCACCACATCGATCCTCCGGTCTTCCTCCATAGCTCCCACAACATCTGAAACGGACTCATTAACATCGTTTACCGGAGAAAAACTTTCAACATCGATATTTTCCTCCGCTTGCTCGCTGGTAGGAGCAGCGGGCGGATGATCTTGCTCGTCTGGAATACCAACCATTGACTGATTCTCTCGACTTTCAGGGACGTCACCACCGGAGGCCATGATCTTTACAAACTCGTTTCGGTATTCGGTTATGTCCTTACGGGTTTGTTTGGTCATCGCCAGATCTAAAAAGCTGCAGAAATGGGGGACAAAGTGTCAGGACAAAAACATCGCAAATGGGTCCGCGAACAAGTCAGAACCCAACCTGACAACCCCCACTCTGAGCGAACAAATAAAAAACTAGGAGGGGTCCAAAACGCAAATGCAAAAGAAAAACATTAAAAACTAACCTCGAAATAAAGTAGATGAGTAGATCGGATCTGGAAGAACTCTTTTTGTCGACCTGAAGACAAGCTACTATCACCCTGACCGCTTTGCTCGAAGAAAAGCTCGACACCTCAAGACCAGAAGTCAGAGCAGAAGGAGTTAATCAAGACCGGTAGTCAGAGCAGAAGAAGTGCAGCAACAAAACAAGAGCAAGTGACCCCCTATTTATAGTG
Organism: Astragalus membranaceus; assembly: GCA_039519185.1. Classification (NCBI taxonomy): domain Eukaryota; kingdom Viridiplantae; phylum Streptophyta; class Magnoliopsida; order Fabales; family Fabaceae; genus Astragalus; species Astragalus membranaceus. The sequence continues at coordinate 15,183,650 of CM076848.1, forward strand.
GGCCGAATATCATGGATTGGGCCTGGAAGTCGAATCAACGCATCCAATCAAAACCCAAAGGTCAGGCACTAAAAGCAAAACGTCACCATCATTTAATGCCTGGCACTAAATCCAATGCACTGATCCCACTGCTCAAAAGAAAGCTCGGTAAAGAAAGCTCGGTACATCTCGAGATCGATTAAGTAAATCAAGCTCGACAAAACCCATGACCAACATAAGCCACCCCTTTTTGAGTCCCTCAAAAAAGAAAGCTCAGTGCGTCCTATGATCGACAAAGGTGACATCAGCTTATCAAGCCAAGATCGCCCCTCAGGCGACCAGGCTTGGGGGGCCACTGTTATGGTAATAAGCAAAAGGCCTCAGCAATATTTACACCCGCTGCAAGGCCCAATGATCAACCAGCCCACATCCAGAAAATCTAGCCCAATCAACCAACGGTTCAGATACCTCTGCATGATCTAACGACCCAAGATCGTCATAACAAACATCACACAAACTCTATAAATACCACCTTCAATGCTCATAAAAGGGGCAATTAAAAAAGATTAAAACATTGATTCACTCAAATACTGACTTGAGCGTCGGAGTATTCTTGTAGGTACAACACCGCCATCTCAAGATCGAACATCGTCATCTCAAGATCGAACATCGTCATCTCAAGATCGAACACCGCTGATCAATGACGACACCTACCAATTACTTCGGAAGTACGGTACAGAACACAATACAAGGCTGTTATAATATCTTAAATTTTATCAGCCTTCATTGAGGAAATTAATGGACAAAGTAAGAGTGTTGACTAAGTAGATGATGAAGATTAAGAAAAAAACAAACAATCAAGAAACAGAGTTTTTTTATTTAGCTCACTATTTTCTTGGAGACTTAATTGAAAAGCATTTTTTGACTGAAAGGATACGAAATCACCTTTTTTTTATTTAATTTTTGCAATGTTAGGCATATTTTTCTTTGGGCTGTCTTTTTTGACTTAATTTTTCTTTGGGCTGTTAAACTTCATTTCTCAAGATATAGTATTTTTTGGTGGAATTTCTCAAGATATAGTATACTATCAAGTGTACGGCAGTAATTAATAAAAATTAAATAAATATAAACTACAAAATGTATTTTTTTTTAGTTTAAAGGCACGCACAAACAAATTTTATAATGAAATTCAATAAAAGTCTTTTACTGCAGGTTGTATTGACAATTCCAGCGATATAGAGATGTCGGCTTCTTGAATCAAACTCTAATGCCCGTTAGATAGTGCGTGTAGTTTTTATTTATCATTTTATCTGATAGAGAAAATTTAATTACAATTACAATTTACAACAATACTCTCAGTAGTTTCTTCCAATCACGTGAATTTATTTTATTTGTTTCAATAAGTTATTTTTTGAAAAAAAACTTCACATGACATTTTATTATTACTGCACAAGCTAGACTTTAAAGTTTGGGGAGCTTCTTACCGGGAAAAAAAGTTTCGGGAGCTTAATTTTTTACTAATATTTTTTAAACCTTTACTTATATAAAAGGCTAAGTAGCACTTTTGGTCCTTTATGTTTGCTCCAGATTTCACTTTGGTCCTTTATCTTTTTTTTGTCCGTTTTGGTCCCTCATGTTTCTTTTTTGTTTCGTTTTGGTCCCTCACGTTAGTTTTGACTAACGGACGCCACGCTGGCAGTTAACTGCTGACGTGGCGTCCTCAAATAATTAAATGACGTGGCAATTCATTTTTTAATTATTCTGAAACATAATAAAACTCATTTCTGTAAATCAAAAATAGCATTTCTCAAACTAAAACTAAAACAGAAAACAGAAAACTAATTTAAACAAACGTAAAACATAAGACAGAGAAGAACTGAAAAGATTAAAACTAAAAATCATTTCTCAAAATCAAAAATAGCATTGTTCTTCATCAGAGAAGAAGAAAGACGAAGTGAGTGAGAAGACAAAGAGAGTGCGAAGCAAGACGAAGTAGAATCGAAGCAAGACGAAGGAGAATCGAAGCTACTGGAAGCATAAACGAAGGAAGACGAAGGAGAATCGGAAAGGGGTTTCGCCATTTTGAAGGTAAGAAGTTCTGGAAACTGGTTAGGGTTTAATCATTACTGCATGTGTTCTTGTTGTTGCTTGGTTTTGCTGTTTATTCGCTATTTCTCGATTTGTTTAGGGTTCCTGCGGTTTGAGTTAGAGGGTGGTGCACTGTATGTTTGGGGTTTTGAGATTTCTCTATTTGTGTGTTTTGGGGTTGAATGTTTATTGTTTATTGATGAAGACGGCTATTGTGGACTTTGTGGTCCCTGTTTTTTTTGCCCAAATCGATTTGTTTATTGACTTGATTTTTCTGTTGTTGTAACAGTTAAATGGAGACATTGATAGTTGAATTACATCATTCGGGCTATTTTGTGGATGAAGGAATGAGGGAATATGTTGGGGAACTATCGACTTGGGAAGTTGACCCTGATAAGTGGTCATATTTTGAAGTTTTGGGTATTCTCAAGGATATGGGATTTCTTGAAGTTATAGGTATTTGGTATGATATTAATGGGGTAAAAAAGTTGCTTGAGAATGACCAAGGATCCATGGAGATACTCAAGTGGGCTCAAAGTAATGGATGTGTGCACTTGTACACCATTCACCCAATATCTCAACCTATTGTAGTGGAGTTGCCTGAAATACCTCCTAGCCCCTAACTTAATCAACCTGCCCCACATTTGAGAAAAGCCAAAAATTTCCCAAAAGCCTAAAATACTCCTGAAGCCCATATTGTAATAGACGTCGAAACCAACACTGATGGTCAGAGGGACCAAAATGAAACCAACTATGATGGTCAGAGGGACCAAAATGAAACCAACACTGATGGTCAGAGGGACCTAAATGAAACCAACACTGATGGTCAGAGGGACCAAAATGAAACTATCCAAAATGAAACTGTCCAACATGAAACTGTCCAACATGAAGTAGTGGAAGATGAAGAAGAGTATGATAGTGATGAGAGTGGTCCAAAGGTTAGGTTTAATGATTCTGATGATGAAGAAGGAGAGTATGATGGTTTTGTAGAAGTGGTGGGTCAAAATAATGTTGTTCAAGAAGGCCAGCAACAAGAAGAAGTGGTGGATCAAAATAATGGTGTTGAAGAAGTCGAACAACAAGAAGAAGTGGTGGATCAAAATAATTGTGTTGAAGAAGTCCAACAACAAGAAGAAGTGGTGGATCAAAATACAAGTAAGAAGAGGAAGAGTAACAAGGGTAGACCAAAGAGAATGAAAACAAAGGTGTCTGCCAAAGCTGCAACACAGTGTGTACCATTTGAGGAAGATAGTGATGATGGTGACCAACTAATTATTGGGCAAAAGAGAAAGGGGAAACCTACGGTCATCGATAGGGGTCTCTCTGATGAAGATTACTACAGTGAAGAACTAGAGACTGATGACTCCAAAGACTTATCTGATGAAGTTGGATTGAGAACCAAATATCCATCCTTTGTCATCCCAAAGAACATGGACGATTTTAAGTGGATTAATGGTTGTCTTTTTTCCTCAAAGGCAGAATTCCAGATAGCAATTAGAACTTATGCTGTACACAATGGTAGAGATATCAAGTTTATCAAGAATGACACAATGCGATGTAGAGCTGTATGTAAGGAAGGATGTGACTGGGTTGCTCTATGTTCCAAGATACCTACTGAAGACACATGGCAGCTTAGAACATTAATTGATATACACAAATGCAGCAGGGAGTATAGAGTGAAAGCATTGAAGTCTACTTGGTTGGGAAGTACGCTATACAAAACAATTAGGGAGAATCCTAATATCAAGTTACTAGATATTGTAGACAGGGTATACATTCAAAGTGGAATGCTGGAATTAACAAGACAAAGGCGTTTAGGGCTAGGAAAATGGCTTATAATCTGGTTGATGGATCCTTTAAGGAACAATATAAGAGGTTGTATGACTATTGTCATGAATTAATTCGGTCCAACCTAAATAGCACAGTTAAGCTGAATGTCCAAGGTACTGTTGGAGGTGAAGGTGAAGAGTATGTGGATAGGCCATTGTTGCCTAGTTTTCAAAGGTTGTACATGTGTCTTGAAGGTTGTAAACTAAGTTTTATGAGGTGTAGACCAATTATTGGTCTAGATGGTTGCTTCCTTAAGGGTTATTATATGGTGGTCAGATTCTAGCAGTTGTGGGTAGAGACCCAAATGACCAGATGCTGCCTATTGCTATTGTTGTAGTTGAAAGGGAGACTAAAGATTCTTGGTCATGGTTTTTGGATCTGCTTGTTAATGATCTGGGTGGTCGAGGGGTCTGTCAGAATTACACATTTATTTCTGATCAACAAAAGGTATGTTTCATTTTAGTCCCTTATATATTTAATTTGTTTCATATTAGTCCCTTATGTATTTAATTTGTTTCATATTAGTCCCTTATCAATTTAAGTTGTTTCATTTAAATCCTTGTGCAGGAATTGTTGCCAGCTATGGATGAGTTGCTCCCTGGCATTGAAAAAAGGTTTTGCGTAAGACACTTGTATAGCAACTTTAGAAACAAGCATCCAGGAAAGTATCTTAAAGAGTTGATGTGGAAGGCAGCAAAGGCAATATACCCACAAGAATGGGAGAGGCACATGTTGGAAATGAGGGCCCGAAATGAGGCAGCATACAAGGACTTAATTAAGATACCTCCTAGGTTTTGGAGTAAATCTAGATTTCCATTTACCTCAAAGTGTGATGTCCTTGTAAATAACATGTGTGAGACATTCAACAGTGTCATAGTTGGGTCAAGAGGAAAACCAATTGTGACTGTGTTGGAAGAACTAAGGAATTACTTCATGGAAAGATGGGCCTCAAATAGGATAAGAATTGAGAACTACCAAGGAGATGTGTTGCCAAGAATAAAGATGAGGTTAGAAAGGGAGAAGGAACAGTCAAGATTCTGGTTGTGCAGGTATACTCTTTAAGTTTCACTTTGGTCCCTTTATGATCTTAATTGGTTTCACTTTGGTCCCTTTATGATCTTAATTGGTTTCACTTTGGTCCCTCACTATTTTGGTACTTAATAGGTTTGCTGGTGTTGAAATATATGATGTGAGGCATGTAAACAATAGTGGGGACAAGTTTGTGCTCAACCTTACTCGGAGGGAGTGTTCTTGTCGAAAGTGGATGCTCACTGGGCAAGAAACTCCATACCCAGACATCCTCCCTCCTCCACACAAAAAACTACCAGGTACTGATGATGATTACTTGTACAGTTCTTTCTGTTTTACTGTATTGTTCAAGAATAAATCCTAGGTAGTTAATATGTATTACTTTTTAGGTAGACCAAAAAGGGCACGGAACAAAGATGGAGATGAAAGGCAAACTGCATCTGAAAATGTGACCAGAAAGGGATGGGGTGGTAAGTGCAGTAAATGCAAGCAGCCTGGGCACAACTCAACATCTTGCCAAAATGCTCCAACTGTTACACCACCCCAAACTGCACCAACTGTTACACCACCCCAAACTGCACTTCCACAAACTGTATCAACACAAACTACCACTCAAACACAAACTGTACCAACTCAAACTACCACCCAATCACAAAGTGTACCAACTCAAACTACCACTCAATCACAAACTGTACCAACTCAGTCTACCACCAAAACACAAACTGCACCTAAAGCTACAAGGGCAAAGAAAACACTTGGTGTAGCCAAAAGGAAGAAATCTACTACTGGTGTTGCTGCTACTGTCCAAACAAAAACTGGTGTTGCTGCTACTGTCCAAAGAAAAACTTTTAGGCCAAAACTTCCAACATGGAAGAGGCAGTGAATGATTTAGTAATGCTTAGTGGGGTTTTAATCCTCTTTTTGTTGTTTTGAATGTGGATGTTTAGTGGGGTTTTAATCCTCTTTTTGTTGTTAAATTGGCTGGACGTTGTTTATTAATAGCCAATAGACCTGATGAAACAAGATATTTGGTCACTTTTAATAGACATTAAGTTTGTATGCTATGTTTCATATTGGTCCTTCATGTTTATAAGTTGGTTTCATTCCAGTCCTTTATCGTTTATATAATGGTTTCACTTTGGTCCCTCATTTTTAACTACTATATAAATCAATAGAACTTAAACAGAAGGCGAAATAGAAGGTCCAAAAACCATTAATTACACAACTTAAACATTACACAATTACACAGATTTTCCAGATTTGACAACAAGCATTAAAGCTACTACCAAAAGGAAAATACTATACAATGCAATTTTCAACAAATTTTTTGTGGACTCTACATCCTTATTCATCTCTTTAATAGTCTGTCTAAGATTTCCTATCTCCATTCCTTTTTTGCTACAATCTGCACATTCGGTCACTCCATGTTGTCTCTCTACACATTGTGTTTCTCTTGGTGTCTGTGTCTGAGGAGGCCATGGATCCTTGATCCATTTCATATATGAGCATCCAGGATCATCTTTAGACTGTGCAAACAAACAAAGATAGATCAAACTCAGATTTGCATTTTTAAAAGAAACTGAGAGGGACCAAATTGAAACAAGATAAACAATGAGAGGAACCAAAATGAAACCAAGGAAAAACAGAGAGGACTAAAATGAAACAAATGAGCATCATCAGAGAACCCAGACCTGGAACTCAGATCTGCAACAATGGCGAAATACAAGCTCCAAAAACCATTAATCTTACCACGAAAAAAACATTCAGGTGAAGCTTCACGTTCACGTTGGGTTGATAGACCAAATGATGGGTAGCTGCTCGAATTGGAAGATGACATTAAATCAGTAGGGAGAAAGATGAAGATGACAGTTTCCAATTTACGGTTTAGGGTTCTCAAATGGGGGTGATGTGGTGAGGAAGATGAAGATAGGGTTTTAAAAGGGGGTTATGTTGTTGCTTTTCTTGAAATTGTTCTTGAGAAGGGAGAAGGAAGATGGATTCTCAGATTCTGTTTTTAAGTTTTGTTCTTCAAGGTGTTCTTGACAAGGGAGAATGAAGATGAAGCTGTTCTTCATTTTGGTTTTACGGTTTGTTTTATTGTTTTTTATGTTTTTCTGTTTTTATATTTGTTTTATTGTTTTATGTTTTATTTATATTAAAAAACGAATTGCTGATGTGGAACTGTGGTGTGCCACGTAATTTAATGAAAACAGACGCCACGTCAGCAGTTAACTGCCAGCGTGGCGTCCGTTAGTCAAAACTAACGTGAGAGACCAAAATGAAACAAAAACGAAACATGAGGGACCAAAATGGACCCAAAAAAAGATAAAGGAGCAAAGTGAAATCTGGAGCAAACATAAAGGACCAAAAGTGCTATTTAGCCTATATAAAATTTATACAGGAGACATTTCATTCTTGAACAGTGGATATGATATTTTATAAACCAATAAATTCATAACATTTATAAAATGTTGAAATATATATATATTATAAAGTAGCAAAAAAAAAGAATACCATACCATAAAAATATTCAAAGTACAAGTAATTTTTACGATATTATTTTAAAAAGATATACTTCATTAAAAAAAATATTACAAATTCTACGGGGCAACATCCCCCGCACAGCCTAATAAGCTACCTCTGTGACTCTCTCCGATATATCTAATAAAGGTGCTAATATGTTACTCCATCCGTCCCATATTTTATGACGTTTTGGTCATTTCGCACAAATTAAGAAAAATAGTTAATTTTGTATGGGAAAAAGAAATTTTGAGTTACTTTACAGAATTATCCCCCATTAATGACACTGGAAGGATAAATTAATAGAAATGAAAGAAGAGAGAGGTTATTAAATGAATGGTATGATAGGAAACAAACATTAATGATGCATTGATATTGTAAAACGTCATATAATATGAGACAACTTTTTTTGGTTAGAACGACATATAATACGGAAGAAAGGAGTAGCTAATATGAGATGCGACATTGAACCCAAACTTGTGACATATGATAGGCGTTTTGAAATGTATCATAAACTATGGTTTTTTTTGGAACGATGTAATGAATTTAGGTCTCTTGGAAAAACAAACAATAAACACCAATATCTTGAAATCCCACTTAAATTTTGTCCTTTAAAGATTACATTAACAGTTAAGATTCTACGAAGTGCAGTTGTAAAATTTTAACATTGTTAATTGTATATCTCTACCCAACAAAAAAGGATTGTTACTTAGTGGCACCCAACTCTAGTTGAAACAAAGCCAAAAGTGGTACTAGTTGTTTGGATATATGGCCCTATAATGCACTACAAGAGTAAATAAACTAGTGCAGAATGGATAATTAGTGGCCCACAAATCAGGTAGAAAGTAAGGAAGGATCATATCAATATCAATATGCTGCGCATGTGATTACGCCAGGTAGTAACTCTGCTGCCAGCTAGCTGGTCAAGTTTTGACATGTTGCAAGCGAGCCTTGTCATTGTCTCCCTTTCTCTCTACTTCCAAAATATTGTTATTATAATAATAATAATAATATTGGTCAAAAAAAAAACTAATATTAAATATTTAACTCTAGACATGGTCGACTTTATTTTATTTAAAATAATTATTATTCATATAGTTATCAAAAACATAATTGGGAAATATTTATTAATTAATAATGTTGGCACTAAACGATTTATATTTTGACAAATTAAAAGTAGTGAAGTGAATTACATTGAGATTTTGTAAGATTTTTTGTCCTAAAAAAATTACTATTACACAGTGAGGACCTTTTTTTTTGGTAAAACACAATGAGTATTAAGGCAGTCGGATGGTTCTTAAAGTAGATGGATCGCTTGGCATGAAGTGGCGGGGTCAGCAATGGTTCTCAATGTAGATGGTAGTAGCTTGGGAAACCCTGGCCCATCTGGGTTTGGGGGTGTCTTAAGGCAGTCAGATGATTCTTGGATAGCTGGTTTCGGTGGTAGTGTTGGTATTTCCAGAATCCTTTGGGTAGCGTGGGATAGAGGGATCAGAGACTTGGTTTGTTACTGAGACTCTTCTCTTGCTATTCAACTTGTTAAGGAAGACCTTAATCATTGGAATCACTTTGCTTCCATTATTGCAAACATTAAGGATTTGATGGCAAGGAGCTGGAGAATTCAGATTAATATCTATTCCTGGTGCGAAGCTAATGCTGCAGCGGATGGTTTGGCGAAGATTTGAGCAGCTAGTTCGGCTTCATGGCTGGAGTTTCCCGTTCCTCCTGATGATATTCTCCCTATTTTGCAGGCTGATGCACACAGGGTGCTAGTGGAGAGGCGCCAGTTCCTCTGTTTTTCTTTTATTTTTTTTAGTTGTTGTTGCTTTTTTGTTTTCTTTCTCTACTTGTACCAAAAAACACAATGAGGACCTTTAAATAATATATAAAGTTTTCTGGTACTCGAGACATTTTATTATTTAAAAAATCTTTTGTTATTCAAAAATATACATATTTCGATAAATTATTTTGTATATGGTCGATTTTATGAGATTAATTAGTTGTATCACGCTCATCAAACAATCTCAACCAATTTCTTAAGACTTCTATATCTTTTCTTTCTCCCCACATACATAATTCTTCCTCTCAACTCTTCATTGCCTTTCCTCATTTTTTTTGCACATCCGATTTTCCCAATGCTTTTTAATATTCGTTGACAATAGGTAAATTAAATAGCATACTTGTCCTTTTAAGATCCTTTTTGTAGAAGGTAAATTAAGTCAGTTCAACCAATGATTTGATCATTCTTGGTTGAGTAGATCGAGTCTAACATGTTTGGCTCTGTTTGAATACATAATTTAATTAAGAGGACATGTTTTCATATAAACTGTAAACTGTTTTTATAAGCTATTATGGAAAGCTTATAGAAATAAGCTCAAAATAGTTCATGAACATTGTCATAAGTTATTTCTCTAAGTTCTATTAAAGAGTGTCGCAAGTACTTATGCAATTAGATAAACATAAATAAGGCAATCCAACCATACTATTTATCTAAAATAGTACAAAGAGTTATTTTTATAGTTGATGTCAATGAATGTCGATAAGAGACAGACTTAAGACCCTGAAATAGGGTGTGCAAAAGAATTTTAATTATCAATACTAGCGAAAAGACGGTCACTAACAAGTGTATTTTTGCATTTTTCTATTATTCTTTTGTTCTAAAAAATTTACTTTTAAATAAAACATTGTGTGTAATCGCCTAAATCTTGATTAGTGGATTTATAGATAAATTTAAACATTGAGGATACATGAAAAAATTTAAATTTAAATATATGAGGATTAGAATTATTCATAACCAACATTTGAATCTATACAAGCAAAGTTTTGCTTTTACCGAGGACATAATCGGGAAAAAAATCATAACACCAAACTTGATTGTTAAGCAACCTATTCCCTTTATGTATAGTGTAGATTATTGGTTCATAAAATTGTTGGAAATTTCACTTTTAAATTTTCTCACTTTATTCACTTAAGTTAAGAAACCGAATTATTAAACTCTATATTTATTTAAGAAGGAATCATCAATCTACTCTCTAAACTATTTCTCACTTGATTCACTTAATTAAGAGACCTTATTATTTAACTCCGAATTTATTTAAGAATAAATCATCAATTTACTCTCTAAGCTTACACCCCATTTCATATTTTATCCATAGATTATATGAAAATAATAAATAGTCCTAAAGTTTATGATGTTCCCTAAATTACTTCATAAAGTTTTATAAGTAGTTTCTACTGACAATTAATGAGACAAATTTCATAAAATTTAGAAACTAAGTTCATAAATTTCACAAACTTAAGGATTAGTTACTATTTTTTATACTTTAGAATCGAGTTCAGAAGAGAGTGTAAATTCAGGAACTAAATGAGAGTTTAGTCTTTATTTAATTATCGGCTTAAATGCTCCTGAGCTCCCTTAACGTTATTTAAAGTAACGATTTAGTCCTTTATCTTTTTTTGTCCCAAATTAGTCCTTTATGTTTTAAAATTTTAGCACAATTAACCTTTTTCACAGTTTTAATTTAACACCGTTAAAAAAATCCTAAATGGCTGTAACGGTGCTTAGGTGCCTGTTTTATATGCTTATGTGGCAATAAGTATTTGCTGACTCATTGATTTTAAGTAATTTTAACTAAAAATAAAAATAGTATGAATGTGTTCCTCATCTATCTTTTTCATACCCAGAATCGCTTCATCTTCCCTTTGCATATTCTCTCTGCAACCCAAAATTGCTCCTCTCTTCGATTTCGTTTCCCTTTGCTTCATCTTCTTCGTATTTGATTTCGTGTTTGATTCGAACCTAGACAACAACAATTTCGATTTTGTTACATCTCCATCTTCGATTTCGATTTCGATTTCAATTCACAGTTTCTTTTTGGTTTTACAATTTCGTTTTTGTTTTCGTTTTAGATATTTGATTTCGTTTTTCAGATTTGTTTTTTGTTTTTTCAGATCTGAAAATTGACCATCTTCTTCAACGTCACTCTCCCAACGAGAATGAAAATAGAAACGAAATCGAAAATGGAAAATAGAATCTGCAGATTTCCTTTTGGGTTTGCAATCGTTTTTTCCCACACTCGTCTGCTTTTAGGTTTGCAATCGTTTTTCCGAATCTACAGATTTCGATTTGGGGTTGGGTTTAGGGTTGGGTTTTTGTTATCTGTTCTTGAATTGGATTTCTTTTTTTTTTGAATCTGTAGATTTCACTTTATGACCGGAGGAATGAGAAGTTTGGGCATGAGATGTTTTAATGGCTGACGAATGTGTTGTTGTACCGTAAAGAAGATGAAGATGAAAAATATGGTTTTTTATATTCTTTTATTTTTAAGAAAAATTAATTAAATATAGTGAATCAACAATCTTATACCGCCATATAAGCACCCATAACAGACAGCTAAGCACTATACTAGCCAGGTCGGAATTTTTTTAACGGAGCAAAACAGAAAATGAAAAAAATGTTCACATTGTGTTCATTTTAAAACATAAAGGACTTATTTGAGACAAAAAAAGATAAAAGACTAAATTATCATTTTAAATAAATTAAAGGACCCAGAAGCATTTTAGCCTTAATCGTCTGAGCTAAGAGATTTATGTGCAAAATTTTAAACTTAAAGATGTTTAAAATAAAAATAATAGAGTTTCGTAAAGAGTTGTATTTTTTAGGAGTGCAAGTGTACTTCCTCAACCATAAGTACCATGATGTTGACTATATATATTAATTAATTCATTAGATTAGTTTTTACTTATTTTCAAATTTATGAAATATTTTTATATCTTATTAATTTATAAAAAAGCATTTCAAATTATGTGTACATTTTTAACCTTTACATCCAATAAAATCTTAATATTTTGATTGTAAGTATTTTTAAATTACTATAAGTCATTAAATTCATAAATTATCTTTTAAAATTTAAGAGATTTTGTTAATGCAAAAATACAGTTTTTGAAGCTCTAGTCAAATACACCTCCTAGTGTCAAAATTTTAAAAATAATACATATTTATTAAAATCAATAACTTTCTAAATTATGAATGCATTTTTATTTTATAATATATAATTTTAAAAACTTATTATTTATATATATATATATATATATATTAAAATACTTATGAATTTTTAATTTTTAATACATAATTGTAAAAACTTACTAATTTTATAATATTTTATTTTTATTTTATTTTTAAAATAATTTTAAAAAATTATATGTTTAAATTTAAAGCTTTTTTTCAAACAAAAAGTACCATTTTCATAAAAAAAATTGAAAGTCCTTTTAAGATGTAAATTTTGTCAAAAAAAAAGTATTGATGTAAAAGTTGGTTGATATCCCATAATATTTTTTTTACGAAAAAAATATTGATTATATTTGCGCAAAATTCCAGTAAAAAAAATTAATATTAGCACAATTATAGTGCATTATTGTTTTTTGTGTGTGAATAGTGCATTATTGTTTTTTTTTTACAATAATAGTACATTATTGTTGTTATAGCAGACTAGTAATAAATCATAAAGCACATCATGGCCAGCCAGTTGGCCTGTGATGCTCACAAACAAGTTGCCTTCATTGTCAACCATTCTTAAGGAGACTTTCTAGAATTTAATTCAAGTGTCAAACTTTGAATATTTCTTTCTTCCATACATAGAGCTTATTTACGGTTAGATATTTTTTAATTAATTATTTTTAATTATAAAGTGGAATATTTCTCTTATATTGATTTTTATATTTTTTATTGTCCTTTCTATCAGTTCAATAGAATTTAATTCAAGGGTCCAACTTTGAATATTTCTTTCTTCCATACATAGAGCTTATTTACGGTTAGATATTTTTTAATTAATTATTTTTAATTATAAAGTGGAATATTTCTCTTATATTGATTTTTATATTTTTTATTGTCCTTTCTATCGGTTCAAACAAAGGATGCTCCTGCCGAGAGTGTGGAGTTAAACGGTTGGGGCTGATCCTCAATTAATCATGGATTGGGGTTCGATCCCTAGCTTGGGTACGGAGTATCGTTAAAACTCTGGGTCAGTCCCTTGAGGCACCTTCAATAAGTGAGAAATTAGTCACTACTATCTGTACGGTAGATACCCGGATTTCCCAAACAACAAATGATGCTCATTCTTGTTCAGGTTGTCAACAGATCCTTTCCCACTTTCTTTTTTTTTTGGTAAATATCCTTTCCCACTTTCTATTTTCTAAATAAAGAATTTATTTAATACAGACAGATGGAATGCGTCTTTCATTCATTCATATATTGAAGAGTCCAGCTGCACACGGCACACACCAAACAACCTGCAATTAAACAAAATAAATAACATAAAATACACAATTAATTAATAAACTTAAAAAAAAGAACATATAGAATATAAAATAAAAATAAAAATACCTGGCACCTTACGCAACGCCACTGAACGTGACGGAGAGTCAACGGCGCACGGGTAACGGAACGGAGCCGAACAACGGAACCACCCAAACGGAGACGGGACCATTGACGGAAATTATAACGGGTCACGAAACGCTGCAGAGAGAACGGAAATAGGTCACGTAATCATCCATGGAGGTCATAAATCACATTACCAATTTTTAGGTTAAATTTTAATTTTAGTTTTATCAGAAGGTCCCAAGTTAGGCCTCATAATAGTTAGAAGTTAGTTTTGGGAATCGATTTTTATGAAAGGGAAAATAAAAAAGGTCCAAAATTCTTTGCTTCCATAGCAATTATGTACAAAAAGCAAGCAATTGAGAGGGTCCAAATCTCATAGATCTATTCAGAAAATCTTCAACGGTTGATTCCGCCGGCAATTCATCAATCAATCAATCTGTTGATCGGAATGAAACCAAATCTCGCCGGACAGGACACGCCGCTACCTAGCTGCTTCACCGGTGTTCAAATCTGGCGCGGCAGATCACGAGGGTGGGCGTTGAGAGACCACCGCAACAGCGTGATTATCAAGAGCAAACCTGAAAAATGAAAAAGTGGTAAAATCAAAGATCTTCAGCCTTGGATGTGACGGAGAGGCGACTAGGCCTGGCTTCAAACGCCGATCTTCTCCTCTGTTGATGCGAAGAGGGACGAATCAATGCAGTTAGGGCTCTTTTAACCCACTCGCCTTCAACTCCTCCGATTCTCACCAGCGAGTTCTTCATCGCCGATCTACGCATGTTGAGACGATTTGAAGGGTACGAATCAGCGTTGCTGTTGTTCCCAGAATTCTTGTGAAGACTGCATCGGAACGAACCGGGATGATTGGTGGGCGAACACATACAGGTTCTCTTCGGAGCAGAGATCGGACGGTTACTTTTCGTGGTGATGATCTGATTGGAAATCGAACGGTTAGGAGAAATTGACCGGGAATCAATCGAGAACCGGACTCCAGAAGATAGAGAATTGGAGCTGAACAGATTGACACGTGTAGGTGAAGCGGAACGATGATGACTATTATGATGATGGTTATTGTAGTGTTGATGATGATCATGTTGGCTGAAGAAGGCGGAAGAAGGTGAAGAAAAGGTAGAGCTTGTGGATGAAGCAAAAGCTGATGAAGGTGTAGGGAAAGGGGTTCTTGATGTGGTGTATGAGCAGAATCTACCTGAAGGTGAAAGAGAACGAATAACTGGTCCACATGATTTATCTCTAGAAGCAGAAGAAGGCATTCTTGGAAGAAGATAAAGGAGAGAGAAAGAAGCAAGGGTTGGAAGATTAGTCCTTCAAGGACCCCTTTGGGGAGTTGGTTTGGCAAACCTATCGAGTCTCGGAGGCTGGTTATATAGATGGGAATGGAAAAGGGTAAAGAGTGATTAATTGCAAGGACAAGGGTATTTTCGACATACGACTTAACTTAACCATGGTTAGCTTGAGGTTAGTTGATTTTATGGCGTAGAAAAATTGTTTGTGGGGTTATGGTTGGGATTCGGATCTAACGGCTGTTACGACGTGGACTTATGAAAACGACGAGAAGAGAGCCGTTCGGCTAACTGCTTTCATAGGAAACAGCAAAGGCTGACACGTATCAGATTATTGTGGAAACGGTCGAATGCGAATGTACCACAAAACCACTTCCGTGTCGGCAATTGCAGTGCCCAATGCCCATTGAGCCATTTCATCATAAAGGAACTTATTTGTTGTAGACTTGTAGTGTACCCTACCGCTGAAATAACAACGGATAATGGGAAAGGGTAACCTTACTTCCTTCCTGCCTGACCTTGGCAATGGTAAGGTTCTCTTGACCTGGCGCCCACAAGTTTTTCTTTACCTCCCACGTCAGTGGATGGTTTTTCTTTTCCTCACTTTTTTACGATTTCTCTTGGGACCAAAAAAGTCAAAATCACGAATAATGTAAAAAAAAAAAATCAAGGAGTATTCACTATTCAGTATGCGTCTCCACTTTTTTTCCCACACACACAAATTTTTTATCCCCATTTTACCTTCTTAAAAAATGTTAAATTGATTTATCTATTTTTAAGACAAATCCGTTTTGCAAAAAAATTGAAAAATGATTTAATATATAAATATGTTTTCCAAATTTTCAAAACGGATTTATATATTAAATATAAAATTCTGTTTTTCAATAATAAATAAATCCTTTTTTGCAATTTTTCTTTCACAATAAAATAGATAAATCTGTTAAAAATTATAATTATTATTTTTTAAAAAAATAAAATAGATATGGATATCAGTGATGTTTTGGTTCTGTTCAGTGTGTAGATATTCGTTAGTCGTTACACGTGACGATGTTGTACGTCGGCTAGATAATCTAGGCTAAAAAATCGGTTTTTGGGCAACCTACTCCGATTATCCCGAAACCACAGTCATTAAATCAAGAAAAATCAGGGATCATTACTCCCGAAAAAAGGATTTCCATCCAGACTGCGGGGCTCAAAATCCCAAATTTCATCGTTTACTATTTTTAATTAATTTTTTGAATTTTTCATAATCTCCAAAAAATCTAAAAAAAAAAATTTGCATAACCTTATTTTGGTTTTATTAGATTTTTAGTAGTGTTTTTATAATTTTTAGATTAGTTTTGACTCTTCAACTGATTTTTAGTGGTATTTTTATAACCTTTTTACACTAATATTTATTGCTTTTTTTGTATAATAACGGATTCCCTATATATTATATATATTTGCCTTAAAATTTTAATTTATTTTATGAATTATTTTACAAAACGGATTTATCTATTTATTAGATAAAGCCGTAGTTAAATATTTAACTACGGATTTATCTAATAAATAGATAAATCCGTTATTATAATTTACACAGCGGATTTATGTGTTGCTGATGTAAATCCGTTTTGCAAAAATATAATAACGGATTTATCTAATAATAGATAAATCTGTTGTACATTTTTTATCAAAACGGATTTATCTAATTCAAAGATAAATCCGTTTTGAAAAAAAACAAAAACGGATCTATCTTTAAATTAGATAAATCCGTTTTTTAGAAATTTAGCAGGGGTAATTTGGGAATAAAATAATTGGTGGGGGTATAGTGTATAAGTGTGGGGGCACAAAAAATGGGACCCATTTAGTATTGATCTAATGCTCTAGCCCTTATTAAAAAAATTGATTCCAGTAAAAAAATATAGATTTATTTTATTTTAATTATTAGAAAAATTCATTTCAAAGTGCATTAATTATTAATTTGTGTTTACCAAATACATTAACCATTAATTTTTTATACTCTTCTTTAATATAGTAAATGATATGTTTAATAGAAACTTATATAGTAAGTGCAAAACATTTACTAGTCTATTAACTTATTACTCCCTCCATTCCAAATCTTTTGATGGCTTAGCCTTTTCAAAACTTTTGATGTTTTATAAATTCAATGTTGTTTTAACTACTTCCTTCCAACTTTACCCTTAACAATTATATTGTATTAATTATGAAGAATGTATTTACCAAAACAAAGTTGTGGAGAACAAGATATTAAATGAGGATATTTTTAGACTAACTTTTACTTAATTAATGTTTTCTTATTCTATGTGCATTTGCTAAAACATAAAAAAAAAATTGGAATGGAGGGAGCATTACAAAATGATTTAATACTTTTTACTTTCAAGATGTATGTTTGCAGAAAATTACTCATGCTAAACTATATGACTAAAATAGAGAGAGGGGGCTTTAACCATATTATGAAGATATATCTATTTATAGATAGTGAATGTTTGATTTCACGGTAGTGAGATTTTCAAAGTGAAAACTACAATGTTTAGCTTTGCTTTCGTCACACACGTTTATCATTTTTTTTGGTGGAAAATGAGCCCCAAAGGCCTATAGAGATTAAATCATTGCAATCAGACCAACAGGCCCATTTTTGTCTACAGAGAGTAGTTTGGCTAAAAATCCAGGGGCAGAATAGTAAATTACATCAGAGCCAATAATGGAGTGACTTTCCTTAGCCAACTTATCTGCGACTTCATTGAATTCTCGGCCAACTAAGCTCCAGTTAACCTCAAACTCTTCATCTCCTACCTCGTGAATCTGCTCCAACAGATGATGAAGGCGATGGTTGAGTGTACGCTCCCCCACCAGTAAATCTAAGGCTTCCTTTGAGTCAATTTCCACAACAAGTCGGTTCAATCCTCTGTTCCACGCAAGAAGAAGACCAAACAGCACACCAGATAATTCAGCTTCAAGCGAATCACAAGCATGAACACGGTGCGAAAAGGCGAAAACAAAATCACCATGAGAATCCCTCAGCACCCCTCCACAACCAGCAGATCGACCACAATCTCTCACGGATCCATCACAGTTGAGCTTAGATTGACCCCTCATCGGAGGTTTCCAATGGTCAAGCACCTCAGCATCAGCCACAACTCTCTGATTTTGAAGATCGATTCTTTTCAGGGAGCAATTAACGATCCAGTCAGTTTGACAGCGAATCTTGCATCGAGTACCATAAGCAGAGCTTGATTTTTGGGAGAACACCAGCTCGTTGCGATTGCGCCAAATCATATCAAGAGTGACCCCAAATAAGGTACTCCAATTCGACTATTCATTCTTTCCTTTAACCTGCTCCTGATTAATTTTCAACCAATTGTTCCAATTCATGATGCTAAAAAAGTGACTCTGATTTCTGATATTAAAACCATTCCACACTGCGAGGCTACTTGGACAATCCCTGAACCGATGAAAGAGGGATTCTTCATCACTGCCACACACAGGGCAAGTACTGTCAGAGCTCATCATTCTTCGCATCCGTTCGACATTCGTAAGGAGAGCACCATGGGTAAGCTTCCAAAGAAAGGTACGGATCCATTCATTGCCTTTCCATTTCCAGATACTCTTGAAGATGTTACTGTAATTGATACCATGTTGAGTAGTTTGAATTAGATAAGCTAACTTAGTAGTAAAACTCCCATCCGGGGTTGCTCCCCATCTAAACTCATCATCATGACTGAGGATGGAAGGAGGAGGGTAGGAATTAATAGCTTGAATCACTTCCCCCGATAAAACATTATCAAAAAGACTCCAATTCCAATCACCATTATAGTTGAGATAATGACTAATAGCCATATTAGCATTATCTTCAGTGACTATGTTAGAGCTGAGATTGGCCAGAATGTCACTGTTGGGGAGCCAATTATCCAGCCAAAAACTAACATCTTCACCATTCCCAACAGTCCACACAAGGTTGGTTCTGAAATCCCCCCAAATAGAAGCAAGCCCGTTCCAGTAGTTAGATCCATTCCTTTTAGTTTTCACCTTGGGAAAAGATCTCCAACCACATTTATATTTGCTTCGAATAACAAAGCACCAAAGATCATCTGGATTGGAACATAAAATCCACAGCCCCTTCATGATGAAGGCTGTATTAGTAGCTCTAGTAGATCTCAAGCCCAGGCCCCCAAGACCCTTAGGAAGACAAAGAGTATCCCACTTTAGGAGATGGACAACTCTGTGATTCTCCTCATCACCCCAAATAAATTGTCTGCATAATTTGTCTATCTCATCACAAATGCCCCTAGGAAGAACAGTAGCTTGCATAACATACGTAGGCATGGCTTGAATCACTGACTTAGCAAGAGTGACTCTACCTGCAAAGGAAAGTGTTCTAGCTTTCCAAGCACTCAATCCCTGCTTGACTTTATCCACCACATAGCTAAAAGTATTCAGTCCTACTCTCTTGTGGAAGATACGAACTCCCAAGTATTTCTCCAAGTCCTCAGTAGCATGGAATTCCATCACCTCACATTAGTCTCTTCTTAGTAATCTTGGGACATTTTTAGAGAAATAAACTCTAGTTTTTCCTTACTAATCTTCTGCCCTGAGCTATTACAAAACTGATGAAGAGTTTGTTGGATATTCTGAGCCTGGTCCATATTAGCTTCAGCAAAAAATAGGATATCATCAGCAAAAGTCAAGTGGGATATTTTAGGACCTCCCTTAGACAACTGGATAGGGATCCATCTACCATCACCCACTTTGTTCTCAATGTCCTGGAAAAGTCTTTCAATGCACAACACAAAAAGATAGGGAGATATAGAATCTCCCTGCCTTATTCCCCCTAGCAGGGTTAAATTCTTCTAGAGCTTCTCCATTCCATAAGACTTGCATTGTTGGGGAAGAGATACAATGCCATATGATCTGAGTAATGTTGTCAGGAAATCCAATGTCTACTAGAGTATCTTTTATAAATTCCCATCTTAGCTTGTCATAGGCCTTTTCAAGGTCAATCTTGATTGTCATCCACCCCTTTTTGCCACTCTTAGCTCTCATAGAGTGAAAAATCTCATGGGCTATGATGATATTGTCCTGAATGTGCCTCTTGGGGATAAAGGAGCTTTGAGCAGGACCAACCAATGTCTGGAGACAATCCCTCGGTCTACAAGTAATGATCTTGGTAATTGTCTTATAGGCCACGTTACAAAGACCTATAGGACGGAATTGCTTCATATTGACAACAGCCTCAGATTTGGGAATAAGAGCTAAATAGGTAGAATTAATTTCCTTAATCTTGTGAGGGTTCAGCGAAAGATCTTTAATCATCCTGCAGAAGGCATGACCAATAATATTCCATTGGCTCTGATAGAAGATTGCCTGGTAACCATCAGGACTAGGGGCTTTAAAAGCTCCAATGTTCCTGACATTCCTCTCTATTTCCGAATCAGAAATCATTCTTTGTATTCCTTCAATGACGTGGTCATCAAGTCTAGGAAACTGACCAGTAATAGCATAGGGATTAATACTCTTACTGACAGCAAAAAGATCCTTAAAGTAATTAGTAGCCAAATCCTCAAGCTCTTGGGGATTCTCAATCCACACCCCATTGTCGTTTTGAAGGGTGACAACTTTTTTCTTCTGTCTTCTAATGGTGGTAACACCATGAAAGTATTTAGTATTATTATCCTCAAATTCAATCCATTTGGTTCTGGATTTCTGGTACCAAAGGATTTCTTCTTTAGCAAGAATGTCCTCATACTCTTTCCATATGTTCTGCTGAGTCCTAAGGAGTTGCTCATTCCAGCCATGACTTAGTCTCTGTTCAATCTCTCTTAGTTGCTTCTTCTGATAAAAGATATTACCGAAAGTCTCCTTATTCCACTCCTTAAGCACACCTTGAAATTCTTTAAGTTGGAGAGGAAAATTATTCATATGCTCCCTCCATTGATCCTCCATTAGCTGATTAAAAGAAGGGTGAGTAAGCCAAATTGCTTCAAATCTAAATGGTCTTCTTCTTCTATTCACAACTCTTACTTGATCAAAGGAGAGTAAGAGAGGGTTATGATCAGACTTGAGCTTAGGAAGATGATAAATATCAGTAGCAGAGAATCTCAGTTTCCACTCTAAGTTACAAATAGCTCTATCAAGTCTCTTTCTAGTGTTTCCTTAGCCCAGGTAAAGCGATCACCATTGAATCCCAAATCAATCAGATCACAGTTGTCAATATATAGTATTCTGAAATCCCACTTCACACACTTGGGGTCTAATAAGAGGGGGACCATCTCTTTCAGAGTCACGAACAATAGCATTAAAGTCACCAATGAGAATCCAAGCACCATCAATATCATAATTAGTCTCTTGAATGTCATCCCATAAAGCTTGTCTAGGGGCAAAGTGGGGACTCCCATACACAATTGTCATATACCAATAACTAGCATTAGGAGGGCACACCTTAATATGAATAAACTGATTAGTTTCCTTCAATATTTGAATATTCTAGTTGTCATTATCCCAAAGCAACCAAATACCACCTGCCTGGCCTCTGGCATCCTTAATGAAATGATTGTCAAAACCAATCCTTCTAACAATTCTTTTAGCAGTAGCTCCACTAGTATGAGTTTCTAAAAGAGCAACAAAGGAAGCAGAATATTCCCTTTTCATGTCTTTCACCAGACCTGCAAACCCTTTGGATGCTGTCCCACGACAGGTACAACAGATAACACTCATTGAGAGGATTGAGAAGGTTGAGGTTCCACAACCTCAGAAGTCTCCATAGGTGCAGTAACACCATTGCTAGCCAAAGTAGTATTCTGGACTGTAGTTCCATCAATGTCAGCCTTTTTGTTGGCATTATTTAGAACCTGTTGCATCTCCATGGCTCTAAGATTATCATTATCATCAATTTGCCCTAAAGCAGTTCTGATGGAGAGGTCACTTCTGAACTTGTTAAGCAAATTTTCTCCATGGGTCTTATACATGATTTTCATATATTCTAGGATCTGCTCCTCCTCTTGTTTCTTTTTATCAATAATCACCACTTGATGACTAGAAGAAGGAATATTTTCCTTGTCAACATCTATAACCTTGTAGGGAAAAGGTTTAGAGTTCTTCTTAACCTTGGCAGAACCTTTAGAGATCACCCCTAAATCTTTCCTTGCAGTCCCCTTACTAGGTTTAGTCACAGCTCTCCCCTTTGTGTGAATTTGAGGGTTCTTATACCCCCTAGAGCATTTCTCACCTTAAGCTTAGTCCACCTTCTAGTGGCATCATCATTAACAGTAGAGCTAGCATGTTCAAACTCAACAGAGTTCTTATCCTCCATCACAATGGGCACCTCTTTAGGCATCTCAGCTTGAGTACCTTGCTTCTTACTGATTCCTTTCACTCCTGCATCCACATGTTTTGGACTTTCCTTCTTATTTGTTTTACTATTAGAACTGACTTTATTTTTCTGGTTGTATTTGGGGATATTCCAAGGCCCCATATTGGTCTCATCTTCACCTTGAGTAGTATTTTCACCAATGATCTGAGTCGGTTCTTTTCCAGTTTCATTTACTGGAATCTTGTTCACAACAGGAGCTTTGTCAATAGGAGTGTTCTGCTCTGCCACTTTGGGAGCTTGGTTGTCACTGTTATTGCTATTCTGGTTATGGGATATGGCTGCAGGTTCAACAGAGTCTCCACATTGGTCTCTTTTATGGCCATACTTACCACACTTAAAGCATATAGAGTGTAAACCTTCATATTCAAGCATCAACTTCATACCACAAGTGAAGAAATGTGAAGCTAATGGTTTCTCTAGGTCTAGTTCAACACAAATTCTAGCAAACTTACCTCTAGAGTGAAGAAAAGTAAGTTGATAAATCTTAGGAACTCTAATCCAAATAGCCACTCTTCGAGTAATAGCTGAATTTAGGGAGAAAAATGGCCTCCACCTTTGCACTATCAAATAGTGATCGGCAACTTTCCAAGGTCCATCAAATAAGGCATGTTTGTAGTCATCAATGGAGGATAGGTGGACTAGGTAGAAATCCTCAGCAAGGTCAGTAATTTCCATTCGCCCATGGTGAACCCACTCTCTTCTTAGCTTGTTCTCCAAAAGCCTGAAGTTCGCCCTTTTCCCCAAAACTTTAACATTCAGGGTATTTTGCCAAGGCTTAACCCAACAAGCAAGTTCATCTTTGGACACATTAATAGTGGGAATAACATCACTTGGGATTTTAGGGCTTGACTCTGTTTCTAGGTTAACTGCTTCCTCGTGGCCTTCTTCTCAGTTACAACTTCATCAATCAGATCTGCCCAACAAGCAGCATCCAGGTTGATGTTAGGGCATTGCTTCAAAAGTGCATCCTTGAAGGTAGAAGAGAAACTAGGTTTCTCTGAGTGCGCCTCATTTGGCACCTCAGTCATTGCTTCTTCCCGTATCTCCGAACTAGGCTGTCCCTCTTGTGTCTTACACTTTTTCTTACTTCTTTGCAGGGAATCAAGCTCTTCCACGGTGGCTTTCGTCAGTTTGGCAGCGGGGGTGGTGCTCATGCCCTAACAGCACGATAAGCTCACACACACACGTTTATCATTGTTTGAACGCGGTTACAAAAACACATTTAATATGAACATATATAAAGCCAATTTTAAAACATTATTCAAGGGATCCATAAAATCAAACATTTTTGGTCAAAAAAAAATAAAAATCAAACATTTATTAAAGCGGAAGTTAAGTTTAATGACATTTTATTGGTGAGTGAGGGGTTAACTTCTAAAACTCAATTTGATTAACAAATGAAACTGAGAAGAATGAAAGTGGAAGGAAAATTTAGTTATGGACTTATGTAATAGTTGGGATAGTAAACTAGGATTGAATAATTGCTAGTTTTAATTTTCCGATTAGTTTCGTTCTTAAAGTTATGCCTAACTTTAAATTCATAAGGGGTATTTTGGGTAAAAGGTAGTTAAATTTGTTGACCAAAATTTTAATGATTTCGGAATAGGAGTTGGCAACTTTAAATTGCATTTATTATTATATTATACCGTCTCTCATAATTTGTCCGAGGAATGAAAGAGCAGTTGACCAACTTTAAATTAAAATTATCACTCCCTCCCGTCCATATTATAAGAAGATCTTACAAAAATCACAAAGACCAAAGAGATTATTAAATGTGATGCAATTTAAGTCTTATCACAATTACTCTCTCCGGTCTCTATTATAAAAAGATTTTTGGAGTTAATTTTGGTCCCAAATATAAGAAATTATTCCAGTTTTTAGTGTATATTTATTGCTTAAATACCAATTTTACCCTCATTGAATGTTTTGTCTTTTAAGTTTTTAAGGTGAGTGGGAGTAGTGCACATAAATTTAAGTGGAGGGTATTTTGGAGACTTTACTTAAAAAAGACAAGAATTAAATGAGCTCATTGGTAGTGGTGATTTTTGTATTTTCTTCTTATAATAGGGACCAGAGGGAGTATATCCCTAGTATTTAATTTTTATATCCACTAGCTGACTTTCTATATCCGGATTTCCCTAATTAATAAATAAATAAATCAGTTAAAAAATTAGATACGAATTTCGACCGTCTTTTGGTTCTGTTTAGTGTGTAGTTCGTTAACACGTGACGATGTTGTACGTCGAGCGAATAATTTAGGCTAAAAAATCGGTTCTCGGGCAATCTGCTCAAATTGTAATGAAACCACAGCCATTAAATCCGAAAAAAATCAATGATCAAGACTCTTGAAGAAGGGACTTTTTTCAGGACAGGGGACCTCAGAATCCCAAATTCCATCGTTTACTATTTTTTATTAATTTTTTTAATTTTTCATAATTTCCAAAAAATCTAAAAAAAAATTGCATAAACTTATTTTGGTTTTATTAGATTTTTAGTGGTGTTTTGATAATTTTTGGATTAATTTTGACTCTTTAACAGATTTTTAGTAGCATTTTTATAGCCTTTTTTAAAAATTTAAATAAAAAACAATTATTTTTAATAACAAAATCGGATTAACCTTAGGTGGGGTAAATCCGAATTCCTTTTTTTAGGGAAATCGGATTTATCTACCCACTAGGTAAATCCGATTTGAAAAATAACAAAGCGGATGTATCCCCATCTGAGGTAAATCCGCTTTGTTATTTTTAAAGTCGGATTTACTTATTAGGTACCCCCATTTGAGGTAAATCTGTTTTGTTATTTGGGCAGGGGTATTTTCGGGTATATGGGATGTGATGGAGGTATATGGAATGTGATGGGGGTAAAAAAAAATCCAAAAAAAATAGTGTAAATATTTGGACCATAATAAATGGAGAGGATATTTACTTCCGGCAAAATCGTAACTTAAACTATGCTTTTTTGTTTGTCCAAAAAAAACTATGTTTTTTTGTGGAGGTTAGATTAAATCTACTTGCTGCTCGCCCCTTTACATTTCACTTCAAGAGTAGACTGTGTTGATTTGAAAATTTGATAATATAATATTAAGTGAGGTCAAAATATTAAGTGAGTAATTATCTTCTGCAATTATCATAGCCTAAATATTTTTTATACACATAAAATACCCTAAAGTTATGGTAATGGAGAGAATCTTGTAAATCAAAGAAATAAATAGTATAGGAGCATAGCCTAGTAAAGAAAATCCCAATTGAGTTGACCATAAGCCTTCTCGAGATCAATCTATAAACTGAAGGCGATGTTACTGTTCTTTACTTGAGAGTGATGCTCTCTCTAGAAATAAAACTACCTGCAAGAGGCTAACCACTTCAATATAAACTTGTACTAATGTCATACAAAGAAGTTGCAACATTATACACCCACTACTACAGGAAATAAAAAAAACTAAACTCAAATCATACATGTTCATTTCCCCTAGCTCCAACAATATCAATGAGTTTGCTTAATATCTGTATCCTTCAGGGATCTGGGTAAGTGCTAGTGAATGTGTCGGTGCTGGGGTAGGAGTTAAGACTTTGGACTCTTTCGTATATAGACGATGTCTCCGCTCTCTCCCATACACAACCCAGAAAATCAATGAGAACATCACAGCAAAGGAGACCATTACCAATCCAACATAGATCCATTTACTATAACGTCTCAGACCAGGACAATGGTCTCTGTATATATCACTGAATGTTTCCCTAACAAAAGTGCAGTCTTGTAACTCAACTAGGGATGGGGCATAATTATATAAGGTGTTACCCACATTTATTCCAGCAGACACTTGGTTATAGAATGTAGGAGTCAATCTCCCCTGGGTCATGCATATCTCTGATGGCGAAACTTGGCACACAAAGTTGCCATATACCTGCATCAAATAGAAACTAATATTTAGACCAACTTAATAACTTTCAATTTGTTATCCTATGCAACACCGACACAAACACAGATACCAGACACGACACTAACATGTAGACACCGATAATAATTTGAAAAAATGAAAGTAATTGAAGTGTTGGTGTATGACGCAACACTTGTCGGACACCAAACACATCTTCAATATGAAGTGTCAGTGCTACATAGTTGTTATCATATTATGTCTTAATAAAAAATGATGCTTTATAGAATTGAACATGGGAGGACTAATGCTTTTATGTTTTATGATATGATTCAATTAATATACCTGTGTTGCATTGCTTAGGTTAACTTCACCAGAGTCACATTGTCTATCTGTCATGTCAGGATGGAATGGATTGCAGAGGAGTGGCATTACTGGACCGGATTGATTATAGTACAATGGTGTAAAGTTGGGGGCGAAATTTATATTGGAGACATTGGTGATAACTTGGTTCACTAAGTTTACTAGCTCAGAAGTTACTTCTTTGCTTCTTAACAATGTTTCTTGTGCGGTAGTATTGTCCACACATGGCAGAATATCGTCCAGAGCTGTATTTGTAGTAGGATACTGGATCCACTCATTCATAGCTACACAAGTATCTCCTGTCACACTAACAATAAAAAAAAGGATTAGCTCCACAATTAAATGACAAGTTCCACATCTGTGCCAATTAAAGTAAAAGAAACAGTATCACATGATCACACTCGGGTTTGAATCCGGGAACTAGCATCCCCGTGTCGCTGAAATTGCCAATACAAATATCTGAAGTAATCTTTAAAATTGAAGGCTCAAGGACAATTAATTAGACATTCTATGGCATAATGGCATGTCTGAATAATATTCAAACATGAAGAATACAAATCCTTGCTACCACCACATTATTGTCTATAAGTAAAACATCTATAAGAAATTAAGAATATATGCAACACCATTGAATTTAGACTTGACCGTTTTAGAGGAACTTACTTATGGAGAGCAAGGAACAAGCCACATAATATAAGAGTTCCAGTAACAATAAACCATCCTGCGACTACCAAACTGCAATTATTTATGTCAAAGCATTTCATGAGACAACATGATAATATATAGCTATAGGTAGTACATAGTATATCTTACTTACATATACACAAGGAGCTGCATGCCAAAAATTGAGAACACTGCAGTAACAAGTGAGAATATAAATGAAAATCCCAATAAGAAATTATGCATCTAAATTGGGACATAGAGAGGACTTACAAAATCCAAGAAATGTCAAGACTAACATGACTGCAGCTACTATGATAAGTGCCAGCCTCCTGTATTAGACTCACCATATTCATTTTATCGAGCGAAAAAGAAAAGAGAAATTCAAATACATATCAGAAGATGAAAACATAACAATCAATGATTAAATCATACACAGAATCTAAGAGATCTTGTATGTTGTCTGAGTTCTCCTTTGTCTTATCAGAAATTTTGCCAGCAGAGGCATTGATATTTGCTTCTGCTTCATCAATATCAGTTTGAACATTACTAGGGAGAAAAACTCGATCAATTCCAACTTGCTTAGCTTGAGCAAGATAATCAGACACATTCCTTAATTTATCCACAGCAGAATCAGCTTGATATACAACATACTGCAATGTCGTCGTCGTGCTATGATGAAAACTTCCTTGCCCTATATATAGAACTGCACATCCAATCCTGTTAATTAACACAGAAAAACATGTAAGTTTGTAATGAAGATAAACTAAACCTAATACCAGCAAAACAAAGGAAGAGAGAGAGAGAGAGAGAGAGAGAGAGAGAGAGAGAGATGTGTACATTGTTGTAACTGTGAAAATTATGAGGAGAATAAGGGAAAATGTGTAGCATGTTGGAGAATATCCATAAGGCTCCCTTTTACGACAGAAGTAACAAATGACGAGGAGCAATAAAGAGAAGCCAAAGCCCAAGAACCAAACCACTGCAACACTAAACACTGGAACTGCAGTATATGCCACTGACTGTATTCAATAGAAAGGAAATTAATTAATGGACTTTGCATATTTATTGATAGGTTCGAGTGAAGTACCGAGAAATCAATAAATAAAATTAAAACAAGTAAAATTACACAACAAAAACCACCAATGAGAAATGAGTAATTGTTATAACTACCATCTAATCAGGTCAACACAAATTCATAGAAGAGGTTTTCACTATATATAATACACCTTTTAGTGAAAGTAAATTCAAGAATCTAACTAACTAACCAATCATGAAAAGTTGTTACAACAAGAACAACTGATTTGAACTAACTTCCTAATAGTTTAGGGTTCTAGAAAACTTGAAATGAGTAACAACAGTATGAGGAGGGCTTACAGCCCAATAATGATGGTCACTGATATTCCAGCCATTAGTGTACTTATTGAAGCCATCGAGAGGGTCTTTTCTTCGTGTTCGTTCCGCAGCTAAGGGAAGTGTTGCTGCTGCTGGTGGTGATGGTGGTGGTGGTGCGTTCTCGAATGGTTCAGCAGCAATTTCATCCAACCGATAAAAGTCTACAACATTTCCCTCATTTTCTTTACCTGGAAAAAAAATTGAAAAAAGTTTCATGCTTTCTACTGAAAAATCACTTTAAAGCGGTTTTTCATTTTAACAAGAAAAAGTAACTACAATATAACATACCTGAAGTGAGCTGGGTTTGGAAATGTGGTAAGTAAGAGGAAGCGGAAGAGTGAAGTAAGAAAAATGTGAGCAGAAAAGAAAAATGTAGCGGCCAATAATAATAGCTTAGCATTATGTATGTTGTGAGTCGTGAGAGCAAATGGCAAATGGGAAAGTATATGAGAGTGTTAGGGTGAAGAGAGTGTGAAGTGTGAACAGAACTGAACAGAGAGAGTATAATGGTTGGAAAAATTATAAGCTCTTGGAGACTGGAGTACTTTGACATTAACCTCGTTCTTGTCATGGCCTACCCCACCATTACCAAGTGCCCGCGAAAACAATACGATTACGGGGTTAAATTAACAATTTAATGGTGTAGCTGTAATTTTTACTTTTTGGGAATGGGACACGGTTCTTTACCCTCGCGAATCATTGTCCATCACCATCGAAGGCGAGATCCACTGCAGTTGGTATCCACTGCTGTCAAGATTGAGAGGGCCATTGGATCCATTCAATAACAAATCTTGTCTGTTTTTTTGAAATAAAAAAAGAGAAAAATATAAGAGGTGAGACTGTGAGAGAGTTACACAGGTGACTTCAGAAGATCAGTTCCCATCACCAAATAGGTAGCTCAGTTGACGAGCTAAGGGATACCGAAGGAGTGCACCAAATGAGTGCAAGAAGGAGGTCTCGGGTTCAACTCCCAGAAACTAACACTCCTCCACCCCAACTAACATTGCTTATAAAAAAAACCATTTGCCTATTGGATAAATAAATAAAATAATAACATAAGTTTGTCTTTAATATTTGTGTTTAATAAAATGTAATTCATCTCAATATTGTATTTTACTATTCTGCCCTTCAGTTAGTTGACTATGGTTAATTAGATAAGAGTTAGATTAGTTTTTTTAGGTTGTTGTATTAGTTAGAAGATTGTTGAGATTCAGTTACGGATCCTAGCTGATTCCTCTTGTATATATTACCATCTCATGTGCAGGTTGAATCAATGAATGAAAGTATGATTTCCAGTTTCTTTCAATTCTTTCATTTCTAAGATGGTATCAGAAGATTTCTAGGGTTTCCGCTCCCCCTCTCTTCGCATTCACCCCCAAATTCCTTTCAATCATCGTCATCTTCGTTCTCCGATTCGTTCTTCCGTTTCGTAATTCACTACGATGGCGTTAATCGTTGATCAACTCAACCCATTTTACCTACATCATTCAGATAATCCTGGCCAGATTCTTGCCACTCATCTTTTGGCTGCAAATGGAGAAAACTACAACTCCTGGAAGCGTGCGATGGTGTGGGCTCTTAGCTCCAAGAATAAATACGGTTTCGTTGATGTAACCATTGTCGCTCCACCCGAACAAGATCCACAGTTTGCGATGTGGCTTCGCTGCAACAATATAGTCGCCTCGTGGATTCTCAACTCTATGTGCAAAGAACTCACTGTGAGTATCGTCTACTCTTCCATTGCTCGCGATCTTTGGTTAGATCTTGAAACTCGATTCCAACAGCAGAATGGCCCTCGTATCTTTCAGCTCCGTCGTGACTTCGTTGGCTGCCTTCAAGGTTCTTCCTCCGTCAACGCTTATTACAACAAAATCAAGGCTCTTTGGGAAGAACTCAGTCAATCGGTTCCTGGCCATCACTGCAATTGCGGCGGCGTTCAACCGTTGGTCAATTACCTCAACTCAGAATATGTCTACACATTCTTGTTGGGTCTTAATGAAAGCTAGTAGCCCTCGTGGCCAAATCTTGGTGATGAATCCCTTGCCGTCCATCACGCAGGTATTTGCTCTTGTGCTCCAAGAAGAAACCCAACAGGAGGTTGGGAATCTTGCTCTCACTAGCACCACCCAACTTGCTTGTGCTGCTCAAGCCACCACCAAGGCCACACCTCGCAAGGACCGTCCCCTGTGCGCTCATTGTGGCCTCTTAGGGCACACAAAAGACAAGTGCTTCAAGCTGAATGGGTATCCTCCTGGCCACAAGAAGTTCAAGGCTTCTGCTAGCAATGTGATGGAAGGATCCCCCTCTGGCACACCCCCCACAGAGCAGTATCAGCAAATGCTAGCCTACATTCAAGCCCAAATTGCTAACACTGCTGCCACGGAAAGTGACACATCAAGTAAGCTTTGCATAGGTATATGCCTCTCTGTTCTTGCTAAACTGCCTAAGATTGCTAGAAATTTATGGTTGGTTGATTCTGGTGCCTCTCCACATATATGCAACACTTTAACACAATTCCTTGATCACACTGTTTTACCTAACACATATGTCACATTGCCTAACAATCAAAGGGTTAGAGTAGCAGCTGTAGGAAGTGTTAAACTCATTAACGATTTCGTTCTCACCAATGTACTGTATATACCTGCATTTATTGTCAATTTAATATCTGTTGGCGCTCTCTTGTATTCAAAAAAATATGATGTGCATTTCATTAACGATGCTTGTGTTATACATGACAAAACTCTCAAGAAAGTGATTGGAAGATGTGATCTAGTCCAGGGTCTTTTTCCTTTCACAAGTTGTGTGTCCCGCTGTAGTTTCAATTTGCTAGACTCAAATGCTTCCTTGTGTTCATATTCTGATATACCTACCTTTTGTAATATTGTCACTAGTTGATTAGACTTAGCCAAATTGTGGCACACCCGTATGGGACACTTGTCTGATCCTGTTTTACAAATACTAAGTAATAAAATTCCATTTCAAATGCATGATAAATCTTGTTCTGATCTGTGCAGTATTTGCCCTTTGGCTAAACAAAAATATTACCTTTTATCTCTCATAATAATATTTCTGCTGCTGTATTTGATATGATACATTGTGATACTTGGGGTCCTTTTTCACAAACCACACATGATGGCTATAAGTTTTTTCTTACAATAGTAGATGATCACTCTAGGTTTACTTGGATACACTTGATGCGAAATAAATCTGATGCTGCTCACTTAATTAAGTCCTTTTTTTCATATGCACACACTCAATTTGGAAAAACCATTAAATGTATTAGAACTGACAATGCCAAGGAGTTTTTGCTTAATGACTTTCTGCAGCACAGTGGCACTAAACACCAATTCTCTTGCCCACACAGACCTCAACAGAATGCTGTGGTGGAAAGAAAACACCAGCATTTGTTGAATGTGGCTAGAGCATTGATGTTTCAAGCTGCTGTAACCTTGACCTACTAGGGTGAGTGTGTTGCAGCAGCTGCCTTTCTCATCAACAGAACACCTGCATTCAACCTTGGTGATCAGTCCCCTTTTGAAATCTTACATGCTAAGGCACCAGATTACTCCCTCATCAAAGTCTTTGGATGCCTCTGCTATGCTTCTACAATCGTTGCCCATAGGAACAAATTCACCCCAAGAGCCATCCCCTGTGTTTTCTTAGGGTACCCTCGAGGATACAAAGGCTATAAGTTGTATGACCTTCTTCACAAAAAATTCCTCATATCTAGAGACATTCTATTCCATGAGTCCATTTTCCCATTCAAACAGAACAACAACATTGATATTTTCCAACATGACCCAAACAGTTCTGTCCTCCCTAGTATGTCTGATTTACCTTCCAATTTGGACTTCACCAATTCTCCAAACGAAGATCATGTCACTACTCCAGCATCACCAGAAACATCCACCACTCTACCAACACCCCCCATGGACACTGATATATCCACTGCCACATCTCCAGACACAGTTGAGTCTCTCACAGAACATATTAACCCAGATCAAGACCTTGTCCCTCCCCGCAGATCCACTAGGCCTCATAATCCCCCAGCTTACCTCAAAGACTACAAGTGCAATATCACATATCCCATTCAACATTCCCTTGACTATACCAAGTTGTCCCCTGCCTACCAGTCCTATGTTATGCATGTCTCTGCCATTTATGAGCTAGAATTATTTCACCAAACTGCCAAGATACCCGAATGGCGCAAGGCCATGGCAGAAGAAATAACTGCCCTTGAGCTCAATCAAACATGGTTAGTTCAGTCATTACCTCCTGGGAAACAACCAATTGGTTGTAGGTGGCTTTACAAGGTAAAATACAAGGCAGATGGGAGCCTTGACAGGTACAAAGCTAGATTAGTAGCCAAAGGCTACACTCAACAAGCAGGGGTTGATTTTACTGAGACCTTCTCCCCTGTAGCTAAACTTGCTATTGTTAAAGTGCTGCTTCCCATTGCTGCTCAGCAAAAATGGTCCTTATTACAGTTGGATATCAACAATGTGTTCCTTAATGGGGACTTAGATGAAGAAGTTTATATGAAACTGCCTCCAGGCTATCATATTAAGGGGGAGAATCTTGTCTGTAAGCTCAACAAATCCCTCTATGGCTTGAGACAGGCCTCAAGACAGTGGTATTCTAAGTTCTCCAACACAGTTTTGCACCATGGTTTCCACCAGAGCTCTGCTGACAGCTCCCTCTTCACCAAAGGAACAGGCTCAACATTGATTGTTCTACTAGTATATGTTGATGACATACTAGTTGCTGGCCCTAATTCAGCTCTCATCAACAATACCAGACAGCTCCTAGAAGATCAATTTAAGCTCAAAATTGTGGGTGACTTGCATTATTTTCTTGGCTTAGAGATTGCACATTCCACTCAAGGCATATCTTTAAGTCAGAGAAAATACACTCTGCAGCTCCTTCATGACACAGGTTTTCTTGCTACCAAACCTCTCCCCACCTCAATGGACTCCAACATTAGCTTCAATGACATTGATGGAGATCCCTTGCCTGATCCTACTCTGTATAAACGCCTATTGGGGCGCCTCATCTATCTTACAATATCCAGGCCAGATATTGCATACTCTGTCAATCGCCTCAACCAATTTATGAGCAAACCCAGAACCCCTCATCTCACTGCAGTCCATCACATCTTGCAGTACCTTAAGAAATCCCCAGGACAAGGCCTGCTCTTTCCTGTTTCCTCTTCTCTGAAGGGTCGTGCTTATTGTGATGCTGACTGAGGTAGTTGTACTACCTTTGTGTCTATCTTGGCTCAGCTCTTGTTACTTGGTAATAAAAAAAACAGACTACAGTGGCAAGATCTTCAGCAGAGGCTGAATATCGTGCCTTAGCCACTCTCACTTCAGAATTACTATGGTTAAAGCAACTTCTCAGATCATTTGACACACAACTCAACTCTGTCATGGTGTACTGTGATAGCAAATCAGCTATCCAAATGGCCACCAATGCTAGTTGCAATGACAGGTCCAAGCACATTGACATTGACTGTCATTTTGTGCGTGAACATGTTCATTCCAACTTCTTGAAATTGGTCCATGTTCCCTCTTCAGAACAACTTGTTGATCCTCTAATAAAGGCTCTACCAAGACCTCTCTTTCAAGCACTAATGTCCAAGTTGGGTCTTCACAATCTCTTTAGTCCAACTTGATGGGGAGTAATAAAATGTAATTCATCTCAATATTGTATTTTACTATTCTGCCCTTCAGTTAGTTGACTATGGTTAATTAGATAAGAGTTAGATTAGTTTTTTTAGGTTGTTGTATTAGTTAGAAGATTGTTGAGATTCAGTTACGGATCCTAGCTGATTCCTCTTGTATATATTACCATCTTATGTACAGGTTGAATCGATGAATGAAAGTATGATTTCCAGTTTCTTTCGATTCTTTCATTTCTAAGAGTGTTTTATCTTTTCAACTAATTTTTTTGTAATCCTTTCAACTAATTTATTTTTTGTTTATTGGACTAATTCATTTTTAAGTATACTTAATAAGAGATCATCTCAAGAGATACATAAGTGCTGTGTAAACTTTAAAATCGAAGTAATATGCTTTTAACCTTTTGTTTTCAGCTTAAATATGTTTTAGGCCCTTGCAAATATAACATGTTTTGGTTTAGCACCCTCCAATTTTTTTTAAAAGCTCCTTATAACACTACAAAAAAAAGCAGGATAGACGACAGAAATTTCCGTCGCTAAACCTCAAAAGCCCGCTGCTAAAGTGGTTTAGCGACAGAATTAGCGACGGAATTTTAGCGATGAATTTTAGCGACAGGTTTTCCCTTGCTGATTAGAGAGGGAAATTAGTGAGGGCAAATCCGTCGCTAATTAGCGACGGACAAATTCCGTCGTTAATTCTGACTAAATATTAGCAACGGATTTTAGTGAGGGCAAATCCGTCGCTAATTTAATTTTTTTATAAAAAAACTGCTTTATTTTATGCCACGTGTCCAAATTTGAAAACCTGCTTTTTTTTTAATAACTATATATCAAATGCAGCACAATTTTGAGAATACTCAAATAAAATCCATCCAAACTAGTACCAAATATATCCAAACTAACCAACAATACCAAATATCCAAATCCTAAACAACTTCAAACCAGCAATAACAATCCAAATTCTTAACATGTCCAAACCAGCAAATAACAACATAATACTAAAACGAGCCATCATCAGACTCGGACTCCTCAGACTCAGAGGCATCTGGCTTCATGCTCTTGTAGTACTTTAACAGCTTCTCTTGCTGACGTGCAAACCTAAAGAAGCCTGTCTGCACATCTTTCATAGTCCGACTCTGCTTCTGCTGCTCCTGCTGGTGCTGAGCATGCATCTCCTGTATCTGTTGCTGGTGCTGAGCACGCATCTCCTCCATCTGCTGCCTGAGCTGCTCTGTCTCACCTGAAGGACGAGGCGGTCGACTACTAGAGGAGGGTCCGCTGGTGTCAAACTGATCATCCTCAAATCTCAAATTTGGAGCCAAGGGCCCCGTACCATACATACGTTTCTTGTACATCCCCCCTACCAAATTCTCCTTATTGCGGTTTCCCAAAGCCATGATCTTAGGAGACAGTGGACCAAGTGACTCAGGGTTCCAGCTCTCCTGAGTCGGCTCAAACATCGTCTCAGCATGTTTCTCCTGTTTTGCGTAACCACAAAACATAGCATAATAAGTGCTCCATGTTAAGAAAACATTATATAATACAAATCAAGTTGTATATTTATCTGAGTGGTCCTCGAGCGCTCATCAACATAAGCCTGGGTATCCTTCCTGACATGTGTGGCCCTATGCAGCTCAGCAATAGTAAGAGGGTGTCCAGCCTTCTTACTCTGTAAAAATGAAACAAATTCTCAAATATTGGTAACTAATCGCTCTAACTAAACTAAAATAGTACAAATATTTTTAAAATAACCTACCAATCTCATAGCATGCTGAGCTTGGTTGACGGAGCCACAAGTGTGAAGTGAGCCACCATTTTCTGAATTCCGATTTTCCTTCTCTTTTTCAGCATTTTTTTGAATTTCTCACTTCTCCAAACTTCCTGGTATTGATCCCAGACTTCTTGAGGGATATACCTCGGCCTTTCATTTTTACGGCGCAATTTGTAGAGCAAGTCCGCCAATTGCTTTGCCAATCTAGTCCAAAAAACTTTATGCACCAATTCATCATCTTCCGATCTCCAAGTCGCTTTGGTCTGTATTAAACATAATCAAAATATGTATTAGTAATTATATTAAACATTAAACAATATATTAAAATTATCAATATAGGTATTGACATAATTGATACTTACCCTAAACAAGTCCACAAAATCTTTCTTTTTCCTCTTATCAATTTTTGTCACCTTTTCATGGTACTCTTCAAAATAGAGTTTCTTAATGACATGAGTGATCGCTGATGAAGCAGTCTTCGATCTAACAAACCTGCATAATTAAGTCGTTGCATAATTAACAAACATATATACACGTCAAACAATTAATTTAAATTAAAAAAAAGTC
Organism: Astragalus membranaceus; assembly: GCA_039519185.1. Classification (NCBI taxonomy): domain Eukaryota; kingdom Viridiplantae; phylum Streptophyta; class Magnoliopsida; order Fabales; family Fabaceae; genus Astragalus; species Astragalus membranaceus. Next base: position 15,220,452 of record CM076848.1, read on the forward strand.
AAACAATACTTACGCATCGCCAAAGGGATATATGACTTTGCGACGTCGACCATCAGGGTCGACAACCACCTGCTCATCCTTCGACATGGATGATAATGGCTCTGAATCAGTATAACCATGGGGGTCAGAATGATCATCCTGTAGGGACTGATCAGTATGTACCTCAGGTGTAGGCATAGATAACCCGACTGGTGTGCCCATAGGATGCTGCAGAGGTGGCCCATATACCCTACTGGTGTGCCCATAGGATGTTGCAGAGGTGCCATATACCCTCCCGGTGTGCCCATAGAATGTTGCAGAGGTGGACCCATATACCCTCCAGGTGTGCCCATAGGATGCTGCAGAGGTGGGCCCATATACCCTCCCGGTGTGCCCATAGGATGCTGCAAAGGTGGAAAATACCCATAGGATGCTGGTGTGCCAGATGGGTTTATAGGATACCAATTGGGGCCGGAGGGAGAATGACCAGCAGGTGGAGCAGCTGAGCAGAACGTGAAGTCCCAGCTCCTCCAGCAGTAGTGGTGGTCTGGGGCATCCCCAAAAATGTATCCCCTGCATTAAGTACAACCCCACGAACTCGTTGCCGCCTTCTAGGTTCACCTATGTTCTTCCCCCTACCATCTCTCGGCGGGTCAGAACCTCCTCCTGGATGCATATCTATGAAAAACGAAACGCAATAAAAATATATAATAATATATATTAATAAATAAATTTAAATACAACAAGAACATACAATAATGATAAACGAAATGTGATATATATTAATAATTAAAATTAGATGAACAATCAACAACATGCAGAGATTAAAGCTAATCAAACTATCTATGAGATACTAATAAGATTAAAAAAAGTTTTCATCTTCTTCTTCTTCTTCTACATCTTCTACATCTTCAGTCTCATCTTCATCTTCTTCATCTTCTTCATATACTCCAATTTCTTCTTCTAATACTGGTTCAACTTCTTCAATGTGGAGTCGATCATCACATAAGGTATCAACTGGTTCAACTTCAATTACCTTATCCATCGACTCAAATTGTTCATTAGATGGAACATCAAAACTAGAACTGCTTGAAGAAGCCCCTAAGTCAAAATTTGGAAGTCGTTCTCCATGGTCCACCCAAATCCAATAATTAGGCCTAAACCCGATACGATACAAGTGCACCCTAATTTCATCATCAGGTGTAATAGGTATACCGTCACATTTAAGGCATGGACATCTAATCCCCCCTTCCTTTTTAGCCTTATCATGTCGCCACGCTACCCTAATAACTCTTCAACCCTATTTACAAAAGTTTCCTTCAAAAATGCTCTTCCCGGATATAACCGATCATACACCCAACTACGATTCAATTGATTCCAATTCATCTACACGCATTTAAAAAACGCGTTAGATTCCCACAACTAAACCTAAAATATATTCTATCAAGTTAGTGGCATCGATATGATCTCGGTGGAGATGATTTCGAGCCAAATATGGGGGTTAAGGACAGAACAAACAAAACCCTTTTCCATATAAGTAGTGAAGGAAGTTATTTCTAACTCCCAACCTTAAAATTGTTAGTATAGTCTCGCAATTATCTCAATGGAGATGATTTCAAGCAAAATATGAGGGTGAGGGACAACACCCCACCCTTTCCATCAACAGCACACAATAACAACTTCCAATTTTCAATATAGTCGTCTAACCTAGGGTTAATCAAACATCAAAACAACAATACACAAATGAGATGTGCAACAATTTACCCCCAAATAATATACATTTCCAATTTTGAAAACTAACACTTATTCAGAATTTATTAAGCTTAACAATATAAAATTCATCCAAAAATTTACCCTTAAGAATAAAAATTCAATGTTTTTCCCATTAAATTTGAAGAACAAAAATAAATAAACAACAAAAAATCATGACAAACAATAACAATTCAACTCCTATTCCTTATAATTAAAAGTTTGGCAGCTGAAAAACCTATTTTTCCACCAAATTTGCAGCTCAAGAATTAAAATTACTATTCCAGAAACAGATCCGGCAAGAGAAACAGAAACAGCTCCGGCAAGAGAAACAACTCCACCAAATCAGAATGCATTCGATCACTCCCAGAAAGTCCTAAGTGCAAATAGAACAAAGAAAAATCAGAACAAAAAAATAATTACAATGAGTACAATGAACATGGGAACAACTCAGAACAAAAATTTACCCCAAATTGTGGTGAAAACGGAGAGAAAATGGAGAGGTATTGACGGTTAGAGAGAGAGACCTATTCAATGGTTCATGTTCGTGAGTGATAGAAAAGGGGAATGATGATGGTGATGGTGAAAATGGAGAGGTATTGGTGGTGGTGGCAGTGGTTTCGTGAGGGAGGAGGAGAGAAATGAGTGAGAGAAGAGAAAATAAAAGAGAAAGAAGAAGAGGGTTTCGGTGTTAAAAAATTAAGTGATGTTAGCGACGGATCCATTAATTAGCGACGGATTGCCTATTTCACACATTCCAAGGTCTGCTCAACGGTCGTGTCAGGATTTGCAACGGATTCATAGCGACAGAAATTTGAATTAGCGACGGATTTGGAATCTCACGCATTCGAAGGTCTGCGCAACGGTCACGTCAGCATTAGCGACGGATATTGACATTAGCGACGGATTGGAAATTTTTTTTTTAAAAAAAAAGCGCGCCTACGCCATGTTTAGCGACGGATTTGGTTTCTGTCGCTAATTTCCCTCGCTACGTAATTTTTAGCGACAGATTTGGTTTCCCTCGCTAATATCTGTCGCTTAGCCTGCTTTTTTTTGTAGTGTAAAATACAAAATTTTTGATTTAGGTCATTCTGTTAACCCAACGTTACAAAAACGCTGAGTTGGCTAACAGAAGTCTGAGTTGTCATTTATTTATTTTTTCTAATTTATTTTTAATGCTGACTTGTAATGCCAAGTCATTTTTTTTAATTTTAATTAATTTTTATTCTTCATCTCTCTTAATCTTCTCCATCTTCAATGTCTTTATCTCTCTCAATCTTCTCTTCATAGTACTCCTCATTCCACCATTCCCTCACTGTTCTCTTCAACATTGTGGTTCTTCTCTCTAATTCCTTTCGATTTTTTTCCCGAGCGTTCATGTGTCTGAGAGATTTAAAGGGTTTTCAGTGAGATTGAAACTCCGTACACACGCCGAGGTTAGGGTTTTTCATTAATGGTGACTGCGAGTGTTAATGCATTGGTTTCTGAATCAAATTTCACTTCTGAAATCGGAATCTCAGTTCCCCTAATGTAATGACTTCTATTGCCGCTGGTGAATGGCTCGATTTTGTTTCTGGCACTTCTGTTTCCTCGCCGTCTTCGTGCTCGCTGTCTTCGTCTCTGCGAGCCAGTGCGTTTACGATGAATCGAAGAACAATGAGTTGGAGATTTCTTATAACCCATTCTCATTCCCAAATCCACATTCTCATTGTCATGTTTCCACCACAAATCCTTCACTGAATTACTCTTTAACCCTTTCCCCATTCCTCTTAACACCTCCAACACCAACCACAACATCCTTCTCACTCTTCACACTCTCAGGCAGCAGCTTTCAAGGTCTTTTCAATAAGCTTGCGAGCTTTTCTGCTGCGTATCTCAAGCTAGTACTCTTGTCTATCTTTAGGTATGGCTTCTCACCTTTGACCTTGTGATAACTCTTATTTATAAGAGTTATTTATGCTTTCTTAGCTTAAATTATTGTGAGTTCTAAACTAATATTGTGTTTAATTAGTTAAAATATGTTGTTTAGTGTAAAAGAAGAATTAATTCTGGTTTGTGATCATTTGGAAATTTGGTGCCCCATTTTGTGCTTTTATGTGTGTGTTTCATTACTGCGGCAATAGTTGCTGCAGCAACAGTTCCTGCGACAGATGAGAGAGAAATTGCTGGAAGCACGGATTTGAACGCATTACAGCTGTCAAGCAAGGACGGACGCACTACCTAAGATGCCAGCACCTGGACAGAGAATGTTCCACCTTTTTAATGGGAACATGTACTTTTGGGCACACATAAGGACAAATGGCGCCTCCAAATTAGGGTTTTCTTGGATCATGCACCCTAGTACTATATAAAGACTACCTTCTTCATTTTTGTGTGCTGGTTCAGAGGAGGAAAAGTTTAGAAATAGCTTTCCTCCATTTTTGTACCAAGCTACCTTAAATCACTAAAGTGGAAACACCATTGCTGGGAGTGATGCTACAGCAATACAGAAGCTTAATTACTTGAAGATTTTCGTGGATTTGGGAGCTGATCTGAACCTCCATGCTACTGTTCTTGGAGTCAATCTTCAGTATACCACTTCTTACTATATTTCTTCTTTATATTTTCGCATTTATGGCTTTAAACAGTATGTTTAAGTTGTATTTCTTGTGTTGTTTGCTCATCATGAGCTAAATACTCTTAGTTGGGATGCTTTGATCTATGTAATGAAGTCTTAGTGTGTTTAATGCGTGTATTTGATGTTTAGCATTTTTATCTTTTGCGTGATACTATTTCCAAACTTATTTTAGACTTGATCACCTAAATATAAGTACCATTTATAGATTCAGACATGGTTTATAAATTGATCTCAAAGGATAATATGGATAGTGGTTAGTAAAGGACACTTTAATAATCCTTGCTTGAAACCTAGACATAGGAGGGAAAATTCCATAAGGTGAACACTGTGGGTGCGTAAGTAGCCTAGGGTATACCTATTTAGGGCCTAGACATAGGCTCTTGTAGCGAAAACCTAGTGAAAGTATTTGAAAGAATAGAAACTGTTGCGACAACACCTAGTGCTGCAGCATCAGATACAACATTAGACCATTATTATGAATTTGCATAGTGAAGGCATTCCCAACTTACTCTCATTCTGGATTTTCACTAATCCTTTATTTCACTTGCTGTTTGTTGATAAAATTGGGTTCTACAATTTGTTATTTTACTTTGCTTTTACTCACCAGCTTGCTTGCTAATTAAATATAGAAAAGAACTCAACAATCCTCGTGGGAACAATCTCTACTTACTCTTTATTACTTGTTGCGACTGTGTATACTTGCACATATTGTTTTCACACAACACCTTCGTCTTCAGGGATCTCACCTTTGACCTTCGTCTTCATGAGGCTATGGTTCTGGTTTACATGAGGGGGATTTAATGATGATGGTGAAGGAGGAGATGGTGGAGACATTTCATGGTGGTGGCTTTCATCTCTCATGTTTTCTGGAAATGGGATGAGGAAGATGGAGAAGATTGAGAGAGATGAAGAATAAAAATTAATTAAAATTAAAAATAATGACTTGGCATTACAAGTCAGCATTAAAAATAAATTAGAAAAAATAAATAAATGACAACTCAGACTTCTGTTAGTCAACTCAGTGTTTTTGTAACGTTGGGTTAACAGAAGGGCACAAATCAAAAATCCGTATTTTGCAAGGACCTTTTAAATAAAAAAAATTGCAGGGTGCTAAACCAAAACACGTAATATTTACAAGGTCCTAAAACATATTTAAGCCTTTGTTTTCAACTATATGACTATGAACCACGATCCACAGTGTGACTGCAATCAAAGTAACCACATTCCTTGAATTTTCTTAATATATAATCTCAGCCCTCCATTTCATTTATTTATTAATAAAATAAAATAAAAATGTGAACAGGAGAGAGATATAGATAAGTGACGGCAGACGATTCAATTTAAAAGATGTAATGCAATTAAAAATAAATGCTCAAATTATGAATATTTTAGTCTAAATACATAATAATTTATTTTTGTTAATATTTGTGCACTAACATTAAACATTATATAGATATGAAATAATGGGAGTAATCATTTTTAAAATATGTTCTCGTTAATACATGTGGTTTTTTAATCTTTTTATTCCTAAGTAAAACACTTTTGAGATTTTTATATGATAGATTTTTTTTTACAAAAGTTTAAAAGATGTATGATCCAACAAGAGCTCTGATTATCCCGAAGCACTTAGATGACATGGTTTGAGTTTCTTTTAGCTTAACCAAGGTCCTACTTTGAATCTAACATTGGGCATATTATAGTGTTAAATTTCTTGAGGGAGAGTTTTGTCGTCTATCGTGATCCTTGTTGAACCAAAGACAAACACTCTTTGTTTTGTATGATAACAAATTACAATCTTTCTACTAATAGTTACAAATTGAACAAAAGTACAGGACATGAATCAAAGAGCAGGATATCTAAAAGTATAGCGACTTGGAGGAGAAGCTACTCTAGAGTTCAAAGACTATTTGTTAATCTGCTTTTGATAGAACACCGTGTAAGATCCTATCATTTCAGTTCTATAACTTTTAGTAGTTGAGAGATGGTCTGTTTTGTTATAATAAAATGGAGCTAGCCTTGGAAAAATCTTTTATATAAAAACATGCTAATAGGTTAGGCACATGAAGAGTTGTTGTTTTAAAGAAAATAGATTCACGGGTTAGTGTTTTAAAAGAACTTGTTTTTGAAATAAAGAATCGATTCTTGATTTGGTACTTTAAGCTAGATATCGATTTCCTCTTGTTTTTAAAGCAAGAAATCGATTTCACTCTTGTTTTAACAAGCTAGAAATCGATTTCCATATTAGATTATTTTTAAAAGAACTAGTTTTGGAAAGAAAACAATCGATTGATGACTTGTGTTTCAAAAGGAAGAAATCGATTGTAGCAAAATCGATTTTGGGCTTCATCCTAGAAGCACACAATCGATTCTTATCCTGTTTTCTTTAGAGCACATAATCGATTTCTTTACCTTGTTTAAAAGGACAACAATCGATTCTTCACTTCTTAAAAGTGCTACAGCGGTCACATTTTAATCGATTATCATACACACTTGTTTTAAGCAAATAATTGATTCCTCTCCTTCTTAAAAGTGCTACAACGGTCACATTTTAATCGATTATCATACACATTTGTTTTAAGTAAATAATCGATTCATTTTTTGTCCAACGGTCATATTTTTTGCAAATCCTATAAATAGGACTTTGGCTTTCACGTTCAACACACAGCAACACAACGCAAAAATTACAAATCTGAAAAAGAGAAAAGGAAGAACTTTCACTGTCAAATTATTCTTTCAAGTTCTTCATCGTAAAATCTAAATCACCCATCTCTCTCAACTACTATACTGTTATATTGCTTGAGTGATTGGATCATAGTATCTCTGTTGTATTTATCTACTACTTGGTTGTTGTGAAATCCTGGGAAGTGTTCTTGGGTCGTTCAATCGGAGAGATTGGATTGGTAGTGAAATCCTGGGAAGTGTTATTGGGTCATTCAATCAGGGAGATTGGATTGGTAGCGAAATCCTTAGCGGGGAGCTTCGGTTCTCAATTTGGGGAAAATTGAGAGTGGTGTGGTAGCTATAGGGAAGTTGCTTGCTTGTAAGACGTTGAAGAAGTTCTTCTCATATAGTGGTTGTTATCAAGTCCAAAGGTTGCAAAGCCGGAGGCCGAGGACGTAGGACTTTTATCCCGAACCTCGTACAAATCACGGTGTATCTCTTTCCCTTCTCTTTACTTTGTTTTTGTTTATATTTGTTTATCGTTATATTTGATTTCATTACGCTGCGTTCAATATCACAATTTATTTATTGTTAAATTTGATAATAGTGTGGTTAGCGTAAAATATCATATTTTCCGCATTTGATTTAAACGTGAATCGTTAATTTTTGAAAACAAAAAGAATTCAATTTTAGTGTATAACCTTATTCACCCCCCTCTAAGGTTATCATATAGTCCAACAATCCTAACCGATTTGAGTGATTAGTCTCTATAGTTGCGTGCGGAACATATCTAATGCTTGTTTATAAAAAAAAAAACAAGAGCCGTATGATTTGAGGGATAGCGCAGGATGAGATGCATCCCAAGATGGAAATGGGAATGGGGATTGAGGGAGGCACAAGTAGTGCACAACTAGAGAAACGGTGTAAAGGTAATTGATTGGGCTCGTTCCCCAACGCAATTTCCCACTGTTACCGTGTCACTTTTTTGACTTAATGCAAGTGTAGACAGTGGAGTAGTCGACAATCAGTTTACCCGGTATTTCTCCCCTTGCCTTATTTTATCTTCTTTTTATATTTATTTTTTTGGCAAATTCTACGGTATCAGTCTCGTATTCAGAGTTTGATCGGTATGATACATTCTAGATAAAATAAGTTCAATATTTATTTTTTTAACAAAATATTTAAATAGAAAAAATGATGTGTCATTGAGTGATTGGATGTTGGATGTTGGGTATCATATCTAAAGGGTATGTATCATACCTAAAGGGTACGGGAGTCTTCATTTTATTTTTTGTCAATAATTTTTTTTTTTGGCAAATTCTACCGTATCCATTCAGAGTTTGATGGGTATGATACCTTCTAGATAAAATAAGTTCAATATTTATTTTTTTAACAAAATATTTAAATAGAAAAAATGATGTGCCATTAAGTGATTGGATGTTGAATGTTGGGTATCATACCTAAAGGGTACGTGAGTCTTTACCTTATTTTTTTGTCAATAATTTTTTTTATTTATCTTCTTTTTAAATTTATATACTATATACTACTACACTCAGAGCGTGTGGTTCAGCGGTTGGGGCTGATCCTCCCTTAACCAATGGTCGGGGGTTCGATCCCCACCATGGGTACGGAGCAGCGTTAAAACTTTGGGCCAGCTGTTCTGTCCCTCGAGGCACCTACAATTCAGCAAGAGGATTAGTCACTGCGGTCGGCAGCGGATACCCTGGTAAAACCAAATATACTACTCCAACAGTTAAGTTAAACAGAAGGATCTGCGTTGGTGGTCCTTGAAAAATGTTTTTTTGTTGTAACAAAAAACACACGGACAATTTTCTCTCTTGTTTTTTAAGCAAAAGTCGATGTTAAATATAAGGTTTTTTTTAAACCCCCCTCTTCTCCCCTATACCCCTTAATTTGGCCAAAGTGACAAAATACCCTTAATTACAATTTTTCTTCAAAATCATTTCTTATTTTTCACATATTTCCGAAATCAGAGTAAGCTTTTTCCTAAGCTTTCCAGAATTATCGTTTTTTACCATATTTTCAGAAGTGTAATTTTTTAAAAATTCCGGAAACATCTCTGAATGGATAACTGCGGAAGTGAAAATCACTAGGATTTCTGGAAATTACCGTTTTGGTTTTTTCAGTGGCGACCAGATCAGGACGACGTTTAGAGCGAGGCGAGTCTTCACAGGCAAGCCGATCACACTTCTGAGCGCAACAGACGTGTCAGTGACCGGGAGATAGGTGGGGCTTATAGCAGACGCTCCACAGCAGCAGTATGATGAGTCTGTTCAGCAGTATGAGGCTGCAGGTGGGCGAATAAAAAGAATGACGATGTCAAGTTTGAGCATTTTCGAGTCCAGCTGGATGACGCTGTCAATTGACTTTCGGAAATACCTCTTTTGAGGTGTTTCCGGAAAGATCAAAAAATTTATTTTCCGGAATTGTCCTATTTAGAGGTACTTCCGAAAAAATTTAAAAAACGTTTTTTTTATATAAAATTTAGGGATATTTTTGGGATTATAAGGGTTATGGGGGTATAGGGGGGGTACAAAAAAAACCTAAATATAAATGTGGTGACATTTTTTATAAATAAAATGTAATCTTTCGTTTTAGTGCATTGTAAGTATTAAAATTGATGTCGATTTTAAGAAAACGACAGACATAGTATCTCTGATGTAAATAAATCATTACACTGCATAAAATACCACGTCAGACGTTTGTAAATGCTCGGCGTGGATTTGATAAAGAATTTAAAACGTTTAAAATACTAAACATTTCACGTCAGTTGTTTCTTAAAACTCAACGTGTATTCTTTCAGAGAATTTTAAATGTATAAACGCTGCCAACTCCAGGTCACTCGTTTACTAATGCATGGCGTGGATTCTTTTAGAGAACTTAAAACGTTTGGGACGTAAACAATTCCATGTTGTTAATAATGACCTGAAACAGCAACGTAATTACCTGCAAAACAATAAACGTTAGATAAAAACAACCGGAGGGGTCTGACGACGCGTCCTTAAGGGATTTATCCGCCTCAAAAGCGCAAATCCCCCGAGGATACAACAGGTCTCATCTTGAGTCACAATAGCGACTGAGGTATTCGAACTGGCAATAATGAAGTGTTTAGTTATCAGGAGATGAACCCAGAAAGGACAGAGAGAAGAGGAGCGTGTTTGTTATTAAAGATACGGTTTTTGAGTTGTGTTATGCGTATCCATCAAAGTGCTCTTTAATGCATTGATACCAGCTCTCTAACCTGTAACAACTTAGTTTGTTACACTAAAAATGTGGAAAGTTGAGAGTGCTCAACAAGTAATGCACCTGGACGTATTTTAATTAAAATGAATTTGAACAATACTTGGAGCTCAAGTAAATAGTTGTTACGAAAATATCTAATAGTAATATTTAGTAAATATATTCTGATTTATTAAAATAGCTCAAAATAGGTATTTTCAGATAGGCTCATGTAAGTCCAAAAATATAAATATAAAATTAATATATCAGTAAATAAAGACTTTGGTATCTCCAAAGCCAAGCAATGTGTGACTTCCATACTTTTGAAATATATCATAAAATTACAACAGTACTCCACATCGGTTCTTTACTAATGCTCGGCATGGATTCTTTCAAAGAATTTAAAACATATATATAGAGTGTTGGCAATTCCACGTCGAGTGTCTTTTATGCCCCGACGTGGTATATCCTTTACTCAGATATTAACGCATGAACCCTCTATTTATTCCATTTTCTCTCTCTCTCTTGAACAGACCACTTAAAACCTAATTTCTTATCATGATCTCTGCATAATGGTATGGCACCTCTTTGTTTTTTTATTTGTGCTCTTTTTGTTCTATTTGTTTTTTGACATTTGCTCTATTTTTTATTTGGCTAAAGTGCTCTCGGGGTCCCTTATCTTTATTTAAAGTAACGAATTAGTCCTTTATGTTTTTTTGTCCCAAATAAGTCCTTTATCTTTCAAATTTTTGACACATAAATCCTTTTCCGTTAACAGTGCTGATTTATGTGTCAAAAAAAAGGATTTATGTGTTAAAAATTTGAAACATAAAGGACTAATTTGGGACAGAAAAGGATTTATGTGTCAAAAATTTAAAATATAAAGGACTGATTTGGGACAAAAAAAGGATAAAGGACCAAATCGTTACTTTAAATAAAGATAAGGGACCCCGGGAGCACTTTAGCCTTTTTATTTTGTTTTTTGATTTTACAGTGGGGGTCGTGCTCTTTTTCAATGTACGCACTTTTTCAATGGACTTGTGCTGCATTCTTCTTTGCAAGATTTGTTCTATTGATTCATATTCTCTCTACGGTTTTGTGATTCATTTTAGGGTTATGACAATAGCTATATATGTTTTATGATTTATGGATCTATATATGTTTTATGTTTTTTTGTTTTAAGTTGGATCTATTCGTTTTACGTTTTAGCTTTAAATACTGTCGCGATTGCAGTGACATTGTGGGCTCAATTGTAACACCCCGATAATTTCTAACATGTAGAATTAACGAAATGTAGAATTAACGAAATGCACTAAATGACATACATCAGAGTAACTTCATGTTAATGAATATTGAACACGAACTAAGAATTTCGATAATAAATATCAAATGGTTCTCTAAACCTCATTAACTTCCTGAAAATGCTTAAGTTTTATAACTTAAGACTTATGCAATCCTGGTGTTCGATACTCAAAACATAAAGTAGCGGAAACGATTTTACAACTTATACAGTGAAAGTCATACAATCGGTAACATAGCTAGAAGGAAATACAAGGACTAAACAGGAAATCAAATCTCCCATGACTCCGTGAGTCGCACCGGCTAACCGTGCTTCGTCGCCTTGGCTTTCCCCTGCTTCTCTGTAAAAACCACAATATATAAAGAGTGAGATAAACATTATCTCAGTGAGTCCTATCGAGACCCCTTACTAACTCTAGCGGTTTATTATGCTTAAACTTGAACTCTTGGCCCTAATAAGCGACCACGTGGACATATATTTTACCTCTTGTAATTTGTAGCCCTAATAAGCGACTACGCGTTACATTTCTTTCTTGATGTAGCCCTAATAAGCGACTACATATCATGTTTTAGTTTTCATGAACTTCGCACAACACCTCGACATCACTTTCTCTTTTCATGATTTTCGGTGAACCCATCCCGCTAATCACTAGTGGGCAAAACATGTGGGCCTAGGATTTGGGGCTCATGACTTCCCCCACCCTAGTATGCTAATCTTGGAGGATCGTCACCCTCGATATACTCATATTATTACAAGTATACCATCTACCTTTCCCCGAGGGAAAGTAACTTGATTTGTTTTTACATGGATTGAGAGTTTATTTATCTATATAGACTTACAATCAGTGATTTAACATGACATGAAGGGACTCAAGGTCCGTTATCTTATCTTGACTTGTGTACACTCGCGTTTGCTAAAGTACGGTTTTTCTTGAATTTTATAACTCATGAGATTTCTTTCAAACATACCTAATTCCATGATAATAGCACATTTCTATCATTGGGGAACCATGGGGAATTGATTAGAAAGGAATTGGAATCATTTGGAATGGACTAAGGTGTATTTTCAAAGAGGATAACAGAAGCCCACGCACGGTTCGTGCTCCTGAGGCGCATGACCCGTGCGTGTCTTACGCACTTGGTCATTTTGAAACTGGACATAACGCACGATCCGTGCTCCATAGGCGCACGATCCGTGCGTGGCTTAAATTTTTAAAACGTGGTTTGCGTAGGTTACGCACGACCAGTGCTCCAGAGGGCACGATCCGTGCGTAATTGACAGTAGCCCAAAACTTGCTGTTTCGTGTAAATTTTCATTCCGTTTCGATTCCAATCTCATTCCGATCAATATCCTAATTTAACAACAACAATCCAGTCCAGACAACCATCATACAACAGCACACAAATCACATATAATCATATCATCAATCAACAGTTCAATCAATTAGATCAATGTGTAAAATAACGGATTTCTAAGAAAACAGTTTTTGTGACAATTTCGTGAAACGAATTTCAGTAACTATCGGTTCAGAAAATATCATGACTCAGTTTTCAAAACAATCCCTAAGCGAGTTATAGAACTCACCTTATCGTGATGAAAATCACAACCCAATTCGAAGACAAAGCTCACGAAAAATTGAAATCACACGAACGATCCTCGAAATGCTCTCTACTTCGAACTTGAACTAACCCCCAATGAAAACAGCTACTGAAACCCTTTCTAATCTACTCCAATCCACAAGGTAGGTTCTGTTTTGATCCAAGCTAGCCCTAACTTTGACATGCAAGCTTCCAAAATTCTCAAAACTCCATTTTCTCACTTTGAGCTTTGAAATTTCAGAAATGGTGATTTGGCTTGGAGGAGGGTGATGGTGATGTTGTTGGTATCAGTTTGAAGAGAATGAAAAGGTGATCCCAATGGTGTTTAAGATCGAGACATGCATTCAGCTTTGCTTCTTCTCCCTCTCTTCTCCTTCCCTCACGAGTTCCCTCCCTCTCTTTTCTAATTCTGTTTTGTTCCTCTTCTCTGAAAATGTGGGAGTGTTGTGTGTGTTGCTGAGTTAGTGGCAAGGTCAGTTGAGGGCTCATTTAATGGGTGAAAAAACCAAACTACCCTCCCTTACTAATACTCACTTAAACTACTTCTAATTCAACAATAATCCCATAACTCACTAACTTAACATAATGTTTCAATCATGCACACACAATTAAATGATTTATTTCAAACATTTCTTTATAAATCAATTGTGACTTATTGCTAATTTAATTAAATCGAATTAGCTAATTAGGGGATGTTACATCAATTATGCAGGGGACTGAAAAATTAGAGAGGCGCTTTGAAACAATGAACTTTCCATACGAATAGGAGGATGTTTTGGTAGTTTTCTTTAGCCCACCTCGAGATAGTGTAACCAAGGGAGATCAATTCCAACAGTTTACTCAGAGACCCGCCGTTGCAGTTCTCATGTATGAAACTGTTAAGGTGGAAGATTTTGATAAAGTTGAAGAAGTCTTATTGAGTAAGGAAGAGAAGAGGATCATCATGACCATGAGTTTGGAAATGACCATGTGGAAGCTCGTTTACAAAGAAATGGAGACATATATACGCCACTCTCTTAGAGAAGTTGGCACTACTCAGTCCTTGAGCAAAGGGAGCAAGTATGCGCAAGGTTCATCATCATGTATTGAAATTTTACATTCGCTGCTTATTTCTACATATATATGCATTCATGAACTGTTTTTAGCAATAATTATATGTTTATAGGGACTAATCGAAAATAAATCAAATATTATAGCTTATGTATGACAACTTATGGTTTGCGTGGATCATGCAATTTACCTTGTTGATCATCTCACGTAAATCATGTATGACAGTTACTTTCGTTTAAAATTTATGTCACTTTGGTCTTTTTGTGTGAATCATGACATCTAGCTTGCTTGGAGGAGTAGTAACCTGCCATTGGTCGAAGACAGAATCAGCTACGGTAGGAGAAAATGTCGAGCAACAAGAGATTGAATCACCTTGTGAAATGTTTCCTATAATCATTTATTCATATAAATTGTTATCATTGTAATTATGTATTGAGTACTTTATATTGTAAACGGACATAATGTATATTATGAGGATTTATTGCAATATACTTAGTTATTAATGTTCTTGTATTCATAATTGTGTGCGTAGTTTTGATTCCACAATTGTCGTTGAACTAGGAAATTGAAAAGAAATATAATTGATATTAAAAAAAGTGTTTTAATTTCGATTTTTCACTAATAACCAACTTTAAGATCACTTTATTGTGAGTTGTTTTAAGAGTTTAAAAGGACCGTTTTACACCCGTTGTTAAAAGAACTAGCGTTAGAAGTCCAACTCACTAAACCACCGAAACTACACCACTCTATAACTGGCGTAGAAAGTCCAATTTAACTGGCATTGTATTCTTTTACTGTACTAGTGTCTATGAGAAATAAAAAAAATAATTTTATTGTTAAACTAGCTAGTAACATACCCGTAAATTCACACGAGTAGCGGTGTGTTCTTTGTATGAATGGTCTCGGATAACATTGAATTAGTCTATACATGTAAAGATAAAATATTACAAACTCAAATACAAATCAACAAAAGCTACTAAATATTAGTCGTGAAGACATGAAATTAAAAGCATAGATTAATAACATAATATTTAAATCTATATAGATAAAAAAGCTTTAGCTAACTAGAAGTTATTTCTACATAAATATGCATTCATGAGTTGTTTTTAGCAATAATTATATGTTTATAGGGACTAATAAAAAATAAAGCAAATATTACAGCTTATGGTTTGCGTGAATCATGCAATTTACCTTGCTGATCATCTGAAGTAAATCATGTATGACAGTCAATTTCTTTTAAAATTTATGTCACTTTGGACTCTTTGTGTGAATCATGACATCTAGCTTGCCCGGACGAGTAGTAACTTGCCACTGGCCGAAGACAGAATCAACTACGGCTAAGGGTGTCAAAATGGATGGATTAGATGGATTTGGATTATAATAGATGGATTGTAAAAATCCATTTATCCATTTATATCCATTAACATTGTACCGAACAAATCCAATCCAATCCATCAATTTACAAAGAAGTCCATACAATCCATCCATTAATATTTTTAAAACATAAAAAATCATTTAATAAAAAAAATTTAAGAGTCAAAAAAATAAAAAATAAAATTTAGTCATAATTTTTATATTTTTATTAGTGCAGAATACTTAGTTATTAATGTTCTTGTATTCATAATTGTGTGTGTACTTTTGATTCGACAGTTGTCGTTGAACTAGGAAATTGAAAAGAAATATAATCTAATATTTATTTCTAATTTCTATTTATCTATTTATACAAACAAACCTCCTATGAAATTACCAATTTGGATCTCTTATTAACAAGACACATATCTAATTTAAGGGTAAAAATGTCATTACACTTTTTTTCTTTCTTTTTCTTCTTACACTCTCTTTCTTCCTTTTTTTCTCTTTCTTTTTACACTCTCTTTCCTCCTTTTCACTTTTCTCTTACACTTTCTTTCTTCATTTTTTCTTTTTACTTTACTTTTTCTTTTTCCATAAACAATTCTTCTATTTCTCTTATCACTTCACTTTAATTTTTTTAACTAAATTTCTAAATTTATACAAACACTACTCTACTAAAATTACCTATAAAAATTTAAATCAATTTATCTATTTATACAAACAAACCTCCTATGAAATTACCAATTTGGATCTCTTATAAACAAGACGCATATCTAATTTAAGGGTAAAAATGTCATTACACTTTCTTTCTTTCTTTTTCTTCTTACACTCTCTTTCCTCCTTTTCACTTTTCTCTTACACTTTCTTTCTTCCTTTTTTCTTTACTTTTTCTTTTTCCATAAACAATTCTTCTCTTTCTCTTATCACTTCACTTTAATTTTTGGCTAAATTATAGTTTTGGTCCCCCTATTTTCAAAAATTCAGACATTTGGTCCCCCTATTTTAAAACTCAGATATTTGGTCCCCCAATTTTAAAAAATCAAATACATTTAGTCCAAAGAGGGACCAAATGTCTTTGATTTTTTAAAATTGGGGGACCAAATGTCTTTGATTTTTTAAAATTGAGGGACCAAATGTCTTTGATTATTAGCCATAAAAAGCTGAAAAAAATTTGTTGGGACTAAATGTCTTTGATTTTTTAAAATTGGGGGACCAAATGTCCGAATTTTAAAATAGGGGGACCAAATGTCTGAATTTTTGAAAATAGGGGGACCAAAACTATAATTTAGCCTTAATTTTTTTAACTAAATTTCTAAATTTATACGAACACTACTCTACTAAAATTACCTATAAAAATTTAAATGAGTCACACTAAAAAACAAAAAAAAACTATCACCTTTTTGGAAAAAGTTATCACCTTAAAATTTTAATTTTTCTCTCCGAAATCTATTTACATTTTTATTGATAATCTACTATCACCTCTTATTGATAATTTACTATCTATCTTTTACTATCTACTAATCAACTAAAATAATCAATTGAAACACAGGATAACTCCACTGATATATAAAAAAACACGGGATAACTGCACTGATATATAAAAAACACGAGATTAATTTTTGCCATTGATAATTATAATTTTTGAAGACTACTATAAACCTACTGTAACATCCTCAAAAATAATTAATCGAATTATTTGGATGTTGACCCAAATTAATTATTTTTAGTACTTGATTGGTGTAATTAACGAGTGCTAAAGTTAATTATTTGGATGTCTCAGGAACGTTAAGCCGATAAAGCGGAATAAGGGTGATTTGGGAAAGAAATAGGAGATTAAGGGCAATATGGTCATTTAACCATATTGCCACTTAATTGAAAGGAAATAAAGAAAAGAATAAAAGAAAGAAGGAGAAGAAAGAAAGAAAACGCAGAGAAGAAAGAAAAGAAGAGAAGAGGAGAAAAGAAAGAAGAAAGAAGAAAGAAGAAAGAAGAGAAGAAGAAGAAGCTCTCACCCCCAAGCCCTCAAACTTCACCATCTTCATCATCTCCTCTCCCTCATCATAACCCAAGAGCTTGGTAAGATTCCCCTCCATTTTTCCCCTTGCTTTTTGACTTCGAAAATTGAGGGTTTGTGGGGAAAATTTGTTGAAATCATGGATTGATAGGTTGTGTTGATGATTGGGTTATGTTTAGGATCGAAGCTAGGAGCGGATTGATCGCGTTGTGAAGTTCGAATCGAAGTTTGGAGCGGTTTGGTGAAATAGGGTTCCGTTCGAGAGTTTTCAAGTCTCGGAAAATTCGGTTCAATATCGGCTCTTACTTCAAGGGTGAGTTTTACTCATGCTTAGGATGTTTTTGTGTCTCGATAAATTTTATGTGATTTGATTTCGAGAGATTTTGACTTGAAAACCGCTACTTGGAAAAATATGTCGTTTTTGATAAAATTCGTTTCGATTGAGTTTTTGATTGAATTGATTGATTGTGTGGTATTGGTTGGGTTTGTTTTGCTGGTTGTTAAATCTGTTTTCAGTCGGAACGAGAATCGGAATTGAGCGGAATAGCGAATTTCGCAAGAAAACGGAAAACTGCACTTTTCTGCAGAGGGTCGCGTCGCGACCCGTTCCCATCGCATCGCGACCTGGCCCAGTTTTGTCACGCAAAAAGTTTCTGTTGCTTTTCGCGTCACGACGGTAGCAGTTCGCGTCGCGACGCTTTGCAGATTTTCAGCAACTGTACACGGTTTTTGTTTTCGCGATAACTTTTGATCCGGGAACCCGATTAAGGTGTTCTAAGATGCGTTGGAAAGATTATTCAGAGGCCTAACTGAATATTATATTTTTAAGGTAAAAATGAACTGTTTTGGAGTTGTAAATTGTGTTTGAAAAGCGGTAAATTAGTACCCAAGAGAGAACATAATCCTTTTGTTAATCGAAATTGAATGTTCGAGTATTGGTATGAATGTAAACGGACCTTGAATTCATATGATTGTAGATATATGTTTATATATATCGAGTTGGGTGACGACCCATTGTTCGACATACTAGGCGGGGCAGTCATGACCCCCCACCCTAGGCTCCGTGCCAATAGGAGAATGTACTATTGGTAAGGGGGTTCACCGGGATTAGCACTGGATTGCAGTCGGTGCCGCACTTTGTTTGTTCACGTTCACCGGGGTTAGCACTGGATTGCAGTCGGTGTCGTGTTAATTTAAAAAGGATTATTAATTGAGCCGAGAGAGTTAGTAGGGGTCTCGGTAGAAATCACTGAGATTGTATCTCACTGTTTAAATGTTGTTGTTTTACAGAGACACAAGGGCAGCGGAAATCCAAGAGACACGAGTAGGTTGGGCTCGGGTGACTATTGATGACTTAGCATTTATGCTTAAGTTATTTGTTATTTCCTTTGCTGTCTATGTATCGCAACACCATGACTTTAGTATTATGTTTTCTTCCGCTTTCTTGTATGATGCTGAATACTTTAGTAGCTGACAGTGTATGGTCTGAGTACCGTATGGTCTTGTTTGTAAATAAGACTGTTTTGTTTTTAATCAGCGAAAAATTCATAGTGGTATTCAGTGTCTAAGCAGGAAATAATATCTCTGATGTGTTATTAATGTGCACTTGGGTATTTTTAATAAATAGAAATACCGGGGTGTTACAGTTGGTATCAGAGCGGTTCGACCTAGTCGGACTTAGCTATTAGAGTCTTTTACTTCCTTCAGTCGTGATTTTCTTAGTATGCTATTTGACATTGAGCTTGATCAACTTAATACTTTGTGCATATTTCGCAAAATCATGGCCAAAAGAGGTAGAGGAGTTCCTCCCCCTGCTGATCCACATTTTGACTGGATGCAAAATGTGATCGAGAACCAACAGAAAATGATGCAAGACATGATGCTTATGCATCAGCAGCAACAGATCCAACAGCAAAATGCTCAGCAGCATCAAGCTCCAGAGCCACAAGTGAACCCAAGGAGAATTTTCATAGAATTCCTGAAAATGAAACCCTCCGAGTTCAGAGGTGGGCCGGATGTCATGAAAGCACAACATTGGCTAGATGACATTGAAAAGATTTTTCTCACAATGCAAGTGACCGATGAAGATAAGCTGAGATTGGCATCCCATATGTTGAAGGGAGAGGCCAATAACTGGTGGACAAATGCTAGGGCCATGATGGAGACAATGGAAACTCCCCAGACTTGGGAAAATTTCTGAACATCATTTCTGGAACAATTCTTTCCCACGACTATGAGGTTTGATAAAGAAAATGAGTTTTTAGCTCTCACACAAGGAGGCTTGACTGTGGGCCAATACACGACTAAATTTGAAGAGTTGTATCAATTCTTCGGTTTAGCCGGATATGCTCCCAACGACCGATGGAAAACTGACAGGTACAAGTATGGGCGGAGAGAGGATATTGCACAAAGCCTAAGTTCTTTTCCGAAGACCAACTATGCAGCCATGGTTCAGCAAGCTTATATTGCCGAAAGTGATTTGGCAAGATTGTATGCAAGTAGGAAGGCGTTCCATCAGAGTAAGAGGAACACTGGGCCATCTAGCTCTCAGATGGGTCCCAGGCATGACTCAGGGAAAGGAAGTAATTACAAAGGGAAGCAGGTACAATCGTCTGATTCTGCACAGTTCAGGAATAGTAGACTTTGTGGAAGACATCACCGTGGAGAGTGTCCGCCAAGATCAGATCAGTGCTATGTTTGTAATGAAGAGGGACACTATGCAAATAAGTGCCCATCAAAGAGGAATTTTCAAAGAGCACCAAATGCTCCTGGTCAGGGACGGATCAACACATTGGATGCTCGAACCATCACACCTACTGATAATCTTCTGAGGGGTACGGGATCTCTTAATAACTCAGTCAATATTTTATATGATTCCGGTGCAACTCACTGTTTTATATCACAAGCGTGTGTGGATCGGTTGGGACTAGCATTGTCTGAGCTATCCGAACCGATAACTATTTTTACTGCTGCCAAGGGTCGTGTGCAGACCCAATCATTGTGTGAAAATTGCCTACTTGTCATAGGCGACAGACAATTTGTTGTGAAATTTATTTGCTTGCCTATGAGAAGTATGGACATTGTTCTGGGTATGAATTGGATGGCTGAAAATCATGTAACAATCAACTATGCCGATCGATCCATTAGCTTCGCCTCCGAATCCGTAGGATTGACACAGGAAGATTCTGAAGCAACGTCTCTTACACCGAAGCCACCCAGTCATTAGTCCAAGGTGCGGAAGCTATTCTTATTATGTTGTCTGCATCTATTGAAACGGGTTTAGATTTGTCATCTGTGCAAGTGGTAAATGAATTTCTAGATGTCTTTCTAGAAGAAGTTTCATCCTTACCTCCTGACCGAGAGGTAGAATTCTCAATAGAGTTGATTCCTGGTACAGGATCAATATCTATTGCTCCTTATAGAATGTCTCCTTTAGAATTGAAGGAATTGAAGTCTCAACTTGAAGAATTAATATCAAAGAGGTTCATCCGACCGAGTGCTTCTCCACGGGGTGCTCCGGTGTTGCTAGTTAAGAAGAAGGACGGAAGCATGAGATTGTGTATTGACTACCGTCAACTCAACAAAGTGACAATTAAGAACAAATATCCATTGCCAAGGATAGACAATTTGCTGGACCAACTTCGAGGTGCCGTGGTATTTTCAAAAATTGATTTGAGGTCGGGCTATCATCAAATAAGGGTAAGAGCCTTAGGTATTCCGAAGACAGCTTTCCGTACTAGGTATGGACACTACGAGTTCGTAGTGATGCCCTTCGGTTTGACTAATGCTCCGGCAGTATTCATGGATTACATGAACCGAGTTTTCCACCCATACCCAGATCAGTTTGTTGTAGTCTTCATTGATGATATCTTGGTGTACTCTAAGACCATTGAGGATCATGTTCAACATCTCCGCATTGTTCTGAATGTACTCCGAGAGAAGAAGTTGTACGCAAAGTCGTCGAAGTGTGACTTCTGGATGCCTGAAGTGAAGTTTTTGGGACATGTGATTTCCCAAACGGGGGTTGCGGTAGATCCCAGTAAGGTGGAAGCAGTGCTGAACTGGGAACGACCAACATCAGTCACTGAAATAAGAAGTTTCTTGGGTCTAGCTGGTTACTATAGGAGGTTCATTCATGGATTCTCACAATTGGTTCTTCCACTTACTCGGTTAACTCGTAAGGGGCAACCGTTTACATGGACTGCCGATTGTGAGGAATGTTTTCAAGAATTGAAAGTTAGGTTGACTTCTGCTCCAATCCTAATTCTTCCAGACCCATCTTTGGAATTCCAAATTTACAGCAATGCTTCTGGAAAGGGTTTGGGATGTGTTCTCATGCAGAACCAACAAGTTGTAGCTTATGCCTCCAGACAATTGAAGACTCATGAAGAGAATTATCCGACTCATGATTTGGAGTTGGCAGCTATTGTGTACGCACTGAAGATTTGGAGACATTACCTGTATGGGTCTCGTTGCGAAGTCTTTAGTGATCATAAAAGTTTGAAATATTTGTTTGATCAGAAGGAGTTGAATAACAGGCAGAGAAGGTGGGTGGAATTTCTGAAGGATTATGACTTCGAATTGAAGTATCATCCGGGAAAGGCTAATGTTGTAGCTGATGCACTAAGTAGGAAATCCATTCACATAGCAGAGTTCATGATACATGAAATGAAATTGTTGGAGTCCTTTAGAGACTTAAATTTGAATGCAAGATCAAGGAAGGACCGATTAGTGTTGAGCCATATGAGGATCTCTAGCTCATTAAGGGATTCTATTCGCTTAGCACAGGAGATTGATGTGAAGCTACAATCACAAAAAGTATTGCCAGATTTTACCGAAGATAGTGATGGAGTTATTTGTTTCAACGGTAGGATCTGTGTGCCTGATAATGAAGATATTAAAAAGCAAGTGCTAGAGGAAGCACACCGAAGTTTATTTTCTGTACATCCTGGATCCACCAAGATGTATAGAGATTTAAATCAGATGTATTGGTGGCATGGAATGAAGTTAGAGATTGCCGAATTCGTATCTCAATGCTTAACTTGCCAAAAAGTTAAGATAGAACATCAGAAGCCTGCTGGTCTGCTACGGCCACTAGACGTGCCAGTGTGGAAGTGGGAAAACATTTCCATGGATTTTGTAATGGCATTGCCAAGATCCCAAGCCGGTAACGACTCCATTTGGGTAGTTGTAGACCGGTTAACTAAATCAGCTCACTTTATTCCAGTTCGTTCGAGCAGTAAGGTATCCAAATTAGCTGAGGTGTATCTGAAGAACATAGTAAGGTTACATGGGGTTCCTACCAGTATTGTGTCGGATCGAGATCCGAAGTTCACTTCTAGATTTTGGAAGGCTTTGAATGAAGCATTGGGAACTAAAGTACTTCTGAGTACCGCTTATCACCCGCAGACAGATGGTCGGACGGAGAGAACTATCCAAACTTTAGAAGATATGCTTCGGGCTTCAGTACTCGATAACGGAAAGAAATGGGAAGATCACCTTCCATTGGTGGAATTTGCTTACAACAACAGTTATCATTCCAGTATCGGAATGGCACCTTTTGAAGCCTTGTATGGTAGGAAATGTAGAACTCCATTGTGTTGGTGGGAAGTCGGTGAGAATCGATTGTTAGGACCTGAGATGATTCATGACACTACTGAAAAGATCCGCCAGATCAGGGAAAGAATGAAAGCTGCTCAAAGTAGGCAAAAGAGTTATGCCGACAAAAGGAGAAGGCCGTTAGAATTCGAGTCGGGTGATCATGTGTTTTTGAGATTGTCACCAACAATTGGCACAGGTAGGGCATTGCGGGTGAAGAAACTCAGTCCTCGGTATATTGGACCTTTCCAAATTATCGAGCGAGTTGGGCCTCTTGCACACCGTATTGCTTTGCCTCCATCATTGTCAAATCTCCATGATGTGTTCCATGTGTATTAGCTACGGAAGTACATTCCCGATCCAAGTCAACCGTTAGATTTTGAAACGATTGATCTTCGACCGGACTTGTCCTTCCAACCTCATCCAAATTACATCATGGAACGTGGCGAGAGAACGCTGCGGACGAAGATAATTCCCATCGTCAAGGTGGTTTGGGATGGTTTCTCCGCCGAGGAAGCTACTTGGGAATTGGAGGATGATATGCGGACTCGCTATCCATAATTGTTTACTTGAGGTAAGTTGCGTTAAATTTTGGGGACAAAATTCCTTCAAGTTGGGGAGAATGTAACATCCTCAAAAATAATTAATCGAATTATTTGGATGTTGACCCAAATTAATTATTTTTAGTACTTGATTGGTGTAATTAACGAGTGCTAAAGTTAATTATTTGGATGTCTCAGGAACGTTAAGCCGATAAAGCGGAATAAGGGTGATTTGGGAAAGAAATAGGAGATTAAGGGCAATATGGTCATTTAACCATATTGCCACTTAATTGAAAGGAAAGAAAGAAAAGAATAAAAGAAAGAAGGAGAAGAAAGAAAGAAAACGCAGAGAAGAAAGAAAATAAGAGAAGAGGAGAAAAGAAAGAAGAAAGAAGAAAGAAGAAAGAAGAAAGAAGAGAAGAAGAAAAAGCTCTCACCCCAAGCCCTCAAACTTCACCATCTTCATCATCTCCTCTCCCTCATCATAACCCAAGGGCTTGGTAAGATTCCCCTCCATTTTTCCCCTTGCTTTTTGACTTCGAAAATTGAGGGTTTGTGGGGAAAATTTGTTGAAATCATGGATTGATAGGTTGTGTTGATGATTGGGTTATGTTTAGGATCGAAGCTAGGAGCGGATTGATCGCGTTGTGAAGTTTGGAGCGGTTTGGTGAAATAAGGTTCCGTTCGAGAGTTTTCAAGTCTCGGCAAATTCGGTTCGATATCGGCTCTTGCTTCAAGGGTGAGTTTTACTCACACTTAGGATGTTTTTGTGTCTCGATAAATTTTATGTGATTTGATTCCGAGAGATTTTGACTTGAAAACCGCTACTTGGAAAAATATGTCGTTTTTGAGAAAATTCGTTTCGATTGAGTTTTTGATTGAATTGATTGATTGTGTGGTATTGGTTGGGTTTGTTTTGCTGGTTGTTAAATCTGTTTTCAGTCGGAATGAGAATCGGAATTCAGCGGAATAGCGAATTTCGCAAGAAAACGGAAAAACTGCACTTTTCTGCAGAGGGTTGTAACACCCCTTTTCTACCCGTTAATTTATTAGCGTAAAAATCAGAGTTTCAAAATTTTAATTACACCACAAGGGATGTCACACTTACTTCGTTAAACATCACACGCCAAATTACTCACTTTTTGAAAACAGTCTTATAATACTTCCAAAACGTCATTGTCAAATAAATTTACAACTTCACAGCGGAAAGTCCAACAATTATACACAGTCTTGAATAAACTAAAACAACGTTCTATTTCCCCCAAGTGTTACATATCAGAGCAGACGACCCGACTCAGCTAGCGAAGGTTCCTAAGCCTTCACTTGTGCTCACCTGCACGTTACCGCATAGGGGTAACATTCAAACAGAAGGGGTGAGTTCATCTAACCATATAATAAAGCATATGATAAGCACTAAGCTAGAGTTATGACACTATATAGACCACACCACGAAACATCAAGTCAATCATCAAGGATAAAACAGTCAATTCCATCAGCAAGGGTAAACAGTCAATCTCATCATCAAGTTACTCGGCACAACGAGTTGTCACAATGTCATGCAGGAGTATGAAATGCAACCCACTCGCGGGCATATGCATGAGGTACCTTTTCACAAACGTCGCTTAGCCATTATGGCCTCATCGTCACTTAGCCTTTTGGGCCTCAAAACGTCACTGGGTTTATGCATATGGGATGCATGAGACACTATAACATGCACCACGCATAATTACACAATCACGGTCAACTAGGTGACCCGTCACTTACCAATTTGCTCACAAGAGGCACAGCACCTGTCAATTCACAATTTACACACAACAACATCACTTAGCCTTTTAGGCCTTAACATCACTTAGCCTTTCGGGCCTCAAACGTCACTGGGTTTCATCGTCACTTACACAAAAATATCATCAACTCAAACAATAGCCACTGAGGGCAAAAACGTCATTTACTAGCCACCAAGGGCATCATCGTCATTTACACATCATTATAAATAATAATAGCCACTAAGGGCAAAACGGTCATTTAACTAGCCACTAAGGGCGTCATCGTCATTTACACATCATTATAGATAATATTAGCCACCAAGGGCAAAACAGTCATTTACGCGTCATTATAAATAATATTAGCCACTAAGGGCAAAACAGTCATTTACACGTCATTATAAATAATATTAGCCACTAAGGGCAAAACAGTCATTTAACTAGCCACTAGGGGCATTCATCGTCAAAATCATCATTTTTGACACTAAATCGTTAAAACCACTGGTCATACGCAAAAGAGGATTTTTAAAGACACCAAACGAGTTTTCAATGTCACAGCAGCGACCACAGGGGACAGCCACTTGGGCGCCCAGCAACCTTCTGAAAATATAAGTTTTTATTTTTTTAAAAATGGGACACACAGATAGACAACTGAAAAAGGCTTCACAATGCTTTTTGAAACACTTAAAACGGACACCCGACTCAAAAGATATAGCGTAAGCAGTTTTCAATAAAAATCGGGACATCCTGAAAATGGCGCCCAGCACTCGCAACACGCAACACACACAACGCACACTGACACGCACACACAGCAAGCTCAATTCAGCACAACAGCAAGCACAATTCAGCAACACAAACTTTGGCTCATGCGCCCAGCACAAGTGCGCCAATTCCTGCAATGGAAAATTCAACCAAAACGCAACAACTTGGCACGGGGCGCCCAACCACGAGGACGCCTAATTCCGTGGCCAAAATTCCAGCAACAACAATGCTTGGCACAGGGCGCCCCACTCAGGGCGCCTAATTCTGCACCTAGACAACAAAATCCAGCAACATCATAAACACAAAAATGGCGCCCTATGCGCCTATGACACCAACAACAACGAATTCGAGCAACACAAATTCCTGAAATCACATACAACTCATACAAACAACTTCAAATCGCATATCATCCGTAAAATAACATCACATTTATCTCAAAATCATCATCAATCACAATTTCTCAACAACAAGTTATCATATGCCTAGGGTTCATCAATAATTACTAAAAATACGTACAACGGCATACATAGAGCCTACCCCTACCTAGTCCCCATCATAAACCCTATTATAGAGAAGATGAGACCCACCCTTACCTGGTATTCCAACTGCAATAGTTCCTTTGGCACAACAAAAGAATGTCACGGGTTCTCGAGCGTGATCTAACTCCAACGAGACTATATGTCACTCGAACGCGTACAATTATGCAACAACAACGATGACAGTATAAAAGTCATATACTAAACATATTAAATATAATTAATCGCGTGTTTAACGAATTAAATGTGCTTCAGTACCTACGGAACGGTTCAAGGCGGTGACAACGGATTGAAATCATGACTCGAAGAATTTGAAATTTCTAGATAGGAACCCAATGCACAACTAGAGGAGGTGCTCAGCTCAACAGGCCAACCAGTGGCTGTTCGAGGTGTTTTCCGGCCAGACGACGGTTGTCCATGGTGGCCATGTCTAATTATGATATAAGGAAGATGACATCTATGGCAAATCTGTTTTGCATCGCTCGATAACAAATTCAGCACAGGTCCGAGGTTGAAGACGGCGGCGAAGGGTTGTTGCTGGTTCGATTCACGGAGACGAGGTTCGCAAAGGTCAAAAATGGCGGAAACCGTCCGTGTGGGCTAAAGGGGGCGTGGCTGTTTGTGGCAAAACGAAGCCACAATCGGTCAAACTAAAGCCATAATCGAATTCATCAGTGAATTCCGAGTGGGTGTGTTGATTTTCGTGTGTGGCCGCGGTGTAGAGAAAGAGAACGCGACTGAGGGAAGAAAACAGTAGGGTTTTTGGCCTCAGCTGCGCGAGTTGCAGGCTGAAGGAAGAAGAAGCTGGGGCGGGTCGGGTTAGGTCCAGTGGGTCGCGCATTGGACTGGGCTGTGTTCCTCATGGGCTGGAGTAGTTAACTTACAGGAGGGTGCGGCTAGCCGAGAATAGGGGGCTGTGCAATTAAAAACGTGGCTATACTTAAAAAAAAAATCCAAAATCCATTTTAATTCATTTTTAAAGCCCAATTTAACTACAACTATTATTTTAACATCTCAATAGGCCAAAATAATTTTCTAAATAAATAACATCTCAAATACTAATAACTTATAAAATAAAGTAATTAACTAAAACATTAGTGTTTCAAATATGAATATTCTATAAACAACACAATTAAATACTAACAATAAAATAGTACCAAAGTAGTATAAAAATACGGTTTAATATTATTTCAACACGTTTTCATAATTCTAATATGTATAAAAATATAAAATCACTTAAAATATATAATTACTAAGACAAAAGACACACAATATATCACAAGGATTACTATTATATTCACACATATACACAAAACGTACAATTACGAAAATCGGGGTGTTACAAGGGTCGCGTCGCGACCCGTTCCCATCGCGTCGCGACCTGGCCCATTTTTGTCACGCAAAAATTTTTTGTCGCTTTTCGCGTCGCGTCGCGACGGTAGCAGTTCGCGTCGCGACACTTTGCAGATTTTCAGCAACTGTACACGGTTTTTGTTTTCGCGATAACTTTTGATCCCGGAACCCGATTAAGGTGTTCTAAGATGCGTTGGAAAGATTATTCAGAGGCCTAACTGAATATTATATTTTTAAGGTAAAACTGAACTGTTTTGGAGTTGTAAATTGTGTTTGAAAAGCGGTAAATTAGTACCCAAGAGAGAACCTAATCCTTTTGTTAATCGAAATTGAATGTTCGAGTATTGGTATGAATGTAAACGGACCTTGAATTCATATGATTGTAGATATATGTTTATATATATATATCGAGTTGGGTGACGACCCATTGTTCGACATACTAGGCGGGGCAGTCATGACCCCCCACCCTAGGCTCCGTGCCAATAGGAGAATGTACTATTGGTAAGGGGGTTCACCGGGATTAGCACTGGATTGCAGTCGGTGTTATGTCATGAGTTTGTTGTACGTACACCGGGGTTAGCACTTTATTGCAGTCGGTGCCGCACTTTGTTTGTTCACGTTCACTGGGGTTTGCACTGGATTGCAGTCGGTGTCGTGTTAATTTAAAAAGGATTATTAATTGAGCCGAGAGAGTTAGTAGGGGTCTCGGTAGAACTCACTGAGATTGTATCTCACTGTTTAAATGTTGTTGTTTTACAGAGACACATGGGCAGCGGAAATCCAAGAGGCACGAGTAGGTTGGGCTCGGGCAACTATTGATGACTTAGCATTTATGCTTAAGTTATTTGTTATTTCCTTTGCTGTCTATGTATCGCAACACCATGACTTTAGTATTATATTTTCTTCTGCTTTCTTGTATGATGCTGAATACTTTAGTAGCTGACAGTGTATGGTCTGAGTACTGTATGGTCTTGTTTGTAAATAAGACTGTTTTGTTTTTAATCAGCGAAAAATTCATAGTGGTATTCAGTGTCTGAGCAGGAAATAATATCTCTGATGTGTTATTAATGTGCACTTGGGTATTTTTAATAAATAGAAATACCGGGGTGTTACACCTACTATCTAAAAAACAATAAGGTTTAATGACTATTTAAACTGATTAATATTTACAACACACGTGACAAATATTTATCATTAATACCTAAAAAAGGACAAATAATTGTCACTAATATATAAAAAACACGGGATAAATATTTATTATTGATAATCTACTATCTATCTTTTACTATCTACCATAATCTACTAATCAACTCAAATAATCAATTGAAACAATGAGATAATATACATAAAAAACACTGGATAACTACAGTGATATATAAAAAAAAATACGGGGATAACTGCAATGATATATATAAAAACACGGGATAGCTGGATGATATATAAAAGAACGAGATAACAACACTGATATATAAAAAAACACGGGATAAATGCACATGATTGTTTTTAAACGATACTTTTACATTTTAATATTTATCTATCTTTTATTTGAAACTCATTTTTTATCTACTTTAAATTTGTCTTTATTTTCACGGGGTAATGTTCAAACTATTTAAATACTGTCTAAGTTCATTCATAAAAAGAACACGACAGAACCAGTGCGTATGCACGGGTATCCTACTAGTATTTATACAACTAAACCACATATGATTTTACCAATACCCCCAAAATTTTTAGGGTAAAAATGTAATTACACTCTATTTCTTTTTTTTTCTCTCTTTATTCTTACACCCTCTTTCTTACTTTTCACTTTTCTCTTACGCTCTCTTTCTTCTATTTTTCTCTTTCTTTTTACACTCTCTTTCCTTCTTTACACTTTTCTTTTACACTCTCTTTCTTCCTTTTTTCTTTTTACTTTACTTTTTCCATAAATAATTATTCTCTTTCTCATATCACTTCACTTTAATTCTTTTAACTAAATTTCTAAATTTATACAAACACAACTTTAATTAAAATATTTGAAGACTACTACTATAAACCTACTATCTAAAAAACAAGAAGACTTAATGACTATTTACATTACTAATTAATATTTAAAACAAATATTTCTTATTGATAATCTAATATCTAACTTTTATTATCTACTATAATCTACTAATCAACTAAAATAATCAATTGAAACTACGAGATAACTGTACTGATAAATAAAAAAACACGGGATAACTGCAGTGATATATAAAAAAAAGACGGGATTAATATTTACCATTGATATTTATAATTATTTTTGACAATTTATAATTAAAAAAACACGGGATTAATATTTACCATTGATATTTATAATTTTTTTTGACAATTTATAATTATTACTTACCATTGATAATTATAATTTTGGAAAACTACTATAAACCTACTATCTAGAAAACACGGAATAACTGCAATAATCTACTAATCAACTCAAATAATCTAATATAAAAACATGGGATAACTGAAATAATCTACTAATCAACTCAAATAATCAATTGAAACTATGAGATAACTGCAATGGTATATAAAAACACACGGGATAACTACGCCAATATATAAAAAAACACAGGATTAATATTTGTCATTGATAATTAAATTTTTTGAAGGCTACTATAAACCTACTATCTAAAAAACAATAATATTTAATGACTATTTAAACTACTGATTAATATTTAAAATAAATATTTTTTATTGATAATCTACTATCTCTCTTTTACTATCTACTATAATCTACTAATCAACTAAAATAATCAATTGAAACTACGAGATAACTGCACTGATATATAAAAAAACATGAGATTAATATTTGTCATTGATAATTAAAATAAGCAGACTTAATGACTATTTAAATTACTAATTAATATTTAAAACAATTATTTTTTATTGACAATCTACTATCTAACAAATTTACTATCTACTATAATCTACTATCAACTAAAAGAATCAATTGAAACTACCAGATAAGTGCACTGATATATAAAAAACACGGGAATAACTGCACTGATATATAAAAAAAACACGGGATTAATATTCTCCATTGATAATTATAATTTTTGAAAACTACTATCTAAAAAAACAAGAAGGCTTAATGACTATTTAAACTGATTAATATTTAAAACACACGCAACAAATATTTGTCACTAATACCTAAAAAATGACAAATAATTGTTACTCATATATAAAAAAACAGGGGATAAATATTTGTTATTGATAATCTACTATCTAAATACTATTTAAATTCATTCATAAAAAGAACACGACAGCACCTGTCCGTATGCAAGTCATTCTCTATATTTTACAATTGATTTTAGATTAATGAGATTTCAAATTAACGTTTCTATTTGAGGTAATCATATCACGTAACGCGATTGGCCCGTGCGGATGCACGGTATAGTACTAGTTGATATTAAAAAAATTTGTTTTAATTTCAACTTTTCACTAATTAATAACCGACTTTAAAATCACTTTATTGTGAGTTGTTTTAAGAGTTTAAAAGGACCGTTTTACACCAGTTGTTAAAAGAACTAGCGTTAGAAGTCCAACTTACTAAACCCCCAAAACTACACCACTCTATAGCCGCCGTAGAAAGTTCAATTTAACTGGTGTTGTATCCATTTACTGTACTAGTATCTATGAGAAATGAAAAAAACTAATTTTATTATTAAACTAATAAGATACCCGTGCATTCACACGAGTAGCGAAGCGTTCTGTAACATCCTCAAAATAATTAATAGAATTAATTGGATGTTAACCCAATTGAATTAATTTAGTACTTAATTGGTAAAATTATTGAGTGCTAAAGATAATTATTGGTTGTCTTAGGATCGTTAACCGGTTAATTTGGGGCAAGGACGATTTAGAAACGAAATAAGAGATTAAGGGCAATGTGGTTTTGACCACATTACCACTTAATATTTAAGAAAGGAAATGAAAAGAAAAGAAAAGAAAAGAAAAGAAAGGAATTAAGAAAGAAAGAAAGAAAGAAAGAAAGAAAGGAAGCGTGAAACAGAGGAGGAAAAGAAGAGGAAAATGAGAAGAGAAAAGAAGTGGGTTTGGATTGAAGAAGAGAAAAAGAGGATACCAAGGTTCATCAAAACATCATACCTTCTAAACGAAAAATGATCACCATCTCTTCCTCTTCATTTTGATCCTAAGATCATCAACAACCATTCACTCTCCTTCAATCCACCATTTTCGGTTTGGAGCTCCAAGGTGAGGTTTTGAGAGCTTCCTTCTTCTTTTAGGTAGTTTGGAAGCTTAAGAAGTTCAAATATAAGGTTGGATACCAACTTGGAGTGAAGGAATCAAGGATTGGGTGAGTTAGGGTTTTGAAATCAAAATTTGGGGTTTATGTGTGAATAGTGATTGAAGGTTGAAGATGATGAATAGTGTTTGATGATTCAAGGATGATTAGGAACGAACCCGGAGCGTATTGAGTGCGGAACGAAGTTCAATTTCGCGAATTGGAAGTTGGTTGGTGATTAGGGTTCGAATGGCGGGATTTCGAGGAATTCGGTATTTCGGTCAAAAAGATGTCTCGTGATCGAGTGGAAAGCTTTGGGAGCGGATACGGATGTCGCCGGAAAAAAACCTCCTGCCCCACAACTAAAAAACCTAACATAATCTTTAGACCACTCTATTGTCGCCTACTTCTCCTATGACCATGCTAGCTACTTCTACAAATGTGGAACACCCGACATCGCCCATCCACCATGAATCAAAGTTACCAATTTAATTGGGCTCCTTCATCAAATCACCTTCAAATTGGGCTACACCTAAACCAGAGTCACACCACAAAGTTGCAAGACGCCAACGCCTTCAATTCACCTTCAAATTGTGCTGCACCTAAAGCAGAGCCACTCCATAGAGTTGCAGGACACCAACACATCTTCAATTCACCTTCAATTTGGCTGCACTTATAGCAGAGTCACACCACAAAGTTGCAAGACACCAACACACCTTCGACTTCGTTCACCTTCAAATTGGGCTACACCTATAGCGGAGTCACACCGCGAAGTTGCAAGACACCAACACACTTTCAATTTGGGTTACACCTAAAGCAAAGTCACTGTCATACCCTAATTTTGTCCGATTAATTAAAATTTTCAAGAAAGGGTTGTGTCACGTATCGTTTTTAAGCGCGTGTGTCTTTAGCGTTCTCGTGCGACGATTGTTTCGACGCTCGTTTTATTTTATTGTGTAGCTATCATTATTGGTACAAAAACATAATTGAAAACAGAATAAACCAATAAAGCTGAATAATCCAAAGTGTTATTACATAACCAAGTTCTACACACATGAAGCAAAAAAAGCAAAACAGCAAAAATAATACAAAAAATTAAAAAAAAAATACAAAACTTCAAAAAAGGGAAAAAAGAGAAGGAGGGCGCAGCAAGCTGGCTGCTTGCCCTAGCTAGGGTTTCCCCTTGGCTGTCCTTTTTGATTCCTGGTCCTTCCTTTGACTGTCCTTGGCACCCTAACAATTTCGTTTCTTTAGTTTAGTACATGGTAGGCGGTTTAACAAAAAGCCGAATGTATTACTGATTTGAAATTAGGAATGAAACCGTATATATCAACTAATGCGTGATTAAGTTCGGTTTAGGTTCTGTTTTGTTAGAAATACTGCTACTGTAAATATATATTAGCATCACAAACAAATTAGTATTGGTTATCTTTGTTGTCTGTGAATAGATTTTAAGTTAGTATTGTATAAAAGAGTTAACAAATCGTGAACACATTAGGTTTAAAATCAGTATTATGTAGAACATAGTTTATTTGAAAGCGATTAGAGTAGAAAAAAATCAAAAAATAGGAGTAAAAAGAATAAGAAACTAACCTGTAGCCTACAACCACTGTGTCGCCGTCGCGCACCGTCGTGCACGGTCATTCACCACCGTACCTCCACTGTAACCTTGTCGTTAGCCCACAGTCGCGAACCTTTGCGTCTAGCTTCGCACCGCTCCCCACCGTGGTTGGCTTCCTTCGGCCATCGTCTTCACGCCTCACCGTAGCCCCACTGTCATCACGCCCATAGAACCAAACCACACCACCAATAGAAACTAGATCAGAGAAATGGGGGAGACTAGGGTCGGTGAAGAGAGGGGAGCAAAGGCTTACTGAGAAGAGGGGAAGATCGATTTGTGAGGGAGAGAAGCGTGAACGGAGTTAAGAGAAGGAAGAAGACGAAGCCACAGTTGAGGGAGAGAGAGTGAAGCGGCGGTGAGGAGAGGAGAATGGTGGTGGCTCGGTGAAGAGAAAAAAAACGGAGTTGGGGGTGATGGGAGCGGAGCAGCGCTGTTGGGAGAGGAAGGAATCGAAGCTGAGGCTTGGGAGAGAAAGAGACGAACGCGGCGCTGAGAGAGTGAGGGTATTTAGAATTAGGGTTCCTTTTTTTCCTTCGCTTATATAGTAGGTTTATTTATTTATTTATTAATTTTTTAATCAGATCACTCTTCACACCCCCTCTTTTCACTAACACCACCCCTGAAGCCCACTACTCCTACGGCCCAGATCCGTAAGTAAAAACCAACTGGGCTCCCTGTTTGCACTCCTTTTTTATAAATACAACCCCTGTTGCTACTCATCCCCCTCTTTTTAATAACATAACACCCCCAGTTAATCATACTTCTTTTTCTATTACAACTCATTTAGTTTTTTTGTTACTACGTCACAATGCTTCCAAACCAGTATTATCCAAACAATTACTCAAAAAAAATGGTTTGTTACTAATGGTCACTCTGAGCTTAGCTTGTTTGACCGTTAATAACAGCTTTAGTTTTCAAATGAGCTATGAGTGATGACCACTCTGAGTTTTACTTGTTTGGTCGTCACGAATACCTCTCCCAATTTCAAAATAAATAAAAAAACACCAAACACACAAACATTTTCTATCCAAGAACTACGTAGCTTTGATTTGTCCATCGCACCTGGAGATACGTAGGAGCAGGGGCGTATTCCTGTCAAGCACAAAAAACTAAAATTTTTATTAAGCCTTCCTCTTTCAATTTTACAAATAATAAAAAGGGGTAAATTAAAGTATCTTTCTTTTAATTAACTTTTTCTCTACACATTAAATTAGATGGTAACCTTTCTTCTGAAAGGATGTTGTGGGGTGCAAAATGACGAAGAATCCCCTCCTTCGGATTTTTCGGTCGCTACAGCTGGCGACTCCACTGGGGACAATTTAAGAGGGTCAAGCCTAATTTAATTAAATGTGTAGATTATTGTTAATTGAATACTTTGTTTACCTTTAGCGTTCATATTGTTAATTGAATATTTTATTTTAATGTTTCTGTTAAGTGCTGCAGTGTTAAGCGTTTCTTTTTCCCTTTTACATATATAGGAGGTGACACATAGTTAATGCTTTCTCAAAGTTGAATCACCAAAATTTTTTCTTTGTTTTTCTTTTTTAACGCGCGTGACATCATTCTTTCGTCCATCATATAGCATCATTATTTCACAAAATGTTAAAAAGAAAAAAATCCTCACATGCATGTTATTCATCTCATTTAGGTTTGCCGAGAATTGTAAGAGGCTCAAAAAATTGTGTCATAAGCAAGGCAATATGGGATCAAGCGGTGAAGCAATCCAAACCCTGAACTACCCTACAGTGAAACAGCCCAATCTGACGAGCTTAAGAGAATGTGCGGGTTGGTTGCCGCCCATCGAGCGCAGGTCTTTTGATAGAGCTTATGGGAGGATTATTATGTTATTACAGTTGGAAGTGCAGACAAATGCCATTTTTGCTCTGAGCCAATTCTACAACTCTTCCTCGAGATGCTTCACCTTCAAAAATTTCCAAATGGCACCTACCCTGGAAGAATATACGCAGGTCCTTGGTTTTCCTAAACGAGACATTAGGCCCTACCAGTATCAGGGGCATTACTACACAAATGAGAAACTTGCCTCAATGTTACAAATCAGCAAGGAAAATTTGAAGCTCCAAAAGAAAAATCGAAATTGCATTGTAGGGTTCCCACAAGAGTATCTGGAAAGTCAAATGAAATCATTCGCCGATGCTAGGAATTGGGGCCCTTTTAAGCAAGTGTTGGCTTTGACCATCTTTGGCATTGTTCTATTTCCACGCCTTGAAAGGTATGTGGACACCACAGCTATTGGTGCCTTCCTATCCTTCAAAGATGAGGAAAACCCAACCAACCCAATTCCGACCATATTTGCAGACACTTACTGTACCTTCACTCATTATAGTGAGCTAAAGGAAAAGAGGATATCCTGCTGCCTACAAGCCTTGTATGTTTGGCTTCTCACCCATGCCTTCGTTAACAAAGTTAAAGTAGAAGGCCCAATTGAAGACGCTAGAGGGTGTGATGTGAAGTCAATGAACACTAGTGAATGGTTGCAAGTGCTAAGAGGCCTCCATGAATACAAGGTTCATTGGCACCCATCATGGTGGAAAAATAGGCCTACAGTAATTTTTCAATGTGGAAGCTTTCAAAATGTCCCACTCATGGGGACAAGAGGATGCATAAATTACATCCCTTCTCTGACTCTAAGACAGCTAGGGTACCCCATGCGAAATCCGCCCACTGAAGACATGTTAATCCCTTTTTACCTCCACGAGGGAAGCCCAAAAGAGGTTGACATGCTCCGGAAGATTTCTCAAGCGTGGGATATGGTTGTACGCAAAGGACAAGAGCTTAGTAAGAGGGGCGGCGATAAGGAAGCGCACTACAGGTTGAGGAAGAAGTACTTGAACCTACCCCTCCCACTGTCGAAGAGTTAGATAAGTTCAAAATGGCATTGTCAAAAGCCGAAGAAGAAAAGAAAGGTTTACAGGCAGAATTAGAGAAAATGCTCCTAAAAAACCAGAAATTAGAGGAGGAAAACGCAACTAAGTCATTGGCCATTGAAGATAGCCGCAAGCAGCTTAAGATTGAAGAAAAGAACAAACAATAGGTTCAAAAATACCTGAGAGGGGCAAAGGAAGAACTAAAACGTTGCAACCTGAAAATGAACCAAGCCATTGATGATGCGCACAAATGGAAGGAGTTATGGGAAGAATCAATGATTGCCGAAAAAACCACACAGAGCCTGTTGGTGAAATCAAAAAAGAGAGTCTCGGATATTGATAGCCGAGTTTGAAGATCAAGTGAAAAGTATCCGGCGGGATAAAGAGACAATCGAAGAGATACTCTGAGAATACCAACAAGCTTTGAGAAGGGAGCATGAAAGATCTGATGAGCTGACTGACCATATCAGATATCAAGAGGAAGTTTACCACCAGTTGAAGACTGAAAGCATCTATTGGGAGAGCCGCTTTGCGGAATTGGTCAGCAGGATAGAAAACCATGAAGTCTTCATAGAGTTGAAGAATGAAAGCTTATACTGGAAAGACAGATTCTCAAAGTTGGCATGGCTGGCCAATCAAGCTATCATGGGTATCCCAAAACGTCTAAAAGAGGCTGACGCGGCAATGCACCCGTTCAACACCCCGGTCCAAGTTTCCAAATTTATGAAAGCCATATGTATTTAAGCGAAATTTAAAAGAGCATTGTACTTTTCCTTTCAAAGTTTTATTTCAAAAATGCTGTACTTTTCCCCCATCAATGAAGTTTGTTTGTTTCACCTGCTGATCCTTTTTTTGAAAATATCTGAAACGTTAGTTTATGTACTTATGACAAATCAAGACGCACTTATAATTCTCGGCCTAAAACAATAAAACTCATGGACACATGCATCACTCATCTTTTCATCCATTCATATACTCATATCATGTATCCCGTCAACAGGGAGTAAAAGACAAGCTGGTGCATCAACATCGCTATTGGACTCGTTCTCAGGCTAGAAACATGGAAGCAAATCAGGACAATCCGCCTCAGGATAACCCGGATCAAGGTAATCACATCAAGATGACTTAGGTCATGGTAACCAGAACCTAGGCAATCAAGAGCTTAGGGCAGAAATAGATTGGATGAAAGAACAGATGAATGAAATCTTAAGGGTCCTACAAGCATTGAGGAATGGGAATACATATGAAGATGTCTCCGCTGGGAACACTGAAAATCAAGCTACCAACCCTCCTCTTCCCAATGGACCCGGAATCCCACATACGGCGTACCCTACTGGGGCTAACGACCAGGGTTACCAATGGCCTCCTTACGGACTTCCGCAAGGTTACACACCTCCGACAGTCGCTGCCAATTCAGATGATGGTCCCTCAGGAGTCGTAGGCCAAAGACAGTCTGCACCGACAGGTCACGATAGTAATCCGGGGGCGCCACAGATTCAAAACCCGAGCCCTATCGTTGCTCCACAGATTCAAAACCCGAGCCCTGTCGTTGCGCCACAAAGATTCCCACTTGGCTACACTCCACCGCTGATAGTTGATGCTCAAGCTCAGGGATCCAATCTCAGGAACCCCACTCATTCACATATCCCAAATGTGAACCCAGCCATAGTTCCGATGATTCATCCTTACTATAGTATGAGTGGGCTCCCTCACAATTACTCTATGGAGAACCCTCAAGCCAAAGACAAACTGCAAATGCTTGAGGAACGGTTAAGAGCAGTTGAAGGATCCAATGTTGGTGCGAGAGATGCTTACGATTTGTGCCTCGTCCCTAACGTGGTCATCCCTCCGAAATTTAAGGTGCCGGATTTTGACAAATACAGAGGGTCAACCTGCCCCGTGAACCACTTAACCATGTATTGCAGGAGGATGGCTGCGTTTGCTCATGACGACAAATTGCTCATTCACTACTTCCAGGACAGTCTATCTGGAGCGGCTTCGAGCTGGTATATGCAATTAGAGCGTGCCCATATCAGGTGCTGGAAGGACCTAGCTGATGCATTCTTGAGACAATACAAATACAACATTGACATGGCTCCTGATAGGACACAACTGCAGAGCATGACAAAAAGATAACGAGTCCTTCAAGGAATACGCCCAACGATGGAGAGGGTTGGCTGCGCAGGTGGTACCACATTTGTTAGAAAAGGAGATGGTATCCATGTTCATGGATACTCTTCAATCGTCTTTCTATGATAGTTTGATCGGGAGCGTGTCTTCGAGTTTTTCAGATATGATTGCCATCGGAGAAAGATTAGAAAATGGATGGAGAAATGGGAAGATCGCTCATAGCTTTGCTAGAACCAGTAGTCACAAAAATCCCTTCCCGGGGTTCCCTAAAAAGAAGGAAGGGGAAGCCAATGCCATCTCTGGGTCTGGAAAGCCTCCCTACACCAATCCTCAACGAACCTTCCAAATCCCTACTCAAGCCCCATTAATCTCACCTCACCAAGTCAACCCAAACTATAGACCACAAAATTACCCGAAAAGAAAGCCTGTCAATTTTGACCCAATACCCATGTCATACACAGACCTGTTCAATCACCTCATCAGTCACAACCTGATCACCCCCGACCGATGAGACCTATTCAGCCTCCTTTCCCTAGGGGTTATAACCCATATGCTACTTGTGGATTCCATGCTGGGGCAGTTGGCCATTCAACAGAAAATTGCAAGGCATTAAAATATGTGGTGCAAGAATTGATTGAACCCAGCCATGCCCAAACCGATCACTATTCAAGTGCCAGCTCCCTTTCCCTTTAAGGACACCAGTGCAGTCCCATGGAATTACAACGTGAAAGTTCAGACCACCCCTGATGTCATCAACATCTCAGGGACCAGTGGGATGACTCGAAGTGGGCGTATTTACACCCCCGAAGGACTCTGGAGGACAAACAAAAGAAGGGGAAGAAAGAGCCCGCAAAGGCAAAGACATAGAACCAGAACCCGTTGATAAGAATGTGGGTAAAAGAACACTATCAGAGCAAGAAGCCAGCGAATTTTTGAAGCTCGTGAGACAGAGCGTGTATAAGATAGTTGATCAGCTGAACCAAACCCCTGCCAAGATATCTCTGCTGTCATTATTGCTCAGTTTCGAAGCCCATCGTGCAGCATTGACGAAAATATTGAATGAGGCCCATGTCGCTCATGACATCTCAGTCGGCCAGTTTGATGGGATCGTTGGAAACCTTGTCGCAAGTAATTACCTCACATTTACTGATGACGAGATTCCAACTGAAGGAAGGGGGCACAACAAAGCCTTACACATATCTGTGAAATGTGGAGATTACTCGCTTGCTCGGGTGCTTATTAACAATGGTTCGTCTTTGAACGTGTTACCCAGATCAACCATGGAAAAATTAGATGTGGATTGTTCCTATATGAGACCAAGCTCGATAGTGGTCAGGACCTTTGACGGATCGAAAAGGGAAGTCATCGGGGAAATAGAATTACCTGTGCAAGTAGGTCCGGAACTCTTCGTGGTGACCTTCCAGATAATGGATTTCGCCCCATCCTACAGTTGTCTCTTGGGAAGACCATAGATCCATTCTGCAGGAGCAGTTCCCTTTTCTTTACATCAGAAACTCAAATTCATAGTGAACAACAAGTTGGTGGTTGTCTTTGGTGAAGAGGAAACACTGGTAAATAGGTCGTCTCCCGCTCGTTACATCGAGGCTGCTGAAGAGTCTTTTGAGACTGCCTTCCAAGCACTAGAGATTGCCAATGCGTTCAGTATGTTGAAACCTAAGTTGTCCAAGTATGCCATGATGGTTGCTAAAGTCATGATAGACAAAGGTTACCAGGTCGGAAAAGGTTTAGGAAAGACCAAACAGGGGATCCTGACACCGATACAGCTGCAAGAAAACAAAGATAGACGCGGGATAGGGTATCAGCCGGATCGAAATGACAAGAGAAGAATTGCGGAAGAGGAAGATGATCTAAATGTTGAAGAAGGCGTTGTAAGTCTCATACGCCCTTGTCCTGCTGTTGTGCGAAAAGTAGTTTGTGCAAGTATACACAATCACAACAAGTAATAGAGTGATAAGTAAAGATCGTTCCCACGGAGATTGTTGAGTTTACTTCTATATTTAAATTAGTAATTTAGCTAGTGAGAAAAACAAGTAACAATAACAAGTTGTCAACAAGTATTGTGAGTAACATAAATGTAAATAAACAAGTAAAGAAAGTTCGAGAGTTGATAAAGCGAGTTGGACTGCTCTTTGCTAAACAATTTCTCAGTAGTGAAGCGCTATAACGTTAGACGCTGTAGCGTTAAGCGCTGTAGCGTATGGAAGCGTGCCTTTCAGTCACTGTCGCCAGGGTTTTGTTACAAGACTCATATGACGGGTTGCTGACGCTACAGCACAGCTTCACAGTGCTGGAAATGATGATCTTCTCTTGAAAACTAAAAGCTTGAAGTGGAGGTTTAATGGTGGAGAAGGGTGTCAAGTTTTCCTCTTCAAAAACTCTCCTTATTTCGAAATCTATGTTGTGAGGAAGAACAAGTGAGATAGATATTATCCACATCTCATAAAGTAGCTTTACAAAAAGGTGACAATGACATCTTTGAATAAAAATGCGCCAAGTGTCCTA
The DNA here is from genome assembly GCA_039519185.1 of Astragalus membranaceus. Classification (NCBI taxonomy): domain Eukaryota; kingdom Viridiplantae; phylum Streptophyta; class Magnoliopsida; order Fabales; family Fabaceae; genus Astragalus; species Astragalus membranaceus. The sequence goes on from CM076848.1 coordinate 15,261,987, forward strand.
CTCGTCACTAAAAAGCTTCCACACATTCTGAACAGCAAGGGATAAGTATGATGACTCATCAAACAGTAGTAGGCTCCAAAAGTATCCAGCTGTCCCACTGCCATATAGCGCTATAGCGCTTACCGCTGCAGCACTTATCAGAAGCATTAAAATACTCAAAAAGGCACCCAAAGTGTAACAAACAAGCTCCTAACCCTTCTTTCCTCTAAATAACTAATATTTACCTAATAAAGCACGAATATTACTTGAGAACTTGTGTTGATTTAAATGATAAGAGCATAAATAACATATCTAAATATGAGTTATCACCTGCAAATGAAAGGCTCAAGAATTGGGAGATCGTCGATTTCCCTGTAGTTTTTAGTCCAAAGTAATGTTTCTGTAATGCAATCCTATGGCTCTGCCCAAGACCTTAGGACGTTTCATTCAGGCACGCATGTTTCCTTTCAGTATCAGTATCAATAAAATGTTATTTCAGATTCTTCAATAAATTTCAGTTTTCTTTTGCATTCACTTTTTATTCTCTTTTGCTCGCTTTCATTCCGTCAATTTATACTAATGCAGATTTGAAAAAAAAACATCTTTGATAATAACAACGCCAATAACTCATACTGTAACTTTGATCACCCCATTAATCAAACTGAGGAATATGTTGAAGATGAGTGGGAAACTCCTCCAGAGTTAATGAGAATGATGGAACAAGAGGAAAAAGTGATTCAACCCCACGAGCAATCTACTGAGACAATAAACTTGGGCACAGAGGAAGATAAGAAAGCGATTAAAATTGGCATCACGATGAAAGACAGTGAGCGAGAGAAATTGGTTAAGCTTTTGTTGGACTATGTTGACATCTTCGCATGGACATACCAAGACATGCCTGGACTGGACCCCAACATAGTCGAGCATAAGTTACCAGTAAAGCCCGAATGCCTGCCGGTAAAGCAGAAGCTAAGAAGGATGAAGCCAGATATGTCACTAAAAATCAGAGATGAGGTCAAGAAGTAGTTTGATGCTGGGTTCTTAGCAGTAGCGAAATATCCTCAATGGGTAGCAAATATTGTCCCGGTTCCAAAGAAAGATGGGAAAGTTCGGATGTGTGTTGACTATCGAGATCTGAATAGAGCCAGCCCTAAGGATGCCTTTCCCTTACCTCACATTGATGTCCTAGTAGATAGCACGACACAACACTCTCTTTTCTCCTTCATGGACGGATATTCCGGATATAATCAAATCAAGATGGCCCCTGAAGACATGGAGAAAACCACCTCCATCACTCTTTGGGGAACATTCTGCAACAAAGTAATGACATTCGGCCTAAAGAACGTCGGTGCCACGTACCAAAGGGAAATGGTGGCTTTATTCCATGATATGATGCATAAGAAAATTGAAGTCTACGTGGATGACATGATTGCAAAATCCAAGACTGAAGAAGAACATGTTGTTAATCTGCAAAAACTCTTCGAACGCCTAAGGAAGTTCAAACTCAGATTAAACCCCGCCAAATGTACTTTCGGTGTAAGATCAGGAAAGCTGTTGGGGTTCATAGTCAGTCAGAGGGGAATAGAAGTGGATCCAGCCAAAGTACGAGCAATACTAGAAATGCCGGCGCCTAAAACCGAAAGAATTTCGTGGGTTCTTGGAAAGGTTGAACTACATCTCCAGATTCATATCCCAATTAACATACCTGTGAGCCTATCTTCAAATTGCTGTGCAAGAACCAAGAAACAAAATGGAATGATAATTGCCAGGAAGCCTTTGAAAAGATCAAGAGGTACCTCCAAAATCCACCGATTCTGATGCCACCGGTGCAGGGCGGACCTCTCATTCTGTACTTAACAGTGCTAGACAGCTCAATGGGTTGTGTACTGGAGCAACATGATGAGTCCGGAAGGAAAGAACACGCCATCTACTACCTAAGCAAGAAGTTCACCGAGTGCAAGACAAGATACACATTGTTGGCAAAAACATGTTGCACTTTGGCCTGGGCTGCACGTCGTCAGAGGTAGTATATGCTGAGCCACACGACTTGGTTGGTATCTAAAATGGATCCAATCAAGTACATTTTTGAAAAGCCCGCACTCACAAGAAAAATCTCCCGATGGCAAATGCTACTACCCGAATACGACCTCTTGTGTGTCACTCAGAAAGCAGTCAAAGACAGTGCCTTAGCTGAATACTTGGCACATCAGCCCATTGAGGATTACCAATCAATGCAATATGATTTCCCAGATGAAGATATAATGACTTTGTTCGGAGAAGGGAAATCTCCAAACAACGAAAGGTGGAGAATGTCATTCGATGGCGCTTCCAATTTGTATGGGCACTAGGTCGGAGCTGTGTTGATTTCTCCTGATAATCGCTTCATACCATTTACTGCTAGACCGAGCTTCTATTGCACCAATAACATTGCAGAATATGAAGCGTGTGTCCTAGGCATCAAAGCAGCCCTTGAATGGAAAGTCAAAAGACTCGATGTATATGGGGACTCAGCCCTAGTCATCCATCAGATAAAAGGTGACTGGGAAACCAGGGATTCCAAATTAATTCCTTATCGCGATCACATCCAAAAGATGATTGAACGGTTTGAGGAGATCACTTTCCACCATCTCCCTCGCGAAGAAAATCAATTGGCTGACGCTTTGGCGACTTTGTCATCAATGTTCAATATTAATAGCAATAAAAGTCTGACATTCATCCGAATCCAGCATCGAGATCTACCGGCACATCATTGTGTGGCAATCGAAGAAGAGCCTGATAGTAAACCTTGGTATTACGATATCAAGCACTATATCACAAGCAGAGAGTACCCTCCTGGTGCCACTGAGAATGATAAGAGAACACTTAGGAGGTTGTCAATGGGTTTCTTCCTAAACGGGGAGGTACTTTACAAAAGGAATCACGATATGGTCCTCCTCAGATGTGTAGCAAAAGAAGAAGCAGAAAGAATTGTGAAAGACGTCCATGAAGGCTCATTCAGAACCCATTCTAGCGGGCACACCATGGCAAGAAAATTCCTAAAGGCCGACTACTACTGGTTGTCAATGGAGACGGACTGCTTCAACTATGTGAGAAAATGCCACAAGTGTTAAATCTACGCTGATAATATCCATGTGCCACCTGCTTCTTTGAATGTCCTAACAGCACCATGGCCATTCTCAATGTGGGGAATGGATGTCATCGGTCCCATCGAACCTAAGGCATCAAATAGGCATCGCTTCATTCTTGTCGCTATCGAATATTTCACCAAATGGGTCGAGGCCGCTTCTTATGCCAGTGTAACAAAATCTGTGGTTTTCGGGTTCATAAAAAGAGATTTGATCTGCCGTTACGGTCTGCCAAATAAGATCATCACGGACAATGGGACCAACCTGAACAACAAGATGATGAAAGAATTGTGTAACGACTTCAAAATCCAACATCATAATTCCTCCCCATACCATCCAAAGATGAATGGGGCAGCCGAAGCGGCAAATAAGAACATAAAGAAGATTGTGCAAAAGATGGTGGTGACCTTCAAGGACTGGCATGAAATGTTGCCTTTCGCTTTGCATGGGTATCGGACCTCAGTCCGCACGTCAACAGGGGCAACACCATTCTCACTAGTATACGGGATGGAAGCAGTCCTTCCCATAGAAGTTGAAATACCCTCTCTGCGAGTGCTAATGGAAACAAAATTAGAGGAAGCAGAATGGGTTCAAGCTCGTTTGGACCAGTTGAACCTCATAGAGGAAAAGAGAGTGGTTGCTTTGTGTCACGGGCAGTTGTATCAGCAAAGAATGAAGAAAGCTTACGATAAGAAAGTTCGACCCAGGCAGTTTCAAGAAGGAGATCTCGTGCTCAAGAAGATTTTGCCTATCCAAAAGGATTCCCGTGGAAAATGGACCCCTAATTACGAAGGACCTTATGTGGTAAAGAAAGCATTCTCTGGAGGAGCCTTAATTCTCACAAAAATGGACGGTGAAGACCTCCCACTCTGGTGTGTGGAAAACATGTGCAAGTATACACAGTCCATAACAAGTAATATAGTGTTTAGAACAGGTCGAACCCACAGGGATTGATGAACTCTTTCAAAAGTCAATATTATGTAATTTAGAGGAAAGTAACCAATTTAACAAGATAGTTGATATTGGTGAGTATCACAAGTAAGTTAGAATAAAGTAAGGTGTAAGTAGTTGTAAAGCAATAGAGAAAAGCTAGTTGGAATGTCTTCCCCAAGTAATTTACTTATAAGTGTTTAATGCAGTTATGATGCAGTTGCACTGAATGCTGTTGCATTAGTTGTGTGCCTTTCAGTCACTTTTCTTCAGAGTTTCATTACAAGCTTCCTATGTCTAGGCTTGCTAAATAATTTCACTCTTGTCTTTTAAAGTACCCACAGTATCACCCTAGGACTATACTATCCTATGTCTAGGACTTAGTATGGTTTTCACAAAGTTTCCTTTATGTAAAACACTCACCCATATTAGTTCTTGAGTTCTTAATTGTAAACCATGTCTACGTTTACAAATCTACTTATTCTAAGTGATCAATCTCAAAATAAGTGTTGAAAGTATTATCAAGCAAGAACTAAAATGCACACATCATATACTCGTATTAAACTTACTTAAAAGCTCATTAAATGGTTAGAACATTCTAACTAAGAGAGGTTCAGCTCAACATAGACATTGCAAGGCAAATATAAACAGAATAGAACATGTTTATATAATTGAAATCACAAAAGAGAAACAACAAGATAGAGTTTACACAAGTTGTAGCTCTTAGCATGAATTCTCCTAGCAATGTAATTGCATTAGCTCCTTAGCACTTTGGTAAAACTATGAAATCGAGGTAAGGAGGATTTGTCCCTTCCTTCCTTTCCTTCTTACAAAATAAAACTTATCTATGTGGAGTGAAATTTTAATCTAACTTATGAATTGTGATCTATCTTCAAGTGAAGGAGTGAGGTCCTTTTATAGTCTTCAAGAGAGGTGCTTCCTTCCTTCATGTTGAAGTAATTTTGGTGGCATTATTCATGGTTACTTTACAGCAATTGATTCCCATGTGAAGTCTTCAATCAAGTGTATAGGGAGGTCAAATGAGATAAGAACATGTGTCCCTACGTTGATGACTCTTCAAAGCTATGTGGGAATTGTAGGCAACGAAATATGAGGTGTTCTTGCTTTAGGAGACCAAGCATGAGGTCATCAAGTGCAAGTGGATGGCAAGTGGATGTGCACGTGGATGGCTCCAACCTTCAGGCAACGCAGTTGCAGTGCAGTAGCATTGTGCTGAGCCACCGCAGTTGTAAGTGCAGAATCAATGCAGGAGCATTTGATGCAGGAGCACCTAGACTGCACTGAACAAACTTATCAAACATACCACAGTATATCCAAAATGGCCTATTATCAACTATAACTATGTCAAACACTCAAGTTATCACATATTACATAAAATACTATATAAACTCTTTATCTTTGCTTGAAAGAGAGCAATTTACTAAGTTTAAACATATGAATAACTCTATATAAAATAGATTTATCACACTCCCAGTGAACTCAGATGCAGTTAAGAAGTACTATGCCTAAAGAAATATATGAAAAAAAGAGAAAGACGAGCCAAGCAAAAATGAGCTCGCTAGGTTGAAAATCCGAAAGGGCGGCCTAGGCAAAATTAGAGCGACTCGGTGGATTGAAAACTCTAAAGAGCAGTCTAGGCAAAAATTAGAGTCAAAAAGTTGGACTTTGAACAAATACAAAGGCAGTCAATACCTCCGAAAGTTGGATGATGAATGCTCAAGGTCATGTGCATGGGTGATTGGCATTGTTACCTCAAAGATAAAAACAATCAAAAGATCTGCTTTTTCCTTTTCTTTCCTTTTTTAGTTTAAACTCTCAATGTAATTTTCAGCCAGTGTGACCTTCTGCGCACTCGGTTTCCATTTGAATACTAAACTCTTTCTTTATTCTCTCATCTCCCTATTTGCTTTGAAAAGATGTTTTATGGTAGATGATACTGAATTGCGAAAAATGTGCATAATCGAAAGCATTACAATCATAGCGAAATTTCTAAAAATCACAAAAGGAGGAGATCTCTCATAAAATTGCAAAGAAGGCAAGTGCATAATCACTTCAAGCAACAAATCACAATAACCCACACTTCGGTACCACTACTTTGGGCAACCCCCATATCTCCTGTCGAGAGTCCTGCGAGTTGACGAGATCAGCAAAAGAGTCAAGAAAGAGCAAAAGAGCAAAAGAGTCAAGAAAGAGCAAAAGAGAAAAAAGTCAAGAAAGAGCAAAAGAGCGAAAAGAATCAATAAAAAAGAAAAGAACCAAAAACAAAAAATAAAAAGCATCCCACATTTCATTCATCATACCACCAGATACCGAGCCTTGCGCATGCTTACACTGCATACACGCATACATCATCCGTTGCATCCTTAAATGCGTTCAAGCATAGATAGTTTTTATCTGTCAAAATAAATCTAAATTATAATGATAGCACTGAGCCTAGCATCAGTCTTTTAGACCCCCAGCGGTCCTTCAGAGCCCTAGCGCTCCTTCAGATTAACAATTGGTCCTTCAATCCAGATCTCACGTCGCATTATCGAGCAACCGATGGATCATCCGACCCCAGGTCCTTCAGACTAGCTGTGCCCGCCTAAAAGAAAACACAGTGCACGTCCTTCGAGGTGCGCAAATCAGGTCAACGACCCGACCTTGCCCCCATGGCCGTTTGAAAAAGGCCACCCCCCAAGCAGACCGTTTTACTAGTACCGTTGCTAGTTTGCGCTCCATCAGACCCATTGGTCCATCAGCCTTAGGCATGCCCTTCAGACCCCGTCGGTCCTTCAGTTTAACTCCAATCAATGCGCAAAGCATCGACTGCGAATTAGACCATCAGAGCCCCAGTGCTCATTCAGATCCCCGGTGGTCCCTATTTATTCTTGTTCTATGTAAACCCGTTTTTTTGTGAATTTCTCAAAAAAGGGTTTCAACAAAATTAGTGTCATTTTATCTTTATTTCTATTTTACTCGAGAAATTTAGAAGCCCTTCATATTTCCTAGTAAAATATAAATAAAGAGGGGCAGCTATCATACCCTAATTTTGTCCGATTAATCAAAAATTTCAAGAAAGGGTTGTGTTACGTATCGTTTTTAAGCACGTGTGTCTTTAGCGTTCTCGTGCGACGATTGTTTCGACGCTCGTTTTATTTTATTGTGTAGCTATCGTTATTGGTACAAAAAATATACAAAAACATAATTGAAAACAGAATAAACCAATAAAGCTGAATAATCCAAAGTGTTATTACATAACCAAGTTCTACACACATGAACCAAAAAAAGCAAAACAGCAAAAATAGTACAAAAAAATAATGCAAAAATTAAAAAAAATACAAAACTTCAAAAAAGGGAAAAAAGAGAAGGAGGGCGCAGCAAGCTGGCTCCCCTTGGCTGTCCTTTTTGATTCCTGGTCCTTCCTTTGACTGTCCTTGGCACCCTAAAATTGCTCCAGCTGCTGTCCTTTTGATTCCCCCTCAAAGATGCTGTCCTTTGGGTGCCATTTTTGCTCTAATTGCTGATTGTCCTCAGCACCTCATCCACCTATAAAAACCAAACAGTAACACAGTATCAGGGGGGCAGAGAAAAAACGAAAATCGACACCAAAAATACACAATACACACACAGCAACTGATTTTGAGAAGATACATAGAAATATTCAGAGAGACAGCCACAATACACACACAGCAACAGTATCAATAATCGAACAAAAGAAGTTCAGAACTGGAAAAGAGGTTGGTAATAACAATTTCGTTTCTTTAGTGTAGTACATGGTAGGCGGTTTTACAAAAAGCCGAATGTATTACTGATTTGAAATTAGAAATGAAACCGTATATATCAACTAAAGCGTGATTAAGTTCGGTTTAGGTTCTGTTTTGTTAGAAATACTGCTACTGTAAATATATATTAGCATCACGAACAAATTAGTATTGGTTATCTTTGTTGTCTGTGAATAGATTTTAAGTTAGTATTGTATAAAAGAGTTAACAAATCGTGAACACATTAGGTTTAAAATCAGTATTATGTAGAACATAGTTTATTTGAAACCGATTAGAGTAGAAAAAAAATCAAAAAATAGGAGTAAAAAGAATAAGAAACTAACCTGTAGCCTACAACCACTGTGTCGCCGTCGCGCACCGTCGTGCACGGTCATTCACCACCGTACCTCCACTGTAACCTTGTCGTTAGCCCACAGTCGTGAACCTTTGCGTCTAGTTTCGCACCGCTCCCCACCGTGGTTGGCTTCCTTCGGCCATCGTCTTCACGCCTCACCGTAGCCCCACCGTCATCACGACCACAGAACCAAACCACACCACCAACAGAAACTAGATCAGAGAAATGGGGGAGACTAGGGTCGGTGAAGAGAGGGGAGTGAAGGCTTACTGAGAAGAGGGGAAGATCGATTTGTGAGGGAGAGAAGCGTGAACGGCGTTAAGAGAAGGAAGAAGACGAAGCCACGGTTTAGGGAGGGAGAGGGAAGCGGCGGTGAGGAGAGGAGAATGGTGGGGGTTCGGTAAAGAGAAAAAAAAAACGGAGTTGGGGGTGATGGGAGCGGAGCAGCGCTGTTGGGAGAGGAAGGAATCGAAGCTGAGGCTTGGGAGAGAAAGAGACGAACGCGGCGCTGAGAGAGTGAGGGTATTTAGAATTAGGGTTCCTTTTTTTTTCCTACGCTTATATAGTATGTTTTTTTATATATTTATTTATTTTTAATCAGATCACTCTTCACACCCCCTCTTTTCACTAACACCACCCCTGAAGCCCACTACTCCTAGGGCCCAGATCCGTAAGTAAAAACCAACTGGGCTCCCTGTTTGCACTCCTTTTTTATAAATACAACCTGTGTTGCTACTCATCCCCCTCTTTTTAATAACATAACACCCCCTGTTAATCATACTTCTTTTTCTATTACAACTCATTTAATTTTTTTATTACTACGTCACAATGCTTCCAAACCAGTATTATCCAAACAATTACTCAAAAAAATGGTTTTTTACTAATGGTCACTCTGAGCTTAGCTTGTTTGACCGTTAATAACAGCTTTAGTTTCAAATGAGCTATGAGTGACGACCACTCTGAGTTTTACTTGTTCGGTCGTCACGAATACCTCTCCCAATTTCAAAATAAATAAAAAACACCAAACACAGACATTTTCTATCCAAGAACTACGTAGCTTTGATTTCTCCATCGCACCTGGAGACACGTAGGAGCAGGGGCCCACTCCTGTCAAGCACAAAAAACTAAAATTTTTATTAAGCCTTCCTCTTTCAATTTTGCAAATAATAAAAAGGGGTAAATTAAAGTATCTTTCTTTTAATTAACTTATTCTCTACACATTAAATTAAATGGTAACCTTTCTTTTGAAAGGATGTTGTGGGGGTGCTAATACATTCCCCACGCATAATCGACCCCCGAACCCAAAAATAAAGGTTTTTTTCAATGTTTTCCTATTTAATAAATATTGATGGCGGCTTCATTGCAAAATGACGAAGAATCCCCTCCTTCGGATTTTTCGGTCGCTACAGTCCCAGCACGAAGTTGCAGGACACCATCACATCTTCAATCCGCCTTCAATTTGGGCTACACCTATCACTACAAAAAAATTGGTTATTAGCGATTGAAATTTCCCTTGCAAAATGACGAAATTCCGTCGCTAATGACCGTTAGCGAGGGACCAGTTGCGTCGCTAAACTGCTCCTCGCTAATGGGATTAGCGAGGGAATCTGAGTCCGTCGCTAATTAGCGACAGTACATTTCGTCGCTAATTCCCTCACTAATGGCAGCCACGTGGAAAAATTCAGACAGCCACGCGTCCACGTTCCCTCGCTAATTCCCTCGCTAATGCCTAGCCACGCGTCCACTTCCCTCGCTAATTCCCTCGCTAATGCCTAGCCACGCGTCCACTTTCCCTCGCTAATTCCCTCGCTAATGCCTAGCCACGCGTCCACTTTCCCTCGCTAATTCCCTCGCTAAAGCCCATCTGATTGTATTTTTTTTATTAATCTGCTTTTATACCTGTTTATTTTATTAATAAATAATAAAATCTAAACTATATAAAACAGTTTAAATTTGAAATGTTATAACAAAAACGTTAATCAACAACACTTAATCAACAACACTTCAATAAATAAAAATTACGAGAATGAAATTTTAATCCACAACACTTAATCTGAAATGTTATAACAAAAACGTTAATCAACAACACTAAAATCTGCCACCATCAGACTCCTCAGCTTGCTCCTCATCTTGCTCATCATCTTCCTCCTCATCTTGCTGCTGATTTTGCTGCATGTTCTTAAAATACTTTAACATCATTGCCTGCCTATGGCTCACCTTCTCAAAGTTTTGCTGCATCTTTTTCATCGCCCCAGAAGAGGTCCTGACCTCCTGTCGAGTATCGTGCAGCTCCTGTCGAGTAGACTGCAACTCCTGTCGAGTAGACTGCAGCTCCTGCCCCATCTGCCTCACATGCTCTGTATCTGCAGGAGTAGAAGCTGGTCGACTGCGTCTTCTGCTGCTCCCGGCCCCAGACTGGCCCATACATGGAGCCAAGGGCCCCGTACCATACAAGCGACCCTTAGACCAACCAACTGTCTTCTCCCAATGTTGATTTGCCAGATCTATCATCTCAGGAGTAAGTTGGCCAAGTGCTTCAGGGTCCCAGCTCCCCTGAGTTAGCTGAGTCATGAACTCATTTACTTGCTCCTGTTTTGAATAACCACAAATTAGCGCTCCATTCTGACAAAGCAACATTATATATAATACAAATCAATTTGTATATTTACCTGAGTCATCTTGGAGCGCTCATCAACATACTCGCTGTAACACCCCGTTTCTACCCGGTAAAATAATGGTAAAATCATAGTTCGTAAAAATCTTTTTCAACAACAATGGAGTGCCACATTTACTTCGTGAAAACGATAGACGATTTAATTCGCTTTTTGGAAAACAGATACATAGCGCTTTCGGATTAACCGACAAAACAACATTTCAAAACAAGTCAAATTTCTTTTAACTACGCAGCGGAAATTCAAACGGTTCAACTAAACAGTCGTGGCAACTATGCGAAATTCATAACTCAAAATCCAACAGTAAACAACTTAAATAACATAAATAAACGTTCATTCCCCCCGAGTGCTACGTATCAGAGCGACAACACCGACTCGATCAAATGAAGGTACAACAACATTCATTCGAGGTTACCTGCACGTTACCAACATAGGGGTAACATTCAAACAGAAGGGGTGAGATATCAAACCATATAATGAATCACATGAAAGACAATATATATCAGGTCAGGACATCAGATCATCATTACACAACAGTCAATATCATCATATCACAACGGTCAATATCATCATATCACAACGGTCAATATCATCATGTCACAACGGTCAATATCATCATATCACAACGGTCAAGTCATTACGTCACGACAGACAAAATCATTTCGATCACATAAGTATGCACATAATGCGAAATGTGACTCAACTCAGGGCCACCGCCCTATAATGCATGTGGTACCATAAATCAAACCCGTAAATAGGGGCATCAACATCGCAACATCGTCGTCGTGGTTTGAGCATAGCTCCATCGTAAAAATATGCTATGCATGCGACGCTATGTAAATGCACAAACAATAACAATGGTTACATAGCAACGCACATCATCGGAAAACAACATTGGCCGTAGGCCTACAACACATCACTTGTCAATGAATAGAGGCAAATTCGTCTTCGTACAACTGTCGTCGTCAACAATTTACAACTTAGCAATTTTCAGCATTTTGGCAACATCGCAATATTTTAGCAACTTTCAACATTTTGGCAACATCGCAATATTTTAGAAACTTTCTACATTAGCAAACAACGGCAACAGCAACAGCAACAGCAACACTGCAACAACAGTAACAATGGCAACAACGGCAACAACAATAGCAGCAGCAACAAAGCACAGCAACACAGCACAGCAACAGCAGCAACCAGCAACACAGCAACACAGCAACACAGCAGCCAGCAACACAGCAACCAGCAACACAGCAACACAGCAACCAGCAACACAGCAACCAGCAACAGAGCAACACAGCAACCAGCAACACAGCAACCAGCAACACAACAACACAGCAACCAGCAACACAGCAACCAGCAGCACAGCAACACAGCAACCAGCAACGCAGCAACCAGCAACACAGCAACCAGGGTGTGGCGCCTAGGGGTAGGGCGCCAACACCAGCAACACGGAATTAGGGTGTGGCGCCTAGGGACAGGGCGCCAACACCAGCAACAATAAAATAGAGCATGGCGCCTAGGGACAGGGCGCCATCATCAACCACACAGAAATAGGGCGTTTCGCCTGGGGACAGGGCGCCAACACCAACAGCAATAAAATAGAGCATGGCGCCTAGGGATAGGGCGCCATCATCCATAAGCAGCAAAACACCAAGCACAGGGCGAATTTCCATCAAACATACCTCTACTTCGGTGAATTAATTAACCTATCAAACGGTATCGAAACTTAGCAAAGGACCCCTCTATGGAAAGCTAAGACTGTCTAGTTCCTGGCTATAATTGTTATTTTGCAAAATAATGGTCCAATTCGTACAGTTTCAGTAAATAAGCAACAAGGTTCAGAAAACAGGACAGCCACCATGACCTAGCTTGTGACACCTCTAAAGTTATCAAAACTCAATCAAATGACACGGGACTTGAGCCTAACCCGAAACAAATTGAGTGTAGTTTCCAATGAATCAAGAATCATTCAAAAAGGAGTTCAAACGAAAACGTCATACACGAAATACTGAACCTATATCCAGATTGTTTCCAGAATTTTAACCTAACTTGTGACACCTATAACTCGAGCAATACAACCCCAAATGCAACCAAACTAGTGCCAAATTAACAAACATTAAGTCTAGTTTCTGAAAAGGTAAACCACATAATTTTTGGACCGCTAGGTTGTTCCCAGTTACTGTATAACCGAACCTGTGCCCAGATCGTTTCCAGAATTTTAACCTAACTTGTGACACCTATAACTCGAGCTATACAACTCCAAATGCAACCAAACTTGTGCCAAATTAACAAGCATTAAGTCTAGTTTCTGAAAAGGTAAACCACATAATTTTGGACCGCTAGATTGTTCCCAGTTACTGTATAACCGAACCTATACCCAGATCGCCCCAAACAATAAGTTTAGCAACAAAATTGGCATCAAACATTCATCAATTTCAATAATCAAACACATCGTCAACCCAATTCAGAGATACACATGTTTTTGAACTGAAAACAGAAGCAAATTTGTAGAACCCACATAAAGCCCTTCATGTACCCTATTATAGAGTTAGAACCCCGCCCTTACCTTAGCCTTAGAAGATCACGAACCCTAGCCTTTGAAGATCACGAAACCCTAGCCTCCTCTCTCCTCTTGGCATCGCTCTCTCCTTCTCCTCTCCTCTTGGCCGTCGCTCTCTCCCTCTTCTCTTCTCTCTAATTCTATTTTTTTGTTCCTTCTAAATGAGCCAAACCCTAAAACACTCTTATTTATACTTATTTAGTTTGTATGGGCTTTTCTCTTGGATATGCGACTTAATCATGGGCCTTTTCCCTACCACTTCGAATTCGCTACTACTAGCCCTAACCATAGGTCCATATATTCAAACATTATTTTTATTTTATTATTTTTCTACCAATTAAATTCCCAAACAATTCAATTAAATAAATAATTAAATTTTGGGGCGTTACACTCGCAAGTGCCTTTCCTCACATGGGTGGCTCTATGCAGCTCAGGAGCAGTGATAGGGCGTCCTGCCTTTTTACTCTGTAAAATGAAACACATTTTCAAAAATTGCTAACTAATTAAATAATGTAAAAAAACACACAGATTTGTAAAATAATTTACCAATCTAGCAGCATGCTGAGCCTGGTTGATGGACCCGCCGCAGTGAAGCGAGCCACCCTTTTCTGAGTTTCTATTGTTTTTGGCGCTTGCAGCATTTTTCTTGAAAGTCTCGGTAGCCCAATGGCTCTTGAAGGCATTCCAAATATCATCACCCATGAAGTCAAGTTTTTTATCTTTACAGCGGAGCTTATGAAGCAAATCTGAAATCTGAGCGCCCATCCTTTTGAAAAAAAGTCTCCGCACATTGTCATCTTCTTATATGTACCAAGTTACCTTGGTCTGTATTAAGTAAAATGAAAATATCTATTAGTAATTATATTAAACGTTATTAAACATAAAATTTAAACAAACAATATAAGTAATGACAAAATAATTGACACTTACCCTAAAGAAGTCAAGCAGATCATTCCTGTCATCTTCTTCGACTTTGCTCCACTTTTTATGGAGCTTTTGAAAATATTTTTTCCGGATGACATAGGTGAAGCTTGATGAAGCTACCTTTGCAGGAAGAAGCCTGCATAATGAAAGATATATCGAACAATCAAATATATATAAGTCGTTGCATAATTAACTTTAAAAAAACAAGCAATATAATACTTACGCGTTACCACGGCTATAAATGACTTTGAGTCTAATACCATTAATAACAATCACCTCCACTCTCTCATCATCGGTGGATGAATCACCTTCAACATTACCAACACCAACATCATGCTGAATATCATCCTAGGGCTCTGGTGTAGGCATAGATAACCCAGCTGATGGGCCCATATGTCCAGCTGATGGGCCCATATGTCCAGATGATGAGCCTATATGCCCAACTGGTGTGCCATACCCAGCTGGTCTGCCATACCCATCTGGTGGGCCATACCCTGCATACGTATCTGCTGGGCCCATATAATGCCCATGTGATGGTAAATGATACCATCCGGGGCCAGATGGAGGCGGAGGTTGTGGGGCGGTAGCTGGTGGGCCCATATACATATGACCCCTCATATTCCCAATATTAAGTTCCACCTCACGAGTACGCCTCCTCCTAGGAGGTTCATCGGTCATAGTCTTCTTCCCTTTATTATTACGTCTCGGTGGGTCAGAACCTCCTCTTGGATCCATATCTATGAAAAAATAGAAACGAAATGTGATACCAACAACATTAATTATATATATTTATAAATAATTTAAATAAAGTAAATTAACAAGAACAATATTGATATATTAATGATTCTAATAAATTTAAAGACAACATAAGGAGTCAACATAAGTAGACAATATATATAAGATTAATCAAATACAACATTCTCTTTTTCATCTTCATTCTGTTCTTCATCTTCATTCTCTTCTTCATCTTCATTGTGTTCTTCATCTTCATCAACTTCTTCAACTAGTCGTCGATCATCACATAATGAGTCAATCGATTCAAATTCAATTACCTCATCTACTCCTGAAATTTCATACACCTGATAAGGAACCTCATCCTCCGCATCAATGGCTTCAATGCGACCCCGTGGTTTTGTCTTAATTGCAACACACCATCCTCTCTGAGTTGATGGATATGGAACATAATACACCTGTCCATAACCATCCAGCCGGGTGAGCTCCCCTACCTCTGTGGCTTGTGGCAAATCCATAACTCTGCTCCAGATTTCACCTGATGTCAACAAAGGCGGTTGTCCATCGGTTTCAACTACCCCTTTCTTGAAGGCCTTCTTGTTCTTTCTAAATTTATGATCTTGCGGTAAGAATCTGCGATGCGAGTCAAACCAAGAACTCTTGCCCCCGTACTTTAGCGTAAACGCCTTTGTGTGTTCCATACAGTGGGGACATGCCAATTTACCGTGAGTCCCCCAACCAGACAACATACCATAAGCAGGAAAGTCGTTAATTTTCCACATCAATGCGGCTCTCATCATAAAATTTTTCTTTCGTGCTGTATCATATGTCAAAACACCCCCCACAATCTCTTAAGAACATCAATCAGAGGTTCCAAAAAGATATCAATGTTAGCTTTTGGATGGGATGGACCAGGTATCAGACAAGTCAAAAACATGTACGGTTTAGTCATGCACATCTCAGGAGGAAGATTGTAAGGGGTAACAATGACTGGCCAACAAGAGTAGGGTGACGCCGATGCTTGGATATATGGAGTAAACCCATCAGAGCACAAGCCAAGCCGAACATTCTGTGGGTCTGAGGCAAAATCTGAATGCACTTGATCAAAGTGCTTCCACGCTTCACCGTCGGATGGGTGGCGTAAAATGTCGTCTGAGGTACGCCTATTGTCATAATGCCAAGTCATTTTCTGCGCAATTTCGGTCGATGCAAACATTCTTTGCAACCTTGGAACTATAGGCAAATAGAACATCGACTTTACAGGGATAGGTTTATAATTACGTTTTGCCCCTTTACGATTATGATACCTTGGCTTTCCACAGAATTTGCATTCAAGTAGCTCACCATCATTTTTACCAAATTCGTTGTTGTAAAACAACATGTGCCCTTTCTCACAACAATCAATCTTCTTAAATTTCAATCCCAGCTTCGAAACTAACATCTTTGCTTCATAATAACTTTTTGGCAAATTATCCTTATTAGGTGTCGCTTCCAACATCATTTCAGTCACATAGTCTAAACCCACCTCAGAAATATTACTCATGGACTTGAGAGCTAAAAGTTTCACACACATAGATAATTTTGACTGTGGCGAGCCTTCAAACAACGGTTTGTTTGAATCTCTTAACAAATTATAAAATTTGTGTGCTTCTTCATTTGGAAGTTCATCAGGATCGTCATATTGAGGCTCATCAAATGGCACATTCACCCTGAGACCATCACAAATCATGTTTTCCATCGACTCAAAAATTTCATTACGTGGAACACCAACACCAGAACTGCTTGAAGCCCCTACCTCAAAATTTTGACGTCGTTGTTCTCCATGGTCCACCCAAATCCAATAATTAGGCCTAAACCCCCATTGATACAAGTGCTCCCTGATTTCATTATCGGTCTTAATAGGTACACCGTCGCATTTTAAGCATGGACATCTAACCCCCTTTTCCCGTTTAGCCAATTCATGTCGCCACGCTACCACAAGAAACTGTTCAACCCCAATTACAAAAGATTCCTTCAAACCCGCTCTTCTCGGATATAACCGATCATACACCCATTCACGATTAAATTCATACAAATTCATCTACACACATTTAAAAAAACGTGTTAACATTCCTAATAATCTATCAAGTTAGTGGCATCGATATGATCTCAGTGGAGATGATTCCGAGCCGAGTATGGGGGTCAAGGATAGCACAAAACCCTTTTCCATCCAAGTAGTGAAGGAAGTTATTTCGTATAACTCCCAACCTTACTGTTGTTAGTATCGCCTCGCAATTATCTCAATGGAGATGATTTCGAGCAAAATATGGGGGTGAGGGACGGCATCACCTCACCCTTTTCCATCAACAACACACAGTCATCTAACCTAGGGTTCATGAAAACAACAATTAATTTATTTTGGAAACTAACCGTTATGAGATTGAGGTCCGGTGCGGTACGTGGTTCGGTGACGGTGCGCACTCCGGTGCAGTTGTGAGACTTCAAACACCAACAATTTCAACCCTAAACAATTTCAACTTCAATTTCAATAACTAACTTCAATTTCAACTAATAATTTCAACAACAACTTCAATATCAACTTCAATTTCAACTATTAATTTCAATTTCAAGCAAAAAACATAAATCAATTCACTATTAATTTCAATTTCAATAAAACAACTTCTTCAATTTCAACAAACAATTTCAATTTCAACAAACAATTTTTATCCTACACAATTTCTATAAATCCTAAACTTAATCCTAAAACCTAAAACACAATTTCAATTTCTACCCAATTTCAATTTCTAATCCTAAACACAATTTCACTAAAACAATATCAAAAATTAATTTTACAATATCACAAAACTAAATTCACTAAAATTACCAAACAACAATATCACAAAATTAATTTTACAAATCCTACCAAAACAATATCAAATAAAATCAGTTGGTAAAAAAAAATTAAAATCAGTAAAAAAAAACCTCCAAAGTAGAGCTCCGGTGGTGAGGAGGGCGAGCTCCGGTGGTGGCGAAAACGGAGAGCTCCGGTGAGAGAAGTGTTCGCGTAGGAGAGAGAGAGAGAGGAGAGAGAGCGACGTCGCGTAGGAGAGAGAGAGGAGCGACGGGTGAGCGGTGGTGTGGTGGCGGTGGTGTGGTGGTGCGGTGGTCGTGGGGTGGTGGTGCTGGAAAGGGTGTGGTGGGGTTGGGGTCGTGAGAGAAGAGTGAGGGAGTGAAACGGGAAGAGGAAACAGAAGAGGAAACAGAGAGAGGAAAATGGATCTGATTCTAATTTTAATTGGGGTTAGCAACGGAATTTGCGAGGGACTATTCCGTCGCTAATCCCTTCACGCTAACCAAGGTGGAATGGTCAAAAACATTAGCGAGGGACCAGTATTTCCGTCGCTAATCGCTTCGGTTTCCGTGCTGTTCGGATTTCAGTTTCCCTCCAAACAATTAGCGACGGACTGTTCCGTCGCTAATGCACTAACTTCCGTCGCTAATTTTCAAAAAACCGAAGACCCTTATTCCCTCGCAAACTTATTCCCTCGCAAATTCCGTCGCTAATGTCAGTTTTAGCGAGGGAATAATATTCCGTCGCTAATGTCCGTCGCAAATAACGTTTTTTTGTAGTGTATAGCAAAGTCACACCACGAAGTTGCAAGACACCAACACACCTTCAATTCACCTTCAATTTGGGCTACACCTGAAGTGAATCAACCAGCCCTTCTTGGAGATAAACACCACATCAAAAGCAACCAAAGAAGAATAAGACACAGGTCCTGCCTTGACACCCAACGATTAGATCTGGAAACTTGCCTGCAGCAACCACCACCAAATCTTCCCACACCAAGGTCGTAAAGCAACCCAGCAAGACAAAAAGCGCTGCCACCACTCCTACGCAACACCACCAGCCAAGGATGAATCTAGGAGCAGCGAATAGCACCAAAACACCAACCCGTAGCAAACCCACACGAAGAGAACATGGATACCACACACTGCTTCCACCTCATTGTACACCTGCAAATCACACAAAAAAACGCCAGAAAATAGAAGCGGCCACCAGCAGAAGACCGTAGATGGAGCGACAGATTCCAATAATGCCGCCCTTTTGAAAGATTGCTTCTTCACACCACTTGAGACAACTCCATACCTCGACATCATTCATCAAACAAACACCTACACACCATTCAGCAAAACAAACACCTACACACCCAGGAAAGCCATCGAACAAAACCTTCTAACTTCATATATTCCATACATCTGTGAGCCGATCCCGCTCCCAATTTCGAACTCGATCTCCCTTTTAGACAAAAAGCTCTAGCCTTTCACGCCGACTCCGACACCTTCTGTGATCTAAGAGTTTCTGTAACTCCAACAACACGGCGGAAAAGATCACGGAGAATAAAACACCAACCAACACCCAACATGCACCATCAGAATACCGAAACTGGAAAGCAGATCTGAGAAAAGAACAATACCTCAAGCCGCAAAAGGTTGCGACTTTAAGATTGTTCACGCTAGAAAGATCAAATTCGTACGAGCAAGAAGCAGATCCAAGATGCATGCCCTCGAAAACATAAGAGAAGAGTAGAACATAACACCTAGACAAAACGTTGTTCCAGATCAAGAGAGGGAAAGGCAGAGACACCACACGATTTGCAGAAATACAAACACCAGGCTGTGTGGGAACGAAGATGATGGTGGAGGTCTAAATAGATACAGGGTAGAGACAGGTAAATATTTTTTTAATAAACCAACACATGAAAATCAACAGAAGCCTTAGAGACACGTAAATACGTGGGGATAAGGAGAAGAGGAAAGAAGGAAGGCGAAGGGGGAGGGGGCCGACGGCGGCGAGATGGAGCCCCCCAGCAGCGGCGGCGCACGTAGAACCTAGCAGAGGAAAACTGCCTAATTATGATGGTACTTTTTCGTTACTACCGTGCCTGGGTCATCTGAGTGCAAAACATCTTATGAATAACTTACAAATTAGTAACTATCTATCTTTATGTAGACTAATAATATGCCAAAATGTTATTCAAATGTATACGTTACTAAACTTATTATAGTTTCAATACTATTATGACTTTATAGTAGGAATATATAAACATAAACAATACAATGTAATCTTAAAATAGTAATCTAATCTTAAAGTAGTAGTTATTACTAATCAAATCAAAATGCACATACTTGAGAGTAAAACCCACTTGGTCAAGAGCTGGTCCACAGTCAACTCATCTTTTCTTCTTTTTGGCGTGGTTCCCACATTAGAAACAAGTAGCTGCTGACGTGAGGAGAGAGGATATATAAGTGATTCTGGTCCAAGCCTTTTTCCATGCAATTCCTTATCAAATGTCTGTACTTGCGGTTCCAACGGTTTTCGTTTTTTGCGGCCGACTAGCCAGTAGCCACTCCCTGTGAACATCCATTTCTTCATTATTCAGTTGATATTTTCCCGTTGTGAAGGTAGATTTTCGCCGGGGTTATAGGCACCAGTGTAGCTTCGGTTGAGTTTTTGCTCAGCCAATTGGCTTCCCAACGTTTAAGTTCATTCAATAAATAATGTATCATATTTATATTATATACTATATACATTATTTATTGAATGAACCTAAAAAAATGAGTTTTCTCTTAATAAAGTGGACAAGAGGTAGTAATTAGTTGAACTTTAGCATTTGGTGAGACTAGCTCCAAAGTAAGTTTAAACGCCGGCGGAGACACAATCAATGAAGCATGAGATGAGCAGAAACATCTCATCAAGAAATGGCTACGGTACAACACAGGCTTGTGCTGCTTGCAGGTTTCAACGTAGGAAATGTGGTCCTAACTGCATTTTTGCACCATATTTTCCTCACGATCGTCAAAAGCAATTCCTCAATGCTCATAAATTATTTGGCGTTGGTAAAATCACTAATATGATTAAAGATGTTGATCCTGGTCTTAGAGATATAACTATGAGTACTATTATTTATCAATCTGAAATGCGTGCTCTTGATCCTGTTGGTGGTTGTTATTCTTTTATTCAACAACTTCAATCTCATATTGAATATCTTTCCGCTGAACTTCATCTTACCCTTCAACAACTTGCTACTTTAAGAGCATCTTCATCATCATCTTCTTCTTCGTCTTCTTCGCATTTGCAATCGCAACAAGTTCAGCTCCTCAATCATCATTATTATCATCATGACGTCTTTAATAATAACAACATTAATGATATGAATGCAATGATTTTGCATCTTGGTGGACCTTCTCTTCATGCTCCTCACGCGGCTCATTCTCAGTATCATTATGTTGATGTTGATGAACAACAAGAATTACCAAATGTTGTTGATCCTAATTTGGAAGATATTCATTCAATGAATTACGAGGCTTTACAAAGAGAACTTCATAATTCGGTCAATTCTATACCAATGTCGTCGCCGTTAACATTGGAAGATAAAATGGAAGAAGAACATGTTCATGTTGATCACCACCATCAAAATGATGAGAAACCTGTTCTTGACCTTATCAATGATGTGAATTCCGATCCAACTAGAACCATTCATCCAGATCACCAGGTTAATTTCTATATATTTCTTTTAGCCTTAATCATTCGATAGGTACATATGATGATGATGATTGTGTATTTCATGCATGACGCCAAGTTTTGTGGTGAAAACCCATGGCTATTAATCTTAAGACTTGTGCCCTAGAAATATTAATTTGCCTCATTTTAAAACTTCTCAAAATATTTTGACTTACATGAATTGTATTATTAATTATGTTGTTGTGATTTTAATACTCTATTTTTTTATGAAGAAAAAATTAGGGTCAGGGGATGATGCCCTAAATACTCTACTTCATTGTTTTATGGATGGATATATGAAATCATGTCAAAAACAAATGTTTGGATATGAAATGGTGAATGGAATGAAATTGAAATTGCGTTTTAATTACTATAATATTTTTACGGTGGAACTAATCCATCTCATATACCTCCAATTTATGGGAGAAAAAGTCTAGCATTGAATGAACACAAATCTAAGTATCCATTCATGAGAAATTCTAATATGGACACGGATACAAGACATCTTATTATGGGTTGTCATTTTATGATTGGGTGTGACCAACATTGACGTGTTAAGGTCGTCTCCCTGTAAGTCTTTCTCTCCATTCATATCTCAAGTTTTAGATTTACATCAAGTACTGATTTAATCCTTCCGTTATAAATACAAATTATCAATGATGATATTAAAATGTTCTTTTTTTAAATTAATTTACAACTTTTTCTAATATGATATATTACTTGACTAAATTATGCAGGAATGATGAAGTGCGGCTTAGTTTGAGATAGCAAGGAAGTAATAAAAGGAGAGGCCGATTGATTGGAAAGGAAAGGTGCAGTGCAGCAATGTTTATGTACTCTTTCACAAATTACACTTTTTTCAGTGGCAGTGCCTCTAGCCCTCTACACCATATCCAATTCTGTGGCAGTGTTTTTTTTATGTGCGCATTAGTCATTTAAGTTTTTCAGCTACGTTTTTGTATTGATTATTAAAACTCTTTGGCAGCTAGAACAATATTTTTTTTCATTGCATGTATAAATATATATATATATATATATATATATATATATATATATATATATATTATTTTTTGTCTAATAAAATAATACATTCGAAGTTAAAACAACTATATATATTAAGCATGTGCAAAGTAGTAGACATTAAAAACCACAGCATAAGAAAATTCCACATAATTAACATTGCAAACAGATATTTCTATATTGCTGTCTCCAACTGTAATTTAGAGCCATAAATGTAACATTTATTCAGGCCTTAGGACTATTAACAGCGGAAGGAAGGTGAAGCTTGATATATTCTCAACCTGCAAGTTATTGTTTTTCTCAATTTCCAATTCAGTTTGAGCCAAGAGATCTCCTGCACCATTTGCTCTTCACTATGATCATCAGCCACATGAATCTGATCCTCTCCACGTATCAGATTAATCAGAAACTTGACTTGTCCTGGCTCTTATTCCAAACTCCCTTTCACAGATTCAAAGTGGCCAACATATCTTCACGGTTATATATTCACATTCACAAAACCTGAAGAATAAAGGTGAGTATGGAAGGCGTAATGGAGAGCGTCGAAGGAAGTCTGTTCGTGGATGCATTGTCAGCCCTAGACCTCTCTGTTTTGAACTTGGTCATTGTGAATAAAGGTGAAAATGATTTACCAGATCTTATTGGTGTTGAGAAGCCAAGGATGAGGGGACCAAAGAGAGCATCCAAAATCCAAAAGCTGTTCAACCTGTCAAAAGAGGATGACGTGAGAAAATATGTTAACACCTATCGCCGACCACCACTCCGACCACCGCCGACCACCATTCCGACCACCGTCAACTACCACAATGACCATCACCAGCCACCACTCTGACCACCATCGACCACCACTCCAGCCACTGCTGACCACCACTTCGGCTACCGGCGACCACCGCTCCGACCACCGTCAACTACTACTTTGATACCACTTTTATGTTCATGTTTTAAACTATAGTTTTGATTTTTAAAAATTTCTTAACTCAAAACTGAATCTGGTTTTGGTTTCTTAAATTTTTAAAACTCAAATCAGAAACTGGTTTTGGTTTTTGAAAACTTCAAAACAGAAAACAGAAAACCGCCCCAAACAGGGCCTTATATTGGTTCTCTTGTTTATGTTGCATGCTAAATTACACTTTTCGTAAAAGGAACCTTCTGGTTCTTTTACAAGCAAAAGGTGGTCAATCCAAGTTGATGTATTTGGTCCAAAATTTGGACCAAATACATCATCTTGGGTTGGTCACCTTTTGCTTATAAAAGTTTGGACCAAATACGTCAACTTGGGTTGACCACACCTTTTGCTTATAAAAGAACCAAAAAAGTAGGCACCAAGAGGATACATGTTAATTTGTTAGCTAATGGTTTATTTTATTACATGTCCTTATTTGATAAAGAGGAATGCTACTCGGTACGAAGTGTTTTCGTACGAAATGTCAGAAAAAAAGAGTGAAAGTTGGTTTTTTATAATAAAAAATAAAGGCAGGCCGTGAATGCTTAATTAATCCCTGTTTTACCCCTTTCAGATTTACTCCATACGAATTTATCTCATAAAATGTAAATCTGAGGTTGATAATATACAGATTTATCCCATAATAGGTAAATTCGCAGTTGATTTTGGTTGGGTTTCGGATTTATGCTAAATCCATATTGAAAAGAATTTTTGAACTTACTTTTGGTAATTTTCGGATGTATGTGTGAAGTGTTTGAGTTTAAGGGGTTTTGTCAGTACAAATGGTAAAATAGGTATTTCGCGAGGTGTGTGGGGGGGGGGGGGGTTAGGGTTTTTATTAGTACAAATGGTATAATCTACATAGTTGGCTTAGTTGGCTTATTAGAATACAATCAACTCCATTAAATCTATTACAAGCCCACAAAAATATAATATATACGAAACTAGATTACAATCAACTCCATTAAAAAAATTGTCCAAAAAAATAATAACGAAAAAAATAATAACAAAAAAACTAACTAGTATAAAACTAAAAAAGACAAAATACAAAAATCCAAAATAAAAAGTGCACACAATCACAAGCTTTAATTAAAAACCACAAAATTGATTACAGATAGAATATAAAATTACAATAATCTAAAAACTATTAAAAAAAAGAAATAAGAAGAAAGTTGCATATATTGCAGCAGCCGCATGAGCAAAAATTAGAGTAGCAGGAGTGCATTTGATTCCTCTTTCATAGTCTCTCTAACCCTAAACCTAAGAAACAAAATAGGAAACAAATCAAAATCAGAAATCATCTAGCACCAATTATCCCTAGTTATAATCAAATTAAACATTAGCTTTAGATTCTTTTTTTTTGACATGTGATTCTAAAACATTGGATTCTAAAAAACATTGAATGTGATATAGTTTAAAAAATAGTTTATAAATCGGAGGCATTCCACTTTACAAGTCAAATTTTAGGGTTGAGTTAGGCCAACCCAAATTCTAATACCGCACCCTTTAAAAAGATTAGTGGTTCCACATTGAAACCCTGATCATTGTGAGGAAATCAATTGAGAAGCAAGAAAGGAGCTGGTATTAACAAAGTAGAAATAAAGAAAAAAGCAGCAGGGCCAAAATTCAGTTTTCTCAGAAGCTTCGAACTCAGGTTGGTACCTCAAATGTTGTTTTATTTTCTGTCTTAAAGCCTATGAATGCATGATCAATCGCTTTTTATATTTCTATTAGCTAATTAGTCACAACTAAGTAAAATAAAGCATCTTTGTTAATTTCTTTTATTCTCCTCAATATATAAAAATGTGATGATGTATGTTCCCTCGCCTATTACTATAGAAAGTGATATGTTTCAAAATACTATAAAATTCAAGAAAAGGGAATAATAGGACAAAACAGAATATAAAATTCATAGGAAGAAGACACAATTTTTTAGCATAATATTTAGAGACTTGGGAAAAAAGGAGGTATAAACCAGTTCAAAAGAATCAACACAGGAAGATGAAAATAGAATCACAAGTTTAAAAGAGGAATAATAAAAAGAGAATCACAAGGAGTTGATACAGTGGAGTAGGCCTGGACATATGACGGTTTTGGGCGGGTTCGGGCCCAAAACCACCAACCGGCCCAATTCGTGGTTTGAATATTGAGGCCCAATTTCGCCCAAAAGGGCATGCGGTTTTCCCGGTTCGGTTCTAGCGGGTTGCGGGTTCAAACGAGTGGGTTTGTTCGGTTCCAGAAAGAGAAGAAAAATATAACAATGATGAATCAAAATCACACAGAAAGGAGAAAGAGGGAGATGGAGTGCGGACTCTGTCGAGGGGTGAGATCAACAAGATGCAATGAAAATAATCTCAAACCATTATAAACGGAGATCGAGAAGAGAAAAAATCAAATCCAAGTTTTCACAAACAATGTAAACAAAGTGAATGAGAATGAAGCTGAAACAATTTAATATATTTAATTCTAGTGTACTTCTCCTATTTTTTTTTTTTTGTGATATGGTGTCCTACTCCCATTTACACATAAATTTTTAGACTATTCCAGTTTAGACTTTACACCTGTTACACATTTATTTATTATTTAATGTCAGCTGAAATTGGTACTATCTACATATATTAATCCTAAATCTACTTTTCCCAATTTGAGCGCCAACCCAAATCCCCCCTACCCCCTCTTCTTCTTTTTTTCATTTTTTTTTGAAATACATAAAAATTTAGAAACAAATTTTTACTATAAATATATTAGGTTTGTTTCTCGATAATTGAATAGGTGGAAAATGAAAATAAGTTTCGTGATAAATTATGTAAAGTTTGTTCCTCAGTAACCTGTTTGGTGAAAAAAAAAATCATACCGAAATGAGTAAAGTACAATGCTAACCCTATATATTAATACACTATCTACTTTACACCAATTGAACGCCAAAAACACCCCCATCCCCCCTTACCCCCTCCCCCTACCCCCCTCTTCTTCTTTTTTTCATTTTTTTTGGAATACATAAAAATTTAGGAAAAATTTTGATCTATAAATATATTAGGTTTGTTCCTCGATAATCGAATAGGTGGAAAATGAAAATAAATTTCGTGATAAATTATGTAAAGTTTCTTCCTCAGTAACCTGTTTGGTGAAAAAAAAATCATAACGAAATGAGTAAAGTACAATTTCTTTGAGGATGTGTGATCTTTTGATATTATGAAAGAGCTTTATTTTTTATTTTGCGTCGTAAGTAATTTTAGAGAACAAAAAACCGAAATCTAATCCAATCGAAACCAAAGTAAACTGATTTTTTTTAAAATTTCCGGAATTACGTCAAAAGAAGATAATTCCGAAAGCCAATTTTTTGAACTTTCCGGAATCACCTCAAAAGAGGTATTTCCGGAAGCCAATTTTGACTTCCGAAAATACCTCTTTCGAGGTGATTTCGGAAAGTTCTAAACTAAAGTTTTCCAGAACACAGTTTTTAAAAGATTTCCAGAATTATCCCAAACTACATAATTCCGGAAGTCAAAAAATTGGCTTCCGAAATTATGTGTTTTGGCGTATTTCCGGAAGTCAAAAATCAAGGGTAAAATCGTCCGTTTGGTGAATTATGAGGGTACGGAGTATAATAGGAGGAACAAAAAAAAGTTTTTGCAATTAGTGTTTTGTATAATATGGGTTGAGTCTTCCTGTAAATATTAGTATCTTCTTATTTATTATGAAAAAAACGGTCTTTAAGAGCATTTTTAAGCCTACTTTTATAATACATATTTAGGCCTAATATATATGTTATTATCTGGCAGTTAGATTATTTTCAATTAACCCAAAAGCAATTGGATGAGATGGTAGGGGTTTCTTTTAGATTAAACAAGATCATGGATTCGAATTCAGTCTTGAGCATGTAGCACTGTTAAAAAAAATTATTTTCAATTAAAATAAAACAAATCACAAAATTAGTCAAAGTACAATGCTAAATAGTATGTTTTGGGATGCTTCAGTTTTCACAATAGTGTGTTTTGTTTTGCTTTAGTGTTCCCAAAAAATCCAACTATTCAAATATGCAAAATTTGTACCTCTAACCAGTTTAGTGGAAAAAAATATAATTTCGTTACAAAATACATAAAGTGTGATGTTAATCAGCGTGTTTTGAGACACTTCGGTGTTCGAAAAAAATTTAACCGTTCAAATACTCAATATATCATTTTGTGCCAATTCTTCTTCCTCCTTTCTTATTCTATGTTGTAACACCAATAGTACACAGCCATTTTTTGGTGGATTAACTTAGCCGCGTCATTGTTACCACCCCGTGCAACTTAGCTTCTATTTTCCTATTGCTTTTTTGTAGATTTGTCATTCACACCACAACAAGTTCGCAACTACCTTCTAATAGAAATTGATAAAATGTTAGGAAAGCACAACAAATGGTTGGCAGACTTTCCAACAATGGAGCAACCTGAGAGTACCCAAACGGGATACTCAGAAAATCGCCTTATCGATGATGAGTTAAATTATGATCGCGTTCCGTTGGTTGAGGAGAATGTTCGGTTGTAGTCAACCATGACTGCTGAACAACGTTTGGTATATGACAACATCATGGACAGCGCGGTTGGGGATAAGGGGGGTTTGTTTTTCCTTTATGCTTTTGGCGGTGCAGGTAAGACTTTCATTTGGCGGGCTCTTGCATCCGCTTTAACAGCAAAAGGAGACATTGTGTTAACTGTTGCTTCTAGCGGCATCGCTTCCCTTTTGATGCTTGGTGGCAGAACTGCACACTCTAGATTTGCGATCCCACTAACCATTAATGAGGATTCTACATGCAACATTCCATATGGTAGCCACCTAGCAGCCTTCGTTTGTAGGGCAAAACTTATTATATGGGATGAAGCTCCGATGATGCACAAACATGCCTTCGAGGCTGTCGACAAAACATTTAAAGACACAATGCGGTTTAAGAAGGAAGGAAATGAGTCAAAGGCTTTTGGGGGGAAAGTTGTTGTTATGGGGGGGATTTTCGCCAAATTCTACCAGTTATAACAAAAGGGACTAGACAACAGATAGTTAATGCAACCATCAACTCTTCCTACTCGTGAAATCAATGTCATGTTATGTCTTTGCACACAAACATGCGCCTTCTAGCCGGAGCTTCATCAGACGATATCAACGCAAAACGTGATTTTGCTGCATTCATCTTAGGTATTGGTGATGGTATCAGTGGTCAACCCAAACATGATTCTATTATTGTGCCTATACCCGATGACATGTTGCTCCAACCTGTGGGTGACGAAATCAGTTGCATTGTTGATGCAGTTTACCCAAGGTTTTTGGAAGCGGAAGTGGATCACATGTATTACCAACAACGTGCTATCCTGGCCCCAACTAACGCCATTGTTGAGACAATCAACGATTTCATGTTACTTCAAATGACAGGGGATGAAATGACATATCTTAGCCTTGATACACCTCACTCTGACACCATCAATGTTGATCGTGTTGATAATGTCCACACAACAGAATATCTTAACACAGTTGCTTCACCAGGCTTACCAAATCATATCTTGCGGTTCAAAGTTGGGACTCCTGTCATGTTACTTCGAAATATTGATCAGGGTGCAGGGCTCTGTAATGGCACGAGGTTAGTTATTACACAATTAGGGAAGTTTTTGGTTGAAGGAAAGGTCATGTCTGGCACAAACATCGGCACCAAGGTTTGTATTCCACGGTTGTCTCTAACACCGTCGGATGTCCGAATTCCATTTAAGTTTCAACGTCGTCAATTCCCACTCACTTTGTCTTTTGCAATGACCATAAATAAGAGCCAAGGGAAATCACTGAAAACTGTGGGTCTATACCTCCCCAGGCCGGTGTTCTCTCATGGCCAGTTATATGTGGCAATGTCTAGGGTGACTTCCAGAGCAGGTTTGAGGGTCTTAATCCTAGACGATTTTCTAAATCCTACCAAATTCACCAGCAACGTTGTCTACCATGAGGTCTTCAATAACCTACCATAGGCAAGACCTCCACTATCATTCCTTTGCCCCCCTCTCGGGTTATCATTATTTCTTCAAATATATATTTTTTGACTAAATAGTTGCTGGTTCTATGTTGTACGTTATGGTTTTGATGTTGTTTGATTATGCCAACTTTACCTTATAACCAATATTATTTCTCTTGGCCGCATCATTTTTACCACCCCGTGCATAGCACGAGTCTATGGTCCTAGTTCAATGTTTACGGCTAAAACGTTTTCTTTTTATTATAGAGAGAGAAGAAAAAAAATTAAATATATGAGCATTTACCAATTTACCAATAGAGTGAAACTTTGCAGATCGCAGTGTCAATGAATCGGTCGGTTTCGGGTTACAATGGTTGACACACACACAATCCGCCACCGCCCATATCAATCCAAATGAAACCGATAGTGTTCATCCGCAAACTCAACGACCGATCCGACTCGCCCGAATGCACCTATTCTTGTGCAGTTTTGTCGGATTTCGGGCTGGTCGGATTATTTTGTCCACCCCTACGGTGGAGCATGAGGAGTGTTTGCGGTGCGGTTTGGTTCAGTTTTGACTTTAGAACCTAAAAATCATCTGAAGTGCAAGGTAAAAATACATACCGTTTGGTTTGGTTCAGTTGTCTTCTTAAAAAAATCCGAGCCAAACCAATACAGTTAGATTGATTCTGTTGATTCGATTTTTGCGAGACAAAACATAATTTAAAATAAAGTTAAAATTAACTAATTTAATTCTAAATCCAAAATATTACTATTTTTGAAGTAAAAGAATTTTACTTGCTATTTCAAGTCAGCAAACAAATAAAGGGAAAGAGGATATCTATTCCAGGGATCCAAATAATGATAAGCAAATTGAGTGGAATAGGATAATTAATAAAAGGATTTAAGAGGATATCTTAGGTTGATTACAGTACTTGGCGGCAGTATAAGCTTTTTTTTTGGTGAAGGGAAGGGGGGAGCCCCCGGAGACCCCTGGAACCGGGCAGTGTCCCAACGCTGACAACGAAAGACTAATCTGCCCCCCAGTAATCTACCGAGGTGGGCAACAGAAATCTGCTCCAACCGGGAATCGAACTGGGGAGCATACCCAGTCAACCCCCAACGGGACCCAATAGAAGGATAAACCTTAACCACCGAGCCAAGAATGCCTAATCCAACTTACACACAAACACAAATCTAATCTAATCTAAAGACAATCTAAATCTAAATCTAAAGATAATAAACCTTGAGGAGTCTCCAGCTCAGCTTTCCAGCCAATTCTCCTGACTCCACCCAAACCAGCTGTAGTCAGTGAAACGCCGCCATGTGTTTTCCTTCTTGCCACTCTCATGTGACTTGTCAGCTTCTTCCCGCCACTGCTGGTTACCACTGGTTACACTCAAAGTTGGTGGCTGGGGCTACTTTTTCTGAAAAAACTGAAAAGACCGACTACACGCGTACCAATATCTCTCTCTCTCTCTCTCTCTCAAAAAAAACAAACGACATTTTGGTAAGGCAGGGAAGCTTCTCCTTCAAACCCAGAAGGCTTTTACTCTTCTCTTTCACAAAAAAAATATTCTGATTCATTTTCAAAAAAAAAATTCTGAATAGCAGCTCATTTTCGTTTGCGGAAGTGGTTAGGGTTTCTTTCTTAACCTTTTTCTTCGGAATTTTTCCGCATACACACAGTCATTTGATTTTCTCCTCCGTTCTTCAGCTTTGGCATCAACGTCGCTGTCGGAGAATTCTTCCTGCGCAAGGTAACGTTATAATTGCTACTCTACATTGTATTTCTATTCTGTTCATCTTTATCGATTTCTCGTCTAATATGGAGCCACTGCTCTCAGGTCGTGCTTATCGCTGCTGCCGCTGTTCGTGATAGCGCCGTCGTCTCTGTTCCCACATAACACATCCTTCTTCTCGCCGCTCTTGCATCGTGTTGTGCCTCCGTGTTTTCTCCCAACTCTGAGGTAACGCTGCTCAGTCTGTTCCGGCCTTAGTGCTTAAAATCCGTGGATCTGCCGAATTGCTTTGAGTCACTGAGTCGCTATGGATTGTTTAAGAAGCAAAATGAAATGCTATTAAAAAATATTTTTCTTATAACTGGAGTCGGTGCCACTATAAAATAACATTATAAAATAATAAAAATATAGTTTGTAGTTTGTTAACTTTGGATTTTATATAGAAGTTTTAAATTGAGCAAAAATGCTCTCCTCCTAATTTCTCTCTTCGCTTTTGTTTTGTTTTTAAATTCTTTGATTTTTCCTTTATGTTTCTCCTT
The DNA here is from genome assembly GCA_039519185.1 of Astragalus membranaceus. Lineage (NCBI taxonomy): Eukaryota > Viridiplantae > Streptophyta > Magnoliopsida > Fabales > Fabaceae > Astragalus > Astragalus membranaceus. The sequence goes on from CM076848.1 coordinate 15,293,787, forward strand.
CAACGACTTTGTTTCCTTCTCTTTTCTCACATTTCATTTCGTCACACCATTCTTACTTCCACCATTCTTCACAATCATATTTTTAATTTATTGTTGAGTTTTCTATATTCAATGATTGTGACTATCGATAGTACGAATATATGGTGGTTTGTGATTCTTATGATTGTGGTTGGGTACTGAAAAAACGCAATGAAATTTTCGTAAATATAATTTTTGGTTGATTCGGAGGGAACAAAAAAGAGTTCTAAATTTCCATCTCTTAATATTTTTTAAGTACTTTTTGTTAGTTAGATTTTTAGGTGTTGCAATTCATTTCGTGAGGTGCTTCCTTCTGGAATCTTAGGTTCTGCAAATCAGGAGCTAAAGAGTGTGGGTTTTGTAAATCCTATATGGTTTTCTTTGACTTATAAATATTGTCATATAGATTGTTTTCAAATATCTTGTGACATTGTTCTATCGATCAATGCATAATTGGATTTGATGAGTTGTATTTGGTTCATAATTGCGATGCAGGGAAGCTATAGTGACTTTGATTAAGAACCCGTCAAATCCTCCTCTGCAATCATTCTGTTAGACCTCTCATTAGAAATGTGTATGAGAGGAGAAGGAGAGGCGCAGGTGCCCAGGGCATAGGCGCCCAAAGCACAGAAGCAGGAACAGGCGCCCAGGGCAAAAAAATAGGCGCAGGCAACCAGGAAGAGGGCACCGGATTCTGTGAGAGTGGCTGAAGCACTGCAGTAGGGCGCCAGGATCCCAGGCAGTAGGCGCTGACAGTTACTAGCAGTTATTTATTATTTATTCAATTGCTGTTGTGTGTTTTCTTCCCAGCCAGAATTTCGCCTGTGGCAGTAACTGCCATCATAACCGCCACTGCGCCTGTATGGTGGGTTGCGAGGATTGCGCCTGATGGCGCCTTGGGATCCCTGCAGTGCCTGGACAGATTCTTGTAACCGCTGGACAGTTTGCAAGATGTTTGGTAACTGCTGGACAGTTTCCAAGACAGCATCCATTCTTCTTCTGTCTTCTTCCCTTGATCGCTCTGTTAGGTATATTTACCTCATTGTTTTTTGAGTTTAGATCTGTTTTTGACTTTTCCATTATAGATTCCTTTTTAATTGGTTTTGTCAGCTGGAAGATGAAAAAACTGATGTAGTTGATTCACAATGGATTTTTCATCAAGTAATTCCTTCTCTTGGAAACCAGGTTAGTTCAGGTTCCTTCTTTAAACCATTTTCTCATTTTCCTGTTTAAAGTTTTTGTTATTCTTCATGTTTTCCACTTTTACACTGACATATGTGCGTGTTTAACTCGGTTCCTCTGTCTTGAGTTTGAGATGTTGTTTTCATGTATCAGTTTTACTGTTCTTTATTAACTTAGCTATTTTCTTTTACTTTGTTAGGTTTTCTCTTTACATTAGTTCACTTTTACCTTCCCTGCGTTTAACTTGGTTCCTCTGTCTTGAGTGTGTGATTCGTTTTCATGTTTTAGTTTTATTATTCTTTATTAACTTGGCTATTTTGTTTTACTTTGTTGGATTTTCTCTTTAGATTAGTTCACTCTTAGCTTTGCTATTTCGTTTTATACTTTTCAACTTCTTTTTCAATAAGATGGTCTTTCTATATTATATTATGTGTCTTCCATGTCTGTGTCTTTGTTATTTAAATTAGTACACTTTTTCCTTACCTTTTTCAGTTTTTCTATGTTCTTTTCAATTAGTTCCTCTTTCTAGATTATATAATGTGGTTTGCGTGTTTGTACCTTTGTTATCCTATATTGATTGTTGTCTCTACAATCGTTATAGTGTAGTTTTCATCTACATGTGTTTTGTGTTCTGTTTCATTTCAATTTCCTCCTTTAACTGATGTGTTTTGTGTCTTGATAAATACATTTTTCTCCTATGCTTGAAATTGGTTGATATGTCAAGTATATTTACAATATGGGTTACATCTAGGTTTTATTCGTTTGTTCTTCTTCTAAATTCCCTTTTAATGAATGTCTATTTATTTTTTGTTAGAAGATGGATTTTGCTCCTTTACTTTGAGTTTAAGAGTAAGTTTGTAAATAGTTTTCAGGAATTTGATGAATCAAGTGAAAGAAGTGAGTTGGTAAGAGAGGAGCCAAAAAATACTAGATATTGGATAAGTGCAAGTTTTACATCCTAATAGTATTTATGATTAAAGATAATAATAACATCATATTATGTTATTGGTGTTTGTGTAGAGCTAACTTCTGTGAAGTTTTAAATAATAAGTAGCAGTTTTTTGTAATGGAATTTTGTTTAAACATAGTGGAACTTGTGTGGAATATCCTTAAAAAAATTGGTTTCTTCATTAAGTGGCAGTACTTTGAGTTAGTGCATGTATGTAATAATAACTTATGAACTTTAGTTGTAAAAAAAAACTTATGAACTTCTCTGTGGGGGTTATAATTGTGTGATAATAATATAATAGGATTTTGATTGTTTGCTATCTTTTTGTACTACTTCTCATGTGTTTAGTGATATTGGTGATTGACTTTGTGATATCTATGTTTTAACGTGTATTTCAGTTGTGAACCTGTGATTGTTAGTGGGTGATTGAGATTCTTTTGTTATTGTTGGCCACTTTTTGTACAATTTAAGTTGGGCTATGATTATCTGTTTAGGTTGCAATTGAAGTATGTTATATCTTTGGATGTTATTTTTGCAACTAAGGGCTCTCACTGAGATGCATGACCTGGGAAACAACTCTTCTTGAGTTTTTATTAAATAAATTCTGTTCCGTACCGTATCTCTGGACCTGTATCCGATCTTAGACACAAGGTCCGATCCGAGATAGTTGGTAGGGGTTGGTCTTGATCAACCGAGCTCCGCTTCCGATCCGGGGCAGGTGGTACCTGCGAAGACACTCCGACGCTCAAGTCAGCCAGAGAGCTAATTAGAGGTGAAGAGTAGGAAAGAGTGTGTACCTTTAATGAAGCATTCAATGCTTATTTATAGAGTTTGGTGGTGATAGACCTGATGAATCAGGACCGTCCTATCTTGCGCTGCGATCTCAACCATTGGTTGATGGATCTAAATTTGGTGTTGGGCCTCATTATTGTGGATTGGGCCGATCCATAACAGTTGCCCCCCAAGTCGGGTCGTCTTGGGGCGAGCTAGACTTGATGCCTTATATGGACTTCGTGAGGGTTTTTGAATTTGAGGTCGGACCTTCGTGGCGACCTTCTTCAAGGCCGGGCTCAAAGCTACAAAGGGGTCTGCCCCCAGCCTCGCAGTGCCTGAGATACTGGTCTTGTCAAAGATCTTCGAGGCCGGGCTTATACCGGCGAGGGTGTCTGCCACCAGCCTCGGAGCGCCCGAGATACGGGTCTTGTCTAAGATCTGCGAGTCCGGGCTTATACCGGCGAGGGTGTCTGCCACCAGCCTCGGCAATGTTAAAAACGTGACCACCTGAGGGACTCGAGGTGTCAATTTAAAGTCGCCTTCAGGGCAGTTTACCAGGACTCGGCCCAGATCGAACTCGCCCTTCAGGGTAATGGCAAACTCGGCCATTTAAGACGTGACCACCTGAGTGACTCGAGGTGTCAGTTTAAAGTCGCCTTCAGGGCAGTTTACCAGGACTCGGCCCAGATCGAACTCGCCCTTCAGGGTAATGGCAAACTCGGCCATTCAAAACATGACCACCTGAGGGACTCGAGGTGTCAATTTAAAGTCGCCTTCAGGGCAGTTTACCAGGACTCGGCCCAGATCGAACTCGCCCTTCAGGGTAATGGCAAACTCGGCCATTTAAAACATGACCACCTGAGGGAGTCGAGGTGTCAGTTTAAAGTCGCCTTCAGGGCAGTTTACCAGGACTCGGCCCAGATCGAACTCGCCCTTCAGGGTAATGGCAAACTCGGCCATTCAAAACATGACCACCTGAGGGACTCGAGGTGTCAATTTAAAGTCGGAGGATCTCTGTGAGCAAAAGCGCCGACGTTCCTGCCTCGGGAATTTTTCCCGGCTTCTGGAAAGTCGCTTCGAGGAAGAGGAAGCTAGAGACGAGCAGGGCCGAGGGGAACCCTCGGATCCGTAGGAATCATCAGGAGTTCTGATCCTAAGCGGAGTTCCGGTCTTAGCGTGAAACTTTAAGGCGATCGCTCGACCGGTCCCAAATCCTTCCATCCAACCTCGGAACTTACTTTTACTTAAGCAATCAGCGTGAGGAAAATCGTAGCCGATCCATATATATTAGATGGTTGAACATTTACAAAGTCGGATTACATCATGCCCGTAGGCTCATTCCGAGACCTAGGTGAAACGTGATCTTCCTGAGTTAATCCCTTCTTCATGATCGATATACTTCTGAGATCGCTGGAGGAACTCGGCAAGCGACTCGACTTGGTTGACCCCGACGTCTATCTGAAATAGGCTTCCTTCACGAAGGCCAGCCTCCATGAAGTAAAGACGGAAGGAGTCCTCGAGGTTCCGGACTTGAGCAGCTTCTCTATTGAATCTTTCTATGTAGTCCCGGAGGGACTCATTTTCTCCTTGTCGAATTGCCTGCAATACCTTCCGAGATTTAGGCTTCATCTTCGAGTGGGCGAAGTGTGCAGAAAAGAGCTTGGCCAACTGATCCCAAGAGGAGATTGTATTTGGCTTAAGAGCCCTGAACCAGTCTAGAGCCGCCTTCTCTAGAGTGAGGGGAAAGGTTCGGCACTTTATCTCCTCTGGAACGTTACGGTATTGCATAACCGTGTCAAAGTAATCGAGATGGCGATCCGGATCGCCAGTCCCGTCGTGCATTTTCAGACCTTCAGGGGGCTTCTCGAGGTGCCTTGGCACCGGGAAGTAGTCGATTTTCGCTGTGAAAGGTCCTTTACGCTTTGCCGACCTCTCAAGAGGTGGAGGCCGTCGGTAGCCATACTTACCGGGGGATCCCCGCGAGCTAGGGCGCTGACGTTGCGGCCTCGGAGACCTTTTCCGACTTCTGGTACGCCGCCTCGGAGACGAGGAAAGCAGAAACGAGCTAGGCCGAGGGGAACCCTCAGGACCACAGGAATCATCAGGGGTCCGACTTGGGGGAGTCTCCGGTCTTCGCCCTCCTCTACAACGAGGTGGAGTGCGATGATGGTATCTCCTCCAAGCCGGAGATCGGTGGCGCCCGCGGCCATGAGTCGTTCCACTTGAAGAGTGGCGCAGAGGGGAACTCCGATCCGGGATGTTACGAGCCCGGATCTCAGCAATCTGAGCTTCTAACTGGGTGTAGCGTTGGCTTTCCTGCCGGTCGGCCTCGGCTTGCCGAGTTAGGAACAGGATGAGCTGTTGAACAGCGTCGACCGGTACCTGGACGGTCGGAGGGGGAGGTGGAAGTCGGTTCCGGGCTGAGCTCCCAGGAACCATAGCCGTAGCCGAGCTTCGAGCATGCACCGGGCTAAGGGGTAAGGTGACCGCCACTCCTTCCGGAGTCACCTGTTGCAGGACCGGTCCTTCAGCGGCATTCAGGATAGTCCTATGACGTAAGGTCGGAGCCATCGTCAATCAAGGAGATGGGAGAGGAACTAGAGTACAGATCCTCCCACTGTGGTCGCCAATGTTCTGTACCGTATCTCTGGACCTGTATCCGATCTTAGACACAAGGTCCGATCCGAGATAGTTGGTAGGGGTTGGTCTTGATCAACCGAGCTCCGCTTCCGATCCGGGGCAGGTGGTACCTGCGAAGACACTCCGACGCTCAAGTCAGCCAGAGAGCTAATTAGAGGTGAAGAGTAGGAAAGAGTGTGTACCTTTAATGAAGCATTCAATGCTTATTTATAGAGTTTGGTGGTGATAGACCTGATGAATCAGGACCGTCCTATCTTGCGCTGCGATCTCAACCATTGGTTGATGGATCTAAATTTGGTGTTGGGCCTCATTATTGTGGATTGGGCCGATCCATAACAAATTCCTTTTACACAAAGTGCTTGATTCGTGCATCTCAAATATTACCAGCACAGTTGATAAAGAAGTTAGCACCGGTCTTGCAAAGTGCAAACTATTTGCTTCTACTCTTAGTTGATTATTTATTTTATTCCCTCATTCAATGGTCAATTTAATACTTGGATTTTAATTTTGATCTGAGACTGGCAGTTTCGATCAACCAGAAGTCATTGTCTTGCATTTTTTATGAAAGTTGGGAATAGGCAAGTTTAAGTAGCTTTTTATATCAACCAGAAGTCATTGTCTTCGCTCAAACAATGCCAATATTTCGCAACATTTTTCAGCAACTGAATTATGATCCTTCCAGACTTTGATTCTGTTGATCTGCACAGGTAGTAAATGCACCAGAAATACCAGCCACAAGTTACAGAAGGTGCACTCATAAGAGGTGAATGCATGTGAGGTAAGAGGTTGGAGAAATTGGTAATACTACTTAAACTTTAAACTTTAGGCTAAAGTGCTCCAGGGTCCTTTATCTTTATTTAAAGTAACGATTTGGTCATTTATCTTTTTTTTGTCCCAAATCAGTCCTTTATGTTTTAAATTTTTGACACATAAATCTTTTTCTGTCCCAAATCAGTCCTTTATGTTTCAAATTTTTAACACATAAATCCTTTTTTTTGACACATAAATCAGCACTGTTAACGGAAAAGGATTTATGTGTCAAAAATTTGAAAGATAAAGGACTTATTTGGGACAAAAAAAACATAAAGGACTAATTCGTTACTTTAAATAAAGATAAGGGACCCCGGAGCACTTTAGCCTAAACTTTATAAAGCTTACTTTTTTTGTTCTAACTTTTGTTTATCATTTAATGTAATTATGCAAGTTGTGACAAATCTAAAATGTAGGAAGTGTCTAGATGTTGGAAAGGTCCTAACTATGCCCTTTTAACACTTGGTTACTATCTATGCCTTTATTTCCAGAATATTTTGGTTCTTAATCTCTCTTTTATATTATATGATATATGATATTTTTTTTTTGTATACATGAATTGCGGGATCAGATTCATTAATAATGATGCCTTATTTGTTAACTCAATTTAGTAAATAATAAAGACATGAGTAGTGTAAAAGAAGATGCATATGTTTGTCTTCATGTTATGTTACTCATTGATATGTTTGTACTATAAAAGATGCATCTTTTTTATCCAACAATTTATTCCTGAACTTGACTGTGTTTTCCTTTATGCAGTGCTTGGATGGGAATGAAAGGTTGTGTTTATAAAAGAGCAATTATGGTGAAAGTGTAAATTTTTGAAGATGCTCCAAGGATTTGTTATTAGTTAGGATCATTTTACTATTTATTTAGAATCATGTAGTTAAAGGTGATTGAGTGGATACTCACTTTTGCTCAGGAAAGTTTAAATGTTCAGGGAAATCCAAATATCTGTGTGTAAATTATATGATCTAATTTACACTAATCTTATTGGATTAACTGAAGTCTTTACCCGTGCTGCACGGGTAACGACGCTAGTACATATAGTCCTTAAGGATATACAACAACAACACAGTTACTAAATAAACACTTTGCTATTTGTTTTAATTGCAGGTAAGAGAGGGAGGTTACAAAAGTAAAAAAACCATGTATAGAGTAGCAAACGCATCGGAATACTTGGTGATCACCGGCGTTGGAATCAAAGACATAAAGCTTGCAAAGAAAGCATGGGTTCTCCCTGGTCAATCCTACACTGTCTTAGACCTTTCTCCGGTGAACTACACATTTGAAGTTCAAGCCATGAGCGCCGAGAAGCTTCCTTTCGTTCTCCCCTCCGTCTTCACCATTGGTCCAAGAGCCGACGACCACGAAAGCCTTCTCAAATACGCAAAGCTTATCTCTCCCCATGATAAGCTCTCAAACCATGTCAATGAACTCGTACAGGGAATCATTGAGGGAGAGACACGTGTCCTTGCAGCTTCAATGACAATGGAAGAAATTTTCAAAGGAAGAAAGAGTTTAAACAAGAAGTGTTTGAGAAAGTTCAACTAGAACTTAACCAATTCAGGTTGTTAATTTACAACGCAAATGTTAAACAACTTGTTGATGTTCCTGGTCATGAATATTTCTCTTACTTGGGTCAAAAGACACAAATGAAAGCTGCAAATCAAGTGAAAGTGGATGTATCCGAAGCGACGATCAAGGGATCGAGTGGAGCGAAATTAAGAGAAGGACAAACGCTTCAAAATGCTGCTAAGATTGATGCTGAGACGAAGATTATATCGACGCAAAGGTTAGGGGAAGGAAAAAAGGAAGAGATAAAAGTGAGGACACAAGTTAAGGTGTTTGAGAACGAGAGAGAAGCTGAGGTGGCTGAAGGCTGAAGCTAATTCTGAGTTGGCTAAGGAGAAAGCTGTTTGGGCTAAGGCGGCTCAAGTGGCTGAGGTTGAGGCTGCTAAGGCTGTGGCACTTAGAGAAGCTGAATTGCAAGGTGAAGTTGAGAGAATGAATGCTTTGACTACTGTTGAAAAACATAAAGCGGAGTTCCTTAGCAAAGCCAGCGTTGAATATGAAGCAAAGGTTAGTCATATATATATATATATATATATATATATATATATATATATATATCATATTTATTATAAAATTATTTTTTTGACAAAATTTATTATTATAAAATTTTTGAGCATAGTAATTAGTAACTAACTTGTACATGCATATGAACATGATGTTGGAAATGTATGCACATGTGGATATGGTGTGATGGTACCATTATATATATATATATATTAATTCTGATTATTTGAACAACTGTGAATTGCTAACTTACTACCGTGTGATTGAAAACATTTAAGTATTTTGTGATTGAAGCATATAGAATAGTCTATCAACTTTTTTGATTATCTAACAAAAAACAGCTTAATATTTAACAAGTGTGTTCTAGATTGCGATTGCAGTTGTAGTTAGACTGCAATATTGTGACAAAATGATGCAGCCACGACTTGTGATGCTTTTGCGGAAATCTCCAAATCTGTTATGATGTGGCTGCATATACAGTTGTGAACCACAATTTATAACTATTTGGCTATTGAGTGAATAATTTGCCACTTTTACTTTCAGTTACAAGTAAATGTAATTGTATATGGTCTCTTTGGATAAATAGCTTAATTAAGTTCTTATAGTATAAGTTCTCTTAAACAGTTTTACTAATATTTATACCAGTAGATAAACTCAAATAAGTATTCAAAATGAACTTTAAAAAGAAAATGTGTGTATAAGATCATTTTTACTTTTGTAAAACGGATTGAAATTGTGGATTAGGTACAAGAGGCGAACTGGGAGCTGTACAAGAAACAAAGAGCAGCAGAAGCAATTCTATTTGAGAAAATGAAAGAAGCAGAAGCACAGAAAGCATTTGCAGAAGCAGCATTTTTTGCCCGGCAACAAGCAGCTGAAGCAGAGCTATATGCCTATACGCAAAGAAAAAGGAGGCAGAGGGACTAGTGGCAATTGGGCAAGCACAAGGAGCATATTTAAAGACACTTATGGATGCACTTGGAGGAAACTATGCAGCACTAAGGGACTATTTGATGATAAATGGTGGCATGTTTCAAGATATTGCTAAGATTAATGGTGAAGCAATACGTGGACTTAATCCTAATATTAGTATTTGGACTAATGGTAATGCTGTTAATAGTGGTGATGGTGCTATGAAAGAGGTTGCTGGTGTTTATAAGATGTTGCCACCTCTGTTTAAGACAGTTTCATGAGCAAACTGGTATGCTTCCACCGGCTTGGATGGGATCCTTGTCTAACAAAAGTTCTTGATTAATCTTTTCATTATCAAAATAGATTATGTGTGCCTAATTTTCTTTTAGTCTTTAGTTTTTATTTGGTGAGTTGGATACTTGAAACAAGAAAGCCTTTGGGTTAAGTGAGATAATTATTTTTCTTCAATTTTCTTTTGTTCAGTGAAAGGTATTTGGCCGTTTATTATGACATTGAATTGGGTTTCGAAAACCTTTCAATGGTTTATATTTCGTAAAAAGGAGCATGCATTTCTCAATAAAAATAAAGGATTATGCAGGAAGATGATATTGATACCCGTAAATAACCGACAAGGGTTGGTCCAAACGGTAACTGAGTTTGTACCCCACCTCAAAGTCTCGAGTTTATTGGGTGTGGCAAAAACTCTATTAGGAGGGGAGAACTAAACCGATGATATTGGACGAGTTGGTTCGGATTGGGCTCACGGGTTATGCCCTAAAATGTTAATTTTCTAAAATATAAAAAACTACATTTTTTTTAATATTCCAGCACTTCTAAATAGTCAAAAAAATCCTGTAATAAAATTTTACAACTTAATTATAAATTATTAGGTAAAAGGTCTAAGTAAATAACATTTTGGGCTTCTATGACCTAGTATGTGTTGGTTTGGGTTCGCAGGTTTGCTTTTTAAAGTCAGTGACCTAAACGAACACGAAAAATGTTTGAATCAAACATATCAATTTGGATTGGATTATGGATTGGTACGGATTTGCCTGAACTAATGAACACCCTTAGTTGGTAGTAAAGACCGATCCAAAAACTTATTTAGGAAGGGGGTTGATATTAAATAGTAAAACACTAACAATAGTTTCAATGCGCTGAATAACATTATTTTGATTTGAATGTGTTATGGAAGACTGCTATTCCATTAAAAATTCTGATCTTTGGTTGGAGATTGTTCAAAGACTCACTTCCTATTCGTGATTTATTGTTTAAGTGTAATGTTATTAATTCGGAGGAAGGGGCTGTATGCGTTGTTTGCAGGGGTGTGCGCGAAGAGCTATATCATCTTTTCCTGGATTGTAATATCGCAAGAAGTATTTGGGCTAAGATTGGTCTCTGGTTGGATGTGCAGACGCCAAACTCGGTGAATATTGCTCAACATTTTATCGGTTTTGGTGAGGTGTGTTTGGGCAAAAAGGCTAAGAAGGTTAAATACATGTTATGGTTGGCAACGTGTTGGTGCATTCTGGAAGGCTCGGAATGGTCTTTTGTTTAGGGGGGAAGATCCCAATATATATATTGATTCGATTATGACCCAAATAAAATGTTTATCTTGGAGTTGGTTTATTTATGGGGTGGGAAAAGGTTCTAGTTATTCTCATTCTTCTTGGTGGAATAATGCCCTCCTTTGTGAACTATGTTGTGTATGTGGGTTTGAGCACCCCTAGTGCTCTCATCAATGAATCATTGTTTATAAAAAAAACTCCATTATATCTATTACATGCCCACAAAAATATAAAAATATAAAATATATGAAACTAGAAATAACAAAAAAAAAACTAATTAGTATAAAACCAATTCCAAGTAGATAGTTTAGTTGGCGAGTAAACTTCTCGGCAGTGGGAAGGTGCCACTGTGCCCCTCAAAAAATTGAGGATATATACCAGGTGTACTATATACAGCAAGACGATCAATGCCACGACTTGTATTTGCTTATGTACCTGTTACGCCCAAAGCTATATCGGCACTTGACAGTACTATTATAGTATAATATAACTATGAGTAATGTTATTTAGTCAAAATGTTTTAACTAAAAATAGCCAAAAATCAAGTTACAACACCAATTAATTAAATATTATAGGCCATTAATCAACCTGTTTTTTCCCAGTTTTTAGTCAATGGCCTAGAAAACTGTAAAAAAGCAGGTTGGTTAATGACTTATAAAACTTGGTTAATTGGTGTTGTAACTTAATTTTTGGCTATTTTTGGCTGGAACATTTTGGCTAAATAACATTACTATGCCACTATTGTTTTTGTGTGTAGAAATTTTATATCCAATAATCATTATTGTTGACTTTTCAAAGACGCTAGAAGTAATAAATTCTCATTCTCCTTTTGTTTTCTTGATATTTTAAGGAGTAATACATTTTCCTTTTTTTATTACTTAACACTAGTATGTAACCCGTGCGAGGCACAGAATACTATACTATGTTTTTGTAAGAAATTTGTATAAAATAATTTAATTTGTTGGTGAAATAATTTTGAAATAATTGGGAGGATAAAGGAAATGTAACCATTTTTTTTAATATTTTAAAGTATTTTAGTTTGTGTGAATAACATGATGGTGAAATTAGTAACGTAAATGCTTATGAAATAAATTAGCCTACTAAAAATTAATTATTTTATCTTTTACCGATGATATCAATCCTGATTTTGGAAAAACACACATAGCCTACATGTTGAAAAGTGAATATGTAGACACACACGATATAAATTGACAAATAAAAATACGTAGAGACACAAAAAAATATTTTGGAAGGTATGAGACATAATTTACGATAAATATAAAAAAATTAAAGTGAATATGTTTGTATTAAAATGCGATAACCACAAAAAATAGTCAAAGGCTTTTTTCTTAGCATAGTTTTTTTTTTCGATAAGCTTTTTCTTAGCATAGTTGTTTACTTGGTATTCAGACATGTGATTTTTCTTGATAAATGACCAAGGTTTTCCTGTGATAAATGAAATTAATTACTTATAAATATAATCAACTTATTGTTTAAAATATAGAAATTATAGGATTTAATAAAATTTGAATATTTATGTTAAAAAAGATTATAGTTAAATTTAAATATAACATACAAATATTAATAATAAAATATTCTTTTTTAATGGATCAAAATACCTTCATTTTTATACCGTCGGTATTTTACTTTACAATAGTTGTTCTATATAGCAGAAAAACTAATACTAAGTCTAACGCTGCGGAAAATTTTTAAATAACAACATATGTACTAATACTAAGTCTAACGCTGTGAAAATGTGCTAGTAACAACATATGTAATCAGCAATTGATTGGGTGTTGGGGCAAATTATCTCAAACAGATATAAACTTTTGAATACATCGGTCAGACGAAATGCTCCAGATACCTACAATGTAACCAGTATAAGCATATAAACATAATATTTGTGGATTAATGTAACTAACTTAAAACATTCAGTTACATCTTTGTTGGTTGAACCATTTATATCAACCAGATGCTTTTCATAGAATTGAGAAACAATGTCGTCTTTTAAGATGAAGACAACCGAACTTAAGTGATCGATAACCCTAGGATGAATCCCATACCTATAAAAAAGACAACAAAAAAGTTAAAAAAATGTTAAGGAATTCAACAACAAACAAATTGAAAATATTTGTTTCACCAGTTAGCAGAAATGATTTCATCAATATGGGCCATGACTATATTATGCTAGTCGTGTTATAAAATCACAACAAAAAGTTTAGATTTTATTGATAGCTCAGAAAAAAAAAAGGTCGAAAAAAATCATTGTAGAAAATTTGATACACACCTGTTCTAAAATGATTCAGTGCATTCAGGTTGACATTTCTATGATGGAATAGAAAATCAACAGCCATTTCATCATTGAATTCCATTATGTGCCAAAAAACTACAGAAAAAAAGAAGATGTATAAAAGATAAGAGCACCGACTGTATAATGGTTTGTTGACCTACGAACAGAGCCTATTTATATAAGATAGTTTTATGAAAATTGTTTGAAAATGAAATGTGAAATTTGAGCCAAAATGAACCAATTTAAAATTAAAAATTTTCGCCAAAAAATTACAGATTCGAAAATTTGAATGTTTTGAATTTTCATTTAAGTTGAATTTCGTTACTAATGATTATGAATCAATGTTTTTTTTTCGATAATAAAACTGAATTAGTATTTATTATTTTTCTCTCAAATTGATGTAAAGTTGACACCTAAGATTAGTGGCCTTGAAAAACATTTTACTTTGTATTATTATTGATTATTGATTAGTACTTTAATAAACTATAATAATTAAATAAAAATAATAACATATTAACAATAATTTCTACCAACAATGTTGGTCTAAGCGGTAATTGGGTTTGGATCCTACCTTAAGGTCTTAGTTCGAATCATAGATGTGGCAAGAACTCTGTTAATTGAGGGAGAACTATACGGGGTGGCAAAGCCGAGTACTCGTGCCACTAATGATAAGGTAACCAAAAAATATTCTAAAAATACAAATAAATATAAATATAAATATAAATATATTTTAGTAGTTACCGCACCCCTCAATATTTAAGGCAAGCTTTGCCACTCTTCGAAAGAGTGCACCAAATGAGTGCGAGGTCCGGGGTTCAAACCCCGAAAACTAACATTCTCTCCTCTCCACTAACATTGCTTATAAAAAAACTAGTATAAAACCAAAAAAATACAAAAAACAAAAATCCAAAATAGAAAGTGCACACAATCACAGGCTTTAATTTTTCTTGGAGTTGGTTTATATCTATGGGGTGGTTAGCAAGTCTAGTTATTCCGATGTATCTTGGTGAAACAATACGCTTTTGTGTTTGAACAACTTGTAACCTATCGCTATATTTGGGTTTTGAGCACCACTAGTGCTCCGTTAATAAATCATTGATTATCGATAAAAAAACAAGCTTTAATTAAAAAAACTAGAAAATTAATTACAGATGGAATATAAAATTACAACAAACTAAAAACTATTAAAAAAAAGAAATAAGAAGAAAATCGCATATCTAGCAGCCGCATGAGCAAAAATAGGAGTAGCCAACGTGCATTTTCATCCTTCTTTCATAGGCCCTAAATAATCTGGAGTTCGGCCGAGAGGTAAATAAAGTCTGGCTTCAATTTGTTCCATCGACAGGGATCGAACCCGGGTACTAGCCTCTATACCCTAAATAAATAATCTGGAGTGCATTTGATCCTTCTTTCATAGTCTCTATACCCTAAACCTAAAAAACAAAATAGGAAACAAATCAAAATCAAAAATCAAGTAGCACCAATTATCCCTAGTTACAATCAAATTAAACGTTAACAATATAGATACACTGAGATGGACATCTGTGTCAACAATCAGAGGACACAATCCCTATTTAGATATTGAACCTACTACATTTTTCCGATAATGAAACACAATGTCTCGGATCAACCTGTCTGCAAGTCCATAAAATTTAACTTGGTCCTCAACTCAAAAGGAATACTGTTCAATATCATGACCAGAGAAGCGGAATAGGTTTATACAACTCATGTCGATAAAAGTTACATAACCATAACAGAAAATAACATAAGAAACATAATCGGAAACTCAAGACTACAAGTCTTCGGCATCTCCATAAGCACGTCACCTACTCGTGCTGCATTATCTTCCTCTTACCCTGTTTCTCTGTAAAAACCACAATAATGATATGGTGAGATAACATATCTCAGTGAGTTCTACCGTAACCCCACACCATCACTCGATTCAATTATAAAACCGTTGCAGCATAGTTTAGTTTATAAATCACATGCTCATAAAACCCTAGCCCATCGCCGACCGTGAAACAACCATAATCTCGGCATATGATGTGTTATTCAATTATTTCCAAGCCTTGTAAGTTAATTTATAATCACAAGCTTACCAATCGAAACACCGACCGTGCAACAGCCACAATCTCGGCGAATCTTGTACCTAGCATAACATCGGCCATGCAACAGCCACAATCCCGATAAACCCCCGCTAGTACTTTACCTAACGTCCAGGGCCTAGGGTAGGGGCTCATGACCTTCCCCGCCTAGTATGCTAATCGTCGGATCGTCACCCGACATAGATATAATTTATATATCATACCCGCATTGGGCCGACTCCTAAGTTCGATATAATCTATATATCTTGGTACCAAAACCGGCCTAGATGAGATTACGAATATCCCACATCAATTATAATTCAACAACGAAAACCGTTTGGATCGTTTCTTTTAGAAAACCTTTATTCGCACACGTAAGTCCTAAGTTGGTTTTTCAAAATATTTATAGGTTTGAAGACAATTTCCCAAAACCATCTTTAACATGTCAAAAACAATGTTTTAAAAGCTAAGAATCATCACAAATGGTTGGAGAGAAGATTAGAAGAGGTTTGGAATCGAAAGGAGCGGCGAAACGAAATTTTAGCAACCGGTGGCAGAAGGTCTTGCACGACCTGTGCCAGACCTTGCACGACCTGTGCCAGACCTTGCACGACCCGTGCTAGACTGAAATTCCATATTTCAGTTCAAACAGAAAGTCTAGCACGACCCGTGCTAGAGGTGGCACGACCCGTGCTGCCTGTAGCAGATTCGTTATTTGTTCGTTTCATTCCGTTTCGCTTCCCTGATCGCTTACAATCGAAACCCAATCCAATTTCCAACAAAACATTCAAACATTCCAGCAATATACCAGTACAATCTCAGTTCATACAATCACATATAAAATTTGATAAAAACCGTAAAACGTTATTTTCCGAAAAACGATTTCAACTCAATAATCTTTCGAAATTTAAATACCGATTTCAACCAATCGTTTCAACAACAAACATAAACCCCTAAACGTGAGTAATCACCGGTTTGAAGAGTTCGTTCGAAAATCAAGTCTTCACGCGAAATAACGAAACGGTGACCATTCGAACAATCCCCGGTCGTAATCGTCCCCACTACTTCAAACTCGATTCCCACAACTCCTATTTCGAATCTCCTCTCCTTAGTGCTACTGTCCTTCCTCCTAACTGACTTAGTTCAACAACGAGGGCTCAAACTTTGCCAAGAACTACTCCCCCATGACAGCCCACAACATGCAAGCAAGAAAATTGAGATTTTGTCAACATTGAGCTTCAAGCTCCATCCATGGCAAAACGA
This sequence comes from Astragalus membranaceus, assembly GCA_039519185.1. Classification (NCBI taxonomy): domain Eukaryota; kingdom Viridiplantae; phylum Streptophyta; class Magnoliopsida; order Fabales; family Fabaceae; genus Astragalus; species Astragalus membranaceus. The sequence continues at coordinate 15,310,356 of CM076848.1, forward strand.
GTTAGGAGACGAATGGGAAGCTGAGATTAGGTTCATTGGAAAGAGCTTGAAAAATGGAAGGGAAAGGAGAATAGAATATTTACATGCATTGAAGGTTTTGGCTGATCCTCCCTCTTCCTTCTTCTTCTCTCCCTCTCGGCCTTCTCCCTCTCTCTCGACCTCACCTCTCTTTCTTTTCTTCCTTTTTAAATTCTGAATGTCACTAATGTGTGTTAGAGTGGGAATCATATGTTGTGAAGAGCTAAGTTGTTTTAAAAGGGAAGGAAATGACCAAAGTGCCTTTAGCTTAAAACTTGCACTTAAACTCCTTGTTTAAGCCATTAATCCATAGTTTAGATACTAATATCTTTTAATCCTATGGTTATCCCCTAATGTTGCTTTCTCGACTATCCCATATTCGAGTCACGACTTATTATTTCACTCAAATAAATAAATCGTTCATAATTTCCATAAATCGAATCTTTAAAAATTTAGGGATATTACATGTTCTCATTGTACGAATCTTACACTCTCTCACAAAATAAGGTAGGAGAAGAATCCGTCGCCGCTCTCCTCCGTCACCCTGCTCATCTCTCCGCCGCCTTGCTCATCGGTACCTTGCGATCTTCCTTTCAGATGGTAGCGAGTTTTTCGAGTGGGTGTTGTTCTTCCTGACAGAGTGAGTTTCGATGCGCTCGAACCCTAGATGCTCTCCTCCGTCGCCTTGCTCATCTCTCCGTCGCCCTGCTTCTCTCAACTCTCTCACTCTTGATCCTCTCCGTTACACACCAATATGTCCAGAAATCGAACAAAAACCTAAACCCCTCATTCAGAAATCGTCCAAGCCCTAAACAGAAGATGATACCGATTTGTGTCTAACAACGAAATCGCAGAGAACACCAGGTAGTTCACTTTGCAACTCTTCCTCTAATAATGTTCTTCAATATTTTTGCACTAGAAGTAATCTTCATCTGATTTTGGTTTAGTTTTGGTGTGTAACAGGTTTTGTTTTCGTTCTACACACAAGCTTTTGGTGAAATTGACCCAAACCCTAAACCCCTCTTCTTCAAAACGTGCAAACCCTAAAGAAGATATCAGAATCATCTGTTTATAGGTTAGCCTTCATAGGGTTTCGTTTTTTATTTTCGTTTTAAATCCCTTTTAATGGCTAAATTGATAGGGAGGTTTACTTAGATAAAATTACTCTGACTGTAGGTAAACTCAAAGTTAACAATTATAGAAAACTAATAAGCATGGAATATAGATGTCTTATTTATTCTGCCCTTTTACAGATTGTAACTCTAGAAGATATTGTTGAGGAGATTGTAGGTGAAATCTTTGACGAAAATGACTTGAAGGTAAAACCAAGGAATACTTCCTATTCTGTTTGTTTCTTTCAATTTCATGTTTAAGTAACTAAATTATTTATAAAAATTTATTTCTGTCTATATGCTTTGTCAGCAACGGGATTGTGACAAAGACTGTTAGCATTGGTTGTTCAATCTTTGTTGTATATCTTGCTCAGTTAATTTCGTTGTTGACAATTTTATTGTTCAGTGGCTTGGCTAGTCACGTTTTCGTAAAATTCATACTTTTTGGTCTTGGCACTCACTCCTTGAACCAAAATTCTTGCTCTGCCCCTGAATGTTTGGTCTTGGTTGAGATTGCTGCAGGTTGTTACTGCAACTCTTTTGATACATTTAGCATCAGTTGTTTGAAACAACTGATGCTAAAGGTCATTTTCAGACATCAAAAATAGTGATTAAATGGACATTTAACATCGGTTATTCAAACAACTGATGTTGAAAGTCACTTTTAGCATCGGTTATTTAACCGATGCTAAATGTCTCACTTTTAGCATCGCGACATTTAGCATCGGCAAATAGTCGATGCTAAATGTCCAAAATAACCAATGCTAAATGTCTTTTTTGCACTAGTGAGAACACAATTTTTTAGCATAATATTTAGGTACTAAAAATCAGAAACAGAACAGAGACTTACGGAAAAAAGGAGGTATAAACCAGTTCAAAAGAATCAACACATGAAGATGAAAATGGAATCACAAGTTTAAAAGAGGAATAATAAATAGAGAATCCCAAGGAGTTGGTCTTGTGAAGCATGACAGCACCACACCGTTTTGTGGTCATTAGTTTTATTCGCGTTCGTATTTAGTATTTCGGTTACCAAAAAACATAATTGGCATAAACGACGCTGATGTGGCTGTAACGGAGCTGACGTGGCTGTTTTTTTAGTTCAAAAAAGAGTTTTGTTTATCATTTTCATCTTCCTTCAAAAAAAGTATTCTAGTAGACAAATCCAGAAATAAAACATGAAATTGAAATAACCAAACCCAAAAAAAATTCTCAGTCACGTTACTGAAAAACCGACAACACAATGCTTTTCTGTAAAAAATTCCTAATCTGGTTATTGAAAAACCACCAACATGTTATGAATAATATGATAATGGATGTCCACTCCTATTAGACTTCCACTTTCCTTGATGTAATGGGTTGTTAGTGGAACTTTAAGATTGATCTTTCACTTACCTTTTCTCACCCTATAAATAGGGTTCACTCCTATGTAAAGTCACACTTGAAGAGTATAAGGAAAAGGCTCTCATATTCCATATTTGTTCTTGTTCATCTTCTTCATCTTTCTCCCTGCTTTTATCACTTATTTTATAACACGTTATCAGCACGAAATTCTACCAATCTAAGATCGGGAAAGGTTCCATATATCAAACCCATTATCTCTTCTCATTTTGACGTACTAAAGTGGAGGATCAGAGGAATTGGGGCATCACCGCTTGAGATTCTTGGAGATCAGTTGTTTTTTTTTGGGAGAATGACAAAGGCATCTTCAAGGGGTTGGAGGTTTCATCTGCATTTCGATTTTTGGGTGAGACCATTCTGATTAGTATTTTGTTTTACTTTCTTTTGATTATTGTTGTTACAGCAACTCTGTATGTTGATTGATGAGTGTTTTAAGCAATTAGTTAGTATTAATTTGAAATTATTTTCTTGTTTGATTTGTTTAATTCACCATCTTGTTTAAGGTAATATTGATTCTTGTTTGTTCTATGATACTACTTGAAGTGTAGTATGGGATACCTTTGTGCAATGATGTATTTTTCATCTCAGAATCAAGCTAGGTTTGTGGTTTGCCTGTCTAATGTATTTTTTATCCTCTCAAATATTATATAAGTTACCTTTATGATTGTGTAAAAATTGCTTTTCCCTCAAACCTTTGTATTAGATCACAATTTTTTACGTGGATTTTTTTTTCAAAGCATGCCTTTGTCAGTTTATTTTTAGTATGTGGGTTTGTAGCTTTTAATAGTTTTTCGGGTATTTCTATGATTTTAAAATGATTTCAGAATATTCTTCGATTGATTGTTTCATTGCTGGGCAAATTTTTGATCAAAATTCCTAAATTGATTTGTTTTTTTTACAATTAAATTGATTTGTTGATTGAGTAGATACTAGTAAAACTTTTATCATATGCTATTATATGTCACTTTTCTTTTTGATAATTTATGATTGTTGATCAAAAGATTTAAAGAGTTTTATTTATCTATTTGTTTGTTTGTTTTCAGATTACCATATGATTTGTTGACCAATTTGTCTTTGTTTATTTATTTTTTGGATTGTGGCTTTTAAAATTTCGGTAATTGGTTAATTATCTATCAAGGCCTATACAAGACCAGTCTACTCTTGATTACCTCGTCAATATTTTTTGATATATTTGATTAGATTATGACGTTTCCTACTGGATCTTCCAAAAATCGTTTTGGGTCCATCCACTACAAGAAATTTGCTCGTTTCCGACAGAAAAATCCGTCGCAAAGGAAGCAAATTCCGTCGCTTATGGTTATTTTCTTATTTATTTAATAGAATCAAAATGATGAAAAGTTGTGATATAGTTCCTGAAGAACAATAAATCGATTATCCAAGCATCCCTGAAGGATTGCACAAATAACTGTTTCTATGCCTACGGAGATTTATGAAATAGTTCGTGAAGAATTTAAAAATTTAGTATCCAAGTATCCCTGGAGGATTGCTTAAAAGTATGATTTTTTTTATCATCGTTGAAGAAGTTTTGTGGTATTGTTCTTGAAGAACTAATAAGTTAATATTCAAGCATCTTTGAGGATTGCACAAAATATATTTGTCTTTGGGCATCTCTTATGAAGATTTGTGGTCAAGTTCTTGAAGAACTAGGCCTTTGCATTATGACCGAGCTCTATAAGATGTATTTGATCTTAATTAGTATATTTTGAAGCAAAGCAAAGCAAAGCAAAGCAAATATAATTTATGTCTCAAATACTCTCATGTAATAGGAAAATGAGAAAATAATTTCAAGAATATTGTGAGTCTAGATTATGTGATTTAAAGAATACTCACAAGTCACTCAATCGATTGAAGTTCATTCCTAGAAGTGAATGATTCACATTATAATTTTGGTACAACAAAGGCTGTGGTGATGATCATTGATGTGGTAAATGTTATCATTATCCTATTTAAATATTATTAGTATATGATTTGTGCTTATGATCTTCCTACTGGAGTAGTAACTCATGAATTTTGGAAAAATGTAACTTTAATTTCCAATCTCTTATGCTTGGAATTCCATGTAAAAGTTTTTCTAAAAAAAGGGGGGATTAAGAAGAATTGATTGTATGACTAGTCCTACAAAACTAGACACTCTTATATTCTTATTTTCCATTCTACCCCTTTATTATCTTCATGTAATTTTATTTTCCATTCTTCAATATGATTGAATTCTGTCAATGTATGTTAACTATAATGCTATTGATTAGCTAACTAAAAATAGAGTTAAGTTTGATAGCTGTTCTAAGTTTTTAAAATACAACTAAGATTATATATGTGCATTTTATATTAAATTGTGTACATTATCTAGTTATAGCCAAAAGTCATCTGATAGCATTTGTTCTTGTTAATAACTTGCAATCAGAAGTTTGCACAATGTAATTAAAGGCTCTGGAAGAGCTGGTGTATTACTAATTACCTAGAGAACCAATTTTTTACACATTGTACCATATTATAATCTCTCAAGTCTCATAAAAAACTTATTAAATTTTAAGGATATCCGTCCAAATGGATATCATACTGAATCAAGAAATGGAGGATATGTTGAATATCTTTATATAACGAGACCTACTTTGGATAAAACAAGTGTAGTAAAAAAGTTCTCTGTTTTTTCCTCTCATTTGTATTACACTTATATATGTGAAATTGAAGCACATGTTGTTGTAAACCAGAAGTTTATATAATAATTTTGTTGTTGGCAAGATCGGTTGGGCCATCCCGAGTATATTATGATGCGAAAATGGTTAAAATTTCTATGTGAACCTGTATTGAAGAGCCATTAGTTTCTTCAATCTACTAATTTTTGTGTTCAATAGTTCCCAAAGAAAATTGGCAATTTGAGAGAATAAGTCTCTCGTATTTTTAGAACTTATATAAGGTGATATTTGTAAACGAGTACACCAATCACATGGACCATTTAGATATTTGTGATTTTAATCAGTGTTATCAGACCCGGACCGGCCATCGACCCGGTCAAGGCACCGGGTCACTAGACCCGGGGTCGGACCGGCATGACCCGGTCTATATTAAATAAATTCAAAAAATTATAATATATACTAAGAAAGTATACATTTATTAATATAGAAATTTTATTATAATTTTATTTATAATTATACATTTACTAACATGTTTATGAGTGTTGAACTTGAATCAATTTGTCAAAAAAATGTGTGTTTAATCAAAACTATTAATGAAAGAATGTGCAAAAAAAATTAACATATCCGGAATTGATTATATTTAATGAATGCGGGACTGTATCAACAAATAATAGATAGCTTAGTGGTTAAAAAGTTGAAATGTTAAATACTAGGGAGGGGGTTCGAACCCCACCCAAGCCTTTTTTGTGAAAACATGCAAAATTTATAAATGGTTCATCTTAAAAACAAAAAAAAAAACAAAAAAAAAAAAGGATCAACCGGTCCGACCCGGATTTTCACCGGTCCGACCCGGATTTTCCACCGGTCCAATGACGTCATCACCGGGCCAACTGCAGATCCGGTCCTGCACGCTGCCCGGCCCGGGAAGACCACCGGTCCGACCGGCCGGTCCGGTTCTGATAACTATGATTTTAATTGATGCATCAACTAGATAACATATTATATTTATATATATTTGTCATCAACTTACAACCGGAAGTTTGTGAGATTGTTTGCTCAACTAATTTGAGTAAGAGGTCATTATGAGAATTACCGTGAAAGCATCTGATAAATATTGTATGTCGATTAGAATTGATATTGGACTTCATGTAGCATACGTTCTTTCATAAAATGGTCTTGAAGAACCATTCTTTAGATGCCTAAAGTTAATTATATGACCAATACTTATGAGATAAGAACTTCCAATTTCTACTTGGGAAAATGCAATTTTGCATGCTGTAACATTGATTCGCATCAAGCCAACAAGTTATCACAACTCTTCCCCTTCACATTTGGTCTTGGGTCACGAACCTAATATTTCCCATTTTAGATTTTTTTGAATGTGCAATGTATGTTCGAATCTCTCCATTCACAATGCACTATGATGGGTCCTCAAAGAATTTTGAGAATATATATTGGATATAAATCTCCATGTATAATAAGGTATCTTGAGCCAATAATTGGAGACTTGTTTATAGCCCAGTTTGATGATTATCATTTGATGAATTAAAATTCTCAACATTAGGGGGGAGAGAATGAGCAGCTGAAAAAAGAGATCAATTGGAATGAATTATCATTGTCTCATTTTGATCCTCAAACTAAACAATATGAACTAGAAATTCAAAAGATAATTCATTTGCAAAACTTAGAAAATCATCTACCAAATGCATTCACTGATCCAAAGGTGTGACCAAATCATGCATATCAGCTGCTAATGCTCCAATAAAATGGATGTCTCTGTTGGACAATCTAATATTGCAAAAATGATTCTTAACCGCGTCTGATATGTGGTAGACCAATCAGTTCTAAAGATAAAAATCCTCGAACAGGAAAAGGAGCTAAAAAGAAAGATGGTCCAAGCGAGGATATAGAAACTCTACAAAAGTATTCAGACATAATTAACATTTCAGTTCCAGAAGAACTGACCGGGTACTTGGAAAATTCTTAAATTAAAGAGATCTCATTGAATGTCAAGAATGAAATACAATGGAACCGAAATGAAGTCAACGTTGACGATATTTTTACATATAATATAACGCTAAATGTGATGAATGGTAGCGAGGATCATGAACCAATGTCTACTAAAGAATGTAGGCAAAGTGAGAATTGGTCAAAATTGAAAGATGAAATTGAAGCGGAATTAAACTCGTTTTACAAAAGTATTTGGACCTGTATTCCAAACACCTGAAGGTGTAAAACCAGTCGGATACAAATGGGTTTTTTTTGCAAAAACAGGATGAGAATGGTGAAATTGTGAGATACAAAGCTCGACATGTTGCTCAAGGGTGGATGCAAGTACTTTTCAGTACTTAATTAGCCTTGTAGCACATGAAGAGCTCAATTTTCACAAGATGATTGTTGCTACGACTTATTTGTATGACTAATTTGATTGTCATAATTATTTGAAGATCCCTGAAGGATTTAATATTCCAATACACACTTTTCGGATTCTCGAGATGATTACTCAAATTGAATCAATCCCTCCATGAGATAATATAATTTGAACACATATGGTATAGTCGTCTAAATTTATATTCTAAAACAGGGATACAAATATGACATCATTTGTTCATATAGTTTTATGAAAATATTTGGAAAAGAATTTGCTATAACTGATGTCTATCTTGATGACATAAATATCGGAAATTCTGAAGAGCTTCCAAAAACTATAGACTGTTTAAAGAAAGAGCTCTAGATGAATGACCTCAAATTATATCTGATGGATTTTGAGGTTGAACATGTAGTTGACCTCTACATGAAAATCCTAGAAGGATTCAAGATAAAAAGAAATATCTTCAAATAAATTATTTTGAAAAACAAAGTCTCATTTTGATATGCAAAAATTATTTATATTGAGTATGAGTTGTGTGGTAAGAATATATGAAATATATTAGTCCCGAAGACTATGAGAGCATGCATGCATATTACCAAATGTTATATCCCTTGATATGGTAATATTTTGTGATAATTAATAGTAACATAGTTCATTACAAATCAAAATGCATTAAAACAAAGTGGGATGCATATTTCATTTTTGACTATCCTAATGAATAAATCAGTTTATATATGTTACCCAAATTAACCATGCAGATACAAAGTATTTTTCTGATCTAGATCAAGTTTGATCGCAAGTCAGCTATTGTATACATGTGGGGACATTGAAATATCTTTTTGATCAACAAAACAATCTATGGTTCCTCCTTCTTCATTTCATACTCAAATGCCAACAAGTCAAGGAAGATGTCCTAAAGATAATACTGACCGCAAAGCTCCATTAAAAGAAGATAAATCAAAGTGATAGAGGGGAGTACATTGCTCCATATGCACTCAGGGAGAAGCTCCAGATGTTGGAATTCATATTCCTAAGCGACGCTTCAAACAAAGGGAGAAAAAATGCACTCTTTTTTCCTTTACCATGGTTTTGTCCCTCTAGGTTTTCCTGGAAATGTTTTTAACGAGACAATTCCCACTAAAAGGATATTGTACTCGTTTTCCTTCACTAGATTTTTATCCCACTGAGTTTTTTCTAGTAAGGTTTTAATGGGGCATATCATCGATGGACATCCAAGGGGGGTGTTATGAATAATATGATAATGGATGTCCACTCCTATTAGACTTCCACTTTCCTTGATGTAATGAGTTGTTAGTGGAGCTTTAAGATTGATCTTTCTCTTACCTTTTCTCACCCTATAAATAGGGTTCACTCCTATGTAAAGTCACACTTGAAGAGTATAAGGAAAAGACTCTCATATTCCATATTTGTTATTGTTCTTCTTCTCCATCTTTCTCATTGCTTTTATCACTTAGTTTATAACACAACAATGCCTTTATGGAAAAACCAACAACAACAACATTGCCTTGCCTGCCTTTCTCTCCATTCTCGCTGGCGGTGTGTACAATATTGAGGCACATAGACCATAATAGAGCAATTTCAAATTTTTATACAATTATTAGGACACTAATTTCAAAGATTATAAAATTGGGGAATCTAAAACCCTATGGCAGAAACCAACACAAACAATTCATTCCTTCAAATCTTGAATCCATCCTCATCATCATCATCGACGCCATTGAAAACCCAAGCATAAAGGACAGCGCATAACTCTGAACATGGATTTTCAAAGTGGCTGAAAATGTTTGACATGGAAAGAAGATGGGTTTTCACGAGGGGAGAAGATGACCGTGCATAACTATGAACATAGAGAGAGAGAGAGAGAGAGAGAGAGAGAGAGAGAGAGAGAGAGAGAGAGAGAGAGAGAGAGAGAGAGAGAGAGAGAGAGAGAGAGAGAGAGAGAGAGATCTGAATGTGATGTTGAAAAAGTCCAGATTTAGGTGAATCTGGAAAATTCTTTGGAGGAGGATGAAGATGATGAACATCGATTTTCAATTTTTTTTTACTTTTAATAAAATTAATTAAAAAAATTAAATAAATAATAAAAATAATGACATGTACTGCCACGTTAGCTCGGTTACGGTCACATCAGCATCGTTGATACCAACTATACTTTTTTACAACGGAAATACTAAAAAGGACTAACGGTGTACACGTTATCAAACTTAAAGGACTAAGTTAATACAAAAAAATTATAAATGACAACTTGTTACAAATAAATAACTTAAACAACTTCGGGTATAATTTTACATAGAATTAATACTCCAATTAAACCTATTTTGAAATTTTCAATCTCTCAAAATCTCCTTCGGCAAATTCCAAGCAATTGAGACCGAGAGATACTAGCGGGTAAGTCTAATATAGACCTCTAAGAAATGGTCTAAAGGTAAACTTTTACCAGTTTTAGTAAAAAATGAAAAACAAAAATAATATTTGATTAAATTTACTAAAAATGGGAGACATTGAACTAGGTCCATATAGATAACCCCCCAACTTATTCCTTAAGGATAGGTACAGTTACTAAATAAACACTTTGCTATTTGATTTTGAAGGTAAGAAGGGAAGTTGCAGAAGTAAAAACACAATGTATAGAGTAGCAAACGCATCGGAATACTTGGTGATCACCGGCGTCGGAATCAAAGAGATCAAACTTGCAAAGAAAGCATGGGTTCTCCCCGGCCAATCCTACACCATCTTGGACCTTTCTCCGGTGAACTACACATTCGAAGTTCAAGCCATGAGCGCCGAGAAGCTTCCTTTTGTTCTCCCCGCAGTCTTCACCATTGGTCCAAGAGTCGACGATCATGAAAGCCTTCTCAAATACGCCAAGCTTATATCTCCCCATGATAAGCTCTCAAACCATGTCAAAGAACTCGTACAGGGAATCATTGAGGGAGAGACACGTGTCCTAGCGGCTTCAATGACAATGGAACAAGTTTTCAAAGGAACTAAAGAGTTCAAACAAGAAGTGTTTGAGAAAGTTCAACTAGAACTTAACCAATTCGGGTTGTTGATTTACAATGCAAATGTTAAACAACTTGTGGATGTTCCTGGTCATGAATATTTCTCTTACTTGGGTCAAAAGACACAAATGGAAGCTGCAAATCAAGCGAAAGTGGATGTATCAGAAGCGAAGATGAAGGGATCGATTGGAGCAAAGTTAAGAGACGGACAAACGCTTCAAAATGCTGCTAAGATTGATGCTGAGACGAAGATTATATCTACACAGAGGGTAGGAGAGGGGCAAAAGGAAGAGATAAAGGTGAGGACACAAATTAAGGTGTTTGAGAATGAGAGAGAAGCTGAGGTGGCTGAAGCTAATTCTGAGTTGGCTAAGAAGAAAGCTGTTTGGGCTAAGGCGGCTCAAGTGGCTGAGGTTGAGGCTGCTAAAGCTGTGGCACTTAGAGAAGCTGAGTTGCAAGGTGAAGTTGAGAGAATGAATGCTTTGACCACCGTTGAAAAACTTAAAGCTGAGTTTCTTAGCAAAGCAAGCGTTGAGTATGAAACAAAGGTTAGTCATATATATATATATATATATATATATATATATATATATATATATATATATCTTTAAGAACTAACCTGTATGTGTGGATATGGTGTGATGGTGCCATTAAAATTTATTTTGATTATTTGAACATTTGTGATGCTTTTGCGGAAATCTCTAAATCTGTTATATTGTGGCCGTCTGTGGACCGCAATTTTGAACTATTTGGTTACTGAGATTTGAGTGAATAATTTGCCACATTTACTTTCAGCTATTAGCTATACAAGTACATGTAACTGTATATAACCTAGCCTGTTTGGATACACAAGTTAATTAAACACTTATAGCAGAAGTTTTCTCAAACAGTTTCATAAGTGTTTATGCCAGTAGAAAGTGTGTATATAGGTACAAGAGGCAAACTGGGAGCTGTACAAGAAACAAAAAGCAGCAGAAGCAATACTATTTGAGAAAGTGAAAGAAGCAGAAGCACAGAAAGCATTTGCAGAAGCAGCATTTTTTGCTGGGAAACAAGCTGCTGAAGCAGAGCTATATGCAAAGAAAAAAGAGGCAGAGGGGCTAGTGGCAATTGGGGAAGCTCAAGGAGCATATTTAAAGACTCTTCTGAATTCACTTGGAGGAAACTATGCAGCTTTAAGGGACTATTTGATGATAAATGGTGGAATGTTTCAAGATATTGCTAAGATTAATGCTGAAGCAATACATGGACTTAAGCCTAATATTAGTATTTGGACTAATGATAATGTAAATGATGGTGCTATGAAAGAGGTTGCTGGTGTGTACAAGATGTTGCCACCTCTGTTTAAGACTGTTCATGAGCAAACTGGTATGCTTCCACCTGCTTGGATGGGATCCTTGTCTGATAAAACTTCTTGATTAATCTTTTATTACTAAAATAGATTATATGTGTTTAATTTTCTTGTATTTTTATTTGGTGGGTTGAACACTTGAACCAAGAAATCCTGTGGGTTAAGTGAGATAATTACTATTCTTCAATTTTTTTTGTTCAGTTAAAGGTATTTGGTCATTTATGTTATGACATTGAATTTGGTTTCGAAAACCTTTCAATGGTTTATTTCGTAAAAGGGAGTATGCATTTGTCATCAACAAAAATAAAGGATTATGCAGTATCAGGATAATAATACACGTAAATTTCTTCCATAAGAAGAGCTCGTCTTACCACGCATACACACTACATTACTCACACTTGGGTTCGAACCCAGAGCCGACGTGCCCATGTCATTGTCTAGCTCATAGCATATCATACAATAAATTATATGTTAGAATATCAGATATGATTTTCCATATCAATCAGTATTAATCAGGATCAATTAAGTTTAATTAGTCTTAATTGTAATTGATTCCTATTTTCATTATAAATAGATATGAGTGTGCTCTATTATAGAGACACAGAGACAATCACAAATCACAAATTCAACATGGTATCAAAGCGGGTTCTGATCTTCTGACATCGTCTTTGTGCTTCACCACCGTTGCCAGCGGCGTCATCTGCCGTCGGCAACCCCCACCTTTTTCAGTTTTTTTTTAATTTATCTCTTTTTCACTGCTCCAATCACTTTTTAGTTTTCCTATTTTCCGCTTCTTGCCGCCGTGTTTTTCGCCGTGTTCTCCATCTGAACCATCGTCAGCCACCGTGCCGGAAATTCCGGCGACCTTCCGGCGTGTTCCTCTTTTCGGCGTGTTCTCCATCTGAAACCACCACCATCAGGTTCGCCTCCTCGCGATCTACACAGCGGTCTAAGTTCCAACCTCATTGGCCCAGTCACACGTCTATACGCGCCAATCTACTTCCGGTGAAGTCTTCCACTCCCCGTCGTCTTCAGCCACGCGTGTCGGCGCGTTCGACCACTGTTCCTGCTGTTCTTTTTGTCATCGGAGTCTGATAAGTCCATTTTATGTGTCTTTTTAGTACTTATTTTTATTAAGTTATTCAGTATTTTAGTTCTATTATGAGCTATTTTACTACATTTTTGTTTTATTTTAATTTCATGCTAAGTATTGAGAAAAGAGAAAAATCTGAGCTTCAAAAGCAAGATGTCAAAGTCCCAAGGCCAAAGGAAACAATAAGGGTCAAAGGGAAGCAAGGAAGGTCAACAATTAAGCCAAGAGTCAGACCTTATCGATGCGCCCCAAGAGCATATTCATACGTCCAAGCGCGGATTCAACAGTTTTATACACGTTTGCCCCATTTTGGTCATATCTCACAATCCAGAAATCCGATTGAGGTGTTCTTTGATGCGTTGGAAAGCTAATGAAAATTTTTATCTTTATAGTACAGTAGCATGCACGAACCATGCACAAAATAGCACGACCCGTGCGCTTGCTTTGGATGCCAAAACAGTTACATTTTGCTCTTTTATGGCTTGTAATTGGCTTTAACTCTGATTGTAATTGGCTTTCATTGCTTTTTGTTAAGGATTCAGCAAGTGTACTGAAAACGTTGCAAGTAATAAAATAAACGGTAAGATACCGGTCGATCCTCAGGGATTGTATTTGCAACAAGGTCAAATTGACTAATTCTTGGATTGTGAATAATTGATTGATTTAAGAAATTTGTAACATGAAATTAAAATGCTTGTTTAAATATGAGAAAAAACGATTAGGGATTGATTCATCCCCCCTTTCCAATCATATGAACCCTTAGTCAATTACACATTATTTGTTAATTACGAGACTCAATTCACTAAAATAGGTTAGGGACAATTCCTTGCCTCAAAACCCCTATTACCCTAAGAGTTACCCTAATTCTTTAGATGAATCATGCCAAAGGGTAAAGCATTAAGATTGAGAATTAACGAGTTCATGAATCAGACCCCACATTCCTATGGTGATCGGAGTTCCATGATCTAATTTATCATATCCAGAAAACAAACCCTAATTCCTTAGGTGATTGCTAACCCTAGAACATTATAGTCATCATGTGTGATTATAAAGCATGAAGCATAGATAAATTAGACAATTCATAACAAACAAACAATGGAATTAACTTCAGCAAAGGTTCACATGATAGGGTTGGGGAGAATCATCTCTCCCCAATCAAGAGAATTAGTTACACATGGAATTGAAAGTACAACAAAAGATAAGAGAAGAAGAAACCATAGTAGATGACATAGAGGCCTTCAACAACTTGTTCCCAAGTGAAGAGTGGACTCCAAAATCGCTCCAAATTCGCTTGTCTAACCCTGGCTGCGCTTCCAAGACGTTGTGCCTCGAAAAACACGCTCAAAAGTCTTTAAAACCCTAATTTTTAAAACCCATCGCGACGCGGCACGATTCCATCGCAACGCGGCACGATTCCATCGCGACGCGAGATTCTTCAGAACCAATTTCTTCCAATCTTCATACTTTCATCGCGTCGCAAACCCTCCTGGCGCGACGCGATGTTCTTTAGAACTTCCTCCTCCAATTGTTGTGCACCACTGGGCAAGTGTCTGGTTCGCCAGTTGATGCAACAACACCTGGAGGTCTTCAAGTACAATTTAGCTCCCAAAAAGTGAAGAAATTGCTTACAACAGGACTTCCTACTACAATTATCTAAACTAAACTAAATCCCCAGATAATGACTATGATACAATGAAAAACCTACACAATTGGTCCTAAAAATGCACAACTTACATCATATGATAGAGAGTCAACACTTGTAATGTTCTTTAACTCATTTATTCCCTAGCTTAGCTTATAAATAGCACAGATTTCTTAGTGCTAAGATCATCCTTTGTCATTGCAAAATTGCTCTCAAAGTGAATCAAAGTTCTTATTTTCTTAAAGTTCTTGCATTTTATTTTCTGCTCTTTACTTTCTTGCACTTCTACATTTCTGCATTTATTTTTCCGCACCTTTATTCTTCAGTCATTTACATTCCAGCAATTTATTTTCATGTCATTTAATCTTATTGCAATTTATATTATGAATATGTGTGAGTAGATACAAAGTCTTGAGTTATTGGGAGTAATCCGATGATAGGTCCCTAGTAATTCCCAAGACTATTCTCCACTCCAATTTGTTTTATATTTCAATCTAATTTTATTGTCCTTCAAAACTTATTTTAAACATCAAACGAAAAACTGAAAGGTGAAGTATTGATGTTGGAACTATGAAATTAGACAAGGGAATCAAAACATGAGAATAGTTTTGAAACTCTTGAAACATTATAAAGGTGTTATGCTTAATGGGTTTTGGTGACAATCAACCATGAGAATAGGTTTGATTGTTGGTTCAAAACACGCTCTTGTACTCTGAAAGGAGACATTAGTTATATTCGCTGCATTGTTTTTGAAATACATTACTCTTATAATTTGGTGAATGGTCTAAAGAATTATTTTGGTTCCTCATTGTTGTGATGAAACTATAATCCGGGATTGTTTTTATTTCTGAATTTTAAATCAATCAAATCAACTCTTTCTACTTCAATCATTCCTTCTAGCTAATCAAAACCGAAAATAATATTGGTAATCACATAAGTCTCTGTGGGGTCGATATTTTTACTACACGATAGAACCGTGCACTTGCAGCCTATAAAGTTTTTGGCGCCGTTGCCGGGGACTGTTGTGATATTGATTATTGATTTTTCGGTATCGGTTAGACTAAATGTTTTTTTCTTGTTACTATGAATAAACATGTATTTACATTCTCCAGGGAGGAATGAGAATACTTTGAGGAATCTTTGCAACCACCACCACGTTGCTTAAAAGGGATATACAAAAATGTATTTGTTTTTTCCAAGGAGGAATGGAATCTTATGCGTCATCGTTGCCACCACCACCTTTCTTACAAGGGTTATTCAAAAAAAATACATGAAACAAAAATAAATAAAAATATTGTTGTTGTGGTAGATTAAAATAATGGTAAAGTGGTAGTGGAAGATGATTCACAAGAGATATACCATGAAATGGAGAGTACAAAGGAAATTGGAATTTCTCCCTTGAATAAATATATTAATTTAAATGCATCTGTGGATGTTACAATGTTACACAACTTCCATTTTACAAGCCATGGGATCGAGGAATATGTTTTCATTCTTCATGTGTCACTTGGTCTTTATGCTTCAAGCAATGGGACCCAGGAATAAGTCTATAAAGGGCAAAGGTCAAGCTAATGACCATAAACGAGTGCTGTGTGGGAGGCAACCCACTGGTTTACCTACGTTTTGTTTTCTTTGAATAAGAAGAAAAGCTACAAAATGCCAATCAAGCTACACGATCCGGTTTATTATGCCAAAAACATTATCTCACACGCGGTCTAAGTTTCGGTTCAATTAACCTTCAAGACTTCTTTTCAAAAACTCAAGTTGAACATGCTTAAAACGGAGTTTTTATTAGGTTAATTACGTCACAAATACTCGGGAAGATTAGAAGTGGTTTGGAATCAATCGGAGCGACGAAACGAGAAATCGGAAGCCGGTAACAACCCCACGCACGGTCCGTGCCGAGGGGCGCACGACCCGTGCGTGATGCACCTAAAACCATCCAGTCAATCCGAAGGGAGCGCACGGTCCGTGCCCAGGGGCGCACGATCCGTGCGTCCTGTATTATTTCGCAATTTTGCCAAACCGAAGCAGGCGCACGGTCCGTGCCCAGGGGCGCACGATCCGTGCGTCCTGTTCTGTTACAGAACTTGCACAGATTTTACCGAATCGTTTCTCCGATCGTTCCCAATTCGATTCCTAATCTCAATTCCACCTGAAATACAGAAAATCCAGGCAATTCCAGACTATATATCCAGTTCATAAATTATATAACATAAACATAGATTTTAAGGAAAGACCGTAAAACACAATAGTTTTAATAAAACGGTTTTCGGTTCTTAAACATTTCGAAATCAGTGTTTTGTCTTAGGACTGAAAACAACATAATTTCAGAAAGCAATATTCCCTAATCGTGAGTAGAACTCACCCGTTGACGATCGTTCTAGAAGTCCCGGCGAAACGCGCGATGACCAGAACGAGAGAACTCACGAACGAACACCGAAAGGCATCAACAAAACTAAGACAGCAACTCCTCTCCTACTGAACCAGTGGAAGCAGCAACTCAAGGTGGCTGATCTACCACCAAACTCGAAATGCAAGGTCAAAGCTTCTTCTCCAAGAGCTAGGAAGGACATGCAAGGAAACAGCAAATTCCAGGATTCCACTTTCTACACCATTGGAGCACCAAATCCGAAAATGGAAGTTAGGGAAGAGGTGAAGGTTAGCTTCTGAAATTTACATCAAAGGAAAGAGGATGGAAAATGGAATGGAGGGGTGGGGGAATAACTTACATGCAGCTGGAATGGTGATCTTCCCCTCCTTCTTCTTCCTCTCTCCTTCTCGCCCTCCTCCTTCCTTTCTTCTTCTGTTCAGCTTCTTTTTCTTTTTCTAAATTCTAAGAGAATGCTGAGTGTGAGAGAGTGAGGCTGGGAAATTGTGTATGGGCTGGGGTTTTAAATGATGGGGAAATGACCAAACTACCCCTGGCCCATTAAGTCATAGGTTAGGTGTCGAAATTTCTCTTCGGTATAAAACTTTCTCGATTAATCCAGTTCCGATCCGAAATTCCTCAATTCTTTGGGCTCGTAATTAATTATAATCTTCATAATTATATTTTAAAAATTAGGGATGTGAAAAGACAGATTTGCCCTTCAGCCCCAATTCCTCATTTAAATTATGAATAAGCCACACTTTAATGGAGAATAGGATTTCTGGACAAATTCCTCGACATATTAATCCCTGAGACGCGACCAATTATTCCCACAAATAATTACTCGGTCTTAGGTATCATAGTACGAGTCTTTAAAAATTAGGGATGTTACAGGGGGTAGCCATTTAATGTTGGAAAAGACTCTTCTGCCCCCCTTCACTAACACTTCATTTAATTCACCTCTAATCCAACAATTACACTCAAACTTCTACACTTAGCACAAGGTACCAATTATGTTCAAACAATAATAATATTTATTTCAATCCTCACATAATTGAGTAGTTCATGTTAATTTAATTATCTCATAATAAAACCTCTTGTGCTAAATATTCAATTTAGCCAACAATTCGCTTTAACCTTTTTGCCAATTTAAATAAATTTGATTAGCTAATTAGGGGATGGGATGTTACACAAATTAAATAAAATGTGTATATATATATATAATAATAAATACAAAAGCCAATAGAGCCCCTAAAGCACTCTACTCTTATTTGCCTATTTAAAAATATTTATATATTTAATTATAGTTTATGTCCAATTAACTATTAAGCTATCAGATTTTAATATACAATTAATGGAGAAAATTAATTATTTGAAACTCTTACAATACAGTTAATCAATACATTCTTTTTTAATGACAGTTAATCTACGTTTTTTTAAATGATAAATAATTAGCGGGCCTTTGAAATTCTTTTTGATGTAATAGTTATGCATTAAAAAGTTTCACATTAATATGAATTATTCCTTTAATTGATAATAAACTCATGAGTTAATAGAAAAAAAATGGAAGAGCTAGAGTTTTGGTTCATTATAATAGAAATGACTATTTAAAGGACACAATTCAATTCAATTAATCTTAATTTTGTTTTGGTAAGACACAATATTATGCCATATCTAGATAACCATTTTATTTATTTCATCATATCATTTTATATAATATAAATGCATACGATTTTGATTTCTTTTTTATGCTGCAACTAAGTTAAAATTTGATTTTTAGACGAAGAATAAAGGCATATTCATTACTCATGAATTAACATTGAGGCTGAATTACATATCGAAGTGGGACCATATAACAGAATTTAATAACAATTTCATAATAAAACGACACGTGGTCAATTGGTAGTGAGAATGCATTGAGCATGTATCTAAGCCTCAGGGTACATGGTTCGATTCCCACGGAAGGCAAAAACTCTACATGGGGTAGAGAAGATCATGAGTGCATCACTGGGTAGCCTACTAAGTAAGAAAATGGCCCAGGATATTACAAAAAGGCGCCTTTTTTTGTAACAGCCCAACCCTTTTACCTACTCATTTTCGGCTTATGGCATTGGCACTGTCACTCATGACCTTCTCTCCACCCTTGTGGAGTTTTTGCCTTCCGTGGGAATCGAACCATATACCCTGGGGCTCAAGTACATGCTCAATGCATTCCCACTACCATCTAAATTCATTCTCAAATGTTTATATTATTATTATATCTATAGATTATAGATTATAGATTCATTTGAATCGACTGCACCAAACGCACGCGCGCGGAAAGTTTCGTGTGATACCTCCTAACATCGCAAGCACAAATAGAGTAAAAACTGCAAAAAATAATTCAAGATAGAGCAAATAATTCAACGGTGGAAATCGATTCGTGTCTCTCAGGGTGCGTCGTAAGCGAAGGGATACCGAAGAAACAAAAATTTTAACATTGGGGCGTCTCTGCTTTTTCCCACACTCTGCTAGGGTTTCAGAGTCGCCGCGCTTCTCCGAGTTCAACTCGCTACTCACTCTTCCCTCCATCGCCGATTCCATTTGTTAACTCACGGTGAGTCCTCTCTTCATTGATTTTCTCTACTATTAATCTCTAATCATAAGTTTTGCTTTACCTTTTTTTGTTTCGTTATTGCTTCCGTCGCTGATCCCAAGCAGTTATCACTTATCAAGGGTTCGTATTTTATGTTTCTTCAACTAATTTCGGTTTTTTATTTCTGATCAGAATCAGTTCAGTTCTTAAACATTTTTTTTTTGTTTTTCTTCGATATGGTTCTTATTTTAATTGATTTTGTTCAAATCCAGTGTTTAGAATTATCTCTGCTTAGTATTTGTTTGAGTGAATGTGGAAAATGGATGCCAATCTAAACCCCTTAGATTTTCAATCTGTTGGGACTCCTTCAGACGCGGTTCATATTTTTGAGTTACCATATGTACCCTACTTCGTTTATTTTTTAGGAGAATGCATAATCAGTTTATTCGTCATGGCATAGGGTTTTTAGGAGGGGTTGATCAGATTCTCGTATTTTTGGTTTTTATGATGCCTGATTAATTGGTTGCATGTGCATTGTTGAGATACAAAATCAAAAACAAGCAATACAAAACGTTGAAGCATAATAGTAAGAAGCATACCCAAAAGGATCCCCAACAACAACAAGGAAAGCAGCATGACCATTTTGAGCTCCGGAGAGAATATCATGTGCTTTTTCTTCTACCATTTCTCTGTCAGCAAGAGTAATGGGTTTACCGTATAGTTTTTCCTAATGATTATTATTAATAAAGATAAGAAATTGATGAAGACATAAAAAAATGATAATAGTAATAATAAGGGTAAAGGAAAGGGGGTGAAGGTGTAAGGGTGCGAACGAGGTTGGAGAGGCCGTCTGTGGAGAGACCGAAGGAGAGGAGGGAGGTGTAGGCTTCCATGTAAACTTTGCTGCATTTCTGCACTGCTTCCAAACCTTTGAGGCTGATATCTTGCTCGTTGCCCAATCCTAAACCGATGATGTACAACATTCTCTCTCTGGTATTTGATTCCACTCTCCTTCCACTCTTATTTCTTCACTTTCAGTTCCCTTTTGCTCCTCTTTCCTCCCAACACCTTCTTAACTTACCTTTTCGACCCAGTGTGCTACCTGGTAGTTGAAATCGCTGGATATGGTGGAGCGGCCGGCGTGACGCGACTTCCCGTAGAATCGCTGGAGCGGTGTTCTATCGCGCGCGCCGTTTTAACCCAGATGACCTGCAGGACCCGAAAGTAATAACGCGACCCGAGATTGATTTCAACCCTAATAGCGCCGTTGGTGCATGTTTCGACCCATCTGACCCTGATTCTATTCTCTTAGCGGTGCAAATGTGCACTAAATGAGAAACCCTACTGTCTTTTGGTTTGGGTTTGGGCTTTATTAGTAACTAGTACCATACTCGTGCATCCGCACGGGCGGATCGCGTTGCAAGCAAACAAGAGCGTGGCCCTTGTGGTCCATGGTTTTATTAACGGCCCTTGCGGTCCACGGTTTTGTTGACGGCCCCATGCGGGTAATGTATGTTGATTTTTGACGGTCCAATGCGGGTACATGAAATGTGTTTGGATTGATTGTATATATAGATATAAGTCAGATTAACAAACTTAGCAACCACGAGTGAGATCACGAAAAGTGATTATTAAACGGACTAAATGTCCCCAAGGATAAAAGATAATATCAAGTTATGTCATGCCATGTTTGTATCATGTTATGGTATATATTTATATACATCATGTTAGGGTGACGACCCTATTCCAGGTTAGCGTACTAGGGGAGGGGAGGTCATGAGCCCTATGAACCTAGGCCCCATCATGGGTCCCTGCTGTGGTCAGGGAATGGGTTTGCCGGTAGTTTCATATACAATTGCCGGTGATATGCTAAAATCATTGTTCATGGGTGTTCATCGTATGTCGCTTAGAAGGGCTACGAGTGGCACGTTCCAGGTTTCCACGTAGTCAACTGTACATGAAAGGGTAATGTTGGACAGCATCTTTCTTAATGGATTGAAGGATGAAATACAAACAGAAGTTAAGTTGTATGATTATGAAGATTTGGCTGACTTGATGGATCGTGCATTGCTGTTAGAAGAGAAGAATGAGGCGTGGGATAAGAAGAAACAGCCTTGGAAGGAGAAGGGAGAATGGAAGGGGACTACTTCCAAATTCTGTTCCACTTGGAGAAAGGAAACCCTAGTGAGAAAAAGGAAGGAGGAAAATGGAGCAACAAGGAAGGAGAAAAGAATGGTGGATACTCCAGTGTATGTAGCAGAGGTAGGAACCAGTGATAAGGTGAGAAATAAGGGAGTTTGCAGAGATCTGATTGTCACAATACAAGAGGTAGAAATTCAGCAACATTTCTTCTTGATGGAGTTGGGTGGTGTGGAGATAGTATTGTGCATAGATTGGTTTGCAAGCTTGGGGAACATTGAAGCACACTTCAGAAATTTGACTTTGAAGTGGCAGCAAGAGAATCAACATTATGTCATCAAAGGTGACCCATCATTATGCACAGTGCAAGCATCTTGGAAGGCTGTCATGAAAGTACTCTTGAATGAAGGAGAAGGATATTTTGTGGAGTGTAAGGGAGATGATATTGAGATGCATGTGGGGGGACAGAATGAAGAGAATTGGGAAGCGTTCTTAGCAAAGATCATGATCATGCTATTGTCATGCAACCTGGTGCAAGCATCCCCAACATCAGGTCGTACAGATATCCTTATTATCAGAAAAATGAAATTGAAAAGATAGTGAAAGACATGCTGAATTCTGGTATTATAAGGCATAGTACAAGTCCATTTTCAAGCCCAGTATTACTAGTTAAGAAGAAGGATGGATCATGGAAATTATAGGCTGCACAGTGCAAGCATCTTGGAAGACTGTCATGAAAGTACTCCAGAATGAAGGAGAAGGATATTTTGTGGAGGGTAAGGGAGATGATATTGAGATGCGTGTGGGGGGACAGAATGAAGAGAATTGGGAAGCGTTCTTAGCAGAGATCATGATCATGCTATTGTCATGCAACCTGGTGCAGCCATCCCCAACATCAGATCGTACAGATATCCTTATTATCAGAAAAATGAAATTGAAAAGATAGTGAAAGACATGCTGAATTCTGGTATTATAAGATATAGTACAAGTCCATTTTCAAGCCCAGTATTACTAGTTAAGAAGAAGGATGGATCATGGGAATTATAGGAATTCAAACATCCTAATTTTGACATTAATATTGCTCGATTTCAATATTGCCTTGTTGGTCTGTTAACGGGTCTTTCACCATTTTCCCAATTCATATTGCCCGATTCAAAACTGCCCGTTAGTTCAACATATGCTTCACGGATAAACACTTTGTACAGGTATATCGACTTTTGTTTAGAATTCAACTTTAATTTGCCAAACATTAGTTAACATTAGGGTTGGGACACGCTGTTTATGGGTCGTAGGCAAAAGTGGAAGGCCTTGATCTTTGAGACCCAAACACCGGCTTATGTAGATTTAAGTAAAGATAGCAATTAGTTAGTACTTTTCAATTTGACTTGTAAATTTGACTTCTATATGTTATGTACTTTTTAAAATCAATACCAATTTGAGTTAGTAATATTAGTCTGCATATGAAATTTGAAACTTAAACAGAAAAATTTCTGGTTTTCAGTATGTCTGTGCAGTATCAAGTGTGTTCTGTTGATGTCAGCCGAACATTCTCGGTTCCCCTTCCCCGAACAAACAAAGCGGAACAACACCCCCCTTGTTATTTTGTATAACGTTCAGTTGTCCTTAGCCGAATATATTCAGTTGGCATTAGCCGAATATATTCGGTTGACCCCAACCGAATCATACGTAAACACGTCATCTACTTAAGGGTATTTTTGGAATATTTGAAGTTAGGGGTGTGTGGTGAGTAGGAGGGGATGTGGGAAAATCACCGGCCTTTTACTTATGCAGCCTCGCGCATCCACATCCCACTATAGCGACCCAACACGCTCGTGACGCACCTTCTTCCTGACCCTGACCCCTGACCCGCGCTTCTCGTCTTTCAGAAAAATCCTAACAGCTCCCCTGATCTCTCCCACTCTGCTCTCACTCCCTCACCCGCGAATCACCCACGCCAGCTTCCGGGCACCGTTCTAGACCACCGCGCCGTCCCCCCGACTCCTCCTCGGTTTTCGTACTCTCTGACGGCTTGATCTCCATCTGCTTTGCTCCCCTTATACCACGAAGCAGAAAACACGCCGCCACCGCCTTGACTACGACGACCGACACATAGGATTCACGCCGTCCTCCCCTTCCATGCGTGTTCTCTCTCACTGAATTCGGCTTTCCTCTCTACAGTTCGCTATCTCCGATCCATTCCTCGGTTCTACCGTTGCGGCGGCCTCTTTGACATCGATTCTCCATTCGGTACCCTCTCTCTCTCATTCCATATTCTATGATATATCGATTGATTGAAATCTACTATCTAATTATCTGTTCCTAATTAGTTGTTTATTACTCTGCACTGGTTTCGATGTTTAACTCTTATTTCAATTTCTTTGTTATTTGATTTCTGAATTCTGAGTTAAGTTAGTTCCCTTTTATTAGGTGAACCGGAATTTTTGACTGAATAGCTGTTGTCCGCACCTTACCTCTGCTGCTTCTTCTTCTTCCTTCTACTTCAAGTTTACATAATTCGAATATCATGGAGGTCTGTTTCATATTCAATTTCGTTTTCCATATTACTAACTGGTTTGCAATTATGGTTTTATTGATTTTCTATTTTTGATATTGTTTATGAATAGAATGATGGAGCTGCTGCTGAACTTGTTGACTTAGACAAGACCACAGTAACTTTGGAACCAGAAAAGTCTTCCACCGGTGGACTCTATGTCCCCGGAAAGGATAGGATGGTGTACGTGGCTCCAGAGAGAAAATCACGTTTTGGTATTTTTTTGTTTTGTAATTTATTTTAGTCCCTGCTTTTGTACTTATATTGAATGAATTGATTGAATGATTGCTAATAATATATTAGTAGTAAGTTCTTACATTGCCAAGTGCTGATGATTTTCATTGTTTATTTTAATAAATGGTTTAATAGGACTTGATACCCTTGCCATTGCAAAACGGGGAGAGTCTCAACTTGATGGGGCATTCAAGGTGCCTAAAGAAAGAACCATTTCCATTGCAGCTACTGCGGAGGATGAAGATAAGTCTGAGTCTTCTATTGTTGTTGATGATTCTGAGCACGGTGGGCATGCCGGTACACGCAGACATGCTAATAGGAGATACCGCGAGTCTACCAGTGAATCGTCACATGCTGGTATTTTTCTATTAGATTTTTTTTCTGTGTGCAAATATGTTACAACCATTTGTGTTTATGTATAGTTATTTTCATTAATGAAATATCATTTAGGATTAGAAAATCTGTTGAGAAAAGCAGAATCCAACTTTGTTGGAAGTGCATATTGTGAACTTAAAATTCAAATGCTACTGATAGGCATGAGTTTAATGAAATGAAACAAGATTAGATTAATAAGAGTGCACCGACAATACCTTTTCTTATTTTTTGTTTATTTATTTTCTTGAAATTAATATCCCAGGAATGGCAGTAATGCAATTTTTACACCTTTTTAACCCTGTTATTATTATGTGAAATCCCATGCCGGTCTTGCTAAATTATATGGGTGCACTCTATATTATTGCATGAGGAGAATGAGATTTGACTCAATAAGATAGTGTTGAGAAGATTTAACTCCAAATTGAACAGAAACGTTGGTAGCATTTGGCAGACAGCTTAGGATATTACACAACCCAAGGTAAAAAGAGCAGTGCATGTTGGTTCGACTAAAAAAGCCGGGGTAGTTCTCATTGTAGAAATGATGGAAGAGTAGCGTTTTAGGTGGTTTGGGCATGTGCGAAAAAGACATGTAAAAGCACTGGTAAGGAGATGAAGAATAGTCTACACAGATATTATTTGGGAAAACCACAGGTAAGACATTAAGAGATATAAAGGAAAATATTTAAATTTATAAACAACAGCTTAATGGCATCAATTGATTCACGTAAAAAAGTGGAACCAAAGAGAACAGAACAGGTCTTCCCATTCCATTCTTTTCATCTGTCAAAACACTATCTAAGCATACATTGTAGACTTTGTTGTCATAGATTAGCAGAAAACCTACTTTAGAAAGAGAGAGGATAGATTATTCATTTGCTAATTATAGAATTTGATAAAGATGAAAGAGATGGAAGGGCATACTGCATAGGCAAACAAACATTTTCGGCTGGTTGCCACAACACACTCAAATTAATAGGGCTCCTCCAAAGAGACACATAATATCTCATCCAACTCCAAGAAGCATGTTGCATGATAATTTAGTGTGTATAGAACATTCAAATCTCTTTGATTAGTAACAGCCTAACATGTGTCTTAGCGAAAACCTACTCTTCTTTTCTTGTAAACTGGGAGAAAATGAGCTTACTTTTCAGTTTTTCCTAATCAAAACCATAGAGGCATAGACATAAGAATAGAGTACCTAGAAATACAACAAATTGGATTGCTTATAAGCAAAAACAAAAATTACTCGGACTGCTACTATCTACTTTTTAGCTCTCTATATATTAACTCATGAATTCCATACATCACATGATATTAGAGCATTACTCCTTTTAGACATGACACCACAAACCACAACACTTATTTAATAAAATATATTATTGAGAGTAAAAGAGATCACACCATTCAATAACATTTAGTTGTAATACTAATACCTGCAATAGAACCAAGAGCTTCAGCAGCCTCATGTCTAACCATTGGGTGCTCATTCACGTCTCTAAGTATATTGGATAGAGCAGCTGAAGCAGCTTTGTCTTGCAATTGGCCCAAAACGTATGCAACCTAAGATGACAGAAAATATTGACATTCAAAAATTCAGGGACTCAAGCAGGATATGCGAATTTTAGCCACATCATTAAGCCACTCATCTAATATTATTACTACTTAGGATTGAATTATTGTGTTTTTATTATACTACTGAAGAACAATTAACTACTTTTGCCATGGCAAACTTAATTTTTAAAAGACACTACCATATCACTAGAGAGTCCTCTAGATCCACTGATATTTTTTAAAATACTAAGAGTGTACTTATCAAACCTCGTGTTTTAGTAAAGCACTCTTTGAACCCAAGGAATCAATAATAGCAGCAACAGCTTCATTTCCACCATCATTTCGAAGTGCAAAAAGAGCTGCATAGCGCTCATACATCCCCTTTTCCTCATCGAGAAGTACTTCCCTAATATCGATTACCACCGAGTTAGCAACCTACTAATTACTCTTTAGTTAACAAGAGTCGCTTTCTAACAGTATGAACCACACAAACCTTAGTTGATTAACTGAAGAACCAGAGGTGGCCGGTGCTGTAGGATCAACAGACTTAAAGGGAGCTATATCAGGTGTAGACAAATCCTTGGTATCAATAGCATCATGTGTCAAATGTTGAATACGTTGAAGGGCCAATTCACATGTTTCTCGAACCTCCTGAGCTGGGTCTGAATCCAAACTTTTCTTCAACAGAGGAAGATTACTATCTGAACCAATAGCACCAAGTGCTTCAGCCGCCTAAGCATTCATAACAAACTCATTTATCTTGACTTAAAAAAAGGAATACCATAGTTAAAAAAAAGGCTTAAATATGCTTTTCTCCCTACAAATATACAACTTTTTTCATTTCTGCAACTTTGTTTTTCGTCCCTACAATTTAGTAAATTTTGCTTTTCATACTTGTTTCGATTCAGTCCCTGTAAAAAAAATTCATGTTTGGTTCTAGTTCTTGAAATTAGAGTCTCTTTTTATTTTGTTTCTTAAAATATAAACTACACAGGGACTAATTTAAAAATTATATATTTATCAAAGGGGGGGAAAAGCAATAAAAAATATGTAGGACCAAAAACAAGTATGAAAAACAAAAAAAAATTGCAAGCACAAAAATCAAAATTTTTCCATATTATATTTGCTTAATCGATAAACTTATTTAAGTAAAAAAAAAATAGAAAGCTAGTACCTCATGGCGAACAATGGGATGCAAAGAAAGGTCATTAAGAACTGAAGCCAAAGCAGGGATAGCATCCAATTCTTGCATTTGACCTAATGCAAATGCAGCTTCATGTGCAAGTAAATTCGATGAATCTCTAGTAGCTGCAAAGGAAACCCTAGTTAAGAATCAAGACAATTCTAATAATAATGATTGCTTAAACCTAATTCCAAAAGCATTGAGTAACATAGATAATAAGGTTATTGAAGAAAAAAGAGAAAGGGGGTGTCTAACCAAGAATAAGGGCGGTGCGAGGAGCGGGGCCTTTGAGATTGCGAAGAGAGAAAAGAGCTCTGAAGCGCTCAGAGATGGATTGAGTTGTATCCAGCAGCAACTCACGGAGGAACTTCTCCGTCTCTGAGGAACACGTAGCGACGTCGTTTAGCGAATCCACAGCCATAACAAAGCTGGTGAGAGAGACTAGTTAATTATGCCGAAATAAAGCGCTTCAGTTTTTTTCTCGATGCTCGCTTCTCCTTTGGTTACATATATGCTTTTTTTGGTTACAAGATGCCCGCTTCTTTAATAAGTTTATGTATTTAATAAATAAATAAATTAGAAAATTGTATCCACCTCTCTTTTAGATTCAGACTCGTTTGAACATGCTTAGATTTGAATCTTATATTTAGTCTTTTCGTTTAGAGTTTAGACAATTTACGGAATTTGGTAATTTGCTTTAAGACACTTGTGGCTTTTTATGTTAAGTTTGAATGGCATGGATTTTGAGAATTTTCATGCATATAGTATTTATCCTATATTTGTGAATTATATTTCAAAATAGCGGCCATACCGCTATCTGCTATACCGCTATAGCATTTTTTGGGCCGGCCGCTACGCTCCGCTATCCGGGATTTAAAACACTGCGCACAAATATAGCATCATGACAAATTATGCTTGTTCCCAAAGTGATAATAAGACTGAACCAATGAAGATGAAAACAATTGAGAACCCAAAATAGGGAAGGGAGAATAATCTTACATCTGAACCTATGTGATCAGTTGAACAGCGGGTCCTATATGTATCCCCATGGCGATCATCAGTCAGAGAGCTATCTGTACAGACAAAGTCATTGAATTAAGAGGTTACTATTATTCTTTTCTTGAGGGAAAAATGTAATACCTAAATTCAACAAGCATACACCCAAGACCATCACGTACATATACTGAAACTTTAAGTCATCATTTCAGATAGAGTAAGCGACTAAAGTCGGAGAAATTTCCTATACAGTACACCTTGACACTTGACACTACATTGTTCCCATGCTTTGCGTATCCAGAAAGCATTCTATTACCATGGTCCATATTTTTCTAGCCGACAACTTTTCTTGTTTACTTTAAAGATAGTCGAAGGAGAAAAATGTATAAATCTGGCATTAATTGTATCCCCACATCAAGTATATATATATATATATATATATATATATATATAGTACCAACTATCAACTTCCTTAATAGAAGTCAGGTGTGACACACCTCAATGGCTTCCGCATGTGTGTATTCCTTATTTAAGTAAAAGTAAATCTAGACTCTACCAAAAGCATTCTTTTGCAACAAATATGGATATATGGAATCAAGAACTAGACTAAAATGCCATTGCTACAGACGTGTTATTGTATTCACATGTTAAAAGCCTATGTAGCATCAAATAAATCCCAACCTTGGCACGGTAACCTGAGAGCTACCTTGCTACTCCTACTAGGAAAGCATACTCTAGAAACACCAAGCATAACTCTTCAAGATAAACAACCATTTATGTTTCAACTATGGAAGGGCAATATAATTTTCCCAAGTATAATGTTAGCAACCTTGAAAATTGTATAGGAAAAGAAAACAATTTTATTCAGAAAGAATAAGAGAGAAAGCTCTACTCCAAGCATGGTTGTCAAACTCGAGATCTTACTAGAGATCGCGTGAGTATAGAAAGAGTGTAAATCGTGGGATCGTAACACGGATCGTAAGATCCCACCAAAGACAAAACTATAATTAAAATCCCAGCAACATAACCTTAGCAATTTTTTTCATTAAATTTAACCATAATTTAACACCTCCAGAATCTAAAACAGAATCTAAAACAGTAACTAGAAACACCTCCAGAATCTAAAACTTCTAAAAAAACACTAATTTAACAAGTCATCTAAAACATCATCCATTCTTTCATACAATCTTCAGCTCCTGCTTCATCAATTTCATCATCAATATTAGGAATTTCCAAATCATCTAGTGTGGCAGCAGCTTCAACACCTGGGGCAGCAGCTTCAACACCTTCTTCTTCTCCTGCATTTTGAGTGTCAAGTTCCAATTCTTCATTATCTAAAATAAAATCCAAAATGTCAGATGAGCCTTCACCATTCTCCACAATCCATTCATCATCTGATTCAAGATCATCAATGTTATATTCAGCCATTTTTCTAGTTTTCTTCTTCTTGGCCAATTTAGAATTTGTCATCACAAAGACAACATCATTCATTGTCTTCTGTTTTAAACGGTTCCTCCTCTTTGTATGAACCATTTCAAAAGCGCTCCAGTTTCTCTCACAACTAGAGGAACTGCATGTCAAGCTTAACACACGTATTGCAAAATTCTGAAGTTCTGGATGCTCATCCCCGTATGACTCCCATCACTGCGATGGAGTTTTGTTTTTAAGTCCAGCCATAGCTATTGGACTACCAAAAAATTTTGCCCTTGTCTTGAAGTCTTCTAATTGAGCATCAATTATGCTGATTTCTCCAACATCTCCAACCATTCTTTGCAAACAATCATACAATCCACGTTTTACCTCACAGTCCGCTTTAAACTCAGGACTGTAATGCAATTGAGGGTTCAGATAGTAGCCTGCTGCATGCAATGGTCTATGTAATTGTTTATCCCATCTATCGTCAATGATTTCCCACAGAGGTTTGTAACTAAATAAAAAATCAGAATTGAAGTAGTTTAGAATACAAACTCAATTGAAGGGATAAAACAGAATATGAACCAGAATAAAAAAACAGAATTGTAGTTTACCTTCTTTGGACACCATTGAATGCACTCTGAATTTTCTCTTTGGCTTGGTCCATAGCTTCATAGATAAATCCCATCGCCGGCTTCTCATCCGAATCCACTAAACGAAGAACTTTGATCAATGGATAAGCACCTTTCAAACATGTAACTATATTTTTCCAAAAATCTTTATCCATGATCACCTCTTCAATTGCCTTCCCTTCTCTTGTTTTTGCAAATCGACTTGATGTCCATTCATTGGATGTAAACATTCTTATCAAGTTCCCTTTGTGCTCCATGAGACACCCCAAGGTAAGATACGAAGTAGCAAACCTTGTCACAGCTGGTCTTACCAAATCCCTTCCTTTTGTAAAATGCTGTAATATAGAAATTAAAGTTGTTTTTGAATAAATAAACTGTGTGATTTTCTTACCCTTTGCTATTGTTTCGTGATGAACCGGGATCTTCTTCTCAAAATCTTCCAACATGAGATCGATGCAATGTGCAGCACACGGCGTCCAATACAACTTCTTTCTCTTCTCCATTAACATTGCACCGGCAGCTTTGTAATTCGCTGCATTATCGGTCACAATTTGGACTACGTTTTCTTCACCGACTTCTTCTACAATACTATCTAGCATCTCAAAAATCTTTTGTTTCTTTAATGACTACAATACTATCTAGCATCTCAAAAATCTTTTGTTTCTTCTACAATACTATCTAGCGGTCACAATTCGGTCACAATTTCCTTGTGTATTCATCAATAAAGGAGACAAAATAACTATTACCTCCAAGAGTCTTCACTTCAAAAGGTCCACAAACATCCGAGTGAACAGCTTCAAGCTTCCTAGATGCTCTAGTTTTCAACTCAGTATTGTATGAGCTTCTAGGTTGCTTTGATTCACAACATTGTTCACACACTTCACCAATAACTTTGATGGCAGGTAGTCCATACACCATTCCCTGAGTTTCAAGACACTTCAAATCCTTGAAATTCAAGTGACCATACCTCTCATGCCATGTCCAGCTTTCACTATCAGTCACAGCACTCAAACAATCATCTTTAACAACACTCATTCCAGTCTTAAAGGTTTTGTGCTTGTTCAAAGATGCCTTCAAGATTTCACTTCCACTTGGATCAAACAACACAAGTTGCTTATTCTCCATAATGACAGAGTACTCCTTCTCAAGCAACTGTCCAATGCTAATCAAGTTACTCTTCATTGATGGAACATACAGCACTTCAGTAATAGTACAAATTCTCTCATCATTTTTGCGAATTCTAACACTCCCAATTCCTTCACTCCTTATTACCCTGTCATCACCAAATCTGATGGACTTCTTTACAGTTTCATCAAGATCCACAAACCAAGCTCTATTCCCACTCATGTGGTTAGAGCATCCAGTATCTAAGTACCACATTGTCTCCTTATCATTTTCACTCCCCTCTCCTGCCATATGAGCAACTTCATCAACCTCATTCTCTCTTATTTCTGCCATGAGAACAACTTCATCCCCATCTGATTCTTCATCAGCTAACTGTGCTTCTTCACTGACTCCCTTCAATTTGCATTCATCAGCAAAGTGGCCAAACTTCTCACAGTTATAGCATTGTATATCCTTCCTATTAATCTTCTTTTTCTGCCCCTTATTCTTCCAGGCTTCCTTCCTTCTCTGGAAGTCACTACTGCCAGTATCAGACTTCTTATTAGAACTGTCACCACTATTTCTACCTGTTTTACTTTTCTGAACTCTAGCCTGTAGCACTTGTTCTGTAGGTTTCTCAACAGGTTTCTCCTTATCTTTATTTCCACTTCTCACCCTAATCCT
This sequence comes from Astragalus membranaceus, assembly GCA_039519185.1. NCBI lineage: Eukaryota > Viridiplantae > Streptophyta > Magnoliopsida > Fabales > Fabaceae > Astragalus > Astragalus membranaceus. The sequence continues at coordinate 15,342,829 of CM076848.1, forward strand.
AGCCTCATTTGCTTCTAACGAACCTAGAAGTTCTTCAACCTTCATTGTTTCTAGGTTCTTAGACTGTTCAATTGCCGTAACAACATAATCGAACTTAGGAGTTAGGGTTCTGAGTACCTTTTCAATTTTCTGTTGATCCGTCAATATCTCTCCGTTCGTTCGCATTTGATTCGTAACTAACGTCATTCGATTGAAGTATTCTGAGATTGATTCCTTTTCTTCCATTTGAAGCAACTCAAACTCCCTCCGCAATGTCTGAAGCTTCACCTTCTTCAACGAAGCATCGCTAGAGTACGCATTTGCCAAAGCATCCCAAGCTTCCTTCGCAGTTTCATACTGAGAAATTTTTTCAAACGCTTCAGTATCAACGCACTGATGTATCAGAAATAGAGCCTTACTATCCTTCTTTTGCTGCTCACGAAAAACAGCATCGGTTCCCGTCGTCGCAACTCCACTTCTCACGATCTCTAGTACATCTTGATAGCGAAAAACTACCTTCATTTGAATTATCCAACGATCGTAGTTCTTGCCGTCAAGGATTGGTAATTTCGCCGGAAATTGTCCATTGTTACTATTACTGCTTGCCATCGCCGCCGTGGATCGCTCGCCGAGCTCTGAGGCCAATTTTGTTGGATCTCCGATCACTCTTCTCCCACTTTCACTCTCGTGAGATACAGTTATGGAGTAACAGAAAATTGGAAACAGAGTGATCAATGTGATTCACTCAGTTACTGTTATTCATGATTGAATTCAATTGAGTATTTATGGATACAAACCGGATAACCGGATCAGCCAGTTCAAAGGCAGTGACATGGCAGTGATAACAGAAAATAGAACAACACAGAAATACAATACAATAGAAAACTAGCTATGGATTACCACTAATAGTAAGTAGTGTCCGGTAGCAACTCCAGTGATAGCTTCAACAACAACAAGAAGTTATGAAAAGATGAGGAAGACACAATAGTTAGAAGGGGAACACTCATGCTAGCTAAACTAAGTACAATGAGGTGGATGAGATGGCTGGGGGAGATGAGAGGACACCACGAGGGAGGATAGATTGGCGGAGAAAAGAAATGTGAAACACAAATTAGGGAAGAGGAAGACGATGAAGTGTGTATATTAAACATTACCACGACCAAAGGTATCAGTACAACACAATGGTCAATTCGACCATTATGCATTACCAACGAGTTTAGCTAAGAGTCATTGGTAATTTTGAAATTCAACTTTCAAACGTTTCTGCGGATGTATTGTGGTGGTCGGTCCACCGATAATGCTCACTTGAGGTTATCGCCGACCTAAGTCGTCGATAATTCTCCCAAAAATGATCGATGGAATTTTTAGCAACTAAGTAGCCACCAATAATTGTTTGCAAGAAATACTACTTTTTTAGTGGAAAAACACAAATACTCCGTCTATAATGCAGAATATATATATAGTGACTTTCACTAGACTACACATACCTACTATTTATTATGCAAGAATAGAGAATGTTTATGTCATTTAAAAAATTTTAATTAATGGAGGTGAGTGAAATCTTCTCAATAAAAAAGGGGGCAAATGCTAATTTTTAAAATAAAAAGGTAATTAAAGTGAGCGTATTGGATTGAGATTTAAAAAGATTATTTTTTTTCATAAAAGTTCTTGTGGAATTTAAAAGAGAATGTAGGAATATGATGATTTATAAAGATTCTAAAAGACTGTTTTAAAGAATTCTACAATCAAAATTTGTAGTTTGGAGTTTAATGAATTTAAAACATAAGAACTATTTTAATTTACCCGATGCTAGGAATTACTATATATATATATAAATATAATTTCTATACACATATTGTGTATAAGCTTTTACAACCATCACCAATCATAATACATTGAGTGGTTGGTTATTAATTGACTAATTGGTGGTTACCAATTGAACAATTTCCTTTTGATGATGTGTCAGCCTCTTATTTGTAGATAATGTAAAAAAAACCTATACACCTATTGTGTATATAAATTAGATCATATATATATATATATATATATATATATAGTATCGGTTGAGAACTCTTGTTTATTGTGAGAAATGAGAGCTTTTTTGGTAACATAACTAGTGAGTATTTGAACCCGAAACCTCCTAAATACAAATCCGGTCATGTTCCAATAAGACACCCTTTTGAGTTCTGGCTTTTAACTATAATTGTTGGATTAAAATTAACGGTTTAAATTACATCATTAATTATTATATCTCATGCAATCTTTAATTAATTAAAAAGGAAACGATTAAGATATATTTGGTTTTACTCTCTTTAAAAAAATCTTAATACTCCTAATTGAATAGATATTTTTTATATTATTTAAAAAAAAGTCTTATAAATCATAATTGAATAACCAAATATTTTTTTACCTCACAAACTAATCTTTTAAAATCGCAATACAATAGAAGAGAGGTGGATACAATTTTCTAATTTATTTATTTATTAAATACATAAACTTATTAAAGAAGCGAGCATCTTGTAACCAAAAAAAGCATATATGTAACCAAAGGAGAAGCGAGCATCGAGAAAAAAACTGAAGCGCTTTATTTCGGCATAATTAACTAGTCTCTCTCACCGTCTTTGTTATGGCCATGGATTCGCTAAACGACGTCGCTACGTGTTCCTCAGAGACGGAGAAGTTCCTCTGTGAGTTGCTGCTGGATACAACTCAATCCATCTCTGAGCGCTTCAGAGCTCTTTTCTCTCTTCGCAATCTCAAAGGCCCCGCTCCTCGCACCGCCCTTATTCTTGGTTAGACACCCCCTTTCTCTTTTTTCTTCAATAACCTTATTATCTATGTTACTCAATGCTTTTGAATTAGGTTTAAGCAATCATTATTATTAGAATTGTCTTGATTCTTAACTAGGGTTTCCTTTGCAGCTACTAGAGATTCATCGAATTTACTTGCACATGAAGCTGCATTTGCATTAGGTCAAATGCAAGAATTGGATGCTATCCCTGCTTTGGCTTCAGTTCTTAATGATCTTTCTTTGCATCCCATTGTTCGCCATGAGGTACTAGCTTTCTATTTTTTTTTTACTTAAATAAGTTTATCGATTAAGCAAATATAATATGGAAAAATTTTGATTTTTGTGCTTGCAATTTTTTTTTGTTTTTCATACTTGTTTTTGGTCCTACATATTTTTTATTGCTTTTCCCCCCTTTGATAAATATATAATTTTTAAATTAGTCCCTGTGTAGTTTATATTTTAAGAAACAAAATAAAAAGAGACTCTAATTTCAAGAACTAGAACCAAACATGAATTTTTTTTACAGGGACTGAATCGAAACAAGTATGAAAAGCAAAATTTACTAAATTGTAGGGACGAAAAACAAAGTTGCAGAAATGAAAAAAGTTGTATATTTGTAGGGAGAAAAGCATATTTAAGCCTTTTTTTTTTAACTATGGTATTCCTTTTTTTTTAAGTCAAATAAATGAGTTTGTTATGAATGCTTAGGCGGCTGAAGCACTTGGTGCTATTGGTTCAGATAGTAATCTTCCTCTGTTGAAGAAAAGTTTGGATTCAGACCCAGCTCAGGAGGTTCGAGAAACATGTGAATTGGCTCTTCAACGTATTCAACATTTGACACATGATGCTATTGATACCAAGGATTTGTCTACACCTGATATATCTCCCTTTAAGTCTGTTGATCCTGCAGCACCGGCCACCTCTGGTTCTTCAGTTAATCAACTAAGGTTTGTGTGGTTCATACTGTTAGAAAGCGACTCTTGTTAACTAAAGAGTAATTAGTAGGTTGCTAACTCGGTGTTAATCGATATTAGGGAAGTACTTCTCGATGAGGAAAAGGGGATGTATGAGCGCTATGCAGCTCTTTTTGCACTTCGAAATGATGGTGGAAATGAAGCTGTTGCTGCTATTATTGATTCCTTGGGTTCAAAGAGTGCTTTACTAAAACACGAGGTTTGATAAGTACACTCTTAGTATTTTAAAAAATATCAGTGGATCTAGAGGACTCTCTAGTGATATGGTAGTGTCTTTTAAAAATTAAGTTTGCCATGGCAAAAGTAGTTAATTGTTCTTCAGTAGTATAATAAAAACACAATAATTCAATCCTAAGTAGTAATAATATTAGATGAGTGGCTTAATGATGTGGCTAAAATTCGCATATCCTGCTTGAGTCCCTGAATTTTTGAATGTCAATATTTTCTGTCATCTTAGGTTGCATACGTTTTGGGCCAATTGCAAGACAAAGCTGCTTCAGCTGCTCTATCCAATATACTTAGAGACGTGAATGAGCACCCAATGGTTAGACATGAGGCTGCTGAAGCTCTTGGTTCTATTGCAGGTATTAGTATTACAACTAAATGTTATTGAATGGTGTGATCTCTTTTACTCAATAATATATTTTATTAAATAAGTGTTGTGGTTTGTGGTGTCATGTCTAAAAGGAGAAATGCTCTAATATCATGTGATGTATGGAATTCATGAGTTAATATATAGAGAGCTAAAAAGTAGATAGTAGCGGTCCGAGTAATTTTTGTTTTTGCTAATAAGCAATCCAATTTGTTGTATTTCTAGGTACTCTATTCTTATGTCTATGCCTCTATGGTTTTGATTAGGAAAAACTGAAAAGTAAGCTCATTTTCTCCCAGTTTACAAGAAAAGAAGAGTAGGTTTTCGCTAAGACACATGTTAGGCTGTTACTAATCAAAGAGATTTGAATGTTCTATACACACTAAATTATCATGCAACATGCTTCTTGGAGTTGGATGAGATATTATGTGTCTCTTTGGAGGAGCCCTATTAATTTGAGTGTGTTGTGGCAACCAGCCGAAAATGTTTGTTTGCCTATGCAGTATGCCCTTCCATCTCTTTCATCTTTATCAAATTCTATAATTAGCAAATGAATAATCTATCCTCTCTCTTTCTAAAGTAGGTTTTCTGCTAATCTATGACAACAAAGTCTACAATGTATGCTTAGATAGTGTTTTGATAGATGAAAATAATGGAATGGGAAGACCTGTTCTGTTCTCTTTGGTTCCACTTTTTTACGTGAATCAATTGATGCCATTAAGCTGTTGTTTATAAATTTAAATATTTTCCTTTATATCTCTTAATGTCTTACCTGTAGTTTTCCCAAATAATATCTGTGTAGACTATTCTTCATCTCCTTACCAGTGCTTTTACATGTCTTTTTCGCACATGCCCAAACCACCTAAAACGCTACTCTTCCATCATTTCTACAATGAGAACTACCCCGGCTTTTTTAGTCGAACCAACATGCACTGCTCTTTTTACCTTAGGTTGTGTAATATCCTAAGCTGTCTGCCAAATGCTACCAACGTTTCTGTTCAATTTGGAGTTATTTTTTTGAGATACTTTATTTAATCTCTTGGTCTTTATCCACTTGTTACTGAGTGTAGTTGTGCATTCTGCCAAGTATTTGAATCTCATTTACATTTTGGAATGTTTACATTGTTCTTTTGTTATATGCCCTTAGATGACCAAAGTGTAGCCCTTCTTGAAGAGTTTACGGCAGACCCAGAGCCTCTTGTCTCAGAAAGTTGTCAAGTTGCTCTTAGCATGCTAGAATTTGAACGATCAGGGAAATCATTTGAGGTATACACCATAGTAGTTATTGAAGATTTGCATATTTTGTTGCTTCAATGTTTGTTGACACGGCTATCTTTTTCTCTTGGTTGCAGTTCCTGTTCATGCGCACTCCAATTGTACATTAAATGTTTTCTCATGGGGGCGCATTTCAATGATGTTGAGACATGAAGAATGACGGAGAGTAAGGGGACAAAGAGACGATGACAGAGAAAAATTGATGGATTTCTCACTCCCCTTGACTCAGCTGATCAAATTAGGAAAAAGTAGCCCTAAAACATATGGGTTGAACTAAGGTTTTGTTAATCTATGAAAATAGGCATTTTGTGAAGTATTGAATGCATTAGACTGGCTTTTTTTTTTGAAGTTTTTTTTTATGGCTCTGCCACTATAGGACAAGTTTTATTAACATTATTTACCGTTAGAAAATAAGAAAACTCTGGATGGTTTGTAATTTATATGACGAAAATGTCCTCTCCACTCTAAAAATTTGTGATAAACAAACCAGCACAATTTAAGGCTGGCCTTGTAACATCCCATTCCTATGTTATAAACTCAATGAAGAAAGTAAATAAAAGTGGATCAATAGTGTTTCCTTTATGACTTACCCACAACCTTTTGGGCATAAGTGAAGTGTCTTATCAATTGAGACGCGCTTTTGAATAATATGTAAGTAAATAAATGTGATAAGAATGTCGGTCTATTATTCAAAACCGTGATGATACACCGCTTCCTACTTTGTGTCGAAAATCATTTCTCTTTTCAAAATGATGCAAATAAGTTAAACTTTAAGGTGATTAGTAAAGCAATTGTTACTCATCAACAAGAAATTTATCAAACAAGAAATTTTTAAATCAGTAAAATAATTCGCAATGTACAAGGTTTTTGAAATGAAAATATCAAGAAATATAAAGATCCAAATTTAAAGCAAAATAGAGACTCCCACATGCAACAATATACCACCATGGGTACAACTACTCTAAAAATGAGTAAAGAAGTTATCACAATACAAGACACCAAATAAAAGGAACTTTTATACTCCTACTCACAAATGCCCTGGGTGACCAAACCCTTAATACATTTTCTAGAGGGCTCTTTAATAAGGACTACTGCCTAGGGAGTCGTCAATGTTGAAACTCTTTATGAGCCCCTAACCCATGTACCCTCCTTTTCCTCTCACCATAGAGAGTATAAGATAAACGATGACATGCCTCAAGAATAGGGGTAGGAGTCTAAGAAACTATGATCATGCTCTTTCGATTGGTATATCTGATATAAGGGTCCCGGACTCAGAGGTAAAGTGGAAACAAAACTCTCAGTCCATTCAACTGGTAGCACTCATCATATCCTATCATACGGTAGTTGTAGCTCCAGAATCATGTTGTAGTGCTCAAATGTTCCAAGATGGATAAACATTGTTTTAACGGATCGTTCTTGAATTGACTCTTATTTTAAGAATTAACGATGGAAAAAGGTAGTAACTTTAAGCAACAAAAAAAGAATACAAAGATGGAAGAAAGATAAACACATGGAAGAATATGCCACAGCCTTAAAGAATGATAAGTGCAATATAGACTCGCCACAAGAGTAAAGAAGCCCCTGATAAGAATCAAAGATGGATCATTCAAAAACTAAAGAGGACTAAGCTCTCACAATTCACTATGGAGTGGAAATAAAAATTCGTTCAAAAGTGGTGAAATATGGAAAATAAAGGCTATTTATAACCAATATTGTCATTAATTCCCCATGCTTTCCTAATATGTTGGACGACTAAATCTAATAAGTGATAGGATAACAACTCAGCTCTCTAAGCTACACATCTTCTTTTTACTTATTCGCCTCCCTAGCGCAAACATATTTGGCCTTTATTACAAAAAAATAACCCAAATTGGAAACAAAACTCCGGGTTTTTTTTGTACCCCCACCACATGCATCTATACCCCCACACAATTTGATAATCCGAAAATACCCCTCAGTAAAACCGCTTAACAGATTTATCTAATTAAATATAAATCCGTTTTTGGTTTTTTTCCCAAAACGGATTTATCTATTTATTAGATAAATCCATTTTGGGAAAAAACTAAAAAACGGATTTATATTGAATTATATAAATCCGGTTTTCAAAAATAACAAAACGGATTTACCTAAGAACTACATAAATCCGTTTTGGTTATTTTACAAAACGGATTTATCTATTTATTAGATAAATCCGTTTTGAAAATATTCAAAACGGATTTATCTAATGAATAGGTAAATCCGTGTTGTGTATTAAAAGGAACAGTTTTGTATTTAAATTTTTTAAAAAAGGTTATAAAAACACTACTAAAAATTCGTTAAAGAGTCAAAACTAATCTAAAACTTATAAAACACCACTAAAAATCTAATAAAAGCAAAATAAGGTTATGCAAATTTTTTTAGATTTTTTGGAGATTATAAAAATAGAAGTCTTGATCCCAATAGAAGTTTCTTCTTGGGGAGTCTTGATCCCTGATTTTTTTCCGGATTTAATGGCCGTGGTTTCATTAAAATCGGAGTAGGTTGCCCAAAAATCGATTTTTTTAGCCTAAATTATTCACTCGACGTACAACATCGTCACGTGATAACGAACTACACACTAAACGGAACCAAAAGACGACCGATATTCATATCTATTTTATATTTTAAAAAAAAATTTGTTTTGGAAAAAAAACCAAAAACGGATTTATCTTTAAATTAGATAAATTCGTGTGAAGAAATGTATCAGTGGTATTTTCGGATTATCATATTTTGTGGGGGTATAACTTGATAAGGTGGTGGTACAAAAAAAACCCCAAAACTTCAAATACGTAATTTTAAAAAGCCTAATAGAATTGAATAAAAAAATCCCAATAGAAAGAAATGAGGCCCCAACATTTGGCCCTAAAGTAACGCCCATGCTTTTCCCAACCCCCTACTCACCTCACACCCCATAACCTCCTAAATCCCAAAACTACCCTTAACTTCAAAACACTTCATCTCCCACTTTCCCTCCCTAACCCCTTCACACCCCCTCACTCTCACCACAACGGAACCCTAAGCTCTCCCCCTTCACACCCTCTCTCACTCTCACCCACCATCTCCTCTCTCACTCTCACTCACCATCTCTCTCACCAAGGCTGACTTCTCTCACCATCTCTCACGTTTCTCACTCCCTCCCATCAGGTACGTCTCACTCTCTCACTCTCATTTCTGTTCGTTTCCTTTATTTACTTTTTGTAAAACCGCATTGTTCGGTTGAGGGCTTTCGAACCATTTTGGGGACGATGACCTTTTAAAGGGTTCGGTTGAGGGCTCCCTAACCCGTTCGGTTGATGGCTCCCAAGCCCGTTCGGATGGTGCCAATCGAACCACCGTTAACTGAATGCTTGTTTTTTCTATTTTAATTTGTTTTCTTTGTTTTCTTCAGTTATGGTCAAGTTGAGAGGTGGGCATTCCCAGTCACAGCCCGAGCCTCGTGGAAGGAGGCCACCTCTTACGGTTTCAAACCAGAAAAGGAAGGAGGATGCACGTGCTGCTTTAGCCGGACCTAGCAGGCGCATGGACGCTTATCCGGCCCCAGAGCAGGACATAGGAGAGGACATTGAGCGTGATACTGCCCATCCAGCAGCTGATCTTGCTGGCCCTGCTGTTGATATTATTGCTGATGTTCATGCTGGGGATGAACATCAGGAGGTTGATCCTTCCACATCAGCTGCTCCTCCTTTCACATTCCCTTTCTCGGGTGGTCCAAAGGATAGGCCTGTCTTTCCCACTCACGGATATCATTTGCCAATGCAGGATCGTAAGGAGCTAAAGATAATTTCACATGCGCACAGCCAGATAAATCCACATCATAACATTGTCAACTATGTGACGACATCTGGGCTATACCCTCTGAGGGAGTTAGGATTTCCCAATGTCCTTGGTGGGCTACTTAAAGCATTTATCGAGCGTTGGCAGCCAGATACTTCATCATTTCATCTACCTATTGGTGAGATGACTGTCACGCTCGATGATGTATCTTCATTGCTGCACATCCCCAGCTTTGGGAGATTTTTTAATATGTCTGACTACACCAAGGCACAGGGAGAGCAGCTGCTGATCGACTTCTTGGGTGCAGACCCCGCAGATGCATATGCCCAGACAAAGGCCAAAGGGTTGTATGTGTCCTTGGCGTGGTTGGGGGACGTGGTGTACCCTAGGGCCATCTTGGATGTATCTTATTTTAATACTTTTGTTTTCTGCATCACAGATAATACCTGAGATGATTGAGTTGGTGGATGAGATGGAGCGTTCCATAGATGGGAACATTCCACGGGGGACGCAGCCATGGAGCATACTGGATCGAATGAAGAGGCTCGTAAGGCCATTCCGTAGACTTAGGAGGTTTGGATGTGTCTATCACAAGAGGGACCGCAACACACATTAGGGTTTAGGGTTTATGTTAGTGGATTGTTATTTGTACGGACTTGTTTGTTTTTAGCTTTCTTTCTAACTCATTTAAGTTAAACTCGTTTAGTACTAATTAATTTATATTTCCGTGGTATTTAATTTAAACAACGAGTTTATTATTAAAAAGCATACCGTACATCTAACACGAAAGACAACGAAACAATAACGAAACATAGTGTAACATAACGCAAGAAGAACGAAACATAACAAACACCCGATTACAATTAATTTAAAGTCCTTGTTGCAAAAGATAAACGATTTCGTGGAGTGCGTATTGTTTCGACATACAGCTCCAACGGACGGGTTCTTGGAACATTGGTATGTGCTTCCATCATGGTGCGTACGTCGTCGTCGTCGTTCCGAATCTCCATAGATGAATAACGGATAGCCCCATCGTCTCCATAACTGGGCTTGTGGAAACGTAAACGACTTACTTATTTACGCCACTCTCCCTCTCGAACCTTCTTCTCTGCCTTTTCCTTCAACTCCGTGAATGTTATATCCTTTTTCAACCTACAGAAGACAGGATGGCGACATTGAAACCAAACACCATCTTCCTTGGAGGTGATAGTTCCACGGTGATGAAGGACAGTCAAGAATTTGTTATTTGAGTACTGGGTTGAGCACAACTTCCAATCTATTTCAGCGGGTGGGGGTATTTGTGAAGAAGCAAACTAGGGTGTTGGTGGAGATGGGTGTGAAACACATAGTGAAAACTAAGACCCTATTTATAATAGGTGTGGTCAACTGTGAGCCGTTGATTTCAATTTTAGATCACAAATCTGAGCCGTTTAAATTCTATCTGTTGTTGCACATTTTACAAAGGAAATGCCATCCACTCCTTTTTTTTTGACACATTTGACTGATTGTAAGCCGTTGATCAAAAGTGTAGATGGAATCTGAGCCGTTTAAAAATTCAAAAAAAATTAAACACGTTCGGTTGTCATGGTCTGGACAGACCCAGATGCCTATAGCCGTACCTGAGTGCGTGTTCAAACCATGGGGTGTGCTTTTTAACTGGTTCGGTTGTCTAGGTCCAGCTATTTTTGGATGCCTATAGTCGTACCAAGCAAACTTGAAACCATGGGGTGTGTGTCACAAGACATTAGCCCCGGCAAGGAACCAATGGACTGGTCCGGTTGCCTGTCTCTGAACCCATAAAAATCGGGAAAAAAAAAGACGGATGCGCTTGGAACTTTTCTTTTTCATTAAGGGTATTCTGGTACTTTCGCTATGTTTGGGGGTGTGGGGTGAGTAGGAGGGGGGTTGGGAAAAGCAAGGCCCTAAAGTAGTATTTGGCCATGACTTTTTACGAGAGCCGTCAAAATGAGCCCAACCTGCCCGACAAAATAGGCGGGTTGGGCTGAGAATTGAGAAATATAAGTTTTCAAAAGAAAATTGGCCCAGCCCAGCCCGAAAATGTTTCAGCCCATGTGGGCTAGCCCGCCATGGGCCGCGCCAGCCCGCCGGTCTGACACTTTTTTAAAAAAAAAAGAGTGTAACTACATTTTTTTAACTAGAGTTCAAACTTTTTAAAATGGCCCAATGGTAATTCTAGTGTACACACCCCATTTTAGTGTAAAATCAGGCAGTTTCACTCCAAGCCAAATTTCGACTCAAGTTACTCTCCCCTAATACTTATATACATATGTTTATCAAATTTAATCATTTTATAACGAAAGTAGTTGGAGATGTGACAGAATGCTCTATAGTTTGACCCTTATATGATTTATATGTTGGATTATTTTACATTAAAAGCTTTAAAATGAAAAGTATAGAACCTCTGTGCATGTAAGTTATGTATATAAGTTATGTATATGATACTAGTATTGGTGTATATATCATATTGTAATCAGTCCCAGCATTTTCACCATGCCTGTTGATGTTGTATTTATGATTTGGTTGAAACTTGTTTGTGAAAATTGAAAATATTTGGGTTTGAGAATTGTTGAACGAAACTTGTTCGTCAATTACATTTTTTTAAACTAGTTTAGTGCTTACTTTTAAAAAAAGACTTAGTAGCCCATGGGCCAGCCCATTTGGCCCACAGCCCGCATAGGCCCGAAACTTATGAGCCCGAATTAAATTTGGCCCAGCCCGCCCGAGCCCGAAATTGTCGTTGGCCCAAAAGGGCCGAGCCCGCCCGAATTGATAGCTCTACTTTTTACCCACCCCCTCCTACTCACCACACACCCCTAAGCCTCGAATATTCCAAAATTACCCCTCCACAAAACTCCTTTCTCTAAACCCACTCCCTCTTTCACCTTCCCACTCCATCTCACCACCACCACCACCACCTCCCACTCACCATCACCACCCCCACTCACTACCACCACCACCACCATTTCTTTCTCCCTCTCACCACCACCACCACCTTAGCATGAAAATAGTTTAATTCTCTGTCCAAGGTCTCTTTAACCTTTTTAGTCTTTGACCTCTTCAACGGGCCTCCAAGTCCTTATATTGCACCGTTGGGCATTGGATTCAATAGGTATCTATCCGAGCTTTCCACTATGTGTACATCTTCGAGCCTTATGCTCATTGAGATTTCAATTTGAGCCTCTCTCCCCCTTTTATAAACATTGCATGTGTCACATCTTACCTTTTACTTTTTTTTATACCTTTTATATATTTTAAGCAACTTTTTTTAATATTTTAAGCAGTGTATTTTTTGTACTTTATGCTATTAAACACTGTGTTTTGAGATGCTTTAGATTTCGAAAAAAAATTTAGATGTTTTAATACATGGAGTTCGTTCCTCAATAATCAATTTGATGGAAAAAAAGTTAATTTCGTGACAAAATACATAAAGTGCGATGCTAAGCAGTGTGTTTTGAGATACTTTTGGAGTCTGATTTTTTTTTTAGATATTCATATACGCGAACTTCGTTCCTCAATAATTGGTTTGGTGAAAAAAAATCAATTTCGTGACAAAGTATGTAAAGTGCGATGCTAAACGGTGTGTTGTGAATTACCTCAATAACCGGTTTGGTAGAATATTTTTTTTTAATTTAGTGACAAAATAGCTAAACGCGATGCTAAGCGGTGTATTTTGAGATACTTAGAGTCCAAAAAAAATTAGATGTTCAAATACGTGAATTTTGTTCCTCAATAACACGGTTTGGTGGGAAAAAATTAATTTCGTGACAAAATACGTAAAACGCGATGCTAGACAATGTGTTTTGAATTATTATAATGTTCGGAAAAAATTTAACGGTTCATAAATTAATTTATGTAAAATGCAACTCACCGCTTAAAAAAATTAATTAATTTATTTTTATAATTTTTTTTCTTTATATTTTCTTCTCATATTTATTTTTTGCGAGTACTCGCACTCACCCTCTTTTGTTTCTTTAATGACTACTCCTGTTGACCCCCCTTCTTTTATAACATTTATTTTGGTTATTTCATACCAACAAGTATTAAAAGCATATTTAAATTGAGGTTTATATTTTTATTTTAGTCTCGCATTTAGTATTTGATTGTAAATAGTATAGTATTTAATGAATATATAGAAGATGACAAACCTTATTAAATTTAGGCTTGCCAGCACATATGAACAATAGAAATTTTGTGGCTTCTCTTTCATAATTTGTTTAAAATTCTAACTCACACCACTTTAAAAAATCAATTTTTATTTTACGGGATATACGTCTTCTCTTTATATTTTTTAGAACCATACTTTCTATAATCTTTAAAAAGTTAATTTTGGTCATTTCGCACTAACGGGAATTAAAAACTTACTTAAATTGGTGTTTCTATTTTTTTGTCCCGCTTTTTAGTATTTGATTGTAAATAGTATTTAATGAATATATAGAAGATGACAAACATTGGTTTCTTTTGTTCTGTTTATTGAAGTTCAATGGTTCAACCTAAATTCAGTCTTACTAGCACATATGAACAACAGAAATTTTGTATTTTCTCTTTCAAGATTTGTTTAAAAATCTAATTAACATTAACAAGTATAAACACACATTTACTAATTTTAGTCATTGTTGTTAATTTCAACGATCAAGTTGAAGTTCCCAATTATGAAGAGTCGAGAGTGATACACGTTGTAGGAGTATGGTTTTGATCAGACTGTGTGTTAAGTTTGTATATTACATTTGATGAATATAGATTATGTTATTAAAACTAACTTTTTTTTTCATATTATCTATGGATGTTGAATTTAAATATTTTTGTTAATGTTCCTTTTTAATTTCATGATCTTCTTATTTAATTTACAGCTATAATTTAATCTTTATTTCCAGTTATTAAACTATTTATTTTACACAAATCAGATTTAGCTAATCCCGTGCATCCCGAAAATGATCTTCTTGGAGCTATCCCTAAGAACTGAATTGTAATTAATAGATGATTGAATTATGCCTCATTATGATTATGTATTTTTTTTGTTCAAAGGAGGCCCAATGGCCAAACATACACCCACACTAGGGGATGGGGAGTGGGTGGATAGCGGATCGAACCTACCCACCACACATTAATGTACCGCAGCTAATACCATCTAAGTTGCCTCGAAGAGACATGTATTTAGTTACTATGGATATCATGACTATGACTTTTTAATGTGCTTTCTAAACACGTATAACTCTTAATCTTTGTAATGTATTTTTTAAATGTTATGTTTGATTCCTAATTACACTTTACTTCTAATTAACAAATATTATTTTAGTGTAACTACATCCATCAACACTAGCTCACCCCGTGCATCGCACGGGTAATGAGGCTAGTATTCTATGCACATCACGCATTCATGCCAAACCAATAAAAATGTTCATGCAAAAATATCCAAATTCCTTTAAGTGTGTTAAAGCTCCTCTCTTCCTCCTACTCCTACTTAAAATTTACATTTTTATTTACAACTTTGTTCAAAGGGGAATCTTTGGTGCTAAAGTCTTTTACGAGCCTCCTATAGAAACTAGCTAGTCAACAAAAGCTTCTCACCTCACTCATTAATATAAGGGTAGGCCACTTCCTAATGGCTTTATCCTTTCTTTATCCACTTTCACGCCCTTGGCACTAAAAAGACGCATTTCACTAAATTAGCGTACAATTTTTCTTTCCCTAGCACATTCATTACAACCCAAAGGTGTTCTAGGTGCCCTTCCAAGTTCCAAGGTTATGTTATAGATTAGAATGTCATCAAAATACACTGCTACAAACTTTCCTAGATACTATTGTAGCACATGGTTCATCAACTAAATAAAGAGTCTAGGTGCATCTGTAAGACTAGAAGGTATCACAAACCACTCATATAATCCATGCTTAGTTTTTTTTTTGACAATGTCATGCTTAGTTAAATGTTGCCTGTAGCGACCGAAAAATCCGGAGGAGGGATTCTTCGAAGTTCTTGAAATGAAGCCGCCACCAAAGTTGAGTTTAAGGGCAAACATTGGAAAATCCCTATTGAGTGGATAAGGAGGTTTTGCGGACCAGGTTTAGGCTCGGGAGTCGTTTATGTGTAGGGAAGGTATTAGCACCCTACGACATCCTTCCTAAGGAAGGTTACCTTTTAACTAAATGTGTAAACATTTATTAATTATAATATTTTTACCCTTATAATAGTACTAATAAAAAAACTCGATAAACGGTTAGTTGTTTTTTGTACTTTTTGAGAAATAGGAGAGAAATGAATTAAAAGAAAAAAAAGGTTTTTTATTAATGCAATTGACAGAGGTCGGCCACCCTCTGCTCCTACGTATCTCCTGGTAGAGAATCAAATCACACGTAGTTCTTGGTAGAAAAAGTTTGTGTGTTTGGTGTTTTTTTAATTATTTTTGAAATTGGGAGAGATATTCGTAATGACCGAACAAGTAAAACCCAGAGTGGTCATTACTCATAGCTCGTTTGAAAACTAGGCCTGTTATTAATGGTCAAACAAGCTAAGCTCAGAGTAACCATTAGTAACAAACCATTTTTATGTTTAGGAAAACATTTATTCATTATTTGGGAAAAATAGGTTTGTGAAAGAAAATGATTATTTATGGAAAAGATTTTTTTTTAAAGAGAAACAGGGGGTGCAATAGTAAAAAGAAGGGGTGCATTTAGCAACAGCCCAGCTCAGTATCAGGCTGGCTAACCCACGAAACATGGGCTTTCCTAGGGGGCACGGTGATTAGAAGGAGGGGGTGTAGGTTGTAAACGTAAAAAAAAAGGCCTACTATAAAAGCTAAACTTAAAAATGAAACCCTAATTTCAATACCCTAATCTCCTCTTCCCCTCTCACGGCGCCGTGCCCTTCTTCTCCTCTTTTCACCAAACCGTACCGTCCTCTCCTCTCCTCACCAAATCGCACCATCCCCTCCACTCACAACAACCCTAATCTGCTTTCTCTCTCTCTCTCTCTCTCTCTCTCTCTCTCTCTCTCTGTTCTCCTCACCAAACCGATTTCGTTTTCTTCTCTCGCTCACCGCCGTTCTCTCATCCTCTCCTCTCCAAAACAGATTCTGCTTCCTTCTTGACGCGTTGGTTCAGCGATGGAGAAGGGTGGTGCTACGGTTCCGTTGGTGTTAGGCGGGCCGTGAGGGAAGACGACAGTGGGGCTACGGTGAGGCGACAGTGATGGTGTTGCTTAGGTAATGGCCGCTTGGTGTCGGACGGTGGTGACCTATGGCTACGGTGGTGGTGACGGTGAGAGGGTGGTTCGCGAAGAGGGGAAAAGTGAGGACGTTTGGTGAGCGGTGGAGATCGCCGGAGGGGAAAGTTTGGGGTAGTTTTCGTTTTCGATGGCGGTGATGTGGTTTACGGTGATGGTGTGGGAGGAGGAAAGGAGGACGGCGGCGAGGACGGAGAGAGTGACGGAGAGGGTGACGACGGCGGTGGCTTTCGTATGGTTGCTGGTGACGACGGTGTCAACGAAGGGGGGGAGACAGTGAGGTCGTGGGATGGTGGCTGTGGCGGTTTTCGTGGTGGTTATGGTGGCTGTTTGGTGGTGGTTTGCGAAGGTGGTTGGGTTGTTGCGGTGGTGGTGCTAGAGTGAGAGGGAGAGTTTGATGGGTGGAGAGTTTGGTGGGTTTTGGTGGTTGTTTGGTGTTTGTTGGGCGGTGACGTAGGTCACGATGGTGGTGAGAGTAAGCGACAGGAGCAGTGGTGCACGGTGGTTCACGGTGGTGCGATGGTGGTGACCACCACATGGTGGCCGGAGCTTCAAGCTCCTTTTTTTGACTTCTCGAAATTGTTTTGATTTCTGGTTTAGATTTCTGGTTCTCACTGTTTTTGTGTTGTTGTGTGTGATCTTCCCCTTTTTTTGTTACAGGTAAATGGTATTTGTAGACCCCTTTTATGGTGTAGGGTGAGGATGCTAAATAGAGGATTATGGCCATAGGAGACAAAGGCAGTAGCAATTTGCAAGGGGTACAGGGTAGTGCCAGCAAAAGCAATTCTGTTCCAGCAAAAATTGGAAAGAAACAAAGGAGGATCAGGAAAGGTCTTTTGGCCTAATTCTACAATTATAAATGTATCCGTTGCAGCAAGCAGAGGTGCTCTAGTGGAGCAGAGGAGCAGCAGCAACAGGGTGGTGCAAAGCTGTCCTGTTGGAGCAAATTGGGAAAATGACAAAGAAGCAAGAAGAAATTAGCATTGGCCTAATTCTTCAAATGTCAGCAGCAGTGTTGCAGCTAGCAGGGGCGCTCCTGCCCCTTTTTTATTTTATTTTGATTTTAATTTTTGCACTTTCTTATATTTACTATATTTTCGTTTTATTTTAATTTCATGCTAAGTATTGAGAAAAGAGAAAAATCTGTCAAAGTCCCAAAGCCAAAGGAAACAATAAGGGTCAAAGGGAAGCAAGGAAGGTCAACAATTAAGCCAAGAGTCAGACCTTGTCGATGCGCCCCAAGAGCATACTCATACGTCCAATCGCGGATCCAACAGTTTTATACACGTTGGCCCCATTTTGGTCATATCTCACAATCCAGAAATCCGATTGAGGTGTTCTTTGATGCGTTGGCAAGCTAATGAAAAATTCTATCCTTATAGTACAGTAGCATGCACGAACCATGCACAAAATAGCACGACCTGTGCGCAAAATAGCACGACCCGTGCGCTTGCTTTGGATGCCAAAACAGTTACATTTTGCTCTTTTATGGCTTGTAATTGGCTTTAACTCTGATTGTAATTGGCTTTCATTGCTTGTAATGTTCTTTAACTCATTTGTTCCCTAGCTTAGCTTATAAATAGCACAGATTTCTTAGTGCTAAGATCATCCTTTGTCATTGCAAAATTGCTCTCAAAGTGAATCAAAGTTCTTATTTTCTTAAAGTTCTTGCATTTTATTTTCTGCTCTTTACTTTCTTGCACTTCTACATTTCTGCATTTATTTTTCCGCACCTTTATTCTTCAGTCATTTACATTCCAGCAATTTATTTTCATGTCATTTAATCTTATTGCAATTTATATTATGAATATGTGTGAGTAGATACAAAGTCTTGAGTTATTGGGAGTAATCCGATGATAGGTTCCTAGTAATTCCCAAGACTATTCTCCACTCCAATTTGTTTTATATTTCAATCTAATTTTATTGTCCTTCAAAACTTATTTTAAACATCAAACGAAGAACTGAAAGGTGAAGTATTGATGTTGGAACTATGAAATTAGACAAGGGAATCAAAACATGAGAATAGTTTTGAAACTCTTGAGACATTATAAAGGTGTTATGCTTAATGGGTTTTGGTGACAATCAACCATGAGAATAGGCTTGATTGTTGGTTCAAAACACGCTCTTGTACTCTGAAAGGAGACATTAGTTATATTAGCTGCCTTGTCTTTGAAATACATTATTCTTATAATTTGGTGAATGGTCTAAAGAATTATTTTGGTTCCTCATTGTTGTGATGAAACTATAACCCGAGATTGTTTTTATTTCTGAATTTTAAATCAATCAAATCAACTCTTTCTACTTCAATCATTCCTTTTAGCTAATCAAAACCGAAAATAATATTGGTAATCACATAAGTCTCTGTGGGATCGATATTTTTACTACACGATAGAACCGTGCACTTGCGGCCTATAAAGTTTTTGGCGCCGTTGCCGGGGACTGTTGTGATATTGATTGATTTTTCGGTATCGGTTAGACTAAATGTTTTTTTTCTTGTTACTATGAATAAACATGTATTTACATTCTCCAGGGAGGAATGGGAATACTTTGAGGAATCTTTGCAACCACCACCACGTTGCTTAAAATGGATATACTAAATTGTATTTGTTTTTTCCAAGGAGGAATGGGAATCTTACGCGTCATCGTTGCCACACCACCACCTTTCTTACAAGGGTTATTCAAAAAAATACATGAAACAAAAATTGAAAAAAATATTGTTGTTGAGGTAGATCAAAATAATGGTAAAGTGGTAGTGGAAGATGATTCACAAGAGATATACCATGAAAGGGAGAGTACAAAGGAAATTGGAATTTCTCCCTTGAATAAATATATTAATTTAAATGCATGTGTGGATGTTACAATGTTGTGCCCTTTATCTTATTTTTCACCTTCCTTTGTGAAAATAACATTTGATCTAGGAGGAATTGAAAATAAGATCTTATTGCTTACACAACTTCCATTTTACAAGCCATGGGATCCAGGAATATGTTTTCATTCTTCATGTGTCACTTGGTCTTTATGCTTCAAGCAATGGGACCCAGGAATAAGTCTATAAAGGGCAAAGGTCAAGCTAATGACCATAAACGAGCGCTGTGTGGGAGGCAACCCATTGGTTTACCTGTGTTTTGTTTTCCTGGAATAAGAAGAAAAGCTACAAAATGCCAATCAAGCTAATGACCATAAATGAGCGCTGCGCGGTGTCTTCTCTTCCCATCGATGCTCATTCTGGTGGTGACTCTCTCCCACATATTAATCGTTAATGATGACTTCTCTTCCCATCGACGGTCATTCCGATGGTGTCTTATGTTGGTTATGACTCACAAATAACGATGCCAGATTTAGTTTCAAGTTTTATGGGGAAAATGTTTTTTTATTGTAACAAGCTTAAAAGCTTAGTAAGCTTTAGCTTGAGGGGGGTGTTAGAATATCATATATGATTTTCCATATCAATTAGTATTAATTAGTATCAATTAAGTTTAATTAGTCATAATCGTGATTGATTCCTATTTTCATTATAAATAGATATGAGTGTGCTCTATTATAAAGACACAGAGACAATCACAAATCACAAATTCAACATTATACATGGTGAATTTTGCTTAAAAAAACAAAACTCCCTGAAACCTTTTTTTAAGTGTTGCTTTGTACTACTAATTAGTAATTTGCATTTCTGTTTTTTGATCTATTTAAGAAAGTCAAATCTAAACTCATCGTTTCATTTAACAATATTAATTGTTAGGATTATATGAAAATTCAACATCATTAAACACTACAAAAAACTTGCTAATTAGCGACGGATTATTCCCTCGCTACATGCCCCAAATCCGTCGCTAATTCCCATTAGCGAGGGACATGTTCCGTCGCTAAATCGCTCCTCACTAATGGGATTAGCGAGGGAATCTGAATCCCTCGCTAATTAGCGACGAAAATATCCCTCGCTAATAAAGACAGTCACGTGGTTAAATTCTGACAGCCACGCGTCCAATTTCCCTCGCTAATTCTCTTGCTAATGCCCAACTGATTGAATTTTTTTTTGATAAACCTGCTTTTATACCTGTTTATTTTATTAATAAATAATAAAATCTAAAATACTTAAAACAGTTTAAAATAAAAAATCCGAGAATAAAATTCTTCAATAACATAAAATTCGAATCAACAACACTTAATCTGAAATGTTATAACAAAATATTGAAATGTCAAACTGATACAACAAATCCTAAAAGCTGCCGCCATCAGACTCCTCAGGCTCCCCAGACTCCTCAGCTTGCTCCTCATCTTGTTGCTCATCTTGATGCATATTCTTAAAATACCTAAACATCAGCTCCTGCTTACGGGTCACCTTCACAAAGTCTTCCTGCATCTTTTTCATAGCGTCAGTAGAGGTCGTGACCTCCTGTCGAGTATCGTGCAGCTCCTGTCAAGTAGACTGCAGCTCCTGCCCCAGCTGCCTAATATGCTCTGTCTCCGCAGGAGTAGAAGCTGGTCGACTGCGTCTTCTGCTGAGTCCCGGCCACAGACTGGCCCATACATGGAGCCAAGGGCCCCGTACCATAGAGGCGACCCTTAGACCAACCTACCGTCTTCTCCCAATTTTTGTTTACCAGATCTATCATCTCAGGAGTAAGTTGGCCAAGTGATTCAGGGTCCCAACTCCCCTGAGTCAGCTGAGTCATGATCTCATTTATTTACTCCTGTTTTGAATAACCACAAATTAGCGCTCCATTTTGACAAAGAAACATTATATAATACAAATCAAGTTGTATATTTACCTGAGTCATCCTGAAGCGCTCATCAACATACTCGCCAGTGCCTTTCCTCACATGGGTGGCTCTATGCAGCTCAGGAGCAGTGATAGGGCGTCCTGCCTTCTTACCCTGTAAAATGAAACACATTTTCAAAAATTGCTAACTAATTAACTAATGTAAAAAACACACAAATTTTAAAAATAATTTACAAATCTAGAAGCATGCTGAGCGTGGTTGATGGACCCTCCGCAGTGAAGCGAGCCACCCTTTTCTGAGTTTCTATTATTCTTGGCTTTTGCAGCATTATTCTTGAAAGTCTCTGTAGCCCAATGGCCCTTGAAGGCATTCCAAATTTCATCACTCGTGTAGTCAGACTTCTTATCTTTACACCGCAACTTATAAAGCAAATCTGATATTTTTGCGCCCATCCTTTTAAAAAAAGTCTCTGCACATTGTCATCATCTTCTATGTCCCACGTCACTTTGGTTTGTATTAAGTAAAATGAAAATATGTATTAGTAATTATATTAAACGTTATTAAACATAAAATTTAAATAATTGACACTTACCCTAAAGAAGTTCAGTAGATCCTTCCTGTCATAATCGTCGACTTTACTCCACTTTTTATGGAACTTTTGAAAATATCATTTGCCGAAGACATGAGTGATGCTTGATGAAGCTGTATTTGCAGGAAGAAGCCTGCATAATGAAAGATATATCAAACAATCAAATATATATAAGTCGTTGCATAATTAACTTTAAAAAAACAAACAATATAATACTTACGCGTTACCACGATTATAAATGACTTTGAGTCTGACACCATTAACAACAACCACATCCACTCTCTCCTCATCGGTCGATGCATCAAAATCAACATTACCACCACCAATATCAAGCTCAATATCATCCCGGGGCTCTGGTGTAGGCATAGATAACCCAGCTGGTCTAGATGATTAGCCTATATGCCCAGCTGATGTGCCCATATATCCAGCTGGTGTGCCCATATACCCAGCTGATATGCTCATATGCCCTGCTGCATACGCATTTGGTGGGCCCATATAATGCCCATGTGATGGAAAATGATACCATCCGGGGCCAGATGGAGGCGGAGGTTGTGGGGCAATCGGAGCGGGAGCTGGTGGGCCCACAAACGTATGACCCCTCATATTCCCAATATTAAGTACCACCTCACGATTACGCCTCCTCTTAGGAGGTTCATCGGTCATAGTCTTCTTCCCTTTATGAGGACGTCTCGGTGGGTCAGAACCTCCTCCTGGATCTATATCTATGAAAAAATAGAAACGAAATGTGATACTAACAATATTAATTATATATATTTATAAATAAATTAAAGAAAGTAAATTAACAAAAACAATATTGATATATTAATGATTCTAATAAATTTAAAGACAACATAAGGAGTCAACATAAGTAGACAACATATATAAGAAAACACAAGAACAATAATGACTCTAATAAATTTAAATACAACATAAGATTAATCAAATTATTCATCTTCATTCTGTTCATTCTCTTCTTCATCTTGTTCATCTTCATTTTGTTCTTCATCTTCATCAACTTCTTCAACTAGGAGTCGATCATCACATAAGGAGTCAATCGGTTCAACTTCAATTACCTCATCTACTCCCGAAATTTCATCCACCTGATAATGAACCTCATCATCCGCATCAGTGGCTTCAATGCGACCCCGTGGTTTTGTCTTAATTGCAACACACCACCTGATAACATATACCCCACTATTAATTGTTTTTTCCCCTCACTCCATGATTGGGTGTCAAATTTGTAACCGTTAAATAGGTAAGTGTGCCACTCGGTCACCTCAAGAAAAGGACCATCGGCTAAGTTTCTCAAGTGTCGGATTTGGGGAGTTGGTCCCGCTTCATAAACTTAAGTAAACAACATATGGAAAAACTAAGTCATGTCTCATATCTACTTTAAATGTGTGACATTAAAACATTAGTTTTATTTACTTACTCTAGCCTTAAACCAGGATGGAAAACTTTCATGTATACGAATAGAAGATTCTTCAGCGCCTATACCCTCAATTCGTTAAAATGCACTGAAAAAGAATTATTATTATTACGACTCTTTAGATTAAAAGTTGATCAAAATTTGATTTAACTTCATACTGTATAGATTAACAACTGAATTGGAGCATACTTACTCAAGATATGGTTTAACTTCAGTGCAATTGATCAAGACATGAACATGTGCTGATTTAAGCTCTTTATCTGATAAGTAGTTGGTTGACTTCTTTCCCGAGGGGCGACCAGGTTTGATAAACACAGATAGAGTGAGCGAGTGTCTTTCTTCATCAATCTCCATTTCGTTTCTATTATTTGTTGACAACATAAAGTTGTTGAAATAATGTGAACAAAAATAAATTGTTTCACGGTGTAGGTAAGCTTTGCAGATCGATCCTTCAACTCTAGCTTTATTCTTCACCGATCGTTTATAATCACCCATTAATCTACATATGAACAAAAAACACTTCATTAAACTATTCTCTCCACCAAATGTTGAAATAGATAATTACCTCTCAAATGGATACATCCACCTATAATAAACTGGTCCACCAAGTCTTGCTTCATACGCAAGGTGAACCGATAAATGCTCCATGGAATTAAAGAAACCGGGAGGACATATTCTCTCCAACTTTCAAATGATGAAAGGAATATTCTGCTCCATCTTAATAAGATCATCCCTTCTCAATGTTGAAGAGCACATATTTTTAAAAAATTGACTCACTTCAATAAGTGGTTCCAAAACACACTTCGGTAATGAATTAAAAGCAATTGGAAGCAAACACTTCATGAATACATGACAATCATGATTTTTCATCGCATACATCTTCCCGGTGTTCACATCGGCACATCTTGCAAGGTTAGAAGAATAACCATCCGGCATCCTCAATCCTTTCAACCATCGACAAACATCTTTTGCTTCATCTGGTGTTAGATAATATTTGGCTTTGGGTTTTAACATCTTCCCATTAGGCATTTCCACCAAATTCAAATCGGATCGATGTTTGCTACAGTAAAGAGCAGAATCCAATTTAGCCTTATTATTGTCTTTGGTTTTATCTTTCACATTCATCACAGTGACAAATATGTTGTCAAAGAAATTCTTCTCGATGTGCATAACATCGAGATTGTGCCTCAACAGATTATCTTTCCAATATGGGAGATTCCAAAATATGCTTTTTTTGTCCAATTGTGCACCAGTCCATAACCATCCAACCGGGTGAGTTCCCCTACCTCCATGGCTTGTGGCAAATCCATAACTCTGCTCCAGATTTCACCTGATGTCAACAAAGGTGGTGGTCCATCTGTTTCAACTACCCCTTTCTTGAAGGCCTTCTTGTTCTTTCTAAATTTATGATCTCGCGATAAGAATCTACGATGCGAGTCAAACCAAGAACTCTTGCCCCCGTACTTTAGGGTAAACGCCTTTGTGTGTTCCATGCAGTGGGGACATGCCAATTTACCGTGAGTCCCCAACCAGACAACATACCATAAGCAGGAAAGTCGTCAATTGTCCACATCAATGCGGCTCTCATCATAAAATTCTTCTTTCGTGCTGCATCATATGTCAAAACACCACCCCACAATCTCTTAAGATCATCAATAAGTGGTTCCAAAAAGATATCAATGTTAGCTTTTGGATTGGATGGACCGGGTATCAGACAAGTCAAAAACATATACGGTTTAGTCATACACATCTCAGGAGGGAGATTGTGAGGGGTAACAATGACCGGCCAACAAGAGTAGGGTGACACCGATGCTTGGATATATGGAGTAAATCCATCAGAGCACAAGCCAAGCCAAACATTCCGTGGGTCTGAGGCAAATCTGAATGCACTTGATCAAAGTGCTTCCACACTCGTCAGATGGGTGGCGTAAAATGTCGTCTGAGGTACGCCTATTGTCATAATGCCAAGTCATTTTCTGCGCAATTTCGGTCGATGCAAACATTCTTTGCAACCTTGGAACTATAGGCAAATAGAACATCTACTTTACAGGGATAGGTTTATAATTACGTTTTTCCCCTTTACGATCATGATACCTTGGGTTTCCACAGAATTTGCATTCAAGTAGCTCACCATCATTTTTACTAAATTCGTTGTTGTAAAACAACATGTGCCTTTTCTCACAACAATCAATTTTCTTAAATTTCAATCCCAGCTTCGAAACAAACATCTTTGCTTCATAATAACTTTTTGGAAAATTATCCTTATTAGGTGTCGCTTCCAACATCATCTCAGTCACATAGTCTAAACCCACCTCAGAAATACTACTCATGGACTTGAGAGCTAAAAGTTTCACCCTGAGACCATCACAAATCATGTTTTCCATCGACTCAAAAATTTCATTACGTGGAACACCAACACCAGAACTGCTTGAAGCCCCCTACCTCAAAATTTTGACGTCGTTGTTCTCCATGGTCCACTCAAATCCAATAATTAGGTCTAAACCCCCAATGATACAAGTGCTCCCTGATTTCATCATCAGTCCTAATAGGTACACTGTTGCATTTTAAGCATGGACATCTAACCCCCTTTTCCCGTTTAGCCAATTCATGTCGCCACGCTACCACAAGAAACTGTTCAACACCAATTACAAAAGATTCCTTCAAACCCGCTCTTCTCAAATATAACCGATCATACACCCAATCACGATTAAATTCATACAAATTCATCTACACGCATTTAAGAAAATATATATGTTAGATTCCCTTAAAATTCCCAATAATCTTTCAAGTTATCGGCATCGATATGATCTCAGTGGAGATGATTTTGAGTTGAATATGGGAGTTAAGGACAGATCAGACAAAACCCCTTTCCATATAAATAGTGAAGGAAGTTATTTCTAACTCTCAACCTTAAAATTGTTAGTATCGTCTCGCAATTATCTCAATGGAGATGATTTCGAGCAAAATATGGGGGTGAGGGACATCACCTCACCCTTTTCCATCAACAACACACAGTCATCTAACCTAGGGTTCATCAAAACAACAATTAAACACTTTTCAATTAACAACTCTAAAATAATACACTATTCAATAACACATTTCAATTAGCATCTCTAATTAAGTCTTGTTCTAACAACATACACTTTTCAATTTCAACAATTAAATACAATTTAACACAATTAACTCACATTTCACAACAACACTAATCCTAACACTCAATTATAACTCACATTTCACAACACTCAATTCTAAAACAACAACGACAACAACAACAACAAATTTATTTTAAAAACTAACTGTTAGAATGAGGTCCGGTGACAGTGACACTCTGGTGCGGTGGTTCAATGACGGTGCGCACTCCGGTGCGGTTCTTAGACTTCAAACACCAACAATGTCAATCCTAAATTATTTCAATTCAAGAAAAAAACATAAATCAAAACAAATTATTTAAAAAATCAAAATCAAAACAATATCATAAAAATAAAAAATCAAAACCTACAAAAAAGAGAGCTCCGGTCGTGGTGGTGTTGATGGCAGTCGTAGGAGAGTGAGGACAGAAATTCGTGGTGGTGGTGGTGTTGGTGGTGCACTTCATAGCTTAAGAGAGAGTAGAGGAAGAGGAGAAGAAGAGCTCTGGTCGTGGTTGTGTGGTGGTGGGTTAGGGTTCGTAGGTGTGAGAGAGAGAGAGAGAGAGAGAGAGAGAGAGAGAGAGAGGAGAGGAAGAGGAGAGGAGGTCGTAGGTGATGGTGGTTCTGTGGTTTTGATGGTGGTGGTTGTGATGGTGGTGGTGGTGGTGGTTGTGTGACCGTAGGTGAGAGAGAGAGAGAGAGAGAGAGAGAGAGAGAGTAGAGGAAGAATGAGGGAATGTGTTCTGAGAATCTGATTTGGAAAAAAATTAACGTTAGTGACGGATTTAGCGACGGAATGGTCTGTCGCTGAATGCAGCACACATTCCCAAAATTTGAACGGTCAAAATTCCTTTGCGAGGTGTAGCGACCGAAAAATCTGAAGGAGGGATTCTTCGTCATTTTGCAATGAAGCCGCCATCAATATTTTTTAAATTGGAAAAACATTGAAAAAACCTTTTTTCTTTGGGTTCGGGGGGGGGGGGGGGCGATTATGCGTGGGGAAGGTATTAGCACCCCACAGCATCATTTCATAAGAAAGGTTACTGTTTAATTTAATGTGTAGAGAATAAGTTAATTCGAAGAAAATACTCTAATTTACCCTTTTTATTATTTGCAAAATTGAAAAGGAGGACTTAATAAAAATTTTAGTTTTTTGTGCTTGACAGGAGTGGGCCCCTGCTCCTACGTATCCCTAGGCGCGGTGGAGAAATCAAAGCTACGTAGTTATTGGGTAGAAAAAGTTTGTGTGTTTGGTGTTTTCTATTTATTTTTTGAAATAAAGAGAGGTATTCGTAATGACCAAACAAGTAAAAATCAGAGTGGTCATCACTCATAGCTCGTTTGAAAACTAAAGCTGTTATTAACGGTCAAACAAGCTAAGCTCAGAGTGACCATTAGTAACGAACCATTTTCTTGTGGATAATTGTTCAGAAAACTGGTTTGGAAGCATTATGATGTAATAATAATAAAAAACTAAATCAGTTGTAATAGAAAAGGAAGTGTAATTAACAGGGGTGTTATGTTATTTAAAATGGGGGTATGAATAGTAACAAGGGCTGTATTTTTAAAACTGGGGGTGTAAATATTAAACAGCCCAGTTCCACGTGTTTTGCAAATTGGGCTGAAGTGAGGGGGTTGTATTAATAAAATGGGGGGTGCGCTTATAAGCAAGGGTTGTATCATTAAAAGGGGGTGCGTTCAGAAACAGAGGTTGTATATAAAAAAGGGTGCAACAAAAAGGAGCCCAGTTTGCTTTGGGCTGACCTGTGTTTCTTTTAACAAGGATTTTCAGGGGGGTTGTATGAATAGAAATGGGGGGTGCTGCCATTAGCATGGTTAAAACGAAAATGAAATAAAGGGAGGGTGGCACTGATGGTAAAATGGGGGAGTGCGAATAGCAGTTTGTGATTTAAACAGAAATAAATAAATAAAAACCAGCCCACTATATATGCTTAATAACTCGCAACCCTAAAAAAAACCAATCCCTCTCCTTCGCCACTCAGCGCCGCATCCATCAATTTCCTCTAACCCTAATCTTCACCTTCTTCTCCTACAACGAACCGTGACCTCTCTCCCTCTTCTCCTCCGCTTTCTCCTCACCGATCCTCGCCCTCTCTTCTCCTCTACTCCGTTTCGTTTCCCTTTCGCTCAACGCTATTTCTCTCTCTCTCTCTCTCTCCTCAATCGCGACCTCGCCTTTCTTTCCCCCTCACGGATCCTCACCCTCTCTTCTCCTCTACTCCGTTTTCCCCTCACTAAGTCGTAACCTCCCTCTCTTCTCCTCTCACATACCCTGATCTCGCGCCCTATCACCTCACTGCCGTCGATGACCAAAATAGGGAGAGGGGGTGGTGAACGAAGGAGAAAGGAAGGGAACAGTGGTGATGGTTGTGAAGGGGAGGCGTTCGGTGGTTCGGTGTCGTTGATGGCCGACGGTTTGGTCGTGGTGGCGCGCTGTGGGTGGTTGAAGGTGGTTAGGTGGATGGATGACGGTGGTATGGCCGTTTGGTGGAGGCTGGCCGTGAGGGAAGGCGGCGGTGAGGCTACGGTGGGAGCTATATGGCGACGATGAGAGATCAGAAAAGACGACGGTGGGCTTGGGGACGCGACGATTCACTGCCAACGACCATCGCCTACGGTGGCCGGGGTGAGTTCTAAACCCTTTTTTTTGCCCTTTTTTTATTTCCTCTACTGGTTCTGAAGGAAAAGACTTTACTATGCTTATTGGCTATCCTTAAAAAAACTAATCTTCTAAAACTGAACCTATTAGTTACCAATTTTTCTAACTAACAGACTATTAGGTATTGATTTCGTTTTTTAGAGCCAATAAATTATAAACCCTAAATTTTTATATTCTGTTTCAATCTATTTTTCTAAACATGTCGGCTCATATGCTAGTATTTGCAAACGGTTTTTGAATCACTATAGGAGCATTGGACTACCTTATTTCGAAGAAAAAAACTCATACTAATTTAAATATGGATATATGCTAAAAACAAAAGAAAAACTCAGGACCTTCTTTGGGCCTGTTGCTGTTAACCACTGCTACTGTTGTCCTGGCTGCTTCTGTTACCTGCTGCGTACACTTGTTGCTACTGCTGTACTCGTTTCAAAAAAAATTTGATGCTTTGTGGTTAGGAGTTCAGTGTAAAACCCTAACTGTTTTTGCTCTGATTTTCTCTGAATTTCTGTGTGTGAATTGTTGTATTTGTGTGCCTGTGCGTGAGTATTTTTCTCTATTGTTTTTGGTGTCAAATTCGTGTTCTCTGTCTGCTGCCTTTTAATTGTGCTACTGTTTGATATTTATAGGTGGATTGATGAGGTGCTGAGGACAGTCAGCAATTAGGGCAAAAAAGGACAGCATCTTTGAGGGGAATAAAAAGGACAAGAGCTGGCACCATTTTAGGGCACCAGGGACAGTCAAAGGAAGGATAATGGCAAGAAAAAAAGGACTCAAAAGGACAGCCCAGCAGCTAGGGCAGCTGCTGCGCCCTTTGCTTCTTCTCTTTTTTTGAGCTTTTGTATTTTTTTCAAATTTTTGTATTATCTTTTTTTTACTATTTTGCTGTTTTACTTTTTTTGGTTCATATGTGTAAAGAAAGGCTATGTTATATGACAAGGAAAAAACTTTGACTATTAGGTTTCTTTCTTTATTTATTTTTGCACCAATAACAATAGGCTAAATAATAACAATAGGGAAATAAAATAAAACGAGCATCAAACAAATCGTTGCACGAGAGTGCCAGTGACACGCGCGTCTAATGCGATACGTGACGCAACGAGAATAAGAACTTCTTTTGGATTTTAATTGATCGGACAGAATTAGGGTATGACACGAGGGATCTTATTTCCGTCGCTAACTTTCCCGCCCAAGCCGACGGACTGGCTGTCGCTATCGCCTAAATTTCCGTCACTAATTCTCAAAAATACGACAGACCCTATTCCCTCGCAAATTCCGTCGCTAATTCCAGTTTTTGCGAGGGAACACTAGTCCCTCGCTAATATCCGTCGCTAATAACTCATTTTTTTGTGAAATAATACTAGTATAACACGGGCTGAGGCCTTGTGCGATAGCACAGGTTGTACAGCCCAATGGCCGGCCCTGCTAGTATAACATAAAATATTAGGAAAAAACTCTTGCATTTATAATATATTAAAATTGAATTCATTAAATAATTTTTATTCTAAACCCTAAGAAATTACTCATTGAATTTCCCCTAGCACACCGCAACATTGTACTCAAATATAAAAGAAACAAATCTTTAATTGTATTACATTGCAGAACTTAAGTAGCTATATTTTAGCATATTTGGCCCAACAATAATATTTCACCTTTTCTTTTCATTAGTATTAAAACCAATTAATTTTATTCAAATCGTATGTTTAATAAAGCACCTCAAATGCAAAATTAAAACCAGCAGGATGATCTTGACTTCTTGAGGACTATAAACATAACAATCTTCTCTTCATCAAATACTAAAAAGCATGACTAAAATACAAATATAAACACCAATTTTAGTATGCTTCTAATACTTATTAGTGCGAAATGACCAAAATAATAGTCATAAAAAATGGGGGCTCGATGGGAGTACTTATTAAAACAAAAAGAGGGAGGGGGCAAGTACTCACAAAAAAATAATAAGGGACATAAAAAATAGAGGGTCGACGGGAGTACTCATTAAAGTAACAAAAAAAAGGGGAGTCGAGGTGATTACTCGCCAAAAATAAACATAAGAAGAAATGTAATCATACGGAAAAAAATGTATAATAATGAATTGATTTTTTGACATGGTGAGTTGCATTTTACAAGTTTTGACACGGAATAAACTTTTTTCACCAAGTCGATTATTGAAGAATGAACTTCGCGTATGTGAAAAATTAAAACTTTTTCCAAACGCTAAAATACCCCAAAACATATTACTTAGCATCACATTTTACATATTTTGTCACAAAAATATTTTTTTGTTACAAATCGTTTATTGAGAGACGAACTTCGCGTATTTGAAAATCTAAATTTTTTTCTTGATTCTGAAGTACCCCAAACACACAGCATGGCATCACACTTTACATATTTTATTTCGAAATTATTAAATTTTTTCACCAAACCGGTTAATGAGAAAGGAACTTAGTGTATTTGAATATCTAATATTTTTTATGTACTCTAAAGTACCCCAAAACACAATGATTAGCATCGCATTTTACGTATTTTGTCACGAAATTGTTTTTTTCTCTTCATCAAACCGGTTATTGAGGAATGAACTTTGTGTATTTGAACGATTATTTTTTTTCTAGACTCTAAAGTACCCCAAAATATACTATTTTGCGTCATATTTTACGTATTTTGTCTCAAAATTATTTTTTTTAACCAACCCATTTTTGAGAAATTAACTTAGCATATTTGAACATCTAAGTTTTTTTTTTGGTTCGGACCATCTCTGGCAACCCACGGAGTGTCCCAACGTTTTCAACGAAAAACTAATCTCTGCTCGTGCTTAGGATCAAATTTCGCATTGGCTAACACCGAGTTTGTCCACTGCGGGAATCGAACCCGGGAGCAGCGGGTCGACCCCCGTGCAGGGTAGATTAAGCCACTGGGCCAACGGTGTTGGTTTTTTGCATCGGGCAACGAGCAAAAATTATTTTAAAGCTGCAGATTGCCCTAAAGTAATATTATTGTAAAAATTAAGAACATTAAAATAAATGTTTAAATATGTTTTTGGTCCCTGCAAATAGGAGGTCATTTGATTTTAGTCCTTGCAAAATTTTGTTTTTTTAAAAAGTCCCTACAATGTGTCTTGTCAAACAGAATTCTTATGTGTCTTTTAATACTCATTTTTATTTATTTTAAATACTTATTTGGCATGCCAAGTAATTATTTTTTATTTTTCATTATATCTCATTATTAATTTTCTTCTTCATGACCATCTTCAACCAAAACACATCTTAACTTTCTGCAAATCTACTACTTCTTTGACCATACTCAAAAAACTCATAGACCAAAAACTCTTTCTTCACATCTCCATGACCATACTCAAAAAACTCATAACCAAAAACTCACTGAAACCCTCTTTCTTCTCTAACCATAAACACTTAAACCTTTTTCTAGATGTTGAACCCACCACCAAAACCCCATATCTTCCTTCCTCTATCTTCAGCCCCAATCTCAGAGTGAAACGGAGGGATAAAATAGCTCGCCACATGGTGAGCAAGACAGAGCGGTCACGATTCTCTCTCCGGCGTGGTGGTGGAAAATTTCGGCATGGTGGTCGCGGGAGCAAGGTTCTCCGATCACGAAATTTGTTGATGGATAATGTAGTAGATGATGTGGGGATTTCAAATCTATGATTAGATTTCCGATTGGAGGTGTAGATATACCTAAATATATGAGAAAAATTACCGTTTGGAGGTTTTTCGATCTACATATTTCGAGTCCATTTTGCTTGAAACGAAAACGAATATTATAGAGGAGAAGAAGGTGAGCATGGTGGGGGCCTTGGATGAGTGAGAGGCGGCCGGAGTTAGCCGAAAAACGAGTTTGAAGTGGCGGTTGTTTTTCAAGGTGTTTCCTTTTTGAAATCTAATTAAATAGAAAGAAAGAGGAGGGTGTGAGGATGAAGAATATCTTATTATTTTGGCCAACGGTGGCCGGACAGAGGCGGTACGCGGCCAAGAAGCTCACTGACGGTCATGGGAGGGAGGAGGAAGCTTCTTTCCATTTCCATGATTTTGGGAGAAGTGAAATTAAAATGATGGAAGAGAGAGATAGTCTACGGATGGGATGGGAAATGGAGAAGAAAGGACATAATAGTGAATAACAAAAAATATAAAATAATGACTTGGCATGCCAAATAAGCATTTAAAATAAACAAAAATGAATATTAAATGACACATAAGAATTCTGTCAGAAAGACCTATATGAAAAAGATTGATTTTGCAAGGACTAAAAACATATTTAAGCCTAAAATAAAATTTATAAAAACAAAACAAAAAATGGCTGCAGATTGCCGCCAATGCGAATCGCTGCCGTTTCCGCTTAATATATAAGATATTTTAAAAACTAAGAACATTAAAATAAAAAAAACAAAACAAAATAAAAGTTGCGGATTGACGCCAATGGCAACTGTAGCCGGTATTGCTTAATATCAAGGTTTTAAAAACCGGACCGGACCGGCCGGTTCAACCGGTTGAATCGGGAACCGGATCCCTGGCCGGTTGGTTCAACCCCATTTGAACCGCAGGCCAAAGAACCGCTCAGAACCGGATTGAACCGCCAAGAACCGCTTTGAACCGGGAAAGAACCGGGAACCGAACCGGGTTGAACCGGTTTGAACCGCCCGAAATGTAATTTTTTATTTTTAAATTTACTTTTTTCTCCAAAATTTAATATTTTTTATTTTTTATTTAATAAAAATTGCTTAATACATAAGATTTTGAAATTTTCAACCTTTCAGAATTTCCTTCGGCAAATTCCAAGCAATTGAGACTGAGAGATGCAAACGAGTAAGTCTAATATGGGCCACTCAGAAATTGTCTAAAGGTGACATTTACTATTTTTAGTAAAAAATAAATTTTATAATAATAAAAAATGAAAAACAATAATACCATTTTATTAAATTTACTAAAAATAGTAGGGTCCACCATTGGACAAGGTCCATATTAGATGGCCCAACTTATTCCTTAAGGATACGTAAAACACCACGCATCCTAAATAAA
Source organism: Astragalus membranaceus (assembly GCA_039519185.1). Taxonomy (NCBI): domain Eukaryota; kingdom Viridiplantae; phylum Streptophyta; class Magnoliopsida; order Fabales; family Fabaceae; genus Astragalus; species Astragalus membranaceus. The sequence goes on from CM076848.1 coordinate 15,377,049, forward strand.
CACTTTGCTATTTGATTTTGAAGGTAGGAGAGGGAGGTTGCAGAAGTAAAATAACAATGTACAGAGTAGCAAACGCATCGGAATACTTGGTGATCACCGGTGTCGGAATCAAAGAGATCAAACTCGCAAAGAAAGCATGGGTTCACCCCGGCCAATCCTACACCATCTTGGACCTTTCTCCGGTGAACTACACCTTCGAAGTTCAAGCCATGAGCGCCGAGAAACTCCCGTTCATCCTCCCCGCCGTCTTCACCATCGGTCCAAGAGTTGACGACCACGAAAGCCTTCTCAAATACGCCAAACTCATATCACCTCACGATAAGCTCTCAAACCATGTCAATGAACTCGTACAGGGAATCATTGAGGGAGAGACACGTGTCCTAGCAGCTTCAATGACTATGGAAGAAGTTTTCAAAGGAACTAAAGAGTTTAAACAAGAAGTGTTTGAGAAAATTCAACTTGAACTTAACCAATTCGGGTTGTTAATTTACAATGCAAATGTTAAGCAACTTGTGGATGTTCCTGGTCATGAATATTTCTCTTACTTGGGTCAGAAGATACAAATGGAAGCTGCGAATCAAGCGAAAGTTGATGTATCGGAAGCGAAGATGAAGGGATCGATTGGAGCGAAGTTAAGAGACGGACAAACGCTTCAAAATGCGGCTAAGATTGATGCTGAGACGAAGATTATATCTACACAGAGGGTAGGAGAGGGGCAAAAGGAAGAGATAAAGGTGAGGACACAAATTAAGGTGTTTGAGAATGAGAGAGAAGCTGAGGTGGCTGAAGCTAACTCTGAGTTGGCTAAGAAGAAAGCTGTTTGGGCTAAGGCGGCTCAAGTGGCTGAGGTTGAGGCTGCTAAAGCTGTGGCACTTAGAGAAGCTGAGTTGCAAGGTGAAGTTGAGAGAATGAATGCTTTGACCACCGTTGAAAAACTTAAAGCTGAGTTTCTTAGCAAAGCAAGGGTTGAGTATGAAACAAAGGTTAGTCATATATATATATATATATATATATATATATATATATATATATATATATATATATATATATATATATATATATTTAATAACTAACCTGCAGTATGTGTGGATATGGTGTGATGGTGCCATTAAAATTTATTTTGATTATTTGAACATTTGTGAATTGCTAACTTACTACCGTGTCATTGAAAAGATTTAAGTATTCTGTTATTTAAGCATATAGAATAGTGCATCAACTTTTTTGACTTTCTAACAAAAAACAGTTAAATATTTAACCAGTGTGTTCTAAATTGCGATCGCAGTGGCAATTATACTACAATATTGCGACAAAATGATGCAGCCACAACTTGTGATGCTTTTGCGGAAATCTCTAAATCTGTTATATCGTGGCCGCTTGTGGACCGCAATTTAGAACTATTTGGTTATTGATATTTGAGTTAATAATTTGCCATATTTACTTTCAGCGATTAGCTATACAACTTAATTAAACAGTTGTATATAGCTTCTTTGGATACAGAACTTAATTAAACAGTTATATATAGCAAACACTTATAGCAGAAGTTCTCCCAGACAAGTTCATAAGTGTTTATGCCAGTAAAAAGTGTGTATATAGGATCATGAATTGTTACTCTTGTAAAACCGATTGAAATTGTTGAATAGGTACAAGAGGCAAACTGGGAGCTGTACAAGAAACAAAAAGCGGCAGAAGCCATTCTATTTGAGAAAGTGAAAGAGGCAGAAGCACAGAAAGCATTTGCAGTAGCAGCATTTTTTGCTGGGCAACAAGCAGCTGAAGCAGAACTGTATGCAAAGAAAAAAGAGGCAGAAGGGCTAGCGGCATTTGGGGAAGCACAAGGAGCATATTTAAAGACACTTCTGAATTCACTTGGAGGTAACTATGCAGCTTTAAGGGACTATTTGATGATCAATGGTGGTATGTTTCAAGATATTGCTAAGATTCATGCTGAAGCAATACATGGACTTAAGCCTAATATTAGTATTTGGACTAATGATAATGTTGGTGATGGTGCTATGAAAGAGGTTGCTGGTGTGTATAAGATGTTGCCACCTCTGTTTAAGACTGTTCATGAGCAAACTGGTATGCTTCCACCTGCTTGGATGGGATCCTTGTCTGACAAAACTTCTTGATTAATCTTTCATTACTAAAATGGATAACGTGTGCTTAATTTTCTTTTAGTCTTGTAGTTTTTATTTTTGGGTTGGATACTTATAATAAGAAAGCCTGTGGGTTAGGTGAGATCATTATTCTTCAATTTTCCTTTGTTTAGTGAATGGTATTTGGCCATTTATGTGAATGGTATTTGTTAACCTTTCAATGGTTTATTTCGTAAAGGAATCATGCATTTGTTAAAAAAAATTATGCAGTGAGAGGATAATGTTACAGCCTTGAGCATGCAGAAGTGTTAAATCTCTTGAGGGAGAGCTTTGCCACCCTTTGTGGCCCTACCTAGCTCGAATGATTAGTTTCTGCAGTTGCACGTAGAGGATACCCGGTTTATACCAAAAAATAATGTTACAAGTAAATTTCTTCAAAAACTTGGTTACCGTATATAAATTAAATAATGGAAATTAACTAAAAATTATTCTTCGAATATTTAATTGAATATTTAAAATATATTTATATTGTCAAATTTTATTTTATTGCTTTTTAAAATCATTTTTTAAATATTATTTTTATTTGAATGAAACAAATATGGAGTACCTATTGAGATGAAGTTTTTCTCCACAATATGGACTTTTTATCTCTTAAGAAGTAGACTTTAATAGGTACCCCCATTGTGGAGAAAAAAAATGAGTACCTATTGAGATGAAGTTTTTGAATAGAAAGTCATGTCTCTCTGATTTTACTTGTTTCTCTACATTTTAAATATCTTTAATTATATTAAAAAATATAATTAAAGCACGTGCAGCGCACAGGTGAGAAAGAAATGTTATTTATTGAGCCTGCCTTGGACACAGCAATGCGCAGACAGTGGTCTGCTTTTACAAGTTCCAAACTAATTTAGCTTTAAATATAACTAGATCTTACCCCGTGCGATGCACGGGATATCCTTATGAAAAAAATAAATAGTATTATGCATATTACAATTGTTAGGTAGTTGAACAATATTAACATTGCAAAATACTTTAGTGACAAATATTAAGGTTAAAATTTAAAATGGAAAAAAGTGCTCACTTGAGTAAATTCAGTTAAAAATGAAAACAGAAAAAAAAGGAAAAAAATAAAGTTATTATTTGGAATCTCCCAATTATTTTTAATTCTACTATAATTACTTTGTTTTAACCAAATATCTAGCACCACACAGCAAATCCAACCATTCGACAAGCAGTTGCACGATTTCCATCTCTCTCAATCTCATTTTTCCCTTCTTCAATCCTCTCTCGCCTAGTTCTCCCTATCCCAGTCTTCATCTTTTGATCTTCTTTCACCACCAACGTAACAACCGCAGAAGTTTGTCATCGAGGAACAGATTCACGCTAGATTCAAACATGCAAGCTCTCAATCGTCAACTACCTCACTCTCCAACTCTAAAGGACCCCAAAACACACTGCTTATTGTCGCACTTTGCGTATTTTATCACGAAATTATTATTGTTTTCTCCAAATCAGTTATTGAGGAACGAACTTCGCGTATTTGGACATTTAAATTTTTTTCTTGATCCTAAAGTACCCAAAAACACACTGTTTAGTGTCACACTTTACGTATTTTGTCACAAAATTAATTTTTTGGGGAGTTGTAATGTTACCGAGATACTCCTATAATGTATGATGGGTCATGCTTACAATGATTGCACATTTTTGGAGTAAAGTACTCCATAACACGTTGCTTAGGATCGCACTTTACATATTTTGTCACGAAATTATTTTTTTCACCAAATTCGTTATTTAGGAACGGACTTCGTGTATTTGAATATTTAAAAAAAAATCAAACTCTAAAGTACCTTAAGAAAATAGTTATCGTCACACTTTACGTATTTTGTCGCAAAATTAATTTTTGTTTTCATCAAATCGGTTATTGAGGAATGAACTTTGCGTATTGGAACATCTAAAAAATTTCCCGGACCCTAAATTAAAGTACCTCAAAATATACTATTTAGCATCGTAGTTTACATTTTCTTTTTTTTAAAATTAATTTTTTGGAGAGTTGTAATGTGACCAAGATACCCCTCTAAAGTATGGTGGGTCATACTTGCAATGATTACATATTGTCTTGGACTATAAAACACCTAAAAGTTAATTAAAAAAAACAGAAATGAAAAGGCAACCATTTGGCGCCTAAAGTTTTCTTTGTATCCACTATAGTCTTAAGGGTTATAGATAATAATAAGTAATCACTACAAGAAAAAGGGTTTTTACCCACCAAACTTTGCGACGGATATATAATCCGTCGGTAAAATTTGAATTTGCGACGAAAAATGTGGTCGCAAATGGATCTGTGAATCCTAGCCTCTTCTAACACGCAAGTTTCCGACGGAATTTATGTTGGTCGCAAATTTTCGACGGGTATAATGGTCGCAAATCCGTCGGAAACCTTTTCATTTTCACTCAAAACCATCGTGCTCCTTCGACTCATTTACTAGTCTCTAACTCTCTTCTCTCAAACCCTCACGCACCCACCCTCTAACCTCACACACCCACCATCGTGCGCCGTCACCTCCACTGTCATAGCCACAGCAACAAACCAACTCCTCTTCTCCATCTTCTCCCTCGACCTTAATCCTCTTTCATTACGCACCTTATTGCGTTTCTCCAACCAAATCTTTGAAAATTTCTCTAAACCCTAACACTCTCTCTGAAATCGTTTCTGCCTAATCTCTGAAATCATTTGGATTACCACAACTTCACCATCTTTGAACAATGGTTTGGCTGGCTCAATATCTGAACTCACCATCTGAACTCACGGTTTGGCTCGCTCAATCTCTTCGGTAAGAGCATCGTTCAATCTCATCGCTCAATGTCGTCACACAAATCTCCAATCCCTTCGCCGTTTCAAAACCCTTGTTTCTTCAGCGAGGTAAACTTCACTTCTCATTCTATTACTCTCTCAGATCTATAATCTTTTGTTCGTTTTCTTCGTTTCTCTTGTTATCTTCGATCCGCTCTTCAAATTTATCTCTGTATGATGCTTTCTCCATTTGATTTTTGAAAATCATCTTTTTGTTTGTGTGTACTGTTTCTAGGTTTTCGATTCGTATCTATTGATTTTGATTTTGATTGTGCGTTTTGCATTGATGTTTCGTTGATGAATCTTAGATCTGTGATTGTTTGTTCTTGTTTAATCTGATCTAGATTTTTTTCTGTGACTGTGAGTTGGATCTTAGGAAAAAGGTTTTGCCTTTTTTTTGTTGCTTTAGAATTTAATGGAGATATATTTTAATGTATACGTTTCATGAGAAATTAGAATTTTAGAAGTTAGAACATCTGAGAATTATTTTTAGTGTTGCATATAAAACTGTGCTTGTTTTTAGATCTTAATCTTAATATTCGTTTTGTCTTTGTTCTGTTCTTCTATTTGATCTGTATGTGGTTCTAGTTCTTGTTTGTCTGAGATGCTTCAATAGTTATTAATCTATGAGTTGTTTTCAAATCTTGGCGGCGTTTGAGTTTGTCTTTCAAAGATGATGATTAAGATTTATATTGTTTATTTACTTTTTATAGGAATCATGAGTAAGGCTGAGCAATATTTGGCTTTTCCTTGCTTCTTTTGTTGTGGATGACATGGCAGCGTCACTCTGTTTCATGGGTGAGCATTCTATGTGCGGAAGTTTGGTTTCAAAAGTATCAAGAATCTATACATTTAAATCCGGTGGTAGTCTCCACTTGGATCTTCGACATCACCAGCCAGCGAGCTTTCCCGCGATTTCCCCCCAAACTCCGACCAATGAAGCACCGCCGCGTGCTCCACGTGTGCTCCAGCTGTGCATCGTCGCCAAGTAGGCTCCGGTCAGCGAAGAAAGGTGATGATGGTATGGTTGTTGTCAGCTTCAATATTGTTTTGTCAGCGAAGGTGAGTTTTCAGACTCAAATAAGTTATTCACTTAAATGAATTATTTCTTGAACATAAAACCTATTTTACTTACCATATTAATCAGATTTCTTTTTAATTGGTTTTTTCAGCTGGAAGATGAAAAAAACTGGTTTAGTTGATTCACAATGGATTTTTCATCAAGTAATTCATTCTCTTGGAAACCAGGTTAGTTCCGGACGGTTCCTTCTTTACACCATTTTCTCATTTTCCTATTTGAAATTTTTGTTATTCTTCATGTTTTCCACTTTACACTCTGATCAACATATGTGCATGTTTAACTTTGTTCCTCTGTCTTGAAATTGTGATGTTGTTTTCATGTATCAGTTTTATTGTTCTTTATTAACTTCACTATTTTGTTTTACTTTGTTAGGTTTTCTCTTTAGATTAGTTCATATTTAGCCTCCCTGTATTTAACTTGGTTCCTCTGTCTTGAGTTTGTGATTTGTTTTCATGTTTTAGTTGTATTATTCTTTATTAACTCAGCTATTTTGTTTTCTTGGTTGAATTTTCTCGATAGATTAGTTCAATATTAGCTTTGCTATTTCGTTTTATACTTTTCAACTTTTTTTCATTAAGATGGTCTTTTTCAATATTAGCTATTTCGTTTTAGTACACTTTTTCCTTGCCTTTTTGTTTGTCAATGTTCTTCAATTAGTTCCTCTTTCTAGATTATATAATGTGGTTTGCGTGTTTGTACCTTTGTTATCCTCTATTGATTGTTGAAACTACAATCTTTATAGTGTAGTTTACATCTACACGTGTTTTGTGTTCCGTTTCATTTCAATTCCTCCTTTAACTGATATGTATTTTGTGTCTTGATAAATACATTTTTCTCCTAGGCATGAACTTGGTTGATATGTCAAGTATATTTACAACGTGGGTTGCATCTAGGTTTGATTCGTTTGTTCTTCTTCTAAATCCCCTTTTAATGAATGTCTATTTATTTATTGTTAGGTGGATTTTGCTCCTTCACTTGAGATTGGTTCATATGTCAAAGATCTTCATATGCGATTTAAGTCTTTTATTTTGCACTTTGATCCAAAGATGGTAATTTCCTACTATCCTTACAAATTTTTCCGTTTTTTGCTCCATTTGTGTTAGCATAACTTCTTCCTGACTTTGATCATCTCAAATTCAATGAATATGGTATCATGCCATCTCTATTTAGTGGTCTTTATCATGATGATGTTTCTACCTATGTATGGCTTATTGATCCGATTTTTTTAAGAAAAATAAAAACTATTCTGCTTTGCTGGTGTGGTTTTTGGATTAGTTTCAGTTTTGAGTTTAAAGGTAAGTTTGTAAATATTTTTCAGGAATTTGATGAATCAAGTGAAAGAGGTGAGATGGTTACATAGAGGAACCAAAAAATACTAGATACCATCTTGACATATTAAACCTCCATAGATTTGGAGAAGAAACTAGCATTGAACAAAACAGAAAGAAGAACGAATACAGAGAGAAAAGGAAAAATGGAGTTAATCTTCATTCCAATTGTTCAAGTGGTTATTACAAAATGAGGGGTTGACTATTTAACCAAAACTATGGTTAATGGTCACCTAACAAACTAACTACATATTGTTACAACTTAACTGTCTGAAGCAAAAAAGAACTAACCTACTAACTATCACAGTAATAGTAACTCAGTTATAATTTACAGCAGTGAAAAATAAACTAGATGCAAAATAATTATCTTAGTACTCCCCCTCAAGTTGGGAGGTATAGATCTTTCATTCCCAGCTTGGAGATGATTTGCTGGAAGGCATTTTTGTGTACAGCTTTGGTGAGAACATCAGCTATTTGTTGTTGAGAACCAACATGAATCAGCTTTATGAAACCATCCTGCACATACTCTCTAATGAAGTGGCAATCTATATCTATGTTCTTTGATCTCTCATGACTAGTAGGGTTTTCTGCTAGCTGTATAGCAGATTTGGAGTCTGACAGAACCATAGTAGAGTCAATATTGATCTTAAATTCACGAAGAAGCTGTTTAATCCATAATAGTTCACTGGTAACAGAAGCAATGGCCCTATATTCTGCTTCTGCAGAGGACCTGGCCACGGTAGCTTGCTTCTTGGACTTCCAAGCAATCAAGGATTGCCCCAAGAAGATGCAGAAACCGGTTGTTGATTTTATTCTAACCTCACAAGACCCCCAATCAGCATCAACATAGGCAGTGAGTTGTAGAGAAGGGTTAGCAGGAAAAAGTACACCTTGACCAGCACTTCGTTTTAGATATTGCAACAAATAATGGGCTGCTTGAAGATGTGGAGTCTTTGGCTTTGAAATAAACTGACTCAGTTTATTCACAGTATAGGTTATGTCAGGTCTGGATATGGTTAAGTAGATTAGTCTCCCAATCAACCTTCTATACATAGCATGATCTTCCAAAGGTGAACCATCTATGTCATTTAATTTGACACTAGGATCCATGGGGACAGAAACAGGCTTGCAGGAAGTGTATCCTGTGTCAATTAGGAGCTGCAAGGTATATTTTCTCTGTGACAGGTGTATCCCAGACTTGCTTCTAGCAATTTCAAGACCTAAAAAATACTTCAAATCACCAATAATCTTCAACTTGAAGTGGTTTGACAGCATTACTTAAACTTCATGTATAAGAGTTTTGTTAGGGCCTGCTAACACTATATCATCCACATAAACTACCAGTGCTATAAAATCAGTTCCAGTTCCTTTTGTAAACAGAGAATGATCTGCAGAGCTTTTTCTAAAGCCTAAAGAAGTGACTGTTGTACTGAATTTTGCAAACCACGGTCTCGAGGCTTGTCTAAGTCCATATATAGACTTGTTCAGTTTGCACACTTTATTCTCCCCCTGACTTGGATAGCCAAGAGGGAGGTTCATATAAACCTCTTCTTCAAGCTCTCCATGGAGGAAAGCATTGTTGATATCTAATTACAGCAAGTGCCAATTAAACTGAGCAGTCAAACATAGCAAAATTCTGACAGAGGTTAGTTTTGCTACAGGGGAAAAAGTATCTAGAAAATCAATACCACATTGTTGTGTAAAACCTTGAGCAACAAGCCTAGCTTTACACCTATCAAGAGACCCATCAGCATGATACTTTACTTTATAGACCCATTTGGACCCTACGGTTTTCTTATCAACAGGTTTAGTTACCACAGTCTAGGTGTTGTTTGCCTCTAGAGCAATCAATTCATCAGTGATTGCCTTTTGCCATTGAGGATATTTGATAGCTTGGTGAAAAAATTGTGGTTCAAACATAGAAGAAATGTTGTGAATGAAGTGTTTGTATGAAGGATTTAGGTTATCATAACTAAGAAATGACTGAATTGGATAAGGAACTGAGTTACAATCATAGATACCCAGGTGGGATGGTGCTCTATGAGTTCTTGTGGAACGTCTCAATTCTGGTTGATCAGGTGCAGGGTGGCCTTGTATTGGTTCTGATTCAACAGGTATGTCTGGTTCATGTTGATCAGGCACATTTTGGTCAACTGGATCAGGCACATTTGGTTCAAGAGGTATATTTTCTGGTGTAGGAGGGTCAAAGTGATCATCATGAACAGAAGAAGGAATGACAAGATAATTATGTGATGCATTCTCTGTGTTTTGAGTTGATGCAGATGAACTGACAGAAACTTTGGGAAGTAAAGATGCTGGGAAAAGCAAAGGAGAGGGTTCATTTGGAGATGTATGGTGGTATGGAAAAGTAGTTTCACAAAAAATTACATCTCTAGAAATGATGAACTTATTGGTGGTGGGGTCTAAAAGCTTGTAACCTTTGACTCCAATAGGATAACCCATGAAAACACAGGGAGTGGCCCTAGGAGAAAACTTATGTCTTTGAGAGGGTATGGTGGAGGCAAAGGCAAGGCAACCAAAAATGCGTAGAGAGGAGTAATCAAGCTCATGCTCATAAAGTAATTCAAAAGGAGATTTACCTTTGAGAGCAGAGGAGGGAGTCCTGTTGATCAAATGTGCTGCAGTTGACACACATTCTCCCCAATACACTAGAGGAACCTTGGACTGGAAGTATAAAGCCCGAGCAACGTTAAGCAGGTGCTGATGTTTCCTCTCCACCACAGAATTCTGTTGTGGTCTGTGTGGGCAGGATAGTTGATGCAGAGTTCCCTGATCTTGAAGGAAGATGTTTAAGGCAAGCTCCTTGGCATTATCAGTACGAATTGCCTTGATTTTCTTCTGAAATTGAGTTTGAATGAATTTGAAGAAGCACATAATCAAATTAGAAGCCTCAGACTTGGCCTTCATGAGGTGTATCCACGTGAAACGAGTGCAGTCATCCACAATTGTTAAGAAGTAATGCTTTTGATCATGTGTAGATTGATGGAATGGCCCCCATACATCACAATGAATTAAATCAAAAGCAGAATCAGAGTAATGATTATTGGAAATGAAAGGCAGTCTATGCATTTTTGATAAAGGACATATTGAACAAGAATTTGTATTACACTCAACAGGTTTCATACAAGGCAATTTGGTACATAATGTTTTCAAAACAGAATCCGAAACATGCCCTAACCTAGAGTGCCACAATTGGGCACTTGAAACAGAATGTAATCTAGTAAAGCTAGGTGAAACAATAGTCACATTATTACATGCAAATTGTGAAGAAAAAAAAATACAATCCATTATGAAAATTACTCCTTCCAATCTCCTTCTGTTGGAGGGCATCCTGGATTAAAAAAACATTATCAGAGAAAGAGACATGGTAACCTGGATCTTGATTCAAACATCCAATAGAAATGATGTTAATATGAAAACTAGGGATGCATAGCACATTATGTAAAACCAGTCCAGAAGATAATCTAACAGAACCAGTGGCCAATATAGATACCCTAATCTTGTTAGGTAGTGTAACAAAAGTGTTGCTTAATTTGGTATATGAAATGAAAAAAGCCAAAGAAATGCAAATATGGGCAGTAGCCCCAGAATCAAATATCCAGTCATTGACATAAAGACAAGTGAAAACCAAGTGAAGCAAACTTAAAACAAGTAAAATTTAGAACAACTTCACCTGATTTCTCCATGCCATCAGTGACAGAGGTTTTTGCAAGTTGACTCTGCATGTATTGAATCAATTGTTGATACTGTTGATGATCAATGATGGGTTCAGTTGAAGCATTTGATCCAGCAGTGACTTGCAGAACCGATTGTTGAGTGGCGGCAGCCTTTTGTTTCTTGAATCCAGGAGGAAACCCGTGCAATTTAAAGCACTTATCTTTAATATGCCCAAGCATTCCACAATGTGAACATTGTGGCCTATCTTTCTTGTTCCCTTTGGTGTTGACAGCAAATGCGAGTTGAGAGTGATTGTCAACAGAAGCATGGCCAATTTCCCGCTGCTTCTCTTCTTGAATAACAAGAGAGAAGGCTCTGCTAATGTCAGGGAGAGGTTCCATGAGTAATATTTGACCACGAACACTGCTATTGGCTTCGTTGAGACCCATGAGGAAGACATAGACGTGTTGACGATTCAGATAGGCTACCAAGGCATCGGCACCACTGCAATTGCAGGTGTTCTTTGGATTGTGTTCAGCCAAGCTATCCCACAAACCCTTGAATTTACTGTAATAAGCGCTAACCGAAAGATTACCATGGGAACAATTGAGGACTTCTTTGTTGAGTTGAAAAATTCTTGGCCCGTTACTTTGCTCGAAACGGTTCTTCAATTCCTTCCAAATTGTCGCTGCGGAATCAGAGTAAAGAACGCTGCTGTGAAGATCTTTCGAGATAGAATTCAGGATCCATGAGGTTGTCATGTGATTGCTACGAACCCAGGCGGCGGTAGTAGTGGCGGTCGTCGGTTTGGGAATAGAGCCGTCGATAAAACCTAACTTGTTTTTAGCACCGAGTGCTATAGTCATCGCGCGAGACCATGATCCATAGTTTGTTCCTGAATCGTTGAGAAGATTGGAAACCAGAACAGCCCCGGGATTGTCCGAGGGATGAATGTAATAAGGGCTTGAGGTTGAAGTGATATCTGCCATGGAAGAAGAGTGATGAACAAGAATCTTTGGAGAAGACGAAGAGGAAGATGAAATTGAGCTCGGAAAAAAAAGAGGATCGAGGAATCAATTGACGAATTGATGAAGAATCTCACGAAACGAGGTGAAGCGGAAGCGATTTCTCGCTACTGATACCATCTTGACATATTAAACCTCCATAGATTTGGAGAAGAAACTAGCATTGAACAAAACAGAAAGAAGAACGAATACAAAGAGAAAAGGAAAAATGGAGTTAATCTTCATTCCAATTGTTCAAGTGGTTATTACAAAATGAGGGGTTGACTATTTAACCAAAACTATATATGGTTAATGGTCACCTAACAAACTAACTACGTATTGTTACAACTTAACTGTGTGAAGCAAAAAAGAACTAACCTACTAACTATCACAGTAATAGTAACTCAGTTATAATTTACAGCAGTGAAAAATAAACTAGATGCAAAATAATTATCTTAATATAAGAGGTTGTCAATAATTTATATTCTCAATAATTTAAATGACCTTACTGAATTTCATTAGACATTTCAATGTTGTCATTAGCTACTACGACGTGAGTTAGTTAACCTTGCTTATTTCTTTTGTTAGTTTTTACCTCTCCTACTTTATCATTAATTTGTAAGTTTATCACTTTTTCTTGAAGCATGAGATTATCAAAAATTCCAATCATAATGCACTAAGGTGATTAGATGATGATTCTAACTCATTGCTCTTCTTTTGACGTGTATGGATATATATTTGTATCTTACTAAAACATCTTTTGCTCTTACTAAAACATTTAGATTCCTTATTTTCTATTAATTTGTATTTCAGATTACTTCTGGGCAATGCAGGGTTGACATGGATAAATTTCACTTCATGTCAATATCGGTACACCAATTCACCTTATTCATTGGTAAGATAGTTCTACAATGGTCCTAATTATTTGGCTTTTCATTGGTTGTATGATTGTTATAGTTTATGTCCCTGAGGCTAAGACATGATAATTTTGACGATGTGGGTCTTGCATGAGGGATCGCGATTCTCGGCAGTCAGCAGCTTCGGCAGTCACGGCAGTCGGATCGGTGCCCTCCATTGGATCACCATCATACTCAATCTCGGCCGTTGATTTATTTTATATTAAAAAAATCAAAAAAAATGGATGAAGAGAGAGATAGAGAGAGGTGACTGTCGTGAATCCGCATCCCTTGCATGAGATGATGATAATCACAATCTTGTAAAGTAGAACAAAATCTCGAATATATATCTAGTCTCTTGAAGCATGTGAATTGAACTTGAAGGATAACTTTATCAATACCAAAATTACTTTGCCTTCTGCTTCTTTGCCCCCTCCCAATCGTCTCCGGGCCTCCACCTCTAACCTCTATGCTTTGCGATGTGCTTAATGTGAGGATAGCGAGGTGATGCAGGCTGTTGTGGTTTGGAGTGTGAGTTCAGGAGGTGGTGGGCGGAGGTTGTGTGGAGACTCTCAGGTGTTGCCTTGCCTCCTTTTGGGTTTTCTGTTCGCCTTAGAATTTCTTCCACTAGAGTTCTATGGTGGCTTATTTTAGAGGCCTTATTGGGCATTCTATTATTGTCCTTATTACCAAGGGTTTTGGTCTGGTCCCCCCTTGTGCTTTTTATATCTCTTTTATTTTATTAATAAATTCGGACTGGAAAAAAAAAACTATACTACACTAGTTCTTAGTGCTAGCTTTTTGAATATTGTAAGAGCATGTGTGGAAGTATATTAGTGGAATCCATATTCTTTTACTATCTTGAGCTTACCGTAGCTATAGCATCTGGTTCTCTAGGTCTGTGTTTAGGGTGCTCAAATTTAAAATATCATATTAAAGTTCTTTGAATTGCTACATGTAGTTGTTACATAATCACTAGGAGAATTCATTTCCTTCAATTTTGTATATCCTTCAATAACTAGTTGTTACAGTAGGCTTGTACCTGAAGCAACGCCTTTACTATTTGCTCTGTCTTTGATTATGAATTGATGGTTCATTTGATAGTAATGACACGGTTCCTGAATGCAGGGCCTTGTTATAACAAAAAAGAAGTAATCTAGATCCGGTTGAAGTTCCATTTGCTAAAGATTCAAGAGACCTTCAAGGGCTTTCAAAGGGTGCTAGTATCATGTTGTATGAAAATTTTGCATGTCATCAGCAAGTAAAGAGTGGAAAATTTTGCATTTTTTCTATGGAATAGGAGTATGTTAGTTACACATTCAAAATGCTCGGTGTTCCTCGATACATGTTAATAATATTTTATATTCTTAAATAATGTTTTTGTAATTATCAATGACATGTTGTTATTGGCATATTTAGTTATGTACTTTTCTTAATTATTTTTTTTCGTAATTATATTCTTTACTATGAAGCTAGTATGTATAGATATAACTATTAAATAGTATTTTGGATGTATAATTTTTTTATTTTTTTATTTTGTACTTTTTAAATTTGCGACGGATTTCCGACGACTTTGCGACGGAGATATTTGCGACGAAAAAATCCGTCGGAAATGATTTGCGACGAGCGATTTTGCGATGGATTTTTGTCCGTCGGAAAGTTCGTCGGAAATGTCAATTTGCGACGAAAATTGCTGCATTTGCGACGGAAATCGCCGTCGGAAATCGTCGATTTTCTTGTAGTGAATAGGTACAACTTACACATGTTAACGGACGGGTTCGGTTACTATTGGATTGTAACTTGAAAGCAGAATCCGTCCATTGAAAACCAGCATAATCTGTTTTTTACTCTTCGGGTACCGACGGCTACGATTTGTCAGACCAAAAATCTCATTTTCGGTTCGGTTATAACGGGTTTCGGGCGGGTAATTATACTGTGTCCACCCCTAGTATAGATGGATAGTAGATTTTAAATTTTAAAATCATATTTGTTATCATAATATGGACTTTGTATTTTTTTATTTATTTGTTTAATTAAGTAATTATGAATTTTGAAAATAGTATTTGTTATAATAAAAAAATATTTTGTCCATATTTTAGATATTTACTACACGTGATGATCTAATACACTGGGCTAGAGAGGTAGGGAAAGCGGATAGAGTAGTTGTAATAATCATCAAGTCAGATAGAGCAATGGGAAAAAGAGTGAAGAAAAATAAAGTAATTTTGGGCTAATTGTCCGTTCAAGCTAAGTGCTACAACTTTGATTGATGCCGGAGATTTGAGAGTGAGGGTTATCTATGGACTCCACTATCATTCGCTACACACTATGTTAACTGATATTTCTTAGGCGCTTAACCAAGGAAGAGCGGCCTATAGTGCAAGAACACGCCAAATACAATAGAACCATAGTTGTGTTTTTTTTATTTCTTATTTTTTTGTAATTTGATTGTTGTGCCCGAACTAAAGGTAGAAACCGCAAAATTATTTCATGTCATGGAGGAACATCCGGTAAATAGATATAGATATCGGTAATATTTTGGTTATCGGACACATTCACGACGACAGAAAATGGGGAGGAGAACAACCACTAAAATCATTAAAAAAGTTATAAAAACACCACTAAAAATTCATACAAGAATCAAAACTAATTAAAAATTATAAAAACACTACTAAAAATCTAATAAAATCAAAAGAAGGTTATGCAAATTTTTTAGAGATTATGAAAAAAAATCAAAAAATAATAAAAAAATAGTAAACAATGGAATTTGAGATTTTGAGCCCCGCAATCCCAATAAAAGTCCCCTTCTTCGGGAGTTATGGTCTCTGATTTTTTTTCGAATTTAATGGCTGTGGTTTTGGGACAATTGGAGGTTGCCCGAAAACCGATTAAATAAAGTAATTATAATTGTTTTGTAAATTATCGAAAAGATCTTGGTCGTCAAAATTATGTAGTTGATAAAGAGCGATAAAAAATAAAAATAATCAATTAAATAAAATAATTATAATTTTTTTAAAAATGTAATATAACAACAGATTTATCTATTTAATAGATAAATCTGTAATTGATTTTATAACTGCAGATTTATCTGTTTAATAAATAAATCCGTAGTTAAAAAAATCAATTACAAATTTATTTATTAAATAGATAAATCCAAAAATCATTTTTTTTAACTACGAATCTACTACAATATAATAAAACACACTACCAGCAAAATGTCTTTTTTAGACACTTTACAAATTTGCCACGTGTCAAAAATTGAGGACAAAATGGTAAATCTACTACAATATAATAAAACACACTACCAGCAAAATGTCTTTTTTAGACACTTTACAAATTTGCCACGTGTCAAAAATTGAGGACAAAATGGTAAATGGCACACCAACAAAAAATGAAACAGCGCTATAGTAACAAGCTGACGCGCTACAGTAAAAACTGACGCGCTACAGTATTTTTTCAAATTTCAGTTTTTTTTAAAAACTGATTTTTTTCTAAAAAAAAAATTATAGACTGTTTTTTTTTTTAAAACTGTTTTTCTTTTAAAAGTCTTCTTTCCATCATTTTAAAAATTTAATTTAATTAATATTTTAAAAATTGTTTTTTTTTTAAATTCGTTTTTTTTAAAAAAACTGACTTTCTTTTAAAAATTTTTTATAATCTTTTTTTATAATCTACTCAAACTACTAAAATTAATAATTTTTATAATCTACTAAAACTACTAAAATTAATAATTCCTTTTGATAACGGTAAAATTATTCATTTTAACAACTATCCATTGTCAAAAAAAGAATTGTAAAAAACTGCAAGCCCTACCAAAAATTACAAAATAACTACTAAAACTTCAATTTAACTACTTTTGTTAAAATCAATCAATTTCACCGCTACAAAAAATTACCAAATAACTATTTTATAATTACTAAAAAGGAGTAAAATGCCAACGGAAGTGGCAACGAGAGCGCCAACGTTTTTAAATCTGTTTTTTTTAAAAAAAAAATTCGTTTCATATTTTTTTTTCCAGTTTTTGTTTGTCATCAAAATAAAATTTTTTACCCCTTTTTTACTAAAAATAATTACTCACTATTTTTATAATTTAGTGAATCTACTAAAATTAATTATTATTTTTACAACGGTCAAATTAATGATTTTAACCACGGTCAAATTAATTAATTATTATTTACTATAATCTTTGTATTAAAACTATTAAAATCAATCAATTTAACCACTAAGAATTGTAAAAAAACAACTTTAGCCACTACCAAACTTTACAAAATAACTTACTTATAATTAAACGAATATGATTTAATTAATATTAAATCATATAGAAAAATATGAGTTAACGTGTGGCAACGGGAGCGACAACGAGAGACCGGCAATGAGAGTTGCAACGGGGTTTTTTTTGTCATAAAAATAAAAAAATTTACCCCTTTTTTACTAAAAATAATTACTCACTATTTTTATAATTTAGGGAACGCGAGAGGTAAGGAGAGCGCTAACGAGAGTGGCAACGGGAGGGTCATCGAGGATGCAAACGGGAGGCTCAACGGGGATGCATATTTTTAAAAGTCTTTCTTCATAATTTTAAAAAAATGATTTAATTAATATTTTAAAATGTGTTTTGTTTAAAAAAAAAGTCTTTTTTTCATCAATTTTTTTACAACGAGACTGCCAACATGAGTGCCAACGACAGCGGCAACGAGAGCGCCAACGGGAGTACCGACTTTTGTCAAAAAAAATATTGTCAAAAAAACCCATACTTTATCAAAATTTATAAAAAAAAATTCCAAAAAACTAAATTATCAAAAAACTAAATTATTAAATTCATATTATACTCAATAATTAAATGCCAACGGGATGGCCAACGGGGATGCAAATGGGAGGGCCAATGGGGATGCATATTTTACCTAAAATCTCATTTTCATTTTTCTTCATTTTCACTCTATTATTAACATTATAAGAAATACCGACATTTTTTAAACTTTTTCAAACACAACTTATGAATATCAAATCCTACATTTTGGACATTGTTCACAACTTATGATTATCTTTCAAATTACTATTATGACTTCATGGCAATACATCGACCATACATAATCACCCGTGCGTATGGACGGGTAAAAAACTAGTTTATCTATTAAAAAGAGAATTTCACAAGATATGTGAGGGGTAATAAGAGCCGAGCTATAAAAATCAATATCCTTCAAAGACACGCCTACACGTAACACCACCACCATATGAGCCTCCTAAAAAAACACCTTAAACAGAAAATAAACACCTTATTTATCGTGATACCCCCATACCTAATTAAGATAAAGTAAACATGTGAACCAAAACCCTAAACAAGCACGACACCAGACTGAACCTCTTTACAGATTCTCCTTGCAATTAAACAAAACTGGGAATTCTTCCGTTTTTAACCAAACATATAGGTACGTAAAACTACGGCCAACGATATTATTATAATAAAAAAGAAGATTATACGATTCCAATTGGCAATAGCTTGGAAATTCCTCATATATAACAACAATAAAGAAACCCTTGAAGAGACAAGGAAAATGTACTTTTATAATTAAAAATATTCATATTAAACTATTTTGAAATTTTCAACCTCTCAGAATTTCCTACGGCAAATTCCTTGCAATTGAGACTCTGAGAGACGACTTTTTTGTTTTCATTCTATTTTTTGTTCATTGACATCAACATATTTGTAAAACTTTCTCCCCAAGTTTTTCCACATTTTCCATTGCCGCGTCATATCCAACTCTCACACAAACACAAATATATAGAGTAATGTTATTTAGCCAAAATTTTCAAGGCAAAATACACGTTACAATACCAATTAACGAAGTTTTTTAAGCCATTAACCAACCTACTTTTTTACAGTTTTTAGTCAATGACCTAGAAAACTGTGAAAAAATAGGTTGGTTAATGACTTAAAAAACTTGGTTAATTAACGTTGTAACGTGGTTTTTAGCTATTTTTCCCTGAAAAATTTTGCCTAATAACATTACTCAATATATATATATATAGAACCAAGTTAGTCCTTAAGGATACGTACAACAACAAAGTTTCTAAATAAACACTTTGCTATTTTGATTTTGAAGGTAAGAGAGGGAGGTTGCAGAAGTAAAAAAACGATGTACAGAGTAGCAAACGCATCGGAGTACCTTGTGATCACCGGCGTCGGAATCAAAGACATAAAACTCGCAAAGAAAGCATGGGTTCTCCCCGGCCAATCCTACACCGTCTTCGACCTTTCTCCGGTGAACTACACCTTCGAAGTTCAAGCCATGAGTGCCGAGAAACTCCCTTTCATTCTCCCCGCCGTCTTCACTATCGGTCCAAGAGTTGACGACCACGAAAGTCTTCTCAAATACGCCAAGCTCATATCACCTCACGATAAGCTCTCAAACCATGTCAAAGAACTCGTACAAGGAATCATTGAGGGAGAGACACGTGTACTTGCAGCTTCAATGACAATGGAAGAAGTTTTCAAAGGAACTAAAGAGTTTAAACAAGAAGTGTTTGAGAAAGTTCAGTTAGAACTTAACCAATTCGGGTTGTTAATTTACAATGCAAATGTTAAACAACTTGTTGATGTTCCTGGTCATGAATATTTCTCTTACTTGGGTCAAAAGACACAAATGGAAGCTGCGAACCAAGCGAAAGTGGATGTATCGGAAGCGAAGATGAAGGGATCGATTGGAGCGAAGTTAAGAGAAGGACAAACACTTCAAAACGCTGCTAAGATTGATGCTGAGACGAAGATTATATCGACGCAAAGGGTAGGAGACGGACAAAAGGAAGAGATAAAAGTGAGGACACAAGTTAAGGTGTTTGAGAATGAGAGAGAAGCTGAGGTGGCTGAAGCTAATTCTGAGTTGGCTAAGAAGAAAGCTGTTTGGGCTAAGGCGGCTCAAGTGGCTGAGGTTGAGGCTGCTAAAGCTGTGGCACTTAGAGAAGCTGAGTTGCAAGGTGAAGTTGAGAGAATGAATGCTTTGACCACCGTTGAAAAACTTAAAGCTGAGTTCCTTAGCAAAGCCAGCGTTGAGTATGAAACAAAGGTTAGTCATATAATCTTCTTTATTATAAAATTATTGAGCATATAGTAACTAACCTGTACATGCATAAGAGCATGATGTTGGAAATGTATGCACATGTGATGTGGGTATGGTGTGATGGTGCGACTATAATTTATTCTGATTATTTGAACATTTGTGAATTGCTAACTTACTATCGTGTCATTGAAAAGATTTAAGTATTTTGTGATCGAAGCATATGGAAAAGTCTATAAATTTTTTGGAAATTTCTAACAAAAAACAGTGTCTTCTAAATTGCGATTGCGGTTGCAGCTACGTTGCAATATTGTTACAAAATGATGCAGCCGCAATTTGTGATGCTTTTGCGAAAATCTCTAAATCTGTTATATTGGGGCCGCAATTACAGTTGTGGACGGAAATTTAGAACTATTTGATTATTGAGTGAATAATTTGCAACATTTACATTCAACCATTAGGTATACAAGTATAAGTAACATAATATGGCCTGTTTAGATTAACCGCTTCAAAGATAAGCTCTTCCAACCAGTTTCATAAGTGTTTATGCCAATAATACATAAGCCTAGATAAGTCGATTCAAAATGAAACTTAAAACAAAGTGTGTGTATATAAAGGATCATTTTTACTCTTGTAAAACCAATTGAAATTATGGAATAGGTACAAGAGGCAAATTGGGAGCTGTACAAGAAGCAGAAAGCAGCTGAAGCAATTCTGTTTGAGAAAGTGAAAGAGGCAGAAGCACAGAAAGCATTTGCAGAAGCAGCATTGTTTGCACGGCAACAAGCAGCTGAAGCAGAACTATATGCAAAGAAAAAGGAGGCAGAGGGGCTAGTGGCAATTGGGGAAGCTCAAGGAGCATATTTAAAGACACTTATGGATGCACTTGGAGGAAACTATGCAGCATTGAGGGACTATCTGATGATAAATGGTGGCATGTTTCAAGATATTGCTAAGATTAATGCTGAAGCCATTCGTGGACTTAAGCCTAATATTAGTATTTGGACTAATGGTAATGGTACTGATGGTGGTGATGGTGGTAGTGCAACTGCAATGAAAGAGGTTGCTGGTGTGTATAAGATGTTGCCACCTCTGTTTAAGACAGTTCATGAGCAAACTGGTATGCTTCCACCTGCTTGGATGGGATCCTTGTCTGACAAAACTTCTTGATTAATCTTTCATTACTAAAATGGATAATGTGTGCTTAATTTTCTTTTAGTCTTGTAGTTTTTATTTTTGGGTTGGATACTTATAATAAGAAAGCCTGTGGGTTAGGTGAGATCATTATTCTTCAATTTTCCTTTGTTTGGTGAATGGTATTTGGCCATTTATGTGAATGGTATTTGTTATCCTTTCAATGGTTTATTTCGTAAAAGGAATCATGCATTTGTTAAAAAAAATTATGCACTGAGAGGATAATGTTACGGCATTGGGTATGCAGAAGTGTTAAATCTCTTGAGGGAGAGCTTTGCCACCATTTGTGGCCCTACCTGGCTCGAATGATTAGTTTCTGCAGTTGCACGTAGAGGATACTCAGTTTATACCAAAAAATAATGTTACAAGTAAATTTCTTCAAAAACTTGTTACCTGTATATAAATTAATATAATGAAAATTAACTAAAAATTATTCTTCCGATATTTAATTGAATATTTAAAATATATTTATATTGTCAAATTTTATTTTATTGCTTTTTAAAATCATTTTTTAAATATTATTTTTATTTGAATGAAACAAATATGGAGTACCTATTGAGATGAAGTTTTTCTCCACAATATGGACTTCTATCTCTTAAGAAGTGGACTTTAATAGGTACTCCCATTGTGGAGAAAAAAAAATGAGTACCTATTGAGATGAAGTTTTTGAATAGAAAGTCATGTCTCTCTGAATTTACTTGTTTCTCTACATTTTTAATATCTTTAATTATATTAAAAAATATAATTAATGCCCGTGCAGCGCACAGGTGAGGGTCTAGTTATTGTATAAAGAAACTAGTACTATACCCGTGCATCCGCACGGGCCGATCGCGTTACGTCATACGATTACCTCAAATAAAAACGTTAGTTTGAAATCTCATTAATCTAAAATCAATTGTAAAATATAGATGATGACTTGCATACGGACAGGTGCTGTCGTGTTCTTTTTAGGAATGAATTTAGACAGTATTTAAATAGTCTGAACATTACTCCGTGAAAATAGAGAACAATTTAAAGTAGATAAAAAAGGAGTTTCAAATAAAAAATTGATAAATATTAAAACTAAAAATGTAAAAGTATCATTTAAAAACAATATGTGCATTTATCCCGTGTGTTTTTATATATCAGTGCAGTGTTTTTTTATATATCAGTGTTGTTATCCCATTTTTTTTATATATCAGTGCAACTATCCCGTGTTTTGATATATATCATTGCAATTATCCCCGTATTTTTTTATATATCAGTGCAGTTGTCCAGTGTTTTTTTATGTATCAGTGCAGTTATCTCATAGTTTCAATTGATTATTTGAGTTGATTAGTAGATTATTCTAGATAGTGAAAGATAGACAGTAGATTATCAATATGTAGAAGTGGACTTTAATAGGTACCCCCATTGTGGAGAAAAAAAAATGAGTACCTATTGAGACGAAGTTTTTGAATAGAAAGTCATGTCTCTCTGAATTTACTTGTTTCTCTACATTTTTAATATCTTTAATTATATTAAAAAATATAATTAATGCCCGTGCAGCGCACAGGTGAGGGTCTAGTTATTGTATAAAGAAATAAAGGGGGAGAGAAAGAAATGTTATTTATTGAGTCTGCCTTGGACACAGCAATGCGCAGACAGTGGTCTGCTTTTACAAGTTCCAAACTTTAGCTTTAAATATAACTAGATCTTACCCCGTGCGATGCACGGAATATCATTATGAAAAAATATATAGTATTATGCATATTACAATTGTTAGGTAGTTGAACAATATTAACATTGCAAAATACTTTAGTGACAAATATTAAGGTTAAAATTTAAAATGGAAAAAATGGCTCACTTGAGTCATTTCAGTTAAAAATGAAAACAGAAAAAAAAGGAAAAAAATAAAGTTATTATTTGGAATCTCCCAATTATTTTTAATTCGACTATAATTACTTTGTTTTAACCAAATATCTAGCACCACACAGCAAATCCAACCATTCAACAAGCAGTTGCACGATTTTCATCTCCCTCACTCTCATTTTTCCCTTCTTCAATCCTATGCAGCTTTAAGGGACTATTTGGTGATAAATGGTGGAATGTTTCAAGATATTGCTAAGATTAATGCTGAAGCAATACATGGACTTAAGCCTAATATTAGTATTTGGACTAATGATAATGTAAATGATGGTGCTATGAAAGAGGTTGCTGGTGTGTATAAGATGTTGCCACCTCTGTTTAAGACTGTTCATGACCAAACTGGTATGCTTCCACCTGCTTGGATGGGATCCTTGTCTGACAAAACTTCATGAATAGTCTTTCGTTACCAAAATAGACAATGTGTGCTTAATTTTTCTTCAACTTTCTTTTGTTCAGTGAAAGGTATTTTGGCCATTTATGTTATGACATTGAATTGAGTTTCGAAAACCTTGTGCATTTGTCAACAAAAAACTAAAGAATTATGCAGTAAGAGGATAATGGTATATTTAAATTTCTTCAAAAAAGCAGAGCTAGTCTAGCTCATATTGATATAACATACAATAAAGAAAACTCTCTGAAAGCCATTTTTTAGTGTTGCTTTGTATTAATTAGTAATTAGTAATTAGTAATTAGTAATTAGCATTTCTGTTTTTTTTTTCTCTACTTAAGAAACTCAAATCTAAACTCGTTGGCGTGACATTTAACAATGTTAATTGTTAGAACCTATATGAAAATTCAACTTCATTAAAATATCAGTAGAAAATTCTTGCATTTATAATTGATAATCTATTTAAGAAATTCCCACTGAACTTCTCTTAGCACGCTGATTGGTAAGTCAAACAGAAATTTCTAACAAAAACACCGTTGCTTTGTGACGCTTTTTGGCAGTATGTAACATTAGTAATTTATAGTGTAATGTATGCCAATTAAATCATTTAGAAATCGTTATCAAAATTTGAAATGACATGTCTCTCTACCTTCAAGGGCTCTCCGGATTTTGATATCTTTGCCACATCAGTACACGAGTTTAACTGTAACATTCCTAGTCTGGTTAATTTCGGTTTACGAAATTAACTAACGATTTATTATTCGAGTAAATAATAAGTCAAGTCACGGATACGAGGTTGTCGCGAAAGCAATATATAATTGCTAAGTTATATGAATTATTGTTTGGATTATGTGAATGATTGAATGATTTAATTCACTAAATAAGATACTTAAGTGATTTATGTACTTGTTTTATTAAGTATAAGTGGTTTTTTTAGGTGATAGAATAGTGGGGGTGCAAGCAACGGATGGACTTAGTTTGACCCAAGCCCAGATTTTTGGAATAAAATCCAACCCATCCCCTTGACCCATTTCTCGCTTAAAGTTAAAAGCAAAACCCACACACACACACAAAAACATTCAGTTTTTCAAAAACTTGGGAAAAAGAAAAGAACATAGAGAAAAGAGAGGGAGTGATTTCGAGAGAGTGAGAAGAGAAAGCGGAGAGAACCAGAAAATCTCAAAACTCTCATCCATTTCATAGTGTCAACTGAACCCATTCTTCTCCTCTTCAATCTATCTTAGTGTTGGAACCAAAACACTACATAAAACATGCAAAATCCTTTCTTTACCTTGAAGCCATATTCTATTTTCATGGAAGCTAGGAAGTTAGATTGAGCTCCTATTGTTGTTGCTTGTTTGATTGGGAAACTTAATTCAACCTTAGTGACCCTACATTGTCCCTTGAAGTGCTCAAAGAGAAGTATGGGGAGCTGAATTCGAATTTGGGAGCTTGGGGGCTAGTGGGGAGTTCAAAGGACCAAGTTCTTGCTTGCAATGGTATTTCCAGCTTTTGCGTGTGGATTTGAGGAGTGGATTTAGGCAAGTTTGGAGCTACATTGTCTATTGGGAGTCTGCTTAGGAGTTGGAAGCATTGGAGTTCGAATTCAAGCTTTGGGGGATAGCAATTGGTTGTTTTGAAGTCCACAATATTGCTTGTTGTTGGTGTTGGTTCATCTTCTTGTTGATTTGTGATTTTCATCACATTCAAGGTGAGTTTTACTCACGTTTAGGGGTTTTATATTTCGATATTGATTGTTCTGATTGCTGTTTGCTGAAAAATATGAAAAATTGATGAAGAGATATCACTGTTGGAATGTTTCTGGATGTGTGTTCAGTATTTTGGCTGTTGTGTGAGTTCTGGTAATCACACAATTGTGTACTGCATTTTTGAAAACTAGACTTAAGGCTTTTTAATTTGGCACTGGTTTCATCAAAATTGGAGTTGTCTAGCTCAAATTATAAGTTTCACAAGATAGGGTAATATTCGGGAAGTATTCTGGACATAGGTACTGTATTTTTGAAACTGGGAACTTTATGTTATTCCAAAAATTATGGGGCTTGTTTTTGTTAGAAACTAGACTTAATTTAGGTCATTTTGACACTGGTTTGGTTCAAATTGGAGTTGTATAGCTCAGTTTATAAGTTTCACAAATTAGGATAATATCCTGGAAGCATTCTGGACATAGGTGCCGTCTTTTTGAAACTGGGAATGTTCTGTGAATCCAAAAATTATGTGGTCAATTGTTTTAGAAACTAGACTTAATTTTGGTCATTTTGGCACTGGTTTCATCAAAATTGGAGTTGTGTAGCTCGAGTTATGAGTATCCCAAGCTAGGTCAAATTTCTGATCTTAAACTGGGTATAGGTTCAGTGTTTTGGGTGTTGTGCTCTCAATTGAACTCATTTTTGAACGATTCTTATTTCTTTGAAAACTAGACACAATTTCTATGGTCTAAGCTCAATTTTCAGATTAATTGGTTGAGTTTTGGTCATTTTAGAAGTGCTAGAAGTCAGGAGACAGATTCTGTCCAATCTAGGAACCACTCTGTCTATATTTGAAAACTGTTCTAATTGGCTCATTATTTTGCAAAACCAAAAATTTATTCAGAAACTAGACATCCGTAGCTTTCCAACAAGTGGTCTTTTGCAATTTTTCGACGTCGTTTGATATGTTAAAGATTTTCTTAAATTTTGAGTAAGACTGTCATAGTACACGTGTGAGGACATGTTTTATCGAAAATAAAACGGACTATAAGTCCTACTTGGCATTGTATAACTGACGCGGGATGTTTATTATTTATTCTAAACCGAGCTATGGTACGTTCTATTTATTATTTTATGAATGACGCGGGATGATTATTAAATCATCTAAACCGGTCTATGGTACGTTCTATTTATTAATTTATGAATGACGCGGGATGATTATTAAATCATCTAAACCGGTCTATGGTACGTTCTATTTATTGAATTATGAATGACGCGGGATGATTATTAAATCATCTAAACCGGTCTATGGTACGTTCTATTTATTGAATTATGATTGATGCGGGATGGTAATTAATTCATCTAAACCGGTCATTCTACTTGATATTGTACAATTGACGCGGGATGGTTATTATTAAATCATCTAAACCGGTCTATGATTCGCGATATATAAATTATATCTAGTCGGGGTGACGACCCCTATATGTTAGCATGCTAGATGAGGGAAGTCATGAGCCCTTGATCTAGGCCCCCATTTTTATTATTGTTGGCTCGCCTTTAGGGAAAGTACTATTGGCTATGGGGTTCACTTAAGCTTTCGGAGTTGGTGGCGTGCTACAGATAAAGATGTTGTTTCGTAATTCAAATAGAATTACTATGAGATGCTTGTAATTCATAAATTGAATTACCACTTAAAAGGTTTCATAATTGAATCGAGAGCATGGCTAGGGGTCACAGGAAAACTTACTGAGATATATATCTCACGCTTTCATATGTTGTTGTTTTACAGAGAAACAGGGAAAGAAGAAGGCTAAGCGGCACCAGTAGGAGAGGTGCCTAAGGAGTTGACCGAGACATTATGTCTTTGTCCATGTTTATGTTTTCCTTGTTGATTCTATATTTGGTTATGTAACTTGTACTTATGATAAGTTGTATAAACCGCTTCCGCTTTTCTTGTGGTGATATTGAACACTAGGTTTTGACGATATTGAAAGACATGAACCGATATGGTTTTCTTTTAAGTATATGAAATGCTAAGACTGTTTGATGTTAATCATTGAAAAATTTTCGTCGTGTTCAATATCTAAACAGGAATTATATCTCTAATGTATGCTAAGTTGTGCATTTTAGTATTTCTACTTGTTAGAAATATTAGGTGTTACATTAACAATGGTAATAATTATCAAATTATTCAAACTGACGATGTTATATAGATACACAGTACACATGATTGGAATTAAGATTTCTACACTACATCTAAAGTTGAAACACCCATATACAACTAATTCACATTTTGACTGCCTCACTGATGTGGGGATACCGATGAGCCCAACGAGAGAAACCTGCACAACAGTAAAGAGTTAAAAAAAGGTAATGACTTTCAGGAAATGATCATCATAACGATATGGTGACACTCACTAGCAGAGATAATGTCATAAAGATCCCTATCCGTTTTAGTATCCTGCAGTAGATTATAAGAAACAACCAAGGGTATAAGTAATCATGAAATCATGAAATTAAAATACAAATATCAATCTAGTTCACCACTGTAACATCAAATTTCTAAGTAGACTGGCAAGAAGTCTGAGAAAGAAATAATGTCAAAACCAAAGTGGAAACACGAGATAGTTCCCAACAATGATAAATTGCAGTGCCTTACACATTTTCCTGTTTTCAGTGATAATAAATAAGTTGATCATAACCTAGGCTAAAGTGAATACAAATACATGAAGTTGGGACTTGTCTCTTCTAAAGTGAACTCTCACTTTCAAATGATAAAATAAGAGATCCCAATTGTTGATGAATAAAATCAACTTTTAATATTCTAACACATTGAGGATTTGTTGTGCATGTGCACTCAATATCATCAACTGATTATTTATTTATCAACTATTAATATTATTTACTTTATAATCTAAAGTGAGTAGATTGGTTATTTGTTCATCGACCAATGATATTATTTACTTTACTCATTAACATTACTTTACTTAAATGAGATGCAAGGCAGAGTTCAAACTACAGACAGCTTTTTTTGTGAACTTCACCATTCACCTGTTCAGATGATGCCAGACATCTTGCAATGAGCTGATAAAGAGTGCTAAGAGTCCCACGGTTGAAATTGGGATGGTTTAAAAGAGCCTCTTCTGATGTATAATCAAATATCAGAGCACAAATGCTCGAAGCCATCATGATGCTTGACATGTCATTAGTATTTTCTACAAACACAAATATTAGTTTTAACATTAAGAGTTGTACTCATTCTGCAATCCATATCACCCAAAACGAAACAGACAAAAATATTGAACAAGGTTAACTTAATTTCTGTTGGACTGAGCAATTCACATCCTCTCAACACAGTTTAAATTCTTGTTTGTGCTGTTCCTCTTCACTTTGTAATGATTCTGTTTCATACACATATATTGCAAAAACTGAACCGAAATCCAGCTAAAAGCAACAAGCTAGTCCAATATGACAAACAGAAACCACTGGTTTTTCTAGATACATGCCAATCCATTTAAAGCAGTGCACCTTTTGTAATCTACTATAGATTTATACAAATTCACCACATATGATTTTACCAATACTCCCATTCTATCTAAAAAACACCTCAAATTTTTTAGGGTAAAAATGTCATTAGACTCTATTTCTTCTTTTTTTTCCTTTTTATTCTTACACTCTCTTTCTTACTTTTCACTTTTCTCTTACACTCTCTTTCCTCCTTTTCACTTTTCTTTTACACTCTCTCTTCCTTTTTTTTCTTTTTACTTTACTTTTCCCATAAATAATTATTCTCTTTCTCTTATCACTTCACTTTAAATCTTTTAACTAAATTTCTAAATTTATACAAACACTACTTTAATTAAAAATTTTGAAGACTACTACTATAAACCTACTATCTAAAAAACAAAAAGACTTAATGACTATGTAAATTAATAATTAATATTTAAAAACAATATCTCTTATTAATAATCTAATATTTAACTTTTATTATCTACTATAATCTACTAATTAACTAAAATAATCAATTGAAACTACGAGATAACTGCACTGATAAATAAAAAACACGGGAATAATATTTACCATTGATATTTATAATTTTTTTTGACAATTTATAATTAATATTACCATTGATAATTATAATTTTGGAAAACTACTATAAAACTACTATCTAAAAAACACGTGATAACAGTAATAATCTACTATAATCTACTAATCAGTTCAAATAATCTAATATTAAAATACGGGATAACTGCAATCATCTACTAATCAACTCAAATAATCAATTGAAACTATGAGATAACTGCAATGATATATAAAAACACACGTGATAACTACACAAATATATAAAAAGACACAGGATTAATATTTGTCATTTATAATTAAATTTTTTGAAGACTACTATAAATCTACTATCTAAAAAACAATAGTATTTAATGACTATTTAAACTACCGATTAATATTTAAAATAAATATTTCTTATTGATAATTTACTATCTCTCTTTTACTATCTACTATAATCTATTAATCAACTAAAATAATTAATTGAAACTACGAGATAACTGCACTGATATATAAAAAAACACGAGATTAATATTTGTCATTGATAATTAAATTTTTTGAAACCTACTACTACAAACCTACTATCTAAAAAATAAGCAGACTTAATGACTATTTAAATTACTATTTAATATTTAAAACAATTATTTCTTATTGATAATATACTATCTAACAAATTTACTATCTACTATAATCTACTATCAACTAAAATAATCAATTGAAACTACCAGATAACTGCACGGATATATAAAAAACACGGGGATAACTGCAGTGATATATAAAAAAATACGGGATTAATATTTGCCATTGATAATTATAGTTTTTGAAAACTACTATATAAAAAAACAAGAAGGCTTAATGACTATTTAAACTGATTAATATTTAAAACACGCGACAAATATTTGTCACTAATACCTAAAAAAAGACAAATAATTGTTACTGATATATAAAAAAAACACGGGATAAATATTTGTTTAAATAGTAAACCTGGGATAACAACACTGATATATAAAAAAATACTGCACTGATATATATAAAAACACACGAGATAAATGCACATGTTGTTTTTAAATGATACTTTTACATTTTTAGTTTTAATATTTATCAATTCTTTATTTGAAACTCCTTTTTTATCTACTTTAAATTTTTCTTTATTTTCACGGGGTAATGTTCAGACTATTTAAATACTGTCTAAATTCATTCCTAAAAAGAACACGACGGCACCTGTCCGTATACAAGTCATCCTCTATATTTTACAATTGATTTTAGATTAATGAGATTTCAAACTAACGTTTCTATTTGAGGTAATCGTATCACGTAGCGCGATCGGCCCGTGCGGATGCACGGGTATAGTACTAGTATAGCAAAGAAAATTGATTATATGATAGTGCAACATGAAAAAACTCATTCTAATGGCTGCAACCAAGTACGGTACCTGACCAATAAGCCAATGCTTTAAGAAGATCAACAAAAGCTGATTCATCTAACATCAATTGCACTTTGTCTTTCTACAATCAAAAGGTGCAACTAGTGTCAAGATTTTGCATGACCAATATAGTATCGGAAGGTTGGTTATTATTATAATGAGAAAATCACCTCCAGTAGAACGTTCATTATTGTATCACATGCCAAGAAGATGCAACCATTATCCTCAACCATACAACCATTTGACCCAACTAATTTACTGAGGCAATCTAAAACCTGCAAATAGACCCATTATATTTAGCTTTTTAGTAACCTCATCAGATGATATGTCGCAATAAATGTAAAATTAATGTTGGAATATAAACAATATAATAAAAATAGAACTACAGTATGCAGTAATCAAGTAAGCAAGGTAGTTAAAATCTAGATTTTGCATAGAATCGGAGGGTAAGTAATCTTGTAAATGTTGGTAGTTAGTATCGCTTGTGTCGTCTGATTCGAATCCCGATACGAGGTGGAAATTAGAGCTGGCAATGCAAATTTCATACATAATCGTTTTGTGCTCTGAACCGGAGGCAGTATTGGTTGTATTGCCAGGAATTGTATGAATTGCGCAACAATTCCGAATCGTCCGATACATCGAGTGGGTTTCTAAAAAACCAGTACTTAAAAACTGCACCTTAACGACAATGCATGAAGTCACTCGCGGGTCGGATCACATGACTTATTAAATATTAGAGCCTTTTTTCATTTTTTTAAAAATACATGAACAGGAACAGTAGATAGGCATAAATATAATCTGCCAATTAGTATTCTTCCACAGTATCATTCCTGAAACAATCGTTTCCCCTTCTACCTCTTGCACCCTATTTTACTTGTGTCTCACATCCTTTTAATCTTTTATTCTCCTTTTTGGTTCCCTTCTCCCCAGCTCTCTGTTTTATCCCACCGCTCTCCCTTCCTCTGATTCAAATTCCAGCATCTGCTTCCTAATTTTTAGGGGTTACACACTTGTTTTTTGGGTACATAAATAGTTTTTTCATCAAGCCTTAAATTTTGAATTACTTTGAAGCTTATATATGATATATTAGTTCACGTCTTTGCTTATGTTACTTATATTTTACTTAAAGATAACATTTTTATTGATCATGGATCTTACTATTCACAAAAAGATAAGATACTTAACTTGAAAAATAGGTCTAACGATTCACGATATGTATTCTAATTTGATAACCATGTGGACTCGTAACATTAATTGTAAGATCCTACAAAATTTATGAAACTTGTATATTCAATATAAATTCATATATATATATATATACATATAAAGTAGCATAAACAAGAGAAAAAATACCTTTGAATCACACTTCAAATGTTTATTTTAGAGGTTATTGAGATTTATTTAAATAAATTGATTATTTTGGATTTTATTTAAAGAAAACCTATAAATGATTAGATATTTATTTAGAAATTTATTTAAATAAATTTAAAAGAGGTTATAAGTATTTTTATTTTGTAATATATTTGAATATTAATATGAATATGAATTCAAGCATTTATTTTTTAACCAGTCAAAAAAGGTATATATAATACAAAACATTTTTCAAAATAAAGGTCCTCCTTTAAGTTAAAATGCAGTTACAAAACTAACAAAGAAAAAGATGGATAGGGAAACAAAGAATGTACAAAATTAGAAATATAAATATTGGAACAAGGGAATAACTTACAGCCTTAAGTCCTCCACACGAAGCCAGAGCTTTGCACCCTTCAACCTCCATGGTAATTTGACACAACATAGGTAACAGAAAGCACACAGAGTAGAAGGGCCTGCAACAAAGAATTTGTCTAAGCAAGAGCTATTCATTCTCCAAACTACACACTACAAGATTAACCAATAATAAGTTACCTTTGTTCATCTTCACCTTCAATAGAGAGCAAATACCCTAAAAGATCTCGAACCTTCTCCTTGCATGCAATCGGTGCTTCTGCAAGATAGCTGAAACAATAGAAAGAAACGCTCATCATGTTTCCTCTCTAACTTTAAACTTCAAAATATAGAAAACAGAAAAAACCTCAACCAAGTTTCAAGTTTGAACCTCGTGCCATACCCTTTGCATCAAAAATAAGAGAACGTCGACACAAAACAATAGATGTACAAAGTCACAATGATATAAATCCTTTCAGGACTTGTAATCCTCCAATTCTTGATATGCTATCAAGGCCTACATTTCAAGCCTGAAGTGCCCTTACGTGATGAGTGTATGAAATATAAAATCAACCTTCAACACCCACCTAATATAAGCTTCTAGATTAGTTAGTCCTAGACAAAAACTACCTCTTACCCAGGAGAATGAGGATGGAGATTGAAGAAACAACAAACATATCAAAAACTAGTCGAGATTTCCATACAGTTTACAATTAGCCAGTGACAAATAAATAAAATTTGCGTGTTTCCTTTCATGGTGACATCTTTTAGAAAGAGTAATAGAAGTTTAGTTAAAGTATGAACATATACATGTTGAAATGACTATCATTGTTGCAATTGCAATACAATAAGTGTCACATTAATAAAGTGGATAAAAAAATCCCCTGACACGAGATTAGAACTATATCATTCAAGGGATTAATGAAATGTCCATACATAGCCTCGCACCAATTCATTTGGTGCCAAAGTACAGATAATGCAAAGGAATATACAAGACTATACCTCCCAATAATTCGTACTGAAGCAAGTAAATCCTCCCCTTTCTTTTGGCCATGTTCCTGTATAATTTCACCATTATACATTGCTGTGATATAGTAGGTGTTAAAGTTAACTTAGACAATTAACTATTAGAATTACCTTCGCATCTTCTAAATACTCTAGCACAACAGCAACTGTCTCATTAAGTTGTCGAATCAGCTTTGTGAAAGTCCCTTCATCAAGGAGGTTCTCTGCAGAGTATTAGTGATGAAATCCCATTATATCCAATTCACAAAAACTTAACCACAATGTTTCCGGCAGAGTCAAAACTAGTATCAAATATCAGACGAGGCTCACATTCTCAAGCAATCAAGGTTTCCACAAAAGAGATTATCACATAGTTGAAACCAATAGTTCCCTATAATGGAGTATAGATTATGAAACCAGATAACAGAAAAGTAAAAAGGAAAAAAATTTGAGCATCATCCCTACTGGCTCCTGCCCAAATCTAGTTTCTATTTATAGCAAAATGTGAAACAACAGCATACATGTAAATGTTAGAATATTTAGAAAATATTTCATAGCACCATGTCATATCACATCAAAATACATAAAAGAGTATTATTCATAGTCTCTTTTATCTCCGTTTTCCTTTTTCTCTACCTATATCCCTATAACTTCAACAGTATGATCACAGATAAAGACCAACAGGACTGAATTTGAGAAAAGGAACCATTTCAAGTATTATTATTCCCATAAATGGAAAAACAAAATTTAAAGGCTAAGTGAATTAAATTTCATTGACTATACCATCACTTCCATCAGCATTTGCAATGAGTTTTATTATCTTCTCAATCAAAGAGTAGGCAACAGCCACGTTTCGCCGCTTATAAGAATATGCCTCAACAGTAGCCCGAGTATCTTGAGGTGCTTCATATTTTAAGTAGGCCAACTCATTCAGAAGAACAGCGATTTCAACTCTGGACTGCTCCAAGACAAGCAACAGGCACCTAAAATGAGAACATGTGAGAAAATGAAGCAACATGCACTCGGTGCAGGGGCTTATAAGTTATCATTTAATAAGCACAGCTTACATATCAACTGGAGCTGCATCTGGCGTGTCATTAGTGCTTACTTGGCTAATCAACCAGTCTTCTTCAAATATGGAAACCATAGACTCGGCTAAAATGAGAGCCTGAAGCCTCTCAGCAGGAGCTGCATATGAATGGCAAATTATCCAATTAATCTAGTTTAGTGTTTTCTTGTTTTAGCTCAAATCGACAATGAAGTGTAAAAGTTTTATAATATTTGCATAAACTTTCATGAGTGCATAGAGGAAGTTTCATGATATCAGAAGTCAGTTCATAATTAATTGTGCCAGTGTCATTGTCAGAGAAGAATACGGTGAGGACCACCAAAAGGGATATCATAGCAATACATGGGGCCCGTTTACTTTCTGAAAATGTTCCCAGTTTTCATTTTCTAAAATTGGTATTCATTTGCTAATAAGAAGATGGAGTATTATTGTAGTGAACAAATATGAACAAGAGAATATGGGAGACTAACTGCAGGGAATGCTTTTTTTGGAAACAGTGAAAACTATTTTGCCATTTGCAAAAATTCTAAAAATACTGGATTTCTTACATGTGATGTTTCTTGATTTTAGTGGAAATGAAAACAGGAAACAAGGCAAGGAAAGCAACAAGAAGGAGGTCCAGGGTTCAAACCCCGGAAACTAACATTTCCCTCACCCCTCTAACATTTAACAACTAACAACATTGCCTATGAGAAAAAAAAAGGCAAGGAAAGTAAACCGACACTTAATTTTCATGATTAATTTCTGATAGCTACATCAATCAATATCCTCTCCTAACAGCTACAACACTAATATTAGAATCATTGCTCGTCTGCTTTCTACAATGCAAAACCCATTGCTCTTTCTCACATCATCTTTAGGTTCAACTATATCTATTCACCTTTCTATATCTCAAGTCTCAACACCACCTCTGTTGGAAATGGAAAGGAATAATGTAATTCTTTCATTACCTAATCATTAAGGTGCAAGAATACATATATACACACGCACAATACGTACAACCTATCATGTGGACCTGATGGACCAAACTACCCTGAATTAGTGTATGTATATTAGCACCCCTCTCCCCAATTCAATCTGGAGCAGAGATTATATGCACCCAACTTGTTTCAAGTTAACCCAGCTTGAGGAATGTCAACTAGCTAGTCAGTCGTTGGTATTCCTATTAACATCAATATAACCAAAAATCACTGTTCCCCTCCCCCCCCCCCCCCTAAAAAAAAACAATTGACAATCAGCCTCAAAATGCTTTGACATGCCTGGTCCTCTCATGAAAACCGATTGGGATGCATATGGAAAGCAGCTTGATTATCAAAGAACTACTTCATTTGCAATGTTTCTACAAATTTTAGTTCACGAATAAGTTGCTTAATCCACGTGAACTCGCATGTAACTAAGGACATAGCTGAACAGTTAGCCTGGTTAATGTGGGAACAAAAAAAGAGAAACTAAGAATAAAAGGTAAAATAGTATAATGCACATAATTCAGCAAATTGTCTCAACATACCAACACGATTCTGCAAAATGGCCATGATACCAATACGGATATAATGTGACCAGCCATCTTGAGGCAGCAATCGGAGGGCATCATGAAGTTGTGACTGAAAATACCAAGAGCTGATAGTCAATTGCATGGAAAATGAATCATAGTGTACATAAATTAAAATAGGTAAGCTAAAGGTACATAGCATCAAACCCATGAATAAAATCCAAATAAATCAGTATAAGTTATGCAACTTTATGAGTTATCCACATAGCACACAAGACTTGTTGATCTTACCGGTAGTACTCTCAAACCAAAAAAGGCACTAATTATACAAAAAATTCTATATCATGTGAAGAGAATTTTAACAAGTAAATGCCCTGGACCTTCATTGCAAAAGAGATTACTCAAATACAGAAAGAAAACATCATCCATCATCCAATATCCTATCCAGAAGAGATTACCAAATTCCAGCAGCACAGTTAAGTTAAAAGAGCTTTCTTTGTAAGCATTTTAGAATTCCATAATAATATGGAGACCATATGACTGAAAGCAACAAAATGAGAAAATATTACATACTGAATCTTTTGAAGAAAGAATGGCATTAAGGAGGTGGAGAGCTTCGAATTTCAAGGAAGTATGCAAAACAGCAAACTGTCTTGCTATTGTGGTCACCTGTAGAGAGACATACCAGAAATATTGCTTTAATTAAGACATGTTATAATATAACGATAATGTTTATTTAGCATGAAGCAAGATTACCAAATCAAAATAAGAACACAATAACTCTGAAATACAAATATTTAAAAACTACACTCACAATAACTGAGAGCTCAGATAAGTAAACATTCTGGATTGTGTCTAAGGACATCCTGCTAAAAATCAATTGCAGGAGTTTAATAGATATTTCCACCAGATGCGGACCTGCATAATGTTTGAACTTGTGAATTATTATGATACATATAGACAAAAACATGGGAGCAAAATTCCCGTGTTTGTAGATGTCTAGAAAACTATCTCCTCCCATCAGACAAAAGGGTCATACCATCTTGCAGAGAAGACATCTGAAAAGCTAGTATCTTGATGCCTCCAGATTCATAAAATATCGTGATTCCTTTTTCTGAAGCAGTTGAAACCAGGTATAAAAACTCACAGCATTCTTGGAGAACAGATGAGCCAGATCTAAACAAGAATTTAACGAAAATAATGAATAAAAATCACTTCCTCAAAACAAAGAAAATGAAAGACTGCTGGCTGACATATGAAACTAAAGTTTTAAAGTGTGGGCCATTCAGTTAACACACATAGACAGATGTCTACTTATAAAAATACCATAACTAACAATTTTAAATAGTTGTTGCAAACACATTTTAATTTGCAAAATAAACAAGCAATTGAATTTTGTCCATTTTTCTAGATCTGCCCAATAAATAAACAATGGGGATATAACGTGATCATCAACCCTAGTAATACTTATCACTTGTCTCCCAAAAATAACACCTATAAACCTTATTCCCGTAATTATACCAAATATCTGATACGGTTGCCCACTCTTTTTCTCCTTCATTGGGCTTTAGTTTGGCATAAATGCAATCCTTAATTTAATCAAGCTTTTAAGCATAGATAATACAGGATCAAGAAAATAACTGCACTATAATATTTTACACAAAATAAAGAAAATGGAGAAGTTATATAGTACTTCCAATGTAAGTAGGAACTTCAGAAAAAAAATTAAAAAAAGCATAGGATAAGTCAAGAGTGTGAAAGAATAGAAAAGAAAAACACCATACTGGGTGGACATTAGTTCCAATATTAGTGGGATCTTGCATATCATGTCTTCTGAGGATGCAATCTCAGGGACACGACAAAGGGCAGCAAGAACTGTGACTGATAGGCTCAAATATGCATCCCTATTCTCCCCGCCACTGGATATGGTTCCTTTTCCCATACCTATATGGTAGAAGATAAGGTCAAAATAAATTACAAACATAAATATAGTGGGAAATGATAATGAAAGAGTGCAAGAGCAAGTACCAGTTCTGAGTAACCGGTCAAGAAAGTGAGAGCCAACAGCATCATAAGTCCTCCGGAGTGAGGAGTGATCATCGGCTTTGCAGAACTTGGTGACCAGAAGAAGCCCAGCTAGACGCTGTTCGTCTCGATCTCCTTTCAGGAGCTTCAAGCACTCCTCAAGATTTGGACTCTGTTCCTGTTGTGCTTCCTTCACAGATGCCATTAAATTTTAAAATATTGAAAGCAGGGGGGAGGAGAGAAATCAAAGTAGAAAAAGGCTGAGAGGTTGTTTACCATTGAAAGGCCTGCACTGCCAAGAAGAACTGAACAGAAATTTCGGCTTTGGGACAAGGCTATCAGTTTCAGAACTTTGTTGAATATGAAAAACTGAAAAAACATACAGTGACAGGCACAGCTATATCAATACCCTTATCAATTCAGTATGTTATGCCTATTGATCAAGAAATT
This sequence comes from Astragalus membranaceus, assembly GCA_039519185.1. Lineage (NCBI taxonomy): Eukaryota > Viridiplantae > Streptophyta > Magnoliopsida > Fabales > Fabaceae > Astragalus > Astragalus membranaceus. Next base: position 15,415,434 of record CM076848.1, read on the forward strand.
GGATTCTTTTGGTTTTACATGGTGCCAAAAAAATCTAGAAAGTTGCACGGATAGGGTTTAAACTTGAAATCTACGGCAATTAAACAAGACTAGGTTCTTCCTCAATTAAATTACCCAAAATATACAGTAAGTAGCAAATCATTGCATCGAGCATTAAACATGGCCCTTAAAGAAGGAGGAATATTAAATAGTTCTAAGACATAGATTAGGAATCCCAATTTGACCATTGCAGACTGGGTGGAAAACTTTAAAACAGTCTAAAAGCTAGCCCAATGTCAAACAAGACTGCACATAACAAAACAAAATCAAACCAAACTTGTCGAATATTGAGCATTATAAAGCCCATCGCTTAAGTATAACATTGATATTTGACATTAGAAATTATCCAACTTCTGGATTCAATCAAAGAAAGATGCAAGCAATATAGCAGAAATTTGAATATATAGCTTCAATTAAGCCTGCTCCATTTACGTAAATCGCAACCAACTAAAGCCTATGCTATCTCGATTCTCAACCAAATAGTTCATTCTTTAACAAAAGTCCAGTCATTCTAACCCTAAGAAAATGGATATAAATATATTAACAGTATCGCCCTATAAATTCGAGACAAAATTTCCACTCCAGAAATTTACCTCTTTGAGGCATTTCCACAAACACCCTATGAGTGCGCCTATTAAACGTTACAACTTACAAGTATACTACATAAGGGATTGTATTCCTGCAACCCATCAGCCTCTCTAAAATCAGAGAATGAGAGAATTCTAACAACCAAACACACTCGCGGTCATCTTCAGTTAGTGCTCTATCAAACCAATGACCCATTTTTACGTTTTTCTTTTTCTTTTTCCGTGTTCACTGCCTACAGGTTGCCGTGATTAACCAACACAACAAGGGCTAAAGTGAGCATTATGCGGTAAAATTTCATATTTTCAGTAAAGGATTGAGATGAACCGAAAAAAGAAAAATATTCAGCAATGGGTTTGTACTTTGTAGGTTAGAGACCCTTACCTCAAATGGCAACAGGTTTTAAAGCCTCTGCTCACAAGTGACGCCCCAACAACTCAAATACCAACAGTTCAACACCACCTTCACGTAGCGGTGTGTGGCACCAACGGAAGGTGTACCTCTATGGCAGAGGTGGTGCGACGGAGGTGATAGAGGCAGAGGGTGTCGGCGATGGTGTGAGAGCTGAGACGTGGCAGAGGTATGTGCTTCTGCGAGTGTTTTTGAACAGTGGGGAGCTGTCGTTACAGCGGTGGGAGCGTCTGCAACAGCTGGAGTGGTGGAGAGGCGCAGCAGTAGGAGGAGGTCGGAGCGGCGGAGTAGTGTCGAACTGAGCGGAGGGAAGCACGTCCGCTCTGTGTAGAGGGGTTGAAGTGGGTGTTTTTGTTTTATTTCAATATTAATAGGTTTAAATAGTTATTACCTTGCAAAATCTAACGTTATCCAGTTAACCCCCTGCTGTTAAGTTTTCTGTTAAAAAATGTAAAATTAATATTATCCAGTTACCCCCTGACACGTGTCACCATATTATTGGGCCTCTGGGGCCTCTGTGACACGTGTCACGTGTCACGTGTCACGTCAGTAACCAATGGATGGCACACACTTGGCAAGTGGAGGCACCCTTGTTACTAAAAAATAAATGTTTTGTAGGAAGATGGGTGTTGAACTCGTGACCAGGTGGTGGTTGGGGCATCCAATTACCACTAGGCCACAACATGATTTGTGTTTTTAAACACAACTACCAATATATATTACATAAAAACTAGATCTGGATCCTGACTCATCTTCTTCGTTAAATCAGATCTGGATCCAACAAATATGAAACAGAAACGTTTTCCATCAAAACGTTTTCCTTCAATCTTCAAAAACAGAAACGCAATATGAAACATAAATATGAAACAGAAATGCATCTTCCATCAAAACGTTTTCCTTCAATCTTCAAAAACAGAAACGCACCCAAATCGTTTTCAAATCCCAAATCGTTTTTAATCCTTGATTTCGTTTTCAATCTGGATTTCGTTTTCAAATCCCAAATCGTTTTTAATCCTTGATTTCGTTTTCAATCTGGATTTCGTTTTCAAATCCCAAATCGTTTTCAATCCTTGATTTCCTTTTCTACGTTTCTGCGTTTCTGGATTCTTGATGGGTTTGATTTCGTTGTTGTTGTTGTTGTTGTTCTGACTTTGGGGATGAATGCTTGATTCTGAATGCTAAGATTCCTTTTCCTTTTCGTTTGTAGAAGATGAAGAGCTTGAAATTCTGGGTTTCCAGATTTTTTTTTTAATTTAAGTACAAATTATGTATTATATATTTGTAGCTGAGTAAATAAAATCAAATAGTTACGTGGCTCAGTGGTTATGTATTGTGAGCAACGAGCTAACAATACATAAGAGAGGATATAATTATACCTTACAAGTATTGGATTCCGCCACATTCTTGCAAATAACTCTAGTAACATTTAGAATTTTCCTTTTTAAAAGCAGGGGACACCTTTGTCAAAAAGAAAAAAAAGGAGACTTGCAGGTTTTTTTGTGTGTAGGATGCATCCACCGAATCAAATTGAGGGAAAGGTAGTAAATGTGGTTTTTTATTTGTTACAAGCAGTAAAGAGAATTATATAATACTTTGCCTTCTTTTTTTTTAGCAAAAGAAAGGGTTATGGAGCCTCACTAAAACATTCTAATGCAAAACTTTCCTTAGGGAAAAAATATCAAGAAAGAAAAAGAGTACCCCATGCAATTTATTGATAAAAAAACGGAAAAGATACAAATACATGGGGGGACTAGACCAATACCCATGAATAAAACATTAGAACCAAAAGGAAAAAACAACAATCCTATTAAAAGGAATCCAGTCCAAAGAAAGTTAAAATTAGCATGCAAGAGCATCACTATAAATATAATAACTCTCATCCCAACCAGGTTGGCACCAAAGCCACTAACAATCATTTGTAGCACGCCAAAAACAAAAGACCAGAAGGAAACTGAAATCATCAAACAGAAAATCAACAGAACCTATAGTTAGGCAATCCTAACCTATTTCTAGAGAAATCTTCAGCAATGAAGCTAGGAGGAAGGTCCCACTAGACAAAACCACTTGTGTTAGTACCATGTCCGACAAGCTTATCAGCACAAGTGTTACATTCTCTATAAATGTGAGTGCAAACGAAGTTCATTTGTCTCGTCAAAAATAAGCAATTATTCCATCTATTTCTAAGCTTCTAAGAAACTATTTTGCAGTTCTTGAAGGCGGAGACCACTAATTGAGAATCACACTCCAACCATAAAAATTTCAACATTTATCAAAAGCAATTTCTATAGCCAACATAGCCCCAATAATTTCAGCATGAAGATCATAGTTGTTTCCAATGGAAGCGGAAAAGCAACCAAAAAAACATCGCTTTTGTCTCTAAAAATACCACCACAAGCGGCAGGACCCGGGCAGCCCTTAGCAGCGCCATCAATATTGCACTTGATCATGTAGGGCGCAGGGGGGATCCAATTAACCTTTTTAATGTTAGCAGACCTTCTATAATTACCAATGATATTGAAGGTCTTGATAATCATAAACTCAGCAACAGAGGAAGATATCGATGATTTAGAAGCATTCCCAGCTAAAGTAATATTTGAAAGGATTAAATTGATAGCTGAGTGTAGGGGGATCACATGATTACTAAATCTAACCTGATTCCTGCAATACCAAATGGCCCATAAAATATTAACAATAGCAGTAGAGACAATATATTGCAATTGAGGGCTCCAATATGAGAAGTCAGGGTTAAAATGTTCTGAAAAGAGGCTGAATCAATATGGATACTCAAAATACCTTCAAACCAGCTCCAAATATGTTGGGCGATAGGGCAAGCGAGGAAGAGATTATGAGAATTCTCATAAGCATTTCCACATAAACTACAAATAGAAACAACAGTGCATCCTCTATTCCAAAGTTGATAGTCGGTTGGCATCTTATTATGAAGAGTCCTCCACAGAATAAAGGATTTAGAATGCGGTATAAAAGGCTTCCAAATAGTCTTGGTCCAATGAACCACCTGTCCTAGGGGATTACAGAAAAGAAAAGACTCCTTAAAAGTCAACTCCCCAGAAGCAGAGTGATTCCACATTAACTGATTCTCAGTCCAAACCAAAGGAATATCTATCTCTTGAATTTCGGAGTGAAGTTGGGGGAAATGAAAAATAAGGTCCGCGGGGATGGACCATTTACGGTTGACTATAAAATCCCTTAGATTCGCTTTAAAATCCTTGTGTAAATTAGAAGGAATACCAATAATATCCACAATAGGCCTTGAAATCCAAGTATCTGTCCAAAAATTTATGCTGACACCATTCCGAAGTTTCCAAGTCGAATGCTCAATTATATCAGAAAGATGGGATTTGAACCCAAGCCAGATAGAAGAATAAACATGATAATTCACCGGCTTGTTATTCTTAAAGACTCTAGCTTCTAAAAGAAGAGCTCAGTGCAGATTAGTAGAAATAAAGTTCCACTCAAGCTTAAGCATACCAGCATTATTAATAGCTTTGATTCACCGCAAACCCAAACTGTCTTCCTGAAAAGGCTTGCACACCTTACTCCAGGCCACAGTAACAAATTTCCTAGTATTAATATCACCTGACCACACAAAATTTCTAATCCAAGTATCCACAGTATTGAGAAGATTAACAAGTCGAGCATAAATGTGGAAACTGTAAACCATTATGCTAAGAATAACAGAATTAATAAGTTGAACTCTACCCATTATATACAAAAGAGAGCCTTTCCAAGAAGATAGTCTAGCTTTTATTCTATCGACAATAGGTAATAAGTGTATTTTTCCAAGTATTACCTTTGAAAAGCGGGACACCGAGATAATTAAAAGGGATGGCACCCTGAGAAAATCCTAGTGAATCCGAGATAGCCGTGATGTGGGGAAGAGATATGTTGCTAGTATAAAATTTAGATTTCTCCTTACTGATCACCTGGCCAGAAGTTTGTTCATAAGAGGAAAAAAGATTCAACAAACTAGTGTTAATTTTGTTTTTTTGTCTACTTAGATAATTTGGCAAATAAATACCACACACACACTACCACTGGTCACACTCGGGTTCGAACCCGGGAGCCGACGTCCCTATGTCGCTGAAATTGGCAAAGCAATCAACAATGGGGGAGTGTTTATGTTTTTAAACTAAGTATTTGGTCCATAATATTTTTATATAAGAAAGTTACTATAAATTTTAATAAAATACCTAGTTTCGTGATAGAAAAAACTTAATCTCGAAATCTAATGTGTTTGGTGTTGATTTGCTTTTTAAGTATTATAAGAGAAGTCAAAGTTAGAAGAATAAAGAGAGAAAATATATAGAAATCTATTCTCTCTTTTATCTCTTATAACCTTTTACCTGTATTTTTTTTATAAAAACATTTTCGGTGGGCAACATCTATTTTTTATGGGGGGCAAAACAATTTTATTAAGTATATCTAGACTAAAAATATTGAGTCTAATGGGGGCAAATGCCCCCAATTAGGATAACTTATATCCGTCCTTGTCCACCGCGGAGCATCTCTTTCTTCTTCTCCTCCTCTCTCCGATCGGCATCTCCCTCTCACGAAATCCTCACCACCACTCTCGGTCTGCACCACCACATATCACTCCACTGCAGTCCATCCCCACTGTCGTTGCAACTCATACCCTCTCCTTCCCTCCTTCACTCTCACGAAATCCCTCCTCTCTCTCCCAAAATTGCTCCCTCCCCTTTTTTCCTTTTGTTGACCCATTTCGTGTATGTTTGGTTCTGCGGTGGCGTAAATTGATTTTGGTAGAATTGATTTTATTAAAAGTGAGTTGAATGTGACGTGATTTTTGTTTGGATACATGTACAAAAAAAGTGATTTTTACCAGTTCTTGTTGTTTGGATATGTTAAACCAAAATTGCTTTTAGGTATGAATTTACTGAACAAGTTAAAATTAGACTAGTAACCTGTTTTTGACAAAATTATACTAGTAACTTACTATTTGATAGAATAGACAAAAAAATACTAAACAAATATTTTGTTTACCTTTTTTAATTATATAGCTTTTTGTGAATTCTCAAAATTCTAGGTATAAAGTAACAGTAAAAAAAATATGCTAATAGTAGTCGAAAACAAGTTAGCGTTTTTTTTCTTCTTTTTTGTCAAGAAAACTAGTTAACAGTTAAAACAAATAAAAAAGGGCCCATGCTTTTCTCATATCCCCTCCTACTCACCACACACTCCCTAACTTCAAATATTCCAAAAATATCCTTAAGTAGAGGACGTGTTTACGTATGATTCGATTGGGGTCAACCGAATATGTTCGGCTAAGGACAACTGAACGGTATAAAAAATAACAAGGGGGGGTGTTGTTCCGCTTTGGTCGTTCGGGGAAGGGGAACCAAAAATGTTCGGCTGACATCAACCAAACACACCTAATACTGCACAGACTGACTGAAAACTAGAAATTTTTCTATTTAAGTTTCAAATTTCAAATGCAGATTAATATTACTAACTCAAATTTGTATTGATTTAAAAAAGTACATAACATATAGAAGTCAAATTTCCAAGTCAATTTGGAAAACAACAATTAATCAACTAATTATTATCTTTACTTAAATCTACATAAGCCGGTGTTTGGGTCTCAAAGACCACGGCCTTCCACTTTTGTATACGACCCGTAAACAGCGTGTCCCAACCCTTTGCTACGGGTCTCTTGTTAACATTCCAAAGCGCATCGGGCGGGGGCATTGGACTTCCATTCTTCAAAAAAACCTTACAAAGACAAAAACAACGTAATGTTAACTAATGTTTGACAAATTAAAATTGAATTCTAAATAAAAGTCGATATACCTGTACAAAGTGTTTATCCGTGGAGCATATGTTGAACTAGCGGGCAGTTTTGAATGGGGCAATATGAAATGGGAAAATGGTGAAAGACCCGTTAACAGACCAACAAGTCAGTACGACCTGGTATTTGTTAACGATTAGATACCCTATATTTGGTACAGTCATCCAATTCTCTTCGAGACCATTGTCTGTCTGCATCAACAACTTCATCAAAAATGTGACTTTTCCCATACCACACCATATACGCAAATGTAGAAGTCAATGTATTTATTGATCCTGTAATAAAAAGAAAATTTTAAATAGAAGCTACTGGACTTGCTGTAATTACGTCTATTCGGCTGCCCTAAACTGAACACATTCAGCTCACCTTGACCGAATGTGTTCGGTTCCCCTTGACCGAGTGACCAATTGAAAAACACCTCCCAAATGTGATTTTTGTGCGTTCGGTTGGGCCTAACCGAAATCTTTCGGTTGAAGTCAACCGAATTGAGCGCGATTACAAAAAAAAAACAAGTCAAAAATAGCAACTAAATGAGATTAAAACAAAAAATATGAGGTAGGGATAATGTTTGCGAATGTTGAGGAGATGATCAGAAGGGTAATGATGTAGAAGTGGTGGATAGGGAGAGGAGTGGAAGAGATGGGAGGTTTGGGGTTTAGGGTGGGGTGTGTAGGAGATGGAGGAGAAGAAGAGGGATGAAGAATATAGTTGAAATTTTTTTGAGTGTTAAGGTTAATTTGGTAAAATCACCATGTAAGGGGGGTGTGGGGTGAGAGGAAGGGGTGTGGGAAAAGTGATAGACAAGAGGCAGTAACATTCGCAGAAAAGCCCAATCCATAAAATTGAAGCCCAATTCCTTTTGTCATCCCTAACCTAGAGAAATTTGGGTCTTCTTTTTTGTACCCCCATCATCTCCCTAGCTACCCCCACATAAAAGTGAAACCCGAAAATACCCCTGCCCAATTTTCAGTTCGCTCGGATTTACCTCCATTTGAGGTAAATCCGCTTTGTTATTTTTAAAGTCGGATTTACCTCAGATGGGGGTTCCCAATAGGTAAATCCGATTTCAAAAATAACAAAGCGGATTTACCTTAGCTGAAGGTAAATCCGCTTTGTTATTTTGGAAATCAGATTTACCTGGTGGGCACATAAATCCGATTTCCCTAAAAAAGAGAAAATCGGATTTATCCCACCTAAGGTAAATCCGATTTCCCTAAAAAAAAGAAAATCGGATTTATCCCACCTAAGGTAAATCCGATTTTGTTATTAAAAAAAATTGTTTTTTATTTAATGTGTTTAAAAAAGGTTATAAAATGCTACTAAAAATCTGTTAAACAGCCAAAACTAATCCAAAAATTATAAAAACACCACTAAAAATCTAATAAAACCAAAATAAGGTTATGCAAATTTTTTCAGATTTTTTGGAGATTATGAAAAATTAAAAAAATTAATAAAAAATAGTAAACGATGGAATTTGGGATTTTGAGGTCCCCAGTCCTGAAAGAAGTCCCTTCTTGAGGAGTATTGATCCTTGATATTTTTCGGATTTAAAGAATGTGGTTTCATTACAATTTGAGTAGGTTGCCCGAAAACTGATTTTTTAGCCTAAATTATTCTCCCGGCGTACAATATCGTCACGTGTTAACGAACTACACACTAAACAGAACCAAAAGACGGTCGAAATTTGTTTCTAAAATTTTAACTGATTTATTTATTTATTAATTAGGTTAACAAAGCGGATTTACCCCCACATAAGGTAAATCCGCTTTGGTTATTTTTCAAAGCGGATTTACCTTATATGATGGGGTAGATCCGCTTTTAAAAATAACAAATCGGATTTAGCCCACTTAAGGTAAATCCGATTTGTTATTTTTAAAAGCGGATCTACCCCATCTTAAATAAATCCGATTTAAATTTTTTAAATTTTTAGTGGAAATCGGATTTACCTAAATCGGATTTAAATTTTTTAAAATTTTTAGTGGAAATCGGATTTACCTAAATCCGATTTCCAAAAAAAAAAATTGAAATCAGGATACGTTCGGGATTTTTAAATTTTGTTAAGGGCAATTGCGTCTTTTCGCAGGGTCGATGGGGGTAGCTGGGAGATGATGGGGTAAAAAAAAAAATCCCGAGAAATTTTAGAACACCACCAATACAGTACCGCCTCCTCTGTAACAATGGAACAAAAATGTGAAATTATTGAAGGGCAAAAGTGAGAATTAGTTGGAAAAACAATATTGTTCCACTGTAAAATCGATTTCAGCAATCATAGAAGCAACAAAGAGTAGCTTCCACTAAAATCGATTCCGGCAAGAAGAATCAATTTTCCAACCATGAGCCAAACATGTTTCTTCCTGCTAAAATCACGAAAGGCAACATGTTTCTCTGGTTATTCTATTATTGTCATGGCCGATTGCTTATTGCTTTGGATCTGTTTTAGATCTTGACAAGGAGAAGACACTATTGAGAGGAAGATGAAAGAAAACCCAAAATTAATTTGGGAAATCAATGTTATATCCAACTCAGCTTTTTAGAATAAAAAATTTAAAAATAGTGATGTGGCAAAGTCAAATAACATAGATGTATGCCAACTCAGTGTCTTACAAATAGAGAACAAACAGAAGGACGAAAAACGATAAATGTGATATTTGCATAGGGCTTTTGGAAATATATTTTTGGCTAAATAGTACTTTTGGTCCTTTATCTTTGCTCCAGATTTCACTTTGGTCCTTTATCTTTTTTTTGGTCCGTTTTGGTCCTTTATCTTTCATTTTCGTTTCACTTTGGTCCTTTATCTTTTCTTTTGTCCGTTTTGGTCCTTTATGTTTCATTTCGTTTCATTTTGGTCCCTCACGTTATTATTTAATTCAATTAAAACATTAAAACAATTAAAACAAAATTATTTAAAAACAATTAAAACAATTTTTTGGTCTCCCACCGTGAACCCCTCCCCCCTCACCGTGAGCCACCAACAACCACCACCCATACTCCCCCCCACTCGATCTGGATCTCCCTCACCGTGAGCCACCAATAACCACCACCCATACTCCCCCCCACTCGATCTGGATCTCCCTCACCGTGAACGAAACTGGTGCGCACCTCCCCCCCAAATCTGGATCTGAACGGCGAGAGAGGGAGAGGAGAGCGACGAGAGAGGGAGAGCGACGAGAGAGGGAGAACGATGAGAGAGGGAGATCGACGAGAGAGGGGTGCGCAGAGAGAGAGGGAAAACGAGGGGGGGAGGTGCGACGAGAGGGGGAGAGCGACGAGAGAGGGGTGCGCAGAGAGAGGGGGAAAACGAGGGGGGGAGGTGCGCAGAGAGAGAGGGAAAACGGTGGGGGAGGTGCGCAGATCTGGGTTTGGGAGGTGGTGGTTGACGGTGGTGGGTGGTGGTGGACGGTGGTGGGTGGTGGTGGACGGTGGGGGGGGGGGGTTTATGTTTTATTTTTTAATTGTTTTAATGTTTTAATTGAATTAAATAATAACGTGAGGGACCAAAATGAAACGAAATGAAACATAAAGGACCAAAACGGACAAAAAAAAAGATAAAGAACCAAAGTGAAACAAAAATGAAAGATAAAGGACCAAAACGGACCAAAAAAAAGATAAAGGACCAAAGTGAAATCTGGAGCAAAGATAAATGACCAAAAGTGCTATTTAGCCTATATTTTTTTTTGTTTTCATCGTTACAAATTTCTTCAGTTTTGTTTTTGGTCGCTACAATTCTTTTTTTGACACACACACACATGTGTGTGAAGTAAGAGAGTTTTTATAATGAGAGAGTGAAAGGACTAATGAGTAAATCATGGTCATGGTCATGGTCATGATTGGAAGTTTTTTTTTGCGTGAAACGGATATCCTCTGTGCATAACTGCAGAAGATAAATCCTCGAGCCGGATAGGACCGCAATGGCCAGCATAGCTCTCCCAAGAGAATTTTAACGTTGATGCATTCACAATGTTGGACTCTCTCTCTCTCTCTCTCTCTCTCTCTCGTGCGGGTGACTCTCCTCTCATAATGGTACTCTGCGTAGCTCCCATCTGCGTGTCTACGCGCTTTTCATCTTATGAGCTAATCTCCTCCGGTTGGTGTGACTTCTTTCCATCTCAGTTGAATTCTTGGTTGATTCAATGAAGGATTGCAACATCAATAGTGTGTGTAGGGATATAAATATATTAATGTTACAACAATCTTACATCAACAAAGACTTCTAAAGAGTAGAGATTAGGTCCCAATTATTGGGTTTGTAATCACAAACCTAATAAACCACCCTTTGTAAAAAATAACAGTTTTAGTTTCTAAACAAACTGACTGTTATAGGGAGTTTAAAGTCAGCCAACAGATTAACAAATTGGCTGTTAGATTCTGTTATGGTTGTTGAAGTTGTTAGGATATAAAATCCCATAACAACTTAAACTAACTATAACAGAATCTGTACCAGCCAAGTCTATTAGATTTACACTCAGTGTGTATATAAACAGTCCAGCCCATGTACAGATTACAATAATTTTTAGTGAATAAAATTTTACATTGAGTTTACAAGTTCTCTCCTCTGATTCCTTCCGTGATTTCCCCTCCTTATGTGTGTGTTCTTTAAGTCCTTGGTGAGCATCTTCAAAGTGTTGCAAGTTCCTCACAAAGAGAGAAAGAAAGCATATGGTCAGTAATCTGTTTTGTGACTAAACAGAGAAATAGAAGGGAATCAAAGAGCAAGGTAGTGATATACCTTTGTCAAGCAGTAACTGAAGGCGTGAAGTTGGTGATTGTTCATCAAGAACAATCACAAGATAACCTGCAAGCAGTAACAGCAACTTAGGGTTTCTGTGTAAAAAACCAAATCAGAAACATCATTTCACTGAGAGAGTGAAACAATACCTTACGTTGTTATTCCTTCATCCAGTTTATGTGTTCCAACCGTAAGTATTCCCAGCAAACCCAAACAGCAAGAAAAACAACACAAATTAGGTTTCCACTGAATCAAATAGTTAAAGAAAGCTGTTGAAGAATCGATTCAGTGATTTACCTTAGTTGCAGTGTCCGATGCGAAACCCTATAAGCAGATCGTCATTATCTCCATTGTCACGAAACTAGGCTTCCTGAGAAACTCTTAAACCATACATTCAACAGTGAGGCTTTGTTACACAGCACCTCACCATCATTCTTTCGTGAAGAACTGAAGCCAGTGGAGCTTCAGTTGGTGGAGATCAGAAGGGAACCAGGCACGGAGAGAGGAAGAAGAAGGGTTCGAAGAAGAGGATTCAAGAAGAAGAGGAACAGTTCTTGAATTTCTGGGCAATTAGGGTTTCAGAGAAGCCTTTAATTCACTGGGTCAGTGAGGATCCGCGCATTGCTACAGTGCACGACCCGCTGGGTTCCGCAATAACCCGTTTTGGTGATCATCTCTGTTTTTGGCCACTGTGGGCTGAATAAGTGGGCTGTGAAATTGTTTCCTGCACCCCATCAAATTGATTTCGCAACCTGCAAGTAAAAGCAAGCAAATGGTTAGAAATTTCAACACCAATGACCTTCCTCAATGTCTTTCATCAATCTCGACTAATCTGAAACAATATTCAAACCAGTGAGAAATTAATCTCAATGAGTTCTTGAACTACAATTTAATTTATACTCATAGGTATAGTTATTATTTTCATAGAACATAAATGAATGTGTAATACCCCTCGTATTTTATTTTAAACAATTGTCAAGCCCAAGAAAGTTATGGGCTATGGGCTATGACACAAACCTCAGTTGTCCTTGAAGTATGCTATGGGCTATGACACAGAATAAATTTTATAATTTAAAACAAAAATAAATAAACCTTCGATTCCTAAACTACCACTCACTCTCCTGTTTAGGCTGTAAACTATAAAAATCTTATAAATAATCGGCTAAAGTGCTCTTGGGGTCCCTTATCTTTATTTAAAATAACGATTTGATCCTTTATCATTTTTTTTGTCCCAAATCAGTCCTTTATGTTTTAAATTTTTGACACATAAATCCTTTTCTATCTCAAATCAGTCCTTTATGTTTCAAATTTTTAACACATAAATCCTTTTTTTTGACACATAAATCAGCACTGTTAACGGAAAAGGATTTATGTGTCAAAAATTTGAAAGATAAATAACTTATTTGGGACAAAAAAACATAAAGGACTAATTCGTTACTTTAAATAAAGATAAGGGACCCCGGGAGCACTTTAGCCTAAATAATCCTTAAATTATCCTAAATCTATTAAATTAGTCCTTAAACTATCATTTGCTCTCCTATTTAAAAAATAATTGAGGCACTAAATGGGAGATGGTATAAGAACAACTCCAATGCAAGTTTCTTATCTCATTGCTTAAGTTATGTAAGCATTGTTTAAAAAAAATTGCCATTGGAGTTGGTCGAAACGTGTTGTTGCTTAACTTAAGAAAAATGTGGCTGTGTAAGCAAACGTAAGAATTGTTGTTTATCAATAAAAAACAATAAAAGTGTGGCACCGTGGTCCCTAAATAAAAACAATAATGTTAACTTCAAATATTTTAATATAAAAATGTGTGCTGTTTGAATTGTTTATTTTTTCTACCATTACCATTGGAGTAAGTTAGGAATGAATTGCTTAGGGCTTATGTGGTATTGTGATCCCACTTTAAAGTAGTTGTGCAAGTTGTTTATTTTTCTTCCATTTGAGATGTTCTAATAGTGTTAAGAACCAAATTAAGATTTAAGAGTTTATTCAAACAAAAACTGACGCTTAAGCACCTCAGGCACGTGCAAATATTGTAATTTGACTAATTTCTTCTTTCTTTCAGTAAGGGAATACATGATCCACGTGTTGTATCATAATAGGCGAAAAGTGCTACCTGTATCAATGGTACTTAAGCTAAGTTTTGTCCCTGTAAAGTGTGAAGGTTCTTCATAGTTCATTCATACCCAATTAGCCCATGAGAGTTGAGAGTTGAGATGGTTGTCCGTCCACCACCAGGATCAGTGAATCTGGTACACCGAGACCATCCACGTCAGATCCATAATGTCAATGGTGAAAAGTCGTTGAGAAAAAAACACGTATGGACCGACATTTGAGACGGACCGACCGCTCCAGCTTCAAGAAGAAGCATCTGAACGGCAAATAACATTCTCTAGAAGGTGCAAAAGGTGAATAAATTGTAGATGAAAAGGGTGAAAAAGACGCAACCGATGCAATTGATGAATAAAATTATAGATTAATTTAATTTAGTTAAATACCTTCTTAAGGAATCCAAGAACTTTATCCAACGAAAGAATGGGAGTACATCATGCATGATTGAAGAATTCCGATATCGAAAATACCGAGGCTTTTCACCCCTTTAAGAAATTTCAGAATTGAAAGAACTTGCGACCCTAGCGTATCTCTAATCTACAGCCTAACGGCCAGAACTACCCCAGAAACTCAGTTCGCCTTCACGAGAAGCGGTAATTGCATCAAGAAACGTTTCCCACGCACCGCGTTGTTAATCGGTTTCTATTGGATAGAGACTTCAAAATGCTCTCTCTTTATCGCCCTGTACATTGTTTGGAATTGTTTCCTCAACATAATGGTGTGTAACTGTTGCAAGAGTCCTGCGTTTTGTACGACAAAACCACCAAGTTCTCAACTCAAACTATATAGAGTGTCGGTGCAGGAACCATCATCAGATGGCATCATATTTAGATCTGGTATCAAAGAAAAACTTCCCCCGGTTGACCTAGATTCTGATGCTTGTGAACGAGTATCATCTTGAGTGCCAGTGGTACGTGTGAGGGCCTCCGAAGGTACTATTCTCTGGTGGGGTTGACCAGCAACCGTACTCTGCAGTTCAACACGCGTTGAACTTGGGCTGGCAAGGGATTTCGATCCCAAGTCAAACTGAGCATACAAATAATTGAGGTAAGTACTAAGCAAAATGGACATTTAGAAAAGTAATCAAATAAAGGGGAAAAAAATACACTTGAACATACCTTAATCCTCTTCAGACTCTCATTTTTAGTTCTCACTACCTCAAAAGTTGTATTTATAGTTGCTATCTCCTGGAAAACAACACTAATATCAATAATCCTGCATGGTATCTTGATACTGATACATGCCTTAAAAATATTGCACAGAATCAGAAGGTTACCCTTTTTAAATATGTCTTTTCCTTTTGCAGGGAGCTCTCCTCTTCCTTCAATTCAGCAAAGGTCTTCACAATGGCAAACAAAAGAATCGTCACTTAACACTCTTATACAGCAAATCAGTAGGTAATGAGAAGTCGTTATTAATGGATTATCAACATTTTTACGATCTTTGAAATTTTTTGAAGTAAAAAAGGAGGTACGCGTAGCTACCTCAACAAAAAATAGCATAAGATACCAAGTAGCTTTACCTTTTTCTTTCTGCACCTTTTTGTAGAGCCAAAATTGCAGGTGTATTCACTTGTAGCAGTTGCCTGAAATTACATGAAGATAAATGAGATCCAAGCTGATTTAAAAGAATACAGAAAGCAGACAACTTTTGCTAAATCATGTGAGTGACGATTATGCAGACCGAATTACTACTAGTCAGCATAACACAAGGAAAGGCAGCACAATTGACGCTGAGATCCAGCTAAAATCAGAATTTATCTTACAAAGTGATTGCTCAAATGCTTGGAGCTTGCTACTTATATTATCAAATATTAATAATAAATGATTAAATAATAATTTACATAATCCAAGAACTGGTCCCTCATGACATGCACTCACTCCCACTCCCACCCTCGGGCCCACGTTGCAGCACACTGATTATTCTTTGCTGTTAAAATTGAATTAAAAGGCAACTTGGGAAAGGATTATTATGAATCTATGATCGCCAAAAAACAAATCGGCAGAGGACAGCTCAGCTGGCGTTACTAGTAGTCTAGTAACACTTCAAGGTTCAAGTTAAGTTATTGGATGCACGCGATAACACGTGATGATTCTGTTTGGAAAGCACGTGACTTGGATCCTCTTTCATTTCTATAATAACTTTTTCTTTGTTTTTTGAGGGTTAAGAAAAAGGAAATGAATCATTCAACAAATACGCATCACGCTGGAATGCATGCCCCCGACTTGGAGTGGGCCAAAGGCCGTAGATGCCGCGTGGTGCGTGCGTGCTTGTCTGTCTCTTCCTATTGCGCATCCAACCAAATCCCAATATTTAGGAATTTAATTTGCTATTTAAGGCACAATCCCTTAACTACCGTCACCCCCTTCACTGTCAAACAAACCCGTGATAGTATGATACTGATACGGTGATACCCCATCTAACTACTCACAATGGTTGTTGTATGGCGTGGTAAACGTCTCAACAAGCTCCAACACGAGAAACTGAGAAACCACTCCATACCAATGCCTCTTATGCCACTACCAAAATGAATCCCGATCTTGATTGACTACTGCACTCAGCTATGTGAGGACCATTTAACAATCAATCCTGGCCATTAAATGATTTTGACATAAAAAATTATAAGAGGAGGGAGAGGCTGGAACAACTGGCTGTAGAGATTCTAGAGAATCACGCTCTTTTTATTATTTTAATCATTTCAAAAATTGGTGGAAATTTTATTAAATTCAAAACATTTTAAATATTTTCTTTAATAATTAGCGAATCCCTTTAATAATCATTAATGGAGAAAAACCCAATCCAACCATAAGATGAGAAAAGATACACCGTGACCGAGGGCACATCCCAAACGAGAACGGTAGAGAGTAGAGACACTACCCGTCACAAACACAAAGCCATCCTTCAAGGCTTCAACACTCAACCATCGTCTTTACACCCATCATCCCCATCTAAATCACTGGGACCCACACCCCATGCTAATAGTATGTATGACATTTTACCAAAAAAAACCTCATGCTCTACAACGAATTTTTTCGACTTTCTGTGGTATGCAATAATAATTAAAAAATATAACGAATCCTATTTCTACACTTTTAAAGCAGTTTTCGGTTTTAAAAAATTAATAATTAAAAGAAAACGAGGATCAACTACTTTTTTTTCTTTTGTTCTTTTTTTAATTCTGTATTAAAAAAACAGACCTAATTTCGCTGATCGGCTCATCGCTACAGAGGAAACTGGTGGAAGAGGTCAAATTAGAAAGGGCATTTTTGTCAATCAATCGGCGAGCATAGAATGACAGGCTAGAAGAAAACGCCACGCTCTTTCTTCCAGTGCTGACCCCACGCTAAACAAGAATGCCACCAACAACCCGGGCGTTTCCGTCATCAAAATTTCATAATTCGACAAATAAGTGAAGATCAAGGAGAGTTATACACCACCGCTCAAATAAGAGGTAAAGGAAAAGACTGAAACGCATCAAACGATATAATACAACCACTATAGCAATTAGCCAGTGAGTGGAGGCTTATTTATTTGTTAAAAAAAGAAAATGGTAAAATTAACAGATTTGTCCGTCAGCATCCGATGTCCGCGAAAAACCGAAAACGATGTGCGATTGGGAAACGCAAAAAGCAACTGGCCTTTGGCCTGTGAGTAGAGAGATCAAGGGCAAAACCGTCAAAACGAAAGAAAACGTCGTTCCAAAGCAAGAATTTCTCGACACTCACCCAGTCGTTTCAACCGCCGGAGCCACAGCGCTCCATGGTGGCGTTACGCGCCGATTATAAGGATTTCAGAAAAACAACAGGTAACAGAAGAAGAGTGTATGTGTGTGTGTGTGAGTGAGAGAGAGAAAGAGAGAGAGAGAGGGGAAGAGAGTGAAACACACACACACAAATTCATAGAGATAGCGGGAGATAAGAAAAGAAATAGAACCTTGGATCTGGCGGCGTTGTGTTGATTGTAACGGCTGGAGTCTTCATAACCGCCGTCAGCGGTTGCAGATGGAGATGCGCCTCCGCTCCAAGAGAGTGGTGTGGTTGGACTGCATCTGGTTGAAACGGCACCGTCGCAGCGAGAGACGGAACCAGTAAGCCTTGATCTTGAGCGTGGCTTTTTGAATCCCCAGGTGAAAGGCATCGCCTGAGATTTGTCTGAAACACGGTTCTTGAGCCTTAGCAAAAGGTTAACGACGACGGTGTCGTCCGCCATGGCCGCTTTCACCCACTCGTCCTTGACCACCATATCGTTTATCGGCGTGCGTGGTTAACAGTCATGTAAGAGAAGAAGAATCTGTTGAGTGTTGGTGACAGAGAGAGGATAGGTGGCGGAGGTGTTGTTGGGTTAAAAAGACGAAGAAAGTGGAGAGGGTGGGTTTATATATACTACGCGATAAATAATAACATGAGAATAATAATAATAATAATAATTAAAAAAAAAGAAAAAAAAAGAAGGTAAGAGAAGTAGGGATATTATTTAGCGGTGAAGATGGAGTAGATTCGAGTTATTGGCCTTTCATCGTTCTTTGTTAATACTTCAAAGCAAGGGTTAGTCGTGGTTAGGGTGTGGTCACTGTGGGTCTCACTCTTTTCCGCTCTTTCTCATTCACCCGAATGCGGAATTGCGGTCAGAATTACGTGGAGTCATAAATCTTGAAGTCATCCTATCAATATTGGACATTTCATATTTTAAGGATGATTTCTGATTTTTGATTAATATGAAATTCAAATTTGATATTTGGACTGTGGAATCTTGATGGAATGCTTTCAAGTTTATCGACTGCATTAATGCACCCCTCTCTAATTCCACGCAAATTAGATCTCATTCATCCATACATAGTATGTTCACGAAACAATCTCATAGAATTCAATGCAAATCGCAAGAATCGAACTGAAAAACTTCAAGTCGAATATGTTGTGTGTAATTCATTGTGTTGTGTGTGCGCGCGCACGCATCAAATAAGGTGTCAAGTGCCTAGAGGCCAATGTGTGGAGTGTTCATGCGCCTTGTGTGTAGGCGCTAAGTGAGCACTAGTGTTGTGTCTAATGTTGTGTCTTGGTGTTAGGCATAGTGTTACTGATGATTGTGTATTCAGTGTTTGTACTCTAGTTAGTTAGTTAGTTCGTGCTCTTAACTTGTCATATGAATTGATATAAATAGCTTGTGAAGTAATTCAATTTTCAGTTAGATCATAATAGGAGATTCCGTTTTCCTCATTTTGTTATCTCCAACATAATAAACTATAAATAAAAAATTCAAAAACCATACAAAAATGAAATTTGAGTCTAGATTGAATCACTTTTTAGTTTTTATCCCTCACAATCTCACATAGAACCAATCTATTCTAAACCGATGAAACTTTTATATTATCTAACTTTTTTTGACAAGTTATAGGGTTTATATACACCGGTAGTGTAAGCGGTTTCTTGCAATGTCGGTCAAATGACATGTCATAAAAAAATATTTGACTATATCCCAACTACTTCAAAAGCCACCCATATCATGATTTTTAATTAGTTCAAGGTGTTAAAAAATATCTACAAATACCTCTTCCAAGGGGGTGTTTGCTATGCGAAGAAGGACTTCAATCTGGCAAAGCACCCAGAGAATGATGCGCCAAATCTACAAGTGATTAAGCTTATGCAGAGCGCTTCAAGTCAAGGGAGTACGTTAGAGTGACCTTTGCTTGGATGCACTATTACTAGTTGCTCATCAATGATGGCATTGAGTTCCTAAGGACTTACCTCAATCTTCCCTCTAAAATTGTGCTTGCGACTTTGAAGAAGCAAGCCAAACCCACTGGAAGACCATTCGCTGGCCCACCCGGTGATCGCCCTAGAGGACCACCTCACTTTGAGGGAGAAAGCAGATTTGGTTGTGATCGTGGTGGTTACCAAGGAGGTCCTCGTGGACTTGTTGGTGATTTTGGTAACAAGGGTGGTGCTCTTGCTGACTATAAGCCTTCTTTTGGGGGTCCTGGCGGAAGGCCTCCCTTTGGTTGTGATGCTGGGCTTTTGAAGCACGAACTAGTTCAAACATTCGTTAAATGTAATGATATCTGCTTCAGTTTCTCCAGTTTTTGGTGGTTGTCATTAAAGTCTATATTATTTCGCCTCCCCCGGAAGTTTTTTAATAAATCTGACATTTATTTTAATATTCAGTTATTTATGCAATGAAGACTTTGAATCTAAAAAAAATACATCCCCGATATATATCTATTAAACTATTTTATATTTGTAATTACTCTATTAGTCATACTTTTAATACTTTTTGTATATAATATTCTCTATGGTTGTATTACCTCTTTGATGCATTACGATAATTATAAGAGTTTTTACTCAAAGAGTTATTTGTGTAGTTTTGCTTTGGGCTTTCATCCCCCTTTAATACAAAAAATATTTTTTTCCCAATTTTGTCATGGCTTAAATATGTTTTAGGCCCCTGCTAATATAGGGTGTTTTGGTTTAAGCCCCTGCAAAATTTTTTTTGTTAAAAGCCCTTGCAAAATGACATATTTTGTTATAAGCCCTTCTATGACTAAAATGTTAGCTTTAACATGGAATGCTATGATTGCTGGATATGTTGAGAAGGGCTTATAACAAAATATTTCATTTGTAAGGGCTTTTAACAAAAAAATAATTTTGTAGGGGCTTAAACCAAAACACCTTATATTTGCAGGGGCCTAAAACATATTTAAGCCTTTTGTCATTATATTTCAAATAGCTCATTGGTGTGTGAAAATATGTGCAAGTATACGCAGTCACAAACAAGTAATACAATGATAAGAAAGTTCGAACCCACATGGATTGGATTAACTTTATGTACGTTTAGAAAGCATATAAATTAGTACTACTATTCTACTCACAAATTTTGGGGGTTTTAAGTTAAGTAAAAATAGAATGCAAATATGTCAAAGAATACGAAGGAAATCAGTTGAGAAATATGGTAGAGATGTTTTCACTAAATAATGTTCTTTTGAGAGTGTCTATGCTTTTAGTGATGCAGAAGCACCAAGGTGCAGTTGCAGTGAGTGCAGTTGCACGAGTGTGTGCTTTTCAACTACTTTCTTCAGAGTTTCGTTACAAGCTTCCCATGTCTGGGCTTGCTAAATAAGTTCACTCATGCCTTTGAAGTACCCACTGTTTCACCCTAAGGACTATGTTATCCTATGTCTAGGACTTAACATGGTTTTAATAAAGATTTCTTTATTACTCAAGTTAACAAAGCCTTCATTAAAACACTCACCCTTATTAGTATTGATTTCTAAGTATAAACCATGTATGTGAATATGACTCTACTTATTCTAAGTGATCAACCTTAAAATAAGATGGATGTAGTATAACACAAGACCCAAAATGCTTGCAACACCAAAAAGCATAATAACTTACTCAAAAGTTCATTATAAAGTTAGAACATCTCAACCAAAAAAAGGTTTAGCTCATAATAAGCATTGCAAGGCAAAGATAGATGAAATGAAACATATTAATATAGATGAAAGTACAAGAGATATCAATAAGGTAGAGATTACACTGATTAAAGCACTCTTGCATATAAATGCCTTGCAGTGCAGAAGCACTGACTTCCTGGTGCATTTGCACCTAACTAAGTTGATGCAGAAGTGAAGGAAGAAGTTGTCGATTCCTTCCTCACCTTCTTGCCAACTATCTACTATAAAAACTATAAGAAACGAAACTACTAAAATATAAGTAAAGTGTATGATCTACATATTATCAAGTGAGATATGCGATGCTCTTCAAGTGAGAAGTGAGAGCCCTTTTTATAGCCTTGGAGATTTCCTTTGCTTGAAAATCAAGTTAACCTAAGGAGGCTTAACCATGGTTGCTTTTCTGATATTTAGATGTGGAGATTGAGTTCAGCACATTTCCATAAGGAGAGGTCCAATTGTGTAAGGCCATATGTCTTTAGGTGAGTAGCCTTGTTAGACTTTATTGTATAACCTTAGAGGGGGGGTGAATAAGGTTATGAGTAAATATGGATTCTTTTCGCAAATGATGATTATATTCTTTTTCAAATCGGATGCGGAAAATGTGATTTGAACTTTTGGATATGAAGACAAGCAAGAGTTGTTTAAATTGTATTCAATATTGCCAATAAAGATATTATAATAGATAATCAGGATATTGAATTTATTAGATCTATTAGTGAGATAAAGATGATATATGAGATATAGTATATCTTAGAGAAGAGGAGTGGAAGATGATTGATGAGTATTGATAATATCACAATTAATATGTTTATTGATATGACAGAGTAGTAATAGTATTGAATAATATAAGCACAGTAATATTAACAATAAACGGTAATAATGATAGTGATAATATCAATAAGCACAATAATATTAATAATAAACAGTTATAATAATAGTGCAAAATATAAAGAGAGAAGGGATAGAGGGACACAGATATTTAGCGAGGTTCGGGATAAAACCCCTACGTCCTCGGCCTTAGGCTTTTCAACCCTTGGACTTAGCAACCACTATATTGAAGAGAGTTTAATACAAACAGTCGACTTCAACACTAGTGAATCTCAATTCCCCTGAACTGAGAACCCAAGCACCCGCTAAGGATTTCAAAACCAACTCAATCACCCGATTGAGAGACCCAAGTAAAGCTTCTCAGGATTTCAAGAAAACCACTTAAAAGATATAACGAGTACAGAGTTGAGATTTATGATCCAATCACTTCTAGTAATATGTCAGTTTAGAAACTGAGAGAGATGAGTGATCTTAGGAAAATAGATGCTTTAAAATATGAAATCTTGTTTTTGCAAAAGCTTAAAGATTGATATGACAATGGAAGCTAGCTTTGCAAAATTATAAAAGCCTTTTAGAAAAGATCTATGATTTTCAAAAGCAAAAGACTTTTAACAAGATCAAAACAATGAAGCTCAAGATCTTAGATCTAGATTTATAAAAACATAAAAGCTTTTGAAAATGATATGACAATTTCGAAATCAAAAGCTTTTAACAAAATAAAACTATGAAGCACAAGTATAGATCTAGAATCGTATAGAGAGAAATTGTGAGATGAAGAGATGTTAGAGGTGGTTTGAGAAAATGAAATCAGATTCCTATTTATAGTGATAGGAGAGGTTCGATTTTTGCAAAATGCATTTATGGCTTGAGATAATCGATTGTCTCATGTAGTGCATATTGGTGATAATCGATTATGTCTCAATATGGAAGGTAAGGAAATACATCATAATCGATTATCCTTTGTAGTGGTATTGAGCAAGTAATCGATTATTTGCTTTCAATTAGGACAATAATCGATTATGGTATGGAGTTCATTTGAGTCAATAATCGATTATGGTTCTAAAAATGGAAGGTGGGGAATGCATCATAATCGATTATTACATGTGGTAAATTTGAGCAAGTAATCGATTATTTGCTTTCAATCAGGACAATAATCGATTATGCATGTAATGGGAATAGGATGGTAATCGATTATGCTTTTCAAAAAAGGTAGGAATTGGTTCCAAGCTTTCCACAAAATTATTTTTAGGGTTTAGGTTTCCACCATATGCATGCATGCAATTTTAAAATATTTTTCAAAACTATTTTGATGCATCATGCATGTTTTGAAAAGTCATCTCTCTCAATAACTAAAGTGTCATACACTTTAGGTGATAGGACCTTACAAGGTGTCCTAAAGAAGGCTTAGACACAAATTAGGGTTTTGAACTTCATATGTTGCTTCTTCTTCAAGCTTCTCTTCTTTTGTGTCTTCTTCTCTTTAATTTAAGTCCTGCACTTTGCTCAACTTGAAACATTAGTAGATATGATGTAATTTGTTATCATACAAAATAAAGGAGTGTTTACCCTTGGTTCAACAAACTCCCCCTTTTTGATGATAACAAATTACATTATGCATAGGGTTTGATAATTAATGAAAATTCTTTTTTTTTTAAAAAAAGCTCCCCCTAAGCATAAGCATATATTTTCTCCTATTTTCTCCCCACATATAATAGTAACTTGCATATTTTCTCCCCCTTTGTTTTCATCAAAAAGGAGGGGGGTGAAAAAACAAATAGAAAACATTTTATAAACTAGCATAATCAAGCATCCCTAGCTCTCTACGGATTTTACAGAAAGGAGCTTCGGCTAGGGGTTTAGTGAAGATATCCGCTAGTTGGTCATCCGTGCCTACAAATTTTAGTGCAATGCTCCCCCTAGACACGTGATCTCTAATAAAGTGATGTCGTATGTCAATGTGTTTAGTTCTAGAGTGTTGTATAGGGTTCTTAGCAATATTAATAGCACTTGTATTATCACACAAAACAGGCACACATTCAAAAATTAGACCAAAGTTTGTTTCATCCACAGAACTTGTGCGACGCAGTTTCCAACAGCCACATATTCAGCTTCAGCTGTGGACAAAGCAACACTATTCTGCTTCTTACTAGACCAGGAGGTCAAACAAGGACCAAGAAAATGACAAGTTCCACTAATACTTTTTCTATCAAGAGTGCAACCTGCAAAATCAGCATCAGAAAAACCGACTAAATCAAACGTACTCGATTTCGGGTACCACAAACCAAAGTCTATGGTCCCTTTAACATACCTAAGAATCCGTTTTACAGCTTTTAAATGTGATTCTTTTGGGCATGCTTGAAATCGAGCACACAGATATACAGCAAACATAATATCAGGACGAGACGCAGTTAAGTATAAGAGACTACCTATCATACCTCGATACATAGTTTCATCTACCGGTTTACCTTGCTCATCCTTATCTAGTTTAGTTGCTGTTGCCATAGGAGTGCTGATTTCTTTTGCGTCATTCATGTTATATTTCTTCAGCAATTCCTTTGAGAACTTTGTTTGGGATATGAAGATTCCTTCATTTAATTGTTTCACTTGAAGTCCCAAGAAAAAGTTGAGTTCGCCCATCATGCTCATTTCAAATTCGCTTGTCATCATTTCAGAGAATTCCTTACATAAATCATCATTAGTAGATCCAAAGATAATATCATCAACATAGATTTGAACTACTATGATATGTTTGCCCTTGGTTTTAAGGAATAAGGTAGAATCAATCTTACCCTTTTGGAAACCATTGGCAATTAGATGTCTGCTTAATCTCTCATACCAAGCTCTAGGCGCTTGTTTCAATCCATAGAGGGCTTTGTCAAGTTTAAAGACGTGATCGGGATTTTTAAAATCTTCAAAACCAGGGGGTTGTTTTACATAAACTTCTTCTTCCAAGAAACCATTTAGGAAGGCACTTTTGACATCCATTTGGTGTAGTTTGAAATCCATGTAGGAGGCAAATGCCAAAATTATCCTAATGGACTCCAATCTAGCCACAGGCGCAAAAGTTTCTTCAAAATCCACCCCTTCGATTTGATTAAAACCTTGAACTACTAGACGACTTTTGTTTAGTAAAATTGTTCCATTTTCGTCAAGTTTGTTACGAAAAACCCATTTAGTTCCTATGATGGTCCGATCAACCGGTTTTTCAACTAAGTGCCAAACTTTATTTCTTTCAAATTGTTCAAGTTCTTTTTGCATTGACAAAACCCACTCTGGATCAATTAAAGCTTCCTTGATATTATTTGGGACTATTTGAGAGACGTAAGCACTGTGAAAGCATAAAAGATTAAGGGAAGAACGAGTTTTTACTCCCTTTGAAGGACTACCGATAATCTGCTCCAGGAGATGATCTCGAACTGATTTCCATGACTTGGGCAGATCATCATGTGTTCTTCCATGGATATTGTCGTCGATGTCTTGAGGCTCTCGTTCCACTTCATTTTGAGATTCAGCTTCCACATCTGTTTCTTCTACCCTTTCATTGTTAGTTTCAGGTGATCTATTTTTGATCACTTCTATCACTTCATCCTCATCATCAACTTTCTTGACAAAAGGGTTAGTTTCATCAAAAGAAACATGAATAGATTCTTGCATAGTTTTATCAATTTTATTGTAAACGATATAAGCTCTACTATGATTTGAATAACCCATAAAAATACCTTCAGTTGATTTAGCATCAAACTTACCCAACTTGTCCTTTGTGTTGAGAATGAAGCACTTACTTCCAAACACTTTGAAATATGAAATCTTAGGAGCTCTACCATTCCACAGCTCGTATGGCGTCTTGTTGAGAGATGGCCTTAAGTATACTCGATTTAGCACGTGACAAGCTGTATCTACTGCATGACCCCAAAAGTATTTGGGAAGGTTGTGCTCATTCAGCATTGTCCTGCTCATCTTCTGTATAGTTCTGTTCTTTCTTTCTACCACACCATTTTGTTGAGGAGTTCTTGGAGCTGAAAAGTTATGATGAATGCCATACTTTTCACACCAAGTCTTGAATGAAGAATTTTCGTACTCTCCTCCATGATCGCTTCTAATTTCTTTGATGGCTAAGTTTTTCTCATTTTGTA
The DNA here is from genome assembly GCA_039519185.1 of Astragalus membranaceus. NCBI lineage: Eukaryota > Viridiplantae > Streptophyta > Magnoliopsida > Fabales > Fabaceae > Astragalus > Astragalus membranaceus. The sequence goes on from CM076848.1 coordinate 15,441,542, forward strand.
GCTTTCTGCACAACTTAGCAAACTCGTTAAAAGCATCACTTTTATTTGCAAGTAGGATAACCCAAGTATATTTAGAATAATCATCAACAATAACAAAGACATACTTAGACCCTCCTAGACTTACGACATCAATTTCACCAAACAAATCAAGATGTAGCAGTTCAAGCACATTTTTGGTGGAAATAACAGGTTTTGATTTAAAAGAGGTTTTGTGCATTTTACCAAGTTGACATGCATCACATAATTGGCCTTTTTCATATTTCAATTTAGGTAGACCTCTAACATGCTCATTCTTACTTAACTTAGATAGATGTTCTATACTAGCATGTCCTAAGCGTCTATGCCACAAATCCACATCATCAATCAAGGTAGGCATACATACTATATCATCACTTACATTATCAAAATCAACATAGTATACATTGTTTTCTCGAAAGCCGGTAATGTAGAGTTTAGAAGTCATATGGGTAATAACACATTTATCAACAGAAAAGTGCACATCAAAATCATTATCACATAATTGGCTAACACTTAGTAAGTTAAATTTAACACCATCAACTAATAAAGCATCTTTAATTTTAATTGTGTTTTCCTTACCCACACAACCTTTACCTATTACTCGAGCAGATTCATTGTTGGCAAACTTTACAGATCCACTAGCTTTGTTGCTCAATTTCAGGAATAGTGAAGCATCACCAGTCATATGCCTTGAGCATCCACTATCAACCATCCACACGTTTTTCTTTTTAGATGAAGGACCAACCTACAAGAGGAACATTTAACAACTAGTACGAGGTACCCAAATTTTGTTGGGTCCTTGGGGGTTAGTCGTCAAGGGGTTTGCTTTCACAATCCACCTTGGTTTCTTACAGGCAGGTATAAGGGTACCTAGCTCACATAATTTACGAATAGGACATCTAAGAGAGCTATGGTTCCCTTTTTGACAATAGGTGCATGAGAATACAGTAGGTGTATAACTTGAAGTAGCAGCTACAAAAGTTATTTTCTTGTTCAAAACAGAGGAGGTGGAATTACCTTTGTACCCAATTCCTCTCCTATCAACATATTGATGTTGAGAGTGAAGCAACTGAGTCAAGGTCTTTTCACCAACCTCAAACTTTTTCAAAGATTCTTTCAAAAATTCATTTTCAACCTTAACTTTTTCAAAATTTTGTTTAAGCTCAAGAAATTCAAGGTTGAAAGGTTTTGTTTTATGTAGCTCATTCTTCAATTTAGCTACCTCATTTTCAAGTGTCTCGATTTGAGTGAGCATGCTTTTGTTTCTCTTTGTCAATTTCTTAGATTTTAACAAAAGAGTTTCATGTTCAAAATAAAGAGCTTCAAAAGCCTCACTCAAATTGTGACTACTACACGCATCATCAAATGAATCATCATGTGTAGAAGAATCAGAAAGACTAGAGGAGTTAAGGCTTACCTTAGATGCGTCACTTGCCATATTGCAGATAGCATTGTCAGTCTGCTCATCTTCATCTGATTCACCATCAGTGCTGAGATTATCCCATGTTGCTTCAGTTATGTTCTTTGCCATGAGACAGACAGCATTTGCAACTTCTTCTTCTTCGGTCTCACTTTCAGAGTCGGTGTTGTCCCAAGTTGCTTTCATTGCTTTCTTTTGCTTAGATTTCAGCTTGTAGCAATTAGCTTTGATGTGACCGGGTTTGTTGCATTCGAAGCATCTTGGTTGTTCCTCTCTCTTTTCATGCTTTTCTTCTTTGTTGTATCCAAATTTCTTTGAAGAGTCACTTTTACCATGTTTGTTGTATTTCATAAATCTTTTGAATTTCTTGGCAAACATAGCCATATCTTCATTATCAGTGTCTTCTTCAGATTCAACCTCTTTCCTTGCTACTTTAGTGGTTTTAGCAGCAAGGGCAAGAGATTTCTTCTCTTTTACAGTTTCCTTTTCTTGGCTCTTTTTGGCAGCCAGAACTACCTCAAAGGCTAGCAATGATCCAATAAGGTCTTCTTGAGGTAAAGTGCCAATGTCTTTGGCTTCGGTTATAGCACAAGTCTTAAGGAAGAATTCACCAGTTAAGGATTCAAGGATCTTTCTATTCAAATCCTTGTTGGTGTATTTCTTTCCTAAGGCCCTCAAGTTGTTTACAATTAAATTTAATCTCTGATGCATTGCTGCGACAGACTCACCTTCTTTCATTTTAAAACTTTCATATTCAGAGGTGAGAATTCTAATTTTAGTATCTTTTACCTGGCTTGTCCCGACATGAGTGGCTTGTAGGCAGTCCCAGATTTCCTTTGCACTTTGACACCCTTTTACTCTACCATATTCTTCTTCACAGAGTGATAGATGAAGAATATTCATGGCCTTTGCATTTAGGGATATATTGTCAAGCTCAGATTTTCTTAACTCACTCAGGTCGATGGTGTAGATGTCTTCCACCGGTACTTCTTCAGCTTTGCCGGTGGCTTGAATTTTTGAAGTGTCACCATCAGTATTACCTGGTTTTGTGATCTTGATCTTCATCGGGATTAGAGGACCATCCACTATGATTCTCCATAGAGTGAAGTCAATTGCCTGCACATGACATTTCATACGACTACTCCAGTAATCGTAGTTAGTACCATCAAATAGAGGAGGCCTATTAGAGGACATTCATTCTTTCATGAAAGAACCCATAATTACAGATATGTAAAGGATAGATTTTGAATTGCGAGATGTAAAGCTCTAATATGCAATTCCTAGCTTTGATACCACTTGTTAGACTTTATTGTATAACCTAAGAGGGGGGGGGTGAATAAGGTTATGAGTAAATATGGATTCTTTTCGCAAATGATGATTATATTCTTTTTCAAATCGGATGCGGAAAATGTGATTTGAACTTTTGGATATGAAGACAAGCAAGAGTTGTTTAAATTGTATTCAATATTGCCAATAAAGATATTATAATAGATAATCAGGATATTGAATTTATTAGACCTATTAGTGAGATACAGATGATATATGAGATATAGTATATCTTAGAGAAGAGGAGTGGAAGATGATTGATGAGTATTGATAATATCACAATTAATATGTTTATTGATATGACAGAGTAGTAATAGTATTGAATAATATAAGCACAGTAATATTAACAATAAACAGTAATAATGATAGTGATAATATCAATAAGCACAATAATATTAATAATAAACAGTTATAATAATAGTGCAAAATATAAAGAGAGAAGGGATAGAGGGACACAGATATTTAGCAAGGTTCGGGATAAAACCCCTACGTCCTCGGCCTTAGGCTTTTCAACCCTTGGACTTAGCAACCACTATATTGAAGAGAGTTTAATACAAACAGTCGACTTCAACACTAGTGAATCTCAATTCCCCTGAACTGAGAACCCAAGCACCCGCTAAGGATTTCAAAACCAACTCAATCACCCGATTGAGAGACCCAAGTAAAGCTTCTCAGGATTTCAAGAAAATCACTTAAAAGATATAACGAGTACAGAGTTGAGATCTATGATCCAATCACTTCTAGTAATATGTCAGTTTAGAAACTGAGAGAGATGAGTGATCTTAGGAAAATAGATGCTTTAAAATATGAAATCTTGTTTTTGCAAAAGCTTAAAGATTGATATGACAATGGAAGCTAGCTTTGCAAAATTATAAAAGCCTTTTAGAAAAGATCTATGATTTTCAAAAGCAAAAGACTTTTAACAAGATCAAAACAATGAAGCTCAAGATCTTAGATCTAGATTTATAAAAACATAAAAGCTTTTGGAAATGATATGACAATTTCGAAATCAAAAGCTTTTAACAAAATAAAACTATGAAGCACAAGTATAGATCTAGAATCGTATAGAGAGAAATTGTGAGATGAAGAGATGTTAGAGGTGGTTTGAGAAAATGAAATCAGATTCCTATTTATAGTGATAGGAGAGGTTCGATTTTTGCAAAATGCATTTATGGCTTGAGATAATCGATTGTCTCATGTAGTGCATATTGGTGATAATCGATTATGTCTCAATATGGAAGGTAAGGAAATACATCATAATCGATTATCCTTTGTAGTGGTATTGAGCAAGTAATCGATTATTTGCTTTCAATCAGGACAATAATCGATTATGGTATGGAGTTCATTTGAGTCAATAATCGATTATGGTTCTAAAAATGGAAGGTGAGGAATGCATCATAATCGATTATTACATGTGGTAAATTTGAGCAAGTAATCGATTATTTGCTTTCAATCAGGACAATAATCGATTATGCATGTAATGGGAATAGGATGGTAATCGATTATGCTTTTCAAAAAAGGTAGGAATTGGTTCCAAGCTTTCCACAAAATTATTTTTAGGGTTTAGGTTTCCACCATATGCATGCATGCAATTTTAAAATATTTTTTAAAACTATTTTGATGCATCATGCATGTTTTGAAAAGTCATCTCTCTCAATAACTAAAGTGCCATACAATTTAGGTGATAGGACCTTACAAGGTGTCCTAAAGAAGGCTTAGACACAAATTAGGGTTTTGAACTTCATATGTTGCTTCTTCTTCAAGCTTCTCTTCTTTTGTGTCTTCTTCTCTTTAATTTAAGTCCCGCACTTTGCTCAACTTGAAACATTAGTAGATATGATGTAATTTGTTATCATACAAAATAAAGGAGTGTTTACCCTTGGTTCAACAAGCCTTTCATGATGATGTTTATGGTGGGCGCCTCCTTATGCTTGTGGGCATGTGCTCCATGTGAATTGTGACAAAGCATGATGTCATAGAAATTTTGGAGCAGAGGTATGAATTGAGTTGCTTCCATTGTGGGGTTATAAATCTTCAGCGCATGCAGGATGGTGCAGAAGCACTAAGTGCAGAAGCATCGTGGTGAAGAAGCATCATCTGTAGGAAAGCTGAACAAACACATCAAACATACCAATATATATATATACAAAAATGCTTTATTCATCACATAATTCCTAGAATGTTGTTATTTTACTAATACCACTATATTTAACACACTTTGTACTTGGGTTTCAAGCAATTTGTTACGTTTAGAAGTATAAATAACTCTATATAAATTAGAGTTATCACACCCCCAAACTTAAACCATTGCTTGTCCTCAAGTAATGACAAAAAGAGAATACAAGTAGGATTTTCAATTTAAAGAAGAACAGATCAGCTTATATCTTTTCAAAAAATGATTTTGCATTTGATGAACTTCATTTTTCAGAACATTTTGTGCCATTGAATTCCCTAAACATCCAAAGTTTATTAAAACTCATTTGTGTGAGTGTGTGCCCCACTGAGATCCAATCAGTTCCAAAACTAAGTGAAAAGTTTCTCTTTAACTTTTGAAAAATTTTAGATCACGTTTGGTCAAAACAAAGATGTTTCAAAATATAGACTAGACAAACAACATCTTCAAGACTTTGAGGGCTTTAAGTACAACTAAGGACTTTGATTGAGCATTTCAAAATTGTTTGAGTCTATGCACTATACTTTATTTTTGGTGGTTCTTTTTGTTGGTGCAGAAACATTTTTAGTGCAGATGCACCGAATATTTTTGTGAAGTGCAGAAGCACTGACTTCTTGTAACGGTGGAGAAGCACTTGTCAAGGCTTGTAGCATGTATTGCCCTCCTCACTGACCTCCTTATGCATACTTTTTTCTTTGGTTTTTTGTTTTTCTTTACTTCTTTTCTTTTCTTTTTCTTTCAAACCAAATGCACTACTAGAACTGGTTCAGTTTAATGATTTGAGTCAATATGGCTAGCTCATAACATTTTGGCTCTTTTGTAGTGTATTTTTGGTAACCTTTTGCATTGACTCCTCTAAGCTTCTTATACTCAGCCTTAGTATTCATGGAAATTCCCCCAAACTTATTTCTTTATGCTCTTCTATATTTTTAGTAAAAAATTTGTTTTTGACCTTGGTTTTCTAAAAATTCTTCTTGTATCAGATAGTTTTTCATATAGCAAGGTTCTTTTCAAAACTCAGTTTTGATGTGTCAAGGTAATAATAAAAATTGGTCATTTTGAGGAAAACAATTCTTTTCTTTTTCTTTCTTTCATCATTAAAACTTAGTTCAAAGAATGCATTTAGCTAAGTTTTGTAAAAAGATTTCAAGCCGATCATGCTTCAAAAATTCTCAAATCTTATTTTTGAATTTTAGAAACCATTTGATGCACCTCAACAAAAGTTTGTGTAACTGATGTTTTTGTAAAACAATTTTCTGAAAATTTCCAAAAAAAATTGTTGATTGCATCACAAAATTTGAAATTTAACTATACTATATTATGCATATATGGTAAACAACAAAATGCATATATATCAGCACATGCATATAGTAATTAAAAGTGTTTTTCTCCCCCCCCCCCAACTTAAAGTTGAGCAGTGTCCCCACTGCTCTAAGTTGAGTTAGAAAAAGTAATTTTTGTTCCAAAAGGAGGAGGGGGATTAATACATGTGGGATAACCATAGAACATAAAAGTACTTATAAAATAACAACATGAAAGAGTTTACTCTTTCTTGGAACCACTTTTGATTCTGGAGCTGGTTCTGCTGGGTATGTGTTTGACTTTTTGTTTCTTCTTCTTTGCCTCTTCAGCCTTTGGTGCTTCTGCACTAGGTGCAGCCGCACCAACCTCCTCTGTTACTGGTTTTGTAGGTGCAAATGTACCAGGTGCTTCTGCACTGATTTGTTCAGCAGTAGTTGTGTCTTCTGTTTGCTGTTCTGGTGGTTGCTCAAATGTAGCATCAGCTTCTTTTGGTTGGTCTTCCTCCTTTTGTGGGTCCTCCTTTTCAGCTTCTTCTCCTTGTGCCTTGCTGTGTTCTGCACTTTCCAGTCATTGACTTTCCTTCACACTGGTTTCAACAGCTTTCTTGAAGAATTTCTGGGTGTTGCCCAGCTCTTCTCTTTTCTTCTGTGCCAGCTCTTTCAGCACCAGTTTGACAGTATCTTCTTTGTCACAACTGAAACACCAAGGTGCAATTGCATTGAGTGCAGTTGCATGAGTGTGTGATTTTCAGCTACTTTCTTCAGAGTTTCGTTACAAGCTTCCCATGTCTGGGCTTGCTAAATAAGTTCACTCCTGCCTTTGAAGTACCCACTGTTTCACCCTAAGGACTATGTTATCCTATGTCTAGGACTTAACATGGTTTTAATAAAGATTTCTTTATTACACAAGTTAACAAAGCCTTCATTAAAACACTCACCCTTATTAGTCTTGATTTCTAATTATAAACCATGTTTGTGAATATAACTCTACTTATTCTAAGTGATCAACCTTAAAATAAGATGGATGTAGTATAACACAAGACCCAAAATTCTTGCAACACTAAAAAGCACAATAACTTACTCAAAAGTTCATTATAAAGTTAGAACATCTCAACCAAAAAAAGGTTTAGCTCATAATAAGCATTGCAAGGCAAAGATAGATGAAATGAAACATATTAATATAGATGAAAGTACAAGAGATATCAATAAGGTAGAGATTACACTGATTGAAGCACTCTTGTATATAAATGCCCTGCAGGGCAGAAGCACTAACTTCCTAGTGCAGTTGCACCTAACTAAGTTGATGAAGAAGTGAATGAAGAAGTTGTTGATTCCTTCCTCACCTTCTTGCCAACTATCTACTATAAAAACTATAAGAAATGAAACTAATAAAATATAAGTAAAGTGTATGATCTACATATTATCAAGTGAGATATGCGATGCTCTTCAAGTGAGAAGTGGGAGCCCTTTTTATAGCCTTGGAGATTTCCTTTGCTTGAGGGTTTGCTTGAAAACCAAGTTAACCTAAGGAGGCTTAACCATGGTTGCTTTTCTGATCTTTAGATGTGGAGATTGAGCTCATCACATCTCCATAAGGAGAGGTCCAATTGTGTAAGGCCATATGTCTTTAGGTGAGTAGCCTTTCATGATGATGTTTATGGTGGGCGCCTCCTTATGCATGTGGGCATGTGCTCCATGTGAATTGTGACAAAGCATGATGTCATAGAAGTTTTGGAGCAGAGGTATGAATTGAGGTGCTTCCATTGTGTGGTTATAAATCTTCAGCGCATGCAGGATGGTGCAGAAGCACTAAGTGCAGAAGCATCGTGGTGCAGAAGCATCATCTGTAGGAAAGCTGAACAAACACATCAAACATACCAATATATATATACAAAAATGCTTTATTAATCACATAATTCCTAGAATGTTGTTATTTTACTAATACCACTATATTTAACACACTTTGTACTTGGGTTTCAAGCAATTTGTTACGTTTAGAAGTATAAATAACTCTATATAAATTAGAGTTATCAAACCCCCAAACTTAAACCATCTCTAGGTGTTCTTGGGTGAGGAGTGGTTCTGTTTGGGTTCTGTCTTCATACTTCTTCCTCACTAATTCCTTCATGCTCATATTCTGGTCCTCTTCTTCTCCACTCCTGTCTTCACTCTCAGTGGTATCCTCATCCTCCTCATCTTCATTTCTCTCCATTTCCTTCACCATTCTTGTTAGTGTCTCATCCTCATCAGTCTCAGCTAGCCCTTCACTTAGCAGCTCTTCCTCTTCTTCCTCAATTCTCTTCTTCTTCCCTTTCTGCTTCCTTTGTGTCTCCCTCTTTCTTTTCATGATATTTTTCTTCTTATTTTCCTCTTCACTCTCTTCCTTCTCTTCCTCCTTTTCTTCTTCCTTTTCTTCTTCTCTCTCTTTCTCTTTTTCCTCTTCTTCTTCTTCTTCTGGATTCTGAAAGACCCATGTAGGAAACACTAGGGTTTCTATTTGTGTTGGTACCTGAGATATCTCCATCAATATGAGTTGTAGCCACTCATGCTGTTCTTGCTGAAATTTCCAAACAGCCTGGTGCTTCTGCACTAAGTGCTCCTGCACCAGGGTGTTTTCTTCAGTTTTAATTTTTGTTCTTTCTTTCATCTCAGCAGATAGTGGGCCTGGAGAATATTTTCTTTGCTTGTGCTCTTCAGGACTGATATCTAACCCTTGCTTCATACAGAGCTCAGTGATCAAGCATGGAAAAACTAGAAATCCTTCCTTCCTTGCTGCACAATCTAAAATTTGTTTATTGATAATCTTCCCCACATTCACATTTTTATTTGCTAAGATTGCATCCAATAGGATCAACCTATCTTTGGACAGTGTGTATGTGTGGGATGTAGGGAAAATGGAACAATCAATAAACAAATACCAAGTGCCTAACTCAGGGACTAAATATCTATTTTTTAGTTTGAATTCAGTGTTGGAAATCTTATCCCATTTGGAGTGTTTCACAGCAATCCTAGACTTGATTCTTTCCATCTCATTCTTTCCATAGTTTTCTACTTTTTCTTTGAAATCAGACCCAGAATAGACTAAGTTATAGTGAGTATTGATTCTATCATCGTTAAAATAAACCTTTCTACCTCTTATTACAGAATGATCATGCATGTTACCTTGTTTGTTGCCTTGAATCCCAGAGTAGAACTCTCTGACCACCTATTCCAAATAGAATGCTCTGTGTTGTATGAACAGATCCCAGTTGAGACTTGAGACTGTTGCCATGAAATTAGGGTGAGCCTTCATCAGACTGTAGCCTCGTTCAGGGAGGAATTTTCTTTCCCAGAAACGTGCAAACTTAGGATCCACAGTGCTTAAAGCAGGTGCAGTAGCACTGGACTGCTTCTTTGGACTTTGTTGTGATGTGGTGACTGTGCTGGCTCTGCTCTTGCCTGAGGTTTTGTTTGCGCTTTGTTTGCGAACCATTGTTGATTGTTGGCAAGGAACTTTGGAATTTTCGTAAGAAGATGGAACTTGGTATTCTCAGAATTTGGGGATTTTCTTGACAGAGAAAGGGATTTCGTGAATTGTGGTTTCTGTGAGTGGTAGAGTGATTACTGTTAAATGGAAACGGTCACTTTGGGGAGGTTGCGTGAGTTTAATGAGGGTTAGTAGCCGTTAGGGGTGTGTTTGTGTAACTGCATGCATGATGACACGTGGGGTGCTAGGTGACACAACACGAAGTCTAGGCCACAGATCACAACTGCAAATTTGTTGTGCTGGCACTTTTTGAAAAATTTCCACCCAAGTATATTTTTTTTAAAATTTCTGGTGCAGTAGCACTGAGGAACTGTTAGGCGCAGGTGCACCTAAGTGCAGAAGCACTAAAAACCTGTGTTCCTACAAAACACTTGAAAAACATCAAATTGAACAAAAATTGCATAACTAAATATTTAATAACATGGGTTGCCTCCCATAAGCGCTTGTTTTAAGAGTCTTTCAGCCTGACTATCTCCTTTTCTTAGAGATTTTGAAAATGGGTGGTGAGTTTATCTCTCACCACATGTTCATCATAGTACATTTTGACTATCTGCCCATTTACCTTGAAAGATGTGTTTGTGGCTGCATCATATAAATCAACTGCACCATGGGGGTAAATTTTGATTAGCTTGAATGGCCCTGACCATCTTGATCTCAGTTTTACAGGAAATAACTTCAACCTAGAATTGTATAGCAAGACCATTCCTCCTTCTCTAAGCTCTCTTCTTTGGATTTTTTTTGTCATGTCAAGCCTTGGTTTTTGTTTTGTAAATTTCTGCATTCTCATAAAAGAACTGCCTAAATTCATCTAATTCATTCAACTCTAAAAACCTTTGTGCTCATGCTTTGTTGAGATCATAATTTAGATTTTTCATAGCCCAATAAGATTTGTTTTCCAACACAACAGGCAGATGGCATGCTTTGCCATAGACTAATCTATAGGGGGACATACCTAATGGTGTTTTAAATGCTGTTCTGTATGCCCATAATGCCTCATCTAAATGTAAAGACCAATCTTTTCTTGATGGTCCAACCATTTTTTCAAGCATTCTTTTAATTTCTCTATTTGATAGCTCAGCTTGTCCACTTGTTTGTGGGTGGTAGGCTGTAGCAATTTTATGCTTAATCCCATATTTTGCAAGAAGATTTTCAATGAGTTTATTGCAAAAATGTGATCCTTCATCATTGATGATTGCCCTTGGGGTGCCAAACCTTGTAAAAATATTTTTCAAAAGGAATTTGCTAACAGATTTGGCATCATTATTAGGCAATGCTATTGCCTCTACCCATTTGGACACATAATCAACAGCTACCAAGATGTATTGTTTTCCAAAAGAAGGTGGAAATGGACCCATGAAATCCATGCCCCATACATCAAAAAGTTTAATTTCTAATATATTGGTTCTAGCCATTTCATGTTTTTCAGAAATATTACCTGCTCTTTGACATCACAAGTTTTGACCATTGAATATGCATCTTTAAATAAAGTTGGCCAATAATAACCAGACTGTAGTACCTTAGCTGTTGTTCTGTTGCATCCAAAGTGACCACCATATGGTGCAGCATGACAGTGCAGAAGCACTGCTTGCTGTTCTTCTTGGGGGATGCATTTCCTCATTAATTGATCAGGACACATTTTGTAGAGAAATGGTCCATCCCAGTGATAGTCTTTGATTATGTGAAAGAATCTCCTTCTTTGTTGGTAAGTCATATCCACTGGCACCACCTTGCTCACAAGAAAGTTAACAATGTCAGCAAACCAAGGTGCAGCTGCACTAGGTGCTTCTGCACCAAGTGCAGAAGCACTGGATGCTGTCACAGTTATTGCTAACAGTTTTTCATCTGGAAAACTTTCTTTGATCTCTCCCTTTTGTGTATCTGTTCTTTCACCTTCAAGTCTAGATAAATGGTCAGCAACCTGATTCTCCACCCCTTTTTTGTCTCTGATTTCAAGATCAAATTCTTGAAGGAGGAGAATCCATCTTATTAACCTTGGTTTTGCATCTTTCTTGGAAATTAAGTACTTGATGGCAGCATGATCAGTATAGACAATAATTTTGGTGCCAAGTAAGATCTAAATTTATCAAATGCAAAAACCACTGCTAACAATTCTTTTTCTGTTACAGTATAATTCATTTGTGCTTCAATTAATGTCTTGCTAGCATAATAAATAGAATGAAAGATTTTGTCATACCTTTGCCCTAAGACAGCTCCTACAGCAAAGTCACTAGCATCACACATTAATTCAAAGGGCCTGCTCCAATCTGGTGTAACAATCACTAGTGCCGTCACCAATGCTTTTTTGAATTTTTGGAATGCTTCCATACATGGTTCATCAAAGTTAAAAGGTGCATCAATTTGCAAGAGTGTATATAATGGCTTGGATGTCCTTGAAAAATCTTTGACAAATCTTCTATAGAAGCCTGTATGGCCTAAGAAGCTTCTGATTCCTTTGACAGTTATTGGAGGTGGCAGTTTTTCAATGACCTCAATCTTGGCTTGATCCACTTCCAGACCTTTCTTTGATACTTTATGACCTAACACAATGCCTTCTTGTACCATGAAATGGCATTTCTCCCAATTAAGCACTAAGTTTGTTTCCTCACATCTTTGGAGAATTTTCTCTAAATTTGATAAACATGTTTGAAATGTGTTTCCAAAGACTGAGAAATCATCCATGAATACTTCCATCGATTGCTCAATGTAGTCAGAAAAGATGGACATCATGCACCTTTGGAATGTTGCAGGTGCATTGCATAGTCCAAAAGGCATTCTTCTAAATGCAAATGTTCCATAGGGGCATGTAAAGGTAGTTTTTTGTTGATCTTCGGGTTCTATTGCAATTTGATTGTACCCTGAATAACCATCTAAGAAACAATAAAATTCCTTACCTGCTAACCTATCTAACATTTGGTCAGTGAAGGGTAAAGGGAAGTGATCTTTCTTTGTGGCTTTATTGATTTTTCTGTAATCCATACAAATCCTCCAACCTGTAACAGTTCTTGTTGGTATCTATTCATTTTTTTCATTGGCTATTACTGTCATACCCCCTTTCTTTGGAACACATTGTATAGGGCTTATCCATGCACTATCAGATATGGGGTATATGATTCCAGCATCTAGCCACTTAATGATTTCCTTCTTTACAACCTCTTTCATTATAGGATTTAGCCTTCTTTTCCCTTCTATATAATTTTTAGAATTATCTTCTAAATTTATCCTATGCATGCATATAGAAGGCTAATTCCTTTTGTGTCTGCCATTTGCCAGCCTATAGCTTTTGTATGCTTTCTTAAGGTACAAATGAGATCATGCTCCTGCTCTATTGTTAAGTCAGAGGCAATGATCACTGGAAGTGGATCATCTTCCCCTAAGAAAGCATACTTCAAATGTTTGGGTAGTTCTTTCAATTCTAACTTAGGAGGTTGTTCAGTTGAGGGTAAATTCTTTTTAAGGTTAGGGTCTTCTAAATTAAGAGATTCAAAAGTTCTAGACCATACCTTTTGTGCTGGTGCTTTTCTTGAAAAAATGTCTTTTTCCAAGATTTCTTCTTCAGGTGGTGCAGAAGCATCTGGTGCTAGTACACTGGTGAGATAATCATACTGCTTCTGGAATTGCTTCTGCACCAAATGGTCAAGAGTAGTGATTGCTGAACATTCGTCACTCTCCTCAGTAGGATACTTCAGAGCATTCATCACATTTAATTTCACCTCTTGATCATTTACTCTCATGGTTAGTTTTCCTTTTTGCACATCAATTAGTGCTTTCGCAGTTGCTAAGAATGGTCTCCCAAGAATGACTGGGACTTCTTTATCTGCATCAAAATCAAGAATAACAAAATCTGCAGGAAATACAAATTTGTCAATACAAATTTGTCAACCTTAACCAGAATATCTTCAATGATTCCCTCGGGATAAGCTATTGATCTATCAGCAAGCTGAAGTGTTATTGTGGTAGGCCTAGCATTTCGAATCCCCGGCTGTGTAAATATGGATTTAGGCATTAAGTTGATACTTGTACCTAAATCACATAATGCACGACCTGTATAAGATTTTCCTATTGAGAATGGGACTGTAAAGCTACCAGGATCCTTTAATTTTCTTGGAATTTTGCTTTGTAAAATTAGACTGCATTCCTTAGACATAGCAACTGTTTCAAAATCCTCTAATCTTCTTCCTTTTGAAAGCACATCCTTCATAAATTTAGCATAATTAGGCATTTGATGAAGTGCTTCAACTAAGGGAACATTGATGTGTATCTGTTTTAGAATTTCAAGAAACTTACTGAATTGCTTCTCCTCATGTGCTTTTTTTAATCTTTGAGGATAAGGAGGAGGAGGGTATTCGGGAACTAACCTTGGAGTTGGAACTTCATGAGATGCAGATGCATCTGGTGCTTCTGCATCTTGAGTATGTTTATTTTTTTCTCCCTTACCTTCACCTTGATTCTCACCTGGATCTGCAAGATCTTTTCCACTTCTTAGAGAAATGGCCTTCACCTGCTCCTTTCCTGACCTGTGGGGTGTGGTAGCTTCTGTATTTGATGGTAATGTACCTGTTGGTCTTTGATACAGAGCTGTTGCTAACTGTCCCACCCGATTCTCTAAATTTTTTATAGATGCATCTTGTGCTTGCCTAGCTGTTCTGGTTTCACTAATGAAAGATTTGAGCAAGGCTTCTAAGGAGTTATCAGTGGCAGGTGCTTGTTGTCTTTGGTTGTTCTAAGAATGGAATTCTGGGGGTGTGGCTGGTGCAGAAGCACAAGGTGCAGATGCACCAGTATTGTTCCATCTGAAATTTGGGTGGTTCTTCCAGCCAGAGTTATAGGTGTTAGAGTAAGGGTTGTTATTCCTATTATATCCTACAAAATTGACAGAGACAGGGCTGCTGGGACATTCTTCATACAAATGGCCTCCTCCACAATACACACAACTTGTGTCTCCTGGGGGGGGTTTGTTCTATGGCTGCTGCAGTGTTTTCAGTTGATGCAGCTGCACTGGTTGAAGTGAAGTTTTTGAACAAGTTTGTCAGAGAGGCTAACTGAGCAGATAGGGCTGATATATCACTGATTTCATGTACCCCTGCTGGTTTCTTTTGGGCACTTACCCTCTCAGTAGGCCAACTAGAACTATTGGTTGCAATTCTATCAATTAATTCACATGCTTCATTATAAGACAAGTTTAATAACACACCCCCAGATGATGCATTGTTAGATTTTCGGCAAGTGTACCGAAACGTTGCAAGTAATAGTAAAAACGGTAAGAACCGGGCGTATCCACAGGGATTGGATTCAATATCAATAGGCAAGTTTATTAATTCTTAGTAGTGACAATCGGAATAAAAGTGAATTAACAGTAATTTGTAAAGTAACAGCGAAATTGAGCGTTTATAAAATAAGTAAGGTAAAAGCGATTAGGGAATGACTCCCCTCCCCTATGCTATCACATGACCTTCAATCAATCTCAAGTAATTATCCAATTTACCAGATTCAATTCACTAATTTAGGTTAAGGACAATCCTTTGCCTCAAAACCCCTTTTCCCTAATTGAGAAACCCTAATTCCTTAAGTGATTCAACAATAGGCAAAGCATTAAACCTGAGAAATAAAGAATTCACAAACCCAATTCCATATTCCTATGATAATCAAGTATGTGACCTAAAACCCCAAATCAAGCATACAAACCCATATCCCTATGGTGATCATAAACCCTAAATCAATACAATTATCATATGTAATTGTAAGCATTAAGAATAGAGGCATAGGCAATTGATAAATTAAACAAAAACTGAGTTGATCATAGCAAAGAATTCATATGAGAGTTTTGGGGAGAGTCATCTCTCCCTAATCAAAAGAAGCTAGATAGACAACATCTTAGGAGTAAAAATCAAGAGTAGGAGAAGATTACATAAGTAGGAATCCATTAGAACCTTCAAACCCTTGTTCCCAAGGTGTAGGAAAGCCTCCAAATTTGCCCCCAGCTGCTGCTCCAAACCCTAGGACTGCTCCCAAAACGAAATCCCCAGAAAAACGCACAAAACTGAGTTTTTAATCTTGGTTTCGGCCACGCATCGCGTAGCGATGGTGGCTGGTCGCGTCGCGACCTCCTGCAGAATTGCACGGTTGTGGCGCGATCGTTCTTGGCCGCTGGTGCGAAGGCTGTCTGATCCTTTTCCTTCCTTCTTTTCTCCGTTTCGTCACTAGGCAAGTGTCTGGTTCGCTAGTCGACGCCACATCAAATTGAAGGTCTTCCAATGCAATTTGTTACAACACACAACTTAGTACATAAAACTGAAACTATGCCAAATCCCTTGGCAATTGACTGAAATAAGACTTAACTGACAGACATTTTGGCTATAAACTGCACAATAATTTACATGTGATGATGACTCAATATGCATCAAGCATTATTCAGGTTTGGGGTTCTAAACCATTATAAAAAGTTTCCGTTTGAATAATGATAGGTAGACCATGATGTGGACATTTTCTTAAAAGTTCTTTCCATCTTTCCCATGCTTCAAACAATGATTCAAATTCTTTTTGTCTAAAAGATGTAATATCATTTCTCATGCATCCTGACATTTTTTATGGGTGGAAAATATTTTGCTAAGAATTTTTCAGCTATTTCATTCCATGAATGGATAGAATTAGGCTCCATTGAATTTAACCATGATTTAGCCTTATCTTTTAAAGAGTAGGGAAATAGCTTAAGTCTAAATGCATCTTCACTAACACCAGGAAGAATAAAGTTACTACATACTTCTAAAAACTGTTTTAAATGCTCACAGGGATCCTCATGGAGAGATCCACCAAATTGACCAATTGTTTGTAGCATTTGGAACATCATAGGTTTAAATTCAAAATGCACAACATCAATATGAGGTCTTGCTATACTTGTTTGCATATTTTGATGATTAATCATACCTATTGGGCCCTTGTCGATGAATTGATTTCTGTGGCCTTCTTCAGTATCATGCTGTGAACCAGGTCCTCCTCCAACTGAGGCTGATCTTGAGCTCTGTCCTTCACTGTGATGAGACATGTTTCTGCAGTCTTGCTTTCTTTGCTTTTGAAGTCTCAGCAAACTCTTGAACCTTCTTTCAATCTCTGGATCGAATTCAAATTCTGGTGGCTTGTCTCTGGGCATAAGCTAGTGCATCTGCACCTGTTTCTGCACAAAAAATAACTACCAGAGTAATAAAACACTAATTTATAAATCTAAACAACAAAATTAACGGCAATCCCCGGCAACGGCGCCAAAAACTTGGTGTGTTAAAAGATGTGCAAGTATACACAGTCACAAACAAGTAATACAATAATAAGATCCAAAGGTCGAACCCACAGGGACTGGATTAACTTTATGTATGTTTAGAAAGCATATAAATTAGTACTACTATTCTACTCACAAATTTTGGGGTTTTTAAGTTAAGTAAAAATAGAATGCAGATATGTAAAATAATACGAAGGAAATCAGTTGAGAAAGATGGTAGAGATGTTTTCACTAAATAATGTTGTTTTGAGAGTTTCTATGCTTTTAGTGATGCAGAAGCACCAAGGTGCAGAAGCATCACGGTGTAGTTGCATTGAGTGCAGTTACATGAGTGTGTGCTTTTCACCTACTTTCTTCAGAGTTTCGTTACAAGTTTACCATGTCTGGGCTTGCTAAATAAGTTCACTCCTGCCTTTGAAGTACCCATTGTTTCACCCTAAGGACTATGTTATCCTATGTCTAGGACTTAACATGGTTTTAATAAATATTTCTTTATTACTCAAGTTAACAAAGCCTTCATTAAAACACTCACCCTTATTAGTCTTGATTTCTAATTATAAACCATGTCTGTGAATATAACTCTACTTATTCTAAGTGATCAACCTTAAAATAAGATGGATGTAGTATAACACAAGACCCAAAATGCTTGCAACACTAAAAAGCACAATAACTTACTCAAAAGTTCATTATAAAGTTAGAACATCTCAACCAAAAAAAGGTTTAGCTCATAATAAGCATTGCAAGGCAAAGATAGATGAAATGAAACATATTAATATAGATGAAAGTACAAGAGATATCAATAAGGTAGAGATTACACTGATTGAAGCACTATTGCATATAAATGCTCTGCAGTGCAGAAGCACCGACTTCCTGGTGCATTTGCACCTAACTAAGTTGATGAAGAAGTGAAGGAAGAAGTTGTCGATTCCTTCCTCACCTTCTTGCCAACTAGCTACTATAAAAACTATAAGAAATGAAACTACTAAAATATAAGTAAAGTGTATGATCTACATATTGTCAAGTGAGATATGCGATGCTTTTCAAGTGAGAAGTGGGAGCCCTTTTTATAGCCTTGGAAATTTCCTTTGCTTGAGGGTTTGATTGAAAACCAAGTTAACCTAAGGTGGCTTAACCATGGTTTCTTTTCTGATCTTTAGATGTGGAGATTGAGTTCATCACATTTCCATAAGGAGAGGTCCAATTGTGTAAGGCCATATGTCTTTAGGTGAGTAGCCTTTCATGATGATGTTTATGCTGGGCGCCTCCTTATGCATGTGGGCATGTGCTCCATGTGAATTGTGACAAAGCATGATGTCATAGAAGTTTTGGAGCAGAGGTATGAATTGATGTGCTTCCATTGTGGGGTTATAAATCTTCAGCGCAGGATGGTGCAGAAGCATCGTGGTGCAGAAGCATCATCTATAGGAAAACTGAACAAACACATCAAACATACCAATATATATACAAAAATGCTTTATTCATCACATAATTCCTAGATTGTTGTTATTTTACTAACACCACTATATTTAACACACTCTGTACTTGGGTTTCAAGCAATTTGTTACGTTTAGAAGTATAAATAACTCTATACAAATTAGAGTTATCACTCATAAAGAGGCGTAGCTACACTTCGCAAGTGATGTCTGTCACAGTAAATGCTAACTAAGTGTGGCCTAAAGTGATGATCTCAGACACCTTATGCTCTACACGACCATCCATAAGATCTGTCTATCAAGGTGTGACCAACGATTTTAACATAGACGTTGCAAATTGGACACCCGCTAGAGTTACTAATATGGATTTAACCTGAGTGTGCCAGGTGTTGTATTTTTTGTCAAGGTGTTCTATACGGGCGCGTACAAACAAAATTTATAAAAATTATCTTACACTTTCTTCAAATGTCTTTTATTTCTCTTTTTTCTATTAATCAACTTGGAAGCTTCAAAATGGTGTCAAGATAAATTTTTGGACAGATTATTGGCTCTATAGGACTATTGTAGATATTATTGGTATACCTTTTAATCTGCACAAGGATCTTAAAGCTACTCTGAGTGATTTTTTAGTGAATGGTAGATGGTTCATCCCTGCGGATCTCATTAATCATTTCCCTCAGCTTCATTTTGAAATTCATGAAATAGTTATTCCCGTTGTTTCGGTGGAGGATCAACTTATGTGAGATTGTTCTAATTCGTATGACTTGATTTTCAAAGATTCCTTTCTCTTTCGTAACCCTGTTGAACAGGTGGTTCCTTAGACTACGACAGTTTGGAAGAATTTTATTCCACCTTATAAATCTTGTATTCTTTGGAGGGTTGTTCATAAAAGAATGTCAAAAATGACCAACTTTGGATTAAAGGTTGCATTGTTGTTTCCATTTGTAGCCTTTGTGGTAGTGATTTAGAGACTTCTCAACACCTTTTCCGTGTCTACCCTTTTGCTAAGCATATTTGGAATTGGTTTGGAAGCATCCTGAGCATCCATTTGATACTTCTTTTTTTAGAGCATTTTAACTTCGACTTATTTGGACATTTCATATTTTAAGAATGATTTTTTATTTTTTATTTTTAATTTTTGATTTTTGATAATATGAAATTTAAATTTGACATTTGGACTGACGAATCTTGATCGAATGCATTCGAGTTTGTTGATTGCATTAATGCACCCCTCTCTGATTGCATGCAAATTGGATCTCATTCACCCATACATAGTATGTTCACGAACCAATCTCATAGAATTCAATGCAAATCGCAAGAATCGAACTGAAAAACTGCAAATTGAATATGTTGTGTGTAATTCATTGTGTTGTGTATGGGCGCGCACAGCAAATAAGGTGCCATGTTCCCAGGCGCCCTAGTATGTACACAGTGTTGATGCGCCTTGTGTGTAGGCGCTAAGTGAGCACCAATGTTGTGTCTAATGTTGTGTCTTGGTGTTGGGTGCACTATTACCTATGATTGTGTATTCAGTGTTTGTACTCTAGTTAGTTAGTTAGTTAGTTGGTGCTCTAAGCTAGTCACATGAACTGATATAAAAAGCTTGCGATGTAATTCGATTTTCAGTTAGATCATAACAATAGAATTCATTTTCCTCAGTTTGTTATCTCCAACATAATAAACTATAAATAGAAAAAATCAAAAACCATACAAAAATGAAATTTTAGTCTAGATTGAATCACTTTTTATCCCTCACAATCTCACATGGAACCAATCTATTCTAAACCGATGAAACTTAATATTATCTAATTAACCTTTTTGACAAGTTGTAGGGTTTATATACTAAGGTAGTGTAAGCGGTTTCTTACAATAGTAATTGAAGTCAAATTATAAGACCAAAATTTTAGAGTCTACGGAAACATTATAAGACCAAAATTAGATTAATAGTAATTGAAGTCAAATTTTAACAATTAAGTTATTTTTAAAAGATTCAAAAGGATGAAAGCGAAAGGAAAAACGATAACAGTAGTAGAAATGTTAGTTATTACATAATAATTGGGTTATCAGGGGTTAGGCCATCTTCAAAAATAGAAGTGTTGGAAGGATTCTGCTGAACAACACTCAAAAGTACATATATAAGAAGCCTAAGCATGACGAATTACAACCACATTCCTAATCATTTCTAGCTGAAGTTGTTCACAAATATGATGGTAAACTAAAAAACCACTTTTTTAAAAGATAGGGATATTTTGGGGATTTATAGTAAAATGAGGGTATAGGGGAGAAGGAGGGGGTACAAAAAAACACAGTTTCGACTAAGTCTTCAAACACTTTAGCTAGAAACAACTTAAACTTGGAATAACTTCTAGGGGAACCAAACAGCAAAGTAACTCCTGCCACAAGTCCATTGAAGACATGGAATGTAGTCCACCCATCAGCAACACAACAGTGAGATGGCTTGTTGCTCATCCACATAAACCTACACTGCCATGTTATTCCACGCAAATTAACCAAAGTGTAACACAATCAGAAGTGAAAACATGTCTACAGAAATCGATAGAAAAATACTACAAAAAAAAAACAAAATAGCATTAAAAGCAAGAAAGGTAAGCAAAATAACAGACATCCATAAACTGCAAACACACTAACCAACAGTCATTTTTAACAATGGACTAATATTGAGTTCTATAGTAATGTGTCTCGGAATAAGGAATTCCTATAGAGAATGTAAAAAAATCCGCAGACATTTTTATAGCAGAATAATGAAAGGAATAATGAATGTAATGCAAGATTTACTATATAGGTTATTTAACTCAACAATGAATGTAATGCAGAAGTGTTGATCACAAATTCCTATACCATACATTTCTCCACCCTTACTTTATTAAAAGATAATGCACTAAAGAATTCATATGCAGCTGAGAATACCTCAATCACTAACTTACCTTTCATTATGTTTGACAAATAAAACTTACAACACTTTAATTGAGTCCCTTAGCCAATCAATCTTTGTGGACAGTACAAATATATGTTGCAGTGAATACCAAAACACACGTAGGATGCTCCTGAGAACATCACATGATATCAATGACAATCTGTCAAAAATCAAACGAAATAAGACTTATAAATAAAAGCTTATATTTTAATATGATCATAGCATTTTACAATAGGGAAAGAAAGAGCAGACAACATATAGTTAATTTTTATTATGAACTATAATTTCTTCTCTTATGCATACCAAAACTCTAACAGTATTAGGGACCTACACTGACATTAGACTAACTCAAATGAGTTTAGAAGTCCAAGTAACACATGCAGTTGAAGTCTGCAAAAAAACAGCACCATAATGATTTGAGCAAATGCATCAGGATGCAATTTTGCATCAACAAACTGAAAAACGTGGCAAAAGAATAAGCATATCTACCATTTAAAGATACTATAGAAATAAAGAAAGAGATAGTCACATGAAGAAAATGGCAGTAGAACCTCCTCACTCCAAGTTCCTAACTTATAGATGCTATATCCCTCTAACACCCTTACTTACTACATGCTGCAAGAACTTTAAGATTAAATAAGGACTTAGGATCCATGTGGTTCTATGAATGAAAAAAATACAAGTTGTTAAAGCTTCATCAACGTGACAAATCAAATAAGTAAATTTGAAAAGTAGTAAAAAAACACATGTGGGTCTATGAATGAACACAAAACAACCTGCTACTTTTTCCCATGTTCCTGACTCTTGATTTGCATCAATTGCAACTTGATTAAACTACATGCTTTTGGCAAATCAATTCAAAGAAAAGTTTAGTATAAATATTAAGCCATTAGACTAATGAACCATTTAAGTACCTTATATGAGTTTTGGCCCCAACATAATTAACTGAATGGATCAATTCCAAATACAAAAAGCACCACAATCAAAAGCAATAAGATGCTTCATTTAGTTTTATTCTACAGTACAAACACAACCAACAAAATTAGTACTTAACCCCAATAGCATAATAAGTAATTACTGGAAAGAATTAATAACTCCAATACAATATATCACCTTAAATTTCTATCCCATTGCAAAAATTGCAAAAAGAAGCACATACATATACCATGTGAAAGAAGCTCCATCGTCGCCGTCGTCGTCGTCATCATCATCATCATGTCCTATAAATCTGAAATCAAAACATAACAAAGGTATTTATCATGCTGTAATTATGACACTTCAGATTTAAAGGTTGTAAAATTAAACAAAAACTAAATGAAAGCATGAATGGTGAAAAACATAGCATATAGCACCATAAATAGGAATAACAAATTCGAAGACAATCAAAATCTTACCAACAGGGAGTTAGAGATTTGCATCACTACTATGCAATGGCGTGGCACTAATGACTGGCAAAAAAACTTGGCAACAATGAGCCCTCCTTTCTTACTTCTTCCTCTTTTCTCTATCTCTCTGTCTAGCCAAAGGGCTTGTAATAAGCAACAATAAGTGTGATGGTAGAAAGCAACAAATCAAAATGACAAAAGAAATGGGGAATATAACAAACCCAGAACCTGACCTAGCCACCATCTCTGGCTAATGTACAAAATCAGTGCGGAAACTGTGATTAAAGCTGAAACTGTGATACTCTTACTTGATCTTTTAATATTATCCAGAAAACTTTTATCTACATCAATTTCTTCATTCTGTGAATTTTTATCTCTGCTCTTCTCTGAGCATTTCTAAGGGACAGATGGAAGATGAAAAAACTGAGAATAGGTTTTATGGGCAATGCTTTGCATTAATTCAATATGATCTTCAATTCACAGTATTGCAGACACATCCTATAGCCAAATTATAATCAAACTTCTTGTATCCTCTTTTTGTTAACCTTCTTGTATCCTCTTCAAGTTCTTCTACATTCTACTCCAAAATTTAGTATAATTTCGGCTAGAAATCAACTAAAAATTTATAATATTATAAGGCAACATGATACTCACAAAATTCAGTAAAATACCTTATCAGCAATATAAAGGCAATCAATTAGAAGGACACCACATTGCTCTTTGCTTCCTACTTATGATCCCACAAACATTTCATAGGGTCTGAAATCAAACGGATTAGATCAAATCAAGAGAATATAAATTACAATTGTCTTCCCACTCACTCACTTCTACTAAAATAAATTACAATATCTTCACTTATATTGGTTCCTGAAAATAAATTATTTTCAGTTTTTTAATCAAGAAAATGACCTTATTTACTTACATGTGCATTTTGTGATGAACAAACAAGGATGGGAGAAGCCAATTGAGACATCAACATAGGAAA
The DNA here is from genome assembly GCA_039519185.1 of Astragalus membranaceus. NCBI lineage: Eukaryota > Viridiplantae > Streptophyta > Magnoliopsida > Fabales > Fabaceae > Astragalus > Astragalus membranaceus. The sequence continues at coordinate 15,465,311 of CM076848.1, forward strand.
ATTGGTTTGCTGTATTGAAATGGTGCAGAGAAGGAGCACCCTGTTACAGGATTCCTGTACTATAAAGTCCTCTTGTACAACAACAACAGCAATGGTAGCAGATTTCCACAAAAGCCCAACCCCTATATCATTCAACCTGCAAATCTGAAGAAAAAAGACCATATAAAATTAATTAATTAATTAATTACCACAAAAATTATAAGAAAAAAGACCATATAAAATTCTTTTAGGGGATGCAAATCTGAAAGTAGAAATTGGAAAAGAGGAAAGAAGAGCAAAAAAAATAAATAAATCAAGAACCGAGAAATATCTTTTTAGTGAAGATGGGGCATAATTTTGCCATGGATATGAAGAGGTGGTGATTGAGCATCGTCATACCAAAACCCTCACTGGCCACCGCCCACCGTCATGTCTCCACGGTGAAGCCATCCCCAACGTGAAGCTCTCCCTCTCTCGGTCTCACCCTTCTTCCTCATCCCCCAACCTCCTCTATCTCCCACTTCTCTTCTTCTCTCTCGTGATCCTTGCCGTTACAGGTTTAGGGAGGAGTGATTGTGGTTGTAGAGAGGAAGAGAGAGCTGAAAAGGAAGATCTCTCTGATCGCTCTCTCTTTCTATCGCTCGCCCCTCACTCCCTTTCTCCGCCTATCACCCTTTGATTTCTCCCCCTTTCCTCCGCTCTCGTCGCTTTTCTCTCTCTCTCTCTCACTCTCACAGCCTCTTCTTTCTTTTTTGTGTTTATATTGAATAATGAAACGTGGCTTGTGCAAGGGAACGTGTCTCACATGCAAGCAGAGAAGAGGAAAGCTTCAGAAGAGATGAGAGAATGGAAGACGTGTTGGGCATGCAAGAAAAGAAAAGGGAAGGGCAGGACACGTGGTGGACACATGGCGGTGATCAAGTGGCCGGAAAATTGGAGGGAAATAGGGGGGCTTTGGCGGGAAGGAGACTACCACTGGATGTATATTCTTTGATTATCTTACGCTTTCTTAAAATGTCTTTTATTTCTCTTTTCTCTATTAATAATTCAGGGTATTTTTGAAATCCCCTTTTAAAACAGTTTTAAGTTTTCAAAAATTTAAGAAGAACAAATTTGTTCTTGGTTAAGTTTTATAAAAATAAAAAAGAAACCTGTTCTACACCGTACTTCCGACCTTAATGAGTTGTCCTAAATAGTTGGTAGGTGTCGTCCTTGATCAGTGGTGTTCGATCTTGAGATGGCGATGTTCGATCTTGAGATGGCGGTGTTGTACCTGCAAGAATACTCCGACGCTCAAGTCAGTATTTGAGTGAATCAATGTTTAGTTTTTGAAGTTGCTTACATTTATGAGTATTGAATGTGGTATTTATAGAGATTGAGTGATGTTCGTTCTGACGATCCTGAGTCATCAGATCTTGCAGAGGTATCTGAACCGTTGATTGATTGGGCCAGATTTTCTGGATATGGGCTGGTTGGTTATTGGGCCTCGCAGGGGGTGTAAATATTATTAAGACCTTTTACTTATTACCATAACAGTGGACCCCAAGTCTGGTCGCCTGAGGGGCGATCTTGGCTTGATAAGCTGATGTCACATTACGTTGTCGATCATAAGATGTACCGAGCTTTCTTTTTGAGGGACTCAAAAAAGGGTCGGCTTAAGTTGGTCGTGGGTTTTGTCGAGCTTGATTCATTTAGTCGATCTTGAGATGCACCGAGCTTTCTTTTGAGCAGAGGGACCAGCGCTTTGGATTCAGTGCCAGACATTAAATGTTTCTGACATGGCGCGTATTACGATGGCGGCTAATGATGGTGACGTTTTGTTTTTTAGCGCCTGACTTTTGGATTTCGATTGGACGTGTTGATTCGACTTCCAGGCCCAATCCATGATTTTTTGGCCCACTATAAATAGGGGTCACCTCCTCTTGTTTTGTTGCTGCATAACCCCTTCAGCTTTGATTACCGGTCTTGAATTGTCGAGCTTTCCTTCGAACAAAGCGGACTAGGTGATAGAAACTCAACAGTAGGTCGACAAAAAGATTGCTTTCAGATCCGATCATCCTATCTGCTTTATTTCGAGGTTAGTCTTTAATTTATTTGTTTTTCCATTTTGAACCCCTCCTTTTATTTATTCGCTCAAAGTGGGGGTCGTCAGGTCGGGTTCCGACTTGTTCACGAACCCTTTTTTGCGATTCTTTACCCTGAGATCTCGTCCCCCATTTCTGTAGTTTTAGATCTGGCGAGGACCAAACAAACCCGTAGGGATATAACCGAATACCGAAACGAGTTTGTGAAGATCATGACCTCCGGTGGTGACGTTCCTGAAAATCAAGAGAATCAGACAATGGTCGGTACTCCAGATGAGCAAGATCATCCGCCCACCGCTCCTACCAGCGAGCAAGCGGAGGAAAATATTGATGTTGAAAGTTTTTCTCCAGTTGATGATGCTAATGAGCCTGATCCATATGTTGTGGAAGTTATGGAGGAAGACCGTAGGATCGATGTGGTGGCCCTCTATTGGGATCTGATCAGGAGGTTCAACCGGGGGAAAGACAGGGGAGCTCGAATACTATTGAATCGAAGAGCTATGATTCTGACTTTGGGATGAGCTCAGTGCTCGAATATGATTCTGATCAGGATGATGCTGATGGCATGGGCTAGCCAAGTACGAGTCGAGCTTCTGATATTTCAGGTGATGGTTATTCCAGTACTGGTCCTGGACCTCACGATGTACCGGTGCGGGAGGTTCGTCCTTATGATTGGGTTTCCGCCAAGGTTTTGGAGATCGAATCGTTGTACCATTTAGGCCACAACCTAGATTCAGTAGGTCAAAAAATCGCTGGGCATTCTGAGAGAAATATTTGGAGGGTCGAAGGTATGAAGGATGGAGAGCACGTGGCTTCCTGGGCAGGAGATCTTAAATTTACTATGTACCACGTGGCAATCAATGACATGAACATCCGACCTTCCTTTACTTCTCTTGAACAGATCGTTCTGGCGGAGTTGGATGTAGTACCCTCTCAGCTACATCCAAATGCGTGGGCTTTCCTCCGAGCCTTTGAGTTGATGTGTATCCATTTGGAGAGACCGGTGTCGCCCCAACTTTTCTTCCATTTGTTCAAGCTTAATCGGAATAGTGGGGAGGATAAGTCCGGCTGTGAGCATGTCAGTTTTCGCTTGAGGCGAGGCGCGAACATTTTTAAAGCTTATGCGGACTCACTGAGGGGAAGTTGGAAGCAGCTCTTCTATTGGGTCGAACCGATTAATTATAAGTCCATCGACTGTGTAGGGAAGTTTAGAGCTGATGGTCGGACTTTGGTGTCCCCCAAGTTCCCTATTGGTTGGAGTCATGGTCATTTCAACCGGTCTACACATTCCTACTCCGTCGGCGAGGATCGATTGAGTGCTGAAGATCGTCTTACAAAAGCGATCTTGATTTTCATTTCCCAGAGGGTTCCGTATTCAAAGCATAAATACCGGGGTATCCCTACGGATCGCTTAGTCCAGGTCGGGAAGCGGGTGCGGGTGCGGGTGCGGGTGCAAAGGGTTTTAGGTAGATCGTCTTTCTGTAGTGGATTTTTGTGTATTTGGTTTTTTGCAAGTTATATAACTCGTATTTTTTCTTGCTTTTCCAAACAAGATGGCACCAAAGAAGCTCGTGTTTTTGAAGAAGTTGGCGATGCAGTCGGCCGATGTTGAGCAGGGAGGGGTATCGTTCCAAACATCTTCTCAACCTAGACCCGTTGCCGAGGTGGCCATTGTTGACGAACCGATTACAACTGTTACCCAGAAGGACCTGGTCGGTGCTGAGGCTGAAAGGGGGAAAAAGGATCGAGGTTTTGGTTGATTCACCAATTCCGGTCGTAAAGGGTATCGATGTTGGGACCTCTATAAAACGGGGAAGAGCTGGCGCCGATGATGAGCCGGGATCGGTCAAGAAAGCAAAGACTGCGAAGAGATCCAAGCATAAATATAAGGCCGCCCCTCTAGATGAGAAATTTTTAGAGCAAAAATTTGAACAGTGGCGGGAGGATCCTGTCGCAGCATCGGCCCAGATCTTCCTTAATCTTGCTGAGGTTCACAAGATCGAAAAAACGAAGTACGAGAAGCTAGCCGAAGGTGGGTTTTTTGTAAATTTCACCGGTTTTGTTGATTTATTTATGATTTTCCTTTTCGTTTTGATACCTTTCTTGACATGTCTGTAGAGTTGCTGAATGCCAAGAAGACAAGGTGTTTTAAACTTTTGGAGGAATTGTCAATGAGGACCAAGGAGTTGGGTCGAGTTAAAACCGAGCTTCGGTCATTGAAGGAGAGCGAAGAGACTCTTACGACGTTGAAGGAAACTACTCTGAGTAGTGCCGAGGCTGCCGAGGCTCGCGTGAAGCAGCTTGAAGTCCTTTGAATCTTTTTCCCTTGGAGGGTCTCTAGGTTGAAATCTCCTTTACCGGTCTTAGATATAACACGATAAGGTCCTTCCCAATTTGGTGCGAGCTTTCCTTGGGAAGCATTTTTAAGACCAACATCAGCCCTTCGAAGAACCAGGTCGCCTAGCTCGAAATCTCTGGGAACGACTTTGGCATTGTATCTGGTTGTTACTCCTTGTTTGACAATTGCTTCTCGGAGTGAGGCTCGACCCCGAATTTCATCGATGAGATTGAGACCCTCTCTTAAGGCTTGGTTATTTTCGTTTTGAGTTTTGGGGTTTGCCGTTCTCCAGCTGAGTTCACCAATCTCGACGGGACTGATTGCCTCGCTGCCGTAAGAGAGCCGGAACGACGTCTCTCCTGTGGAGCTTTGTTGGGCGGTCCTGTATCCCCAAAGGACATAAGGTAGCTCTTCCACCCAGTTTCCTTTAACGTCGTCTAGACGTCGCCTTAGGTCGTTTAGTATTATTTTGTTCGCCGCTTCTACTTGTCCGTTGGTTTGAGGGTGTTCAACTGATGTGAAGCAGTGCTTGATTTTTAGGTCGAACATCAGCTTTCTGAAACCCTTGTCAGTAAATTGAGTCCCATTGTCCGTTATCACTACCTCGGGGATCCCGAACCTGCTCATGATGTTTTTCCTAAAAAATTTGATGCAGTTTTTTGCAGTGATGGTCGCCAGGGGTTCTGCTTCTATCCATTTGCTGAAGTAATCGACTGCGACGATTAAGTATTTGATCTGGCCTTGAGCTGTCGAGAATGACCCTAGGAGGTCTATCCCCCACCATGCAAATGGCCATGTGGAGGACAGGGTTGTAGAAGTTCTGGGTATATGCTTATCCGATCAAGTTTTGCATAGATTAGAACTTTGTCATGTAATTTGGAATTTTAAGGGCTCGGCCGTATCCGAGATGCTTTGTAATCAAAAATATTTTAATCGATCTTGATTTTGGATCTCATTACGAGCTTTCTGAATGCTTTTATAATTCTGCAAGTCATATGCGTCGTCTTTTAGACATTGCTTCGCACCTGAGGGACTCGAGGTGTTTTTTAGAGATAGTTTCGCACCTGAGGGACTCGAGGGGTTTATAAACGTTGGCCTATAGGGGTATTGGCAGCTGTGGCCAATGGTCGTTCCGAGGATATTTCGACCCTAGAAGACCCGGTCCCTTTGAAATAGTTTACCAAGACTCGGCTTGGATTTAACTGGTAACAAAGGGTTGCGACCATGGTTGGTCGCTTGGGGAGATCCCAAGATCGAACCTGAGGGGCTCGAGGTTCGAGTCTATTCTGAAGTTGTAAATTTGATTCGTACATTACTGTTTGATGAAATCAAGAATGTGTGGAATGTCGAGAAGTTTACTGATTTATCATGTAAATGAGGAACTCGATTTACAATGATAGGAGCAGCCCTATATGATGTCATTTTTGGAGTGATTGATACAATTTCTGCCCTTTAACTGTAATAACTCTTCAGTTTCATTGCATTCCAAGTCCTTTGAATCTTTTTCCCTTGGAGGGTCTCTAGGTTGAAATCTCCTTTACCGGTCTTAGATATAACACGGTAAGGTCCTTCCCAATTTGGTGCGAGCTTTCCTTGGGAAGCATTTTTAAGACCAACATCAGCCCTTCGAAGAACCAGGTCGCCTAGCTCGAAATCTCTGGGAACGACTTTGGCATTGTATCTGGTTGTTACTCCTTATTTGACAATTGCTTCTCGGAGTGAGGCTCGACCCCGAATTTCATCGATGAGATTGAGATCCTCTCTTAAGGCTTGGTTATTTTCGTTTTGAGTTTTGGGGTTTGCCGTTCTCCAGCTGAGTTCGCCAATCTCGACGGGAATGATTGCCTCGCTGCCGTAAGAGAGCCGGAACGACGTCTCTCCTGTGGAGTTTTGTTGGGCGATCCTATATCCCCAAAGGACATAAGGCAGCTCTTCCACCCAGTTTCCTTTAACGTCGTCTAGACGTTGCCTTAGGTCGTTTAGTATTATTTTGTTCGCCGTTTCTACTTGTCCGTTGGTTTGAGGGTGTTCAACTGATGTGAAGCGGTGCTTGATTTTTAGGTTGAACATCAGCTTTCTGAAACCCTTGTCAGTAAATTGAGTCCCATTGTCTGTTATCACTACCTCGGGGATCCCGAACCTGCTCATGATGTTTTTTCTAAAAAAATTGATGCAGTTTTTTGCAGTGATGGTCGCCAGGGGTTCTGCTTCTATCCATTTGCTGAAGTAATCAACTGCGACGATTAAGTATTTGATCTGGCCTGGAGCTGTCGAGAATGACCCTAGGAGGTCTATCCCCCAGCGATGCAAGCCTCGTATTCTGCTTGGTTGTTCGAGGTTGAAAAATTGAAAGTCAGAGAAACTTCGATGATGATGCCGTTCGGGCTTTCTAACATGATGCCAGCACCACTTCCCTTCGGGTTGGAGGATCCATCGACATGTAGGATCCAGGTATCGTTTTCGACGTTCGCTGGTGTCATTTCGGCCACGAAGTCCGCCAGAACTTGCGCTTTCATAGCCGTTCGGGCTTCGTACTTGATTCCAAACTCTGATAGTTCTACCGCCCACTTGATCATTCTACCCGCGAGATCGGGCCTATGCAGGATTTGCCGGATGGGGTAATTAGTCCGCACGACCACCTGGTGAGCGACGAAGTAAGGTCGAAAACGTCGAGCTGCGATGATCAGAGCTAGAGCGATCTTTTCGACCTTCTGATAGCGACTCTCCGGTCCGTGTAGAAATTTGCTTGCAAAGTAAACTGGGCTCTGTCCGGTTTTTAACTCCCCCACAAAAATGGCCCCTAAGGCTTCCTCCGAGATAGCTAGATATAAGTATAAAGTTTCACCTTTGCTTGGTCTAGTTAAAATGGGAGGTTCGGAGAGGACCTTTTTGAGCTGGTTTAAGGCCTCATCTTGCTCGGTGGTCCAGTTGAAATCCTCTTCCTCTTTTTTAAGTAGCTTGAACAGGGGAAGGGACTTGAACGCCGCATTTGATAAGAAATGAGATAAGGTGGCGATCATGCCGGTAAGTTTCTGGACTTCCTTTTTGGTTGTCGGAGTTCGCATTTCTGTTACGGATCGACATTTGTCGGGATTTGCTTCGATTCCCCTTTATGTTAAGTAGAAACCTAAAAATTTCCCAGTTCGGACTCCAAAAGTGCATTTCTCTGGATTCAGTCTCATATTATTTTCCCGGACTTCGGAGAAGATCACTCTAAGGTCGTTGACGTGCTTGTCATCGTCTTCACTCTTGGCGATCATGTCGTCGAGGTAGACTTCAACACTCTTGCCGATTTGTTTTTGGAAGACTATGTTCATCATCCTTTGGTACGTAGCTTGTTGGGTTTCCCATCCATAAGATATTCATCACCAAAAGATAGTGGAGGTCGGGTTGTCGTGGTTGGTGTAGCTGAGGTTAAGGCCACACTTAACAATTCTTTCCACTTTCGCTTCATTGTTTTCCCGGACTCCCCATGCTTGAAACCACCTGCGATCATCATCATCACTGAGTGGCCCTTCGATGTTCGAGTATCATGATTTTCATCATCGGAATCGACCTTTGGCTTACCCCTTCTTCTCGACTCCTCGTTCCTCTCGTCTTTAACCTCGCTGGTATTTGCCCCTGGCTTTTTCACATAACCGGACAATTTTCCTCGTTTGATTAAGTCTTCAATGTCGTCTTTCAAAGCATTGCAGTGGTTGGTGTCATGACCATTACTTCTATGGTACCTGCAGTACTTGCTGGATCGTTGTCCGGATGAGGGAGGTAGAGGTTTGGGTGTTTTAACGTCTCTAAACTCGACATCCCAACACTCCCAATATAGTTGGGCGTTGGAGACGTCGGGTTCAGTGTATACTTGGTGACAATTTCGAGATCGGGGATCCCTGTTACCTCGGTTATCGTTCCCGTGGTTATCTCTTCCGTTGCGGGGTTTTGATGGTCCGGCTTAAGGTGATGGATTTTCGATCTTGGCGCTTTCCTCCTCGTTGATGAAACATTGGGATAGTTGGAGGAAATCCTGCAAGGTATTAGGTTCTCAAGTATTGACATGTTTTTTGAAAGGGCTTCCGGGGAGTAGGCCCTGCGCCATGAAGAAAATACGAAAAGCGTCGTCTAGTTCTCGAACTTGAAAAGCTTCATTGTTGAACCTCTCTATGTATTCTCTGAGAGGCTCGTCTTCCCTTTGGACAATGGACATCAATGCCGCTTTGTTCTTGGTTTTCTTTTGGAATGGGCAAAGTGAACTGAGAGGAGTTTTGCCAATTGGTCCCAAGAGAGTATGGTGTTCGTCCTTAAAGCCCGAAAACATTCCGATGCAACTTTGTCTAGAGTCAATGGGAAAATTCGACATTTCATCTCCATGGGTACGTTTCGGTATTGCATAGTTGTGTCGAATTGATCGAGGTGCCTGTCTGGATCGCCTGTTCCATCGTACGTTTTCAGACCTCCGGACGGTTTTTCGAGGTACCTCGGAACTCGGTAGCTATCGATTGTTACAGTGAATGGGCTCTTTCGTTCAGTTAACAGCGCCTGAGGTCGTGGCTGACGTTGATGATGGGGATCGGGATAAACGTAGTGTCGAGGTTGTTTCTCCTTAGGGTTATCCTCTCGACTTCTAGAACGTCGTCTTGGTGATGAAGAGGCTAAAAATGAGTGAGGTTGGGGGGAGTTATCCAATTCATCAAGATCGTTATGCTGTCGAGCCGGAGGAGAACGGGAACCATTCCCTCGTTGTTGGCGGGGAGGAGAACGATGATAGGGGGAGTTATCCAAATCGTCAGGATCGTCATATTGTCGAACAGGAGGAGAACAGGAACCATTCCCTCGTTGTCGGCGAGGAGGAGAACGATGATAGTGCCTTCTCCTGGGTGAGATCGATGTCTCCTTCAAACCGGGGTTCTCTTTTCAGGGGAGCACGGTCTGGGTGATTCCTGGTCCGGAACGTCCCGTGCCCGGAGATTTGCTACCTCGGTCTCAAGGTCAGTGAAGTGGCAGCTTCTTTCTTGGTTTACGACCTCATGTCGAGCCAAGAGCTGGATGAGCTGTTGAACAGCATCGGTTAGGGCTGGAAGCAATGGAGGGGGAGGTGGTAAACTATTACTATATGAGCTTGTATGGGAACGGGCGGGGTTCGGATTGGGGAATTGTGCCCGAGCTTGGGTGGAATTTGTAAGGTCTTGAACATGGCCCTCGAGGGTTCGTTGAGGTTTGAGCTCGGGTATAACCAGTCCTACCCCGGGCCCGACCACAAGACTGGCCGGTCTTGAACGGAATTTGGGCTCCATTTGTGGATCAAGGTAATGGGAGAGAAAGTTGAGTACAGATCCTCCCACTGTGGTCGCCAATGTTCTGTACCGTACTTCCAACCTTAATGAGTTGTCCGAAATAGTTGGTAGGTGTCGTCCTTGATCAGCGGTGTTCGATCTTGAGATGGCGATGTTCGATCTTGAGATGGCGATGTTCGATCTTGAGATGGCGGTGTTGTACCTGCAAGAATACTCCGACGCTCAAGTCAGTATTTGAGTGAATCAATGTTTAGTTTTTGAAGTTGCTTACATTTATGAGTATTGAATGTGGTATTTATAGAGATTGAGTGATGTTCGTTCTGACGATCCTGACTCGTTAGACCTTGCAGAGGTATCTGAACCGTTGATTGATTGGGCCAGATTTTTCTGGATAGGGGCTGGTTGGTTATTGGGCCTCGCAGGGGGTGTAAATATTATTAAGACCTTTTACTTATTACCATAACAAAACCAATTTTAAAAAAGAATCCAAATGGGCTCTAGTTATTGAAAAAAGAAAATCACATTGCTTCAAGTGAAAAAATATTAATGATTCATTTGTATTGTAATATGACAGTTAAAGTGAAACAATTTTTTCACTAAGTCGTCAAACAAAAGGGTGTAGAGTGAGTAACTTTCTATTTAAACTAATTAATGACAAGTAAATATCCACAATATTTTCCTGGATAATTGCAATTTTTGAAGTAACGACAAGTTGAGTGTAAGTTATGACTTATCTGTATATATAATGCTAAGACAATCTTGTGTTTTTTCCCCACCTCAATTATCTGTTTTTTTGCCGACTCTCTTTTTTCTTTTTCTCTTAAACTTAAGGGAAAATTATACTCACGTCGAGGTTTAATAAAGTGTCACAAACTTCCCCTTTAATTTCTTCTACATGATAACCTCCCCTCAATTTAATGTTGTTAGCAATCTATTTTGTTTTGGAAGAAAAAATCGATCCCACACAATTTGCTTTCTTTTGTTTATCTTTCATTCACGTTTTTTGGTTTTCAAATTGTACTGAGATAAGAAAGTTGTTCATGGAGGGGTCAGTGGCCCAACGACATCACCCTTAGCACCACTGGCCCAAACCAGGCAAGTAGGTCGCCCCTAGAGGGACTAGTATCCCAAGGGCACCTCTAGGGCTGCGTATTGACATAGAGGAGCCATTAACTGAAGTTTCCCCTATAGGTCAAGTAGCCTAAGTCTTCCTTAGAGGCTAGTATCCCAAGGGCACCACACTCAGCACAACTTACAAATTAGGCAAGTAGGTCGCCCATAGAGGAGCCAATAGGCCAAGGGCGCCCATAAGGTTGTGTATTGACGTGGAGGGGCTAGTGGGCCAAGTAACCTAAAGTGGTCATAGCCGAAGTCGCCCTTAGAGAGGCCAGTAGACTGAATCGATCATGTTCATCACATCTGGCCCGACCAGAGGGGTTGTATATTGACATAGTCAAGTCACTCGTTAATGGGTATAGTAGTGTTATCCACAAGTCGCCTGTTAAAGGGCCCACGTAGCCTGGATCCATATTAGCCAACACATTTGGCCCAATCAATGAGACCTAGCCCACACATGACAAAGACCGAGTTCGTCCTTCTAACACTAAAGCTTAACCTAGATGACCTTAATTGCAAGGCGCCAATCACTCTCTGATGGAAGCTCTCACCTATTGGAAACACCCTACTTAAGGGACTTCCTCATATGGAGGAGTGGACTTCACTCTTTCACCAGAAACCCAAACTTGATAGGGAGTCGATCCCTCAACTTCTATATTTATATAGAAAATATGTCAGATTTCTTTCCTTATAGAAATTAGCATCATGGAAAAGTAACGAGACGAATTATCAAAATGTAGGCTTAAGAAAGTAAACTCAAGATTCATGAAAATATGCAAGGTTACTATTTATTTTGCAAGCCTGATCCCCAAAAATCTATAGTGCTTTTGTGTCAAAGTTGGATGCAAAGGATTCACAACATTTGGGTTTTAATATGAATTTGGACTTTGTATTTATACGGGTATTGAGATATTACTAAGCTAAAGAAAGCTAAAAAACATTATGGATTAATTATTATTATTTTCAGACCATTCCTACCTATTTAGGAACAAAGTCCGCACTAACCAATACCAAGTTTTTTCACTGTGGTAATCGAATCTGAGAGCACCGAGACGATCCCAGAGTAGCTTAAGCCACTTAAGCTTAGTTATCACGGATTAATTACTTGATACATACATTGCCTGGAACAAGAGAAAATAAGAACAATTAAACATTTTGTCAAAAAAGAACAACTAAACATTATCAATAGAACAAATGTAGGCATTTGATCGGTGCGAAAGAACAATTAACATTTTCAATTAAACTTTAAATTTAAATGCTTATTTAATTCCTTTTTTATCACTTAACACGTACTATTAACCCATTTTTTTACTTTTGACCTCTAATTAGATCATGGGATTTGATCTCTACCTTGGTCGTCCAAGGGTTAGAACGGGTTGATGTGGATCGCTCAGGTGGGACGATGAGGTCGTGAGCAGAGCCGTCGGGTGTACCTGCAAAGACACTCTGACGCCCAAGTCAATGGGGAAATAGCCAAAGCAGGGAATATGAGATGAGATAGAATGTGTGTACCTTTTCGTGAGGGGTTGACCTCTATTTATAGAGTTCGGCGGTGCTCCCTAGCCGTCGGATTAGGCAGCTTGATCTCAGCCGTTGATGTGCACCCACTTCGCACAGTGCCCTGGATTGGGTTGGGCCTCCCTCAAGGATTGGGCCCTCGGCCCAGTCCAGAACAGTTACCCCCCAAGCCGAAGTCGTCCGGAGGGAGGGTTTAGGCTTGATGCCCCCGGTTTTAGCTCGTTCGGGTCGATCGATAGCCCACCCTGTTCGAGGGTGGCCCTTTGTTTTTTTATTGCGGCCTCTTTGTGGCCTTTGTGAGCCCGCCTTTGAGCAGTTTACCGGATCTCAGTACGGATTGAACTCGCTAAAAAGGGGGTGTGACCTTCGATTAAGGTTGCTTCGATATGTTGCTTGGATCGACCAAGCATGCTCCTCCTATCGAGCAGTTTACCGAGACTCAGCTCAGATTTAACTCGTCCCGTAGGTCGACTTGATGTTCCTCCTATCGGGCAGTTTACCGAGACTCGGCTCAGATTTAACTCGTCTCGTAAGTCGACTTGATGTTCCTCTTATCGGGCAATTTACCGAGACTTAGCTCGGATTTAACTCATCCCGCAGGTTCGTTCGGGGCTCATTTGTAGCCCGCCCCTTGGAGCAGTTTACCGGATCTCGGTCCGGATCGAACTCGCTCGAACCTTCTACTGTGGTCGCTTCGACGTGTAGCTTGGGTCGTCCAAGCATGCTCGACCTAGTAGGCAGTTTACCAAGGCTCGACCCGGACTTAACTCGTCCCACAGGTTCGTTCGGGGATCATTCGTAGCCCGTTCCTTGGGTCCAAGTTATCGAATAAATTCAAAACAGACCTTTTAAACATAGAAAATGTCTCGGTCTCGCAACCCGTTTGTTACACGAAGTCGATTAAAAATGACAAGCTCGATTCGAATTAGGGTAGTTGTCGCTCATGTCAGAGCCAGAGCAGGCAACTAGGTCGACCACATTGACTTGGTGGCCACCAAGTGATATGTCCGCAGCTTATTTCTTCAACTCGGCCTCTCTTTGTTGTTTCAGGCCCAGGAAGTGATATCGTCACGCCCCTTTTGTTCTTTTTCGGGTGCGCTCTCGCAACCGCCTCGTTTGCCATACCAGCCTCTTTATAATCCATGTACTTCTGTGATCCTCTGAGGAAGTCGCCCAAGCTCTGCGGTTTGTTGACGCCGATCTTGACTTCAAACAAGATTCCGTGCTTGAGACCGTCTGTCAGAAAGTAGAGTCGCATCTGATCCACTAGGTCCCTAACATTAGACGCCTCCTTGTTGAATCGTTCTACATATTCTCAAAGTGTCTCCTTGTCGCTCTGTCGGACGGCCTTGAGTACTTCAACTGTCTTGGGCTTGATCTTGGAGGCGGTGAACCTGGCGAAGAAAAGTCAGGACAGCTGCCGCCAAGTTCCTACCGAGTTTGGTTTGCGATCTCTGAACCAAGCAAGGGCCGACTTCTCGAGTGTCAAAGGAAAGATCTTGCATTTCACAGGGTCTTTGACGCCCCTATATTGCATCATTAAATAAAAATAATCGAGGTGGTTGTTAGGGTCGTCGATCCCGTCATACATGTTCAGGACCGAGGGTTTCTCCAGGGAAGTCGGGATAGGAAACTCATCAATTTCTCTCGTGAACGGGCCCATGCGGGTGCGACCACCACCCCTTCTCCGCGGAGACCGACTTCGACGCCTCCGCCGGCGACTAGGAGAGCGGCGGTGCCTTCTGGTGGGTGAGTGACTTTTTGACCTTCGGGGTGAGTCTGAGGAAACGAATGACGAACTGTGACCGGGAGACCCTTATGGCCAGTAGGTCGAGTCCGACGAGGACGGAGGTGTATGAGGGGGAGACCTCGATCATCTCCGCGCCCTTCTCCTGAGCGGGGAGCGGTGGACAAGTTGCCTCCTGGACGGGGATCGATGTCGCCTTGAGAGCGTTCTTCTTCTGAGCGGGGATTGAGTTTCATTCTGGTGGGGTACAGGAGCAGCGACTACCCGGGCCGAGGCCACTTCTCTTTCTATCTGTGTTAACCGGTCTTCTTGTTGCGCTAGCGTTTGGTCTCGGCTGTTAAGTAAGTCCAATAGTTGCTGTACAACTACTGCGGGTATGGTGATGTTCGCTTGAGGAGCGAGATTTGGATGGGCGACGGGAATGGTTGACTCCGCCGTTACTGCGATACCTTCTAGTGTAACCTGTGGTTGAGCTGGGATTTCAGCCATGCTTTGCAGACGTGGAGCTCGTTTGCTGGGCGGTCTGCCTCGAGGGGCATATTGGGGAGATGAGATGATAAGAGATGAGGTGGATTAGCGCCGGCTCCCACTGTGGTCGCCAATGATCTATACCTTAGTCGCCCAAGGGTTAGAACAGGTTGATGTGGATCGCTCTTGTGGGAAGATGAGGTCGTGAGCAGAGCCGGCGGGTGTACTTGCAAAGACACTCCGACGCCCAAGCCAGGGGGAAATAGTCAAAGCAGGGAATATGAGATGGGATAGAATGTGTGTACATTTTCGTGAGGGGTTGACCTCTATTTATAGAGTTCGGCGACGCTCCCTAGCCGTCGAATTAGGCGGCTTGATCTCAGCCGTTGATGTGCACCCACTTCGCTCTAGGCACGCTGCTTGTGTAAATGCCACAGTGCCCTGGATTGGGTTGGGCCTCCCTCAAGGATTGGGCCCTCGGCCCAGTCCAGAACAGGATTTAACCAATTTCTTATATTATTTTCACCACTTTAAATAAAATCAATTTATATTTATACTTCTTGTCTTTATTCTTAAACCACATTTTTCATAATCCAAAATATCTACTTAACACATTTAAATAAATGTTAGTAGTAATTACACTGACACAACATTTAGTTCAATAACTACACAAATGACAAGGCCGATAACTACATTTTCTTTTTTAAAGAGATTTTCCAATTTTTACCCTAATAGTTAAATATTGATGGCGATTTTATTAATTACTTGAGATCTATGGATTTTTCAATTTTACAAATATCAATCTAAAAAATATGTTCATTGCCCGTCTATTGCCACCGCCTATTGTTTTTTTTAGATAAATTGCCACCGCCTATTGTATAACTCATCTGACCTTTACTTTGCCACTTACCTTTAACTCCCCACCCTCCCACCTTCCTTGTGAACTCTAACTTCTCATTTTATTTTTCATGCATCAACGTGTCTTATTACTATTGCAAAGTTTCTCCCACATGACATTACATTTCCCTTAACCAATTAATATTTCATGTATAATATTTTATAAAAAATAGTTAAATAAAATAATAATATACAATGGAAAGCGAAAAAATGCCTATAAATGTGATAAAATCAAAGGGGTTGGAATACTTATGTCTTCGGATATGTAACATTGACACCAAAGTCATTGATTGAATCTACAATGAATCGAAGCGGAACTGTCAATTTGAATCAAACGAACATCACAGCAAAAAAAGAAATCAAACAATGCCACACTTAGACACCAAAATCAAGAAAAAACACAAAAGAAAAACTAGATTTATCTTGAAATTAATCACTTATTAAGATAAAACAGAGGAAAAACAATGGGTGACACCATACCAAAAAATGACCTAAAACACCCCTCTCCAATTGATGAGCCGGAAGTAGCAAGAGAGTTGAGAAAAATGTATGTTAAGGAATTAATTAATGGTTGTTTATGCACTTCCTTTTTTTATCATCTAACAAAACCGTCTTTCTCCAATAAATGAACAGAAGGGAAGAAAAGATAGAAAGACAAGTGAGAGAAAATTTTGCGTTATCATAGGTTTATTAATTCTGTTTAGGCACAATGTTTTTTGTTTAATAATATGGAGACACATAGGCTTACAAGATGAGTCATCGATAGATTAGCACCCTCCTCATCCTCTTTTAAATGAGCAGCAACAAGATGAATATAAAAAAGGCTCGTGCTTTTCCCACGTCCTTTTCTATTCACCACACATCCCTTAACTCAAAATATTCTAAAAATACTTTTAAGTGGAGAACGTGTTTACGTATGATTCGGTTGGGGTCAACTGAATATATTCGGCTAGGCACACCTGAACGGGTGTTTTTTGAGATACACCCATTTTTACCTCTTTTACACTATTTGGTTGACCTCAACCGAAATATTTCGAGAGGCATCAACCGAATCACCAAAAGGTTGAAATTCATAGTTTATGATTGTTGATGAAATTGAAATTAACGACAGCTTGAATATTGGACTTGTCTCCGTCGTACATCTGCCGATGCTATCTCTGAACCGTAATCTTAGCTTTGTGTTCTAGTTAACACACTGCATGCTATTCCATCGTTAAGTATTAGGGGTGATCAGCGAACCCGGACCCGCCCGAACCCGCAGGAACCGAATCTGGAAAAATGGAAGCGATCGGGTTCGGTCGGTTTTGCGGGTTGAGGCGAAGAAGAGATGCGGTTCACACGGTTGGACACGGGCGGGTGCGGTGCCACTTCGAACCCGCTCGACGTAACCGAACCCGCCCGAACATGTATCAATTAACCCTATGTATATAACGCTATAAACACTACACAACGCGTCACTCTTTTCAACATTTATTATTTTACACCAGCTTAAACCGGCTTAAACTAGGGGTGTTCAAAACCAAATCAATAGAAAACCGCAAACCGAACCGAACCAAATCGAAAATCGCAAAAAACCGCTTCTTATTGGTTCGGTTCAGTTTCTTTTTTCAGTGCACCGCGCCAAACAGAAACCGAACCAAACCAAACCGCAAGTAACATTACGACTTATTGACCTACAACCTTCCTTCCTAACTTACTAGCCCAAATGCAACTAAAACCCAACTCCCACTCACTTACTAGCCCAAATCCAATTAATTCTTTGACTCACTTACAAACAATCCGTATTGTTATGCTATATTTAAAATTTACAACAAAGTATTTAATTCAAATTCTTTTAAACATTGTCTTAGTTATCTTAAAATAATTAAAAGAGAGTAATTTATATACTACATATATTTAAGTAGATTTTTTCTTAAAGATTTCTGATAGCCATTTTTTATGTTATTTAATTTTAACTTAGTTTTAAATTATGTTTTGTCTTGGAAAAAACCGAACCAACCGAACCAATCCAAACCGCATTGGTTTGGTTTGGTTCGGTTTTATTTTAAGAAGCCAACCGAACCAAACCAAATCGCATGTAGTTTTATCTTGCGGTTCGGTTCACTTTTTGTCTCAAAACCGAACCAAACTGCACAGCAAACACCCCTAGCTTAAACCGCATTTATACCATAAGGAGGGAGAAAAATGATATACTACTCTTTAGTTTACAACAACTAAATAGGAAATGCAACTAAAATTATAAGAAATGTTATATATAGTTTGTTTACAAGCAACCAATTTCGGCCGTTAAAGTTACTCTTATAGTTTATAATGTTTCATTTTTTTATCTCATTTTACTGTTATTATTTTATCTCTTATTTTATATTGTTTGTTATTTTAAACTTATCCTGCAAAAAGTTGCTAAAACATTTTTTTTTTCATTTCAATGATCAAATAAACTTTACGCGTATTAACCATAATATAAAATTAATAATAATATTGGTAAAATATTAATAATAAGCTTGAATCATAATTAAGTACAAATAAAAAATATTAACATGTGAGATCAAGTCTCAGTTGTTTATATACAACCACAATTAGAGTAACAACTATATGAGTTGCTTCCAAATTACTTAAATTTTAGGTGAATATTTGAGCCCACAAATTCTAATTTAGTTTACTCATTTAGTTTACCCCTAATGATGAAGATTCTTTAAGCATAAATGCTATAAACTAGTGAAAAAACTTATAAACTATTGGTTGTTGAATACTTTATTTTATTTCTACGAGCTTTTGTGCTATAAATTATTGGCTAAACGGTAGCAGTTTGGCCATGCCAAACATAACCTTATATAGAGAGAGAAAATAGCAAGGCCTATTCATATTACACTTTCTCTCCTACTTGCTAAACACCCCTAATTCCCAATGAAAAATACTAAAATACCCCTAACATCCAAAAAATTCCCCGCAATCCTTCTTCTTTCTTCTTCCCCTATTCTCCGACACACTCCCCACCCTAAACCCCATACCTCCAACCTCCCCTACAAATCCTCTTCTCCTCACCCACCTCATTTTTCTTCTACTCAGCTACACCACATCTGCAATTCTTTAATGTGTCATCTCTATCCACCATCCTCTATTTTTCACTGTGAAAACTGTGTTCGTTACATTTTTTTTCTACCATTTAGCTTGGTTCAGTACGTTATTACTGAACCGGTACGAAACTACAATGTTGTATGTGTTAAAGTTTTGAATAGGGGGTGTGTTTTCTAAATTATTAGCCACGGTAATTTAGTACTGAACCGGTTCGGTACTATGATACCAAACCTGTATTAAAATTTCAGATTGTGCAAAAACATGTTTTTAACAATTATTTTCTGTTTTCAACAGATTTAGGGTTACAAAATGGAAGAAAATTATACAACTTCACGAACAGATTGTGTCCGAGACGACGCATTGATTGTGGACCATACTAGTTCATTCACAACTCAAAATGTATAGATTTATATATATTTTTGTTTCGGGTTCATTTAGTTATTAGTAACTAAGAGACTGCTTTTTTCACCAGTTATTTGCTACTCGTGACGAGTTTTTTGCATGGGTACGTTCTGTCATAAAGTCCCTTGGAATGGTGATTGTCATATCTAGATTTGACAACATATGGAAGATGGGGAAGAATACTGCATGTTGATGTGTGAAAAAGGTGGATTTTTCAAGTACGCTAAATTGATTCCTTCTGGACGTAGAAAATGTTGTTGCAAGTTTAGATTCAAAGGAAAATTATTAAGAAGCTTGGAGGATGGATATTGAGGGTTATGTGTGAAACTCATAACCACACATTAATTACGTCCTCTCAATGTCATCCGTACACTTCTAGATTAACACTAAAAGAGACGGGAATAGTGGCTAGAATGACCAAGAATCTGATCAAGCCTAATTGCGTCCTGGATGAAATAAAAACTATGAAGGATGGCAGTCCAGTGCGTTATGGATTAACAGCCCATACATACCAAATAAGGGAATAGTGGCTAGAATGACCAAAGATTCAATTAGGCTTACGATGCGTTATGGGTTAACAGGCCATACATAGTAAAGGATTGGGACAAGTCATATATTGGTCACACGCAACAGTGGAGAACGTTGGTTGTAAAGAGAGAACCCCTTTGTCATGTAGACTTGATTGAAGATTAATATTATTAATGTTTAGTTGAATACTAGTCTTTTACCCGTGAATACGCACGGGTGATACAGTATGGTCGGTGTATTGTCATGAAGTCATAATAGTCGTTTGGAAGATAATCATAAGTTGTGAACAATGTCCAAAATGTATGATTTGAAATTCAAAGTGGAAAGACATAGGTATTATGTCATATAAACATACAAATGAAAATTATATTGAGTCGAAGAAATTAAAGGAGATTGACAATCAGAGTTATATGCATCCCCGTTGAGGTAAGCATATATTAAAGGAGATTGACAATCAGAATTATATTAAAGGAGTCGAAGAAAATTATATTACATTGATCCATAATAATGTATTTGGACATTAGAGGTAAAATATGCATCCCCGTTGACCCTCCCGTTTGCATCCTCGTTGGCGCTCTCGTTACCTCTCCTGTTGGCACTCCTGTTTGCGCTCTCGTTGTCACTCCCGTTGGCACTCCCGCTCTCGTTGCCACTCCCGTTGGCATTTTACTCATTTTTAGTAATTAAGTCGGTACTCCCGTTGGCACTCCCGTTGGCACTCCTGTTGGCATTTTTTTGATCAAAAAAATTGATTGATTTTAGTAGTTTTAATAGAAATATTATAGTAAATAATAAATTTTAGATTATTTAATAATTTAATCATTTTAATTAAATTATTAAATCATTAAAAAAAACTGTTTTGGAATTTTGGATAGTGGTTAAATTTTGTTTTTGACAATCGTTAGTAGTTAGATTGATTTATTTTAGTAATTTTAATAGATAGATTATAATTAATAGTAGTAAAAATTGACTATTAAAATTAAAGAGTAAAAAAAATTGTTTCTAAAAGCTGCCAGTCGTTTGGTGTCCCATCATTTTGTTTCTAAAATTTTTTTCTCTCTCCCTCATCATGTTGTCAGCGCTGGCAGCGCGTCAGTAATCTGAAAAGCTGTTATGTTTTGTCCATTTGCGGTGCATTTACTATTTTGCCCCCCAATTGGTGACAAATGGCAAGATTTTAAAATGTCTAAAAATGTAATTATCCTGACATATGATTTTATTATATAGAAAGTAGATTTTGTTGGTACCGTAGTTGAATTTGTATCCAAACAACACATTTGCCATGTGATTAATGTTATGTTGAATATTTACCATGTGTTTAGTGTTAGTTGATTATTAAGTTTGGTATTGTATAACATAATATTGTTAATTTAATATTTAGACCTAAACTGGAACTACAGTAGAAACAATATGTTTCTGCAGTATTAGTTAAGTACAGTAACTTTGTACCGAACCAAATCGGTACTTTGGTACCGCACCTATGCAGACAAGTCACACACCCCACATAACACACCTGGTACCTTAGTACCGAACTGGTTCAGTGCCGTAAATTATTTTTTGTATACCTGGTGTCAAAGTATCATACTAGTTGAGGTACCGTACTAGTCCAAAACACAGCATGGGGTGGGTTTGGGAGCATGTTCCACATGAGGGTAATTTTGGAATTTTTAGAATTAAAGGGTGTTTGAGAGTATGAGAGGGATTATAATAAGAATGGGCCGAATAACAATGTTGCACTTACATATAGGGTTTTTTTTTTGTACCCCCATCATCTCCCTATCTACCCCCACATAAAAGTGAAACCCGAAAATACCCCTGTCCAATTTTCAATTCGCTCGGATTTACCTCCATTTGAGGTAAATCCGCTTTGTTATTTTTAAAGTCGGATTTACCTCAGATGGGGGTGCTCAATAGTTAAATCCGATTTCAAAAATAACAAAGCGGATTTACCTTAGCTGGAGGTAAATCCGCTTTGTTATTTTGGAAATCGGATTTACCTAGTGGGTACATAAATCCGATTTCCCAAAAAAAAGAGAAAATCGGATTTATCCCACCTAAGGTAAATCCGATTTCCCTAAAAAAAGAAAATCAGATTTATCCCACCTAAGGTAAATCCGATTTTGTTATTAAAAAAAATTGTTTTTTATTTAATTTTTTAAAAAAGGTTATAAAATGCTACTAAAAATCCGTTAAATAGCCAAAACTAATCCAAAAATTAAAAAAACACCACTAAAAATCTAATAAAACCAAAATAAAGTTATGCAGATTTTTTCAGATTTTTTGGAGATTACGAAAAATTAAAACAATTAATAAAAAATAGTAAACGATGGAATTTTGGATTTTGAGGTCCCCTGTCCTGAAAAAGTCGCTTCTTGAAGAGTATTGATCCTTGATATTTTTCGGATTTAAAGAATGTGGTTTCATTACAATTTGAGTAGGTTGCCTGAAAACTGATTTTTTAGCCTAAATTATTCTCCCGACGTACAATATCGTCACGTGTTAACGAACTACACACTAAACAGAACCAAAAGACGGTCGAAATTTGTTTCTAAAATTTTAACTGATTTATTTATTTATTAATTAGGTTAACAAAGCGGATTTACCCCCACATAAGGTAAATCCGCTTTGGTTATTTTTAAAAGCGGATTTACCTTATATGATGGGGTAGATACGCTTTTAAAAATAACAAATCGGATTTACCCCCACTTAAGGTAAATCCGATTTGTTATTTTTAAAAACGGATCTACCCATCTTAAATAAATCCGATTTAAATTTTTTTAAATTTTTAGTGGAAATCGGATTTACCTAAATCCGATTTCCAAAAAAAATAATGAAATCAGGATACGTTCAGGATTTTTAAATTTTGTTAAGGGCAATTGCGTCTTTTCGCAGGGTCGATGGGGGTAGCTAAGGAGATGATGGGGGTACAAAAAAAAACCCTACATATAGCCTAGTGAATTGGGCCATAAATAGGATATACGTAATTTTGTACACAGCTAACTAGGGCCCATATGTTTTGGACCGGTATCTCAAATGCCTTCCCTAGTGGACCTTAAACCACTAGCAAAGTCCAAAAGCATAAATATGAGATACAATGTTGTCTAACAGTTAATTGATGCTACAAAAAACTTCATACTTAATGCCAAAAAAAAAACGTCAAACTTAAATAAAAAAAAGTCACACTAGAATATAATCACCCAGTCTCAATGATTATCATATAGGAATAGGAGTCAACAACTACAATATCTCGATGAATCAATCTCAAAAAAACTGTCCTCACACAAAAAAATAAAAAATACACTAAAATAACACATTTTTTAGATTATTTACTAAACTAGTACACTTTTTATTTGTAGTTGAGAAGTCGCCTCCCCAGAAAATGACTTCTCAACTGAGTTTTTGTTTTTTTTGCTTTTTATGTTGAGAAGTCGTCTCTCCCCAGAGGGACTTCTCAACTGGTTTTTTTTAATTTTTATTTTTAAATACAAATTTAAATGATATAAAATTTAAAAATAAATTAAAAAATTAGTATTTCTAATTTAAAATATGTAATATATTTATTTGTGAAAAAAATGTAATTAGAAATAATCTATATATTAGATATATAAGAAGAGCTTGTGCCTCACCGCCACTCCTTCTCGTTCACGCCAACCCATCGGCATTATGAGGCGGTCGATTAGTCACTAGAATTTACACCAGTCCAAGATCATCATCGGTATTCTACGGCTTCGTCTGACCCAGATTTTCACTGTAATTTGTTTGGTGCCGACTATGATACGCCAGATTCATATGCATATTATAAATCCATTTTGGAATCTGGCCAACCATCGAACACCAACCAGGGAGGTGCTAGTTCATCAACATGGCACCAATACAAACAACCACCTGCCCCTGCCCCTACCTCCACTGAAGAACAAATCCCAGCAGAAAGACCATATCGTAACCGTCGACCACCAATAAAACTTTTCTTTTCAATTTAATTGTAATCATCTATATTAATTATCAATTAATAAATGTGTTTATTTTTTTTCACAAATAAATATATTACAAATTTTAAAATAGAAATACTATTTTTTTAATTATTTTTTCATCTTATATCATTTAAATAATCCAGTTGAGAAGATCCCCCGGGGAGGCGACTTTTCAACATTAAAAGCAAAAAAAAAAAACAAAAACTCATTTGAGAAGTCATTTTCTGGGGAGGCGACTTTCTCAACTACAAATGAAAAGTGTGCTAGTTTAGTAAATAATCTAAAAAATGTGTTATTTTAGTATATTTTTTATTTTTTTGCGTCAGCACAGTTTTTTTTGCCTAAGTTCACACCTTTTTTTGTCCGAAAAAAGTATATATATTCATTTATTCTATATATATAATATTGTTAAAATGTAGTGGTAGTTAATTGGAGAAAATACACAAGTGATTTGAATATTCGATTCTCGCTAATTGAATCTAGAGGTGTCAATTTGGCCCAAGCCCCCAAGCCCAGCCCCATTGGCCCCCAATCAAGCCCCATAAAATTGAAGCCCCCTATTAATGGGGCTTTTTTTAGCCCCAGCCCACACTTTTAAATTTTTTAGTGGGTTGGGGCCAGGGCTTTGTGGGCTGGCCCCCAAATTTTATTCTCATTTTTTTCCCACTATTTACACCTCTACTTTCATTCTTTCACCCACATTCCTCTTCTCCCTCCCTCTTACCACCACATTCTTCTCCCTCTCACCACAACCACCACCACCATCTCCCACTCACCACCACCACCTCATTTTCCCTCCCACCACCACCACCTCCTTATCCCTCTCGCCACCACCACCCCACCTCTTTTCCCACTATTTATACCTCTACTTTCATTCTTTCACCCACTTCCTCTTCTCTCTCACTCCCACCACCACCATCTTCTACTCACCACCACCACCTCATTTTCCCTCTCACCACCATCACCTTCATTTTCCTCTCACCACCACCACCACCACCTATTTTCCCACTATTTACACATCTACTTTCATTCTTTCACCCTCTTCCTCTTCTCTTTCACTCTCACCACAACCTCCTTTTCCCTTTCACCACAACCACCACCACCATCTTCGACTCACCACCACCTTCTTTTCTCTCTCACCACCACCTTCTTTTCTCTCTCACCACCACCACCACCTCCTTTTCCATCTCACCATCATCACACAACAACCACCACCTCCTTTTTCCTCTCACCAACCACCACCACCACCACCACCTATTTTTCCACTATTTACACATCCACTTTCATTCTTTCACCCCCTTCCTCTTCTCCCTCACTCACCACCACCTCCTTCTCCCTCTCACCACAACCACCATCATCACTATCTCACACTCACCACCACCAAGAGTGGGTCATTATTTGCAAAATAAATATTCAGTGCCCATGGGCTAAACTAGGCCATCAAAGTTGAGTGAGTCATTTTTTGCAAAATAAATATTCAGGACCTATGGGCGGGGCTGGGCCCACATGGGCCTTTTGGGCTTGGGGCCTATGTGGGGCCTTATGATGGTGGGCTTTTTGGACCATGGGCTTTTTGGCCCATGGGCCATGTGGGCCTAGGGTGGGCTGGCCCACGTGGGCCAAATTGACAGCTCTAATTGAATCACACAATTGACTTTTCCTCCTGCCAATTAAATGACGGGTTTTTTTTTCCGTAAAACACCTCCGGTACCCCATACCCCCATAATTCACCAAACGAACGAAATTACCCCTAAAATAAATAAAAAATCCAGAATTACATCATAATGAGATAAATTCGGAACTCGTTTTTTTTGGATTTCCGGATTTACCTCATTTTAGTGTATTTCCGAAATATTAACTGTTTTCCGGAATTACACTAAAATGCGGTAAATCTGGAAATCTATGAAAAATGGCTTCCGGAAGTATGTTAAGAGAGGTATTTTCGGAATTCCCAAAAAAAATGGCTTCCGGAGTTATGTTAAAAAATGGTATTTCCATAATGGACGTTTACCCACGGTTTTGTCCGTAGGTAAAAGGTTTTTATCAAAAAAATGGACTTTTACCCACGGTTTGGTCCGTAGGTAAAAGGTTTTTATCAAAACATTGGATTTTTACCCACGGTTTTGTCCGTAGGTAAAAGTTTTTTTTACCTCTCCCAATCAAAATTATCAAAAGTACTCTTCTCAAGCTTTCTTTTCCTTCTACGTTTCCTTTCACACCAAACATAAATCCCCAACAAAGAAGACATAACAAATAAAGCAACTCCAGCACCGGTTAATCCAAAAACAAGAGCTTGATGACCGTTTTAACCAGAATCATTTTTTGCATAAACAGGTAGACTAAAAATACAAGTAACAACACCATTGCTTTCAAGTCCTAAATCATTGAAGAGGGTCAAAACACGAGAGATAATTCCGGAAGTACAAGCACGCAATACCCAAACACGCAATACCGAAACACAGGTTTACAGATACATTCCGAAAGTACATGTGTGTGAGATAATTCCGAAAGTATATGTTTTAAAACTTTTCGGAAACACCTCAAAAGAGGTATTTCCGGAAGCCAATTTGGCTTCCGGAAATACAAATTGGCTTCCGGAAATACTTCTTTTGAGGTGTTTCCAGAAAACTCAAAAAAATTGGCTTCAGGAATTATCTTCTTTTGAGGTAATTACTGAAAGTTAAAAAAAAAACAGTTTTCTTTTAATTTTTTGAGGAGTATTTTGGGGTTTAAATGGATTATAAGGAGAAGAATGGGGCACGAAAGAAAAAACCCTTAAATGAGTTGTCATTACTTGAAAAAATATAAGCATGCAAAGAATAGAAGAAGAGAATGTCCAAACATTGTCATCTATCCTAAAGAATCATATCATAGCATATTAGGAAATGGTTATCATGCAACAACTCCAAGTCTTTTCCTTTTCTTTCCTCTGAAAAGCTGACGGATCATCAGGTCTTTAACAAAGCCAAAAAGGAAAATTCATCAAAAAAAATATGGATTAAGTTTATGTACATTGTCACTGTATAAATATTTTACACTTTCAATCGATTAAAAAGAAGTGAATCAATTAATAACAAGTACTATGAATATTATTGGTCGTAATTGTAGAAAAAAGCATGAATAACGCGTAGCAATTAAACTCAAAAAATATAAGAAAATATTCATGTGTATTTTGCAGGAACTCACATGTTTGTTATGCCACTGCGCCTCCACCTTAAATGCCTCTCTCTTGTGTACACAAAAAGCAATATAATACAGACAACAAACGAGTGCTCAAAAGAAGATTAGGTAACAAAAAATATTACTATTTGAAGATAGAAAAAAAAAACACACACTTTCTCGCTCTGTTTGTGCGTGTTTTCGGTATTCCTATTCCTTCTGCGCATCTGCATAAACCTTCCTAATCCTACACATATATCTTTCTTTCTATATTTCTAACAATTCTTCAGAACTTAGAAGAAACAAACAAACTATGAAAACCAAAGTGGTAATTGGTTTGGTTGTTGCAAGCAGTGCACTTGGTGCACTCATTTTGAGTTTCTTATGCTTCTGGATTTATCATTACAAGCAGCATCCATCGAAAACCAATAGGAAAAATGTTCAAAATTCAGGTATTTATTTATTCTATACTATTTCATTTTTCTGGGATTTTTGTTTTTGGTTTTCAAGAAACTTGAGCCATTAAATTGATTCCTTGGTATGTGAAGATGCAGAAAAGGGGAACAGAAGAGCAACATTTTTGAGTAAATTTAGTTCAATTGAGTTGATTGGTACAAAGGGTTGTGTTCCAATAATTGATTACAAGCAAATAGAAAAATCGACAAATAATTTTCACGAAAGTAATATTTTGGGTGAGGGTGGTTTTGGGTGTGTTTACAAGGCTCAATTAGATGATAACTTGGTTGTTGCTGTTAAGAAACTACACTGTCAAACTCAAAATGCTGAGACAGAATTTGAGGTAATAAATGTTCTTTCATTCATTATCTACTACTTGAAATAATTCTTTCTATTTTGTACTGAATAGTGAGGTAAATTTGCAGAACGAGGTGGAGTTGTTAGGTAAAGTTCAGCATTCAAACATAATTTCTTTACTGGGATGTAGCATTAATGAAGACACGAAATTCATTGTTTATGAGTTAATGCAAAATGGTTCCTTGGAAGCTCAGTTACATGGTAAAATATTGCATTTGATAGATTCTTGAATTACAAATTTAAACTAGTTTCATTAATTCTTGTCAAAAAAATTGATGTTGAAGGACCATCTCGTGGCTCGGGATTGACTTGGCATATGAGGATGAAGATTGCTCTTGACACAGCAAGGTAATTAAGCTTCATTTAATCTTTCTCTCTAGTAGCATGTATGTTATCAATAATTAAAGTAATTAACATAATTCTGTATACTGAGCAGAGGATTAGAGTATCTTCATGAGCATTGTTACCCTCCAGTGATTCATAGGGATATGAAATCATCTAATATTCTCTTAGATGAAAACTTCAATGCCAAGGTAAAAACCATATTGGATTTGCTATATATACACATGATTTTTTCTTTATCTAGCTAGTGTGTATATTTACGAAAGTTTCTTAATTGTTGGCGGTGGTGGTTCAGCTATCTGATTTTGGTCTTGCAATAACTGATGGGTCCCAAAAGAAGAACATCAAGGTTTCTGGGACATTGGGGTACGTAGCTCCAGAATATCTTTTAGATGGTATGCCTACTAAACTAAACTTGCTATTATTTCACTGCATATGCATTGGTCTGACAGGTTACTACATGCTTAATGGAGAACTCAAGTAATAGAGAGGATCTTTACTCGTTTATAGGGTGTTATATGGTTTAATAAATATTCAAACCAACTCAAAATCTAATAGATATTGATATTTGAGTATTTTTCGTGTTAGGGTTAAATCTGAACAAATTTATACCAACCATAGTATATTGGTTTCGGCAACGGATCTTAAAAAATAAACTCACGAAGCCAAACCAATTCATACTAATTCATAGTAGTTTTGTAATTTTAGAAACACAAAATGCTATTTCCTTATACTTTTTTTAATTTATGATTAAGTTAGTTATGGAGTAAGATTTTAATACTATGGATTGGAATACTATTAGTAGATTTGGACCCTCAATTGAATTCTATGACGTCATGAGTTAAGGGTGGTTGAGTTATGATCTGTGCATCTTGTTCCTACCTGCTCAGTTGACATGTATTAGTTAAGTTGACTATGTTACAAATTTAAAATCTCACACGCCTCTACTGTACCCCCACCCCACCCCACCCCACCCCTAACAATAAAAAGCACTTCCAGAAGATGGGAATTGAAATTTGAATTCACTCAATTCAGCGTATCAACTTGATGAAGAGTGATTATTGAAATAATGAAATTTGGTGGCAGCTCTGATGTTTTAATTTTTTACTGGGATTCTTTGTAACTAAAAGTAGAGATTATTGCTTTGGATATTTGTTAAGGTGGTTGAATTTTTGACAGGTAAATTGACGGATAAAAGTGATGTATACGCTTTCGGGGTTGTACTCCTTGAGCTACTATTAGGAAGGAAGCCTGTGGAAAAATTGGAGCCAGCTAAGTGCGAATCCATCGTTACATGGGTATGGGAAGCATTTAATTCCAATGAAATCAAATTCAATATAATCGGATTGTATCCATCACTAAGTATGGAAAATGACATGACTATTTACTATTTATGAATGCAGGCCATGCCACTGCTCACAGACAGGTCCAAGCTTCCAAACACTGTGGATCCAGTAATTAAGGATACAATGGATCTCAAACACTTATACCAGGTTAGCTTTCTGATACAGACGATCCTAGGAGTACTAGGTTTCTACCGGGACTTTAAGTTTAATGGGTTTTTGTATCTTGTAGGTTGCTGCGGTAGCTGTGCTATGCGTGCAACCAGAGCCGAGTTACCGTCCGCTAATCACAGATGTTCTTCACTCGCTTGTTCCTCTTGTTCCGGTTGAGCTTGGAGGAACACTCAGGGTTCAACGAGTCACACAGCATGCCTCTCTTGTTGAACTACCTCTGTGAGATTCGGCTATTGACAGTAGCTGGCTGCAAATTTGATGTATGCGTGTGAGAATCCAGGACATGATTTGTGATCATGTGGCTTCAACACCAGTTGGGTTGAAACAAATATGTGAAATTAAAGAGAGGTAGTCGAGTCACGCAAAACAGTCTCAAGTGTCTATAGATCTGCCACTTTCATGCGGAAACAAATATAAAGAAGAAATTTAATTTCACTTTAGGTGGGGAAAATTGTGGGGTGTTACGGTTGAGTTTGTATAGCATTGGAATCTCGTTGTCTTCCAAGCAAAGACGATATCGATAACCTTGGTGCTTTCGTGTTAACTGTAAATCTCAAATTTTGAATACTTTGCTACACAAAATTCTTGAGAAACGAAATAATAGGCATGTGAGGTCACACCAAGAGCACGACGAGCTCCCATGAGACCCACCAAGCCAAAAGCAAAAATCGGAGAAACTCAATCCATCTCTTTTACCAATGTATCATTCACTCTCCTACTAAATCAATCAGCAATGTACCTTTTGCTCTCCTACTAAACCAATCGGTAATCGGAGAAGATCTCATTTCATAGCTCATTACTAAACCAATCATTCATTCACCGCGTTACCGCTACACATAGCTCATTACTAAATTCTAAAAGAGCCCTACATTTTACTGTTCATATTGATTCCAACTATTTCGTACTACCTATACTTGCTTAAAGGACCCTTTTACGCTACCACAGTAATAAAACAACTAATTTATCAATGGATACACATAGTTCTTCAGTAGTGAGCAACGATGACACATAGTTTACCGCACATTGATGTAGCTTCTGATGATGATGACGACAAAATGACTTTGATTACTTAAATATATACTAATACGTACGAGCGAAAAACAGTTGAATCACAAAGTTCCCTCAAAACTGAGAGTAAAAGATGGGCTAATAGACTCGCGTAACCATTGAGATGAGGATTTTTAAATTAGGATTCGAGAAGATGGATACCGAAAAAATTGAACTCTTATGTTAATTGATTCGCATCATCAGCTAAGATGGAAAAAAATAACTCGTCTGTTAGACAATTTTAGACTACTTGAAATACACAGCTGACAACAAAAACAGTACTCAAATTCCACTTCTACTAAGAAAGCAAAGCAACAATCTTGTCCTAGACCCCTGAATTCAATAACACTATCAGTTCCAGCAAGGCTTACCTATCAGCCTGCAATCCACACCCCATCCCACATCTTAAAAGAAAGAAGCTATGCCACAAACGGGCCACTCAATAGCTAGTCGTTTAACAAGGATAAATCAAGGAATTGTCAACTAACGTTTAATTAACATTGCAGATAACAATAATGAGGACAGACACAAAGGATTTCACTTCCCTCAAAAACAGAAGCTACAGATAGTAGTGTAAGACTTGCCGTGAGTTTATACCTCTTGTGCCGTGATTCCAAACATATCAGAAATTAGATTGTGGCAATCAGAGATCAAAAACCAGACCAAACAATGTGACAAAACCTAGGCATTCAACCTCTGGTAGAAATTTGGATCTCTCATGGAAAGAACACAACATCGAAAACGATGAAAACAAATGCACCTCAGTCCTCAGGTAAAGCATCATCCCAACCCATTGAAGATTGAATCGGAACTACTACGTCTCATGTGACGAAAAATAAGAAACGGAATATACGAATATCAATCATAATAAGCACAAAGACAGCGACCTAACAATTAAATATCAATCAAATCGGCAAAAGCATAATCATATAATCCAAAATCCTTAGTGAACTAAAATAAGTTCCTTACATGATTGTCATAGAGTAGATTGCAAAACATAGGTTACCAAAACATTGTTTTTGCCTCGAATAGATAATAAAAAAAAAAACTAATTGAATGACAGGTAAAACGCGAGCAAAGCGAGCACCTCAGAATCCAAGCTTGGTGCGACGCCAGTGACGGCGCTTAGCATTGTACCTGAAACGAGACCTAAATCGTTAGGAAGAGACGAGAAACGTTAACGGAACAGTGAACGGAGAAGAGAAAGATAGGTTACCTGATGGTATTGTCGGTCCTCATGCGGATCCAGTAGGGGATGGGCCTGTTCTGCCTCATCTTCTTCGCCAGCTTCTTCTTGATCCTGAAGGTCTTGTGTGACGGCTGCGAAAAAAGTACAACAACAACAAATCAGTAAAAAATCAGAAATCAAATACCGAGAGAACAATAGAATACGAATGGCCATAGTAATGATTTCAAGATTGAAGATTGGGTTTTGATTTGTGCGTACCATTTTCGCTTCGCCTGTGTGAGGGACTACTCTGAGAGTTGAAGAGGCCGATGCAGCAATATGAAACCCTAATCTTTAAACCTCTTTTTATAGTTTTTTTTTTGGCTTAAATACCATTTTGGTCCCTGCAATTACATCGAATATCTATTTTAGCCCCAGTAAAAAAATTTCTTTTAAAATAGTCCCTGCAAATATTTTTTTATCTGTTTTGGTCCCTACTATGATTTTTATACTGATTTTTATACTGATTTGGTCCCTGCAAATATTTTTTTATCTGTTTTGGTCCCTGCAAATATTTTTTTATCTGTTTTGGTCCCTGCCACTTCTGCTAAAATATGCCAAATCAGTATAAAAATCATAGTAGGGACCAAAACAGATAAAAAAAATATTTGTAGGGACTATTTTAAAAAAAATATTTTTACAGGGACTAAAATGGATATTCGGTGTAATTACAGGGACCAAAATGGTATTTAAGCCTTTTTTTTTCATATCTTTATCGTTAAACACAAATTTCTATTTCACAATTATTTTTTTGCTACAAAATTCTAATTCAAACTTGTTATCTTTTTTTTTTATCAAAACTCAAACTTGTTTATCTTTAACAAATTCAATCGAAATATGTTTTTTTAATTAACATTCTTAAAATTTGAGTTTGTTTAGAAAATCAACCATTTCATTTTAGAGTTTAATTTATATACACAAGTGTTTTACACCATATACAAATTATAAGTTGACACGTCATTAAAAAGAAGTTAGTTAATTAGTAACCACATTATATGTTAATCATACCATGAATTGTTATTGGTTATGGTTGTAAAAAGGCTTTACACTGATAGTTTGTGACAATTAAAATCTTTTTTATTCTTATAAAAAAAAACCTTTTATTTTATAATGTAAACTAATGAATCATTTACTGGACAATAGATACATCGTTAACTCAAATTTTACAGCTTATCAAAAAAAATTCAAATTTTACATTAAATTATGTTAAAAATGAAAATTAGGGTTATAACACCCCGATATTTCTACATAGAGAAAATACCAAGATATACTTTCATAGCATACATCAGAGTGTTATTCCTGTTTTATGGACATTGAACGATACTAAAACTTTGACTAAACATGTCAAAGCACCACTCGCATTTTAAAACTTCAAAAAGAAGTACATAGATATATTAAGTTTCATAGTTAGACGTCTTCGCCTCAAACCTAAGGTTCAATATCCAAATACAGAAATAAAGCGGATACCGATATACACCTTTAAGTACGAGTACAAGTCATATAATAGAAGTTCTCAAAATAAGAAACAACATAAGCAGCTAGCTAGTCTTCAACATCATCATGCAGAACATCGTCTAGCCATGTTTCACTGCTTTCAACTTCCCCTGTTTCTCTGAAAAACAACAACATTAAAGGGTGAGATAAACATTATCTTAGTGAGTCCTATCAAGACCCCTTACTAACACTAACGGTTCATTATGCATCATTTTAATCGTAGTCCGAGTCTAGATAACTGCGTGCAATATTTTATTCGTAGCCCAAGTCTGGATAGCTACATGTAACATTCGTAACCCAAGTCTGGATAGTTACGTGTCATATTTCATACTAGCACAACACCGAGGATCCTGTAGTTTCAGTCCCCCGGTGAACCCAATCCACTCTCACTGGTGGGCAAACAAAGAAGGGGCCTAGGTTATGGGAGTCATGACTTCCCTCCCCTAGTGTGCTATCACAGAGGTCGTCGCCTCAATTAGTTTAATTATTAAGCGGTTACCAAAATCAGCACGGGTCGTGCTAAAATCAGCACGGGTCGTGCTAAAATCAGCACGGGTCGTGTTAAAATCAGCAC
This sequence comes from Astragalus membranaceus, assembly GCA_039519185.1. Classification (NCBI taxonomy): domain Eukaryota; kingdom Viridiplantae; phylum Streptophyta; class Magnoliopsida; order Fabales; family Fabaceae; genus Astragalus; species Astragalus membranaceus. The sequence continues at coordinate 15,498,893 of CM076848.1, forward strand.
GGGTCGTGCTAACTTATCTGCACTTAAAGTCTGTGACAGAAAGATCAGCACGGGTCGTGCTAACTTATCAGCATTTCTAAAAATCCTGTTTTCGTGTGAAATTCTCATTCCGATCGATTCCGAAACTTATTCCGATCGATACCCGAATATCACAATACATCAACTCAGTCCAAAACAGCACCAAACCAGCACCAAACCTCAATCATGACAATCACAATCCAATCACCATCAAGTTATAATTTACAAAACAACCCGTAAAATTTCAAACTTTGAAAACGGTTTTTAACACTAAAATTGGCGGGTTGAAAACAGAATCAAAACACTTGACCAACGTTTCGAAAGCAATTCCCTAAGCGGGTATAGAACGCACCCGAAGTGATGAAAATCACTCAAACAACGAATCACCGGAATGCGACTATAAAGGATCCCTACGAACAATCCTTGCACGCGAACTTCTCCACTCGAACTCGAACTCAAAACCGCTCCCCTACTAAGTACAGAATCAGACCCTCACTCTATTGTTTCAAAATCACAATGTAGTGGGTTAGGGTGCTCTAGTTACTGATTATCCAGCTTCAACAATCACATGCAAAGTTCAAACCTCCATTTCCAACATTTGAGCTTGAAGGGGGTGACAATGGCGATTTTGAGGAGGAGGAGGAAATAGGTAGCGCAATTTGTATCAATGGACAGCGGAAGAGAAGCTGGATTCAGTGGTATGAAGAGGTGACACATGCATGGGAGTTTGGTCTCATCCCTTTCTCTTCTTCCCTTCGCCTACTCTCTCCCTTTCTCTATTCTTACCTTTTTCTTTTTCTGAAACTCAGGATGTGTGTGTGTGTGTGTGTGTGTGTGTGTGTGTGTGGTTTGGCAGGTAAGTGAGTGTTTGTGGCTATAAGTGTCCAGCTGAGAGTTTTAAGTGAGCTGAGTGATAATTGGGGAGGAAAAGACTATTCTACCCCTTTTCTTAAACTCTACTTAATTCATTTCTAATTGTATTTTCAATCCAATCATTTATACAACAATTAAATAAAGTATATAGGTGTGTAAGATGAGAGATGTGTCAGCTGAATTCATCAATGGGTGAAAAGACGGAAATACCCCTATCCTAGTATCTTCACTTTAAATCCCAATTCACTCCCCCAATCAATCAACAATTCAAGTGCTAATATAATTTAGCACACAAGCAAACATACTTCACTTAATCAATTTTGCTAATAAATTAACTAGACCTCTTGTTAATTTTATCAAATGAAATTAACTAAATTGTGGATGTTACAATCACCCCAACTTTTAAAAGTTGTCCTCAAAATTGAACAAAACATGCCTCAATCGAAAAGATGGGCATATTTCCCCTGCATGTCCTCCTCTACTTCCCATGTTGCTTCGTCGGGCGATACGTCGTCCCAAAGCACTTTGACAATAGGAATCGATCTCGTCCGGAGCGCTTTCTCGCCACGTTCGATAATTCGGATTGCATTAGGCTGATAAGATAAATCCGGTCGGATATCAATCGTCTCGTAACTCAACGGTTGACTCGGATCGGGAATGTACTTCCTTAACTGCGATACATGAAACACATCATGCAATCTAGACAATGCTGGAGGTAAGGCAATGCGGTATGCTACTGGCCCAACTCGCTCGATAATTTGGAAAGGTCCAACATACCGAGGACTGAGCTTCTTCGCTCGCAATGCTATACCGGTACCAATAGTTGGAGAAAGTCTCAGAAATACATGATCTCCTTCTTCGAATTCCAATGGCCTTCTTCTTTTGTCGGCGTAACTCTTTTGCCGACTCTGAGTTGTCTTCATTCGTTCCCTAATCTGACGGATCTTCTTAGTAGTCTCACGGACTAAATCCGGACCCAACAATCTCTGTTCACCAATATCCCACCAACACAATGGTGTTCTACACTTTCTTCCATACAGTACTTCGCATGGTGCCATTCCGATACTAGAATGGTAACTGTTGTTGTAGGAAAACTCCACCAATGGAAGATGGTCTTCCCATCGGCCTCCACTGTCAAGTACATAAGCTCTTAGCATATCTTCCAAAGTCTGAATTGTCCTTTCAGTCTGTTCGTCCGTCTGCGGATGATAAGTGGTAGTAGCACATACCGTGGTTCCCAATGCCATATTCAATGCTCTCCAGAATCGTGATGTGAACTTGGGATCAGGATCACATATGATACTCGTAGGAGTTTCATGTAACTTCACAATATTCTTAAGATACTCTTCCGCTAACTTAGCAATCTTGTGATTGGAACACACCGGAATAAAATGAGCAGACTTGGTCAAGCGGTCCACCACTACCCAAATAGAATCATTCCCGGATTGGGACCGCGGTAACCCCATGACAAAGTCCATAGAAATACTTTCCCATTTCCATTCAGGCACATTCAAAGGTTGAAACTGACCGGCAGGCTTCTGGTGCTCTATCTTAACCCTTTGACAAGTTAAGCATCGAGACACGAATTCTGCAATTTCCACTTTCATATCCGGCCACCAATACAACTGCTTCAAGTCTCTATACATCTTGGTAGACCCATGATGTATTGAGAACTGACTCTTATGAGCCTCTTCTAAAACCTGCTTCTTAATATCTTCATCATTCGGTACGCAGATTCTACCATCAAAACAAACCACACCATCACTATCTTCGGTGTAATTTGGCAACCTCTTCTGCGTTTGCAGCTCTAGATCAACCTCTTGGGCTGAGCGAATCAGATTTCTCAAGGGACTCGAAATCTGAATATGGCTCAACACCAATCTGTTTCTCCTTGGCTTCACTTTCAAATTGAGATCCCTAAATGATTCCAACAATGCCATCTCATGAATCATCAACTCTGCAGTGTAGATAGACTTCCTACTCAAAGCATCGGCTACAACGTTAGTCTTCCCCGGATGGTACTTCAACTCAAAATCGTAATCTTTCAGAAACTCTACCCATCTTCTCTGTCTATTGTTCAGCTCCTTCTGATCAAACAAATACTTAAGGATCTTGTGATCACTAAAGACGTCGAAACGAGACCCATAGAGGTAATGTCTTTGAATCTTTAGGGCAAACACAATCACCCCCAACTCTAAGTCATGAGTTGGGTAATTTTCTTCATGCGGCTTCAACTGTCTAGAGGCATAAGTAACTACTTGTTGATTCTGCATAATGACACATCCTAAACCCTTACCAGAGGCGTCACAGAAAATTTGAAATCCCATAGACGGATCTGGAAGAATTAGAATGGGTGCAGAAGTCAAACGATTCTTCAATTCTGCGAAACATTCATCACAGTCAGAGTCTCATACAAACGGTTGACCCTTGCGAGTTAACCGAGTGAGTGGAAGAACCAGCTGAGAAAATCCTTGAATGAATCTCCGATAATACCCAGCTAATCCCAAGAAACTTCTCACTTCAGTGACTTTAGATGATTGCTCCCAGTCTACTACAGCTTCAATCTTACTGGGGTCCACTGCAACACCAGATTGAGATATCACCTGCCCCATAAATTTTACTTCAGGCATCCAGAAATCACACTTAGATGGCTTGGCGTACAACTTCCTTTCTCGGAGTACGCTCAGAACAATTCGGAGATGTTGCACATGCTCCTCAATAGTCTTAGAATACACCAAGATATCATCAATAAACACCACGACAAATTGGTCCAGATAAGGACTGAAAATTCGATTCATGTAATCCATGAACACCGCTGGAGTGTTGGTTAGACCGAAGGGCATCACTACAAATTCGTAATGTCCATACCTAGTACGGAAAGCGGTCTTTGGAATATCCAAAGCTCTAACCCTGATTTGATGATAGCCTGACCTCAGATCAATTTTAAAAAATACCGAAGCTCCTCGCAATTGGTCTAGCAAATCATCAATCATTGGCAGAGGATACTTGTTCTTGATAGTTACCTTGTTCAACTGACGGTAATCAATGTATAACCTCATGCTTCCATCCTTCTTCTTGACTAGCAATACAGGAGCACCCCATGGCGAGGCACTTGGTCGTATAAATTGTTTTGATATTAACTCTTCAAGTTGGGTTTTCAACTCTTTTAGCTCCAAAGGAGACATCCTATAAGGAGCTATAGAAATTGGCCCTGTGCCCGAAACCAATTCTATAGAGAACTCCGCCTCACGATCTGGAGGTAATGAAGAAACTTCATCGGGAAATACATCTAGGAATTCGTTAACAACTTGCGCAGAAGATAGATTTAAACCTGTCTCAGTCGATGCAGACAGCATCATGACGTAAGCTTCTGCACCTTGGAATAGACAATGACTTGCGGAAGTGAATGAGATAACCGCTTCGGAATTGGTCGGTTGTAGCTCCACTGACCCGGAGGCGAAACTGATAGTCCAATGAAAACAATTAATTGTTACCCAGTTGGCAGATATCCATTTCATACCTAGGACAATATCCACATTCTCAGTGGATTGTCTCTAGCCTTGACTTTCTGAGCATCTACAGTGTAGACTCTCTCGTGTGTGGGAGCAGCTTGCTCCTCTCTGTTCCTCTTCCTTGTTGGGTACTCGTTAGTATTATGACCCTCCTCCTTACAATACAAACAATGATAGGAGTCCATACGACATTCACCATGGTGGAACTTTCACATTTGGAACACTTGCTGAACTTTGAGAAATGAGAGGATTGCACTTTCTTTCCTTTTGTTGAGGTTACCCTTTGACCTTGCCTTCGGAGTTGATGGTTCAGCTACCGTCTATTTTCCTTTCCAATATTCCCTCTATGCTTCTCTTGATCATTCAGTACATAGCTAGCCAACCAATACAACTGGGACATCTTCGCATATTCAATAGTGTATTGCCTTACTGCCGAGTCACCCTGCTCGAGGGCTAAAAACTCCCTTCATTCTTACTTTGAAAAGTTCCAAAAATCTTTTCAACCTTATCCATCTGATTAGGCTTCCAGCACTTCAGCTCTCCATTCCCTAAGATGAAACGGGGTTTTAAGGAACTTCGGTCTTGGTCGAGGACTACGTCTTGATCATCCTGCCATAGTTCCGCTTATGATACACCAAGTATTGAGTTGATCAGGCTCAATGTCTCTTAGCATCACAAGTATAATTACAACAAAGACTAACAAGGAATCGACTCAACCCTAAACTAAACTAAGCCCAACTAGGTCGAACTGCTCTGATACCATAATGTAACACCCCGATATTTCTACATAGAGAAAATACAAAATATACTTTCATAGCATACATCAGAGTGTTATTCCTGTTTTATGGACATTGAACGATACTAAAACTTTGACTAAACATGTCAAAGCACCACTCCCATTTTAAAACTTCAAAAAGAAGTACATAGATATATTAAGTTTCATAGTTAGACGTCCTCACCTCAAACCTAAGGTTCAATATCCAAATACAGAAATAAAGCGGATACCGATATACAACTTTAAGTACGAGTACAAGTCATATAATCGAAGTTCTCAAAATAAGAAACAACATATATAAGTAGCTAGCTAGTCTTCAACATCATCATGCGGAACATCGTCTAGCCATGTTTCACTGCTTTCAACTTCCATTGTTTCTCTTAAAAACAACAACATTAAAGCGTGAGATAAACATTATCTCAGTGAGTCCTATCGAGACCCCTTACTAACACTAACGGCTCATTATGCATCATTTTAATCGTAGTCCGAGTCTGGATAACTACGTGCAATATTTTATTCATAGCCGAAGTCAGGATAGCTACATGTAACATTCGTAACCCAAGTCTGGATAGTTACGTGTCACATTTCATACAAGCACAACACCGAGGATCCTGTAGTTTCAGTCCCCCGGTGAACCCAATCCACTCTCACTGGTGGGCAAACAAAGAAGGGGCCTAGGTTATGGGAATCATGACTTCCCTCCCCTAGTGTGCTATCACAGAGGTCGTCACCTCAATTAATTTAATTATTAAGCGGTTACCAAAACCGTATCGGAACACCAAGTTCGTTTCATTAAGTTCATATATAAGTGGTTACCAAAACCTCAGTGGAACTCCAAGTCCATTTCATTAGCATATGTTATAAATTCTCACTCACGAACCCTACTCGGTATCGTCATTTATCCCAATTCAAAGAATTCATATAGCATCATTCATACCAACGCATTTTCCATGAATTACAGTTTATTCAGCAATATATAGTTTAGGGAAGGGATTATAATAGGTTTGGAATCAATTGGGAAGAGTTTGGACACATTTTAAAATCTGGGCAGAAAGATCAGCACGGGTCGTGCTAAAATCAGCACGGGTCATGCTAACTTATCTGCACTTAAAATCCGTGACAGAAAGATCACCACGGATCGTGCTAAAATCAGCATACGGGTCGTGCTAACTTATCAGCATTTCTAAAAATCCTGTTTTCGTGTGAAATTCCCATTCTGATCGATTCCGAAACTTATTCCGATCGATACCCGAATATCACAATACATCGATTCAGTCCAAAATAGCACCAAACCAGTACAAACCTTAATCATGACAATCACAATCCAATCACCATCAAGTTATAATTTACAAAACAAACCGTAAAACTTCAAACTTCGAAAACGGTTTTTAACACTAAAATTGGCGAGTTGAAAACAGAATCAAAACACTTGACCAACGTTTCGAAAACAATTCCCTAAGTGAGTATAGAACTCACCCGAAGTGATGAAAATCACTCAAACAACGAATCACCGGAATGCGACTATAAAGTATCCCCACTAACAATCCTTGCACGCGAACTTCTCCTCTCGAACTCGAACTCAAAACCGCTCCCCTACTAAGTACAGAATCAGACCCTCACTCTATTGTTTCAAAATCACAATGTAGTGGGTTAGGGTGCTCTAGTTACTGATTATCCAGCTTCAACAATCACATGCAAAGTTCAAACCTCCATTTCCAACATTTGAGCTTGAAGGGGGTTACAATGGCGATTTTGGGGAGGAGGAGGAAATAGGTAGCAAAATTTGTATCAATGGACAGAGGAAGAGAAGCTGGATTCAGTGGTATGAAGAGGTGACACATGCATGGGAGTTTGGTCTCATCCCTTTCTCTTCTTCCTTTCGCCTACTCTCTCCCTTTCTCTATTCTTACCTTTTTCTTTTTCTGAAACTCAGGATGTGTGTGTGTGTGTTGTTTGGCAGGTAAGTGAGTGTTTGTGGCTATAAGTGTCCAGCTGAGAGTGTTAAGTGAGCTGAGTGATAATTGGGGAGGAAAACACTATTCTACCCCTTTTCTTAAACTCTACTTAATTCATTTCTAATTGTATTTTCAATCCAATCATTTATACAACAATTAAATAAAGTATATAGGTGTGTAAGATGAGAGATGGGTCAGCTGAATTCATCAATGGGTGAAAAGACGGAAATACCCCTATCCTAGTATCTTCACTTAAAATCCCAATTCGCTCACCCAATCAATCAACAATTCAAGTACTAATATAATTTAGCACACAAGCAAACATACTTCACTTAATCAATTTTGCTAATAAATTAACTAGACCTCTTGTTAATTTTATCAAATGAAATTAACTAAATTTGGGATGTTACAAGGGTTGCTCCAATAGTGAGTGATCATTTAAGTTTCTTACTAGTGCACAAGTTAAATTGACTATAAGATATAGTATAAAATATTATACATGGTTAAAGTTTGATGAGGGTTGACACAATCTCAACAATTTAAAGTATTTTATAGTATATCTAATGGTCAATTTGACTTGTATACCGATGAGAGACTTAATTGATACCTCACCCTAAAAGACACCAAAAATTAGAAATGGAAACATAAAAAAAAGTTATAATATTAATGTTTCTTCAAAAAAAATTAAAGGAAGTTTATGGGTTAATACTTTCAACAAAATACATAAAGCTTTTAGATGTCAAAAAATCGGTGAAAAATGGTGCATGGTCACCAAACAAGATGGAGATTTAACCCAAGGGGAAGCCAACAAGAGTAGAGTTTAAGGATAAACCGTAGGGACTTGAGAAACCCACATCAAATGCAAGAGATAAGACTATATTAAGAGAGCTCAAGTCAATCTAATGAAAATTAAGTTGAATGACTATTTGTCATATGAATTTAATTTGTTGTTTTATTATTTTTTATGTAATTGGATTTCTTAAATTGAGATTTTTAGCTGTTTGTTTGGCCATAGGTGCAAATACCAAAAAGCTAGGGTGCAAATAGAAATAGCTTAGAGCTAGGGTTTGCATCTTTCATGGTGCCTACATAGCTTAGTCATGGTCACCACTCCCATTCTGAGTTTTTGGGTGAACCATCTTGATTCTTAGCAATGGTTTTCATATCTTTATAATGAATCTTCATTCGACTGGATTAATATTGTTGGTAGTAGTGTTACTAGTGTACCTTACAATCAACTGATATATGGGTTTTATCAATAAAAAAATAAAAAAATAAAACAAAAAAATGAATCTTCATTCGACTTATCACTTTTCAAGAGGGTGACATTTTTTGCTCCATTTCTATCATTTCCTATCTTTCAAAGTTACCATAAAGTTCTTATTTATTTTTCATCTTTATTACTTATATACAAGAGTTGAAATCAAAGGTAACCAAAACAAAATAGAAATCAAAGACAATTCGTAAAAAACAAATATGTATCCATCATTGCTTGAATGTTGTGGTGTTTAGAGTTTGGATCCTAAAGTTGATAACGTACTTGTATCCATCTTTGATTCAATGCTTGTCCTAAAAATTATTGATAAAATATTTATTTTTCGTTTACCTCACTGGCTTATCTCTACCCCTCCCACATTATGCTCATTTTCATTCACCTCACTTTCATGTACTTTTCAACTAAATTCACCTTGAGGTTTTCTTTAGCCTCTACTTATTTCTCACCATTTTCCTTTCTTTTTCTTTCTTTCCAACATATCTCATTGATTTATTTTTCTAGCTCATCTGATTCGTTCTTCCTCTTGCTCATTCAAAGCTTAGTTAACTTTCTTAAAAAATGAATCCTCAAAAGAATTTGGGCCTTCATTGAAATATGAAAAGAGACATTCCTTTGGTCTTCCTACGCAACTTTATAATATGAATAAATAAAAAATTATTTCAATACCCAAAAAAGAAAATTATTTCCCAAACTATCCTACTTGGACTATTTAAGATTCAATATACACTAGTAAGGGGGCACCCAACAAGGAACACACGCTCACTAATATATTGAACCTCAAACGAGAAGCCAAAGTTTCTCTCCAATATTTGTTAACACTACTAGAAAACTTAAAATTAGAGAGGGAACAAATTCGTCACTAAACCATCATAAATCTGTCACTAACCATTTTAGTGACGGATTTTGCGACGAACCCAGATTCGTCACCCATTTCGGCGTCACTAAATTTTTAGTGAGGGATTTCAAAATCCGTCTCTATTTGCAACGGAAAACGCCCCTCACAAACAAATATAATTCGTCACTAATAAATGACATAAATAGGACTTGCAAAAGTAAATTCCGTCGCTATTAGTCAGGGAAATTTCCATCACTATTAGCAAGGGAATAATCAGTCGCTAATAGAGAGGGAGCTATTTTCGTCACTAATAAAGTGACTGTTATTTAATCCATTTTAGTGAGGGATTTTAGTACACACCAATAGGCAAATGATGTGACAGACAATAGGATGGGGCGTATGCTATATTACGATAAAGGAAATATTAATCTAATTTTAATCAGAGGCATCAAAGGAAGCAGACATTATACCCAATACTGAAAAAATAGCCTAACAATATTCTTTTTTTTTAATAGATTGAGGGCTCAAAGGCCCAAAAGAGAACTACAAGGCAACTACACGAGTGAACATAGTTCCTTTACAATCATCTAGCACTGCTTTTGAAACATCAGCAGGCATAACATCATACACTACCCTATCTTGAGCTTGAATACTCCCTATATAAGCTAAAGCATGACCACTCCTGTTGGCTTCTTTGAAACAATGCTGAATTGGACATTCCAATTGCTTGATTTGATTTCCTTAATGATTCTTCTCATCATATTCCATCCCTCACTGCTGCCCAGCACTCCTTTCTGCAGATTTGCCCCAAGTCTCATTAGCATAAGTACCTGCAAAATTGCACAGAAATTTGTAGGCAGAGGCAATTGTAAAACTTCCATCTTTGCTTCCTGACCAGAGGCAGAGGTCTTCACCATCTTGATCAGAAGGTGGGGGAATGGCTTGGAATCTAGCTAATAGTTCCTCAGGCATCCAAGGGGTCAAATTAGCATAGTCCCACTCACCATTAACAACAAGATCAGCAACACAGTGATTTCTTAATGTAGTAGGAAGATTAATACTTAGCTCAGCCATGGTTGTATCCCAGTCCAACCATTTTTGGTTCCAAGCACTTACTGTTCTTCCATTTCCAAGCACCCAATACTCATGTTTCCCAAAGTGAGGATCAAGATTGACAATAGTTTTCCATAAATTAGAATCAGTACCTTTTGCAGTCCATCTTTGTGTAGATAGTGCATCCAAAATAATTTATTCATTGCTATAACAAGACATACCTAATGTTAAGATTTTCCAAAAACACTGCAGATACTCATAATCTCTGTTAGTTCTTTCTTGTGCTGCTCTAACAGTTGACATTAATAATAGTTATTGATCACATAATAATAGAAAAAACCTCATAAAAAAAGCTCTACTTTAGTGACTCACCTGGACAATCATGTGATCATTTTGTTGCTTATAAGTATGCATGGAGTAATATTCTGCCACTCTTTCCAAGCTTCCTCTACCAACTAACTAGACCAATGACTTCAATAAAATGCATAAGATAAAATGAACAAACTTGCTTCGCAGTAAAAGTTCATTGAACCACAAAAGTAAAGAAGCAACTTAGCAATAGACATTTGCAAAACTTAAAAGTAATACAAATGGAGATGTAACCATAGATGTTAACTTAACTCACATCTTTAGACACATTACAAAGTTCAGCAAATATTAAACTAGTAATCATATTTCCATGAAGGCACCTGTATAGATAGAGAGCACAGCAAAGTTGGTGCCAATAAAAATATTACCATGACCAACTAATTTCCCTCACTCGTAGTCTTTGCCTCTAATTATTTCTTAACTTTGCTACTGTAGTTATAGAGCCAACTAACTCTAACAAGCTAGCCTACTTGGCTATTTGAGAAGACCTTTTACTTTACTAACATATATTTGCCAACAATAAACTACTGATGAATGCTCATGGTAAGTGGGAAAAAAATTCTACCAAGCCAAGTAACAGATAAAACTACATTAAAACTACTAAACAGAAAGCAATATCCCCTTTATTAACAAGCTCTGGAGATGCTCCTGATAACTGCAAACAGGAACAATTGCAATATAGTTGAGCATCATTTTTGTGACAATGATGTTGATTGGGATCACAAATAATAACACAGTGCAAATATATTTTATCAATGCATAGCTTTGGGTAAAAAACCAAAGTGTGAATCTTGTGTACAACACACTGGTCCATGGAAAAGAGATGTATAACTTTCATTCTTGGTTTTGAAACTGCACATAATTTATTGCTAGAGCAAAATTCTGACTGAGAGATATTTTAAGGACTTACTTCCTGTTTGAAGTTAAATAGAGGGGGAAATGGACGACCATTTGGCAGGCGACCATTGGGATCCCGAAGCTCATCAAAGAAAGGAGGTGCACATGCTTCAAGCTGCATAACAAAATAGGTTCCCAAACTTCTAAGCTATTTTTTCTAAAAAAATAGTATTCATTGATTGATCAAATCGAGAAGAAATATAGACTGATGTGGAGCAATACTGAAGTATTCGAATATTGGAAGAGAGAGAGAGAGAGGTGAACCACACTCACCGCAGTGCACTGAAGACTTGGAGAGTATTGCAAAAGCCGGGAAGCAAGATCAATAGCTTCTGGAGGCATATTTTTGTGGAATATCTACACAATTAAGAAGTGTTAGAATATGCAAGAAACAACTCAAATTTTATTAATCTGAAAACCCAAGTCAGAAAGCAGATAAGATGCAGACCTTGTGCCATGGGTGTGCTTTTATTTGCGGAAACCTAAAGTCATTGTAATTAAGATTCATAGATAAAATAACTCCAGCACAAAATTGTGTAGTTTAAAAGAATGTGGTTCAGGGTGTGTGGCAATTTCATGATAATTGAGGCTACAACAGCCACATTTAACCGCTTTCTTCGTGATAATTGAGGCTACAACAGCCACATTTAACTGCTTTCTCTATGATGTCAAGCGACGCCACACATCGTTGATCAGTACCCAACATTCATAAATCAGAAAGGTCAAACAGGGAGAGATCACATCAAATTAATCAAACCATTGAAAAATCAGCTACGTCACAATGCTAAAACACCATATCATATCACAGATTCATCAACAGGTGGTTCGTTAAATTATATGGTAGGTTAAATCACGTGACCAAAATCATAACGCAAACAACGAATCATTCACGGAATTCAATCATCCCAAATTTAACAGAACAAGATAATAGCATATACATGAAAATTAGATGAAATCCAGATGAATACAGAGAAAAATAAGTAAGTTATATAAGTGTTACCTTCAAAATACGAATCGGTAGTCATAATAGCTATGCAACAAGTTATATAACCAGAAAGTCTTTCTCCTGAATCCTGTTTAAACGAGAATAGCATAAACGAGTAGAGGAAAAAATAAATTAAAACCTACAGACATGGGGAGAGGGAAAAGTGAATAGAGGGGAAAAAGGGAGAGGACGAAAATTAACAATGAGAGTGAGAGAGCGATAGACACAAATTGTACCTGGTCAGGTTGCACAGAGAGAGGATGAGGAGACCAGAGGCCGATTAGGGTTCCAGAGGGTTCAAATCGCAACCCCTAGGGCTCAAATCGTACCTGGGTTCAAGCTTCCAGAGGGTTCAAATCGTTCCAGAAATGAACATTTTGGTGAGTGGAGATGGTTAGGGTTGGTGAGTTGCGATGGTGAGTAGTGATGGTGAGGATTTTGGTGAGTGCCGGTGGTGAATGGTGACTGACGGTGGGGAGGGTTTCGGTAAGTGCAGTGATGACGGTGAGTGCGACAGTGGTGAGGGTTTTGCTGAGGGAGAAAAACGAAAACGGTGGTGAAATGTTGTGAGTGGTGGTTTTGGTTTTTACGAGAGAGAGAGAGAGAGGTGCGCTGGTTTTTACGAGAGAGAGAGAGAGAGAGAGAGAGAGAGAGAGAGGTGTGCTGGTAAACAGTGCAAATAAATTAGAGAGCGCTGATGGGGGAAATGAATTGGGAAGCGCGCAGAGTAACTTTTTGGTCAGCGATGGACTAGTCATTCCCCGCTATTAGTGAGGAATGCGTTTCCATCTCCAAATCCGTTTCTAAACTCTTTTTTTGATATTTTGTGACGAATTTAGAGAGGGAATCTTTAGAGAGGGATATTTTTCATCCATTCATTCGTCACAAAAATAAATTAGCGATAACTACCTATTTTCGAAGCTAAATCCCTCACTAATAGTGAGGGATACTTATCCATCTCTAATAATTCCTCACTAAAAATAACTTTTCTAGTAGTGTAAACACTCGAACGATAATCTTTAGTCATCGACTGACTCTTGTTCTCCTATTAATATATGAAAATAATAAGTAGTCCCTAAAGTTTGTGATATTCGTCAAATTAATTCTCGAAGTTTTATAAGTATTTCCTACGTAGACTAATGAGATAGATTTCTTGAAATTTTAGTAACTAATTTGATAGACTAAGAGTTTAGTCTTTATTTAACTATCAAAACTGAAAGAACTAAGACGTCTGTGTGGGATGGCGATTTTGAAGGAGATATGTGAATGAGGGAGTAAAGAATAATGCCCTGATTCAAGGTCAAAAGTCTCCTAAGAAGAAAGAAGAGAAAAATTGACTACAATATTTTTCATTGATTCCCTCTTACAAATTAAAGGTCCTACTGTGCTTATATAAAACTAGAGAATACCCATAATATGAAGGCTACACACTTACATACTCAATAGTATCTCGTAACTGAATTACTAATTATTCTAACAAAAAATATAATAACTAATAAATCCTTCTAGATTAAGTTGAGTCGTGTTTGATTCTAAAATCATAACAACGTTTAGGTGCCAAATTTTAAAATCAGCGGATCAAAATAAAATTTATATATGTGTATTTTTTTGAATACAAATAAAAAATTTATATGAGTATAAATCTATATTTTTATTTTTTAAGAGGTACAAGTGCACCCTCTAAAAATACGAACAGATCCACCCTTGCCTATCGATGTATATGCACCTACACACTATTACTTATAACAACTAGCCTCAGCACCCGCGCTACGCTAGGGTACTTTTAATTTTTTATTAAATAGTTGTTGGAAATATTAGTGTGCCGAAATAGTTTTTTTTAAGGAAATTATATTTATATAAATTAAACTTTACAAAAGCATTAATGAGTAAATAGTTTCATACGTTTTATTATAGATATAAAAATTATTATTTGCAAGTGAATGTTATTTGATAATAAGATAATGATTATAAATAGGAATATTACTATTTGTAAGTGTTTGTTATTTCATAATAATATGACAATGATTATCTAAATTTGATTAAGGTAGTTTTATATTCACTAAAAGTAATAAAATAGCACAACTCATAATAAGATATACATTACCTTTCATTTCTTAACATTCTCATCGGTCTGCCTCATAAAATATTGTTTTAGTAATTTTAAATAGTTACATGAAGAAATTATATTTTTATTAATTATAATATTTTATAAGGAGATTTTTACTATGTATATTTTAAAAATACATGTACTTCATTAAAATGGAAAATAATTTTTTTTTGCCAATTTTACATGTACACCCCCTTTTTGCAATCGGCCAATACATGGCTGAGCCAATTGTTTTTGTGGCGATTGTTTCAATCTCAAAGGGACCTTCTGAACAAAAGCTGTCAAAGCTTAAAGATAAAGCAAGTAAGAAACAAAGAGGATAGAGATATGGGAATATGGAAGGAAGTTGTGAAATTTATAATAAGAGAAGACAAATAGAATACAGAACATTAGGAGCAAATTTGGCACTTGCCAACACCGAATTTGTTCATTACATGGATCAAACTCGGGAGCACCAGGTCGACCCCCGTGTCCCAGGGTAGCCTATCCCACTGAGCCAATGGTGTTGCTTTGTAAAATACATAGTCTAATAGATGTGAATAAAAATTAAATTATAACTACAAATTAAATTATCTTTTGAAATTGAACATCCATAGATAATGAAAAGAAAATGTCTAAAGAATTTTAATAACATAATCCACATTTAGGAAGAAAAAAAAGACAACAAAATTAAAAACACGAAACATGTGGGTATCAAGTAGGGTTCGATGAAAACAACTAATAAAATATAAGCACCTATACAAAGTTTTCTCTCCTAGGGTTTCTCCCTAAGCATCTCCCTTAGAGATCTAGTCCTTGTGAGAAGAGTTCTCTCCTAGTGAGAAGGTTCTAGTTTTCGTTTTCTTCCGTTCAAGCACTATTTAGAGTATTGTTTTGAGATTCATTTCATCATGGCAAGCAGTAGTAGTAACCCGTTGGTGGAAATGGTGGTCGAATGAGAAGAAGAGTCTGATGTTAGGGCGAACATGTCGCTAACACTGGTGGGGAGGTTCCTCACGAACCGATCGGTGAGGACACACATCATGAAGGAAAGAATGGCAGACGTATGGAGGCTAGGAAGAGGAGTTTCGATTAGAGAGGCTGGACAAGGAACCTTTCTTTCCCAGTTCTTTCATCCATTGGATTTTCAGAAGGTCTTGAAGCAAGGTCCATGGTCATTTGACAAGCATCTGTTAATACTTAGTGATCCCAGATGGAGTTGTTCCAAATGAAGTTTCGCTCTTTCAAATCCCATTCTGGGTGCAGGTACATAATGTTCCTACGGGGTTCATGTCTGAGATAATAGGGAAGCACGTGGGGAATACTATAGGATCGTTTTTGGAATATGATTCGAAGAACTCGTCGGAATTTTGGAGGCTATATATGTGAATAAGGGTCCTTTTGGATGTTCGTAAGCCATTGTTGAAGGGCTTGAAGTTGAAGAAGAAAGGTGGTGAAGCAAAGGAGGTGTTACTGAAGTATGAAAGGTTAGAAGTGTTTTGCTATATTTGTCGAATGTTGGGCCACGTAGAAGGTGAATGTCAACGCCTGTTTGATATGCAAGTTGATGATGGTACGAGAGGATGGGGACCAGAGTTGAAGGCTAAGATACGTAGGGGCGGTGGAAGCGGCGGTGCAAGGTGGTTGAGGGAGGAGAGTCAACCATGGACAGCTCCTAATTGTGTCATTAATGCAGGAGTAATTCATGGGGGACGGGTTCCTAATGTTGTGGATCACAACGATGGTCATTCAATGCGCGAAGAAGTAATGGCGGGTATTAATGGTAGTGATCAAGGCGTCGCACAATTGGTGGAAGTTTTTAAAAATCCAGCTCTTTTATTTCCCAATCGGTTACACACTACAACAAAATTGACATATACCAACAGACACCTATAGTGATGGTAAATAAAACCGTAGGTATATCGTTTCACCAAACCGTGGGTATAGGTTTGCATCCTACAAAAAATCTGCCATATAACCACGGCCATTTTTAGCTACGGCGCATTACAAATCATACGTCGCTAAAAGTAATAACATTGAATTAATTTTAAAAAATAACACAAGAAGCCTCACTCTCTTCCCCTCACGCTCGTTCTCTGCCTCTTGTTTGTCACAGTTCTCTCGTTCTCAAGTTCTCTCGCTCTCTCTTCCTTCGTTCACGTTCTCTTCTGCTGGTTCGTTCTCCTTCTCTCTCTTCTCTCCATAGCTTCCTCCTCTTATTGTGAAGGTGAACCCTAATTTATCTTCCATGGTTTTGCTTTATTTTTCGTTTTCTTTTTATGCAAAGGCTTATGGAGATTCGGAACCCTAATTTATCTTCCTCTTCTCTTTCTTCTTCAATTTCGATTCGGTACCCTAATTTATCTTCCTCTTCACTTTCTTGTTCAATTTCAGATTTGGAACTTGATTTGAAGGCCCAGATCCGGAGGTTAGATATGTTTGTCTTCATTCGGCTCATAGTTTGAAATTGATAGTTTCTTCTTCTATTTGTCTTCGATTTCATGTAATTTTCATTTACTGTTGAACATGCTAAAAATGTGCTTATCGCAAATGTCTGTGCTTGGGGATAAAGTTTGCATCCTAGAGACAACTCTACTATTCTCTGTTTGAAAGAATCTTTGAATGAGCGAGAAAATAAACGAATATGTGATAAATTACGAGAAAGCTAAGGAGAGAGATAAGTCCTATCCGCCAACATCTAAAGGTCACTGCCAGTTTGAACACTGAAATAGCTTGCATCGAATGCTGCCCACATGGAGTGTGCCCAATGAGAGACAATATTGAAAACTAGAAAGGTATAGAGATTAGAGACCAATATACCCAATATAGTAGTAACTCAGTAGGTGTGTTGGGCAAACTCAAGTACTGAAGCTATGTGAAAGTTTTCCTCCCTTTTCCTATGTGCTCTGTTCTTTATTGTTCTTTGTGTGATGAAGTCATGACCACTGTTGCATAATTAACAACTAGAGATGTAGATCTATTGTGTTTCTATCTTTCAGTTTCATTTGGTTTCCTTTATTTGTGTCCTTGAAAATATGTTACTTTTCAAGTTATAAATCTATTGTTTAGTTAATTTTTTGTTATACCCTCAGAAGATTGTTTTTTTCTTACTTTAATCAACAATCATATTTGCAGTCAGTTGGATTCACTGGTACAACAGGTTTGATTCTCGCCTTCTTCTGGTTAATCTCATTTGGCTTGGCATTTGGGATTCATCTATATTGTGGATGGGGGATTAACATCAAAGACAAAGGATCAAATCATTCCCAGAAGATTTGTCTTATACTGCTAATTAATTAATAATGTTCACCGTTGCTGCTGCGTAAGACCTTTTACTTTATTTTAATGTTCTGCTTTTTATCTTCTTCTCCAGATGCTTTATTTCCTCAAAATCTCACTTTGTCCTCTTCATCTAAATTACACAGGACTGGATGTATCCTCTTTTATGTTGGGCAAGATAAATTCCACGGCGTGGCCTTGGACACCCTCCATTTTTTTGTCAATCAATCTGACTATGCACTGCAGACTCTAAGAAATGTCAGAGTATCTCTCCCTTGCAAAAACTATCAATGGTACCCGGATACTTTTTCCATCTAATGTCATGGATGATATTGACAAGTTGAATGTGGATCTGAATGCTGCAGCAGATACACTTTCTGAGAAGACAAATGAAAATTATGTTAACGTTAGAAGGTAACTGCTAATAGTTGGGAAAGTGGATTGTTCATTTCATTCTTGGTTGTATTTTCTGCAATTGCTGTTGGTTATGTGCTTATTAAGGTAATGTTTGCCGACAGATGAATCGTAAATATTGGTATGGCTTGGTTTTGAAAATGAACTGTGATATGACTTGTTAATTTTTTAACAATATGTTGCAGGGACTAAAATAGTATAAGAAGGTCCTTGATTAAGTGATGCAAGGTATGATGCTATCATAACCTAAGGGAGAGACCACTCTATTGCTTTTCAGTTGAATTCAATGGGTAAGCTTACATGTCTCATTATTGTGTATTTCTATTTACCTTTATCCCAGTTTGAGGCCTGCATCCTAACAAGCTCTAAGTTGAAATCCTTATGCTTTTTTATACTAATACTAGATTCCAAATCCTAATTATTATATTACAAAATAAATCATGAAAGATAAGACAACACAATAGAAACCAATCCTAAGATATAATATTCTCCAGGTTGGTGATCCTCTGGAAAAGGCTGCACTTAAGGGAATTGACTGGAGTTATAATTCTGATGAGAATGTTGTTCCAGACAAGTAAGCAATTTGATTTCTTTTTATTTGAGTATCTTAAATTTTCATGTCTTCTCTATTGATTCTGCTAATATGACACTTCATCTGATTTGAAAATTTCTAGTATTTGTACTCACTTATCTTATTACTATTTCTATGTTTTTTAATAATGTTAATATAAGGATCACTAGCTTATGTGCATTTGCAACAGACCTGAATAGTTGCTTATAGTGATTGCTTTTACTTAATAAATTCTCATGTCTTCATCAGTGAGTTGAAACTACTCTGTCCTAGTTTCTCTAATGTATTTTTTCTTCTCATATGCCCGTATCATCTCTCTTTCCATTCCTTTATTTCATGGTGAGTTTTTCTATATACCAGTGCTTATTGTATATTTCATCAAGATGCCTATTCTGATTTTGTAACATTGTTATTTCTTGGGAGTTGCCTTATATAACATGAAGGGAACATAGAAATATAGGTTCTGATTTCAAGCATTAAGAGGTCTATTGTCATTTGTCAAAAATAGAATCTCCAAAGATGGAAAGTAAAGAAAAGCAGCTATGTCTGTACTGAACAATAAAGGTGTTAGCTTATAATATGGTTTAACAAATATTTCAAGACTCTGCTATTGATTTTATGATAATTTCAAGTGATTGATTCTATCATTTTCATTTGTTTCTCCTATCTGCTTTTCTTGCCACATAATTTCATTTGTTTTAGTTATTTATTAATTTAGCTGCAACAAACATTGTATTTGTTTCAGTTAATGACTTCTCCAAGTCCAGACACTAATGAAGATAATGACGCCAATGAAGATTAGAAGCTGATTTTCTTTTGTCGAACTAAGCTTAAAAATTAAGTGTATGCAATCTGATATTTTTTGTAACTTTTGAGATTATTGTAAGACTTATTTTACGTTTTTTTAAATGTCAATATGATACTCTTAGATTGACATTTTTAACTATTTTGTAAGTTGACATGCTTGTAAGACTTGATGTTAATTTTCAATATGATTATAGTTTTATTTTATTTTATTGTTTCATAAATATATTTATTTACTTTATATTTAGCTTTTAATTGGTTTAATATTTCAATAGAAAATATTAAATTATCATCGGCATTAATGATAAGTGGTGGCACTAAAACCTACAAACTCTGTTAATAAATTCTTTACGAACGGAAATTCAGTCGTGGGTATAGCAAAATTAAGAGGGTTGTTAAAACCTATACCAACGGAAAAGTAACCGTGGGTATAGCTCTAAGGTTTTGTCCAACAGTAAAAAAAAACTGTCACTATAGGCTATAGCAACGCCATTTTTCCGTGGGTATAGCCAAATAAAGACCACGAATTTTTTTTCCGTCGGTATAGGTTTTTGGTGCTATACCCACGGTTTTTAACTCTTTACCCACGGATTTTTGTCGTCGCTATAGGTCAATTTTCTTGTAGTGACAGTTATCTAATGCCGAGCCAGCTAGGATTAATACAGGCCCAGTCAGTAGCAATGTTGTCATGATGGATGCTGAGGTGGATGTAGGCGTGGATAGGAAACGTTTGCGCGAAGGGTCGAGTGAGAGGGGTGTTGTGAGTAAAAATAATGAAGTAGGGGGATGGTGTTGCGAATGTATTGGTGCACATAGCAGGTACTCCTCAGTAAACAGATGATTCTTTTTTATGGGTAGGCCCTGGCAGTGGGACATGCCAGGAGCAATGAGTATCATTAGTTGGAACTGCTTGGGATTGGGTAACCCACGAGCAGTTCCTTCATTACGCGACCTCGTTCGGTCGTATCAATCGGACGTAATGTTTTTGTGTGAAACTTTAGTGCAAGCTGACAAAATAGAGGAAGTTCGTGTTCGTCTTGGCTTCGATTCCGCTTTTGTTGTTGATTGTAACGGTAGAAGCGGTGGTTTGGCTTTGTTATGGCGTCACCCGTTTGATTGCACAGTGACAAACTATTCTACTAATTTTATTGATGCGGGGGTGGTGAGTGTGAATGGTCCATCTTGGAGCCTTACTGATTTTTATGGTTGTCCGGAGAGTGGTAGAAAACGGGAATCGTGGAATTTTCTTAGAACTTTGGCTCGGGATAATTCGTTACCGTGGTGTGTGGTTGGTGACTATAATGACTTGTTGTCGAATGATGAAAAGAGGTAGTGCAGATAGAGCTCCTTGGCTTCTTAGGGGATTTAGAGATGCTATTCAGGATTGTTTGCTTCATGATGTTCCAATGCAGGGTCATCCTTTCACTTGGAGTAGGGGAGGGGAACTGAAGCTTTCAAAGAAGAAAGGTTGGATAGAGTTCTTACGACCCAAGATTGGATGGACTTATTTCTTAATTGTTGTTTAATCAATGGGGTTGCTGCCCGTTCCGACCACACGCCCCTTGGTTGCAACTTTGGAAACAACGTCATCGTGGTTTGCCACGTCCATTTAGATTTGAGAATGCTTGGTTGGAGGAGGTGGATCTTCCGATTATTGTGGGGGAGAGTTGGTCTAGTGGTGGTAACTGTGATTTGATGAAGCGGGTGGAGAATTGTACTAGTGCTCTTGACGGTTGGGGTAGACGGTTGAGGGCGCGGTATCGTCTCGATATTAATAAATGCAAAGAAGAGATGGAGGTGTTGCGAGGTTCTTTGGATGAGGGGCTGTGAGTCGTTACAAAGAGATTAATCAGAGGTTGAATTCTTTATTGGCTCAAGAAGAGGCCTTTGAGAAGCAAAGGGCGAAGGTCCACTGGTTGAGGGACGGTGATACAAATTCCAATTTCTTCCATGCGATGGCTAGTGTGAGGCGTCGTCGTAATGCTATGTCTAAATTGATTCGTGATGACGGGGTGATGGCGGAATCTTAGGTGGCGTTGGGGGAGGAGGCGCATGACTATTTTGTGCACTTGTTTGAAGGGGTGCATGGTGATTATATACCGGTTATTGATTGCTTGAGTAGGGTGGTTACATGTGAGGATAATGATCGGTTGATGGCTCCTTTTGATATTGCTGAGTTTAAGGAAGCTTTGTTTCAAATGCATTTGGATAAGGCTCCAGGCCCGAATGGTTTGAACCCTGCTTTCTTTAAACGGTTTTGGAATCTTTGTGGGCCTGAGTTGTTTCATTTGGCGGTTGCTTGGCTTGAGAGTGGCGAGTTTCTTCCTATGTTAAATGATGCAAATATTGTTCTGATTCCTAAGGTAGATAACCCCACTACGATGTGTGATTTAAGGCCAATATCTCTTTGTAATGTCATATACAAAATTATTTCTAAAGTGTTGACTAATAGATTGAAAGTTGTACTTTACAAGTGTGTGTCTTTAGAGCAATCAGCTTTTGTTGCTAATCAGTCTATTTTAGATAATGTGATGGTTGCCATTGAAACGATTCATCATTTGAAGTGCAAAGTGAGAGGGAAAGTAGGGGAGGTAGCCCTCAAGATTGATATTAGCAAGGCCTAAGACAGAGTTGATTGGGGATACTTGCAATGTGTGTTGGAGAAGTTGGGTTTTAATGAGAAGTGGGTTAGTTGGATGGTAATGTGTGTTGAAACGGTACATTATTCAGTGCTTATGAACTAAGAGAGAGCTGCATCAGTCTCACCAGGGAGAGGGCCCAGGGAGAGGGTTCGATGAAAACAACTAATAAAATATAAGCACCTTACCTATTTATTTTATGTGCTGAGGGCCTTACGACTTTACTAAAAAAATGTGAGGCGAGGGGAGAGAGTTATGGAGTCAAAGTGTGCAGAGGGGCTCCAATCCTTACACACCTGTTATTTGCAGATGACTGTTTTTTGTTTTGCAGGGCTGAACTGAATGAAGTAACAAAGCTAAAGAATGTCCTAGCCACTTATGAGAAGGCCTCCGGGCAGTCTATTAACCTTCAGAAATTTGAGATTTATTTCAGCAGGAACACTCAGGAGGATACCAGAGAGCAGGTGGTTAATATAATGGGAGTGACTGAATGTATTGGCACAGGGAAGTATCTGTTGGACTATCTGATAACCTTAGAGGGGGGTGAATAAGGTTATGTGCAAAACTTGAATTCTTTTTAATTTTAAGATAATGCTAGTTTAAATTAAATGCGGAATCTGAAATTTAAACTTATATGATGTATGTAAGCAGGTAGATCAGGCACAGTAAGATGTCACTATTTAATATTCACTGTAACCAATTATTTATAGCTAAACAGGCAGATCATGCAAAGAGTACTGTTACGCTATTTTCAGAGTTCAGGGTAGACAGATATTATAAGCAGCGTAACAATAAATAGATCGGCGCAGTGATAGTATAATTATAACCAGATTATAACCAGACAGATCTAGATGCGGTGATGTATTATGCTAACTACGCTATGATTGGTTTTAACAATAATCAGATATTTATGTTTAGCGCAGTATAACAATAAACAAACACAAATGACAAATAAAGTAAAAGAGTAGGGATAGAGATACACCAGGAATTTTGCGAGGTTCGGGATAAAAGCCCTACGTCCTCGGCCTCCGGCTTTGCAACCTTTGGACTTTGCTGACAACCACTATATGAAGAATGTTTTACAAACAGGCAACTTCAAATAGCAAATCTCAATTCCCCCGAACTGAGAACCCGAGCCCACAACTAAGGATTTCTACACCGCTTCAATCTCCTGATTGAACGACCCAATAGCAGCTCCCAGGATTTCAATACCACTTCAATCTTCCCTGATTGAACGACCCAAGATTACCTCCCAGGATTTCAAACCTACTCAATCTCCTGATTGAGAGACCCAAGCAAACTTCCCAGCTTCCCAGGATTTCAAACCAACTCAATCTCCTGATTGAGAGACCCAAGAAAACTTCCCAGGATTTCAAACCAACTCACTCTCCTGATTGAGAGACCCAAGAAAACTTCCCAGGATTTCAAACCAACTCAATCTCCTGATTGAGAGACCCAAGAAAAACTTCCCAGGATTTCAAAGTGACCCCCACAATAGAAGATTACAATATAGAAGCTATGATCTAATCACCTCAGATAATATGACAATATAATAGCTGAGAGAGATGAGTGACTAGATCTATAAAAAATGATATGAAAGTGATAGCTCTATTTTTCTCTTTCTCAGATCTAGAAAATGTATGTGAGAAGAAGAGAGATTTGTTGTAATTTTTCGTGTGGTTGAGTGAAATGAAAAGTGTGAAGCACCTCCCTATTTATAGGTTTAGGAAAACGTAGATATTTGAAAAAAACGTTTATTGCAAAGATGAATCGATTGTTTGATGAAGTTGAAATGTTGATGAATCGATTCTTATCTTTTTAGAAGACATAAGAATCGATTTTATGGCTAGTTAAAAAAGAGAGGAATCGATTCTTTACATATGGAGAACATAGGAATCGATTGTTTGTTTCTTTGGAAATAGGTAGGAATCGATTTTCAGGACATCCTGAATAGGATAAGAATCGATTTTGACTTTGTTTAAAATGAGGAGGAATCGATTCATAGCCTATAGGATTGCTTGAAAATCGATTTCATAGTCTTTTGAAATAGAAGGAAATCGATTCTTACCTTTGGCTTATGTATATGCATGAATAGATTACATACTTCAAACATAGGGCAAGGAAATCGATTCTTGGCCTATAGGTGAGCCTAAAATCGATTTCATAGCCTATATAAATTGTATAAATCGATTTCATAGTCATTGGAACAAAATAGAAATTGATTTTTGATTTCCACAAAATCGTTTTTAGGTTTAGGTGCCACCTTATGCATGCATGCAAAAATATATTTCAAAACCCTAATTTTGATGCATCATGCATGTTTTCAAAAGTCATCTCTCAGCTACTAAAATGTCATAGACCTTAAGTGATAGGACCTTACACAGTGTCCTAAAGAAAGCGGATAAACAAATAGGTCTTGAACTGCTGAGGTGGCTTCTTCTCCAAGCTGCTCCATTTTAATCTTCCTGCTCTTTGCTTTATGTCCTGTACTTAATTCAACTTGAACCATTAGTAGATAAGGTGTAATTTGTTATCATACAAAACAAAGAGTGTTTGCCCTTGGTTCAACAAACTCCCCCTTTTTGATGATAACAAATTACATTATGCATAGGGGGTTTGATAGTAATGGAACTTTTTCAAAAAGCTCCCCCTAAGCATATGCATAATAAAATAAACAGTACATCAGCAGGATAGCAGCAATTATTTTCTCCCCTCACATATACCATGCATATATTCTCTCCCACATATAACATGCATAATATTCTCTCCCCCTTTGTTTTCATCAAAAAGGAGGGGGGTGAGCTCATAGCATATGAGATAATCACAAACAGACATAATCACTTTGTAAACTAGCAAAGGAGCACATAGCATATGAGATATCAGAAACAGTAGTTCATGCTATGCTCCCCCTTACTTGGTGATCCCCCTTAATAATTTTAGAATGCAAGGCTTTAACAAAAAGAGGGTGGATCATCATGGTTTTAAAAATATGATACCCAAGATAATCATCCTTGGTTCAACAATATAGGTATCATTTTTAACATAAAAAATATGTTGCATCAAAGATCTAGTATAATAGCACTTGAGAAAAGGCTTTGATGCATACAAACAATTAC
This sequence comes from Astragalus membranaceus, assembly GCA_039519185.1. Taxonomy (NCBI): domain Eukaryota; kingdom Viridiplantae; phylum Streptophyta; class Magnoliopsida; order Fabales; family Fabaceae; genus Astragalus; species Astragalus membranaceus. Next base: position 15,524,350 of record CM076848.1, read on the forward strand.
TTCACATAAGTGTTTAATACTTGATAAATATAGTTGTGTTTTCCTTACCCACACAACCTTTACCTATTAAGCAGATTTATAGTTGGTATACATTACAGATTCACTTAGCTTTGTTGCTCAAGTTCAAGAGTAGTGAAGCATTACCAGATTCATGAGCTTCGTGTCTCAGCTATCAAGGTACCAATCCCCTATACCTTGAAGCATACCTGCACAAAAAAATCAAGTAGGAACTTTTGGTACCCATTTCTCTTTGGGTCCTTTGGGGTTAGTTATCAAGGGGGTTTTCACAATCCACCTTGGTTTCTTACAGGCAGGTATAAGGGTACCAAACTCACATATTTTACGGATAGGACATCTAGGTGAGCTATGGTTTCCCTTTTGACAGTAGGTGCATGAGAAAACAATGGGTTTATAACTTGAAGTAGATGCAACAAAAGTTAATTTCTTGTTTAAGATGGAGGAGGTGGAATTACCTTTGTACCCAATTCCTCTCCTATCAACATATTGATGTTGAGAGTGAAGCAACTGAGTCAAGGTCTTTTCACCAACCTCAAACTTTTTCAAAGATTCTTTCAAAAATTCATTTTCAACCTTGACTTTTTCAAAATTTTGTTTAAGCTTAAGAAACTCAAGGTTGAAGGGTTTTATTTCATGTAGCTCATATTTCAACTTCACTACCTCATTTTCTAGAGTCTCAATTTGAGTGAGCATGCTTTTGTTACTCTTTGCCAATTTCTTAGATTTTAACAAAAGAGTTTCATGTTCAAAATAAAGAGCTTCAAAAGCCTCACTCAAATCTTGACTACTATACGTATCATCAAGTGACTCATCATGCATAGAGGAATTAGAAAGACTAGAAAAATTAAGGCTTACCTTAGATGAGTCATTTGCCATATGACAAACACCATTTGCAATTTTCTCTTCTTCGTCTGTATCACTATCAGTGCCAAGACAATCCCATATAGTAGCCTTAGGTGTTTCACATGCCGTGAGACAAATGGCATTTGCAACCTCCTCTTCTTCACTGTCAGTATAGTTGTTCCATGTAGCCTTCTTAGCTTTCTTGGATTTCTTTGAGTTATTTCTCTTTTTCAAGTTTGTTGAATCTCAAGAATTCTTCAAATAATTCAGCCATGTCTTCATCATCAGACTCAACCTCTTTCCTTGCCACCTTAGGTGTTTTAGCAGCAAGAGCAAGAGATTTTCTTTCTTTTACCATTTCTGCTTCTTGATCTTTGTTAGCAGCCAATACAACCTCAAAGGCTAGAAGTGACCCGATAAGATCTTCTTGAGGCAGAGTACCAATATCCTTGGCTTCAGTGATTGCACATGTCTTTGGAAAGAACTCACTGGTTAGGGAAGCAAGGATCTTCCCATTTATATCTTTTGGGGAGTACTTCTTCCCTAGAGCCCTCAGGTTGTTCACGATCAGGTTCAGTCTCTGGTGCATAGCTGCCACAGATTCATCTTCCTTCATTTTGAAGGCTTCATACTCCGAAGTGAGGATTCTGATTTTTGTATCCTTCACTTGGCTCATACCGACATGAGTGGCTTCCAAGCAATCCCAGATTTCCTTTGCTGCTTGACATCCTTTGACTCTACCATATTCTTCTTCACATAAGGATAAGTGAAGAATATTCATTGCTCTGGAATTTTGAGATATCTTATCCAATTCTGACTTTCTCAGCTCTTTCAGGTCAATGGTGTAGATATCCTCAACTGGCACTTCTTCTTCTTTGCCGGTAGCTTTACTTTTGATTTTCATTGGGATCAGTGGTCCATCTGCATCGATCCTCCATAAGGTGAAATCTATAGCCTGCACATGACATTTCATTCGACTACTCCAGTAGTCATAATTAGTCCCATCAAACAGGGGTGGCCTAAATAAAGACATCCCCTCTTTCAAAAAAGAACCCATAATCACAGATAGATAAATAAAATTTAAATTGCGAGATGTTAAGCTCTATATGCAATTTCTAGCTTTGATACCACTTGTTGGACTATCTGATAACCTTAGAGAGGGGGGGGGGGGGGTGAATAAGGTTATGTGCAAAACTTGAATTCTTTTTAATTTTAAGATAATGCTAGTTTAAATTAAATGCGGAATCTGAGATTTAAACTTATATGATGTATGTAAGCAGGCAGATCAGGCACAGTAAGATGTCACTATTTAATATTCACTGTAACCAATTATTTATAGCTAAACAGGCAGATCATGCAAAGAGTACTGTTACGCTATTTTCAGAGTTCAGGGTAGACAGATATTATAAGCAGCGTAACAATAAATAGATCAGCGCAGTGATAGTATAATTATAACCAGATTATAACCAGACAGATCTAGATGCGGTGATGTATTATGCTAACTACGCTATGATTGGTTTTAACAATAATCAGATATTTATGTTTAGCGCAGTATAACAATAAACAAATATTTTAAGTAGTTTATTTGATGTTTTGATTCTAGTTTAGAGCTATTTTACTACAAATTGTTGGTTTCTATTCTCAGGTTATTATTGGAGCAATTGAGGAATTTTAGTGCTTAAAGAGCAAAGGATAAAAAGGCAAAAGGATGGGGAGAAGAATAAGAAATAGAAGGTGCAAAAATCAGATTTTGGAGGGAAGTTGAAAAAAAATGAAAGGAAGCTGAAAAAACCCTGAGCGCGATCCGCGCGCCTGGGAGGCGCGATCCGTGCGCCCTGGCACGATCCGTGCGCCTGGGAGGCGCGATCCGTGCGCCTGGTTCGCAAAATGGAAGGAAGCTGAAAAAACCCTGAGTGCGATCCGTGCGCCTGGGAGGCGCGATCCGTGCGCCCTGGCGCGACCCGTGCGCCTGGGAGGCGCGATCCGTGCGTCCCTTCTGATGGCCAAAAATGTTACAACTCTTCCCATTCTGTCTTTATGGATTGTAATTGATATTTAGTGCTTTGTCTCTGATCTTGGCCTATAAAAAGAACCCCAATGTAGCTTCACAATCATCTTGGATCTTTGTAATTTTCACTCCAAGTTTATGTTAAAGTTCTTGCAAGTTTCTATTAAGGTTATTGTTATTCTGCCCTTTTTACAATTCAGTCTTTTACACGCTTTATTTTATTTCTCGCTATTTACATTATGTCCTTCTCTTCTACTCCCTTGTCTACAATGAGCAATTGTGAGTAGACTTCTCTTAGTCTTGGGATTATGGGAAACAATCTAATGATGGTCCCTAAATAATCCCAAAGCTAGGCCCTATCTTATGATTGCTTTTGACTTTTAATCTAATTCCATTGTACAAATTTGTATAACCCAAATGTCAAGCGAAGTACTGAAAGGTGAAGCTTGACATTAGAACAAATGGAATTAGACAAAGTAACCAAAGCATGAGAATAGCCGAGGTGACTTTGGGACAATAAGGTTGTGCTTAATGGGTTTCGGCGATGATCAACCATGAGAATAGGCTTGATCATCGTTTCGAGACACGTTCTTGTTGTCCGAAAGGAAACTTGAATTAAACCGCAAGAATACCTTGTCCTTAAAACAAACTAAATTATAAGATAGGGGATAGTTAAGGGGTTATTTTTATACCTTCATTGTGATCTAACCAAGATCCCAAGACGCTTTTTATATTCTAAATTAAAAATCAAACATTTTCCTACTTAATCATTCCTTTTCAGCTAATCATCACTAAGAATTAGATTGGTAGTCACATATAACTCCCTGTGGATCGATATTATTATTACGCGATATAACTGTATACTTGCGGCATTATCAACAAACACAAATGACAAATAAAGTAAAAGAGTAGGGATAGAGATACACCAGGAATTTTGCGAGGTTCGGGATAAAATCCCTACGTCCTCGGCCTCCGGCTTTGCAACCTTTGGACTTTGCTGACAACCACTATATGAAGAATGTTTTACAAACAGGCAACTTCAAATAGCAAATCTCAATTCCCCCGAACTGAGAACACGAGCCCACAGCTAAGGATTTCTACACCGCTTCAATCTCCTGATTGAACGACCCAAGAGCAGCTCCCAAGATTTCAATACCACTTCAATCTTCCCTGATTGAACGACCCAAGATTACCTCCCAGGATTAGGAAAACGTAGATATTTGAAAAAAACGTTTATTGCAAAGATGAATCGATTGTTTGATGAAGTTGAAATGTTGATGAATCGATTCTTATCTTTTTAGAAGACATAAGAATCGATTTTATGGCTAGTTAAAAAAGAGAGGAATCGATTCTTTACATATGGAGAACATAGGAATCGATTGTTTGTTTCTTTGGAAATAGGTAGGAATCGATTTTCAGGACATCCTGAATAGGATAAGAATCGATTTTGACTTTGTTTAAAATGAGGAGGAATCGATTCATAGCCTATAGGATTGCTTGAAAATCGATTTCATAGTCTTTTGAAATAGAAGGAAATCGATTCTTACCTTTGGCTTATGTATATGCATGAATCGATTACATACTTCAAACATAGGGCAAGGAAATCGATTCTTGGCCTATAGGTGAGCCTAAAATCGATTTCATAGCCTATATAAATTGTATAAATCGATTTCATAGTCATTGGAACAAAATAGAAAATGATTTTTGATTTCCACAAAATCGTTTTTAGGTTTAGGTGCCACCTTATGCATGCATGCAAAAATATATTTCAAAACCCTAATTTTGATGCATCATGCATGTTTTCAAAAGTCATCTCCCAGCCACTAAAATGTCATAAACCTTAAGTGATAGGACCTTACACAGTGTCCTAAAGAAAGCGGATAAACAAATAGGTCTTGAACTGCCGAGGTGGCTTCTTCTCCAAGTTGCTCCATTTTAATCTTCCTGCTCTTTGCTTTATGTCCTGTACTTAATTCAACTTGAACCATTAGTAGATAAGGTGTAATTTGTTATCATACAAAACAAAGAGTGTTTGCCCTTGGTTCAACAGTATCTTGGCTTGCCTTCAATGGTCGGCCGTAGCAAGAAACAACTCTTCGATTACTTACGGGATCGGGTGTGGAATAAGGTTAGACAATGGTCCAGTCGTCATCTATCGAAAGCAGGTAGGGAGGTCCTTGTGAAGTCAGTGGCTCAGGCAATTCCAGCTTATTGTATGAGTACATTATTGATTTCCTACATCTCTTGGTGAGGAGATGGAGAGGATAATTAACTCTTTTTGGTGGGGTTCGAATAGAGGAGCACGGAGAGGGATCAATTGGTTGAGTTGGAAAAGGTTGGCTATGCGAAAAGAGTTTGGTGGTATGGGCTTTCGGCATTTTCATGGTTTCAATTTGGCTATGCTAAGGAAGCAAGGTTGGCGCTTGTGCACCAACAAGGATGCTATAGTTACTCGCGTCTTCAAAGCTAAATACTTCCCTAATGGGGACTTTATGAGGGCTTGCTTGGGCCATAATCCCAGCTATGTTTGGCGTAGCATCCACACTTCACAGGTATTGGTCAATTTTGGAGCTAGATGGAAAATTGGTGACGGCACATCTATTAATATTTGGAATCAGCCGTGGGTCAAGGGAGGTAATAATTCTTTCGTTTCTTCGAGCGCGGTGCCAGGTTATGAGCATATGACTGTCACTAATCTTTTTGATATCACTAGAGGGGTATGGAATATTTCGCTGGTGGACCAATTGTTCAATGAGGAAGATAAAGTCCGTATAAAGAGTATGGTACTCCAAGGAAGGGATATGGATGATGAGTTGGTGTGGAATAAAACTAGAGATGGCCTATATTCCATGAAATCTGCTTATTGCGTGTATATGAATGAGTTGGTGGATAATACGGCATTCTGTGTGTCAGGTGATTTTGGAGGTTGAAACTTCCTCAAAGGTGAAGATTCATTTGTGGCGTTGTGCTCGTGGGGTGCTTCCAAGTCGTTTTAATTTGCGCAAGCATCGTGTAAATTGTCCAGTGGAATGTCCGTGGTGTGAGCATGAGGAAGAGAGTGATTGGCATTGTTTTTTTGGTTGTTCTCAAGCTGTAGATGTTTGGAGACAAGCGGGTCTTTGGAACACTATTCAACAATATATTACCACGGATACTGTTGATTTCAAGTCTGTGACTTTTAGCATTTTAGCAACAGTGGCTGACAGTGTTAGGAATAATGTGGCAATGATTATTTGGTGCTTGTGGAAGAGGAGGAATGAGAAAATATGGGATAACATAGTTAGACCAGCCAGGCTATCAATTACAAGCGTCATGGAGTACTTGCATCATTGGCAGCAGGCGCGGAAAGCTCCTCTTGCGACGGTTCAGCAGCATCAACGCAATGGAAAGGCTACAAGCGCTACAACGGTAGTTGGATGGGTTCGGCCAGCAGTGGGTGAGGTGAAGTGTAATGTGGACGCGACATTATTTGAGGATAATAGGTTCGGTGTTGGTCTATGTATCCGAGACAGTGAAGGTTTGTTTGTCAAAGCGAAGTCAGCATGGTTTTATGGAGTACCACAACCACAGGAAGCAGAGGCATTGGGGTTATTATTAGACGTAAGTAGGGTTCGTTGAAAACAACTAATAAAATATAAGCACCTATACAAAGTTGAAAGAATATGATAGGGGATCTATTGTAAATGCGGCTAAAGTTCTTGTGAAAAAAATTAAATTATAACTATAAATTAAATAAGAAGAAATAAAATTAAAAAAGAACATTAACAAACACAATGAAATTGTACATCCATAGATAATAAGAATAAAAAGTCTAAAGAATTTTTATAATATAATCCATATTCATCAAATGTAAATATAAAAACTTAGCTCTTAATTAAAAAGAAAAGAACACAATTAAAAAGTGAAGCACGTGGGTATCGTGCATGGTTGGATGAATACCACAAATAAAATAAAAGCAACTATACAAAGTTCAAAGAAGAAGATTGAGATTCTATTGTAAATATGGTTGCAGTTCTCGCGGGAGAAAATGTTGTAAGTTCCCGTGAGAGTAAATGCTGCAACGCGGTTCTTGAATATAAAATAAAAATAAAATTATCAACACCAATTTATCACACTTTACGTCTTTTGTCATGAAATTATTATTATTTTTCATAAAACGGTTAATGAGGAACAAGCTTGCGTATTTGTACAGTTGAATTTTGTTCTAAAACCATAAAGTTTACCAAAACACATTGTTTAGCATTTCACTTTACGTATTTTGTCATGAACTTAATTTTTTTTCTTCAATTAACCGATTATTGTGGAACTAACTTTGCGTATCTGAAGAGTTTAAATTATTTCTGAATGCTAAAGTACCCCAAAACACACTTTTTAACATCGCATTTTATGTATTTTGTCACGAAATTATATTTCTTTTAACCAAATCGGTATTGAGGAACAAACTTTGCGTATTTGAACCGTAAATTTTTTTTTGTCATAAAGTACACAAAAATACATTGCTTAGCATCTCACTTTACGTATTTTGTCATGAACTTAATGTTTTTTCTTCACTTAACCGGTTATTGAGGAACTACCTTCGCATATTTGAAGAGTTTAAATTATTTCTGAATGCTAAAGTACCTCAAAACACACTTTTTAACATCGCACTTTATGTATTTTGCACGAAATTATATTTCTTTTCACCAACTCAGTTATTGAGAAACAAACTTTGCGTATTTGAACCGTTCATTTTTTTTTGTCATAAAGTACACCATCTCACTTTACGTATTTTGTCATGAAATTATATCTTCTTTTTTTCACCTAATCAGTTTTTGAAGAACAGACTTCTAATATTTGAACATCTAAACTTTTTTGTAGACTCTAAAGTACCCTAAAAAACACTGTTTAGCATCACATTTTACGTATTTTATCAGGAAATTATTATTTTTTTCTTCACCAAAGTAGTTATTGAGTAACGAACTACACATATTTGAACTGTTAATTTTTTTTCTAAACGCTAAAATATCTCAAAACACACACCTTATTAAGATACTAACCGAAAAAAAAAGAAAGATGCATGTTGATGGGAAGAGAAAGACGCGTGGAAAGGGAAGAAGGTTAGGTGTTGGAAGCAATTAAAATATAAAAAATCAAAAAAAATTAAAAATACAAAAAAAATAAAGGCCGAACGTGTGTGGATGTGGCACACGTATTGTCACTTGAAGAATTGTACAGAGAGATACAACATATTTTTATAATTAACTAGTACTATACTCGTGCATCCGCACGGGCCGATCGCATTACGCCATACGATTACCTCAAATAGAAACGTTAGTTTGAAATCTCATTAATCTAAAATCAATTGTAAAATATAGAGGATGACTTGCATACGGACAAGTGCTGTCGTGTTCTTTTTAGGAATGAATTCAGACAGCATTTAAATAGTCTGAACAGTACCCCGTGACTAAAAATGTAAAAGTATCATTTAAAAACAACATGTGCATTTATCTCGTGTGTTTTTATATATCAGTGCAGTGTTTTTTTTATATATTAGTGTTGTTATCCTATGTTTTTTTTTATATATCAGTGCAATTATCCCGGGTTTTTATATATATCATTGCAATTATCCTCGTATTTTTTTATATATCAGTGCAGTTGTCCAGTTTTTTTTATGTATCAGTGCAGTTATCTCATAGTTTCAATTGATTATTTGAGTTAATTAGTAGATTATTGTAGATAGTCAAAGGTAGATAGTAGATTATCAATAACAAATATTTATCTCGTGTTTTTTTATATATCAGTAACAATTATTTGTCCTTTTTTAGGTATTAGTGACAAATATTTGTCGCGTGTGTTTTAAATATTAATCAGTTTAAATAGTCATTAAGCCTTCTTGTTTTTTTAGATAGTAGTTTTCAAAAACTATAATTATCAATGGCAAATATTAATCCCGTGTGTTCTTATATATCACTGCAGTTATCCCCGTGTTTTTTATATATCCGTGCAGTTATCTGGTAGTTTCAATTGATTATTTTAGTTGATAGTAGATTATAGTAGATAGTAAATTTGTTAGATAGTAGATTATCAATAAGAAATAATTGTTTTAAATATTAATTAGTAATTTAAATAGTCATTAAGTCTGCTTATTTTTTAGATAGTAGGTTTGTAGTAGTAGGTTTCAAAAAATTTAATTATCAATACAAATATTAATCTCGTGTTTTTTTATATATCAGTGCAGTTATCTCGTAGTTTCACTTAATTATTTTAGTTGATTAATAGATTATAGTAGATAGTAAAAGAGAGATAGTAGATTATCAATAACAAATATTTATTTTAAATACTAATCGGTAGTTTAAATAGTCATTAAATATTATTGTTTTTTAGATAGTAGGTTTATAGTAGTCTTCAAAAAATTTAATTATCAATGACAAGTATTAATCCTGTGTCTTTTTATATATTTGTGTAGTTATCCTGTGTGTTTTTATATATCATTGCAGTTATCTCATAGTTTCAATTCATTATTTGAGTTGATTAGTAGATTATTGTAGTTATCACGTGTTTTTTTAGATAGTAGTTTTATAGTAGTTTTCCAAAATTATAATTATCAATGGTAAATATTAATTATAAATTGTCAAAAAAAATTATAAATATCAATGGTAAATATTAATCCCGTGTTTTTTTATATATCACTGCAGTTATCCCGTGTTTTTCATTTATCAGTGCAGTTATCTCTTAGTTTCAATTGATTATTTTAGTTGATTAGTAGATTATAGTAGATAATAAAAGTTAGATTATCAGTAATAGATATTTGTTTTAAATATTAATTACTAATTTAAATAGTCATTAAGTATTCTTGTTTTTTAGATAGTAGGTTTATAGTAGTAGTCTTCAAATTTTTTAATTAAAGTAATGTTTGTATAAATTTAGAAATTTAGTTAAATGAATTAAAGTGAAGTGATAAGAGAAAAAGAATAATTATTTATGGGAAAAGTAAAGTAAAAAGAAGAAAAAGGAAGAAAGAGAATGTAAAAGAAAAGTGAAAAGGAGGAAAGAGAGTGTAAGGTAAAAGTGAAAAGTAAGAAAGAGAGTGTAAGAATAAAGAGAAAAAAAAAAGAAATAGAGTGTAATGACATTTTTACCCTAAAAAATTTGAGGTGTCTCTCAGATAAAATGGGGGTATTGGTAAAATCATATGTGGTGAATTTGTATAAATCTATAGTAGATTTTAGTTGATTAATAGATTATAGTAGATAGTAAAAGAGAGATAGTAGATTATCAATAAAAATATTTATTTTAAATATTAATCGGTAGTTTAAATAGTCATTAAATATTATTGTTTTTTAGATAGTAGGTTTATAGTAGTCTTCAAAAAATTTAATTATCAATGACAAATATTAATCCTGTGTCTTTTTATATATTTGTGTAGTTATCCTGTGTGTTTTTATATATCATTGCAGTTATCTCATAGTTTCAATTGATTATTTGAGTTGATTAGTAGATTATAGTAGATTATTGCAGTTATCACGTGTTTTTTTAGATAGTAGTTTTATAGTAGTTTTCCAAAATTATAATTATCAATGGTAAATATTAATTATAAATTGTCAAAAAAAATTATAAATATCAATGGTAAATATTAATCCCGTGTTTTTTTTATATATCACTGCAGTTATCCCGTGTTTTTTATTTATCAGTACAGTTATCTCTTAGTTTCAATTGATTATTTTAGTTGATTAGTAGATTATAGTAGATAATAAAAGTTAGATTATCAGTAAGAGATATTTGTTATAAATATTAATTACTAATTTAAATAGTCATTAAGTCTTCTGGTTTTTTAGATAGTAGGTTTATAGTAGTAGTCTTCAAATTTTTTAATTAAAGTAATGTTTGTATAAATTTAGAAATTTAGTTAAAAGAATTAAAGTGAAGTGATAAGAGAAAAAGAATAATTATTTATGGGAAAAGTAAAGTAAAAAGAAGAAAAAGGAAGAAAGAGAATGTAACAGAAAAGTGAAAAGGAGGAAAGAGAGTGTAAGAAGAAAAAGAAAAAAGGAAGAAAGAGAGTGTAAGGTAAAAGTGAAAAGTAAGAAAGAGAGTGTAAGAATAAAGAGAAAAAAAAAAGAAATAGAGTGTAATGACATTTTTACCCTAAAAAATTTGAGGTGTCTCTCAGATAAAATGGGGGTATTGGTAAAATCATATGTGATGAATTTGTATAAATCTATAGTAGATTTTAGTTGATTAATAGATTATAGTAGATAGTAAAAGAGAGATAGTAGATTATCAATAAGAAATATTTATTTTAAATATTAATCGGTAGTTTAAATAGTCATTAAATATTATTGTTTTTTAGATAGTAGGTTTATAGTAGTCTTCAAAAAATTTAATTATCAATGACAAATATTAACCCTATGTCTTTTTATATATTTGTGTAGTTATCCTGTGTGTTTTTATATATCATTGCAGTTATCTCATAGTTTCAATTGATTATTTGAGTTGATTAGTAGATTATAGTAGATTATTGCAGTTATCACGTGTTTTTTTAGATAGTAGTTTTATAGTAGTTTTCCAAAATTATAATTATCAATGGTAAATATTAATTATAAATTGTCAAAAAAAATTATAAATATCAATGGTAAATATTAATCCCGTGTTTTTTTTATATATCACTGCAGTTATCCCGTGTTTTTTATTTATCAGTACAGTTATCTCTTAGTTTCAATTGATTATTTTAGTTGATTAGTAGATTATAGTAGATAATAAAAGTTAGATTATCAGTAAGAGATATTTGTTATAAATATTAATTACTAATTTAAATAGTCATTAAGTCTTCTGGTTTTTTAGATAGTAGGTTTATAGTAGTAGTCTTCAAATTTTTTAATTAAAGTAATGTTTGTATAAATTTAGAAATTTAGTTAAAAGAATTAAAGTGAAGTGATAAGAGAAAAAGAATAATTATTTATGGGAAAAGTAAAGTAAAAAGAAGAAAAAGGAAGAAAGAGAATGTAACAGAAAAGTGAAAAGGAGGAAAGAGAGTGTAAGAAGAAAAAGAAAAAAGGAAGAAAGAGAGTGTAAGGTAAAAGTGAAAAGTAAGAAAGAGAGTGTAAGAATAAAGAGAAAAAAAAAAGAAATAGAGTGTAATGACATTTTTACCCTAAAAAATTTGAGGTGTCTCTCAGATAAAATGGGGGTATTGGTAAAATCATATGTGATGAATTTGTATAAATCTATAGTAGATTTTAGTTGATTAATAGATTATAGTAGATAGTAAAAGAGAGATAGTAGATTATCAATAAGAAATATTTATTTTAAATATTAATCGGTAGTTTAAATAGTCATTAAATATTATTGTTTTTTAGATAGTAGGTTTATAGTAGTCTTCAAAAAATTTAATTATCAATGACAAATATTAACCCTATGTCTTTTTATATATTTGTGTAGTTATCCTGTGTGTTTTTATATATCATTGCAGTTATCTCATAGTTTCAATTGATTATTTGAGTTGATTAGTAGATTATAGTAGATTATTGCAGTTATCACGTGTTTTTTTAGATAGTAGTTTTATAGTAGTTTTCCAAAATTATAATTATCAATGGTAAATATTAATTATAAATTGTCAAAAAAAATTATAAATATCAACGGTAAATATTAATCCCGTGTTTTTTTTATATATCACTGCAGTTATCCCGTATTTTTTATTTATCAGTACAGTTATCTCTTAGTTTCAATTGATTATTTTAGTTGATTAGTAGATTATAGTAGATAATAAAAGTTAGATGATCAATAAGAGATATTTGTTTTAAATATTAATTACTAATTTAAATAGTCATTAAGTCTTCTTGTTTTTTAGATAGTAGGTTTATAGTAGTAGTCTTCAAATTTTTTAATTAAAATAATGTTTGTATAAATTTAGAAATTTAGTTAAAAGAATTAAAGTGAAGTGATAAGAGAAAAAGAATAATTATTTATGAGAAAAGTAAAGTAAAAAGAAGAAAAAGGAAGAAAGAGAGTGTAAAAGAAAGGTGAAAAGGAGGAAAGAGGGTGTAAGAAGAAAGAGAAAAAAGGAAGAAAGAGAGTGTAAGAGAAAAGTGAAAAGTAAGAAAGAGAGTGTAAGAATAAAGAGAAAAAAAAAAGAAATAGAGTGTAATGACATTTTTACCCTCAAAAATTTGAGGTGTCTTTTAGATAAAACTAGTAGGATACCCGTGCATACGCACGGGTGCTGTCGTGTTATTTTTATGAATGAACTTAGACAGTATTTAAATAGTTTGAACATTACCCCGTGAAAATAGAGACAAGTTTAAAGTAGATAAAAAAGGAGTTTCAAATTAAAAATAGATAAATATTAAAATCTAAAAATGTAAAAGTATCATTTAAAAACAATTCATGCATTTATCCCGTGTTGTTTTAAATATCAGTGAAGTGTTCTTTTATAAATCAGTGTTGTTATCCAGTGTTTTTTATATATTAGTGCAGCTATCCCGTGTTTATATATATATATATATATATATATATATATATATATAATTGCAGTTATACCCGTATTTTTTTATATATTAGTGCAGTTATCTCGTGTTTTTTATGTATCAGTGCAGTTATCTCATAGTTTCAATTGATTATTTGAGTTGATTAGTAGATTATAGTAGATAGTAAAAGATAGATAGTAGATTATTAATAAGAAATATTTATCCCTGTTTTTTTTATATATCAGTAACAATTATTTGTCCTTCTTTTGGTATTAGTGACAAATATTGACAAATATGTGTCCCATGTGTTTTAAATATTAATCAGTTTAAATAGTCATTAAGTCTTCTTCTTTTATTAGATAGTAGGTTCATAGTAATTTTCAAAAATTATAATTATCAATGGCAAATATTAATCCCGTGTTTTTTATATATCACTGCAGTTATCCCTTGTTTTCTATATATCAGTGCAGTTATCTGGTAGTTTCATTTGATTATTTTTGTTGATTAATAGATTATAGTAGATTGTAATTTTGTTAGATAGTAGATTATCAATAAGAAATAATTGTTTTAAATATTAATTAGTCTTCTTGTTTTTTAGATAGTAGGTTTGTAGTAGTAGTCTTCAAAAAATTTAATTATCAATGACAAATATTAATATCGTGTTTTTTTTCATATATTAGTGCAGTAATCCCGTGTTTTATATATATCAGTGCAGTTATCTCGTAGTTTCAATTGATTATTTTAGTTGATTAGTAGATTATAATAGATAGTAAAAGAGAGATAGTAGATTATCAATAAGAAATATTTTTCTTAAATATTAATCAGTAGTTGAAATAGTCATTAAATATTATTTTTTTTAGATAGTAGGTTTATAGTAGTCTTCAAATTTTTTAATTATCAATGACAAATATAAATCCTGTGTTTTTTTATATATATATATATATCAGTGCAGTTATCCCGTATTTTTTTATATGTCATTGCAGTTATCCCGTAGTTTCAATTGATTATTTGAGTTGATTAGTAGATTATAGTAGATAGTAAAAGATAGATAGTAGATTATCTATAAGAAATATCTATCCCATGTTTTTTATATATCAGTAACAATTATTTGTCCTTTTTTAATTAGGTATTAGTGACAAATATTGTCACGTGAGTTTTAAATATTGATCAGTTTAAATAGTCATTAAGCCTTCTTGTTTTTTTAGATAGTAGATTTATTGTAGTTTTCAAAAATTATAATTATCAATGGTAAATATTAATCTCGTGTTTTTTATATATCACTGCAGTTATCCCGTATTTTTTATATATCAGTGCAGTTATCTCGTAGTTTCGATTTATTATTTTAGTTGATTAGTAGATTATAGTAGATAGTAAAAGTTAGATATTAGATTATCAATAAGAAATATTTGTTTTAAATATTAATTACTAATTTACATAGTCATTAAGTCTTCTTATTTTTTAGATAGTAGGTTTGTAGTAGTAGTCTTCAAAAAATTTAATTATCAGTGACAAATATTAATATCGTGTTTTTTTTTCATATATCAGTGGAGTTATCCCGTGTTTTTTTTATATATCAATGTAGTTATTTCGTAATTTCAATTGATTATTTTAGTTGATTAGTATATTGTAGTAGATAGTAAAGGAGAGATAGTAGATTATCAATAAGAAATATCTATTTTAAATATTAATCAGTAGTTTAAATAGTCTTTAAATATTCTTGTTTTTAGATAGTAGGTTTATAGTAGTCTTCAAAAATATTAATTATCAATGACAAATATTAATCTTGTGTTTTTTTTGTATATCAGTGCAGTTATCCTGTGATTTTTATATATCATTGCAGTTGTCTCGTAGTTTCAATTGATTTCTTTAGTTGATTATAATAGATATTAAAAGATAGGTAGTAGATTATCAATAAGAGGTGTTAGTAGATTATCAGTAAGAGTGTAAACAGATTTCAGAGAGAAAAATTAAAATTTTAAGGTGATAGTTTTGTTTTGTTTTTTAGTGTGACTCATTTACATTTTTATAGGTAATTTGAATAGAGTAGTGTTTGTATAAATTTAGAAATTTAGTTAAAAAAATTAAAGTGAAGTGATAAAAGAAAGAGAATAATTATTTATGGAAAAATTAAAAGTAAAGTAAAAAGAAAAAAAGGAAGAAAGAGAGTGTAAGAGAAAAGTGAAAATGAGAAAAGATAGTGTTAGAAGAAAGAGAAAAAAGGAAGAAAGAGAATGTTAGAGAAAAGTGAAAAGTAAGAAAGAGAAAAAAAAGAAAAAAAAGAGTGTAATGACATTTTTACCCTTAAATTAGATATGTGTCTTATTAATAAGAGATCCAAATTGGTAATTTCATAGGAGGTTTGTTTGTATAAATAGATATTAGATGGGGGTATTGGTAAAATCATATGTGGTGAATTTGTATAAATCTAAAGTAGATTGACTGAATATTTTATTTTAACAACACTCTCCCAATCTAAAACTAACATATATTAACGAAAAACAAATATAAAATATCCCAATATACATTCTTTCGGTTTCCAACATAACAACATTCATTAAAAAAAAAAACTAACATATAACTCATAAAAGTTAACATGCAAACATTTAAAACAAACTTAAAATTATGTGGTTAATAAGTTTATGATACACAACATTTGGTAGGCTGTTTTGGTCACTTCAGTTGTTTAGGGGTGTCTTTAATAACACAGCCCAATTAAAATTATTGGTTAAACAAAGAAGGCCCACAGTTCACATTTTGTTTTGTTGGTGAACCAGTTCACACTCGTTTAACAACGACCAGTCCACACTTCAACTTGGGTTGTTGCTTTCCCCACACCCCCTCCTACTCAAAACACACCCCTTCACCCTACACATTTACCAAACTAACCCCACTTAAAATTGATTTTCCCCCTTTACCAAAAAAATTGAAATTTGGTCAATGGTTCGATTCTTGGCCGGTGTGTATGTAAAAATATCTGGTGGGAGAGGTCAACCCCTTAAATGGATCTCAGTACCTCCCGGGATTAGTCTTTCCAGTGGAGCGCGCAGGAGATACCTTGGTTTACTAAAAAAAAAGTCAGACATAACCAAATACAAAGGACAATTAAATAAATTCACAAAACAAAACGGTTTTATTCAAATAAAAGGAATATTTAGTACTATTAAAAAATAAATTAGATAAATTAGCAAAATAATTTTTTAATAAAAATTTTACCCCAGAAGAATCACCAAAATCATTTTTCTGGCATATTAATTTGTATACCGGAAATTTGAAAAAAGTAATTTCCTGTATATTATTTTGTATACTAGAAAATTGGTTTTTTTAAATTTCTTATATACAATATACTAAAAAAATGGTTTTTTCGGGAATTTAAAACCAATTTCTGATATACAATATAATATATTCCGAAAAAATCAAAAATAAATTTCAAAAAGAAAAATACACCGATAAAAAGGTAAAAAAATTCATTCTGGAAATTATCCAAAAAATTACCGAAAAATTAGTTAAAATGGATGAGGATAAAACGAGATTATATGTATTTTTTGTGTGTGTGTGTGTGTGTGTGTGTGTGTGTGTGTGTTAGGGGTGGGGGGATGTGCCAAGTTGGGGTGTCCAAAAGCTAACCCCTTGGTGGTAATATGCTAGGGTTAGCTCTGGACGTTGATCGGCCCAGTAGGTTCACCCAGTCTGCTTACTCGGGCTTGCCACTGCCAGTAGTAATATCCACACCTTTTTTTCATGACAAAAAAAAAATAAGGTTTTCCAATTACCTCTATGCCCAATTTAGTATACCATCACAAATATAATTTTGATGTAATTGTGTAAAAGATTTTATATACTTAACCAATCACAAATTATATAACATAAACTTTTTAAGGTAAGTATGATTAAAATTAAGTTTTGTAGTGACGTCACAATTTAGATTCGGTTGACCTTGAATTTTTTTTCTCTTATAGTCTTAAATTTGTTGGGCACTTAATGTACTTAACTACCGATAGGCCAGATATCACATATGATGTAAATAAGCTGAGTTAATTCACGTTGCAACCCAGGACACTACATCTAGATGCAGCGCACATAATTTTGTAGTAGCTAAAAGAATCTCATGGCGGCGTTGAATGTTTTCCCCGTTTTTCCAATTTGAAATGTACTGATTTTGCTGTTCTAGATTAGGGAAGTTGCAAAGTTAATAGAAAATCTACAACAAGATGTTGTGTGTTTCTTGGTCCCTCCTTGATATCAGGATTTTCTTTGACAATGCATCCGCTATTCATTAGGCCACCAACCGAGTAAGTCATAAAAAAGAACTAAACACGTGGATGTTGACTACCATTTTATCTGTGAACACGCCCGACCCCATTTTTTGTAACTTGTGCACGTCAAATCTAACGAACAACTTAATGATTCTCTCACTAAGGCAATGGCCAAGCCACTATTCCTACAACTTATGTCCATGATGGGATTGGTAGATTTGTACCTCCTAACTGGGTGGAGTGTAACACGACTATGTTGGTTTGCAGCAGTTAGTTGGTTAAACCTAATAACTGTACATAGTTAGTAAGCTAAATTAGTTATGTTTTTAAAGTTTTTTTTTGACAATATAGTTATGTTTTAAAAGTTAAGTTAGCTTGTAGCTAGTACCATACTCGAGTCAAATTAATGAGCGTGCACATATATTCTCTCTAGACCTGTAATCAGTATTAGAGTATGATTAATACACAAAAAGGTTGTAGCTGGTTGGCTCAAATCACTGAATAGCTCTCTTTCTTTCTGCTCATCACTTTTTAGTTGATTTTATAGTCATAATTATGTTGATTATTAGAGTGTAATCGTTATTTAATGCTTCTTTCAACAAAAAGAAAACACAAACTACATGGCAAATGGGCGTAGTGAGGTCCGGTAATTGGGCCTAACCAAGAATGTCCGCTAATCAGGCCCAACGCTATCAATGCTTGGGCTTGACATATGCCGGGGAGCACATGAATGCAATTAATGTGCAAAAGCAAACTATATATTAGAACTAGATAAATTAGAACTATATAAATTAGATTAGATTATTTAATGCTTATAAAAAAAGAGATTAGATTAATTAATTCCGTTGCTAGCAATTAAGACTGGCAGGAAATGTAGACCATTTTTCTCAACTAGTGCTTGTACCCGTGCAATGCACGAGACAAAAGCTTAATTTAATACATAAATATTGTAATATTGTATGAGTGAAGATAAAATTAACTATATATTGTTGAAGTATATGAGAATATAAATCATAATTAAAAATATCATTTTTAATTAACAAATACATTGAAATTAACCATTTATAGACAATAAGAAGAAAAAGTCTAAAGAATTTTAATAACATAATTCATCATCAAATGTAAATCTAAAAATTTAACTCATAATTTGAAAGAAAAGAAGACAATGCAATTAGAAAGTGAAAAACGTGGATATCATGCAGAGTTGAATGAGAACCACCAATAAAATGGAAGCAGCTAAACAAAGTTGAAGGAATACGGTCTTTAAATTCTTTTTTTTCGAAGCATCTTTAAATTATTTTTTTAAAGTCCAGAAAAATGTGGTCCTAAAGAATATAAAGAGAAGACGTTTAAAAAGAAGTTGATTTTTTAAACAGTTATCGATGAACGAACTTTAAGAATTTGAACAGTAATTTTTTCCGAGCGCAGAAGTACCCACAAACACGTTGCTTAGCATCGTAATTCGCGTATTTGAACAATTAATTTTTTTTCATATCATAAAGTACTCTAAAATACATTTTCTAGCGTCACACTTTACGCGATTTGTCACGAAATTAATTTTTCTTTTCACCAAACTTTACGTATTTAAATAATTTAAATTTTTTCTAGTTCCTAAAGGATTTAAAATTTTAAAAATATAAAGAAAACAAAAAAAAGGAAAGGGAAAAAAATAAAAGAAACAAAAATAAAAGGAATAAAAAAAAGAGAGCTTGGTGGGAGACTTGTCTCCGAGACTACGTTGGATTTATATTTTAGGATCACTACAACAATACATCAAGTCACATGGCAATATAGCCAATTTACCCGGGACTTCCTCAATCATCGCTAATTTTGCAAGTTATGTAAAGTCATGTTATTCGATGTTGTCTCCATACACAATAGTAGGTAAGGTTTTTTTTATAAGCAAACTAGTAGGATACCCGTGCATACGCACGGGTGCTGTCGTGTTATTTTTATGAATGAACTTAGACAGTATTTAAATAGTTTGAACATTATCCCGTGAAAATAGAGACAAATTTAAAGTAGATAAAAAATGAGTTTCAAATTAAAAATAGATAAATATTAAAATCTAAAAATGTAAAAGTATCATTTAAAAACAATACATGCATTTATCCCGTGTTTTTTTATATATCAGTGAAGTGTTCTTTTATAAATCAGTGTTGTTATCCCGTGTTTTTTTATATATTAGTGCAGCTATCCCGTGTTTATATATATATATATATCATTGCAGTTATACCCGTATTTTTTTATATATCAGTGAAGTTATCTCATGTTTTTAATGTATCAGTGCAGTTATCTCATAGTTTCAATTGATTATTTGAGTTGATTAGTAGATTATAGTAGATAGTAAAAGATAGATAGTAGATTATTAATAAGAAATATTTATCCCGTGTTTTTTTTTATATATCAGTAACAATTATTTGTCCTTCTTTTGGTATTAGTGACAAATATTTGTCCCATGTGTTTTAAATATTAATCAGTTTAAATAGTCATTAAGTCTTCTTTAGGTTCATAGTAATTTTCAAAAATTATAATTATCAATGGCAAATATTAATCCCGTGTTTTTTATATATCACTGCAGTTATCCCTTGTTTTCTATATATCAGTGCAGTTATCTGGTAGTTTCATTTGATTATTTTAGTTGATTAATAGATTATAGTAGATAGTAATTTTGTTAGATAGTAAATTATCAATAAGAAATAATTGTTTTAAATATTAATTAGTCTTCTTGTTTTTTAGATAGTAGGTTTGTAGTAGTAGTCTTCAAAAAAATTAATTATCAATGACAAATATTAATATCGTGTTTTTTTTTTTCATATATTAGTGCAGTTATCCCGTGTTTTATATATATCATGCAGTTATCTCGTAGTTTCAATTGATTATTTTAGTTGATTAGTAGATTATAGTAGATAGTAAAAGAGAGATAGTAGATTATCAATAAGAAATATTTTTCTTAAATATTAATCAGTAGTTGAAATAGTCATTAAATATTATTGTTTTTTAGATAGTAGGTTTATAGTAGTCTTCAAAATTTTTAATTAACAATGACAAATATAAATCCTGTGTTTTATATATATATATATATATATATATATATATATATATATATATATATATATATATATATATATATATATATATCAGTGCAGTTATCCCGTGTTTTTTTATATGTCATTGCAGTTATCCCGTAGTTTCAATTGATTATTTGAGTTGATTAGTAGATTATAGTAGATAGTAAAAGATAGATAGTAGATTATCAATAAGAAATATCTATCCCATGTTTTTTTATATATCAGTAACAATTATTTGTCCTTTTTTAATTAGGTATTAGTGACAAATATTGTCACGTGAGTTTTAAATATTAGTCAGTTTAAATAGTAATTAATTCTTCTTGTTTTTTTAGATAGTAGATTTATTGTAGTTTTCAAAAATTATAATTATCAATGGTAAATATTAATCTCGTGTTTTTTATATATCACTGCAGTTATCCCGTGTTTTTTATATATCAGTGCAGTTATCTCGTAGTTTCGATTGATTATTTTAGTTGATTAGTAAATTATAGTAGATAGTAAAAGTTAGATATTAGATTATCAATAAGAAATATTTGTTTTAAATATTAATTACTAATTTACATAGTCATTAAGTCTTCTTATTTTTTAGATAGTAGGTTTGTAGTAGTAGTCTTCAAAAAATTTAATTATCAGTGACAAATATTAATCTCGTGTTTTTTTTTTTCATATATCAGTGGAGTTATCCCGTGTTTTTTTTTATATATCAATGCAGTTTCTTTGTAATTTCAATTGATTATTTTAGTTGATTAGTATATTGTAATAGATAGTAAAGGAGAAATAGTAGATTATCAATAAGAAATATCTGTTTTAAATATTAATCAGTAGTTTAAGTAGTCTTTAAATATTATTGTTTTTAGATAGTAGGTTTATAGTAGTCTTCAAAAATATTAACTATCAATGACAAATATTAATCTTGTGTTTTTTTGTATATCAGTGTAGTTATCCCGTGATTTTTATATATCATTGCAGTTATCTCGTAGTTTCAATTGATTTCTTTAGTTGATTATAATAGATATTAAAAGATAAGTAGTAGATTATCAATAAGAGTGTAAACAGATTTCAGAGAGAAAAATTAAAATTTTAAGGTGATAGTGTTGTTTTGTTTTTTAGTGTGACTCATTTACATTTTTATAGGTAATTTGAATAGAGTAGTGTTTGTATAAATTTAGAAATTTAGTTAAAAAATTAAAGTGAAGTGATAAAAGAAAGAGAATAATTATTTATGGAAAAATTAAAAGTAAAGTAAAAAGGAAAAAAAGAAGAAAGAGAGTGTAAGAGAAAAGTGAAAAGGAGAAAAGATAGTGTTAGAAGAAAGAGAAAAAATGAAGAAAGAGAGTGTAAGAAAAAAGTGAAAAGTAAGAAAGAGAGTGTAAGAAGAAAGAGAAAAAAAAAAGAAAAAAAGAGTGTAATGACATTTTTACCCTTAAATTAGATATGTGTCTTGTTAATAAGAGATCCAAATTGGTAATTTCATAGGAGGTTTGTTTGTATAAATAGATATTAGATGTTAGTGGGGTGGGGGAATGTTAGTTTCCGGAGTTTGAACCCTGGACCTCCTTCCTGCGATTTTAGAACTCTTTTATGTCTCTTATCTCGCCAACTGAGCTACATTCCTAAGACCAATAGTAGGTAAGTTGAAACTGTGTCTCATTTTTTCTGTTACCCAAATCTACTTAGGATATTTTGAATAGACAGTTTCCAAAGGCAAATTCAAAACCCTGTCGATTAATTTCCTTTTACATGCCAAAAAAGTAAGCCGCTTACCCTTGTAATTTTCCCTTATTTTTATAACGATTTTGACAACAAGCATAAGTTAAAAAACACAATAGTAAAAAAAACACATAAATATTATTAACGTAAAACGACAGAACCAAACCTCAAATCTTGGCATTTTGCAGTTTTGCAAATTACTCTTGCATGTGCTTTTTGTTGACTAATTTCAAAGGGGGACAAAAACTACGTCTCTAGCACATTCAATGCTCAACTAAATGCCTTGCCTTGTAATAGGGTCGACAAAGAAATGCACATGACATAAATAAAACAAGTTGGTACCATGCTAACAAAATTACAAAATATGAATTTATTTAATATAAGAGAATTTAGTGTCGTCGTTTCCTTAACAAGAGTAACGTTATCGGCTAAGACATAATTAATATGAGATTCGAAACAAATTTTGTTAGATATCGGAGCTGTTGGTGAAATTGGTTAGAATAGAACAAAATAGATTTATAGGAACGTGCACGTGGTATGTTGTATTTTTTCAATATAAATCCGATATTTTTTGCTTAACTGCAATGACTAAACTCTCTAGTCGGGTAGGGCCACAATGAGTGGCAAAACTACCCCGCAATAGATTTAACACTGCTGCATGTACAAGACTGAATTCGAATCCAGGACTTTGGTTAAGTTGGAAGAGACCCCTACCATCTCATCCAAATGCTTTGTCGGAAAAAAAATCTCATCCAAATGCGATTGGTACACGTGGTATGTTGTATACTATGCTTGTTTCAATTTTCATGTATGGTTGAAAAATTGAGAGGATAGGTTAATTTAATTAGGACAGGGAAAATGGCGCGCTTTGACTGCGGGAATTGGTCACATCACATCATCTCTTAGCAACTAAACCGCGTCGAGATTCACGGATCAAAATCACAAGCAAACTTGAACTTAATGGTGAAGTTCTTTTTGGCGTGTGAATTGGAAATAAATTACAGGGTCAGCAGAACAGAACAAGTTTGTGTTTTTCATTTCCAGCTGTTAATTTTATTATATATGGAAATTGTTTCCAAGAATTCATAGGAAGTTGTCAATAAACCTTGTTGTCTACATTTTTTATGTGTAAAAGGACTATCAAAAATGGAAAAATGATAAAGGCTCCATCTAGAAACACCATTTGTATGAAGAACTTGACTAAGCTCGTGTTTGGAACCAACTTAACTCAGCCCCTCACCGCTTAAGCTTAATCTTTGTTTGGCAATAAATGTGGATTTAATTGGTAAAAATTTGACATCAATTTAGATTCACCGACGATGCGGTTTTTTGAAGGTTGATATTTAATCAAAACAAAGCAGAGTCTTATAAATTTGATTCAAAGCCAAATTTGTATATGCTTATTTTCATTTTCGGAGATAGAAAATGAATCCAGAGACATAAAATTAATTAATTTTTATATATTTGGATGTTTTCGAGTAAAATTGATTTGGCTTTTAAAATGAATTCTAGCTTGAAGTTAGGATTTGAAGTTTTTCCCGTTAAATATGATGTTAACACTCAAATTTATTGTTCAAATCATTTTTACCTTAATGTATAGAAACACTAATTACTTTGTACTAATATAACTTTTAACTAAAATTAATTCTCGACACTAAGAACTAAACACGGGCTTTATAGGGGATTGAGTTAGGCCTAAAAATCTAGGGTATGAATTCTCTATCTTGAGGACGAAAAAAGACACTGCCTTTGTCTCTATCTCTCTCATCTTTTATGTCTAAAATCACATCACATACTATACATCCACCAAATCTAAGGTATATGCATTTTTCCGCCATAAAAGTAGACAACATCCATTTCCAAAAATCTATTATAGTATTAGAGCTTATCCTAAATCCATCAAAATACTATACATCCACCAAATCAAATAGTGTTAGACATGAAAGCTTGCATTGGAAAAAACTCACCTCATATCTACTAGAGATAAGGTTAATAAAAGTTGGCTTAAATATATTTTTTGTCCCTACAAGTAGGGGGTGATTTGGAGGGATCAAAATCCAATGAACCCTTTTTGCTGCGACCAAAAACAAAAGCATATTTAGGACAAAAAACTTATACAATATCGAATCTACCTTATGTTCAATAGGCCACTCTTCTCTATAATATTTGTATTTCTTGTAAAACCTAAGGGAACAAAAATTAGGACAACTTCCTGGTAAATGAAATAGGTCTAGTGTATTCAAATTTTTCTATAGTCATTGCATTTGTACTATTATCTACATTCATTCTCTCTCCTACTTTTATTTGTACCAAATGCAGGACCGATCTGCGGTTTATTTCAACTGCAGGGGGACCCATCAATAAATATATTACAATTCTCGATGTAAAACAAGAATAAAAGAGAAATGTTAGAAAATAGAAATGGTATTTTTAAGAAAGATTTTGTTTGTGCCTTTGGGGTAAGGGATGCAAGGAGATTTATATAGCCTAAA
Organism: Astragalus membranaceus; assembly: GCA_039519185.1. Classification (NCBI taxonomy): domain Eukaryota; kingdom Viridiplantae; phylum Streptophyta; class Magnoliopsida; order Fabales; family Fabaceae; genus Astragalus; species Astragalus membranaceus. The sequence continues at coordinate 15,549,187 of CM076848.1, forward strand.
AGAACAACTAACTTCTTAACAAACTTGTAACCGACATTATATCTCTAATAAAACATTCTAAATGGCACATTGAGTCAGCTAGATAACAAAGAAATCAAAGAAACGACAGTTTTAAACAGGGGAATGTCATATACGTGCATGCATCATATGTGTAATCAGGTTATGTAGACTCATTAAAAAAAAGACATGAATGCTCAATTTATTACTAGTTAGTTTGATGAAGAAACTCCCATTTTATGTTTATGTACTTATCCTCACGCCACGCCACGCCACGCAGCTGACCCTTGTTATTGGTTTTTCTAGTTAGATTCAATGGATTATGGACATAACATTGTTAGCATGTGAAGAGAAAGATAGTCCACATATGACAAGGACATTATGGGTGTCATGTACTTAAGGTAAGGGAAACAAAACCATGGGAAGGGAATTTAGATTATTGCTTAAACAACCATTGAGAGAAATTAAGTAGTTAAACGCTGCTTTTGCTACCATCACCCATGTTATGTTATGGGACCCATTTCACGCGTATTTATATCTAATTTTGTTGTTAGCTGGAAACCAAATTTAAAGCTCCCCCTCTTCAAAGGGTAATAATAAATAATAAATAATAATAATAATAATAATAAAATGACAGCTGCTTGTTCTTTTGTCTCCCTTTCTATTCTTTTTTCCTGTCTTTTATTTTTCCTTTCTTTATCATTGGGCTTAGAAAGAAACAAAAAGCAAAAACAGTACCCCAAAAAACTATACAGTTAAACAGTTTTATTTTGTAAGCCAACATAAAACTGTGCTAAATAGTGATTCTTCAAGAAAATAACTGCACTGCATTGACCATCGTATTAATTATTGTTTTTAAGGGAATACCGTAACCATAATGGCCTGCAAAACTCTCCCTTGCTGCATATTCAAGTCTGGATTTAAACTCAAGACTTTGGTTAAGTTCAAAGAGACTCTACCATCTCATCCAAGTGTTCTTGGATGAATACTTAGTCGATACCTTGTTAATTTGTTGCATACCTGTACTTTTAGACCATTTATTTAGACTCTGTTTGGCAAGTCTTATCGGCTAGCGGATGGAAAATTTGACTAGCGAGTAAAGAGTATAAACAAGTGTTTGGTAAACACCATCGTTTAGCGTTTTTCGTATAGCGTTTCACTTTTCTTTTTCATTTTACCGTTATTATTTTTCGTAAATTCCTAATCTATCTTTATTAAAATAAACTAAACAATTTAATCATGAATTAAATAAATATTTTCTTTTATGTCATTTAATTTTTATCAATAAGTTTAACCGCTAGTTTTACCAAACACATAATTTTCTATCTGCTAGCTTATCTGTTATCCGCTACTTTTTATGAAACAGAGTTTTAGCAGATGTCTGAGACTGACATAGTTTTTTGTTACTATAAAAATAATCAATTGTTTTAGAAAATTAATTTTAACTTTATCTTCTACTCATTAGGTGTCGGTATCGATCTTTTTTCATCGAAACCTTAAAATTTACCTTATTTTTATTCACATATACATAAAAAGGTCTTTTACCTTAGAATCACTTAGAATGTACCTTGTTTTTTCGGCAACTTAGACGAAACAATAGATAAACAACACAACACACTATCACATGGTCACAGGCGAGCTCAAATTCGGAAACCGACATCTGTACATGCCGCTGAAGTTGTTAATACAACAAATGAGACTAATCACAAATAGAATGTGAGTGACCAAAAATTACCTCTTGAGTTCAGTTCTTTGCACATAAAATTGCTGTACATCATCATAAGTACTAAGCTATACATTAAATCACCAAAAAAAAAAGAAACTCCGTAAATAAAATCCATGCAACTTCAATTGCTGATTTTACCTCAAAAAAATTATGCTTGAAAGCGAAGAAAAACTCTATGATAGACACTGCTAGTAAAGTTCAACTGCTTTGTGGAATAAAAAGTGACCTATTGTTTATTACTAGCTCCCAAGTTTGGCGATACCTTTATCTCCGTGACTAGTACAGAAAAATAAAGAAAAAAGGAGAGGATTTTGTTCTATCATATGTTAGTGATACGTTAATAGTGAACAAGATTTTATCTTATGAATTGATATGTTTGTGTAATTATGATTTATGATGGATGGTCCAAGAATTTTTGATCCTAAATTGATGTGCCCCAACTTGGAATTGACCCAGTTATAAAATTGACACTCATACAGTGATCCACTAATATATTGATTTATGCAGAAATTAAATATGCAATTGTAAACAGTATTATTCATCGAATGTTTTGTTTTGTGGTGTTACTATACTAACGGAAATAACAAATAATTATTGTAATATATGATCGTTTTCTTGGTCGCTAAAACTGATGTTTTCTGTTAAAAAATGACGAAGAACAAATTGATTTATAAAAATAATTTCATTATAGCAATTATGATTTATATGTATATTTGAGAATGATATGTTTATAGATCTAGTTGTTTCACTACCAAAAAAAGATCTTGTTGTTCAAATTTTACACATACAAGTCATTATCCACAATTGCTTCTTGCAGATCAGTTTTCACATGAGAACAATCAATGGACTGCGATTTTAAATCTTCTTAGACTTCTGTTGGCGACAAAACTTAAATAATTCACACTTTTGTGTACTACATGTATATGGGATAAGATCTATTTATTACTTAGTTATCAAACATTTTATTCCTATATATATATATATATATATATATATATATATATATATATATATATATATATATATATATATATATCACTTGAACTACATGCAAAAGTAACCAGTTTTTTTATTATTGTGTTCTAGATTCAATGTATCTATTGATTTTAGCCAAGAATGTTTGTCCAGTTGGTAATGACTGAGTTCACATCTCACAAGATGTGGGTTCGAATCACGCTCAAAGAAGCTCGAGGCTTTCCATGATCCTGTTGAGCAGTCCCAACTTGCCTAAACTTTTTTTCATAAAAAAAAATATTTATCGATTTTGTTTATGATTAATTTCCCTTGTATAACATGATATGCCACTTTTTGTGAAATCTTTTCTCTCAACCATATTTTTTTTCACTCACAACTAAAACAAGAAATTTTGATTAAGAAAGGTGAGGCCAATTCAATTCATGTAATGTCCACAAAATTAACCAATATTAAAAGACAGATAAATGATTTCTTGAAACACTTACTCAAAAAGCATGGTTTACAAATTGCAATACAGCCAAGTTATAGCTGATAGGTAAAGAAAAAGAAGGCATGACCTCAAAATCCCCTGTGGGACCCTCCATAATTAAATTGTTGCCAGATTTCATTAGAAAAAAAAAATGCCACATTTGGAACAACCTCAACTACAAAAACCCATCACCCCCTCATCCTCTTCCCCCCTCCACTTGGTACCACAAACCTCCATCACTCACTCAAAAAAACATTTTCATTCACCAAAACAAACCAACACTTACATTTCCTTTCCTTAACATGGCTAGACCACAACAACGTTACAGAGGAGTCCGACAAAGACATTGGGGCTCTTGGGTCTCTGAAATTCGCCACCCCATTTTGTAAGTACCACTTTTTATTTTTGTGTAAATCAGATATACTCTACGCGCAACTGCATAGACTAATTATTCGAGTCGAGTAGGAATGCAACGAGCGACAAAGCTCTTTCTTAAGAGTTTTAACTCTACTGCTTAGAATCAAACTACTCATTAATTTCAGGGTATTAATGATGAAATGAAAAATTAAATATTTTTGTTATGTTTATGTGTAGGAAAACAAGGATATGGCTAGGTACATTTGAAACTGCAGAGGATGCAGCTAGAGCATATGATGAAGCAGCAAGGCTAATGTGTGGAACAAGAGCAAGAACAAATTTCCCTTATAACCCAAATGCATCTCAATCTTCTTCTTCAAAGCTTCTCTCAGCAACTTTAACTGCTAAACTTCATAGATGTTATATGGCTTCATTGCAAATCACTAGGCCATCTATGGCAGAAAGTCAAAGTCAAAGAGCATCTTCACCAAATGTCATGATCTCCACAACCACAAGCAACAGTAACAGTAACACTACCATGAAAGGCATCAAAAGTGAGACAAATACAATGTTGTTGCCACAGAAGAGACATGAAGAAGAATCAGAAGGGAATTGGGTTTTCAAGAAGGTTAAAGTGGAAAATGGTGGTCAACAGTTTGAGCCTCTTGAAGAAGATTTAGATCACATTGAGCAGATGATAGAAGAGCTTCTTCATTATGGGTCTATTGAATTATGCTCTGTCATTCCACCACAAAGTCTTTGATTCATAAACACACTTTTTGAGTTGTTTTGACTTTGAGCTGCATTTTTCACATTAATTCTTATTCTCTCCTAATTTAATCAACTACTAATTAGTTAGTGTATTATGGTTTAGGCCATTAGTTATTTTTCTCTATTTCTATGTTTCCTAATTGGATCATGTTTTTATTATTTACAATATATGTATAGCCAATCATGTTGTGAACTTGTGATCTTTGATTATTGCATTCCAACAAGTTGCAGAATCACTGCCTTGACAACTGGCTAGAATAGAATAGAAGCCTTTATTTCAAAGATTGTAGAGTTTTATGCATTCACCCAAGTGTTAGGAAAAAAATCTTCTGAATTTTTTGTTTGTTAGCAGATGTGGCAAATGACACTTAAAATTTACACACACAAACGTGAAGTTTTGGGCTTAGGTTCAAATTTGGAACATAATATTCGGCCTAACAATTTTATAATTACCTTATCTAACGAAAAAGAAGATAAATTGACTGTTGAAGTAACTGCCACCGGTGGAGATTTTTTGTTGGGGGATTCTATCCTATTCATTAAGTTCATAGGCAAAATCTAGCAAAGTGATGTGACGTGGGAAATTAATCAAATTTGTTAATTTAACTATAAACAATTTGATACTTGACAGAAGGTGTAATTTCTCTGTTTTTTTATGTAAGGCATTTTGTCATTTTGCATTCACAAAAGGGAATCTAAATTTGACTAAACCGGATTAATAATTGATTAAAAACGTTGCACGCCAGCCCGGCCCACTCCACTGTTAGTTTTAGTTTTTAAAGTCTAGTATGTGACATGTGGAAGGTTTTTGATTTGGCCTTTTTTTAAACTTCATTTGTTTTTTTTAATAGGCAAATGTTACCGCAGGGGAATGTTAGTTTCCACTTTTCAGGGTTGAAATTTTAGACGTCTTTCATGTTTTTTAGCTCGTCAACTGAGCTAATTCCTGGGACTTAAAGCTTCATTTGATAATTTATTCAAAGGCTTATTTCATATTAATATCTTCAAATAAGTCATCAAACATGACGTGTTTATTCTATTTAATGATAGTATACTAAAAATGTTCTTTATTTCACATTAAATATTTAGTGTTGAATATTAGAAGTTAGAGACTTTTTTTAAGAGAAATTTTAGGGTGAGGGGATCGTGCTCCCGTCTAAGATGGATAAAACTTTCGGACTCTTTGAATACTTACGAAGGAAATACATTTACCTCACCTCAAGGAGACTCGTCGGTATTTGAACCAAAAACCACCCAAATACAAATCATGTCATGCCCCACTAGGCCAACCTTATGGGGTTGAAGTTAGAGAGTTTCTATGCAATTAGATGAGATGGAGAGTAATTTAAGTAATAAAGTTGAACTTTTAAATCAGATTAACAATAAGTGTCTAAATAGTTTATTTTGCTTATATTTTGTTGCAAAGGAAGTATCTTTAAATAAACTAATGGACTAATAAGCCAAACAGATTAAGTTCTATTTACTTACTAATAAAAAAGATTAAGTTCTACTTATAATTACTAAAAAAATGAAAATTAAAATCACTACTACTAAGAGACATGTGACATTACCAACAAGGGTCGGTCCGAGTGGCAACTGGATTTGGATCCCACCCCAAGGTCTCAAGTTCGAATTTTGGGTGTGGCAAAAACTCTGTTGGGAGCAGAGAACCACATGAGTTGACAAAGCTGGAAACTCGTGGCCAGCCACGTACTCCGGCGTAGATTAATCACTGGCAAAGTCGATTCAAGGAGTGCATCTTATTATACCAAAAAATAAAGAAGTGAATCTTAGGGAATTCCTTGAGGCTCATTATGCAAAATCATGAACATCATACCCATTGTTCTATCACTAGAGGAAACCATATATTATTTTGCAATCCATCACTATCTAGTGTTCAAACCCCAATTCAACAAAGTGAGACAAAGTTGAGACCCTTTGAGGCTTTGAGGATCATAACATAGGGATTTTCAATTATTTTCCAAGGGCATAATCGTGAAACAACATAGGTTTGACCTGCTGCAGGAAAGAAATGATCATTGTTAACAGTATAGGATGACATAAAAGAGGATATCCTTTTACTTTGTTTGTCATAGTTGCTTTTAACAGAGAATGGACACTGAATAAGATTGAGTGGAAGTTCTAATGATTAATATAAGGGCCCATTATACAAAAAAAAAATATATAAGGGCCCATTTTTATCCGAAAGGAGCTTTTAAGGTTCATTTTTGCACTTCTTTTCTCCAAATCTGACCTCTCTTCCTCTCTCTCACACTTATGCATCAAAACACATTATTTTCAGAAACTTTCTTCTCGAAAAATTTCATTGTCCCTGCTGAGCTTAGCATATCAACAATCATTAATTTCACTTGATCACAATTACACTTTAATTAATCGTTAAATAGTTTACCAAATTTGTTTCTTAGAGATTCTAACTTTACAGGGGACGGATCCTCTACTGCGTGCAGAATGGTTCTGTGCCGGTGGGGACCATTAGAACTAGTGACAAAGTTCCTTTCTCTAGATCAACGGTCCCTACTGGCACAGGACTATTCTGCGGCAGCAGAGGATCCCGATCTTAACTCTATATGAATGTATTTCAAAAAAGACTAATGTCGTTTTCAAGTCGCATTACTGCAAATTTATTCAGCTTTTAGCTGTGTTTTGCAATTTGTTGGATCCCTAACAATCTTTGGTAACCTCATGTCGGCTTCATTAACTTCAGATCTTATTCAGTTCAGTTCAACATAATAATTAAGTAATTGCATATTCTCTTGCAGCTACAGTTCTAATCTCCACAATAAATATAGTCAAGAGCAGCAAACCAAAGCAAAATCATAAGGTGATTATGATTCTATTTCTATCCAAAAATGACTATCTGCAAGCCATTTACATGATTTTTAAACATCATAAAGTGATTATGTTAAAATTACTACATGCTTTCAACTTTTGGATTAAGGAATCCATATAATTTATGTGTATGTGGTTGTATATTTTTTGCTATGCATGTATTTTAAATATATAATTAGAAATATAGTCTATTTTTAACTAATAGTTTAGATTATATATATAATGGTATTCTTATATTGAGACCTCACAGCACAAGCAAGAGTCAAGAGTTGAGAATGAATATGGTGCAGGTGTTTGTGTGTTTTGGTGTCCCATCTCTATCAGTGAAAACTTGATGATTGTTCACATGTTTGGGAATTGATTTTGCTCCCCATAACCATCAAATAATAAAGTTGTCTACTCTCATTATTTTGTTTTCCTTTTGTATCAGTAAAGTTGGTTAAATCATTCATAGCATCTTAGTGAGTTTTTTCATCATTAACAGTTTGAATCTTGTGACACAGAGGAACACTTTAGGTATACCTTACCCTCTCCACATTCCTCATATTAGAATACAAAATGGCTAACTCAAATATTACTAAACTTGGGTCAAATTTACTCTCGCTATCATATATGAACAGAGAAAGAATTAAAAGGTAAAATGCTTTATGGCATGTTTGTTTTATCTAAGAGTTCCTATTAATTAGCTTAGTTAATTACCAGTGGATGATTTGATTTGATGGCTTGAGTTAGGCACATGATGGCAGTTTGACTTATCATCATTACTGCTAAACTTTTGTGTATACTCTCTGTTAACTAACGTGCATTTTCTATTTCAGATACAGTGATCAAGATCTTTGTTTAGGTTTGTTCCAAAGAAATGCTTGATTTTATGAATATGTATAAAATTCAAAGAAATGTATCTTATGGATGTCCATGGACCATGGTTCAAAATTTCATTTCCATAAAGTTGGAAACAGTGTCTGTGTGTGTTAAAAGAAAGGATGTTGCTTAGAATAAAAAGCAGTCAAAACCAATCACGCTGCACCCAACCCAATCATGGTGTATATACAGAATCTTCAGTCTCTCAGTATAATTCGCCGTCACTTTAGTCATTGACTTCAAAGAAATTACAAATTAATTCTTGAATGTTTCATCCGTTAGGAGAAAACATGTATCCTTGTTTCTCAACATTTTGATCCTCGTTGTTAACTCAAATTGTTGATTATGTTTGATTCGCTTACGTGACATGTTTTCTGCCAAAATGGACGCCTACATGGCACGTTTAGTTGAGTCACACTGACTCACTTGGCAGTACACGTCAAGAGACTATTTTGACAGTAAACAGACCAAATTAACATTAAAACAATAAAAAAATGATAAAAAAAACTGTTCCCTTTATTTTCTCTATCATTTGCCCGAAAATATGCCGCATAAGTGGAATAGACGAAACAATTTGAGTTAACAACGAAGACTAAAATGACTAACAGATGAGACAATGGATATTACTTTGTAATTTCTTTGTAGCACGGAACTAAAGTGAGGAGCCAGTTATACTTTCTTCCTTTCAATGATCAAAATGATTGTTTATCATATAATTTTCAGTAGAAGTGTTGACTGAGAGACAATTTATACAAGAAAATACATTTAGAAGACTATTTAGATTTTGTAAAAGGTCTATTATTTGTTTGTCAGATGCCTTGGATGGGGATGAGTTAAGTCATGCATAAATCCAAAAGGCCAAAAGACTTTGTTAGAAGAGAAAATAAAAGTTGGTGGCCTACTTTGATGAAAAGCGAAAATACTTTCAAAGAGTAGTTTTGGTCCTTTTGGAGCATAAGAAAATTTATTAAAACTAGTTAAGTGGAAGATGATATTTTAGTCTCATAAGTAGTACTCTACCCGTGCAGATGCACGGGCCGATCACGTTACGTCATACGATTACCTCAAATAGAAACGTTAGTTTGAAATCTCATTAATCTAAAATCAATTGTAAAATATAGAGGATGACTTGCATACGGACAGGTGCTGTCGTGTTCTTTTTAGGAATGAATTTAGACAGTATTTAAATAGTCTGAACATTACCCCGTGAAAATAAAGAAACATTTAAAGTAGATAAAAAAGGAGTTTCAAATAAAAAATTGATAAATATTAAAACTAAAAATGTAAAAGTATCATTTAAAAACAATATGTGCATTTATCCCGTGTGTTTTTATATATCAGTGCAGTGTTTTTTTTATATATCAGTGTTGTTATCCCATGTTTTTTTATATATCAGTGCAACTATCTCATGTTTTTATATATATCATTGCAATTATCCCCGTATTTTTTTATATATCAGTGGAGTTGTCCAGTGTTTTTTTATGTATCAGTGCAGTTATCTCATAGTTTCAATTGATTATTTGAGTTGATTAGTAGATTATTGTAGATAGTGAAAGATAGATAGTAGATTATCAATAACAAATATTTATCCCGTGTTTTTTTATATATCAGTAACAATTATTTGTCCTTTTTTAGGTATTAGTGAAAAATATTTGTCGCGTGTGTTTTAAATATTAATCAGTTTAAATAGTCATTAAGCTTTCTTGTTTTTTTAGATAGTAGTTTTCAAGAACTATAATTATCAATGGCAAATATTAATCCCGTGTTTTTTTTTATATATCACTGCAGTTATCCCCATGTTTTTTATATATTCGTGCAGTTATCTGGTATAGTTTCAATTGATTATTTTAGTTGATAGTAGATTATAGTAGATAGTAAATTTGTTAGATAGTAGATTATCAATAAGAAATAATTTTTTTAAATATTAATTAGTAATTTAAATAGTCATTAAGCCTGCTTATTGTTTAGATTTTAGGTTTGTAGTAGTAGGTTTCAAAATATTTAATTATCAATGACAAATATTAATCTCGTGTTTTTTTATATATCAGTGCAGTTATCTCGTAGTTTCAATTAATTATTTTAGTTGATTAATAGATTATAGTAAATAGTAAAAGAGAGATAGTAGATTATCAATCAGAAATATTTATTTTAAATATTAATCAGTAGTTTAAATAGTCATTAAATATTATTGTTTTTTATATAGTAGGTTTATAGTAGTCTTCCAAAAATTTAATTATCAATGACAAATATTAATCCTTTGTCTTTTTATATATTTGTGTAGTTATCCCGTGTGTTTTTATATATCATTGCAGTTATCTCATAGTTTCAATTGATTATTTGAGTTGATTAGTAGATTATTGCAGTTATCCCGTATTTTTATATTAGATTATTTGAGTTGATTAGTAGATTATAGTAGATTATTGCAGTTATCACGTGTTTTTTTAGATAGTAGTTTTATGGTAGTTTTCCAAAATTATAATTATCAATGGTAAATATTAATTATAAATTGTAAAAAAAATTGTAAATATCAATGGTAAATATTAATCCCGTGTTTTTTTATATATCACTGCAGTTATCCCGTGTTTTTTATTTATCAGTGCAGTTATCTCGTAGTTTCAATTGATTATTTTAGTTGATTAGTAGATTATAGTAGATAATAAAAGTTAGATATTAGATTATCAATAGGAGATATTTGTTTTAAATAATAATTACTAATTTAAATAGTCATTAAGTCTTCTTGTTTTTTAGATAGTAGGTTTATAGTAGTAGTCTTCAAAAATTTTAATTAAAGTAGTGTTTGTATAAATTTAGAAATTTAGTTAAAAGAATTAAAGTGAAGTGATAAGAGAAAGAGAATAATTATTTATGGGAAAAGTAAAGTAAAAAGAAAAAAAGGAAGAAAGAGAGTGTAAAAGAAAAGTGAAAATGAGGAAAGATAGTGAAAGAAGAAAGAGAAAAAAGGAAGAAAGAGAAAAAAGGAAGAAAGAGAGTGTAAGGGAAAAGTGAAAAGTAAGAAATAGAGTGTAAGAATAAAGAGAAAAAAAAAGAAGAAATAGAGTGTAATGACATTTTTACCCTCAAAAATTTGAGGTGTCTTTTAGATAGAATGGGGGTATTGGTAAAATCATAAGTGGTGAACTTGTATAAATCCATAGTAGATGAAGTGATAAAAGAAAGAGAATAATTATTTATGGGAAAAGTAAAGTAAAAAGAAAAAAGGAAGAAAGAGAATGCAAAAGAATAGTGAAAATGAGGAAAGATAGTGTAAGAAGAAAGAGAAAAAAGAAAGAAAGAGAGTGTAAGAGAAAAGTGAAAAGTAAGAAATAGAGTGTTAGAATAAAGAGAAAAAAAAAAGAAATAAAGTGTAATGACATTTTTACCCTCAAAAATTTGAGGTGTCTTTTAGATAGAATGGGGGTATTAGTAAAATCATATCTGGTGAATTTGTATAAATCCATAGTAGTAGATATAGGATAAGACAAAGCAAGGCACCATACCATGACATTTGGTTTTAGGTTTAGCAGCACAAGACATGTCTCAATTTTTTCCTTCTCCATTCTTTCACGTGGTCGAGTGCATGTGTACACTTTGATCCACATGGTCCCAAACCACCCTTCTCTTAACCATGAGCAACAGAGACAAGGTCACCTAGGTCCACCTTATATGCCTATTTTTCCGTATACTGGTAGAGTGACAGTGTAGTATATAAATGGTTGATTGTCACTGCGATGGTGAGTCTCCGACACCGTAGTTGTCACCATTGTCCTCAAGTTAGGATGTCTTACTCTACCCATTCATAGCTCTAGACCTGAACAAATCTTAAACAAACAAGCCCTTTGTAATTTTTTCGTTGTGTCAATCGCGAGTATCTTCTGTGCGCAACTACAGAGACTAATCACTCGAGTCGGGTAGGACCACAATGGGCGGTAAAGCTCTCCCTCAAGAGATTTAACGCTACAACATTTTCAATGCTAGATTCAAACTCAGGACCTTGGTTAAGCTGAAAGAGACCCACACCATCTCATCCAAGCGCTCTTGCATAACAAGCCCTTTGGTGCTGTTTGGATAGAGCCTATTTTGAGCTTATGAAAAACGATTTGTGCAAATAAATAAGTTTTTAATTATTCATAAGCTTGTCAAGGTAGTTTGTGGAAAAATAACTTACGAAGATATAATTTTTGTTAGTAAGAACTTACGTATTAACATAAAAACTTATTTATCTCCATAATTTATTTTTCACAGGCTCAACAATAAGCTCATCTAAACGGCCCTTTTTAATAAATATTAGCATGTCATTTTATGTATTAAAAAATAGGTTTCTATTTTAGTTTAGTTAATTGAAGAAGGTTAAGCTTTAGTCTTGCATGCATAAAAAATAAGGTTTTCCCATATAAATCAATCGTTTTTTAAGAGAACAATTAATGCTATTTTTTTATTCTTTTGATTCTTATTGTTTGGCTGCTTATAACACTAAATACACAAGTGAAAACCTCAAATATTTTGGACTTTGAAAGACACTACAAGAATTTCGTGCATTACTGGCGGGTTTTTTCCGGCGGAAAAAATCTGCCGGTAAATTTCCGGCGGATTTTTGCTGTCTCCGGCGGATTTTTTTTGCCAGTAACTTACCAGCGGATTTTTATGTGGTTCCGGCGGATATTATTCAGTCGGTAAATTACAGACGGATGTTTAAGGCGTTTTCGGCGGAAATTGTTTGCGAAAAATAATAAAAAAAAATTAAAACAAATCCGTCGGTAATTATATATTCCGGCGGATAATTTTCGTAATTAAAAAAATATAATTAAAACAAAATCCGCCGGTATTGACAGTAAATCCGCCGGTAATGTTCCGACTAATAAATCCGCAAGTAAACGTAGATTCCGGCGGATTAATTTTTGAAATTCGAAATCAAAAATCCGCCGGTATTGACAGGAAATCCGCCGGTAACGTGTATATATATTGAACCATTTGAAATTTACTCACTCACTCTCCAATCTCTTCTCACCCGAAAACACTCACTCCATTCTCTCCACTTTCTCCATTCTCTCCATTCTCTCCATCCTCTTCTCACCCGAAAATAACTCACTCACCACACCATTTTTCTCATTTCTCTTCATTCTCTTCTCTTGCTTTCCCCATTCCAAAATCCTATTCCTCTGTTCATCAGGCAGTATCAGTGACCACAATTTCGTAACACCCACAAGGTATGCCGCTTCCTTCCTCTTCCCTTGTTCTTCCGATTTCGAACCTATTGTTTCTAGTTAGTATTTGATTTGTCTGATTGTTTAATTAATACTTCTGATATTAATTAAACGAAATGAATATTCGGTTTTAAAAAAATTAAAAAAATTAAATAATATTATTTTTTTTAAATAAACGAATTAAAAAAACTGTTTTTTTTTTAAAAAACATTACCGACGGATTCTATTAGATTACCGGCGGATATTTGTTTTTTGTTTTAAATTAAATTTCTTTAAAAAATGTTATCGACGGATTTGTAAGGATTTTGAGTGTGGCAAAATGTTACCGGCGAATTAAACTTCTTTAAAAAATATTACCGGCGGAAAATCCGTCGGTAACCATTACGTGCGGGGTAATTTACCGGCAGAAAATATCCGTCGGTAATGCCCAATTTCCAGCGGATTTTGGCCATTTTCGACGGATTTTGTCCGTCGGAAATCTCCGAAATTCTTGTGGTGAGAGTAAAGGCATAGAAAAGTCTTTTACAAAAACACATTGGCTCGTCAATTGCTCTCTAAAAAAAGAAAAGTACTAATTTGACTAGTTAAGTAATTCAAGTTTTAGTCAAACTAGTCTCCGAGTAGGACAAAAATGTTTGTAAAGTTATTTTTAAAAGACTTATGTGCATCAATTACTATCACAAACACAAACTATGTCTAGAGTCTGCTTATTTTTAACTCACTACTTGTTTCGGTATACATGTTAGATCTAAGAATGGAAGGGGGAGAGCCCATGTTTTCCCCTCTCTTGATTCGTCCATGGCTCTAGATCCCTTCCAACCACCCCACCACCCCACCACCCCACCACCGAGTTTCGAGACATCTCTCCTATGTCGAAAACTCTCTCCCTTGTTATGTGCACACTTTGTGTATTGCAAATATTTCATTTGTTTGACAACTCTCATCCGCATGTTCATAATATATAAGTTTAACTAGCAGAAAATAGAAAAAGTAGGTTTTTTTGGTAAACCACCTATTTTCATGAGTCAATACCCGTTGTTACTAATTTAGAGTCTCTGTTTGCTAAAAATAGCCAATATATAGCAAATAAATTAACTTATAGATAATGAACTATAAACAGTTAGCACATAACATATTAACTTCTAATTTATACTTAGCAGGTAAGTTTATTGATTGAATTTAAACTCTGATAATATTAATATATATATATATATATATATATATAATTTATTTTAAAAGACTTACCACTTTTCGTACTATATTTCATTTTGAATTATTTATCATATTAAATTTAAAATATCCGCTTTTAATTGTACCGTAACTTTTTACTATATATATGATTGTCAGTCAATAAATGTGATTTGATATAAGATGATATTTTTAATTAATAACTAAATTTGATATAAAATAATAATAGAGATGAGATGTGAATATATCGTGTTGGTTGGATGTTGATATATAGTTAATGAGTTTATTGTGCACGTCCTTTAATTATAAGTTTATAACTTTGGTGGATACTTTTTCTTCGATTTTTAGTATAATAATAATAATAATAATAATAATAATAATAATAATAATAATAATTTTAATTGATATTGATATTGAACTTTTAAAAACCCTTACTGTATTTTTGCGAATAGGTTGAACAGAGGGGTCAAAAAGGTGTTTTTTTATTTTTTAATTAATAGAATAAATATTGGAATAATGTTTTTAATTATATTCAAATTAAAATAAAGAAAATTAAAAAAATAATAATTATGAAAATAAAATAAAATCTATATACCCATCAAGTTTTATGTTTTTTAATTTTCAAAACAGATTTTGAAAACAATTATATCAAACAAGTTTTTTATTATCTCATCTTTAAAACGGCTTTTAAAACTAAATTATAACAGATTTTTATTTTTTACTCAATAACGGCTTTTAAAAATTGATTTATAAAATTATATTTAAAAGTTAAAAAACAAAACTCATTCAAACAACCTAAGTTTCCTATTTTCAAGTTTCCCCCCACAAAAATTCTAGCTTCTAAAAAAGTAGAAACAAAAAAAATTATCATGAAAAGATAAAATTTGTGGGGTCCAAAAACCCTACTAACAATTTTTGAACCCAAAGAAAAGTTTCTGAAATAGGAAAAAATATAGTGAGAAAAAGGTTAAAAGGTAATGGTAATTTTAAAAAAAAAAGGAGTGTAGTGATGTATGAATAAAAAAGCGATGTATGTAGCAATTTCCTTTTATTTGTTGGACACGCACTGTAAGTGCATGTCGGACCCAAGTCAATTTGATTTTTGGTCATATTATAACTTTGAATCGATTTTTTGAAATTGTTAGATACACTCCATGCTTTTTTTTTGTCAGCTTACACCCTCCGTCAACTATTTTATCTGCCCAAGAATCAATACGTGCATTATGTTGTTATCAGGAATACATTTATTTTTGACAAATCTAAGAGTTATTGTTATGAGGAATATATTTATGGACGTTATAATTATAAGAGTTATTGACGGTGTAAATATTTTTTACATTGTAAACCAATAAAAAATTATGGTTGGTATGACACTATGACTTTCAAGTTGAATAGGATAAAAGTCTAACATTTTTCTGATGTGTTATTGGTTTATTTTGGTACAAAAAAAATTAAGGTGAGGGGATGGCGCCTCAATCCAAGGCAGGGAAGACCTTCGGGCTACAAATGTAATTATATTTACCTCACCCCCAAAAGGACTAGTGGAGCATGACAGGAGTTGAACCCGGATACAACACCTGTCATGCTCCACTAGACCAACCCCTTGGGGTTGTTAAATTTTGATCGGTTGGCATTGTAATATATATATATATATATATATATATATATATATATATATATATATATATATATATATACATTGTCGGGTGCATAATTTAATCCATAAATCTAATCCAAAAGGGTAATTGGCTCTCATTTTATTTTTTCGGTGAACCAATGTATCATCCACGGCGATTGCAGAGACTAATCCTTCGAGGTATCAGAGATCCATTTAAAGGGTTGACATCTCCTAACAAATATTTTTCCATACGCACCGGTCAGGGATCGAGCTCAAAACCAAATGGTTAATGGACTCAAGTATCCACCACTTGTAGGAATGTCAACGGGGCGGGGCGGGCACGGGTATCTCACTACCCGGACCCGCCCCGTTTATTATAAATAGGCCCCGGACCCGTCCCGGACCCGTGACGGGTACCCGTTTAACGGGTTTTAAACGGATACTTTTTTAAACGGGTATCCGCGGGTACCCGCGGGTATTTGTAAATTAATAAATAAAAAACTTTTAAAAATAAAATTTGAAATACCATAGAAAATTAGTTTTTTTAACACTATTTTTTTGATTCATTTATATAAAAAAAATTACGCATTTTGATATGCATTTATCGTATCAACTATTTATTAATATATAATCGTTAATAAATTGAGATAAAAAAATTAAAATTATGAAAATAGAAACTTAAAAAATAACAACTAAAAATTATCCAAAATATTAGGATAAAAGATACAACAAAATGTGAATAAACATCCACTTAAACAACAACAACAATAAATGATAAAAAAAAGTAAGAAACAACATAATTTTTAACGGGTACGGGTACCCGCGGGTCCGGGTACCCCGCTACCCGGACCCGCCCCGTTTATTGACGGGTAGCCAAAATACCCGTTTATTTGGCCCGCGGGTCCCCGTTTAACTACCCGCCCCGGACCCGTGACGGGTTTTACCCGCGGGTCCGGGTTTTTTTGACACCCCTAACCACTTGAGTCACATCATGTCGGTGGCTCTCAATTTAAATGACGTGATATATTTTGGTCTACGTAGCATCTGAGTACACATCACATCTAGTTGTCACGTCAATTAATGAACTCAACTCAAATGTCACATCATTAATTAAAAATAAAAATCTTAAAATCTTTAACCCTAATTAGCTTATGGGGGCAGCCCCTCAATTTTATAGAGGCAATTTTTTTTACTAAATATAATTAAGTAATTTTTTTTAACTTGTTTGGGCAAATGCCCTGCACCTCTATGTGACTAAGTGTACATTTGTCACTGCCAGTTTGGCATATAAAGCATGGCAACAAAAGGAAAACTCTACTTAAACCATAAAAAAGAAACCTTTTTTTACTAGTTTACACTTAGAAAAATCTTTTTCACGTTTTTCTTCTTACAAAATAGCTCATTTTTCGAGTTTTTTGAAAAAAAAATTTTGGCACATCTTCCCCTTAAATGTAGAAGAGAGGCTAAAAATAAGTCGTGTCAAATACACCCTTAGTACCAAAGAGCACTTGGATGAGATAGTAAGGGTCTCTTCTAGCTTAACCAAAGTCTTGGGTTCGAATCCAACCTTAGACATACAGTAGTATTAAATCTCTTGAGGGTGGGCTTTGATCGAATCTAGCCTTGGGCAAGTGTTAAATCTCTTGAGGGAGAGGTTTGCCGCCCATTGTAGTCCTACCCCGGTTGAGGGATTTGTCTCTGCAGTTACGCGCATACCCGGTTTATACCAAAAAATACACCCTTGAGTTTTTTTTGTGAGATGTAGTTTTTTGTTGTTGTGAGAATACACCTTTTAGTTTGTCCACATAATATTTTGAAATCAAAATTTTTATTTATTCATTTTGGCATACCAACCCACCAGCCCATGATAAAACAAGACAACGTGGCAAATACAACATTTATTTAAACGCGTGATAGGTTGGTCAACCCTGCATTTTTGCAAATCATAGCAAAATGTGGGAACGCGGAGGGACTTGGATCCTCTCCTTTCATCTATCTCTCCATCCTCTTTATCTATCTCTTAATTTCACTCTCCCTCTTCATCATTTATCTATATTTTATTTATTTTTTCTCTCCTCACACTCACATAGCTTGGGAATGAGAGAAAGAAGAGAATGAGAGGATCCATTCACAGTGTGTAGTGGCTTGTCTAATTTTGATGCTCCTAGTTATAATTATAGGTTCTGGTGTTGGGAGACATAACATGTTCCATGTAAAAACATATATTGGCCAACTTTTATGTCTGTGTTAAATTGCAGCGAATTATACCTTGCACAGTTCAAGTAGTCCCGTCATATGCACAAACAGTTGTGCAGAAAGTCATTCCCAACAGAGCAATTAGTTTAACTGGTAGATATATTAGTCTATAGATGACAACTGACAACCCTAAATTTCCATTTTCCGATTTCTTGGCAAAGTATCAGTGGTTCTACCTCTGAACTGCTCATTGAGCACTGCCAGTGCTCTTGTCTTTGTCATTGTCATTTTATTATTCGACAGTAATATTTTAATAAATGACATTTTATATGAAAACTTTCATCGGAAGGGATCTTAATGGAGAAAGAGTCTTACTTGAATACGAACCAAAAAGTCTGCAAAGGAAAGAAGGCTAAGAGGATTAAATATTTGATCTGGGTTACAACTTGCTGGAGGAGTATTTGGTTGGGGAGGAATGGATCGGCGTTTCGGAATGAGGAGGCTAGTGTCAGCTCCATAGTTAATGTTAAATGTGTATTTTGGAGTTGGTTCATTTATCGAGTGGGTAGTCGCTCTAATTTTCAATTTCCGATTGGTGGACTAATCCACAGTTGTGCCTAAACAATTTATGATTTTTTTATGTTGTTTGGGTTTGAGCACCCATAGTGCTCCTTCAGAGAAATATTGCTTATCGAGAAAAAAAAACATGTACATGTTGCTCATTACCGGTGAATTAGGTTTCTTTTAAGGATTCATGTTGTGCTTCTTGACTGTTTATCTGTGTGTACTATGAATCCCTTAATGCAGTATCTACATGTATTTTTCTAGAGGGAAAAAATAAAATTGTTAACCAAAATTCTGATCAAAATTCCACTACCACATTCGAGTATTTTAGTGATAAAATACAGGTAAGTCTTGTGTGGATAATGAGAGTGTAAGTTTGAACCCGTAACATTCTACTTCCACCTTTCTATCCCACAAACCGACTTTTTTAGTTCGATGGTTTTTATGTTTGGGTTAAACCTCGACCAACTCATACTAACCGTATTAGTTTGTGTTAGGAATTCAACCAGTGAATTATGCAGAAAAATGCAATTCTGCAGAATTCACCAATGGAACAGTACACCGAAAAACCAGCAAGAATGGAATTCACCAGCAAACGAATTACAGATGAAAGAAAGTGACTTTAATGGATTAAACAACAATAAGCGAACACTAACAAAGATTCAATTGAACACTAATTGTTCAATTGATTTCAAATTCAATCTGTTTGAACTTAAGAACCCTAATGGCAGAAATTGGGAAAAACTTGCAAGAAAGATCACAACACAAGAGTTTGTTTACCCAGTTCGATTTCAAGATTGAAATCTATTCTGGGGGACGAAGCAATTGCTTTTGTTCATTATCATTGATCAATTTTTGGAATTCCAAATGAGTATTACACAATTGAGTTTATTCCCAAGTGTTTCCCCCTCACTTCCCAAATCTCTCAATTCCCAGTGTTTCTCTCCTCTCCCCTGTGATCTTACTGTTAACTGTCACAATACATCAATCAAGCTTATATAGAGCAAGATACAAGATTGGCGCCAGAAAAGAATAATCCTATTAACAGAAACTGTTAATACGATTATAACCGTAACTGCTCAACCAGCTGAGACTGATGTGGCTGAGAGAATATGCCACACAGGATTCCTTGATGACTAGGATACACATTGGTAGTGCCACATAAGCAACAATCTCCACCTTGGCACTTCCAAAACAATCAACAACAATAGAACAAATCCCAAGCAAAAGCTCCACCCAAAACTCCACCTCAATTAGAACACACTTAGCAAGTTCAAGCAATGCTTGAACTTAGCTAATGGAACTACCTTTGTTATAAAGTCTGCAGGATTGTGAGCTGTAGGTATCTTCCTTATCTGCACTTTTCCTTCAGAAATTATGTCTTTGATCCAATGCAACCTTGTATCAATATGCTTTGTCTTCTCATGAAATGATTGGTTCTTGCATAGGTGGATTGCACTTTGGTTGTCACAATGCACATCCACACTATCTTGTTTAACACCTAGTTCATTCACAAGACCTTTCAACCATAGGGCTTCTTTTACAGCTTCTGTAACGCCTATGTATTCAGCTTGAGTGGTGGATAATGCCACCGCATGTTGCAAGGATGCCTTCCAACTCACTGTTTTGCCAAACAATGTAAACACATACCCTGTGAGTGATCTTCTCTTGTCACGATCACCAGCAAAATCTGAGTCTACATACTCAACTACACCAGCAGAGTTACTACCTTCCTTTTGATAACTCAAACCAAGCGTCAAGCTACCCTTGAGGTACCTTAGGACATGCTTGACAGCATTCCAATGTTGTTGTCCAGGGTTAGCCAAGTATCTGCTAACCAAACTCAGACCATAAGCAAGATCTGGTCTAGTACAAACCATGACATACATTAAACTGCCAACTGCACTAGCATATGGAATTCTTTCCATTTCCTTTTGTTCATACTCACTACTAGGAGAGTCCTCTTTGGACAATTTAAATTGAGAACCAATAGGGATATTTGCTGGTTTAGCAGTATCCATATTGAACCTTTGAATGACCCTTAGTGAGTATCCTTCTTGAGTAATGGTGAGACAATTCCTCTTAGGATTGTAGTTTATTTCCATGCCTAAGATCTTCCTTGCTTGCCCAAGGTCTTTCATTTCGAATTCTTTCCCTAGTAAAGCCTTGAGAGTGTCAATTTCCCTCTTTTCTTTACTAGCTATCAGCATATCATCTACATAGAGTAGAAGATAGATGTAATTCCCATTGCCTAGTCTTTTATAGTATACACAGCTATCATGATTGCTTCTCTTGTAGTTAATGTTCAACATATAGCCGTCAAATCGTTTGTACCATTGCCTAGGTGATTGTTTCAAACCATACAGTGATTTCTGCAGAAGACAGACCATGTTCTCATTGCCTTTCTCTTCAAATCCCTTAGGTTGAGACATATAGATTTTCTCCTCCAAAATACCATGAAGAAATGCTGTTTTGACATCCATTTGTTCAAGGTATAGGCCATGCTCAACAACTAGAGCAAGTAATACTCTAATTGAAGTATGCTTTACAACTGGAGAGAAGATCTCATTGAAGTCCACCCCCTCTCTTTGAGTGTACCCTTTAGCAACCAACCTTGCTTTGAATCTTGGAGAATCCTTATCTGAATTCCCTTCCTTCTTCTTGTAAATCCACTTACACCCTACTATCTTTGTACCAGTAGGTTTCTTAACAAGTTTCCAAGTTTGGTTTTTCTCCAAGGACTTCATTTCATCTGTCGTAGCTTCTAACCACTTGTTTCTTTCTTTACCATTCATTGCTTGCTCGAAGGTATTAGGTTCATCATTTGTTAGACAAATGGAAGTGTTCAATGCATATGCAGTCATAGACTCATGACCATACCTATCTAGTGGTTTGATTGCCCTTCTTATTCTGTCCCTGCTAAGCAAATAGTCCTGCACTTGATCATTGTTCTGATCATGCTCCTCTAGCTCTTCACTTTCTGAACTTGAGTCTTCTTCATCTATTTGATTTGCAGGTAGATCTACATTGTTATCTGTACCTTGATTCCTCTCTGTAGTAACTTCAAACTCGACCTCAATGTTAGAACTTTGATCAGCAGTATCTTTCTCAAGTGTTTCATCTCCATTTGTTTCATTAATCATTTTTTATTCATTGAAGACCACATCTCTACTGATTATACATTTTTTCTCATCAATAGACCAAATTCTATACCTCCTTGAGGATATCCCATGAATAAACCTCTCTTGGATCTAGGTTCTAGTTTGCCTTCATTCACATGAAAGAAAGCTGGACACCCAAATATCCTGAGATTTTGATACTCAGGTTTGGTTCCAGTCCAAGCTTCTTGAGGTGTTTTGAACTCTAAAGCAGTGGAGGGGCTTCTGTTTATCAAATAACAGGCTGTATTGATTGCCTCCCCCTAAAACGACTTAGGAAATATAGCACATGATAACATATATCTTACCTTTTCAAGCAATGTCCTATTCAATCTCTCAGCAAGTCCATTTTGCTGTGGAGTATTCCTTACTGTGAGATTTCTATAGATTCCTTCTTCCTTACAATATTGATTGAATTCCTCATTACAAAATTCCAATCCATTGTCAGTTCTCAAAGCTTTAGCTTTCAATCCACTTTGAGTCTCTACTCTTTTCTTCCACTCAACAAAAGTCTTGAATGCTTCATCTTTTGTCTTGAGTAGATAAATCCACACTTTCCTGCTCAAGTCATCAGTGAAAGAGATGAAGTCTCTCTTTCCACCATGAGTTGGAACCTTAGCAGGACCCCAGAGATCAGAATGCACATAACCAAGTCTCTCTTGAGTCTTATGTGTTCCAGTAGAAAATCTCACTCTGGTTTGTTTTCCAAACACACAGTGTTCACAGAATTGAAGTTTATTAATTCTGTCACCACACAATGCTCCATGCTTCTCTAATTCTTTCAAGCCCTTCTCACTCATGTGGCCAAGTCTTTGATGCCACATGAGTGTTTTGTCAGTTGTTTTGGAAGCAACACATGCTTCTCCAGTCAGAGTTTTACCTTGAAGGACATAGAGACAGTTAGACTTCCTCACACCTTTCATAACCACTCTTGATCCCTTTAGAATCTTAAGAGTGCTATCTTCACCTCTAAAACTGAAACCTGCTTTCTCAAGTGTGCCAAGAGATATCAGTGATCTTTTGAGATCAGGAACATGTCTTACATTAGTTAACAGTTTGATTGTACCATCTGCCAATACCAGTTTCACAGTACCAATCCCTACCACCTTGCAGGCTTTGTTGTTTCCCATCTTGACCAGACCACCATCATAGAGCTTGTATTCAACAAACCAATCCTTCCTTGGACACATATGATATGAATAACCCGAGTCCATTATCCAATCTTCATCATTTGATGTTGTAGCAGTGGAATTTGACTCAATTCTTTCTCTGTCAACAGCAACTAGAGCTTCACTGTCATGATCCTCATGTGAGCTTGAGGATTCACAACATTCATCATCACCAGCAAACAGCAATTCACAGCTATCATACCCATCAGAAGCAACCGAGGCATCACCAGCATCTTCCTTAGAGTTATTACCTTTCTTATTCTTTCTCTCAGGACAGTTCCTTTTAAAGTGACCCTCTTTATGACAGATATAGCATTTATTGTTCTTGTTTCTGGACTTAGATCCACCTTTACCTTTCCCCTTTTCATTCCTGTTCTCACTCCTACCTCTAGCAACAAGACTCTCACCTTGATCATTACCTTTGATTTCACTTTTCTTGGACAATTCTTTTGACATTAATGCAACTTGTACTTCATCAAGACTTAAAGACTCCCTCCCATATACTAGTGTATCAGCAAGGGCATCATATGAACTATTCAATGATCTAATGAGCAGTAAGGCTTGATCCTCATCATCTACTTTCACATCAATGTTTTCTAAATCTAAGATCAGTTTATGGAATTCATCGATGTGATCACCAATAGGCATACCTGGTTGCATCTTGAGTGTGTAGAGCTTTTGCTTGAGATACAATCTTGTGGCCAGTGACTTAGTCATGTACAGCGTCTCCAACTTTGTCCATACAGCAGCAGTGGTTTTCTCCTTGGAGATCTCTCTAAGGACTTTGTCACCTAGGCTCAAGATTATAGCACTATGTGCTTTGTTCATCAAATCCTTTTTCTCTTTGTCAGTTAGTGTTTCCGGTAGTTTCTTTCCTCCATCGATCAATGGATATTCTAGGCCTTGTTGCACAAGCAAGGCATGCATCTTGATCTTCCACAACCCAAAGTCATTCTTTCCCGTGAAGTTTTCTATGTGGAACTTCGTCATTTCCATTTGACTCACCTTCCTAACAAGAATGCCACCGATACCAGTTGTTAGGAATTCAACCAGTGAATTATGCAGAAAAATGCAATTCTGCAGAATTCACCAATGGAACGGTACACCGAAAAACCAGCAAGAATGGAATTCACCAGCAAACGAATTACAGATGAAAGAAAGTGACTTTAATGGATTAAACAACAATAAGCGAACACTAACAAAGATTCAATTGAACACTAATTGTTCAATTGATTTCAAATTCAATCTGTTTGAACGTAAGAACCCTAATGGCAGAAATTGGGAAAAACTTGCAAGAAAGATCACAACACAAGAGTTTGTTTACCCAGTTCGATTTCAAGATTGAAATCTACTCTGGGGGACGAAGCAATTGCTTTTGTCCATGATCATTGATCAATTTTTGGAATTCCAAATGAGTATTACACAATTGAGTTTATTCCCAAGTGTTTCCCCCTCACTTCCCAAATCCCACAATTCCCAGTGTTTCTCTCCTCTCCCCTGTGATCTTACTGTTAACTGTCACAACACATCAATCAAGCTTTTATAGAGCAAGATACAATATTGGCGCCAGAAAAGAATAATCCTATTAACAGAAACTGTTAATACGGTTATAACCGTAACTGCTCAACCAGCTGAGACTGATGTGGCTGAGAGAATATGCCACGCATGATTCCTTGATGACTAGGATACACATTGGTCGTGCCACATAAGCAACAGTTTGGTTCGGCCTATGGATATTAAAACAAACCGGGAACTCGATCACTCAAATTGAAGGACCAAGTGACTAAATATCAATGTTTTTAAAACCGGACCGGAGATCGAACCGGCGAGACCTTCCGGTTCATGGTTCAATCGGTTCAACCGGTTCAACCATGGTTGAACCGGATAAGTAATTTATTAAATAAAAAATAAAAAAATATTAAATTTTGGAGAAAAAAGTAAATTTAAAAATAAAAAAATATTAAATTTTGGAGAAAAAAGTAAATTTAAAAATAAAAAATTGCATTTCGGGCGGTTCAAACCGGTTCAACCCGGTTCGGTTCCCGGTTCTTTCCCGGTTCAAAGCGGTTCTTAGCGGTTCAATCCGGTTCTGGGTGGTTCTTTGGCCTGCGGTTCAAATGGGGTTGAACCAACCGGCCAGGGGTCCGGTTTCCGGTTCAACCGGTTGAACCGGCCGGTCCGGTCTGGTTTTTAAAACCTTGCTAAATATATTAGATGACTATTTTAAATGCACAAGATGCTATTTGGTTAGCCTTTTTACCTAAATAATGTATGGTTAAGTTGTAATATTTCAATACTTTGGATTAGATGACTATTAGTGAGTTTGAGTAATTTGCTGTACTTTCTTAATTCTAGATTATTGTTTTTTACTATTTAAAACTGTTGAAATATTACTAAAAATATAATTTTTTTATATTTTAAAAATTAATATTTTTGCGCATGAGTTTTGTAGATAAATGGACAAAATCTAAAGCAACTGAAGAACCCGATTAAATGTAATCTGTTGGGCAATAGACAAATTATTCAATAAAACACGCTTTTGCGTCACGCATTTGTACCAAACACCAAAAATCTATTTCATTCACGTATGCATGTTTCTTGAACAACAACTAATTAAGGGACATATTAGTTTGTCGCATTTAATTTTGGTCTCCCCAATTTAATAGCTACAGATCAGAGACTGTGTTCCAATCTTGCTACGGACCCAGGACGAGTACACTCGACTGTACCAGGGTTGCCTATATTCTATGGCTATTAATCAAACAGCCATTACTAAAAGAAAGGAAAAGAAATATTCACACCCCTAAATAGAATGTGTGAAGTATAGGAAAAATAGATAAGAGTAAACACACGTAGTAATGATAGAATGTTGATAGGATATAAAATATAAAGCTGTCAATTTTATAGTACTCCAAACGGATCGGCCGATGATCCGGTGTTTTAGGATAGACTAAGCTCATTAAATAGGGGTTTTGCTTTACCCACACCCCCTCCTACTCTTTCACACCCCTTAACAAATTTTATTCCAAAAATAACCTCGCGTGAGACGCTGCGAGGACATGTTTTATGACTGTTCGAACGACCTTGTTCGAACAGGTTCGCATGACCTCATGCGAACAGTTTAAAAACGCCCAAAAGGGTGTGAAGTCAAAATTTAACACACTCGAACGATGTCGTTCGAATGTGTTCGAACGAGGTCATGCGAACAGGTTCGCATGACCTCATGCGAACAGGTGAAAAACGCCCAAAAGGGTGTGAAGTCAAAATTTAACACACTCGAACGATGTCATTCGAACCTGTTCGAATGCCCGTGTTCGAACAGGTGAAAATTCGTGAAAAAAAAGAGGTTTGGCCTGGCCTTTTGGTCTTTTCACACCCTTATGGGGTGTGTTTCGAGTAGGAGGGGGTGTGGGAAAAGCAATACCCTTAAATAGAGGCTTAAGTAAAGAATAGATCGTTTTGGCCCTCCAATTGGCCCATAGGCCAAATTGGGCATGTTTTTATTATGTATTTTTTAAAATTTGTGGTTTCCTTCGTTAGCTTTTGAGTTGAGTCGGGGTAGCCCACTGTCCTAGTGCTTTGGGTTGGGCTAAAAAAACACAACCATGTAGACAATTGGGTTGTCCCAAGCCGGTCCATATTTGCATTTTGGCTCAATGGGCCGGACTGGCTGGGCGGCCCAGTTTGACATCTCTACTGTTATGTGTTTGATCTTCACCTGATAAGAAATAAGATAATGCATATTATTATTATTATTATTATTATTATTATTATTATTTTGGATACAACTTTTTTTTTGACAATAGTTTGGATACAACTATATGTTATATGTTTTAAATTAATAATCTAATAAATAATGATATGATATATATTATAGGCTAAAGTGCTCCCGGGGTCCCTTATCTTTATTTAAAGTAACGAATTAGTCCTTTAAGTTTTTTTTGTCCCAAATAAGTCCTTTATCTTTCAAATTTTTGACACATAAATCCTTTTCCGTTAACAGTGCTGATTTATGTGTCAAAAAAAAGGATTTATGTGTTAAAAATTTGAAACATAAAGGACTGATTTGGGACAGAAAAGGATTTATGTGTCAAAAATTTAAAACATAAAGGACTGATTTGGGACAAAAAAAAGATAAAGGACTAAATCGTTACTTTAAATAAAGATAAGGGACCCCGGGAGCACTTTAGCCTATATTATATATTAATCATAAAATTACCCCTCCCCCCCACAACTATATTTTGTTTCTTAAAAAATATTAAATTATTTTTCTAATTTTTATTGTTTTTTATAATATAATTTATTTTAATTTTTTAATCACTTTTTTTAACAATGATATGATTTGATTTTTTAAGAGGATTCATGAACCCAATCCAAACCAACCCGTCTAATAAGGAGAGAGGATCCCGACTCATTGTTTACTACCAATAATTCCATTACACATACTTCTCTTCCCAAATAAATAATTAAGGGAAAAAATGAGAAACAAGTAATAATTGTGTTATGGTAATATGTCTTAATGATAATTGCACCCCTCATTTAGGGCCCATTAACAATTTGGCCCATTAACAGCCCAACCAAATCAACGGCTCAGATGTCTTCTCAAGATCGGTTGGCTCAGAATAAACAACACAAACACATTCAAACTCTATAAATACCCCATTCAATGCTCATTAATGGTAAGCACTTTTCTAACCAAACACTCATTCTCTCAAATACTGACTTGAGCGTCGGAGTATCATTGCAGGTACAACCTCGCCCTCCAAGATCGAACATCTCAAGATCGAACACCTCAACATCGCCTCTCAAGGTCGAACCTCCCGGGTCGAACAAGACTCTCCTCTCAGCCTGAAGACAACGATAGAATCAAGGACAAAATATCTACCAACTGCATAATATCGATCCTCACGATCGGTAGCACGGTACAGAACATTGGCGACCACAGTGGGAGAAACCAGTACCCGATTTTTCTCACCATCTCCTTGAACTTATTAAATGGCACCAACACGCCGCTCAATACCGACTCGTCTCATGGCCGAACCTGACCTCGGCCCTCAGCGAACTCCTGAAGGCCACGTCCAGGAACTCACGAATTCGTCACAAACACGAAGCCGACATCCCAACACGGGACCTTCCCGAGCTCAATCGGGCGCAGATGAGACGAGCTTGCCACCTCCCCCCCAATTACTCCCGGCTTTGACCGACGCGGTTCAACAGCTCGTTCAGCTATTGGCTCAGCAAGAAGCGGTAAGTGAAGAAAGAAACAATCGTTTCGCCAACCTCGAATCCGAAGTAGCGAGACTGCAAAATCGAAACGTCCTGGATCAACAATCATCCGGGCAGAGCTCACTGGAAGAACGACGCCCAACTCGAAGGAAACTTTTTCATCGATCACCCCCTCGGAGAAAGCTCAGTCATCGCTCCCCGCCACGCCGCCACCGAGGGAATGGTTCCCGTTCTCCTCCGGCTCGCCAATACGACGATCTTGATGATCCTCATTCTCCGCCACGCCGCCACCAGGGGAGTGATTCCCGTTCTCCATCAGCTCGACAATACGACGATCTTGATGATCCTCATTCTCCTCCACGCCGCCACCGAGGGAATGGTTCCCGTTCTCCTCCGGCTCGCCAAATTGAAGGCTCGACCTCATCAAGGAGACGATCGAGAAGCCATGACAGCGTTCAAAACAATCAAAAACGACGATACGGACGTCCTGAACCCCACCTCGGACGCCAACCACTGTCACGGGCTAATCGACCTGGGAGAAAAGGTCCTTTCACAAGATCGATTGACAACTTCCGGGTTCCCCGGTATCTCGAGAAACCGCCTGGAGGTTTGAAAACTTACGACGGAACGGGCGATCCCGACAGGCATCTAGACCAATTTGACACAACCATGCAGTATCGAAATGTACCCATGGAAATGAAATGCCGAATATTCCCTTTAACCCTAGACAAAATGGCTTCCGAATGGTTTCGGACGTTAAGGTCGAATACCATTTCCTCATGGGACCAGTTAGCAAAACACTTCTCGGTGCACTTTGCCCATTCCAAGAGCAAACCCAAAAACAAAAACGTTCTAGCATCTATTGTCCAGAAAGCAAATGAACCCCTGAGGGAATATATAGAACGATTCAACGTCGAAGCTCTTCAGGTTCGGCAGTTAGACGACGCCTTTCGAATTTTCTTCATGGCCCAAGGTCTGCTCCCTGGAAGCTCGTTCCGAAAGCACATCAACACCTGGGAACCTAACACCCTTCAAGAATTCCTCGAACTATCCCAGTGCTTCATTAACGAAGAAGAAAATTCCAAGATCGACAAAACGTCGTCACAGGCAGAATCGTCGAAACGTCACATCGAGGTCGACCCTCGGAAAAACTCCTGGAACATCGGTAGGAAAAATCGTCACCAGGTATACACCGAACTCAACGTCTCCAACGCCCAGTTACTAGGGGAATGTTGGAACGTCGAATTCAGGGACGTCAAGCCTCCCAGGCCCTTACCTATCCGACCTGGGCAGAAGGCCAACAAATACTGCCGATACCACAGAAGCAATGGCCATGACACAAACCATTGCAACGCCCTAAAGGATGACATAGAAGATTTGATAAAACGGGGAAAACTATCTTCTTACGTCAAAAGGGAGGGAGAACGGTCTGACAACTTCGGAAGAGAAAGAAATGAAAACCTCAGGGCAAAAGGAAAAGAAATGACCGACCCAGACCGCGAAGAGCTGGATAAAAAACGCTCGGTTATCATGATGATAACTGGGGGATTCGATCATGAAGGATCAGGAAAATCCATGAAGAGAAAATGGAAGGAATTGTTGTGCGTGGCTTCGACGTCAACGACCCCGGTCAAGACTAACCGACCTCCATTATCTTTTAGTGACAACGACCTCATTGACGGAAAAGCTAACAAACACGTACCTCTCTTGATATCGGCAATCATAGCCAACAAGGAGGTACGTAGAATCCTGGTCGATCAGGGGAGCTCATCAGACATCATCTTTATCGATCTTCTGAGCAAAATGGGGATCGATAAAGAGGAACTCACCCCTTATAGAGGGACGGCTTTGTCCGGTTTTAACGGATCCCGAACGAAACCCCTTGGACATCTGGAGCTAATGGTTACCTACGGAACCGAACCAATGGTCCGAACCGTCAGAACCAAATTCCTCGTCTTACCTTGTGAATCCATATACAACGGCATTATAGGAAGACCGACCCTCGGCAGGCTCGGGGCGGTTACATCCACCACTCACTTAAAAATGAAGTTCCACTCTCTTTGCGACAGAGTTATCACTTTAAACTCTGACTTAGAGTCGGCCTCCAGGTGTTTCTTCCTATGGACTAAGAACGAAAGAAAAGCTTCGGAGCATGAAGGGGTTCCCCCTTCGGAAGAATTGGCGACTCCCAAAATGCCAAAAGGAAGATCGACTGAAGTTAACACTGCCACTAACGTAGGAACCAACTGCGGTCCGGAGGTCGAAAAACAGATAGATGTCGACGAGCTAACAAAAGAGCTCAAACGCAAAATCAGAAGACCAGAGCCTGATGGAAAGTTCGTCGAAACACAACTCGGTTCAGACCCCTCCCAAAAAATCAAAATAGGGATCGACCTTCCAGAAAAGATCAAGACCGAATTAACCCAATGTCTTAAAGATTTCAAAGACATCTTTGCTTGGTCGGCCGAAGACATGCCTGGGATCCCGCCAGAGATTGCCTGCCATCGGCTCGCAATAAACCCAGAAGCAAAATGGATCGCCCAAAGAAAGCGGGCCCAAAGCAGAGAAAAAGCCATTGCTGCCACCTTAGCAGTAGACGACCTCATTCGAGCCAACTTTATCTCTGAGGTTAAATACACAACTTGGTTATCAAACCCTGTCCTGGTGAAGAAGTCTAACGGAAAATGGCGTATGTGTGTCGACTACACCGATCTTAATAAAGCTTGCCCAAAAGACGCCTTTCCGGTCCCCAGTATCGATCGATTGGTCGACAGCGCTTCCGGTTTCCAGTTATTATCTTTCATGGACGCATACTCCGGGTACAACCAAATCGCCATGTTTCCACCAGATCAAGCAAAAACCGCCTTCATCACTGACCGAGGAAACTTCGCGTACCGTGTTATGCCCTTTGGTTTAAAAAACGCTGGAGCAACTTATCAAAGAATGATGAACAAAGTTTTCCAAAACCAGATCGGTAAAAGCGTAGAGGTTTACCTCGATGATATGATCGCCAAAAGCAAAAGTGATGCCGACCATGTGAGCGATCTGAAAGCAATTTTCTCTGAGGTACGAAAAAACAGAATGAGATTAAACCCAGAGAAATGCACTTTCGGGGTTCGAGCTGGGAAATTCTTAGGTTTCTTCTTAACAGAACGAGGTATCGAGGCAAACCCAGACAAATGTCGATCCGTCACAGAAATGCGAACTCCGACGTCCAAAAGAGAAGTACAAAAACTCAATGGAATGATAGCTGCTCTATCTCGTTTCATATCGAATGCAGCATTCAAATCTCTTCCACTTTTCAAAATCCTCAAAAAAGAAGAGAAAGATTTCAAATGGACACCCGAGCAAGACGAAGCCTTGAAGCAACTTAAAAAATATCTCTCCGAGCCTCCAATTTTAACTCGCCCAAATGAAGGAGAAACATTATACCTATATCTAGCAGTCTCGGAAGAGGCATTAGCTGCCGTTCTAGTACGCGAACTCGAAACCGGGCAAAGTCCCATCTACTTCGCAAGCAAGGCTCTACACGGGGCTGAAAGTCGTTATCAGAAAATCGAGAAAATCGCTTTGGCCCTCATTGTTGCAGCTCGACGTTTTCGAGCTTATTTCGTCGCCCACCAGGTAGTCGTCCGCACTAACTACCCAATCAGACAGATACTCCACAGACCCGATCTGGCTGGAAGGATGATCAAATGGGCCGTAGAACTCTCAGAGTTCGGTATCAAATATGAAGCTCGAACCACACTTAAAGCACAAGTTTTAGTCGACTTCATCGCCGAGATGACACCTGCTAACACCGGCTCTGATATATGGATCCTCTACGTCGATGGTTCCTCAAATCCAAAAGGGAGTGGTGCTGGGATAATGCTAGAAAGCCCGACTGGGGTCATCATCGAAGTTTCCCTTGCATTCGGTTTTCCCACCTCGAACAACCAAGCAGAGTACGAAGCTTGCATTGCCGGACTTCGCCTGGCAATTGACCTCCAAGTCCAAAAAATTAAACTCCATACCGACTCTCTCTTGGTGGTCTCCCAGATCGAAAGCAAATACGAGACCAAAGAACCAATCCTACAAAAATACCTACTTCAGGTACGGTCGCTAATAGCCAAATTTGAAGCAAGCGAGGTAATTCATATCCCAAGAACGGAAAACCAACGAGCTGATATCCTCGCCAAACTCGCAAGCACAAAAACCCCGGGTAACCAAAGGACGACCATCCAAGAAACACTACACAATCCCAGTGTATCTATCGAGCCACTGTTTAACCCGACCGTCTACGTACTTGAAGAGGCAGACAGCTGGATAACCCCAATTCTAGAGTACATCGTCTCAGGAACAGAACCCCCAGACAGAAACGACGCCAAATATATCAGGAGAAGAGCCTCGGCTTTTTCAGCCATCAACGGGACGCTCTATAAACGAAGCCTCTCTTCCCCGTTAATTAAATGCATCGAGGGAGAGGAAGCGGCCTACGTGTTGACAGAAATTCATGAGGGGATCTGCGGCCAGCACATGGGAGCTCGTTCTTTAGCACGAAAAACCCTTCGAGCCGGCTACTACTGGCCGAGCATGATCGGTGATGCTAGTGATCACGTGAAGAAGTGCAAGAAATGTCAAATCCACGCCAATGTGCACATAGCTCCCCCCACAGACCTCACGAGTTTATCCTCCACATGGCCCTTCGCATGGTGGGGAATGGACTTGCTCGGACCTTTCGCAAAGGCACCAGGACAAGTCAAATTCTTGATCGTCGCCGTAGACTACTTCAGTAAATGGATAGAAGCGGAACCCCTGGCAACCATCACTGCAAAAAACTGCATAAAGTTCTTCAAAAAAAGCATTATGAGCAGGTTCGGGATCCCCGAGGTAGTGGTAACAGACAACGGAACGCAATTCACAGACACGGGATTCCGCAAACTAATGTTCGAGCTTAAAATTAAACACCATTTCACTTCAGTAGAGCACCCTCAAACCAACGGTCAAGCAGAGGCTGCAAACAAAGTAATACTAAACGGGCTGAAACGACGTTTGGACGATGCTAAAGGAAATTGGGTAGAAGAATTGCCTTACGTCCTCTGGGGATACCGGACGACCCCCCAAAGCTCCACTGGGGAAACACCTTTTAGGCTCTCCTACGGCAGCGAGGCGGTCATCCCCGTCGAAATCGGCGAACTTAGTTGGAGAACGGCAAATCCCAAAACACAAAGCAATAACGATCAAGCCCTAAGAGAAGAACTCGACCTCATCGATGAAATCCGAGGTCGAGCCTCGCTCCGAGAAGCAATCATCAAACAAAAGGTAGCAACCAGATACAACACCAAGGTCGTTCACAGAGATTTCAATCCTGGCGATCTGGTACTCAGAAGGGCTGACGTCGGTCAGAAAAACGCCTCCCAAGGAAAGCTCGCCCCAAACTGGGAAGGCCCCTACCGAATTTTATCTAAAACCGGCACGGGAGCCTTTAAATTGGAGACCCTCCAAGGAAGAAAGATTGAGAGAACTTGGAACGCAACAAAACTGAAAAGTTATTATCCTTAGAAAGAAGTCACTCACACCGATCTTATGTAAACTCGAAATAAGCTATTAATAAAGAAGCTTGACATTTCTTTCAAACGCTTTCAATACTTCTCAAAAGTTTTTTCAAGTCGCCACACATTCTTGATTTTCATCAAACAGAATGAAGGGACCTTCCCCTGTAGAGGATCAACCGGGACCGATCTTAAAAGATCTCCCCAAAAGCGACCACCCAAAGGTCAAAAACTCTTTGAGAAAACAGTTAAATCCGAGCCGAGTCTTGGCAAACTATCTCAAAGAGACCGGGTCTTCAAGGATCGAAACGTCCTACGAACGACCATCGGCCACAGCTGCCGATACCCCTATGGGGCGAGTTAAATCTGGGCCGAGTCCTAGTAAACTGTCCTATAGGTTCAAAACCGGTAAATCGAGTTCCTCGATTACCGACGTTTTTACGTCACACGCGACGTGCAGAATTTAAAAAGCACTCGTTTAAAACTCGCAAAAACGACATACATGACATGCGAAATTCAAAAAGCATTCATTAAAGCTCGTAAAGGCCTTATAAGCATATTCCAAAAAGAGGTTACAAATATCTCCAGCTAAGACCAAACAGAAGTTCCGGATCTATACAAAAAATGCATAAGTAAAAGCATACACCAGGAACTTCTGCAAAAGAAACACCGTTACAACATCAGGCAGTGGAGGTCGGGAATATCACACTCTTCGTCTGCGTCTGAGCATCGATCTTAAAGATCTGACCCCCTTCTACCTCATGGTCGGCGTCAATAATCGACCGATCCAAAACTATAGAAGGATAGACCAAAGTAATTTGCTCCTGGGCGGACTCAAAACCCTCCTTGTACAGCTCAATTGCAGAATTAGCAGCTTCCCGAGCCTCCCTCCTAGCCTCATTTGCAAGTTTTGTCGCCTCTTTAGCATTTCTTCTGCTTTGCTGAAGGGCTGCCTCAAGCTCTGCAATTCTAGCCTCCGCATCACCGCTCGTACCGACCCGTGCCTCCGATGCTTTCTTCAAATCCTCTTCCAAACCAGCTACACGAAACTCCAAACCTTTGATCTTCTCGTTGGCCTCGGCAAGTTGCCCCTCCAAAACTTTCTCCCTTTCTTCAAGCTCCTTGACACGATTCTCCGCAAACTCCGCCCGACGTACGACCTCCCCTTGGCTTTCCTTCAGAACCAGAAGTTCTTGCTTTGTTCGAGCAAGCTCTTTCGATTTTAAAGCCACGTCTTCCACGAGCTTCACTATTTTTGACTTCTCAAGCTCCAACGAAGCTGCAACATCGAAAAAATGAGGGAAATCAGTTTATGAAGAAAGAGATGTTTTTATGAATATAAAAAGCAATGATGTCATTTACCCTTAGCCCGCTGCTCGTACTTTTCTTTCTCGATCCTATGAACATCGGCCAAATTCGCCAACAATTTAACAGACGCCCCGACAGGATCCTCCCGCCACTGGGCGTAATTCTGCTCCAAAAAACCCTCCTCCAAGGGTACGGTCTTACTCTTATGCTTCGGTCTCCTCGAAGTCTTACTCCTTTTTTCTGGCCTCTGCTCGCCACTTGCCTCGGTGCGCACCCTTTTTCCCGAGGTACCCGCACCAACCTCAGGAGCAGTCGGGGGAGGAGAACTGGAAACAAGATCGACCATAGCCTCATAGGCAAGGTCCTCCTGGGTAACGACATTTATCGGAGAAGCAGCAGTAACCGTCCCAACAACAGTCTCGGCCTGGGGAGAAGTCGGAAGCGGAACACCACCCCCCTCAGCATCTCCAG
Organism: Astragalus membranaceus; assembly: GCA_039519185.1. Taxonomy (NCBI): domain Eukaryota; kingdom Viridiplantae; phylum Streptophyta; class Magnoliopsida; order Fabales; family Fabaceae; genus Astragalus; species Astragalus membranaceus. Next base: position 15,584,823 of record CM076848.1, read on the forward strand.
ATATCTCGATGCTCCTCATCGCCAGCGCCTTCATTACGGCGAGCTTCTTTGGGGCCATGGTATCTGGAAAAGAAACATAAATCGGTCATACAAACTACGGTCAAAAATATGCAAATATCAATAGCAAGAAAAACAAGGCTACCTAAGACAATTTGCACTCGTCTTCGCTTTCCGGCCTGAACTATCTTAGCCGCAGGGATACCCCGATACTTATGTTTTGAAAACGGAATGTTCTCAGAAATAAACATCAGGATCCTCTTGGTAAGAAGATCGGCAGCGTTCAAACAATTCTGACCAACCGAAAAGGAATTGGTGGATCGTTCAAAATGAGCCTGACTCCAACCAATGGGAAACTTGGTGGACACCAAAGTCCGACCATCCTCTGAAAACTTTCCCACCCTCTCAATCGCTTCGTCGGTCACCGGTTCGACCCAATAAAATAACTCCTTCCAATTCCCCTTCAACGAGTCCGCATAGGCTTTAAAAATCTTGGCACCTCGCCTCGAACGAAGACTGACGTGTTCACGACCGGACTTATTCTCACTACTATTCCGATTGATCTCAAACAAATGAAAAAAGAGCGACGGCGAGACCGGCCTCTCCAGATGAAGACACATTAGCTCGAAAGCTCGAACAAAAGCCCACGCGTTTGGATGCAACTGAGAAGGCGCAACATCCAAAGTCGCCAAGACCGTCTGCTCGAACCAAGTGAAAGGAGGCCTGATATTCATCTCGTTTATCAGCATATGATACAAAGTAAACTTAAGCTCTCCTGGCCACAAAGCCACATGCTCTCCCTTCTTCATTCCCTCAACTCTCCAAATTCGCTTCGAGCGACCCGAAGCTTTCCTCCCGACCCTCTCCAAATTAAACCCATGCTGGTACAACGATTCGATCTCCAAAATATTTTTGGAGACCCAATCATATTGGGAGACCTCTCGCACCGGTACGTCAAGGTCCCCGCAACCAGTACTAGAGTACTCATCCAGAGAAACGGCAGAAGCTCGGCTGGACTCCGGTTGGCTCTTAGGGCGAGATTCAACTTGTTCTTCAACACCCTCTCTTTCAGACTCATCAGCAGAGTCGGAACTCGACCCAAGATCGGCCTCGGAACCCTCTGATTCCTCCACTGGAATTTCCTCATCAGACTCGGAAGTAACAGCCATCACATCCACCAAGCAATCCTCCTCCACATCTTCGGGAGTATTGTCATTCGGCTCATTAGCATCGGTCGAAGGAGAAGAACTTTCGCTCTCAAAATTATCTTCCGCCTTATCACTCACAGGAGCGGAAGCAGAGTGCTCTTGCACGTCCGGGGCGGCGACTTCGGAAGGCTCGGCACGGACCTCAGGGATTTCACCACCAGAAGCCATCGCACTCGTAAACTCTTTCCGGTACTGAGTGACGTCTCTCCGAGTTTGTTTTGTCCTCGCCAGAACGAATCTACAGGAATGGGGGACGAAATGTCAGGGTTAAAGATCAAAAATGGGTTCGCGAGCAAGTCGGAACCCGACCTGACGACCCCCATTCTGAGATCAAAGGGGACTGGGGGAAGTCCAGGCACAAACGAAAAGAAAAGTAAAGAAAAATCAAAAATAGACTAACCTCGGAACTAAGCCGCAAGTTGATTATATCTGGAGAAATACGGTTGTCGATCCACAGAAACCGACCTTAAAAGTACTTCGAAACTTTGCAAACTCGTTTACTTTAAAGAAGCTCGGGAGCTCTCGAAGATCGATAAATCGAAGACAAATGATCAGCAAGCAATAAATGGGAAGGTGAGACCCTTTATTTATAGCAAAGCGGATTTCATGGGCCTGGGCCGGGAAGTCGAAACGTCACATCCAAACCCTAGCCCATTAAAATTCGCACGATGAAGAATAAACGTCACCATCACGCGCCGCCACTGTGAAATCACGCTTTGTCAGAAACAATAAAGATGGCACTGATTCCAAGATTACACTGATTCCAAAGCAGCACTGAATTCAAAAAACTATCTACCTCGCTCGGAAGATCGACGACCATTTAACATCGGCCAAAAATCCCAGGCTCGACATAAAACTCAAGACTGAAGAAACTTCTACTCAAACAAAGACAAAAATACAAGGCTACGTCGCCCATCAAGTCAAGGTCGCTCCTCAAATCGACCAGACTTGGGGGGCCACTGTTATGGTAATATGTCTTAATGATAATTGCACCCCTCATTTAGGGCCCATTAACAATTTGGCCCATTAACAGCCCAACCAAATCAACGGCTCAGATGTCTTCTCAAGATCGGTTGGCTCAGAATAAACAACACAAACACATTCAAACTCTATAAATACCCCATTCAATGCTCATTAATGGTAAGCACTTTTCTAACCAAACACTCATTCTCTCAAATACTGACTTGAGCGTCGGAGTATCATTGCAGGTACAACCTCGCCCTCCAAGATCGAACATCTCAAGATCGAACACCTCAACATCGCCTCTCAAGGTCGAACCTCCCGGGTCGAACAAGACTCTCCTCTCAGCCTGAAGACAACGATAGAATCAAGGACAAAATATCTACCAACTGCATAATATCGATCCTCACGATCGGTAGCACGGTACAGAACAAATTGTAACCTTAAAACTATCAAAATGAAAAATAAAAAAAAAAAATCTTTTCTTAAAAACCAACAAGTAAAATGGATGAAGAGATTTTTTTCCCCCATATTAGCCATCAAGTTTGTAAAAGTAATTTTGTAAAATGGCAAAAAAATTCGTTTATTTATAGACTTTTTAAATCAATACGAAATAACTTAAGATAACACTTGTTATAGAAGAGTCCATTTTAGAAAAATTCTCAATGGCTAATGAGATGCAAGTTGTGCAGATTTGGGGTGAGCAAGACCCGCTCCAAACTTAAGACCCAACTCGTCGGCGTCCAATTTAACCTGTAAGATATTAGGTTTGTTCAGTCTAAGAAATCGATCCAACAAAAATTTAGGGACGGATTAAGGTTAGGTATAACTCGTCCCAACCCAACCTTTGCTCACTCATCACCCCTAATCGTTAACTCTATCACACTAATAATGACACTTTTATAAATACAATATTCAATTTGAAATCTATGTTAGTTTAAGTAGAAATCTTGTTGTAAATACTATTATAATAGTCGTGTTTTGAGTTTTAATACATAGTAAAATACTAAAATAAAACCCATCTTCCACTTCTAGCTTTTAGTCATATTTGAGTGATCACCTTATAATTTTATTTCAATTGTCTTTTGGGCCAATCTGATCTCGCCCTAAATAGACCCACACTTAGTTTGACACAAAGAACATCAGATTTGTTCGGGTGTAAGAATGAGTTAGGGTCTAAAAAATGGCCTTAAACAAATTTAGGGTTCGGTTAGGGACAAGTATAACTCGTCCCTTGCTCAACCTAGTTCGGAAGCACGAGTATACAACCAATTATTAGATAAAGTAAACTATAATTTATTTTGGTAATTGTTTAACATTAAGAATCAAGTTGCATAATCTATTCTAGGACACGGGGTCAACCTGGTGCTCTCAAGTTCAATTTTCGTAAAGGACAAACTCGGTGTTGGTCAGCGCAGAATTTGATCCTAAACACGAGCAGAAATTAGTCTTTCGTTGAAAGACTTGGTATACTCCATGCGTAGCCAGCAATCGTCTGAATAAAAAAAACATTAAGAATTAATGAAAGTAATACAAATGTTTTTAGGTACTTTACTAAAAAGTAAATGAAAGCCGATTTGCAAAAACTAGTAATGAGTTTAATCGCTCTACACTGTTGTGTAAATTTTTTTATACCAACGATCAATCATATATTATGGTGTCAATGACTTTTCAAATAATCAGAAGAGTTGGTAATTTCACTGACTAGTTTTAGTTCCGGTGCTCTGCACGGGGCATATAAAGGTATAACATATTAATATTTGTAGTATGTAAATTAATATAGGTAGTATACAGTAAATTATATGTAAATTCATGATTTTTTGTGTGCTGTTTTTGAATGGAAAATTCTTCAACCTCCAACTGTTGAGATATGATAGCATAAAATGATATTAAACGTGTATCTATATTTTTTTAGATGTTTTTTTATAATAAGTATTGTGTGATTATTTTTTGAGATGTTTTTTTTTCTTAAATTACAATCATACTTCCATATTTAGAATAAAATAAGGGCAAATATGAGATTGACTCAGTTGGTAAAAAAATTTCTCATTCCTCATAAGGGCGTGGGTTAAACTCCGATAGTCATTGCGAGGACCTACGTGCTGGGTGATCTGTAAGTATATCCGTAAGTCGTTAAAGAGCCCTGGGGACAACTCTAACCCCGGTGAGCATCTGGAGCCCTATTGTTTAACACGTGGATGCATATCAATAATTTGGTTTGATTGTGCACCACTCATATGTAATCCTCTCGAGTTGTATCGGATAGATTTTAGCAATCTTATCTCGAGACTCGATCACTTTACATATTTTCTTACTAAATAATTTATTTTACCAAACCCGTTATTTCGAACCCTAAAATATCACAAAAAATTTAAACAAAAAAACTCAAAAACGTCGAAGTTTGGTGTGAAGTACTGATTGAAGCCACGGTACTCACATATAATATAAACACTAATTTAAGTTTACTTTTAACACCCGTTGATCTAAAGTGATGAAAATAAAAGCTATATAGAAAAAATATGCTATTAGCTAGTAAATTAATACTACACTAATTTAAAAAGGAAAAAAAGAAAAATTATTTAGAAAAAGGATTAAAATATGAACAGTTAAAATTTTTTTGAACTTTAAAGTTCACCAAAACATACTGCTTAGCATCTCGATCACTTTACGTATTTTCTTACTAAATAAATTCTTTTTACCACGGTACTCGTATATAATATAAACACTAATTTAAGTTTGCTTTTAATATAGTTGATCTCTTCACCAAAAAAATACAATTGATCTAAAGTGATCAAAATAAAAGCCATAAAGAAAAAAATATGCTATTAGTAAATTAATACTACACTAATTTAAAAGGAAAAAAAGAAACATTATTTAAAAAAGGATTAAAATATGAACAGTTAATTTTTTTCTGAACTCTAAAGTTCACCAAAACATACTGTTTAGCATCTCGATCACTTTACGTATTTTACTAATTTTTTTTTACCAAATCAATTATTGAAGAGTGAAGTCCGCGTATTTGAACATCTAAATTTTTTTTCGGACTCTAAAATGTCACAAAAAATTAAACAAAAAAAACACAAAAACGTGGAAGTTTGGTGCGAAGTACCGATTGAAGCTACGGTAGTCGCATATAATATAAACACTAATTTAGGTTTGCTTTTAATATCAGTTGATCCAAAGTGATCAAAATAAAGGCCATAATGAAAAAATATGCGATTAGTAAAAATAAACATTATTTAAAAAAAGCATTAAAATATGAACAGTTAAATTTTTCTGAATTATAAAGTTAACGAAAACATACTCCTTAGCATCTCGACCACTTTACGTATTTTCTTAGTAAATAATTTTTTTTACCAAATCAGTTATTAAAGGTTCATCAAAACATACTACTTAGCATCTCAATCACTTTACGTATTTTCTTACTAAATAGCTTTTTTTTTACCAAACCAGTTATTGAAGAATGAATTTCGCGTATTTATACATCTAATTTTTTTTTCGGACTCTTAAATATCAGAAAAAACTTAAACAAAAAAAACACAAAAACGTGAAAGTTTGGTGCGAAGTACATATTGAAGTCGCGGTACTCACATATAATATAAACACTAAATTAAGTTTGCTTTTAATACCAGTTAATCTAAAGTAATCAAAATAAAAGCCATAAAAATGCTATTAGTAAATCAATACTACACTAATTTAAAAGGGAACATTATTTAACAAAGACATTAAAATAAAAAAACAAAAAAAAATGCATTTGGCGCGGAACCGCAACTGCAGGACAACTGCAGAGCGGCTGGCGCATATCAAATAGGATTTAAAAGGACAAAAGGGAACATTATTTAAGAATAACATTAAAATAAAAAAAACAAAAAAAATGCATTTGGCGCGGAAACGCAACTACAGGACAACTGCAGAGCGGCTGGCGCATATCAAATAGGATACGACAAATCGTGAATAGTTGATAGTGTAAAAAATTATACACTATCAATGTATATAAATTAAATTTGTCGTATATAAATTTTAGGTATGTTTTTATGCACGGGTGCTGTCGTCTTCTTTTTATGAGTGAACTTAGACAGTATATAAATAGTCTGAACATTACCCGTAAAAATAATGACAAATTTAAAGTAGATAAAAAATGAGTTTCAAATAAAAAATAGATAAATATTAAAATCTAAAAATATAAAAGTATCATTTAAAAACAATTAATCTGTGTTTTGACAACAAAAAAAAACAATCTGTGCATTTATCCCGTGTTTTTTTATATATCAGTGCAGTGTTTTTTTATATATCATTGTTGTTATCTCGTGTTTTTTATATATCAGTGCAGCTATCTCGTGTTTATATATATCATTGCAGTTATCCCCGTATTTTTTTTATATATCAGCACAGTTATCCCGTGTTTTTTATGTATCAGTGCAGTTATCTCATAGTTTCAATTGATTATTTGAGTTGATTAGTAGATTATAGTAGATAGTAAAAGATAGATAATAGATTATCAAAAAAAAATATTTATCCTGTGTTTTTTTGTATATCAGTGACAATTATTTGTTATTTTTTAGGTATTAGTGACAAATATTTGTCACGTGTGTTTTAAATATTATTCAGTTTAAATAGTCATTAAGTCTTCTTGTTTATTTAGATAGTAGGTTTATAGTTGTCTTCAAAAATTATAATTATTAATGAGAAATATTAATCTCGTGTTTTTTTATATATCACTGCAGTTATCCCATGTTTTTTTATATATCAGTGCAGTTATCTCGTAGTTTCAATTGATTATTTTAGTTGATTAGTAGATTATAGTAGATAGTAAAAGTTAGATAGTAGATTATCAATAAGAAATATTTGTTTTAAATATTAATTAGTAGTTTAAATAGTCATTAAGTCTTTTTGTTTTTTAGATAGTAGGTTTGTAGTAGTAGTCTTCAAAAGATTTAATTATCAATGACAAATATTAATCTCGTGTTTTTTTAAATATCAGTGCAATTATCCGTGTTTTTAATATACAAGTGCAATTATCTCGTAGTTTCAATTAATTATTTTAGTTGATTAGTATATTATAATAGATAGTAAAAGAGAGATAGTCGATTATCAATAAGAAATATTTGTTGTAAATATTAATCAGTAGTTTAAATAGTCATTAAATCTTCTTGTTTTTTAGATAGTAGGTAGTCTTCAAAAAATTTAATTATCAATGACAAATATTAATCCTGTGTTTTTTATATATATCAATGCAGTTATCTTGTGTTTTTTATATATCAATGCAGTTATCTCGTAGTTTTAATTGATTATTTTAGTTGATTAGTAGATTATCGTAGATAGTAAAAGATAGATAGTGGATTATCAATAAGAGGTGATAGTAGATTATTAATAAGAGTGTAAACAGATTTCGGAGAGAAAAATTAAAATTTTAAGGTGATAATTTTTTCCAAAAAGGTGATAGTTTTTATTTTTGTTTTTTAGTGTGACTCATTTACCTTTTTATAGGTAATTTTAGTAGAGTAGTGTTTATATAAATTTAGAAATTTAGTTAAAAAACTAATGTGAAGTGATAAGAGAAAGATAATAACTGTTTCTGAGAAAAGTAAAATTAAAGTAAAAAGAAAAAAGGAAGAAACAGAGTTTAAGAGAAAAGTGAAAATGAGAAAAGAGAGTGCAAGAAGAAAGAGAAAAAATTAAGAAAGAGAGTGTAAGAAAAAAAAGAAAGAAAAAGAGTGTAATAACATTTTTACACTTAAATTAGATATGTGTATTGTTAATAAAAGATCTAAATTGGTAATTTTATAAGAAATTTGTTTGTATAAATAGATAAATAGATATTAGATTAGATTATTAAAAAAGATATAAAGTATCGAGTGACATATTAAAAAAGTAGTATGAAATAATTAACATGAATAATGGACTATTAATTACTTTTCTTAATCTATACTACTCTCTCCTTTCATAATCTTTGGTACTTTTTGCTTTGTCACACACAAATTAAGACGTTATTAATTTGTGTTAGTTAAGTACTAAAATACTCTATTTATAAACGTTAAATAAAATAGGATGAAAACACTAATCATCCCATATTTGAAATTTGTGTGTGATTTAATTTTGTTGCAGTTTTTTTTAAGAAAAAAAAAGTGAAAATTCTTTGCACGAGAGTGGTAAATGGGAGCAAATATAATTGAGATTGCTTGGTCCAATCCGTGATTGAAAATTCCCCCGCGGTGGTAGGGGAGAAGAGAACTTCCCTTCCAACATTCAATTTAATGCAACTACTAGTACGGCAAAGGTCCAAGACATAATCTTCCCAATCCATCCATAAATTAAAAACCCAATCCCATCCCGTTCCTTCTTCACCATTTCATTCACAAACATCATTCTTCACTAACTCCACTGCTTCCCTTCCCCAAAACCCCTTTAAAATTCCAATTCACACCTCAAACTCAAACCAAAACGAAACCCTTTCTTTCTCTTCTCTAGTCTCTCATTACCCAAAAACCAAAACAAAATAATGTCATCTCCCTTCCCTTCTTGCTTTCGCCCCTCAACCACCGAAGACCCCCGCCATTCACCTCATCCTACTCCCCCGCCGCCGCTTTCCTCCAACTCTAATCTCACAACCTATCTCTACCACACAAATATAGGCTTAGTTTCTTTTACATGGTCACGCTCCATTCTAGGTCGTTCCCTTCACGTTAACCTCCATCACCATCCATTCGATTCACCTCCCCATCCTTCTTCTCACACCTCCCCTTCCTCTTTCCACCTCCACATCAAACCCTTCATCTTCTGGAAAAAACACGGAACCAAAAAACTCTCTCCCAACACTCACTTATTCTGGAACCTCTCCAAAGCAAAATTCAGCTCCGGACCCGAACCTCACTCTAATTTCTACGTCGCGGTGGTCGTCGACAACGAGATGACTCTTCTCGTCGGCGATTCCACCAAAGACGCATACGCGAAATCCAAAGCTCACGAATCTCAAAACGGTCAACTTCTCGTGTTGAAAAGGGAACACGTGTTCGCTGATAAAACCTATACCACGAGAGCGAGATTCGGAGGTAAAATGAGAGAGATTCAGATAGATTGTGGTGGAAGAGACTATTCGAGGCTTTGTTTCAGTGTAGATGGGAAAAAGGTGTTGCAGATTAAGAGATTGAAATGGAAGTTTAGAGGAAATGAAAGAGTTGAAATTGATGGTGTAAATGTTCAGATCTCGTGGGATGTTTATAATTGGTTGTTTAAGAAAGATAATAGTGATGGACATGCTATTTTCATGTTTAAATTTGAAGAGGAAGAAGATAATAATGAGAAGAATTTAATGAGTTTGTGGACACAACAGCAGAATTGGAATTTAGGGGGTTATGAATGGGGGAAAATTGGTTCGTCTTCGTCGGTGTCATTGGCGTCTTCTGGTGGCTCTTTTGGTGGTAGTTCCTCTGTTTTGGAATGGTCTAGTGTTGAAGAGAATGAGTTGGTTGTTCCTATTGGGTTTTCTTTGCTCGTTTATGCTTGGAAACGCTGAATTCACAGCTGCTTCTGCTTCTGCTTCTGTTTTGTTAACTAGTTGAAATTTATTTTTCTTTTTACACCCCCCACTAACCCATTTGTTTGTTGAACATAATAAATCTAGTTTAAAATTTAGAAGCTTGCAAGAATTCATTGGTTTGATATTATATCATCTAACAGATTCTTAGTTACGAAGCAGAAGATGATAGCATAGCATTAGTTGGAGATCTTTGTAATTCTTTTTATTATTTTTCACTTCGTATCTTGCTAAATGTGGAATTATTGCATTGTAATTTAATTATTTTATTTGTAAGCTCAATTGTTTGCAGTTAAGAGAACCAAATTGATTATTGTTGTATAATGAGAAGTTGTGAATGAATTGCCTTGATTGTAATAGTGGTGTGCATTCTAAGTGTTCGACAAAATGACATGACATGAGGGGAAAGGATAGGAGGAACTATTCTTATTCATCTTCTCTTCTTGTTGATGCATTTGCAACTGGCAGCCAAGGTTTTTTGTTTGGATATAATGAAAAACTAATTTTCGTAAGTAAATTTCGTAGTGACCATCACCGAGTTTGACCACTTTGAAAATCAAATTTGGAAGCATCAGGTCGACTCTGTGCCTCAGGTGCTCTATGCCACTGTGTCAAGTTGTCAACTGTATTAGTTAACCGACAGCTAAGGTTGTAGTAGCCTTTGTGTGACCGAGACTAAACCATCAAATTGGTTGACGTAGTCCACCATGAATCAAGTATACAATTCAACTGAGCGGTTACATTAGTTGACAACTCAACCAATACCCTATTCTGTTTTTTTTACCAAGACAAAAGCTTTCAACTGAAGCAAAATGACGATTGAGTCCCAAAATTGTAAACCTGAATGAAGACCTTGTGCCTTTGGAGTGTGGAATAGGAAATAGGATAGAAGCTAGCTTATCGATGGTTGCGTTACGTTGCCTAACAGGTGGGTTGGGTTGTTCGTGAGGTGGACCACACGAATTTGTTTTTTAATGATGATTTTTTCTCCAGTTAGTTTTGTGAAGGAGTGCACCAAATGAGTGCAAGAAGGAGGTCCCGGGTTCAATTCCCGAAAACTAACATTCTCCCACCCCCCACTAATAATGCTCATAAAAAAAAACAAAAAATGCTGTCAGCCAGCGATTATTGTTGAGGATCAACGTTTTGCCGGGTCAATGGAATGAACGTTTTCTATATACTTTCACTTTAGTTTGGTGATCTATAATAATTATGAGGCTGTTAGATCAGGGTCCTAGGGACCAAGCTCTGTTGCATCGGTTTGATATGCACGTGGTGTCGAGGCTACGTGTGGGACAAGTAATAGTTTTAATAATTAATTTAATTTTTTTTAGTGTCTTTAATATGTTTTAATTTATATAATTTATTTTTATATAGGATCGTGGAAAGATTAAGGTTGCAGCCCAAGGTGGAAAGATTTTTAGGTTTCGCCTCAATAGCACCACCCACATGTACAGAGATGGTTAGAGTAGGCGCGTCTGTTGGAGCTCGATTCTACATCTCTCCACCACATCCATGGTCAGAGGTCATCTGCTATGGGGTGATGTGACTGTGCCATACATGCCAGAGAGGGTCCGTTGGCAGTTTGGATACATCCAGGAGATCCCTGTGGAGCCCCTTACGGTTGGTGCCTCACGTCCATCTTCAGAGACTATTCTCCGGAGATGGTTGTACTACCAGGCCCCAGTGCGGACTTTGATTAGATCTTCTAGACATGATAGACATTCGGGTGAGTGCGATGAGGATTACCTGCTATGGTACTTACAGGTGTCCATTCCCCGTCTCATTACGCCTCCGCCTACGCCTCCGGAGGATGTACCAGATGAGGTTCCAGCAGCTGAGGATATTGGTCCACTGACCATGGAGGATAGGCTCCAGACTGCAGCTGCATATATCCAGGATGCCATGGGAGTCGAGGGTCTTCCACCTCCTGCATATGAGTGACTCTTGCGTGTTTTAGCTGTTTTGACCTTTGACTCTTAGTTGTATTTTTTATGGTATTTCCACCGGCTGGCTGCTGCATATATGAGTGACTCTTGCGCGTTTTAGCTGTTTTGACCTTTGACTCTTACTCGTATTTTTTATGGTATTTGTACTCGTATTTTTTATGGTATTTGTACTCATATTTTTATGGTATTTGTACTCGTATTTTATTGTTATCGTTATTTAACGTTATCGTATTTTAGCGAGTATCGTTATTTATCGTTATTGTTATTAATCGTAATCGTATAATTTTAAAAAAATTAAAAATTTGTTTTTTAATTTTTTTTCAGAAGTACCTCTAAAGAGGACAATTCCGGAAAACACGTTTTTGATCTTTCCGAAAACACCTCAAAAGAGATACTTCCGGAAGTCAATCTGACTTCCGGAAATACCCCGTTTTGAGGTGTTTCCGGAAAGTTTAAAAAAATGCTTTCTAGAAATGCCTGTATCTCTGGATTTTTTTATTATAAAAAGACGGGGTATTTTGAAGATTTACACAAAAATAGGGTTATAGGGGGGTTTTTTTATAAATTATATAATACATCTCTCCACCACAAAATAAAAATGCCGTCTGCCAGCGATTATTGTTGAGGATCAACGTTTTGCCAGGTCAATGGAGTGAACGTTTTCGATAGATTTCACTTTAGTTTGGTGATCTATAATAATTAAGCGTTGGTCATTGTTATTATTCAATAAAAAATCAGGATGTCTACGAATCTATATAGTTGCTCACTTTTACGAATCTACTATTTAGCACTTGTTTGGATCTGCAGCATGAAAATGTTAACTTATGGCAAGTTAGAAGCTTCAAGATATAGCTTTCACGTCTACATTTAACACAATATGGAAGCAATTGGTTTCCAAACACCCCAAAGTGTTTTCTTTGAGGAAAAACACAAAAAGTGTTGGTCATTGTAATTCAGTTAAATTTTGTGACACCTAGTTGGTCAATTTTAGGGTAGACCACGTTGACTTGTATTTTTTTAGATAAGCAATTGTGTTGTATTAAGAGGCGCACAAGAGGTGCACCAATCCCTTACACCTAAGGGCCTCGTTAAAACCTCCGAGAAAAGACCACGTTGACTTGTAGTTCAAGCGAACTGCTGCTTGAAAAATTATCTAAAACTCCAATGACAATTAATTGACATTGCTCATTGGAAGTATAAGTTCAAGATCTCCTTGTCCTCACTCCTCACATTGATAGAGTGCCCTGAACGACATCAAATTGACGAAAAAACAAGAGATCAATAACTTTAAGTTTTGTTTTGTGGTACTCACATTCGTTTTTCCTTGTCGAAACAACACAGATCATGTCATGATCTCAACCGGTCTCATTTTCGTCTCATTTAAGGACAGGTTAGGGTAAGATGTAACTAGTCCATTACTCACTCCTCACCCCTAGTTATTAACTTTATTATATTGGTAATCATGCTTTTATGAATAAAATATTCAATTTAAAATCTATGCTAGTTTTAGTAGAAATATTGTTGTAAAGAAATATTGTTGTAAAGTACTATTGCAAGAGTCATGCTTTCAGTTCGAGTACATGGTAAAATATTTGATTGATCACTTTATAAATAGATCTGGTCTTAGTTTGACCCAAGTACATCGAGTTTGTTCAGGTCTATGGACGAGTTATGATCTAAAATTGACCCTATAAAAATTTAGGGTCGCGTAAAGAACAAGTACAACCTTTTCTCAACCCATCTTTTGCTCACCCTTATATGTAGCTCGAGACTCGAATATAAACAAAAGTGTCTATATATTAGATAAAATACATAGTCATTTTTGCTTTTATATATATATATATATATATATATATATATATATATATATATATATATATATATATATGTGTGTGTGTGTGTCTATATATATATATATATATATATATATATATATATAATATTGATTCTGATTCAATCATTCAAGTGTTGGCCGATATTGTTCCTATCCTAATAAAACATTTTTTTGTGAATGTCAAGAGATTGAATTGATGTCTTTGTGCCTCAAATAATACGAAACTATGATATTTTCCATCCATATTAATTTCTAATTTTGTTTTGAAGACAAATGCCTATTAATATTTTTTAAAAAAAAACCATGTAAAAATTAATACTCCTACATTGCAAAAGTTAATTAGAAATATAACTCATTATCATAATTTGAACGCACCTTGTGCAACCATTGTACTCAAAATCTAGATCCTTTTCATTTGGGCTGAAGTTCAAAAGTTAGGAACTAAGCAATGCACCCCAAATGTGCCCTTTTTTCTGTAGCAATGACTTGGAATCATTTGTGAATATCATCAATAGGACACCAAGAAAAAATCTCTTTTACTAAATCTTAAAATAAGCCGACGACTATGACTTTATTACCGTTTGTTTGAACTTTCACGAGCTACTTAATTGATAGATACTCAGTTTTTAAGGAACTGAGCAAACCTCCTCAAGCAAGGGATAAAGAGAAGAAGAGAGACTTTTCTTAAGATATTTCATTGGTAATCCTCCAAATGGAAATTACAGACTATATATAAGCCATAATGCATAACTGAATGATACACCTAACAATTGTAGTGGGCTGTTCAACAAACCCAATAGTCTCCACAGTATTGTATTGCTAGCTGCACCTCCTAGACCCATAACCGTATCATTACCTACCCCTTCAAAATCAACCTTGTCCTCAAGGTTGTAGAAATTTTCTCCATGAAAAATTTTTCCTGGATCCCATTGCTTGGATTGGAGTGTTGAAAGAGCTTTGGACATTTGAAAATGTTCACCGGGATCCCATTGTTGATTGCTTCCCATTCTCAATAGTGTAATGTAGCCGTGAGGTCCCAGATTGACAAGCATTAGTTGCTCAGGATCACAGAAGACCGACATGAAAACAAGCACATTTCCATACAAGCTAGTACTGGCAGGTGTGTCATCAATAGCAACCCAAGCTTTGGACAAAATAAATGTTGGAGCAGTTAATGCCCAAGATTCAATGTTACATCTGTCACACCTGTTTGAGAGATAATGGCAAGAGGCTAATTCAAAGTATTTGATATCACTAATATGTGCCATAATAGAATTGAATATCGCTTCATGTGCCAAAATAGTTGGTTGGTGTAGGATATCTTCAAACCCAATCAAAGCAGCATAGTAGCATAATTAGTTTCAATGGAATTAGCTACCTCTTGGAAGTATTGTGCAATTGTGTCAGAATACTTCAAAATGTGCCCCTCGTCAAACAAGCAATCAATTTTTGCATAGGCAACTAAAGCTTCATACACTTGAGATGTTATGTGATCACTTTGATAAACAACCTGCCCACCAATGTCAAGCAAACCCAATGCATTGGCTAGCCCAAAGTAGCAATGAAGGGATAATTCAACTATATTGACTAGCATAGCCACTTTTCCAAAAAAATTCTCAAGTGGAAAAGGATAGAGAACATGTGCAGTAACCTTTAGCAGATAGAACAATGCAACTTCCCACACAACAGCAGCTAAACTAGGATGCCAATTAAGGGCCTCTAGCATATAAGCAACATCTATAGTGTTGGAAGAGTTTGCAATTATATGCACGTAAAGAGATCCTTGAGTATCATAAAACTTACATCCAAAGCCACCTCCATGTACTTGGACAAATGGATTGGTCCCAAGATCATCAACCTCTCCACAATCCCAATATAAATCCTTTATTTTGGAGCATGCTGGAAGCTTCAAAGCTAAGGTAAGTGAAAATGATGGCACCCCTTTACTGTCCATATTCATAATCAATAGATTCAATTCTTCGAATTGCTTAATTCTAATTACCCTGAATCCCATTACAGTATTGGTAACCACTACCCATGTATCAATTATGCAAAAAAACATGTGGTCCATACTCAGTAGCTCGCTACATGAAAACTGATGCAGGAAAGTCTTTTTAACAAACACATAAGAATCAAAATCACATTTCACTGCATTTCTAAGTAATGGTTTCCTATACTTCAAAAGCATATCATCTGTGAATTCCTTCCAAAAGAATGAGAATATAAAAGTACCAGTGACGTTATCTTTGGACTGCAGCGGTGTGACCCTGGAGATAGCATTCAGGGTGGAAAGGTCATCACGACAAATTTTGATCGTAAACTCCCAAAGAACCACAAAGTTGAAGTGCAAGCCTGGATCCCACAGTTTAAATTGTAAGCATCCTGTTGAAAGGGAGAAAGAGCAAGTTCGACTAAGAGGCCTTCTGTCGAGCATATGATGGACAGCAAACAACATGCTCAAGCTAACAAACTCTGTAGTCACCCCTCCGTACTTGACATCCGGCAGCTCCAGAGGTGGTGGAGGCATGGTGAGCTCCGATGTCACTTGAATTTCCACCGTCCTCATTGGGAAGCTTCGACCATGTGGTTTCGGCGGCGGTGGTTCAAACGGTGCGAAGAATTGCAATATCATGGGAAGGAAATTGTTTAGTGGCGGTGAAAGAATTGGGCCTGGGTCATATGGATATGTGTTTGTGAGCGATGCATCGACGGTGAAGTGGAGTGCATCGTCAAGAAGAGATAACCCAACGATATCATCTTCATCAACGACGGCAGAAACCGATTCAAGAAATGGAATGCCAAATAGGGACGATGTTTGCTCGATCTGTACATTTGCGATAGCAGCAGAATCGGAAACGGGATCCATTGATTCCGACTCAGTAATCATTTCCGCAAGTAAATCAGAAGTGAAATCAGAACTTGAAGCTGCAAATTGAGCGGAAGAATCACACTCCTCAGAGACATCGTCAGTGGAATCAGAGTCGGAGGGGTTGAAAGGATCCAAGGCAGAATCCATAACACAATGTGAAGCAAATTCCAGATCTGAACCCAAAAACCGTGTCGTAAAATGCGAATAATCAGACCCATGGACGGAGGGAAAACGAATCTCTAATTTACAGAGAAATTCCGCCCAAGAAGTGATCTGGTGATTCCTATACATCCATTGATACCAAGCGAGTGCGGCGCCATCGAGGTAGGACGAGGCAATGGTGAGGCGTTGTTCTTCGGGTGTGCGTTGGTGAATGAAAAAGTGAGAGATCATGAAGATCCAATCATGGACATTTGTACCATCGAACCGATAAACAAGGGGGAGTGAAGAACTCATGGAAGGGAGGGGTTCAGCACAATGAAAACTCAGTTTTTAAGGAACTGAGCAAACCTCCTCAAGCAAGGGATAAAGAGAAGAAGAGAGACTTTTCTTAAGATATTTCATTGGTAATCCTCCAAATGGAAATTACAGGGGATTTTTTTTTTGTACCCCCATCATCTCCCAGCTACCCCCACCGACCCTGCGAAAAGACGCAATTGCCCTTAACAAAATTTAAAAATCCCGAACGTATCCTGATTTCATTTTTTTTTTTTGGAAATCGGATTTACCTAAATCCGATTTCCACAAAAAATTTTAAAAAATTTAAATCGGATTTAGGTAAATCCGATTTCCACTAAAAATTTTAAAAAATTTAAATCGGATTTATTTAAGATGGGTAGATCCGCTTTTAAAAATAACAAATCGGATTTACCTTAAGTGGGGGTAAATCCGATTTGTTATTTTTAAAAGCGGATCTACCCCATCATATAAGGTAAATCCGCTTTTAAAAATAACCAAAGCAGATTTACCTTATGTGGGGGTAAATCCGCTTTGTTAACCCAATTAATAAATAAATAAATCAGTTAAAATTTTAAAAACAAATTTCGACCATCTTTTGGTTCTGTTTAGTGTGTAGTTCTTTCATAATCCCAATACTCCTAAAGAAGTGACTTCTTTCAGGACTGGGGACCTCAAAATCCCAAATTCCATCGTTTACTATTTTTTATTAATTTTTTAAATTTTTCATAATCTCCAAAAAATCTGAAAAAATTTGCATAACTTTATTTTGGTTTTATTAGATTTTTAGTGGTGTTTTCATAATTTTTGGATTAGTTTTGGCTGTTTAACGGATTTTTAGTAGTATTTTATAACCTTTTTTAAAAAAATTAAATAAAAAACAATTTTTTTAATAACAAAATCGGATTTACCTTAGGTGGGATAAATCCGATTTCCTTTTTTTAGGGAAATCGGATTTACCTTAGGTGGGATAAATCCGATTTTCTCTTTTTTTAGGGAAATCGGATTTATGTACCCACTAGGTAAATCCGATTTCCAAAATAACAAAGCGGATTTACCTCTAGCTAAGGTAAATCCGCTTTGTTATTTTTGAAATCGGATTTACCTATTGGGCACCCCCATATGAGGTAAATCCGACTTTAAAAATAACAAAGCGGATTTACCTCAAATGGAGGTAAATCCGAGCGAATTAAAAATTGGGCAGGGGTATTTTCGGGTTTCACTTTTATGTGGGGGTAAATAGGGAGATGATGGGGGTACATAAAAAAAAACCCAAATTACAGACTATATATAAGCCATAATGCATAACTGAATGATACACCTAACAATTGTAGTGGGCTGTTCAACAAACCCAATAGTCTCCACAGTATTGTATTGCTAGCTGCACCTCCTAGACCCATAACCGTATCATTAATAATGATAAGAAAACGCCTATATATTTAACTTAGTTGTTGGCAATTTAGATTAACAGCTCCCACGGTCCACCACTACGACTTTTTTTTTATAAGCAACTGGGATTAAATGGAGTATTAGGGGTATTCCAACCCCGTTACCAGAAAAGCACGGTTACACCTTCTGAAAACATGCTAAAGTGTTGTGCATCCAATCAAAAACAGAAATATCTACTACATGCATTACAATTAAACCATCCCTAATAAACACATTTAACTTTGGCTAATAATTGTTTCCGGATTAATATTCCCTCCACAAAACAAAGTGTTATTTCTAGCCGATCAAATACACCGTTACACATAACCAAATTAGCTTTTTGACACGGTTAGATTCCACCCCATCAAGAAGCCTTCCAAAGTTGTTGAAAGGGGAGACCTTAAAAAAATGTATTTAGTTTTTATTTAGTTTTTACTTTGAAGACTTTGTTCAGACGGTCTGGAATTGACTTAAATACATATTGTTTCACATATTTTAGTATTATATTGAGAAGGTAATATTTGACTTGTATGAATATTTCTTTCCTTTTTTTTTTGGTCAACTTTTATCTGATTTTCATTAAGGCTATTGCTTTCCCCACACACCCTCCTACTCCTCGCACACCCTCCAACTTATTTTTCCCCAAAATGACCTCGCGTGAGACGCTCGTGTAACACGGGTTAAGTGACTGTTCGAACGAGGTTATGCGAACCAGTTCGAACGACGTTGTGCGTGTTAAGGAATTGGTATTGTTCGCATGACATCGTTCGAACCTGTTCGAATAATGTCATCTGTGTTTAGGAATATTGTTAACTGATGGTGTGAGGGTGTGTTTTGGCTGCCTCGAATGGCTTTATTCGAACGTGTTCGAATGGGTGCGTTCGAACAGGCGTTCGAATGGCCACATGCGAACCACTGTTATGCAGAAACAGAAACTAAATAAATCAGCACACAGTTTTGGTGATTTCAAAATATAAACCTAACTTTAACATTATGTACCAAAATTATACAACATTGTGTACCAAAATTATACAACTAACTTAACATTGACTACCATCACTATCTTTACTTAAATCTACACAAGGAAGGGGATGGGGGGGGTTGTGATTGTATGAGCAAATTCTTCCACTTTTGTATCCGGCCAACAAAAAGCGAGTCCCAACCTTTTGTTATGGGTGCCCTATTAGTATTCCATATCAAATCCGGCAAGGGCATTGGACTTCCAGGCTTCATAAAGACCTTCAGAAAGACAACAAAAAACAGAATGTTATGTAATTTTTTGGAATTACTACATTGAATCTAAATAGAAGACAGTTTACCTGTACAAAGTGTTTGTGTTCTGGTACCAAAAGGATGTTGAACTGTCGGGCAGTTCTGAATGGTGCAACATTGAATGGAAAAATTCTGTAACAACAATTAGGTGACCAACTAGTCAGGACGACTTTGTACTTGTTACTGATTAAATACCCCATATCTGGTGTAGTCATCCAATTATCTTCAACATTATGTCCATGATGTGCCCTCAACAATGCCCTCATAAAAAATGTGACCTTACCAATACCACCATACAGTCTAGTGTAGAAGTCATTGTATTGGTTAAGCTCCTCCATCAGATCAGTTCTGACTGACTGCCAAGCCTCCTCACCCCTACCAAGAAATGCAGCAATACATCGGAAGCCACAATTTCCATCACCTACCACATTAACAATTTTTTGAACATAGGAACGCATGTATTCTGGCATCCCTATTATGTAAGTATTAAAAACATCAATGTGTGCAGCATCCATAGGTGTGGGTTTTGGATGAGGAGCTGGTGTCAAAGTAAGTGTTGGTGTCAAAATAAGAGCTGTTGAAACAGTAGTAGCAGCAGCTTCTGTAACAATAGGTGTGGGTGTTGGTTTCTTATGTAGTGGAGGAGTAGGGATTGTAGTAGCACTGTCAGCTTGAGTTCTCTTTTTGCTTTCTGATGGATTAGGTGCTGGACACGTTGACAAAGTAGGAGTGGAACCCGAACTGTGTGGGTTTGTAGGCGTTCCACTCCTACTTTGGGGAGGAGTAGGGCGTTTACGAGACTGAGCAAAACATCCACTAGATGAACCATCGGGGGAGTCAAATTTGTCATCTACATGCTCCCAAAAAGACTTGTCTCGCTTTGTTGAGTAATCAACTTTCCCTTTCTTATCTTTTTTTGGTGCTCCCTTTGTAATGATCGTATCCGGAGGTGGACACATGGAAGTCGTGTCTGGGAATGCCAATTCACGTGCTTTTGCTTTAATCATAACTCTACCGGCGTGATCAGAGGCCTCAAACCTTCTTTTGATAGCTTCAAGTTCAATGTCTACACTCAACTCATCATCCATTACCTTTTGATTGCTGATTTAGTTATCCTAAATAAACCCCTCAATTTCTCAAGAACCCATGCAAAGTTATCCATCCTCTCCCAATTGACATAAGCAAATGCAATCAAAAGGTAATGGATGATGAGTCGAGTGTAGACATTGAACTTGAAGCTATCAAAAGAAGGTTTGAGGCCTCTGATCACGCCGGTAGAGTTATGATTAAAGCAAAAGCACGTGAATTGGCATTCCCAGACACGACTTCCATGTGTCCACCTCCGGATACGATCATTACAAAGGGAGCACCAAAAAAAGATAAGAAAGGGAAAGTTGATTACTCAACAAAGCGAGACAAGTCTTTTTGGGTGCATGTAGATGACAAATTTGACTCCCCCGATGGTTCATCTAGTGGATGTTTTGCTCAGTCTCGTAAACGCCCTACTCCTCCCCAAAGTAGGAGTGGAACGCCTACAAACCCACACAGTTCGGGTTCCACTCCTACTTTGTCAACGTGTCCAGCACCTAATCCATCAGAAAGCAAAAAGAGAACTCAAGCTGACAGTGCTACTACAATCCCTACTCCTCCACTACATAAGAAACCAACACCCACACCTATTGTTACAGAAGCTGCTGCTACTACTGTTTCAACAGCTCTTATTTTGACACCAACACTTACTTTGACACCAGCTCCTCATCCAAAACCCACACCTATGGATGCTGCACACATTGATGTTTTTAATACTTACATAATAAGGATGCCAGAATACATGCGTTCCTATGTTCAGAAAAATTGTTAATGTGGTAGGTGATGGAAATTGTGGCTTCCGATGTATTGCTGCATTTCTTGGTAGGGGTGAGGAGGCTTGGCAGTCAGTCAGAACTGATCTGATGGAGGAGCTTAACCAATACAATGACTTCTACACTAGACTGTATGGTGGTATTGGTAAGGTCACATTTTTGATGAGGGCATTGTTGAGGGCACATCATGGACATAATGTTGAAGATAATTGGATGACTACACCAGATATGGGGTATCTAATCAGTAACAAGTACAAAGTCGTCCTGACTTGTTGGTCACCTAATTGTTGTTACACAATTTTTTCATTCAATGTTGCACCATTCAGAACTGCCCGACAGTTCAACATCCTTTTGGTACCAGAACACAAACACTTTGTACAGGTAAACTGTCTTCTATTTAGATTCAATGTAGTAATTCCAAAACAT
Source organism: Astragalus membranaceus (assembly GCA_039519185.1). Classification (NCBI taxonomy): domain Eukaryota; kingdom Viridiplantae; phylum Streptophyta; class Magnoliopsida; order Fabales; family Fabaceae; genus Astragalus; species Astragalus membranaceus. The sequence continues at coordinate 15,606,618 of CM076848.1, forward strand.
TACATAACATTCTGTTTTTTGTTGTCTTTTTGAAGGTCTTTATGAAGCCTGGAAGTCCAATGCCCTTGCCGGATTTGATATGGAATACTAATAGGTCACACATAGCAAATGGTTGGGACTCGCTTTTTGTTGGCCGGATACAAAAGTGGAAGAATTTGCTCATACAATCACAACCCCCCCATCCCCTTCCTTGTGTAGATTTAAGTAAAGATAGTGATGGTAGTCAATGTTAAGTTAGGTTTATAATTTTGGTACTGTATAATTTTGGTACACAATGTTGTATAATTTTGGTACATAATGTTAAAGTTAGGTTTATATTTTGAAATCACCAAAACTGTGTGCTGATTTAGTTAGTTTCTGTTTCTGCATAACAGTGGTTCGCATGTGGCCATTCGAACGCCTGTTCGAACGCACCTATTCGAACACGTTCGAATAAAGCCATTCGAGGCAGCCAAAACCCACCCTCACACCATCAGTTAACAATATTCCTAAACACGGATGACATTATTCGAACAAGTTCGAACGATGTCATGCGAACAATACCAATTCCTTAACACGCACAACGTCGTTCGAACTGGTTCGCATAACCTCGTTCGAACAGTCACTTAACCCGTGTTACACGAGCCTCTCACGCGAGGTCATTTTGGGGAAAAATAAGTTGGGGGGTGTGCGAGGAGTAGGAAGGGGTGTGGGGAAAGCAATACCCACAAAAAAAGGAGAGAATTTGGTTGGAACCCAAGGTTAAACACACAACACCTCGTACACCCATACCCCTCACTTGCTGAAAAATCTATGTGGCTTTTAACTTGCACAAATGACAAATATGTGCAGGGTGGAAAAGTGAGTTTTTTTTTTTTGACAATTGGAAAAGTGAGTTGTTGACTCAAAGTAGTTTGTATTACAGTATTACCCCGATTTTGTGGTATTTAAACTTTTGACCCGAAACTTTGAAAAACTACCTCATATTGCAAGTCTGTTCTATTCATACTAGTCATAACTCTCTTTGTGTTAGCTATCACTCTTGTTAATCGGTCTGCTTCTTCTTCTAACATACTAATGGTTTTGGTCGCCAAATTCTGAAGATCACGTAGTACAATAAAACGAATGACAATCAATTGGGTCACTCATTGTCATTGAATGGTCTTATAACACATCAACACATTCAGCTACATACCTTTCCCCTTTTGAGGTCATTTATGGAAAGCCTCCTCCCTCTCTATACCGCAGTATTTGTTGGGTCATTCCTCAGTTGATGTTTTAGTTTCTTTACCGTTTATTCGCCAAACCATTTTGGATTCCCTCAAACGCAAACTACGCAAAACACAAGCCCAGATGAAATTCTACGTTGATAAAAAGCGTAGGGTTGTCACTTCTAACATTGGTGATCTCGTGTATGTGAAGCTCCATCCTTACCGCCAAATTTCAGCTTCCAAAACTCATTACAACAAGCTGTCAAAGCGTTTCTATGGGCCTTACAAGTTACAAGATCATTGATAAGTTTTGAAGCTCTCCTTACAAACTAGAGCAGTCTTCAGGTTCCAAAATTCATCTTGTGTTCCATTGTTCTTTGTTAAAACCCCACAAATGGCCATTCACATCTTCAATGTATTCTCTACCTCCAACAGCAATGGACAATAGTCCTTTAATGGAGAGCCCTTGGCCATTCTAGATACCAAGATGGACTCTTCCACAGTGGGCCACCCCATGAGAAACTTTCACAAGTTTAGATTACATATTTTTTAAAATGTATTTTGTAAACTCAATATTTAAGGTATGAGTTGTGAAAACTTTATACCATAATGTAAATCAACTTTGACATTTGGAATCAATGTTTTAAAACTCGGACTGGTGACTGACTCGGTGAAGGTATCGGGTCATTAGGTCAAGGGTCGGACCGAGGGGTTGACAGTTGAACTGCATGACCATGACCCGGCCCCAATTAAAAAATTCTCGAATTTTCAAGACATATAAATTTCATAACTGTAAAACTTAATTTGCTAAAATTACACATCATGCCTATAAAAGCTTAAAAAACATCCACCACAAATTTAATAATCCCACAATACCATCAACATACATATAATCCGACTTTGAACTTTGGGTTTCGGTTTTCAATCTCTCTTTGACTCTTTAGATTAGGGCTTTAAAATGAAATTGAGAAAGAGACACGACTCTTCTCATTTCTCTCAGGTTTCTAATTTCGCTTTTACTTTTTTTATAAATTAACTGCTTAAAACGGTGTCATATTTGCATTTTTGGGGTTTTTTTAAAAAACATGCAAAACCCGGTCCGGTTTTGCAAAACCCGCCGGGTCACCAAAACCGGCTGAGCCATGGCGGTTCCCACCGAGTCACTGCATTTCCGATCCATAGAGTGGCCCCTCCGGTTTCCGGTTCGCCCGGTCCGACCGGCCGGGCCGAGCCAGTTTTTAAAACACTGTTTGAAATAGAAGAAAAGAGGTATTTTGGGTAGATTACTAAATGGGGGTGTTTTTAATGAGTGGAGGTGGGTTTAATAGCAGTCTTAAAGGATCAGCCTGAACAGATTAAGCCCAACTGTCCAAAGCCCATATGACACTAGAATCCGTTCATGTAAGCTTTATTATATATTGAAAAACGGGGGGTTGGACAAATTCTTCTTTTTTCTCTGCTAGGGTTTGGTACCATAAAGGTTTTTGGTCTAGTCTTTACCCATTGGGTTGCTAGTGTTTCTCTTTTTTATTTTTTGGGCTCTCTCGGGTGTCTACTGGTTTTGTAGTGTTGTCTAGTTATTATGGGATAGCCTTAAATATCTCTTAAGTTTATTTTATGGATAATGTTTTTGTTTAGTGGTTAATAGATGAAGATATTTATGAAAGAAGTACTTCATCTATCATTTATGGAGATTGTAAGGTTCATTAGTTAATCTTCATCAGCTACAACTATAATTTTCATCTGTTTCTTTTCTTGCAGTGGTTTTTTCTTATCAGCTTTCATTCCAGAATCTCATCTTCTTACTTACCTCTCAGTTAGTTTGTTTAGTTTACAATAGAAAGAGCAAAAGAGCAAAAAAGAGCAAAAGAGCAAAAAGAGCAAAAGAGCAAAAAATAAAATAAAAGAGCTAAAGAGCATTATTGTAAACTATTTCTGTTTGGTCTAAGGTCTCCTCTGTATCTGAGTTCTTCAGTTACAGAAGTTTCTGTTTTCTGTTTCTTCAGTTTTTGTTTTAGGAGTCTTCATTATCATCATTTTTGGAGAGTTTCGGTGTCTGTGAGTTCCCAGCTTTACAATGAATGATAGATCATATATTGGTGTCATTCCTGAGGATGAAAGAGAGATTGTAGTGGAGAAACTGATCCCTGCAACAAAAAACAACATAGAGTATGCTTTAAGAGCAGTGGTGGGAAAGTTGATATCAAATAAGATCCAGAATAAGAAAGCTATTAGAAACATTATGTTCAAAACATGGGATCAATATAAAGGACTATACATAACGGATATGGGGGATAATAAGTATCTTTTTACTTTTCCTTCAGTTCAAAATGTAGAGGAGGTGCTTCATAGAGCTCCTTGGTTTGCTATGAACCATCTTCTAAGTTTGCAGAGGTGGGAGGAAGGTCAGACCTTTGATAATATTAATTTTGATCATGTTCTTTTTTGGGTTCAAATACATGGTCTGCCTTGGCAGGATGTAAACCCTGAAAATGCTAGAATTCTGTTGAGCAAAGTTGGGAGGGTTGTTGAGATTGATGATCCTTTCAAGCTAGGAGGTGGTATAGCTACACATTTTATAAGGGCCAGAGTTGCAATCAATAACAGCAAACCTATATGGTCAGGCTGTTGGATTCAGAAAGAAGATGGAAATAAGATTTGGGTTCACTTCAAATATGAAAGATTACAAGGGCTGTGTTATAAATGTGGAGAATTTGGTCATGAGTACAGACAATGTAGAAAACCACAGGTTATGGCTGCCTATAAAAAATCCTTACCAAAGTTTGGCCCTTTTCTTTCAACATTTAAACCTAAGGTTTTTCATGATGCAGCTAACAATGATTCACAAGAGCATGGTAAGAGAGATGAGAATGAGCAGAGTAATACAAATTATGAAACTGGTGCTAGTAGTAATACTAATCCAGTTGGGGGAGAGGGGGATATGAATATGAATATGAATAATATGGCTGATAGTGAGCCATCTACTTCCTTTGTTCCAGCTAACCAGTTGCAAATTCATAAACTTGATTGCAAAGACTATGTATTACCTGAGTTTGATGGTAACCCTCCCTACTTTGTTCAATTTCCACATGAAGCTGTTACTCCAACTGTAGACTCTGATACAGTTATTCCGATGAGAGTTGAGGAGGCTTTGAGTAATAATTTTGCTTATGGCTTGAACCTGAAAAGAGATAGAGAAAACCAGCAATTATGCATCACAAATGAAGAAGGGGAAAGCAGTAATAACAGTGGCAATAAAAAGGCTAGAATTATTGCTGTGATTGATGGTTTTATTTATGCAGAATCTGATACTATGACTGAGGAGGCGGGTCTTTCCATGCCCCCAATTTTCAAATGACTACAATAAGTTGGAATTGTCGTGGATTGGCGGCATCCACGACTAGCAGGGAGCTTCAGGAGCTTATCAAGATTCATAGGCCGTCTATTTTGTTCTTAATGGAAACTAGGACACAAGTTAGGTGCTGTCTCGGTGTTGGTTGGTGGCACGACTCGACTTCCTCGATCAAGCTAGGTGCTGTCTCGGTGTTGGCCGGTGGCACGACTTCGCGTTGATGCTTAGGGTCCCGCCGCCGGTGGTCTGGAGTGTGGTGACTCGATTGTGGTCTAAGTTTGTTTAGTTTAGAGGTCTTTGTTTGACTCTCTTTATTGTCCTTTTTTCAAGGGTTTTGGCTTAGTCCCCCCTTGTGCTTTTTGTACTGTTTCTATTTTTTAATAAATTCGGGCCTCTGCCTGTTGCTTAAAAAAAAAGTACTAAGAGTTGAAAGGGTTAGGAGGAAGCTAAAGTTTAATAAGGTATTCTGTGTTCCTGCTGAAGGTACATCTGGTGGGTTGGGTCTTTTTTGGAATAATGATTATGAAGTTCAGATCTTAGAGTCTACAATCAACTATATTCATACAGCTTTGAAGGAGAAAAAAACTGGAAATCTGCTTTTGATGACTTTTATCTATGGTAATCCAACTTTTGACAGGAGAAGACATTTATGGGGTAAGATTCTGAGGCTGATGCCACGTAGAAATGAACCTTGGTGCTGCTTAGGTGACTTTAATGAGATGACATCTATTACTGAGAAGGATGGCCTTAGAGGTGTTGCTCCTATTAGGTTATCTCTTTTTAGAGATTTCCTAAATGCTGGCTATTTGATGGACTTGGAATTGAAGGGGAGCAAATATACTTTTGCAAGTAATCCTAGAGATGGGATTGTCACATATCAAAGAATTGATAGGGTGCTAGTTAATTGGGGGTGGAGATTCTTATATCCTCATGCTGCAGGTATTGCTTTACCTATCATTAATTCTGATCACTCTCCTATTGTTCTTCTTCCTTACCCTCCTTTGAAATGTCCTAAGTTTTTTAAATATGAAAGTTTTTGGGATGAGCATGAAGATTGTAGAAATGTAGTTAGAGATGGTTGGAATTCTAAGTTTTCTGAGGAAGGAGGATGGGAAAATTTCAAGATCAAAGCTTCTAACTGTAAAAGAACTCTTCAAGGTTGGAGTAAAGTTACTTTTTCTAATGCTTCAGTTGAAATCTCTAAGTTGAAGTTTTGACTTCAGAATCTGAATAATGCTGGGAATAATATATCTTGCTTAGAGGAGATTAGGTGGATCAGATTTGAGATAGAAAGGCTTTGGAAACAAGAAGAGCTTTATTGGGGACAAAGGTCTAGACTAAAATGGTTAACCTATGGAGACAAGAATTCAAAGTTTTTTCATGCTACTACAATTCAGAGAAGGGATAAAAATAAGCTCTATAGAATAAAGGATAAAGACGGGTGTTGGGTTGAGGGGCAAATAGATATCTCTAATTCTATTGTAGCATATTTTAAGGATATTTATGTCCCTGCTAATCCTGTTTTCTCTCAGTGTTTAAGAGTTGTTCCTAAATTGGTTTCTTTGGAGAATAATGAGTCTTTAATGTCTCCTGTTTTGATGTCTGAAGTTCAAAGTGCTGTTTTTTCTCTTGGTGCTCTTAAATCTCCTGGTCCTGATGGTCTTAATGGGTTATTTTTTCAGAAAAATTGGGATATCATCAAGGATGATATCTTGAGAGCTATTTCTGAATTCTTTGTTCCAGGGGTGCTTGGAGAATCAGTTAATGAAACTCTGGTGGCTCTCATTCCTAAAGTGTCTCATCCTGAAGAAATTGGACAGCTAAGGCCAATTAGCTGTTGTAATTTTATCTACAAAATCATCTCAAAAGTGATGGTTTATAGGCTTAAACCTATCCTCAATTCTCTTGTTTCTCCACAACAAAGTGCTTTTGTTGGGGGTAGATTGATTCAAGACAATCTAATTGTGGCTCAAGAGGCGTTTCACTGTCTAAAAAAGAAAAAATCTGTTGCTAATAATGGATTTGCTATTAAGTTGGACATGAACAAAGCCTATGATAGAGTGGATTGGTCTTTTCTAAAAGATGTCTTGCTTGCTTTTGGTTTCTGTCAAGACTGGGTTTCTATAGTTTTGTCTCTGGTTTCTTCTGTCAGTTATGTCTATCAGGTTAATGGTGCTAGGAGTAGAGTTGTGGTGCCTAGGAGTGGTCTCAGGCAAGGAGATCCTCTGTCTCCTTACCTTTTTATCCTTGTGTTTGATGTTCTATCAAGGATGTTGTCTAGTGCAAATTCTTCAGGTCTTACTCTAGGTCTGATGTTGGCTTCTAAAGCCCCTACTCTTACTCATTTGTTTTTTGCAGATGATGCTTTAATTTTTGGAAAGGCAACAAAGGAGGAAATTTATCAAATTGTGGCTATTCTTAATGATTTTACAAGGATTTCTGGCCAGAAGATTAATCTTCAAAAATCAGGTTTGATTTGTGGTGTTGCTGTTCCTAATCATACAAAGCATAATCTGTCTGATGCTTTACATATTCCTTTGTGGGAATCTCCTGGGAAATATTTAGGAGTTCCTGCTGAATGGGGTGCATCTAGAACTCAAGCTCTTGCTTGGATCAAAGAGAGGGTCTTCTCTAAGATTGAGGGTTGGAAAGAACAGTTTCTATCTCAAGCTGGGAAGGAGGTTCTTATAAAAGCTGTTATTCAGGCCATTCCTTCTTATGTGATGTCTATTGTAAGGCTGCCAAAAAATTTCTGTCAGTCCCTATGCTCTGCAGTGGCTAATTTTTGGTGGAGTTCAAAAGTAAGATCTAGGGGAATTCATTGGAAGTCTTGGGACTTCATGTGTGCTAGTAAGAATAAAGGTGGAATGGGCTTTAAGTCTTTTGCTACTCAGAATACCTCACTCCTCTCAAAACAGGCTTGGAGATGCTTACATGGTCAAAATGATTACTGGGCTATAATGTTGAGAGGAATTTATTGTTCAAAGGAGGAGTTTTGGAATGTGAAACCTAAAGTGGGCATTTCATGGGTTTGGAGGAGCATCCTTCATGGTAGAGACTTGCTAAAGAAACAAGGGAGGTGGAATGTTGGAGACGGGACAACAGTGAGTATCAAGGAGGATATTTGGCTTGCTTCTGGGGGTCTAGCTACTACTAGTCAGGAATGTAATATTAATAAGGTTCATGAGCTTATTGATTGTTCATCAAAAAAGTGGAATCTCAGTGCTTTACGTTTAAACCTTTCTCCAGATAGTGCTATTGGGGCTTTAAAAACTCCTATAAGCTGTTTGGATTTTGTTGACAAACTATACTGGCCTCTCTCTAAGGATGGTATTTTTTCTGTTAAATCTGGTTATAAGGTGCTGAGAAGTGGTAATGAAGCTAAAAATGTTAAACCAGAATCTTATTTGCATTCAGAGGCATCTTGGAATCTAATTTGGGAAGCTAAGGTCCCTGGTAGAATTAAGCATTTCATTTGGAAACTCAAGCATAATGCTATCAGCTCTAACTTAAATCTGATGAAAAAGAGGATTGCTTCATCTCCTAAGTGTCCTGTTTGTAAAGAGGCTGATGAATCTATTGAACACTTACTATTCCTATGTCCTTGGACTACCCCAGTTTGGTTTGGATTACAAATTTGCTCTGTTCCTACTTATTACAACATCTCTCACTTTGGGGATTGGTTTGACTCTATTCTAGAGGCAAATTGGTGTCAAGGGAATGATAAGAAGCTAATGATTTGTTATGTTATGATAGCAATATGGAACATATGGAAAGCTAGGAATCTAATGTGTTTTGAGGATAAAATCCCTAGGCCAAATGATATTCTGTATACTATCAAAGCTAGCTTTTCTTCAATGATAATTCCTACTTCTATTAATAATCATCAAATGAATGCAATGTGTGGTCAAAGGAGGACTATGGCTAATTGGAGTCCTCCTCTAAACAACATCATCAAATTCAACACAGATGCACAATTTGATGTACATGCTGGGAAAGGTTTCTCTGGCATTGTGGCCAGGAACAGATGTGGAATTATAGTTGCAGGAAGTACCTCAAGAATCTATGCTTTATCTCCTCTTGCTGCTGAAGCTTTTGCTTTTAGAGAAGCCATCATCCTTGCTTCGAGCCTCAATATCCAAGATGTAGTCTTCGAGTCCGACTCTCTCTCTTTGATTCAGGCATGCAAAGAACAAAATCAACGAGGTGAGATCAATGTTATAGTTAGAGACATTTTACAAATCAAAAATGGCTTTACCTCTTGTGATTTTCGGTGGATCAACAGAGTTGGGAATCGAGCTGCCGATTGCGTAGCAAGTCTTGCTTCAACAAATTTACTACCTGTCAATTGGATTACTTCGCCTCCTGATAAGCTTCGATCAATTTTGAATTTGGATGGCTGTTGATTCAAGGTTTGGTTGAGCAGATAGTCTTGATTTGGATCGCGATCTATTCTAGGGTTTTTTCGCCGTGTTTGGTTTTCGTTCCTTTCTCTCTTTGTTTGATTCTGCCTATCTATGTTTATCTGTTTTGTTTTAGCTTTGGTATGTTTTGGGCCGGTGTTGGGCTTTCTCTTTTGTCTTCTTTGTTGGCCTTTGTGTGTGGCCTTTTTTATTTCCTTTGTGTAATGGTTGGGCTTAGCCCATTTCTTAAATGAAAGCTATATCAAGTTGACCAAAAAAAAAAGCTTTATTATGGACGAAAACAAATGCTATGTAAGCTCTCGGGCCACATTTGGATAAACAACATAATTAGGTCCTCATGGCATAAGTGTTTATTATAGTTTATTATATAAGAGCTTATATAAAAGCTATTTCTGTAGTAAATATAAAATAATTTTAAACTATTTTTCTATAAGGCATAAGTTGTTTTCATAAGCTATCCCGGTGAGCTTAGAGAAATTTACTGAAAACAGCTTATGAACCTATCATAAACCGTTTCTATAAACCAAACGGGAATTCAGTCCTATTATATCAGAACTGCGGCACAATTTGACTGACCAAAACACAAACGAACATCGACACGACCTTTCTCAGTATATTAAGCACAAATTTCAGAAATTTAGAGTACAACATACAATAGACCATTTTCCTCAACTTACATCTCTTTGCCAGACTTGAAATGTAAACTAGTAAACCACCCTACACCAATAACACATTACTACATGCTGCATCAGCTAATGTTAGATCATTCAAGTTTCAACAAAACATAGCTAAAAAATGTAGAAACAAAACCTTCCCATTAACTAACTGTAAAAGATATACAAATACAGCAGAAGAGAAAGATTGAGCAAATAAAAAAATATCTTCCTTGCTCATCTTAGCTAGGTTGCTTACATAATTCTCAACACCTATATTTCAGAGGCTGTGTTTCCTGTCAAATGTTTACTTTACTGTTAAAGTTGAGGTGGTAGAAACATTAACCAAAGATGTTGGAGGAAGGCAATGTCTTGCTGAGCCTCGAGGATTGGAGGAAACCTCGTACCTTGTCGACTGACTTCTTGTTTTCTTTTTTTCTACTTCATGAACTCTCTCTGATGTAACTTGCCTAACCTTTGTTTCATTTAAGCCAGGTGGAAGAACACAGTTGCAAAATAAACCTTCATATCAAGAAGAACATTTTTTTAGAATTAGACACTTTAAAACAAAATTGTAGCATATGTCAAAAAAAAAACTAGAGATGAAAAAGACACTTTAAAACTTTAGGGAACGTTTTTAACAAAGAGAACATAATTTAGTAGTATATTTCTTACCAAGTCGAGCAAGTCGATTGACCCAACGAGGGATAGATTTTGCAGTTAATTTGAGAGAAACATCATTACAAAAGTGGTTGCAATTTTTTGAGATGAGATGATAGCTATTCCCAGAATATTCTTGAGCTAGTTTCTCCATAAATACTCGAACATCTTTCGGATTCAAATCCGTTGTTCCAATGAAAATTGATTTTCTAAATGTAAAACCAGGACAGTTTTTGGGTTGCACTTCAAAAATTCCCGTTGTTTCATGTTCATGCGCTCCAAAACCATATTCAATATCATGAACTAACAAAGACAAAAAGAAAGGAAAGAAAATAAATTTGATTAGAATTGAAATTAGAAAAGAAAAGAAAGTGGGTTAGAATTAGATACCTTGAACTCCTGAGTGGTAGACACCAAGGCCAAACCAATAGGCATAACCGTTAATTGTGGTAAGATCATAGACGTTTAGGTAAACTGGAACGGTGCCAGGTTTCTTCTTCCGTGGACCTGTTACTAGTTTAAACAGCATTTTATGATGTTGGTTTGGTTATGCTCTGCTCAAGAATTCTCTGTGAAGTGAAATAATAGGTTGTTGTTACACTTTTGTTTTTGTTATATGTGACTCGGCATCCTCCACCGGCGGCCGAAAGTGTGTTGCTAGTTGCTTCACCCACCATCATCCACTTATATTTATTATTATTATTATTATTATTATTATTATTATTTATCGTGAATTGTTACAATCATAATTATTGTGCTCCTCGTGGCCTTGCCTCTACTGTACACCACTCGTCTCCACTTTTTAAGGTGGCATGGTACTACTACTTACGCAACATAACTATTGTCCTTTTTTTCAACTAATTACAAAGGTCACACCACTGTCCTCTTAGTTTTCCATGGTCAAAAAAATCCCATTTTAACTATGTTAGTATTTGAGAGTATTTATTTCGATATACGAATTAAGTTATTTTTGCCTTGTTACACATAAACCAAGTACAATTACTTTATATTTATCGAGTCTTTTAGAGTCTCAAAATATGAATTGACTGTCCCAAAATCTTTTATTTTTGCTTCAAATAAGGAAAATAATATGGAGTAGTATTTCCTTACTTTTCTTTCTTTCTTTGCTCTTGAAAATTTCTGTATTAAAAAGAGGAAAATCATTGAAGTTGCAAATTGATCTTTGGATGTGTACGAATGGAGTTCAGGAGAGAAGTGTTTGAGCCTGGGGATTATAAAATGGGAATATAAGGAATTCATTCTTCATGGGGAACAACAGAGAAGGGAACAACAACAGCTCACAGCGAAATACGCATGCGCAATGAGTTGGCGCGGGATTCAGGAGCGTGCATGACAAGATTGAAAGCCTGAAAGGTGAAAATTCTCTCCAATCACATTTTGTCTTTTAAATTTCATACCCCTCCTCTAGACCTTATACCCCGTATTACGAAATAACCCCAAAATACCTATGTGATTTTCACAAAAATTTTGTAAATTTTCAGATTTATCTTTCAAAAAAAGTATTTCCAAAACAATATTTTAAACTTTTTTCAGAAGTATCCTAGTTACCATAAATCTGAAATTAAAAAAGTATATTCCGGATTTATGGTAAAAAGAATAATTTTGGAAAAAGTTTAAAATACTATTCCGGAAATACTTTTGGACGATGAATCCGGAAATTGAATTTTCTTATATTCTGGAGTTATGTGTTATAGATAAATCTGAAATGTTTTTTTTTTTATTAATTTAATTATTTACCGACACTTTCAACGGTCTTGATGTTGCCGATGTTGAATTTCCTAATCCTTATATTGAATTACTGCAGGGAGGTGCCAGAAACAAGATAGGTGGTGCTAACAGCAATTTACCAAGCCCGGAATCAGAGCCCAGTCCAACTTGACACTGCCCAACTGAGAGAACCGGGTTAAAACGAAATCCAGGAACCGATTACTATTCAAACACGCGGATCTTGTTAGTGGATACGAGCTTAACCCGAAATCGAAGTTTAAAATCCAAAATTAGGGTTTTAGTGGTTCATTTACTGAAAACACTTTCTCTCTCTTCTTCTTCGTTCTTGAAATCCTCTTCTTCTTCCTTTTTTCACCCTCTACTAGGGTTTTTCACAAATCAACACTTTCGTTGTGATTTTTGCTTGATTCTTGTATAAATCTTGATGCTGGTTCAACGATTCACACACGAAGTTAAGTAATCACAAGAAACCCCTTGATCTGTTTCTGTTCTCTCTTGCTGTTCCTGTAGAAGAAACCCTAACCTTGAGCTTTGTGTCTTTTCAGGTACTCAGCTGCAAGGTTTTCTTACGGATACAACAACAAAGGTGCGAATAGCACAAACTTTGTTATTCCTGTTTGTTTTACATTTACTCTTCTTAAAAGTCCAATTTCTTCTTTTCTTTTGATTGCATGTACCTGGTTCGTGTTCGTTGAAGGACCCAGTAGTAGCAACATTGTGGATCTCCACCTTGAGGCCACAAGGTACTTTCTCTCTAATCTCTCTTTCTATTTTTCTCTCTTATTTTGTGTTTCAGTCACTGAAATTTTTCTAACTCTTATTCTTTTCTTCCTTTGTGAGATTTTTCACATAGGTGAGCCTATCAAGAGTACTCATGTAGCTACGTACCCCACTCTATATAGAGTATAGAACTCATTAAGAAATTAATTCAACCTTCCAAGACTACATGATATCATGCTTCACACTATGAATGAGACTTACAATTATCTGTGCATGATTCTACATCTTTTATAAGTTGTTATTACCACATTGAACCTATTTCTTGGGATCTCCAGTCTATTAGGTCGGGTTACCCTTATAAAAGACAGATTAATGGGCATCGGTCTCATTCCTCTTGCTAATCCTTTCGTCAAAGGATCAGCCAAATTTTCTTCAAACATTATATGATCTTCTTATTTACTTTTGTGATAGCCGCGGTTCTATCACAATAGATCCATATGGTTGGAATCATTTTTTCATACTTAGGAATATCTAAAAGACTATTCCATTCGTCATCACCGTAACTTCATAGCACAATGGAAAACTTTTTGTAATCTCAGGTGCATGGTCCTTTTAAGGTAAATCATGACCCTCTCAGTAGCACACAAGTGCTCATTACTAGAATTAGTAGTAAACCCGTATAGTAAACTCACAACATTAGTTGTAATTCTAGTGCAATCAGCAGCGTATTGAAGACTACAAATAATGTTCGCAAACTCGGGCTTTTCAACACTCTTATGGTGTTCTCGAGCAACTTGACACTGGGATCATAATGAGTGCCTGATTTACAATTGAAATAATTTATATTTACTTCACCAACATCCTTCATATCAAAACATATTTTTGATATTTTTTGACAAAAAATAATATTAGAACCAAAATTAAGTAATTCATCCACGTGTAGAAAAATAATAGTGCAACTATTATTATCCAAAATATAATATAAGCACTCACCACTTTTATTAATTTCAAAACATATGAAATCACGAGATTAAACTTCTCATAATTAGAGAAAGCAAAAGTCATTATTTTGATCCAAATAAATTTCTTTCTTCTAATATATATATATATTATTAGAAAATAGGCTGAGTCGCAGACTAGGTCGCTCTCTTTAATTCGTTTCGCGGCTCTGCCTAAGGTGTGCAAGCAGTCTCTCCTAGCCTCGTCGTCCCCAGAATAAAACATCCTTCTCAAAAAATATGGTCTTCTTTGCCCCTAGAAAGACCACCAAACTCACACCCCCTATCTTTTATTTTACTGCTCGGAATTGTTATTCTTTTCTCACAATGAAAAGTATCCTCCATACTATTTTACTGCTCGGAATCAAAAACTTAATAAAACATAATAAAACAAAAAAGAAAAGCCACGTCATAAAAAAAACCACCTGTAAATGACACGTCAGCATTCTGTTAGCCTAGTCAGCATCATTTAACGTCAGGGACTAATAATGGAAACGAAAAAAAAGTTGGGAACCAAAACACCTATTTCGTTAATGTAGGGACTAAACTTAGAAGGACCCAATTTTGTAGGGACTAAAAACATATTTAACTCATTATTATTTTTATAAATAAAACACAACATTTAGTGATACCACACTGACCGCCATTCACCATCAGGGGAAAATCACCAATAGAGAAGATGTTGTCTTTTTCCAGTGTCCAAAACCCGTTATATATGCAGGCTTCACTAAGACATCACATTCGTTTTTCTGAAAGATAAATTAGACCTTAAGGTGCAAGTGCGGGGTGATGACCGAGAGGTCACTAGGATCACTTATCGCAAACCCAATTTTGGCGATGATGCCTCTGTTTACTGGTCCTTTATTGATGTGAAGACCGATGATGACGTGCGAGCCATGTTGAACATCCATGACATGTTTCGGACTAATAGTCCTTTGGAGCTGAACGTGGAAATCACACGGAGTGTCAGCGAGATAGTACGCCGTTGTTTTGCAGGAGGACTGTCACAGTAGAGAAACTGAGAAACTTTTTCCTGTCGTCTTTTATATTTGTTTCTGTCATGTTTTACTTTTCATGTTTGTTTCTGTTGTTGTCTCAATCAATGTAATCCGCTTTTTTAATCAATTAAAATAAATATTCAAAATAACGATAAAATATCCAAAAATAAATAGTACAAATGATAACGATAAAATATCCGAAAAAAAGAGAGTACAAAATAACGAGTACATCAAGGACCTCCCTCCAAATCCGACAAGCCCTCCAAAGAAGCACATAGGCATGACTGTCACGTGGAATGTCCTCGGGTGCAATGGCCTCCTGTATATATGCAGCAGCAGATTGGACTCTATCCTCTAGAGTCTGTGGAACCGCATCATCTGGAATGTCCTCATTTGGAGCCAGATCTCTGTAACACCCCAATTTCTACATCCTACTTTTTTTTCATTTTATGTGTATATGGATCATAGTATTTTTTTGGTGATAATTTAGTGTATGTTCGATTATTTTTGCAAATAACATATGACTAGTTAGATACATTTAACTACTTCTAACTACTTCTTATTTTAATTATTTATTTTATTTTATAAATAAATATCTCAATAAATTATCTATATTTTGAAATTACTATTTTTATTAAGGGTTCAAATGAGCTTTAGTGTTTAGTAAAACACATTGAAAATGATTTAAATGATTCATGCACTCCTATGTATTGGGCTAAAATTTATAGCCTCTAATGATGAAAGCCCACTAATTAAAATTAACCTAATTCTCACCTTAGCTTCTCTTAAACTATGTCAGCCGAAACCCATCCTCTCTTTTATTTTCCCTAATGATTCTGATATCATTGTTATCGATTACTCCGTACATGTCAAAGAAAATTCATTTATCCTCTTTGGATTGTCATTGTTTCACCCTTTTTGAAATGCTAAGCCTCATGGAAAAGTCAAACACCTGTTTCCTTTAGAAATAATGCTTCTGTCGCAACTTGAAAGTCATACTACATGCCAAGCCACGTTTCATTCTTTTGTGTGATTCATGATTCAACATTTAATTGCGATCTCCAATATTACAAGTTCAGATTTCCTGGCTTTGGAATTTCAAGTGTTGGTCACTCTCGTTCAGTATTAAGTATTAACCAATCATAGGCTTGTCCCGTATCTTTTAATTAATCGCATAATCACTAGTGCAGAAAAGATATTTAGCGTCGGTTATCGCCCGACGCTAAATGTCGCGATGCTAAAAGTGAGATTTTTAGCGTCGCTTATTTGAAACAACCGATGCTAAAAGTCATTTATTGATACATTTAGCATCGATTATTTGAAACAACCGATGCTAAAAGTTATTTGTTTAGACATTTAGACGATTACTTTGCATCCAACTACGATCAATGACTACACTCCAAAATAATAGACCAAGTATTGTCAAAACAAAATCAAACTATCACATCAAACCAACGGCAACAATTAACAGTTAGTTATACAAGCATATCCTAACTAAGTTGAACACAGCAGAACTGAAAAAATGCTCCCTCTCAACACTAAATTCCAGAGAACAATGACCAACAAGTTGGCCAATGTTTTTACACCCAAGTCAAGAAAACAATCATTTTCCTCCAAAAGTTATATACTATCGCTATTGCTAACACACACTTCCATCACACACTTCAATCACACACTTCCATCAAAAAGAAGTGCATTCCAATAGTTAGTCTTACTATTAGTTAGAATGTATAATGTTGACCAAAAACTTGCAAATAATGAATCAGGAAACTTGCAAATAATGAGTAAACAATGAATCAATGAACATAGAGGTAGAACACACAACAACCAAGAGAGAGAGACTCACAAGTTCAGTAGGTGAATAGGTGATGAGGGTGAACTTTTTATCACTGTGATAGACTCTGTTCAACACAAAAATGACGAATCAGAAAAATTCAAATTAGGGTTTCAGAACAAAGAGTGAGAGTGTCGTATTGTTGAAAGAGTGAGAGACCTCAGAGAGTGGGAGCACCGTCTTCGATTTCAAGCTCCAAAATAGGAGTGACGGCGAAGAAGGCGACGACGAGCCAAGAATCGACGACAAAGAAGATGGAAGTTGAGAGAGAGCGAGAGAGCCTTGAGAGAGTGAGAATGCGAAGAGTAGTGTATGCGATGGAAGAAGTGAAAAAAATAAAACATGGCCTTTAGCGTCAGGTGTTTAAACACCCGATGCTAAATGTCTAAAGCAAATACATTCAGTGTCGGTTGTTTAAACACCCGATGCTAAATGTATTTGCTTTAGACATTTAGCATCGGTTGTTTAAACACCCGATGGTAAATGTCTAAAGCAAATACATTTAGCATTGGGTGTTTAAACATACATTTAGCATCGGGTGTTTAAACACCCAATGCTAAAAGTAGACGCGAAATATGTAAGTACCATGGGAGGTAGCTCTCATGGCACTCATCCAATCGACTGGCACTAGTAGCCCTGCTGGTCACACACTGAATCGGGCCGTAGAAGTACAATCATTGTTCCACAATGTTCCTAGTAGGTGGACGTGACCCAATGGGCTCAATAGGGATGTCCTGGCGGTCTCTAAACTGCCATAAGCACCTGTCCGGTATGTAAGGTACATAGATGTCATCCCATAGAAAATACCCTCTAAAAGCGCAATGGACTGGAATTCTATGTACTTCATTTGGTTATCCCAAGGGTTCCATATGACGTCCTCAGGTCGTAAGGCATCCAGCTTCCTCCAAAAATTTATAAGCTTGAGAGTGTCATTCTTTTTATTTTTCCACCTCACACAACGTGGCCGCTCAGAAGGACCAAAGTCTCTCCGATCGCCAATGGGGGGGAAATATTCAAATATCCAACATTTAAATAATAATATGAATAAATTAATTATTATTTAAACAAAAAGTAAACTTGACGGATTTATCGAATTAAAAGATAAATCCATTTTGGGAAAAAAACAAAAAACAGATTTTTTTTAGTTAGATAAATCCGTTTTAGGAAAAAATGCATAACGGATTTAACCCCCCACCATAGATAAATCCGGTTTTCAAAAATAACAAAACGGATTTACCTAAGCAATACTTAAATCCGTTTTTGATAATTTTTAATAACGGATTTATCTATTTATTAGATAAATCCGTTTTGTTGAATATTTAATAAATAAAAGTGATAGATCTGTTAAAAAAAATTTGTAAAAAATAAATTATATATGAATATCGGCCGTTTTTGGTTCTGTTTAGTGTGTAGATATTCGTTAACACGTGACGATGTTGTACGCGGGTGAATAATTTAGGCTAAAAAATCGGTTTTCGGGCAACCTACTCCGATCGTAATGAAACCATAGCCATTAAATCCGAAAAAATCAGGAATCATAACTCCCCAAGAAAGGATTTCTATCGAAACTACGGGGCTCAAAATCCCAAATTCCATCGTTTACTATTTTTTATTCATTTGTTTAATTTTTCATAATCTCCAAAAAATCTAAAAAAATTTGCATAACCATATTTTGGTTTTATTAGATTTTTAGTGGTGTTTTTATAATTTTTAGATTAGTTTTGACTATTCAACAGATTTTTAATAGTGTTTTTTTAACCCTTTTAAAAAATTTAAATAAAAAAATTTATTTTTTAATACACGGCAAATTTATCTAATTCCAAGTTGAGTTCATTTTACTTCGTCTACGTACACCGTGTCTCACAAGAGACATTATAATTTTAATAAACGAAACTTGAGCATACATAGTCATTAATGTAAGCAAACTAAGCTGTACTATATTGTCATGCTCCTAACAAATCCTATAAACAAATATTAATTTAATAAATAAAACCGAAAAGCTTGACATGGCCAAGAGGAAATCATGTGCCTTAGAAAGCAACCGAAGATTTGATTCCAATAGTGAATCTTAAAGATATTATTATGGTTATTGTGTAAGCTAGAGGTTAACATGCAAAATTGAAGGCTCTTTTGATATTAGCTGGCAGCCAACGATTAAGGTTATTTGAATAACCATAAACTAATTCATATGGCCTATATATGTTTGGAAGCATAATGCGTGGATCTTTCCAGATGTCCCAAAAAGGAAGCAACTTTCCCTTCTATTTTTTTAGCTATTTTTTTTTTTTTTGCTGTCGGGATCATATATGCATGTTTTGCTCTCCTCCCCAACGATGCACTTCCAATAAGTGAGAGATTAGTCACTGCTGTCCGTGCGGTGGATAACCAGATTTACCCAAAAAATATATGCATGTTTTGCTCGTTTTTTAAGATATATAGTTTTCTATGGTCAAGAAAAAAAATATAGTTTTGGCAAAGGATTTTTCCTTTTTTTTGTCAAGAATATATATATATCACAATATGTGATGATCCACATCCAAGTACCTAATCTAAGTCTTTAGAACATTTTCCTATAACTATGGTTGGTTATTGAGTTGCATAACAACCGTAAAGTGGTGGTCTCCAACCACCTTTAGGGTGTGTTTGGTTAAGAAGAAAAAGAGGGAAGAGAAAAAGAGGTGAAAGAGAGTAGGGGTGTTCAAAACCGAACCAAACCAATAGGAGAACCGCAAACCGAACCAAACCAAACCGAAAACCGCAAAAAACCGATTTCTAGCGGTTTAGTTCGGTTTTGTTTTTCACTGCACCGAGCGGTTCGGTTCGGTTCTCGGTTCTCATTTCAGAAACCGAACCGAACCAAACCAAACCGCTAAAATCCTATTTATTATTTCATTTTTTTTAATTATACGCAGCCCAGCCCAATACATACTCTATTGGACCAAAAAATAAAAACACGCAGCCCAGCCCAGCCCATCAGATTCAATTCACGCAGCTTGCTTGTCTCTCATTCTCAACCCTATCTGTTCACACAGCTCTCACAACTCACTCTCTCACAACTCACTCTCTCATTGGAGACTTGCTGGAGACTTGTTGAATTAGATTTTATTTTCTGTTTGAAGACTTGTTGAATTATGTTTGGAGACTTGTTGAATTGTGCCCTGATTTTATGTTGAATTGTGGATATTGAAGACTCTGTTCGGTTGAATTATGTTGAATTGTGCACTGATATTTTATGTTGAATTATGTTGAATTGTGCACTGATATTGGAGACTTGTTGAATCTCCTTTTATTTTATGTTGAAGACTCTGTTCGGTTGAATTGTATTGTGCATATTGCCAGGTTAATTAGTGCACTGATTTTAACTGTTGAATTGGATAATTAATGCACTGTTGAAGTGGATAATTAGTGCACTGTTGAATTGTATTGTGCATGTTTGAAGACTCTGTTCTTCGGTTTTGTTGAATTGAATTGTGCACTGATTTTATGTTGAATTGTTGAATTATATTGCCAGGTTAATTATTTTGTCTCGTCAAAAACCGAACAAAACCGAACCAATCCAAACCGCTTTGGTTTGGTTTGGTTTGGTTTGGTTTTTTTTTTTGAAGCCAACCGAACCAAACCAAACCGCATCTATTTTTTACCTCGCGGTTTGGTGCACTTTTTTGCTCAAAACCGAACCAAACCGCACCGCGAACACCCCTAAAAGAGAGTAAGGGATGAGAGAAAGAAATGAGAAGTGGAGTAGATTAGGGGTGTTGTTTGGTTTAAACGAAAGAGAAGATAAATAAGAGAGAGGGAAATGTGTCTCTTAGTTTTTTGGTTGGAGATAAATGATACTACTTTTGAAAAGACAAAAACACTCTTAAACTAAAAAACCATATATAATTAATTCATTAGTTTAATTAACTTAATATATAACTTTAATTCTTTAATTTAATTAACTAAAAATTTAGCTAAACATGAGAAAATCTCACTCTCACTCTCTCTCCCTCTCAATATTAAAATATTTAAAGTCAATTTTGTTTCAAATGAAAATATTAATTTATTTATTTTAATAACTTTCGTACACTACAACATAATTAGTATTAGCAACTTTTTTAGACTACATTTTATCTAATCAATGTTTTCTTATTTCACGTGTCATTTGGTAAAACATCAAATTAAATATTGTGACTGAGTGAGTACTAATTTTTTTTGGGCCCTAAAAAAATTGTATTGGGTTGAGACCCTATGCAATAACCTACCTTGGATAGACTTATAGACGAGACTGGATTTGACGCCACCTCTTTCATCCAAAAT
Organism: Astragalus membranaceus; assembly: GCA_039519185.1. NCBI lineage: Eukaryota > Viridiplantae > Streptophyta > Magnoliopsida > Fabales > Fabaceae > Astragalus > Astragalus membranaceus. The sequence continues at coordinate 15,627,495 of CM076848.1, forward strand.
CTTAAGGTGTGTTTGGAGGACGGCCCGGGCAGCGGCGGACCTGGCATGTATCCAGGGGGTTCAGTTGAACCCCCTGGAATTTTTTTTTGCACTAAACACCCTATATAAATAGCCTAAATCTCCAGAAATTTTAATTTTGACACCCCTGAAAATTTGAAATTGTACTAGTAGACCAAGTTTTGCACCCATTTGACACCGGCCTTAAAAAATTTGACACCCCTGACCTCGGGGTCCTGGGTCCGCCACTGGGCCCGGGGGGTGGTATCCTCTAATCCCTCTTCTTGTTTAATTTTTGAGCTCTTCCAAAACTCTCAAAATTTGAGAGAATTCAAAAAATATACTAGAAGGGTTTAGAAGATAACTTTTCTCTCCATAAGTAAATTGCTGTTGCTACTACTACTACTTCTAGGTAGACTTTCGATACAAGGAACTAATCACTTTAACAATGAGGTTTAATACCATTGTTAAGCTGTTAGAGAAGTCTAAAAAGCACCAACATGGTATAGCACAAGTGGTAGATATTTGGGCTCCTTAACCATTTGGTCAAGGGTTCAGTACCTCGGTGGATTAGTCATACATTGGTTTACCAAAAAAAAAAGTCTAAAAACCTAAAACACCATAGAGATCTCTATATTTGACCAAGAGTAAATTATGAGAGTAACCTTGTTAGTAAAAAAAATTATGACAGTAATATTTGTGGTAAGAGAGAGTAAAAGGAATATACTAAGGCTCTGTTTGGCAAGGTTGATCCTCTAGCTTATAGCGTATCAGCTCATTGTAGGTGTTTAGTACGACTAGCTTTTAGCATTTTTTTACTAGCTTATAGTGTTTTTTGAAACGCTACTTAGGCTTTGTTTGGCGTGTTCCATCCGCCAGCGGATGAAAGTAGCGGATGAAACTAGCGGGTGAAGAGTACACATGTTTGGTAAACACTAGCGTTAAGCGTTTTTCGGGTAGCGTTTAGCGTTTGCGTTTTTTCAAACAATACTTCAAGTAGTGTTTTTTCAAACGCTAGCGGATAGCAGATAACGCCTCATTTTTTTTTTTTTGGCATTTTTACCATTTTTATTTTTCTTAAATTACTTCTCTATCCTTATTAAATAAATGTAATCATGAATTAAATAAATTTGTCCTTTTATGTCATTTTACATTTATCAGCTAGTTCAACTGCTAGTTTTACCAAACACATCATTTGCTATCAGTTAGCTTATCCGCTATCTGCTATCTGCTCATCAGCTAGTTTATCCGCTATCCGCTAATTTTTACCAAACATAACCTTAAAGTAGTGTTTGAGTTTATAGCTTATAGATTTCGTTTTTCTCTCAATTTTACCCTCAGTACTTTAATTAAATTCCCTATTTATCATCCATTAAATGAATTTATCTCTCATTTTTAAGTATTAATTATAAATGTCTATTTGTGTAATTTTATATTTATACGCTATTTCAACCGCTAATTTAACCAAATACTCTAAATTCATTCTACTAGTTTATTCGCTATCCGCTAAGTTTTACTAAAAAGAGCCTAATTTTTTTTGATAGGCAATGTTATTAGGGGATCTTAGTTTCCCGGTCTTAAATCCGTGACCTCGTACTTACACTCCTTTAATGCATTCATTCGGTATTCCTTATGTCGTTAACTTAGCTATCCACTTGCCATTAAAAGAGTGTAGGTTGAAAGAAGCGGTTGAGTTGTGCTCCTTTTGAGCGCGTAACTCTGACGCCGCGCGTCAGTGTTGTATTGGCACCAGCGTCCAGTCCACTCCCACTCCGATTCCAGTCCAGCTCGGCGTACCTCAGCTTTTTGGATTATTACAGATTCCATCCATCCACTCTACCCTCACCACAACACGCACACCAACCCTCTTTTTTCGCCCTTCAATTATTCATTCACATTTTTCTCTCCTTTTATATTTTTCCCTTTAATTTAATTGACCAAATAAATACAAATCCCCTTTTTTTCGTCTTTCCCTTTATTATTACCATACCACTCTCTCTCTCTCTCTCTCTCTCTCTCTCTGGTTTCCTGTCTTTGTCTTCGTCGATGATTGTTTGATTGCTTAGGTTAATTACTGAGAAGTACTGCACTTTCTGTGTAGAGTAGAGCGTTAAGAGAATGGAGGATTCCGGTGATCGATTTCCCATAGGAATGCGTGTTCTTGCCGTTGACGATGACGCTACCTGCCTCTTCGTTTTGGAAACTCTCCTTCGAAGATGTCAATATCACGGTCTGCTTACTTTCTTTTCTTCTTGTCAGATTCAGATTTTGGGTTTTGATTTTTCCTTTCTTTCTTTTTTATGATTATGATTTGAGCTTCACTGCCATGAATCTTTTATTTATTTCCTTTGCTCATTATATTTCAATATCAATAATTACATTCAATTAAGTTTTTATTTTTTTGACGATTTAATTATATTGTTTATTGTTTATAGTTGTCTGGTTTATCGGTTGTCATTTTTCAGTCAACCCTTACTCCCTCCATAATTTATAAAAAATATATATAATTGCAATTCTAAAAATTCGAACCAAGAACATAATTCATTAGAAATGACTCCCTAGAGGAACCAAGTCCCTTAGGCCTTAACTATTGGTGAAGGGTTCCAATCTTGGATGTGTAAACAAGACCTTTTTTTTTGTATTAGAAGACTTTTTGTTTGAGAGGGGTCAATCACTTAAAATGGATACCTATTACATATAATTAGTCAACTGATAATTTAAGTTGTTAATAATCCTAATAACTTAAGTTATCAGTTGACTAATTATGCGTAATAATACCAGTAACTTGAATGATTAGTCTCTCACTTTTGGCTAGGGGATACCTTGAGTGCACCCAAAAGAAAATCTAACTGAGAGAAATGGACTAGGGTAGAAAACAGACAACCTTTGTGTTGATTTTGGCACTTGGACAGGGAACAAATGATGAAAAGAGTGGTGACTCTCGTGTCAAAGAAACCGTAAGAAGTGTCGTTCGGTGATAAACACTTGTGCAACTGATTGGAAGTGTTTTTACTAATAAATAGGTTATGATATGTCTGTGAATTATTTTGAAGTTATTTTCATAAGCTTCTCACGGTAGCTTATAGAAACATCTTATAAGTTCTTATATGATAAAAACTTATTGAACGAACACTTGATTAAGTTGTTCACAAAAAGGCTCCCTTGTCATATTAAGACCTCTTTATACGAAGTATCCCACTTGTATCCCGAACCAAATATCTTTTTAAAAATAATAATATAAACTTGACTTTGGATATTTCAATAAGTGTATAGGTGAGGTATACATAGTTTTACCGGATATATATCTGATTCAGATACGTGAAGGGAACCCAATAATTGGTGCTTCATAGCTTTAAGGGTTAGTAGAAGTTTCTGATAAGTTATGTTGTCTGTTTCATTTTTGTTTAGTGGCCGGACAGTGTCTGCATTTTGAAACTTACCGTTTTTTTTCCTTGTCTCTTCTCCTGTCTTTGCTTCTTTACGGTTTGTTATTGTTTGGATTTCACAATCGCTATCTGTTCTGTAAGTACATGCAATGCATATTTTGCTCTCTCAAAATGATATTTATTTTATTTATGGCTGGGGGAGTGCAGTAACCACAACTAATCAAGCAATAACAGCATTGGCTATGTTGAGAGAAAACAGAGACAAGTTTGACTTGGTAATCAGTGATGTGCACATGCCAGACATGGATGGATTTAAGCTACTTGAACTTGTAGGACTTGAGATGGACCTTCCTGTCATAAGTAAGTGGGGATCTGCTATGTAATCTTCAGCTGTTCATATTTTTACTATTTCTTCATTTTTTCTTCCATAATTAATAATCAAGTTTGATATTTAAGTTATTTAAATTTCAAATGTTCTGTTTTCTAAGTTCCTGTATCAATATTCAAGCATATTATTTTTACTTCATAATAGTCCTAGTCCTATTCCTGCCATGGAGTTTAAGTTTCAGATTGATTTTTGATAATATGAAACTGTGATCTGCAAATAAACTTATTTCTCAAAGCTTTTAATATACTCCCTTCGTTCCTAATCTTTGGTACTTTTAGCCTCTTATTTTTGTTCCAAAACAATGGTACTTTTAAAAATCAAAGATATAATTCACCCAATTTTTCCAAATATACCCATTATATTTATTGAGTCTTTTAGAGTTCCAATGTATGAATTAATTGTCCTAACACAATTACAAAGAGGGTATTTTAGTACTTAACTAACACAAATTAATGGTAGTGTAACAAGCCAAAAGTACCAAAGATTAAGAACGGAGGGAGTACTATGTATTGCTGCTTCAATGATTTTTTGGTGAACTGTTATTGTTATTAAATGTTTTATTTCAGTGTTGTCTTCATATGGTGATACGAAGCTGGTGATGAAGGGAATCTCTCATGGAGCCTGTGATTATCTGTTGAAACCTGTGAGACTGGAGGAGCTAAAGAACATTTGGCAGCATGTAATCAGGAAGAAGAAGTTTGATCCAAAGGAGAAAAACAAAACCAGCAACCTAGACAAACCTACTTCTGATGGTGGCAATGAAAAAGGATCATCAGGAACGGGAAATTCAGGTGAAAATGGAAAGTTGACTAAAAAAAGGAAGGATCAGGATGAAGATGAAGATGAGGAGAAGGAGAATGGTCAGGACGATGATGACCCATCTGCCCAGAAGAAGCCTCGGGTTGTTTGGTCTGTAGAGCTACACCGCAAGTTTGTTGCCGCTGTTAATCAGCTAGGCATTGACAGTATGTTCTTCACTTCACTCTATCTAATACAAAATAAATTGTTATAATTTTTATCAATTACTTCAATAGCTTAACCAAATTCTATTTCTCATTTTATATTATCCAAATATTTATGATTATCTCTTTAGATGTTAATTTTGAATCTGATGTTCAGAATAGTTTATGATTAGTGCCACTTGGGATAAGTATCATGTCTCAATTATCACTCAAATTTATGCCATGTCATGAAGTTTTGTTAGTGCGGGCCTCATGCTAATGTTGTTTTGCTTGCAGAGGCTGTACCTAAAAAAATTCTTGATATGATGAATGTCGAAAACCTTACAAGGGAGAATGTGGCGAGCCATCTCCAGGCATTTTTTCTATTTCTTTATTCTTTATGCTTTAATATATTATACTTCAAACCATCTTTTTTTACTGAATGTTTCTGGTTCATGAAATGGCTGCAGAAGTATAGACTCTATCTGAAAAGAATTAGCTGTGTGGCAAACCAACAAGCTAGTATGGTGGCAGCCTTAGGCAGTGCAGATCATTCCTATTTGAGAATGGGTTCAGCGAGTGGCGTTGGACATCTGCAAGCATTGAGTGGTTCTGGACAGTTTCACAACAATGCTTTCAATTCCTTTTCACCTAGTGGTATAATTACTGGACTGAACGCTCCTGCTGGTCTGAATGTGCATGGATTTCCTACTTCTAGAGTACTTCAGTTGGGTCAATCACGAGATTTAAACAGCTCCAACGATCAACTTAAATTCCATTCGGCCATAACTCCCGTTAATCAGAATGGTCCTCAGGGAATGCCAATGTCCATGGGGTTTAATCACTTACAAAATAATAAGGGTGTTATTTCTGTTCAAAACCTAACCACTGATGTGAAAACAACTTTTCCCATCCCAATTAAACTTCCTGATCAAAGACCAAGAGTATCCACTTCTAGTTCTTACCCCTCAAGTCTTAATATCTCAAACAATGCCTTGATGTTGGCAACACACCCTCAAGGAAAACAAGGAGGTATGGGATTTGAAAGTTCATCTTCTTCTGTAGCCTCTCAACATTCAGAATCACCTTTCTCGTTGCTGGATCAAGGTCTGTGTAATGATAATTGGTCAAGTGCTGTGCCGTTATCTGGTATCCCAACGAATTCTTTCCCTCCAAATGAGTGTTTTAGCCAGACAGCCATTCCTCCTACAGACAACATGGCTTCTTTACCCTTGCAACGGTACTCCGATGGTCAATCCATCACTTCACTGGCCAGTCAATCCCATTGTTCGTTGGCAGATATACCCTCTCAAGGAGTGACTTTTACTGGTTCATCTGAGTATATAAACAGTAGTGTGGCATTTCAAGGGTGGGAAGATCATAATCAGGGTGCTACTTACCACTCAAATGTTATTGGTGGATCAATAAACTCTCTTACTCCAGTTAATGGTGCTGTTGTTTCAGCAGACCATACAAGAACTACCTCAACCTTACACAGAAATTTGGACACTAAATTTTGTAATCCCCTACAAATGAACAATGATGGATTCGTGGGGTTAACTGAAAGCAGATCATCAAGACAGCCTCGGCAGAATCTCATAAACCAGCAGAAGTCTCAACATAGCCGCTTCTCTAATAATCTTGGTTCACTGGAGTACTTGGCGAGTTCAATGATGGAACAGGTAATAGCATTTGTGAAATTTGATGTGGGATTATTTTTCCATATATATTTCTGCATGACTGCTTTAACACATTGACTACAGTCAGTTCCCACATGCTTAATGGCTTTAAGCTTTTTAAAGTTCTGATTCTGTTATCTGTTGATGTATCTGTTATGTAGCTTTTGTTTAGATACAATTACATTAAGTAAGGTTGATACCATTTCAATCTTTATTTTAACTCCTTGGCCTTGCATACTTGTTCTATGTTTTTCTATCCTGAATTGGTAAAATAACTTATCCATTGAGTATATATATCCTATTGTTTTCTTTAACTTGTGGTTTAGCGTCTTTGGTGTGTTTGCCGATTGCTTAGTTTTGTATCTCGCACATGTCCTGAATATTTATTTTCCTTTCATATGAATGAATTTAATACTGTGCTCATGTGATGCAGGAGCAAGATAAGATGAAAATGTTGGGTGGAGACCTCATTTGCGATAGTTACTCTGGTGGGATATCTTTGTAACAGCAGACTTTTGGTACTATATTCAGCATCATCATGTCATCCTTGTCGATGAATTTAATACAGTCCCTCTATGTATTTAACCAGTTTTGTTTTCTAGTAGTTTTCCTTCTTTGGGGTTTAGCTTCTCCTGATTACTTTTTTCTGGAGCCTGAGTTCTCTAGAATGCTTCATTAAGTGCTGAGAAATAAAGTTAATCGAGAAGGTATGAAGTAGGTTTTTTTTTTTTTTTAAGTTTCAATTTCTGATTTATTTGTTTCTTAAGAAATTGTTATAAATTAGATTTGATCTAGTATGTGACAATTCGGGTGTTTAAGATTGTACTAAAATTGTAAATTTAGTCGCTGCTGTGTTCAATGTGCCTGAAATAATTCTACTAGAGTAAGGGATTGTTATTATCAAGAAATAATTCTACCGACACGAGTTAAAGCAAAGAACAGCATGCTATATTACTTTACTGTGAAATGTGAATGAAACATTGAAGATAACGCTATATTTACGTAGTTATCTATACTTACACTGTGATTGTCGCGAGAGAAATGGGAACTCAGACACCGAAGAATTTCTGCACTTTGGTTTACTCAGAAACACAGACAAGACCAGATTTATTTTTTCATTTCCATGTTCAACAAAGGAAGAGGTTCGCGTGCACCAATTTAATGATGGCATTAGAAAACTAAATCACCAGTAAGAATAACGATCACTAATCCCTAAGGCCTAAATCAATTAGCAAAAAAAAAAACTTATCTAAAAAAAATACTAATAAAAAGAAAAGTAATTAATACTCATATTAAACCCCGTTTACATTCAATTTCATTTTTTTTGTCTAGATGTCTTTGACTATGCTCCAGTGTACAAGGGAAAAGGTACTCGTCTAACTCGAAGTTTGACTGGGAGGTAAGTAAAGTCCGACTCTAATTTGTTTCTTCATCGGAGATCGAACTCGGGCAACTCAAATTTAACAATTAATAACAATAAGCAATTTTTAAAAATATTATATACTATTTTTTTGACTAAAAAAATGAATTTGCCAATGCTTTTGGTCCCTGTCAATAATTGCTACCAAAAATCAACTTCATCGCATAAAGGAGGTGGATTGGGTCAGCAAATACGAGTGCTACAAATTTGGCCCAGTCCAATTAGACTTAAAAATTTATGGCTTTTTTTGGTACCCCCATCACAATCAATTATATCCCCACGGAATGTGCGAAAAGACGCAATTGTCCTTCACAAAATTTAAAAAACCCGAACATATCCTGATTTCAATATTTTTTGGAAATCGGATTTATGTATCTGAGGTAAATCCGATTTCCACTGAAAATTTTAAAAAATTAAAAGCGAATTTATTTAAGGTGGGGGTATGTCCGCTTTTAAAAATAACAAAGCGGATTTACCTTAGGTGTGGGGTAAATCCGATTTTGTTATTTTTAAAAGCGGATTTACCTTATGTGGGGGTATATCCGCTTTTAAATAACAAAAGCGGATTTACCTTATGTGGGGTTAAATCCGATTTTGTTATTTTTAAAAGCGGATTTACTTTATGTGGAGGTAAATCCGCTTTTTTAACCTAATTAATAAATAAATAAATCAGTTAAAAAACTAGATACGAATTTCGACCGTCTTTTGGTCCTGTTTAGTGTGTAGTTCGTTAACACGTGACGATGTTGTACGTCGAGCGAATAATTTAGGCTAAAAAATCGGTTTTCGGGCAACCTACTCAAAGTGTAATGAAACCAAATTCCATCGTTTACTAATTTTTATTAATTTTTTTTATTTTTTCCTAATTTCTAAAAAATCTAAAAATTTTTGTATAACCTTATTTTGGTTTTATTAGATTTTTAGTGGTGTTTTTATAATTTTTGGATTAGTTTTGACTTTTTAACGGATTTTTAGTAGCATTTTTATAACCATTTTTAAAAATATAAATAAAAAGCAATTATTTTTAATAACAAAATCGGATTTACCTTGGGTGGGGTAAATCCGATTTTCTTTTTTTAGGGAAATCGCATTTATCTACCCACTAGGTAAATCCGATTTTAAAAATAACAAAGCGGATGTACCCCCATCTGAGGTAAATCCGCTTTGTTATTTTTAAAGTCGGATTTACCTATTGGGTAGATAAATCCGATTTGAAAAAATAAAAAATCGAATTTACCTTAAATGGGGGTAAATCCGAACGAATTTTAGTTTGGCAGGGGTATTTTTGGATTTTAGAAATTATGTGGGGGTATATGGAATGTGATGGGGTATCAAAAAAAAATCCCAAAATTTATTGGTCTGCTATGGGCTGGTCTGTAATGGCAGGCCGGTCTACCCAATACTTGTTAAGGATGGTGCTTGTGCATTTCATTTTTAAAAATTGACCCGTTTCACTTTTACTTTTAGGCTCCTAAAATTAAAATAAAATAAAAAAAAAGTTAATAGTTGATTTGGCTTGGCGATCTAAAAGGAAGATATTGTTCTCTAATTTCTTTTATTTTATAATAAGGATAGTTTTGTGATATAAATAGCGCTTATGTTGTTTTGTAATGAGATGAACAAAGAACTATATATTTATTGAATCATGAATTTTTTAATGAGTTATTGGTTTTTGATGGGATCCTATATATTTTTTTGTAACGGGTTCTTGCATATATCTCATTTACATATACTTTTGTGATGATTTTCTTTATGCTTTATGATTTTATTTTATATTTTCAACAATTTAAAATAAACCACAGATAAATAATATATATTTGAGTGAAAACATAATTTAAAATAAAAAAAAGTTCTTTGTCAAATTAAAAAAAAAAGTTACATAATGACAGTGGCGGATTCAGGACCCAGGATGAGTGAGTTCAAAATAGTGTCCGAGTGCAATTTAGTGCAAACTTAAGGGTATTAGTACATATTTAAAATTACAAAGGATTCAATTTTTTTTTATATAAACGAGTAAATAGAGGTTTTTTCCCGGGAGATTCAAGCAAACCCCCATTACAACATAGGTCCGCCCAAGCTTATAAATAGAGAATATATAGCTTTATACTTTTATTATCTTGAAAACTTAAAACTACTTAATTCATTCTTTCAAGAAAAAAATTGATTATTTTTTTTGGTAAATAAAATATTTGATTATTTTTTATTCAAGTCTTAACTATTTGAAAATAGTTATTCATATTAAATATAATTACAATTTTTGTCAGTTGTTTATTGTTTATTTAAAAGTATGAACTTATTCTATATTCACGTTTATCCTAAAGAATAGTTAGTACAACTCTTTTCGTAACAATCCAAAAATAAATAACAAACCAAAAATTAAGAAAAGAAAATAGAAAAATAAACTAACATTGTCCAATAAGATTTATCATCAACAACGACCCATATGCGCATCAAAGCGTTCGACCTAGGTGATCTGTACGCAGTAGCCAATCAATGATCGAGATCACGCTCGCCGATCTAACTGCGCCAAGTGTGCCACTCCACCCCCACGCTGGAGCGGTCGTGACACTCCTCCTGACACTTATAAATACCAGCTCAACCACTGGTACATGTACGCATCTCTCATTTGGACCTCACACTGACTTTTGTTTGTTGACTTCGGCATCAGAGTGTCAATAGGTACCACCCTCCCCCGACTTGGGACAGGAGAGGACGACTTCAACGGGCATTCTACCAACTACCCAACCCGGCCTCACCCAGTTCGAGCAAGCCAGGTGTCTTTTTTCCCTATTATCTCTTTTCCTATTGGTCGTTTTACTTTGGCACCGACATATACATACTCATGCAGTCAGTGATTTCGGAGTCGTCAGATTAAAATAAACGGTCTAGATTTTAAGAATTGTATTTAATGTTTGTTTAGGCTCTGTTTGGTGTGTCTCGTTCGTTAGTGGATGAAACTAGCGGGGTGAAGAGTACACGTGTTTGGTAAGAACTAGCGTTTAGCATTTTTAGGGTAGCGTTTGACGTTTTTTCAAACACTACTTCAAATAGCGTTTTTTGAAATGCTAGCGGATAGTGTCTCACTTTTTTTTTGGCATTTTTACCATTTTTATTTTTCTTAAATTACTTCTCTATCCTTATTAAATAAATATAATCATGAACTAAATAAATATGTCCTTTTATGTCATTTTACATTTATTATCTAGTTTTACCAAATACATCATTTGCTATCAGCTAGATTATCCACTATTCACTATCCGCTAGCTTATTCACTATCCACTAGCTTATCGATTATCCGTTTGTAAAAAAAAGTCCGATATTTTTACAAAGAGTGTTAATACAAAATTCCAACTTTAAAATCTACCGCATAATCAAAATCGGAATGTATTGGATTTGTTTCCGATTACACACCAATCTGATGCAGCTTTGACGCGGATCCTTTAAGAAGAGGTCAATTGAATTTTCCTTAATCCTCGTAAACTAATTATGGCCTTAATTCCACGCCGCCATTGTTGTTACAAAAAAGAACATTCCAGAAAATTCGATGCCGCCATTGATCTTATATAAAAAACTGTATACCTAACATGGTTCATATCAGCCAACAATCATCATCAGCTTCTGCATCACTCTCATCTCACCCCACACATTCTCCTCTGTTTCGTAAGTTCGCCTAAAACCAAATCAAACGACGAGCGTAGCTGTTCATCATCCTCAAGATTTCTATCTCAGAAACAAACGATGTCTTCAAAACAGAGTCTCCAATTGTCCCAATCGCAACCGTACTCGCCAGAAGCGGTTTCAAAACGCAACTAATTCCGCTGCATCCGATTCGAAGCCACAGCTAGTGATGGGTCAGGTCAAACTTCTAAAACGCGGTGAACAGTTGACAAAAACGACGTCGGATTCAAAATTAAAGACAAAGCTGCACAGTTCCCTTTCGATAGAAGCTTTATACGCTGGATCTTCAACTTTCTCGGCGTCGCCACCTCCTAGCTCTATTCCTTTCCCAGATTTCATCACGAAGAAAATTCGGCCATTAGAGCCTTGTTTATAGTGCTCAACCTTCTCTTACTTTTTTTTAAGGGGAAGTTCGAGTTTCTTGTACACGTTGTTCAACTTGTTAAAGCCTTGAATTCATATTTCTCAGATTGATAACAAGATTTTTTGCACCGTTATTTCATTAGGAAAATCTTTACTAGAAATTTGTAACTTTTTTTTGGTAAATGAAGAGATCTAGTGTTTCACGATCTAGTGTTCTTCTACAACCTCACAAAGATCTAGTGTTTCAAGATGAACTATCATCATCCTATAAACAAAGTTTCATACTCCTCACTAGTGGTGGACCTACTCTCGCTTGAGGGGATCAGCTACACATCTTGAAAAATAATAATTTGCACTTATCTCTTGTGAAAAATATATTTTACACACCCTGAAAATATCGTTCGCACCCCAAGCTCCTTTCATTATGATTTTTCTCAACCCACATGTCTCTTGGGATAAAAGTTTGGATTCCCAATTTTGTTGGATTTTTTAAAATTTTGTTCGAGAAGTTATAGGATTTTGAATATGATATTTATATTGTATTTTGGTTTATTATGTGATACAAAAAACACTAAATACCGACCTTTAATCAAATAGTGAAACTACGCATAAAATCACATAATTACTAAGTAATATGGGGTAACATTAATCATTTGAGATAATTTAAGATAATATCAGTGTGATTTTTTTTGTTGCATATTCTAATAATTTCTGTAAAATATACCATAAATAATCTGCAAATGTTCTATGTCTTCTTATATTTCAGGATCTATATTTTTGAACATAATCTCAATCTATATGAAGAAAAATGCTCCTTAACAAAATATTCAAAGGTCACTTCCTATGATACTGATCTTGTAACGTTTCATGTTTGATACATATATGCAAATGACCCAGTAAGAAGTTTAGGTAGGAATCGACCGACCAATTTTTGTTTCAAAGGAGTAAAAATCCTTTCCATTACTTGTGTTGTTCATTACTTTTTATTACTATAGTTTTGAGAAAATAAATACAATAAATTAGGTCCAAATATCTTCTATACTATAATAATAAATAAAAGTAATGGACAACATAAGTAATGGAAATGATCTTTACTCATTTCAAAGTGGACAAATAAATTAGAGAATACAGGAACTAAATTTTTTATGCTTTAATTAACATATACCTAAATTACCATACTTTACCTTATACACATTTTTACATTTTAATTTCTTAATAGCAATTTGCCATTAAAGTAGCAAACTAACATGATGCCTCTCTTCTTTTTTGTGTAAATAAATATCAGGACAATTAAATTGGGCCATGGAATACAATACTTTGGTCTTCGCTTGAGGGATTTTTTTTGTACCCCCATCAATGACAATCTACCCCCATTGATCCTGCGAAAAGACGCAATTGCCCTTCACAAAATTTAAAAAACCCGAACGTATCCTGGTTTCAATTTTTCTTTTTGGAAATCGGATTTATGTATCTTTGAGGTAAATCCGATTTCCACTAAAAATTTTAAAAATTTAAAAGCGGATTTATTTAAGATGGGGGTAGATCCGCTTTTAAAAATAACAAAGCGGATTTACCTTAAGTGGGGGTAAATCCGCTTTTAAAAATAACAAAATCGGATTTACCCCCACTTAAAGTAAATCCGCTTTGTTAACCTAATTAATAAATAAATCAGTTAAAAAATTAGATACGAATTTTGACCGTCTTTTGGTTCTGTTTAGTGTGTAGTTCGTTAACACGTGACTTCTTTTGGTTCTGTTTAGCGTGTAGTTCGGGCAACCTACTCAAATTGTAATGAAACCACAGCCATTAAATCTGAAAAAAATCATGGATCAAGACTCCTCAAGAAGTAACTTCTGTTAGGATAGGAGAGCTCAAAATCTCAAATTCCATCGTTTACTATTTTTTATTAATTTTTTTTAATTTTTCATAATCTCCAAAAAATATGAAAAATTTGCATAACCTTATTTTGATTTTATTAGATTTATAGTGGTGTTTTTATAATTTTAAGATTAGTTTTGACTCTTTTAACTGGTTTTTAGTAGTATTTTTATAACATTTTTTAAAAAAATTAAATAAAAAATCGGTATTTTTAATACACAAAGCGGATTTAACCCCCACCTAAGATAAACCCGCTTTCCTTAGGTATCTTAGGTGGGGGTGAATCCAATTTTCTTTTAGTAGGTAAATCCGAGCGAATTTTTTATGTGAAGGGTATTTTTTCGGGTTTCATTTTTATGTGAGGGTATATGGTGATATGATGGGAGTATAAAAAAAAAAACCTTCGCTTGAAAGTGCCAATTATAGATTGGTCATGTGTTATCCCACACCCCAAAGCCCTTAAATCCCAAAAATAGCCTTAAATCGAAAATACCCCCACAAAGAAAAACTAATGGATTCAAATTTTCGGCTGACCTTAACCAAGTCGATAGAGCCCATACCTCATTAATGACATATTTGCCATTTCGCAAGTTTCAGAGGTATTGAGTGAGTAGAAAAAGATATGGAAAAAGAGAGGCCCTTATAAATTAGAAGATGGGCTGGAAAAATCTTGAACTAAGCTTGTAGGGTGCGCCTGGCCCATATAGTAGTGCAACAAAATGGGCGACACATGAGAGGCCCAATAGCAAGCTATTGTAATGGACTCTCCCCCTTCAAAAAAGTAATTTAATATCGTGTGAGCCAATGACTCACATATCAGATATTAAACTGATAAGAACAGATACTACACTTGATCTTAGCCAAAAGGCCGAGAAAGGTATGCTTCTTAATTTGCCTTCGCATGTTTTTTATATGTGAACGTGAAGCTATGCGTGTTACAACCAGCGATGTGGGACTTTTTAAAACATAACAACCACAGGGACAGCACAAAAAACACGATACTTTATTTCTTCCATGCTCCCAATTTAAATTCTCACACAGTTGCTCGATGGCCATTTGATATTTTGATGTATTGTTTTCTATTGATTTCTTACAAAATCAGAAAGTGAAAGAAAAAATATGTATTTATATTGATGGTGTATGGTGAGAAACTCAAAATGGTAGGAAAGATGCTGATTAAGAGATTTAGATTAGCTTGTGAAGATCATTTATGTATGTTGATATGAGTGCACTGTGCACCAACTACAACCATACGCAAATAAACCTTAACACATGGAGGTTTTCAAGAACTTAATCACAAGTTTAATGAAAACCTTTTTGAAAAAAGAGTTCACTCTCCACAATAGAGAAATAAATAATTAACAAAAGGTAAAGAACAAGGGAAAAAATATTCACACATGAATATTTGTATACGAATTTACTATTAACTTGATATCCACGTCTAGTTCACATTCGATCCGGGATCTAAATTTTTGTATATAATCTTAATCTTATGAAAAAAAACGTTTAGCCACAAAATACTCAAATGTTACTCCTCTAATACTGATCTTGTTACGTTTCATGTTTGATACACATAAGTGATTGAGCCGGTAAGAATCGAACTACATATTATACTTTTTTTAGGCAAATATAACTAATATCAAATGGTCAATACATGAGGGTACAAAATGAAATTCTTGGTGACAAGAGAAGGATAAGGAAGTAGCTAAAGAATGTGTTGCCTTATTAGCTTGTCTCCTTACATGAGTTAAAGTAAAATTAGCATTTGAGAAAAACAATGCAATAATTTGTCCTAGTAAGCATCCTAGTTCTGAGTCAACATTTGCTCTTTGATTTATAAGACCAGCAAATATGTTACAATCAGACTCAAAATGAACTTGTTGATATTCTTTATTCACTGCCAGTTGGACTGCATTTAATAGTGCTTTGGCTTCCCCTTCTATCACTCTTCCATAACATGTAGCCCTGGAGGATTGTGCTAGAATGAAAGCACCTGAAGATATATATTATAATACATTATAATGGATTTTAAGTAGAAGTGGACCAATTTTGTTTTAAAGTGGACAATTTAAATTTGAGAATACAGGAATTACATTTTTTATGTTTTAATTACCATATGAAACACCATATTTACCTTCTACACTAATGTTTTAAATTTCTTAAACAAAACAGTAGTGAGCAATCAAAGCATCATACTAAATTCCTGATGCCTTCAAGGCTTCAATCCTAAAGTAGCTAATTAAGTTGGAACAACAATAACTTTACTTATTCTTTTACAAGAACAAGGGAATGTCCAATTTTTATTTGTTGAAGGGAAACATCAGAGTTTACAAGAAGAAACTAGAAATAAAGTGGGCAACGTATTTATTCGAATCATTATCATTATCCTAATTACTTTTTTTATTCAAGTTATTAGTTAAAAGATAAATAACAAAAAGCAGCTTGAGTGGACGACAATGGACCCACAATCTATCTATGGACTAAACTCCTTCTGTGCGCCACTAAAATGACCGATGGACCATGGGCTGTAAAAATCTTGAACTAAGCTTGTAGGGTGCGCCTGGCCCATGTAGTAGTGCAACAAATGGGCGACACATGAAAGGCCCAATAGCAAGCTATTGTGGTGGACTCTCCCCTTAAAAAAAGTAATTTAATATCGTGTGGGCCAATGACCCACATATCAGATATTAAACTGATAAGAACAGATACTACACTTGATCTTAGCCAAAAGGCCGAGAAAGGTATGCTTATTCACTTGCCTTCGCTTGCTTTTTATATTTGATACGTGAAGCTATACGTGTTACAACCAGCGATGTGGGACTTTTTATAAACAGAACACCTGCTGAGACGATTCACGAAAAAAACAGTACTTTCTTCCGTGCTCCAAATATAAATTCAATCGGAACTATCATGCAGCTCAATACTCTTTCTATTGATCATTATAAAACCAGAAAGTGAGAGCAAAAATATTTGTATATATTTGTTTACAGTGTATGATGAGAAACTGAGAATGGGTAAGGGAGAGAGGATATGTAGGATCAGCTGGGGTTGGGCAAACCTTTCAAACTTCAATTTATTTGTCCCTGGTCTTGGTCCAATTTCTGGTATCTAATTCTTCTGATTCTCTTTACTAAAAAAGTTGGGTATGTTCTCATTCCGAATTTGCATAATAGAGGCACCTGTAACTACTGAGTTTTAGTAATAACATATGCAACATAATTGAGTTTCCCATGGTGGTATTACACGGGTAATATAATTGAGCTTCTTGTGGTGGTATTAGTGAGGACAAATTGAGGACAGAAAATGAGACATATCATGTATGTGGTTAGCATTATGTCTTTTATATTAGTTGTGAATGCCGAGTATGTTGATCCCATTGCTAACAAATACAATTATAATCCAAGATGCAAGAAGATTGGAAGCCAAAGAGACGGATAGGGTATTTAATAGTACTGAAGATGCTTGGAAGTTTTGGATTGGTTATGGTGGAAGAGTTAGATTTGGATTGAGGAAACAACATACACGCAAGAAAAAAGATGGTTCAGTAGATGTTGTGGGTTTGTTTGTTGCAGAGAAGGCTTGCATAAGCCAGACAAATGAGATTATAAGATAAAAAATTCTAGACCAGAGATTTGAAATTGCCTAGTAAAATTAAGATTTAAGAATGTGGATGGAAAATTGATGATACATGATTTTGTCTAGGAACATAATTTTTTTTGACCAATCATAATTTTGTTTTATATCTAAAAGAAAGAACTCATATGTCGTCATGTCAACGAAAATTTTTAAAATTTCAGTAACATCAAATTGATCTAGCAGATGGTGCTGACCTACAACAAAGGAAATCATTTAATTTGATGAGTAAAGAAGTGGTAGGTAGAAGTAGAACTACCTTGAGATATATTCGCCTTGATCAAAGGAGTTATCTCCAAAAAAAGAATACAAAGGAGTTAGGTACACCGGAGACCGATTATATATTACAGAATTTTTCAAGAAGGTTGGTTGAAAATCCAAATTTCTAGCATGCTTATCAAATGCATATCGAAGATTACATCACTAATATATTCTTTTTTTGCTAAACCAAAGTATCCTCCACGGCGACCGTAGAGACTAATCATTCGAGGTATTTGAGATCTATTGAAGGGGTTGACCTCTCCTAACAAATGTTTTTCCATACGCACCGGCTAGGATCGAACCTAAGACCAAATGGTTAACGGACCCAAGTATCTACCGCTGGTGTCATATAATGTTGGTAAATCACTAATATATTCTCGATAGATGCAATGATGCTTATCAATTACGACTACTACATCAAGATATTAATCAGGTGGACAAAGATATTAATCAGGTGGACAAAGAAGAGGTGTTGTCCTTCTATAACAAAATTTGGACATCAAACTATCAAAGTGAAACTGGTTCATGTTTAGACAGATTCATGGGCAGAAAAACCCGCAAGTGAAACATTGTTTTTTCAGCTTAACCAAGGTTCTGGGTTCGAATCCAGCTTTGGGCATGCAGCAGTTTTAAATCTCTTGAGGGAGAGCTTTGCCGCCCATTGTGGTCTTACCCGGCTCGAGGGATTAGTCTTTACAGTTGCGCGCAGAGGATACCCGATTTATACAAAAAAAGCATGATGCCTCTCTTCTTTTTTGTGTAAATAAATATCAGGACAACTAAATTAGGCCATGCAATATACTACCTCCGTCTCAATTTAATTGTCCTTCTTTGCCATTTTTGTCTCAAATTATTTGTCACTTTAGAATCCTAATGTAACATTTATTATTTTTTCCCAACAATACCCTAACTTTTATTTGCATTTCCAAGGTTTCCATTCCTCTCTCCTCATAATAATATGGGTATTTTAGTGGCAAAATTACAACAGAGGTCCTTTAAGTTATTTAATTGTAATAAGTTGGTCATTTAAGTTTTTTCGTACCAACTAAGTCCTTTAAGTTAGTTAATGTGTACACCGTTGGTTCTTTTTAGTATTTCCACTAGTTTTTTACCCGTGCATACGCACGGGTGCACGGGTGATACTGTATGGTCGGTGTATTACCATGAAGTCATAATAGTAATTTGGAAGATATTGATAAGTTGTGAACAATGTCCAAAATGTATGATTTGAAATTCAAAGTGGAATATGCATCCCCGTTGACAATCAGAATTACATTGATCCATAATATTGTATTTGGACATTAGAGGTAAAATATGCATCCCCGTTGTCCCTCCCGTTTGCATCCTTGTTGGTCCTCTTGTTGGCACTCCCGTTGGCACTCTCGTTGCCACTCCCGTTGGCACTCTCGTTGCCACTCCCGTTGGCACTCTCACTCTCGTTGCCACTCCCGTTGGCGTTCTCGTTGGCACTCCCGTTGGCATTTTACTCCTTTTTAGTAATTATAAAATAGTTATTTGGTAATTTTTTGTAGTGATTAAATTGATTGATTTTATTTTTTATGAAAAAATTAATTGATTTTACTCATTTTAATTGATTTTAGTAATTTTAGTAGTTTGAGTAAATTATAAAAATGAATAATTTTTTTTAAAATAGTTGTGTGGGAAAAAGTTTAAAAAAATTAGGTTTGAGTAGTTTGAGTAAATTATAAAAATGAATATTTTTTTTAAATAATTGATTATACTCCAATTATTTAGTTGGGAAAAACATAAGATTGATATTTTGGTAGTAGGTAAATGGTAAGTTTGAAAAAGTGTGTGAGAGTAAAAAAGTTTGAAAAAGTGAAAAAATAAAATTACCTAAATATACTCCAATTGCTTAGGTGGAAAAATGATAATATTGATATTTTGGTAGTGAGTAATGTATGGACTCAAACAAAATTTAATTAGTCAGAACTTTATCCATCCCGTGAAAATCAAGACAATTTTAAAGTTAACAGATTTAATTAGCCTAAAACAAATATTAAAATTTTGTCAAATTTTGAAATTTTTAAAATAGTAAAGAGGAAAAATAAAGGTGACATGTAGATTAAATTAAAGTAGGTATATTGTGAAAAATAGAGAAATGGGAGAATTAGAGGAAGAAAGAGGAGAAGAGAGTGAAAAAATATGAAAAATAGAGAAATGAGAGAATTGGAAAAAGAAATAGGAGAAGGGAGTAAAAAGTGAGGGAGAGTGAAAAAGTGTGTGAGAGAGTGAAAAAGTGAAAATGTTTGAAAAAGTGAAAAAGTGAAAAAGGATAAAATTGTAATTTTGGTAGTGGGTAAATGGTTTAGATAGATAGTAGATTACAAAAAGGTGACATGGTAGTAACGTGAATGATGTGGCTGTAATGGATCCTATGTGGCTCTCCTATTAATTATTATTCCCCATTTATTTTTTCCACATAGAATTTTAATTATTTTTATTGAAAAAAAAACCCAAAATTATTGTTCCTGCAAATCTGCTTCCATGTCTTCTCTTCCATCTTCCCAACACCATCTTCCATTTCTGATTTCCTTGTAAACCTGATTTTCTTATTTTCTTCCTACAAATCTAGTTTTCTTGTTAACCAGCCAACAACGCAACAAATGGGTTGGATTCCTAGTTGAAATCACACAGTATTATCATTGTCGTGACCGTGATCGCGACGTAGACGGCTCAAAAATGATTTTTTAGGAGTCGCCACCCAATTTATTTAATAAGAAAAATTGGGAAAAACCTACCTTAAAATTATTGGTCTGCGTATACCAGATTGAGTTCGGTAGGTAGAACTACCTTGAGATATATTCGCCTTGATCAAAGGAGTTATCTCCAAAAAAAGAATACAAAGGAGTTAGGTACACCAAGAGACCGATTATATATTACAGAATTTTTCAAGAAGATTGGTTGAAAATCCAAATTTCTAGCATGTGTATTGAAGATTAAATCACTAATATATTCTTTTTTTGTAAACCAAAGTATCCTCCACGGCGACCGTAGAGACTAATCCTTCGAAGTATCTGAGATCTATTTATGGGGTTGACCTCTCCCAACAAATGTTTTTCCATACCCACCAACCAGAGATCGAACCCAGGACCAAATGGTTAAGGGACCCAAGTATCTACCATTTGTGTTACATCATGTTGGTAAATCACTAATATATTCTGGATAGATGCAATGATGCTTATCATTTACGACTTATCAAATGCATATCGAAGTTAAATCACTGATACATCTACTATCTATCTATACCATTTACCCACTACCAAAATTACAATTTTATCCTTTTCACTTTTTCACTTTTTCAAACATTTCACTTTTTCACTTTCTCACACACTTTTTCACTCTCCCTCACTTTTTACTCTCTTCTCCTATTTCTTTTTCCAATTCTCTCATTTCTCTATTTTTCATATTTTTTCACTCTCTTCTCCTCTTTCTTCCTCTAATTCTCTCATTTCTCTATTTTTCACAATATACCTACTTTAATTTAATCTACATGTCACATTTATTTTTCCTCTTTACTATTTTAAAATTTTCAAAATTTGACAAAATTTTAATATTTGTTTTAGGCTAATTAAATCTGTTAACTTTAAAATTGTCTTGATTTTCACGGGATGGATAAAGTTCTGGCTAATTAAATTTTGTTTGAGTCCATACATTACCCACTACCAAAATATCAATATTATCATTTTTCCAACTAAGCAATTGGAGTATATTTAGGTCATTTTATTTTTTCACCTTTTCAAACTTTTTTACTCTCACACACTTTTTCAAACTTACCATTTACCTACTACCAAAATATCAATCTTATGCTTTTCCCAACTAAATAATTGGAGTATAATCAATTATTTAAAAAAATTATTCATTTTTATAATTTACTCAAACTACTCAAACCTACTTTTTTTAAACTTTTTCCCACACAACTATTTAAAAAAAATTATTCATTTTTATAATTTACTCAAACTACTAAAATTACTAAAATCAATTAAAATGAGTAAAATCAATTAATTTTTTCATAAAAAATAAAATCAATCAATTTAATCACTACAAAAAATTACCAAATAACTATTTTATAATTACTAAAAAGGAGTAAAATGCCAACGGGAGTGCCAACGAGAACGCCAACGTGAGTGGCAACGAGAGTGAGAGTGCCAACGGGAGTGCCAACAGGAGGACCAACGAGGATGCAAACGGGAGGGGCAACGGGGATGCATATTTTACCTCTAATGTCCAAATACAATATTATGGATCAATGTAATTCTGATTGTCAACGGGGATGCATATTCCACTTTGAATTTCAAATCATACATTTTGGACATTGTTCACAACTTATCAATATCTTCCAAATTACTATTATGACTTCATGGTAATACACCGACCATACAGTATCACCCGTGCGTATGCACGGGTAAAAAACTAGTTCTAGATAGATGCAATGATGCTTATCAATTACGACTACTACATCAAGATATTAATCAGGTGGACAAAGAAACCCGCAAGTGAAACATTGTTTTTTTTATAGAAAGGATAACAACACACCATTTTAGGACACAAATATATTAACTTTTTTTAAAAAAAAATTGAACGATCAATAATGTGTTTAAAAAGATATATTACTAAAATTCGCCTTGTATATTCTTTTACTTACCATGAACGTTGGGATATGTGCAGTTCTTTTGTTTTGTATTGAAATTGAAATAGCTTGTTGATCAGAGAAAAGGCCAGTGGATAATTAAATTTCCATGTCACAACTTTCAAATTCCATCAATTCTCTGGTCGTACTCGGATAAAATTAGAAGTCAAAGCTAAAATGTTACCGTGTTAAAGTATACAGTTGATCATACTCAATTCAATTTTCTTTAAAGACCCAACACTAACGAACTATTCCCGTGCACTCAGTTGCATGGGATTAATAACTACTGTTTATGCTTTTTAATCTACTAGTACACTTATGACGAGTTAAAAAATGTTGATTGAGATCATTATGATACAACAAATATCTGTCAAACTAGATATTACGTTTAGTCATCCAATACAACGACCTCAGCATCAGAATTCTGTTTGTTCTCATTCAACTCAGCATCCATTTCTGTATTACTTTCCTTTCTTTCTGGAAGACTTGATGTTTCCTTCTTCTCACTTACCAGGACTGAGCCTCCTTCTTTTATAGGATCAGAATCTATTGCCATATCTTTACTCTCGTTGTCTGCTGAAGAGTCGGGTTTGCAGTTATCTTGAGGGATAGGCACGGATTTGGATGCCAAAGCATCACCTTGTGATATTGTTTCTGATTTGTTGAGTGAATTCAATATTGGCGTTTCTGCAATCTGTTCTACTGTGGGTGTTAGAATTCTGTTAATATCTTCACAAATGTTTTCAAGTGATGGGAACTTTTTCCCTGCATTGACCTCCGTTGGTTCTCTTGCCAAAGATGCTTGAACTAAATCTGCGGGATTTTCGTCAACTACCTTGCACATCTGCCAATACAGAGGAAAGATTGTTGATACAAAGTACTCGGTAGAATACTACTTTCCCACCATCTCTTTTTAATTGAATAAGATGAATTCATAAACAGCAGCTCATGAAGAGAGTACAAAAATAAATAATAAATAGTACTTTTACCTCATTGTAAAGTCGAACTAATTCCAATCGATTTGGATCGCTATCACAAGCAACCGAAATATCTTCTGAAGCTGCAAAAATAGCAGCATTTACAAGTAAGTTTTCAGGTCTTTTCTTAGCCCATTTTCAATCAGGTATATACAGATGGCAGATGGCGGCAGAAGGTCAGAAAGCGTCTTCAAAGATTATACTTTTTTGTAATAATGATATGGAGAAAACCATACAAAACACGTTCAGATAATAGCTGGAGAGGTTTTGCATACTATGGGGAATATTATTGCACCTGACAACAGTCCAGATTTTGATGTAGCATCAATTTTGACTGCCCAGATTCAATTTCTGTACCATGTCATATTCGAATAGTCTAGGTTAAATAATCTTGGAGTATGCAAGACTTCCTCCATTATCTGGTGTGAACTATGAGAAAAATATCAAACCCTTTAACAAAACAACCTGAAAGCGGCTCTACAAAGTGGTCTTTGAAAAGTTCTGTTAGGTTCTTAGGAACATTAGATCATACCTATTGTTTCTACTTCTGGCAGTCTATCAATCATTTGGGTATCAGTATCCCCTAATTTATAACTGGGAGTAGTTGTAGTCTTGCATTCACTTTTAAGTTCTTCGTTTGTTACCTCATTTGCTTTTGGATCACCCTGCAAAGAAAGTTCACGAGGAAGAAATGTCAGTCCACAAGCTAATCAAGTACAACCTTGCCACAGACAAATCATGCTTTTGTTGTATTGTTGTACGATGTACCATTGGCAAATTCTGTATATGATATGATTAAGGATGTGAACCCAAAATATTAATTGACGGCAGTAATTTGAAACCAAGTTAACATAATTTCTACCTACAAATGTGGTAGTGAAAAACAATATATACAGAAACGAAAGAATGCAAAAAGATAGTTTTGACAGTAAGTAAAACATGAAAACCTAAAATGCTTTAGACAATGATCACTATCTTCTATTGGTTGAAATTTATATTAGTTCCACAAAATTTATGCGGGACTCGCAATTTAGAGGACCATTTTAAAATAGTGAGACTCATTTGAATTTCAACCAAAAGGAAGGAATGTGTTGGGACTGGGGAGAGGGTGTTAGAGTGTGTGTTGATAGCACTACTCCTAATCAAATAATGTTTTGAGCTTACTATGAATTCAAAAGACAAAAAGTACTTCGAAGATTTCTCCACCACAATATGTTGATAAACTTACAAAGTATTCTTTCTGGTACTCAGCATTGAGCCCTTTCTCCAAGAGAAGAACCCTTTTTTTTATAAACTCAACTAGTCTTCTCTGCATGTCTCTAAAATGATATAACATCGATGACTCTTGATGTAGCTGTGCTTGGTTCCTTGCATCACCCGAACCTTGTGCACCATCAGCTGCTATGTCACCTCCACCATTTTCCTTGGATTGATTGCTGGGTACTTCTGCATGTGTCAAATTCGAACCATTTTGTGCCTGAGAGCCTACTTGTCCTGGTAAATTTATAAAGGGAAGATTCAACTCCTGACAGATGACCTCCTGAATCTTCAGATCCTTATCATCAACAATAGCTTGCCACCTTCCATACCCATGCCTTGTATATAAAAGAATCATGTTAAAATAATATATCAACAAAGAGTCCACAAACTACCAAACATCCATAATTGGCCATCCCAAATCACATAGAATATAAAGGAGACCGAAAAATCAACATGCTAAAACAAAAATGGATATGCATATCTAAACTGAAGGATTTTTAGAATAATTAAGACTACAAATACTGGCTAAAAATCTGAATCAAGAGAACAAAGATATCTATCAAAATACATACTTCAACACAGCCCGCAGCAGAAATAAATCATGCTCCTCCTTCCATATCCTTGCACCCTTCAAACCTGGATAACGTAATAAGATGTCATCTGAAAACAGTGGAGTTTGAGGATGTTCTGATGCAAACCTCACCTGTCAGTCAACATCCCAAAGAGGAAGAAAGACATTAATTAGCCAGAGGAAATTCAGCTGCAAAAACAAATATTCAACTCCCTACCGACCCCCCCCCCCCCCCCCCAACAATAAAAAGAAATATACCAGTTTAAATTCTATCTAATGTCAGTGAAGTTTTGTACACTATCAAAATAAAAAAAATGTTGCATTAATATAGAAACTAAGGGCCGGTATACTTCCTTTCCCTTGTTTCTTGTTTTCATTTTCACTGAAACTGGAAATGTGTTTAATCGGATTTCCTTTATTAGACTTTTCACAAACCTTTATATTTGAGACAAGGAGGCGAAGAGGAAGCAGAATGATATAATATACTAATAACAAGCAGTTAAAAGACAGAAAATTCATTCAGGGCTTACTTTATCCCTTATCAACAGCAGGATTGCAATCCTAACAAGTACATCTGGGATTCGGAGTCCTTCTTTTGGAACACCATCTACAGGTTAATTGTAAACAAAAATAATTAGGAAATAAAAATCTAAGAAAAAAGGAAAAATGAGAGGATGTAAAATAGCGATAAGGATCTATCACCTGCGAATGTAGCAGAATCAGTTATATCTTCAGCTATATGGGACAAGAAAAGGGTTCCATAACTGTAAAAATGCATATACATATATATCAATTTCACTCACCATGTATATACAGGTAATAAAATTACTAAACAACATTTAAAACTATATCACACCATGTAGTAATGCTTGATGTTTAACAGAATTACCCATTGACATTTGTGTACGCCAAAGTTTTTTACCAACAGTTTTACTAATAACATTTCGATGGATTAAAATAGGTTGACTTGCAAAGCATGTAGCCTTCATTATGTACTTAAACATCCAATAACAAGTATAAGCTTATGCCTGATATAAGCACACATGTCACATATGCCAGACACAAAGCATGGACACTATTGCAAGAGAAACCAAATACAGAGCTGGAAGATCAGGAGTCCCTCCAAAAACAAAAGACAGAGGCACGATGAAAGACGAAAAGGCAAAAAGGATTTGTTATTTCACAAAGGTCAATAATACTCCTGTTGATGTTAAAGTACCATAGGGTTATAGCATGCAGGATTTTCCCATCGGAATAATGCCATTTTCCTTACAGCTTTTAACCAATTTACATAATTTTTATGGGCCAAATTTTTTGGAAGGGACATAATTCAACAACAAAAAATAAATTGAAACAGAAAAAGTATACAACATCCTCACATGCCGTTCACCCATGTTAAGGGACTAGTTGCTAATTCCAAATCATATGCAAACGTATAGTATGTATACACAAGATAAACATTAGTAAGTCCAAAAATGTATCCTTATTCTTAACCTAGCACATATCCAAAATTTAGTTACTATTCTTTTTGTTTTATGTTGAGAATGCATGGGGACAGCGGCACATTTGTCATCAACTCCTATCCCTCCTTCCTTTTGGTAAAAACAAAGTTCAAATAATTATATAACATCCCAAATATGGTAACAGTTGAAGAAAAATCATGTTTATACTCTTTGATTTCTTCATAAGTCTTCTGTTTCATGCGGGAAGTAAACTCCTTCCAATCAAAATCACCGACCCCAAACCTGTAATATAACCAACACAAAATGAGAAAAACCAAAGACATTGCCTAAAAACATTTCTTCAATTTAATACATAAAGATAAAATAGAAAGTAACCTCATCAAAATTTGCACAAATGCAGCCCTCTGATTTTGATTAAAACCAAGTACTCTGAATGCTTTTCCTTCACCTTCCATCAGAGGAAGTGGCTCCATGCTATCAGCTGTTAACAGATTTTTAGGAATGTTTACATCACAGTCAGGGCCAAATAATATAGGTCCATTAATGAAATCAAAATTAATTAAATAATGAAACATACCACGTGCTTTTTTTCTATAAGGCCTTCTAACAGAAGTAGTGCCATTGGAATTTGAATCACCATCAGTGAGCTCAGCTTCATAATTGTCGTCTTCACCATCAGAGCTCACATCTTCCAGACCAGCAAGGTCATCCTCCTCAACAGAAACCATCTAGGAAGCCAGGAAATAATAGATACTAGCTTGTTATAGTAGCTTAATGAAAACACACACATTAAACATTTCTGGAATCTTTGTGGTCCTGAGTTATTCCATTCTGGTGTTGCTTGGCTTGATAGTGGCGAGTTCCCTCCTATGCTCAATGACACCAACATAGTCTTATTCCAAAGGTAGACAATCCAGCAACAAGGAGAGATTTACGGCCAATATCGCTTTGTAATGTTATTTATAAAATTATTTCTAAGGTTTTGGCTAATAGTTTGAAAGTTATCCTTTATAAGTGTGTCTTTGGAGCAATCTGCTTTTATTGCTAATCGTTCTATCCTAGATAATGTGATGGTGGCAATTGAAACTATTCATCACCTAAAGTGTAAGGTGAGGGGGAAAGTCGGGGAGGTGGCGCTTAAAATTGATATTAGTAAGGCTTATGATCGGGTGGATTGTTACTTGAGACGCGTTCTTGAGAAGCTGGGTTTTGATGAGAAGTGGGTGAGGTGGATGGTGATGTGTGTTGAAACGGTACACTATTCAGGACTCGTGAATGGAGAGAGAGCTGGCTCAGTCTCACCAGAGAGAGGTATCAGGCAAGGTGACCCACTGTCACCTTACCTTTTTATATTGTGTGCAGAGGGCCTTACGGCATTAATTAAAAAATGTGAGGTGAGAGGTGAGATTCATGGTGTGAAAATGTGTAGAGGGGCTCCAATCCTCACACACCTGTTATTCGCAGATGACTGTTTTCTGTTTTGCAGGGCTAATGTGACTGAGACTACAAAACTCAAGGGAGTGCTGGAAACTTATGAGAAGGCATCTGGGCAGTCTATCAACTTGCAGAAGTCTGAGATTTATTTTAGCAGGAACACTCAAGAGAACATCAGGGAGCGGGTTGTTAATATTCTGGGTGTGACTGAATGTATTGCCACAGGGAAATATCTTGGCTTGCCTTCTATGGTAGGCCGTAGTAAGAAACAATTGTTTGGTTACTTGCGGGACCGTGTGTGGAACAAAGTTAGGCAGTGGTCAGGGCGTCATCTATCCAAAGCAGGGAGGGAGGTTCTTGTAAAGTCAGTGGCTCGGGCTATCCCGGCTTATTGCATGAGTACTTTTCTGATTCCTACATCTCTAGGAGAGGAGATGGAGAGGATGATTAATTCTTTTTGGTGGGGATCGAATTGAGGTGCGGGGAGAGGGATCAATTGGTTGAGTTGGGAAAGGTTATCTATGTGAAAAGAATTTGGTGGTATGGGCTTTCAACATTTCCATGGTTTTAATTTGGCTATGCTAGGGAAGCAAGGTTGGCGTTTATGCACCAACAAGGATGCTATAGTTACCCGCGTCTTCCAATCTAAATACTTCCCTAATGGGGACTTCTTGGGGGCTCGCTTGGGCCATAATCTCAGTTATGTTTGGCATAACATCCACACTTCACAGGTATTGGTCAATTTTGGAGCTCGATGGAAAATTGGAGATGGCACATCTATCAACATTTGGAGTGATCCATGGGTGAAAGGAGGTAATAGTTCTTATGTTTCTTCTAGTGTGGTGCCGGGTTGTGAAAATATGACAGTGGCGAATCTTTTTAATGCGAATGAAGGGCTGTGGAATATTGCTTTGTTAGATCAATTATTTAATGAGGAAGATAAGAGTTGCATAAAGGGTATATGGTTCTTCACGGGAGGGACATTGAGGATAAGTTGGTGTGGAATAAAAGTAGAGATGGCTTCTATTCGGTTAAATCCGCTTATTCTGTGTGCATGAATGAGTTGATTGATAATTCTAATTTTCGTGTTCTGGGTGAGTGGCATCTAATTTGGAAGCTTAAAATTCCCGAAAAGGTGAAGATTCATTTGTGGCAGTGTGCTAGGGGAGTACTTCCAAGTCGTTTTAATCTTCGCAGCGTCATGTGGATTGCCCGGTGGAGTGTCCGTGGTGTGAACATGAAGAGGAGAGTGATTGGCACTTATTTTTTGGACGCTCTGTCTTTGGGGTACCATTCAGCGCTTCATTACCGGAGGAGCTACTGATTTGAAGGCTGCGTTTTTTCGAATTCTGGAAGCTATACCCGTGGCTACTAGAAACAGTTTTGCAATGATGATTTGGTGTTTATGGAAGCGAAGGAATGAGAAAACATGGGAGAACACGGTTCGGCCAGCTTGCCTCTCCATCAGCTGTGCGCTGGAATTTTTGTATCGCTGGCAGCAAGTCCGTCGCCCAGCCACTTCGCAGGTGCAGCAACAGCCTCAGCCTGCCACTGAATTTCGCGATGCTGCTGCTGTTGCTTGGGTGCGGCCAGCAATGGATTTCGTCAAGTGCAACATGGATGCGGCTATGTTTGATGATAACAGGTTCAGTGTTGGCATGTGTATTCGGGATAGTGATGGTTTATTTGTTAAAGCAAAATCAGCCTGGTTTTATGATCACCACAACCACAGGAGGCAAAGACTTTGGGTTTATTATTGGCAGTCAATTGGCTTCAAGAATTGCATATCCAAAGAGTTACCATTGAGCTGGATTGCAAAGCAGTGATAGATGGCATCAGAGGAGTGTGTAATTCTGTTACCGAATTTGGCTCTATTTTGAAAACTTGTAAGAACTTATTAGCAATGACACAAAACTAAGCGGTTAGTTTCATCCGGAGGCAAGCCAACCTTGTTGCTCATACTCTAGCTAGAGCATCAAGGGATTTTGCTAGCTCCCAAGCTTATGATTGTAGTCCGAATTGTATTACCTCTTTGATTTTGAATGAAATGATATAAGTTTTCCTTTATAAAAAAAACAGAAAAGGAAACTAAAAAGGAAAAATTAACCACTGGAGTTGTACAACTTCCTACCCACAACACACAAAATCCTAAATGCCAATATCTTGTTATATAAATAATAAATCATTAGCATGTCATAAATTGAGAGGAAAAGAAAAGGGAACAAGTTCCATGATACCATAATAAGGCCAAAAGCAAAAATAGGGAGTAAACAAAATATGAATTGACACTGTTGAATGTAATCTACCATAAACTTATAAATAATAAATAACAAGAACCAATAATCTTTTCTTGCAAATTAATATAAGAAAATGGCCAAAACCACCACCACATACCAGCTTGCGGTTTCGCTTCCCTTTGCCTAGAGCATTAAACTCCTCAACTTTATTCTCTTCATACTTGTCTTTTAACAGCTCCTCCCAGAAATGAGTTCTTTCTGAACTGTTCACAGTTTCCATTGCTCTTTTTTGTGCTTCCTCCTCTGCTGCAGCCTCAGCCTCATCGACATACGCAAAATTTGCAACCTAGATCATATAATTCATTCAGTCAATCAACAGCATAGATCCCAAACAGAAACCAACCAACATATATGCATAGTGAAGTTAAAGAATCATGACTAGTGAATTGCCAAATTTATCCAAATAGTAAAATTGACAGTTGAACTTTTTTATGCAGAAGAAAAACCAATCCAGCTGTACTTCCCAGATCCACATTTCTTTTGTTTGCTTCAAATGTGTGTTAAGTCTGTGTATATTTGTTGCTATAACATGATAAATTACAGGAATAAATCAATAACGCCTCAACTCACTACAAACCAATGTGGATAAATAAAAATGTATATGCACGAATATATGATAAATCAACCTTAAAGGCCTTCAGAAATCCATCTTCATCTTCATCATCCAAAGTAGCCACTTCATGTTGAACTTGATCACGATCCAGCAATCTATTGTGAAGAAATATACATGTAATAAATTTCTCAACATATTCCTATGTCATGTTTAAAGAAAAGTTCTTGATTACCTATCAATAGCAGCTGTATCATAATGGATTTGGCGGGATTTTCCTGCTTCATCATTCTCATCAGCAAATAACTCCTTTGATCCGTAACGTATGATGTCATCCAACTCTTCCTAAGATCAATTGACAGTCAAAAGCTACCATCAAATCTTTTAACAATACTATGTTCAATTGGATATACGTCAAATGTTCAATTTCTCATTAAAAAAATTGAAACTCCTAATCCACGTCTGACTTTGATATTTTAAAAAATGCCAGTCTCTTGAATAAAAAGGCATATCTATCGCAGACTCAAAAAATATATACAAAATAAATAAGATTTTAATGGCCCAGAAGGACACACTAAGAGCACATTGGACTTGGACCATGAGGAAACTAATGTTAAATACAGTGGCTTCCAAGTTAATGAGTATACGATTGTTCTATTCCAAGGGGGTTTTATTGAGGTGTTATCTGCATTCAAACAAGAAATGCCTGATGTTTATCTCTGCCTGTTTCCTGGAGTTCAGCCAATAGTTGCAGATTTGATGGAGTGCTTTAATTCACTGATGTACCTTTTAAGATATTATTATTATTATTATTATTATTATTATTATTATTATTATAATTATCCTTTTCTCATTCATAGGGATAAGACCTAAAAAAGTGTTTATAAGTGATAAGCCGGCTTTGTAGATTTGTTTAAGAAACAAGAGTTACTGTTCACCTCACGTTACTCTGCCGTCAGACCCTTTCCCTGCGACGCGCACAAGATCATCGTGACCAGAATCGCTGATCTACCATGCAACGAAGTGCGAGTTACACGCACTGCCTTCTGGTTGTCCGTTCACGCGCCACTAATGTCGCGTGACTCAGTTTTTCCTTCTAGTTCATTTGGAACCCCTTCCAGCTTGTGGGTCCCACGTTTAAGGGGTTTCAGGCGATTTTCACATTTGCCAAGTTGTTTGGATAAAAAATAAATACTATATCCAATTTTTATTTTGCTAAATACTACTACTTTTAATATTTAATAAGTAGATTTGGAAAAAAAAACAATAATTTTCTAACTGAATTATGATGGTCTTTATGTTGTTTATCAATTTTCATAGTTGAAGGTAACATGTGCGGGTACGGGAACTATGGTACCCAAGGGATATGGATAGGGGCGCTAAATTTGCTGCCCACGCGACTACGAACATTTCTTCAAATGTGGGTATGGGCATGGGAATTATAATACCCTTCCGAGAGGGTGCCCATTGATATCCCTACTTATAGGACTACTACTTTGAGTAGAGTAAGGGGCAGAAGAGGTGAAGGGGCTTTGGACTGTAAAGGGCTTTAACAACCTTGCCTACAACTGTGTGGAAATAAGTGTGGAAAAAGATGGGAATCGGTTTGAATTTAGAAGTAAGGATTAAAGGGGGGGAAAGAATTGAGTACGGTGGAAAAGGTTTGGGTGGGATGGAATATTCTGCACTTCTACACAATTCCTTTATATCTTGTTTCCATTTTTCAGCATTTTTAGTCTTTACAGAGGGCAACCCCTGCCTGTAAAGAGCTTGACATCCGTACTTCTTGATTGAGTTAGAACTAAAATCAATTTATATGTATATTCCACCACAAATACGTATGACAGTATACCACCAAATTAACCATATTCTGACAAGGTGAATAGTGACTGAGCAAACATTATAAATGAAGATATTTCTGATGTTCCTGAGTCTAATAATAAACTACTAGTCATTATCCAGTCTCCACCTGGTTTCTACAATTTTAGAAACGCAGAAGCAACAGAAGACAAGAAGATAGCACCTAACCAATCTCAAATAATGTGGCCTTGACTATGAAACTGCTAACTTTTACTAGTTTTCACAACTTAAGCCTTTACAAAGTAATTATTTACCTGGTTGATATTTTGAGCCTTTAGCCTCCCCACAACAAGGTGTTCTAACACCATTTTCTTCTTGGTCATCTGCATCATCCTTTCTTCAATTGTTCCTCGTGTTATAAGCCTATAAATCAACACCTGCAACACAAAATCGTTATAACCAATAAAGCCAACAATAATAATCAACTTCATATCAATGAAAAACTCAAACCTTGTTAGTTTGTCCAAGTCGATGAGCTCTAGCCATTGCTTGTAAATCAGCATGAGGATTCCAATCACTATAGAATAACATTTTGATCAGTAAATTAAATGAAAATTTGGATTAAATTAGATAACAAATAACATAACATAAAAAAAAAGTGTATGACACGGCAGTTTCAGATGGAATGTCAGCATAAAAAAGGACTATAATGAGGATCCTCCGTTGTATAACTTCAAAAGAACCAAGATGTTCACGAGTATATTTCATCATGCTCTCTGCAAAGAACCACTGCAAGGAACTGAGCTAGAGAAAATAACTTATCGTGTATTCTCCAAGTGCTCACCAATTAAAGTAGAAAATGTCGATGTACATGCAGTAACTGTTACAATTTTATACATAAAAAATAGCCGGCACTTTTTCCAGTTGGATCGCTCCTAAAGAAAAATGAGAACAAGCAAAGCAATAATCTAATCTAAAATTCTTTGTAAATACCATTCACAATATCCTTATCCAATTAGTAAAAAGAAGAAAAAAATGTCGGGCAACCCAACCAACCTTACATGAAAAATATTAAAACCAAGACAAATTGATGGGTTTCTCTGATCAAAGCCCCTGCCTAACTTTCTAAAACCATGCTTACAAGCTAACCAACAAGAAGCCCTCAATCTTGTCATACTTAAGTAGGATATGCCGTCTGCCAGTTTAATAGCAGGAAAAAGTAGAGCTTAGGATCCCATAACAGATAGAGGTAAAAAAAACACAAACAAGAGCAATAAACAAGTCAAAATGAAATTCACCGCACGACAATCAGTCATATATGATAGAACAATGGAAATGAATATTGAATACTGAATAGCCAGTAGAAAATGCAACTGTATTGAAGATTAGAGTAGTAATTGTGAAAGCTGAAGATATACTTTAACCCAAGAAAAAAAGAAAAATCTCTAGACAGTACCGTTTCATGGCCAATGTTTAATATATGTTTCCACCAAAATGTTCTTCTAAGCAGAAAAGTAAAACCATGGCAGGAATTAAAGGCTCACCTATCATATATAATAACCGTGTCGGCAGTAGCGAGATTTATCCCCAATCCACCAGCTCTAGTAGAAAGAAGAAAGCAAAATCTTGAAGAATTTTTGGCATTAAAACGATCTATGCGTATTTGTCTTTCAGCTCCACCAACCTTGCCATCTATCCTTTCATACTGCCAATTCTATATTTTTAAAACAACAAAAAGAAAAGGAAAACTGACTTAGTATCACACTGTAACAGTCGACTTCAGAAATTTGGTCAATAAAAACAGAACAACCTTGTATGAATACCTTATAAGAACAGTAATCTTCAAGCAAGTCCAGCATGTGCTGAAATTGGGAATATATGAGGACTCTATGTCCTTGCTCTTTAAGCTTCACCATCATTTTGTCCAGTAATTGCAACTTCCCTGATGTTTCCAGCAGCTGTCTGTCACATAGAAAAGAAAAGGAACAGTGTTCATCAATAATATACCATAATAATGCTTTCCAAGTTCCAGCATGATAACCAACTTTGTAGTCACGGCCACTATCACGGCGTAGCGGCTGGCCCCTAGGCGCTACGCAAAATCCCATTGCGTTCTGGTTTTGAGTAGCAGCTGCTATATTGAAGCTCTTGTAAAAACCCGAATATGTCCTCAAGTTATAATTGTTCCCTCTTTTTTGGACTTTTTGGTCATTCACCCTAAAATTCTGAATGACAACGAAAAGGGCTCTCCCGTGTTCTCTTTTCTTCTCTAAAACGGTCGCATCGTAAACCGTAAATGATTTTGCCCCCTCCTCACCTTCTGCAGCTTTCCAGAGACCAATGTTGTGAGAACCAGACCGGATCAGCCAGCTCGGTGGTTGGTTCAACCTTAATTGAACCGCGGTATGGTTGAATTGCCTAGAACCGGGTTAAATGGGACTGAACCACGGTCAAACCGGTAATTAAACTGAATTGAACCATATGAAATGATTTTTTTTATTTTACTTTTTTCCCAAAATATCATACTTTTTTACTTATTTATTTATTAGTCATTCGGTTTCACCATGATGGTATGATGGTTGAACAGGATGAACCAATTTAACCATGACCTAGAGGTCTTGCAGAGAACCCAGTATTAAGAAAAATAGGAAAAACACAATTACAAACAACCACAATATGTCAGTCTGTAAATAATGATAGAGCTTACTTGTGCGATTCTTTTGGATCATCAATATCTGGTTCAACTCCTTCTAACATGTAAGCATGACAACAGAGCTTACGCAGTTCCATAACAACATTGATAAGAGAAATCTGATTCAAAAAACATATAAAACGCAATTATACTAATGCTACAATGATGTTTTGGGTCTTAACTTATGATGCTAAGATTAAGAATAAACCAAAAAAGACCATTTCACTAAAGTGTGAATCTTGCCTGTGCACCACCACGTTTAGTTAATATCTGATAATTACGGGTCAAAATTGCCTTGTAATATTCTTTCTGTTTGCTGCTCAATTCAACACGTAGGATAAGTTCCTTTTTAGGAGGTAGTTCCTTCATGACATCTTTCTTCACTCCTACAGAAAATTAAAAAAGTCACTCAGCAATACACATTTTTATAAGCAAATCATCACATATATAGTTTATTATTAGAACTGCTGCGTAACCAAGCCTCTGAAAGCCCTTTTGCAATATG
Organism: Astragalus membranaceus; assembly: GCA_039519185.1. Lineage (NCBI taxonomy): Eukaryota > Viridiplantae > Streptophyta > Magnoliopsida > Fabales > Fabaceae > Astragalus > Astragalus membranaceus. The sequence goes on from CM076848.1 coordinate 15,663,319, forward strand.
CTTTAGTGCAAAAAATAAAAATCACCAAATCAAATTATCATCAATTTACAGCACCCCCGAGCACTCAATTTATAGCAATAAGCCAAACAATATTAATTGCCCTTTAGCAATTAAACATCAATTCCTTCCTACAAACATAATCAAGAGACTAATGGACCAATTCCAATATAGATCATTCCAGCAACTGTGAATTGCTTTTCTTATTGATAAACATCCTATATGCATAAGAAGACCTACAAATTCTGCAAGGATTCTGCCATTTCTCTCCATAATGATTGCAGGGACCAAAACTTCAACAAGAATAAGATTACTTTAGACACTGAAAAAGGAGGATCAAAGCTTTGAATAATATCCCAAGTCTTGCACGAAGGAACTACGCATCAGAAACACCCAGTCACATGCTTAATATTGACTCAAAAGCGTGGTGCAATATATGCTCTTGAAGTGAACGTTAAAAAAAATTTAGATGTGCTCTTAATAAGAAAGACTTCCTTCTCAATGTTCAAAGTTCTGGTAAATTTTCACAAATTACAATGAAGAATCACAAAATTTGATTGTTAAACCAGAAGAAAACCAAATTTTAATTCACCATAATTTAAGCAAGAAATACTTATTGCCATAACAAATAACTTCAACCAACTCAATCAGTGGTATATTATAAATATTGAGATTAAACAATAATAATCCAGACAAGTAAAAATGCATACTTCGCAGAAGATGCGGGGCCAACATTTTATGAAGCCGTGATATCTGTTCCTCTTGATTGATATCCCTGAATTCTTCTTGGAACTCCTCTAAACTTCCAAACTACCAGCAGTCAAAAATAAAGTCCATATGATAAGATACTTGTGACCTTGATGAGCAAATTCACTAACTATAAATCATGGTTTATCTTGTAGTAAATTCCCAACACTAACCTTCCCAGCATCAAGAAAGTGCATAAGCATAAAAAGTTCATCCAAGTTGTTCTGTAATGCATAGGACAAGATATCATTAGAACATCTCAACTTCCAACACATAAATCCGATACACGCAACCGTGCTTTAAACTGAAAATAAGTGTAGTAATAAAAGGTAAAATATAACAGACAAGTCGCCTTAAGTGTAGACCGCAGCTTTAAATCCAGAATTACAACAAACCAATTGTTCAAAAAAGCAAAATTGTACAATGTTGCTGTAGGCATGCAGAAATACAAAACATCAATTCGCAGTTGAGACTCACACGAAGTAGATTCAATCTTCATGTCATTTATCTGAATAAAGATGTTTTTTAATGAGAAATTCTATGGAGAAATTGAGCTCTTAGTTACTGGTTGTGGAATTAAGTTTCAGTTGCCTTGGTCGGTAAATCAGTTAACTTAATCAGTTTAATTGTCAATTAATAGATGAAGCTGAATCTCAACGTGCATCTTACAATGAAAAGGCTGAACCTTTTGAGAGCTTCACCTCAACATAGATTTACCCTTCGCCGAGTACGTTAGTAAACCCACAATTTAGTCCATATATTTACATCATCTCTTCTATTTGGCCCCTAAAGCACATGAAAATAACAAATAATCCCAAAAGTTTATGAAATCCGTCTATTTAGTCCCCAAAATTTTATAAATAGTCCCTTAACAACGAATGAGAGTGATTTCATAAGACTATAGAGACTACTAATTATTTTCATATAGTTTAGGGACCAAATAGGAGAGATAGTGTTAGTTTAGGTACAAAATAGAGGATTATAATATAATGATGATAGCATGTGTTCAGGACTACTATAGCATAATTAATTTATGCACATATTGGAGTGGCAACATCCCTGTCAAAGCAACAAGAATATTATGCTGAGCATTTATGGTACAATCAAGGTAACGCAAATCTCATGTTGGATAAATTATAAAACCTATATACACAATTTAGGTTTTTTCAAGGAAACTTAAGGGCAATTCAAAAATCAGTGATGCAATTGCAAAAAATTTATGACCCAAATTTTGAAAATGGAACTCTTAGTACTTGTCAGTAGTCACAACTCAATACAATCTGTCCAGATAAAAATCAGCCAGCAAGCGCAAATAACAAAATAAAAAACAAAAATACGCAGTTTAATTGACCAAAAATAGAAAATAAGGACATAATCCCACACTAAACCAGATATGACATAATTGAAAGTGAACCTGAAGAGGAGTCCCAGTCAAGAGCACACGATGTCTGGTAATATATTGCTTCAATGAAGAAAACAATTTTGAATCCTTATTTTTGAGGCGGTGACCTTCGTCAACTATCTATATATAAATGTAGATGTCAAACTATCAGCATTGTGGATAAACCAGAAATGACAACAGAAATAATAAAGGCAACTGGCGAACTAATATTTCACAACGGTAAGTATAGCTTACCATGCACTCCCATTTGATAGGTTTTAATGATGCTGTGTCAAAGTTGATCATCTCATATGATGTCAAAAGGACGTCAAACTTAATCCTGTCTTGCTTACTTTCACTAGCTAGATGACCAGATTTCTTTTTCTTGATCTTCTTCAGTTTCTTTGGATAGTAAAATTCATACTCTCTGATAACACTACGAGCTTGGGAAGATCCAACATACATAACCTACAAAAACAAACATACAATTAAGAGACTAACTACCAAAATGACATATTATTACTGAGAATCCCCCATATACATACAACATTCATTTGAGGGGCCCATGTTGCAAATTCACGTTCCCAGTTTCGCAATGTTGAGAGTGGAGCGACCACCAGATGTGGGTAGACACCCTCTCCATAAAGGGATGCTAAGAAAGCAATACTTTGTATGGTTTTTCCTGCAGGAGTAAAACAAAGCCATCATGATCCAATGACATGCTACTCTAGAAATTCCAAATTAAGGGCATAGGGAGAGAAGGTGAACAGTAAAAAGGGGGTATAATGTATCAATTCAATGAGGTTGGTTCTGCTCGTAACAATCAGAGTACTATGATATGGGAATAAAAGGATAAGAGAATAAGAGTGCAAGAAACAGAGACTAAGTACCAAGTCCCATTTCATCAGCAAGTATAACATGTGTTTGCTTGGACCAAGAGAATCGTAAGAAGTTCAAGCCTTCAAGCTGATATGGGTGTAGTGAACCTTCACCAACGTGCAAATAATCAGGCAATCTAGATAATCCAAATCTGAAAAGATAAACAAAAAGCAGAATAATGCCAGAAAAATAGATCAATTAAAAAATACCTCCGGAAAGAAACTCAGGGCTATGTTCATACTGTTGAAATTCTTTCTGCTGTTTTTTTATTTCAGCATCGTCCTTAACACTGCTTTTTTGCTTACCGGAAGAAAGTTTGCTCGATCTAGACCGAAATCTATTGAATCTTTCTATTTCTGGCTGAAATGCAGAAATATCAGACTCATATTCCCAATAGCATTCATCATATGGAAGCTCTTTCCACTTCACCAGATATTCTCTCTCATCACTATCACCCCTGTACCATTAAAATAACACATTCCATGAAAACCACTAGTATATGTTCATTATTTGGTTAAACATTGCAGCTTCATCGGTTCTCTCATCATGATCACATGGCAAACAAACAATAATGCATTACTAGCATCATTAGTTTAGTGGGACCCATATGAATTTTAACCAATCATAAAGGGAGTGTTGGAAAGAGAGTGACAAAGAGTGTTACTAGCACTTCTCAAAAACAAAAATACACACGCAGAGACCGGGAGCAGTATAACTTACAGCAGTATAAATCTTAGTGTCTTTATACCTTCTAATAAATTTTTACAAAAGGCAAATTCTATCAATGCAAATATGCACTTGAATTGCAAGTTTGAATGAAGTGGATCAAATCTACAAATTTCATACAATTCAAATATCATTTAATAATTCATCATACCACTCCATTTTAATGTAAGATATGTTATTGAAAATTTAAGCAAACATCTACCAAATGTATTTAGTCATCTATATTTTAGAATACATGTTCATCAATATAATATGACATCATTGAACAGTTCAATTAATAAATTTTGCATCCCAGGAAAAAAATATTAAATGGCAGAAGTTAATTCGCACACAATGGAACCTGCAAGAAAGTATTCGATCAACTGTAGTCCATTCAGGACGAATGGCGACAAAGTCTTCATCAGAAGTATTGACAGATGCCATTTGACGGTGGAAGTTGTTCACTTTAGTCCTTAGACGAGGATGATTCTTAAAAGCTTTCAGAAACTCTTTCTCTGGCACCCTAAAGAAAGAAAAAATGTATGTAGCAGGTAAATAAAAAATACCCAAAATAATCAAAAGAATCAGACAACATAAGTGGTAAAAAACAATATTCAAAAGCAGCAACAAAAGTAATTATTATTATTATTTTAATCTATAACTATATATAACTATATATAATATAACTACATATATATAACTATATATAAAGGCAATTAACTTCAATAAACAACATTTTAGTTTCCTAAGTTTCTTTCAATTTTACCCTTATTTACTGATTGCTTTTTGAAAGAATTTAATAATAGTTTATTTAATTGCTAGATAAGATTTCTTATATTTAGCAAGTTTATCTAACAATATGAACATTCGAAAAAGTACGCAAAACAAATACAATAAGAAATGTAGAAAGACAAGCACGACAATGTCTGTCTTTCCACTAGTAATAATAATAGCGATAATGCCGATTGCTGAAAACAAAAACTAAAGTGATACATAAATTGACGGCAAAAATGAGGGTGAGTTGCCACAAATGTAATATAATATGTAATAAGCATTGAAAAAGGTTTTTTAGACACTGGAAAGGTGGAACATGGCAAAGGATGAGTTACCACAAATTTACCATGTGCAGTGTAAATATGATAGTCCCTTCCATTTAACAAGGTATTGTTTAAGAAAAATTTGCTTTGACCCCAAATTTGTGGCATCACTGTCAGCAGCAACAGAAGGCCGCATCTCACAATCTAATATCTTATCAATATCAGTAAGCGGGCTAACCTACAAAACAGAAAGAGATAAGATATTAGGCTATCGTTCGAACACAAACGTATTGTAAGTATTGGCGGGGAAAACATAAACACTTACGCATTCAGGGCACCTCCAGTTGTCTGGAACAGGACCTTTAAGTGGTGGAAGTAAACACCTAGAATGGTAAGTATACGTGCAAGTTTCACAGCTCAGGAGATCTCCACTTTCTCCACAGGCTTGACATAAATCATCTTTCTATTTAGAAAGATAGAAAAAACAAAAAATGAAGGGGGAGGTGAGTACCAAACATTTACTGGTGTAAAGCAAAAACACCAAATAGGCAAAGATACTAACTATATCAAATAATGTCAAACATACAACATTTACAAATAGAAAAGATGGAAACTGGTTTCAACAGTCATTATTAAATTTTTTTTGACAAAAACAGTCATTATTAATGAGAATGGGTGATAACAATGTTCATAATGTGTAAGTAACCAAAAAAACAATCCAATTTGTACCTTTGGATAAAGGAAGAAATTTTGTTAGAGAAAGAGAAAGAGAGAACAGCAATAGTAGAGGCTAAAATTCTCATCAGAGAAACCAAAAACATGAAAAAAAAATCAGAATAAACAAGAAAAATACATCAAGTAAACAAGGCTAGCTGATGTTTTCTAGCATCCAACAAAGAAACTTTTTGATTAATAAATAGCTATTATCAGATAATTAAAAAGACGCTAAGAAGACTACTCCATGTCACTTCTCAGAATTGGTTAAATCTACCTTGCAGAACATGCTATGAAGTGTGAACAGTATAATCAAAGGCACTCCTAAGGCAAGAAGCTAGAAAGGAGCATCACCTCTTTCCAGTAGAGGCGCTGTCAATGAGGCACATGCCTCTAGTTTCTTCGGCACAATACTGCTTACAGTGAAAAAGTAAACAGCCTAGGAATTTAATTTGTTAACTGTGCTGTTGACAGTGGTAACAGGGTCCAAATATTAGAAAAGAAAAACTAGCTATCAGTCTTTGAAACTCTTGGAAGCAAGCAACTTAGGGTTTGCAAATTGAACATCATGATATTTTATTTTTACTATGAAAATATGAATGCTGTACTTGTGCTAGACTGCTCGAGTATTCTATTTATATAACATTAGTGTAAAAAAAGCTCAAATATTTTACTGTTTTCTTCTTTTTCTGATATTAAAACTTTCCCTCATGGAGGCGTGTACCTATTTTAATTCATGGCATCAAAGCTCCATAACCAACCCTTGAGGGTGATTTTGCCTGTACAACCTATGCCATTTCAAATCCCTAGTATTATTATACTTCCACACCAAATTAGACAGCATCAAAATGAAAAGTTCAAGAGAAACTTTTCCACGATCAGCCTTGTTGCCAATCAACAAAAGGTCAGCAATATCCATGTCTTGCAATTTTATCACGGAGATCACAAATTGGACTGAAAGTTCCAATGCAAAGGAACAGCTAAAACAAGTAGACGCGTTTATTGCATTACAGAACACTAACTATCTATCATCATATGAAGCACTGTGCGGTGCACTAAACACAAATACCTAGGCAAGATTCAAGAAAAAATAAGTATGACAAGCTCAAATGAAAAGCATTAAAACAAAGGGAACTGAGTAACATACCGCGTCACTTCTATCTATCCTCTCAAACTTTTCCTGAGTTGCCGCAGTTTTTCTAGGCAACAAATCATCATCATCTGACTCATCAATATTGTAAATTGGCTTGCGCTCCGATCTTACACGAAGCCTCTCAACCAAGCTACTCATGTTCTAATAGAGAAAGAAATCCTGAAGTACACAAGAAGAAGAAACGGCACTGTCAACCAAACCAACCAATGAGTGAGCAATTTTCATAACGGACCAAGAATCATCCAAGGGGGGAAAATCTTGCCAGACTAGGTTAACATTTTGCCTATGAAATCAGTCAATAATCTAAAACCGGATATCCAGGTATAAAAATATCATTCTTTAGTATCGTTTCTCACGAAAAGAACGCTTTTCCCACGTAACGCTAACAAAGTTGCAGCTTCAAACATAAACAAACAGAATAAATCTACATGTTTGCGAATGCCAACTCAAATGCATCCTATGCGTGACAACATGTTAAGAATATACACACAATTCAACACTGAAACAACAGAGAATTGGAGAAGAACATTGTGTTCTTGTTAATTCTTGGTTAACAAGCATTGTATACCCCGAAAACACTTGCAATTTACCAAGAAAAAGTAGAAACCCTAGACTGGTGAAAACACATAGTACAGCATTTCAAGAACGGTTAGAAGAGAAATTTCCAAGCTAATCGGACATTTTCGGAACTATCACTAATCGAAGTTAAGTGTGGTGTAAAAATTAAGAGTGAGATGTACCGTGGAGTGTGAGATTTTCCGGCGATCTGAAAAAAAGAGCTTCGGAATTTCGCGGGAACACAAACGTGAGAGTTGAGAAACGAGAAAAGAAAGGGGAAAAAATAAATAAAAATTAAATAGGCGGTGAGGACGTGAGGTGAGGGAGAAACAAAACAAGAATGCTATTGCTCGACTCACCAGACAGTGACGAGATTTAACAGCCTCGAACCTGTTTATATCCTAGTACTGAAATATTGGGGATTTTTTTTCTTTTGATAAGCTGGAATTTTGGGGATTGAATTGTATGATGATGAGATGCATTTAATGATGAAAGCGCATATTAAATACTTCCTCAAAAAAAACGGAATTTTTTTGACAATAGAAAAAACGGAATTAAGCATTGGGTTTTTTAAAATTAAGTCTAAAATACATTTTTGGTTTTTTATCATTCCCTCTTTCTTCATTTACGTCATTTATCTTTTAAAATATTTGTTTTTGTTGTTTATCTTTTCGAAATGGTTCCCTTAAATAGGGCTCACATAGACAATAATGTGGATAAATTAGCCATAAGTTGACTGTGTTATTAGGTCATTATATGTTTTTTCATAACAAGTATGACGGGGCTTTGTTGCGGGAAATAAACCTCCAATTTTATGAGAAAATTTTATACAAAATATAAGAGTTCACACACGTTGAACAATTACAAAACGAAAAAACTCAGTTTTTTACATACTTCACTAGTAAAAAGATAACTGAATTGGATTATCGTATTATGAGTCTTTCTTCACATTTCATTTCGTATCATCCATCAATTTAACTATGAAAAGACAAATGATGTAAACAGACATTTTAAAAAAGATAAATGACGTAAATGAACATTTTTAAAAAGATAAAAGACAAAAATGAAAAAACAAGGAACATAATTAAAAACCTCTTACTAAAATGATCATTTTAATTAACTGCGAAAAGATAAATGACGTGAACGAATATTTTAAACAAAATAACATATAATAGTCTAATAACACAGTCAGCTGCTTACGTGGTCAATTTATCCACGTTACTGTCCACGCAAGCCCTGTTTAACTTTCATTTAACGGAATGAATATTTTAAAAAGATAAAGTACGTAAACGAAAAAAATGAAAGATAAAGAACCAAAACCGTATTTTAACCTAAAATTAATACAAAATTGTAATTAATGAACTCAACCTAGGTTTACTTTTGTCATTTTTATCTTGGAAAATATTAGTAACAGATTCCTTAAAAAGTATGTAATATTGATTTGCATATTACGTATTAACAATACAGGGAGTAGAAACACCTACAATCAACTAAAATTAACGACATAAGACACAAGTGCACTCTTATAAACCTGGATATCAATCTCTTGCTCGCATCCCACTAATGCTAGTTGATCTGCATACTAATGTGCTTCACAGTAGATATGAGCAATTTTCACCTTGTGGGGTTTTAAGTTTTTGTACTTTACATTTGATAATAATTTTTACGTGAACCATAATAATGAAGTTGTGATTATTCTTGACTCTTTATTTTTTTGGATAATTGAGATGTTGGCCACCATACTTTCGCATTTATTAATTTAGTTGGCTTCTTTTTACGGCCCAAGAGCAAGGAGGGGAAAAAATAACTGAAAGTCTTTGTAGAAAAATTTAAGGGTGTGTTTGGGAGTTTGGAGCGGAAGGGCAGGGAGGGGTTGAGACTAATAGTGTAAATTCTTTAATGATGAGAAGAAAAATTATCCCCCTAAACCCCCCCAAACCCCTCTCCTAGTTTATTTTTGGAGCCCCTCCAAAACCCTCCATATTTGGGGGAGTTTGGAGGGGCTCCAAAAACAAACTAGGAGAGGGGTTTGGGGGGGTTTAGGGGGATAATTTTTCTTCTCATCATTAAAGAATTTACACTATTAGTCCCAGCCCCTCCCCTCCCCTCCCCTCCCTTCCAAACTCCCAAACACACCCTAAGTGAATTTGCCTCGATGGTGTGTTTGATTGAGGTGAAATAGAGGGGAGAGATATAGGGAAGAGAGAGTAATCAAAGAGAGATTGATTTTTCCATATTTGGTGTAGGCCGCTATTCTGATATTGGATTGCCAACCATCGAGTAATTGCACCAAGGATAGGTAAGTGCTCCAAACATCGTAGTATTGGGTCCTAGCAAGAACTTGATCATACCATTTAGAACTTAGTAGTAATCAAACAGCTTAAGAACAAGTTTGCGACACATCGACTGACCATCAGTATTCAACTTTTAAAAAGCATTTTTTTTCACAAATAAACTTTTGAGGATTGCTTGTCATACGAGGAGCTCCTTTACCCATAGGTTTAGTACTTGGGAGCTATGAAGTCTGGATATCGGATACGATACGAGATACGACACGATACGGATACGGGGATACGGGAAAATTTTGAAAATCAAGATACGACACGCCTAGGATACTTTAATAAAAAATTAAATTAAAATTTAAATATATAAAAACATAACAAAGAATAAAATAGAATAGAAACACAAATAGAAAAAAACAAAGATGAAAAACTGAAATATTGCATTTTATAGATATGAAAAAAAACTGCCCAAATAGATAAAAAAAATCACACAAAATATATGGATGAAAGGAAGAGGACAACCGACACACATATGTATGAGTGACTAGTCATAAAAAGTAATGGTGGACAAGTAACTAAGACCACCCGAAATCCTATAATACGAATAGTCAGTGGCAGAAATAGATGACTTTTTATAAACTAAGATATTCATATTAGTACGTAGTTGGTCAATAAAACATAAGCATATCATTAGTAAATATATATTCATCACATTGTAGAAATAAATACTCACTACAAGAAAATCGCTCATTTGCGGCGGCAATTTCCGTCGCAAATGAACCTTTATCCGTGGCAAATTTGCGTTTGCGACGGCATTTGCGGCGGACGAAAAGTCGTGGCAAAACAGCTCGTCGCAAATGCTTTGCGACGAAACTCCCCGTCGCAAACCCGTCACAAATTGCCGTGGCAAACTCATCGCAAACTCTAACAACTTTTCGTCGCAAAGCCGTCGGAAATCCGTCGGAAATTTTGAAAAAAAAATAAATAAAATTTAAATTATACCTCCAAAATACTATTTAATATATTCAAAGAAGACTTGCGTTAAAATAATCGGAGCACATAACAGTTGCCAATGTGCAAATAAGAACTTGATCAAGCACCAAGCACAAACATTAAACCACTAAAGTCAAAGTACACCTATTAACAAAATTAGAATAAATCAAAGTCTTAGAGTCAAATTAGAAACATAACCCAAAGTGACTAGAACTCATATATCAAAACAATATTCCAATCCCAATTTCAACAATTTCCCCGGTGAATCAAATTGTAATTAACAGTAAACTATTTAGAGGGATGCAAAACAAAGTTCCATGTGCAAAACATACAAACAACACTGCTGCTATACATCTAGGAAGATATCATTTGATCTGAACATCTTCAAGAATGACCTCACCAGCTTTCAATGATTCCAAAAGTTGATTTGTATTTTGAGATTTACCAAGCTTCATTCCAAGACCCTTTGGTGGAGCAGTGGCAGATGAAGTTGGACGACCTAAGGAAGACAATAGGAAGTACATAAATGAAAAGATTACTCTTTATTCAGCAACATTCAACACATAAATTTGGACATAGAGTAAACAATAGCCAGTTGACTGCATGCGTCAATGATATCTTAAGTCATTACTTTTAGGATCACCCTAGAAGAATTTTTGTGAAAATATATGAAAGCCAACCTTTAGGCTTGGTAGAAAATGAATCAACATCAGAACTCAGCCCAATACCAGAACCACTACAGACCATTTGATCAATCATAAACATTCATACAAAAGTCAATGTACTAATGTCGTGTTTAAAAGAAGATGTTGATCAACATATGCACCCACAAAAAACCCCATAAAAACGCCAATATAACTGGAAAGCGGGTAGACACAGCACAATAACAACAAAACAATCAGACCCAAAATAATGAAACAATACACATCGTCTTTTCCTTGTTGAAGTGTAGCAACTTAATGAATAGAGGTTATGGAGAATTTGTGAATCATGAGAATCATCAAGGCAAGTTAAGGTAAGGAGACAACAAATTTGAAAAAAAAAATTGAAAATTTAATACCAAAAATGATAGTTTATTTTCTCCTGAGAGGCCTAGTCATAAGTTAAAGTGCTAACATAAAAAAGAAGATGAATGAAAAAGGGATTTAGTGAGAATTTAGTTTAGTGACATAATACCTTTAATAAATCTCAAGCTTTCCTACTCAACTTTCTTGCTTCACCTCCCATCCCTGTGCAAAATGCCAAAACACAAAGAAACACATTAAAATGTAGAGCATTTAAAAAGGAAATAAGTATTAGCTATGAACAAAAAAAATCAAAACCCACTTCTGTATACATCTCCTAGTACCCCCTCACCAAAATACCTCAGGTCATGTCATATATCATTATCAGTTTACAATAAAGAAGAAGACAGTGTTCATCATCGTCAGCCTAGATGCATTAATTGACAAAATGACTCTTAAACTTACAAAATTAAAAGTCATACTTGTAACATTATAAGTCATAAATAATAATCATAAATAATAATCAAATTCAAATATTCATCGACATGAATATCACCAGCTAATCATATATTTGGTTCCCAACACGTAGTACAAGACAAATAATAGATAGCTGACCTCTTCCTTGAAGTTCAAATCATATCTTTGGTGATCTACGCAGAATTCAGAAGATGCAACATCCATTCCAATCACAACCTAAGAACATAATACAAATTATCAAATAAGACTATTAAATGAACTTATGAAAAGCCATAGCACCATAAACATAATTTCGATATAAGGGAGATAACTAAATTAACTATGACATTTCTAACCAGCAAACTACCATCATCTGAACACATTCCATAAACCAGTCAACCATTTTTACAAATATATGATCAATACCTGAAAACAAACTTCACAAGGTAATAAAGAGACAGTTCAAATATATCCAATTTCCTAGTGTGGTAGCTGTACATACCTATATTTCCTTCCTCTATAACCCGGAAGCAACTGAACAATTTCTCCTCGCCTCGCACATCTACAAGCACAACATGCTGAACCACATTGCAACGAACAATTTCTTGAGGACCTGCATCAACAAATTCAGCCAGTGATGGTTCAGAATTATAACCAAAATATATTCTCACAAAACTAAGATCTTTTCTGGCAGTTGATACATCAGCATGACTTTCAGCTGAGCCAGCTTAGCTTTTCGATTATCTGGCACTGAATTATCTGGCACAACCAGAGTTCTTCTATCAGAGAGCAACGAGATGAACAATAATCATTTGATGAGTTATGTAAAAGAAGACATCCAATGTAAAAGAAGACACAAAAAAAGAGAAAGGAAAGAGTCGTCCTCACCAGTTTTTAAGCAGAGAAGGTGTAACCTCAGAACCCTGGAAAATATAAAGCAGGAAAGTCTTAGTCATGCAACATAATCAACAACTCTAAGTAGAAATAGAAATGCAATACAGGAAATGCAAATATGTCAAACCAACCAGGATTAGTAAATCGGGAGAGGAATACATATTGCAAATTTAAGAGTACCAATTCAATCTTGTTTCACCAATTTAATCCCAAAAAATAAAAAAGATACTTAAAGTAACATACTTGTTATTCAAAATAGCCAAATTTCATTATTGGAGGCTGATAGATTTTCTCTCACACAGATCCTTCATCTTATTAATAAGAAGTTGATCTTCCATATTCCAACCTTCCCAGATCCTTGTTGAGTAGCAGTTCTAGCAGGAGGGTAAATCAAAACCTGCCATCACATTGTAAATACAAGACAAATGGCTAATTGAATTTCGATGATTAGCGACAAAAATGCAGGTATCTAGGAATGCATCAGTTAGTTGTAAACTTTCAAGTTGTTATATAAATATTCCCCCATAAATACGAACAATTTAACACGACTTCAATTGAAACTATTCAAGCTAAAATTATTATGCTAAGATTGCTCAATTAGTATTTTAAATATGAAATGATATGCTATGCACTTCTACACTTTACGAATGTATTTTACAAACTAATGAACACTAGGTTTCTCTATACTTACTATGCATTACAGATGATTCGTACCTTGAAAAGTGTGAAAGAAAGCGATGCAATAAATTTAAAATTAAGAGAAAAACATAGTGGAATACCCTTCTACGAAGGTGTTCTTGAGGAATTCCAGAAACCAATCCAATCTCGTCTGGTTTGGCCTCCACCAATGCGTCGGTGGAGAGTCGTCGGGCCAAGGTGGCGCGTAGGGCACCACCACGACTTGCTGCGCATAGCAGGGTGCTCGTCATCATTGATGAGATTTTTGATTCTGCGCTAAGCAAGACACACACTATTGATTCGGGCTATTAGTTATTTCATTACACTATGCTAAATGTTAGGGGAGAATATGATCAAGTGACATGCAAGATACTTGATTAAACAAGTGGTAGAAGACACTCTGGGCAACCACCCATCAAAAAATTACTTAGCAAAAAACTTATGACACAAATATATGGCCAGAGGTAAATTAATCTTGCTCCCACGTGCATACATCAACAGTAAACTAATGCCAGATACATCTACTTGAAATTAGTTAGCATATCTCATGCTTGTAATATTAATAGAGACAACATGGAAAACAGCCTGCTTTTCTTTGTTTTCATCTTCAAAAAACACGGAACAAGTTAAAGATGTACATCAAGTAAGCATGCAACAATTTACTTACTTGTCAATATTATTAAGAAACACTGTTGTTGAAGTAACATGGAATATAGGGAGTAAGTATCATGTAAATTAAAAATTGGAACATTAGGATACCATGGAATAGGCAGAGAACAAAAATTCACAGAAATAGTATCATGGAAATGACAAAAACTGCCAGAAAACCAACAGCACCATGTCAAAACTACCAGAGTATACTTGATTTACATCACTAGCACCCCAAAACAAACGAACATTATTCTCGCGCTAATCAATCTAATTCTAAGAAAAGTAACAACAATAATCTGTGAAAACGCAAAACCTGCTATGAAAGTGATTGGCCAGCAAGGTTCAAAATTGGAACATCACACACCACCTGGATGCTCCTAAACCCAATCTATGACATTGTACACCTTACCTTGAATGGTGATTCATAAATTTCCTTCCTTGTTGTGACTCCTGTATTCCACAAAACTTGTTTTCCTACACCAAAATTTTCCACTTGAGTGTCAAAAATTAGAACAACAACAAAAATCAGTAACTTGTTTTCGTACACCAAACTTTGATTCACATGATTATATATTTAGACTTGTACCAATCAACAATAAAACCCTAAAAAAGATATATTTAGACTTGTACCAATCAACAATAAAACCCTAACAACTACTGATTCTAAGTCCAATCAACAATAAAACCCTAAAAAAATGTTTGAGTGCTGCAATAGTTAGCTGGAAGCTTCAAACTACTGGGTCAGCCACTGAATGCCAAAAGAGAAAATAGGAAGAAGAATGGCAGTATTGGGGCTATTGATAACTCTATTTTATATAGAGTTATTCATATGTTTAAACTTAGTAAATTGCTCTCTTTCAAGCAAAGATAAATAGTTTATATAGTATTTTATGTAATATATGATAACTTGAGTGTTTGACATGGTTATAGTTGATAATAGGCCATTTTGGATATATTGTGGTATGTTTGATAAGTTTGTTCAGTGCAGTCTAGATGCTCCTGCATTGATCCTGCACTGGTTTAGCACAATGCTACTGCACTGCAACTGCATTGACCGAACGTTTGAGCCATCCACTTGCACATCCACTTGCCATCCACTTGCACTTGATGACCTCATACTTGGTCCCCTAAAGCAAGAACACCTCAGATTTCGTTGCCTACAATTCCCACAAAGCTTTGAAGAGTCATCAGCATAGGGACACATGTTCTTATCTCATTTGACCTCCCTATACACATGATTGAAGACTTCACATGGGAATCAGCTGCTGTAAAGTAACCATGAATACAGCCACCAAAGTTACTTCAACATGAAGGAAGGAAGCACCTCTCTTGAAGACTATAAAAGGACCTCACTCCTTCACTTGAAAATAGATCACAATCCATAAGTTAGATTTAAATTTCAATATATATAGTTAGTTTCTATTTTGTAAGAAGGAAAGGAAGGAAGTGACAAATCCTCCTTACCTCGAATTCATAGTTTTATCAAAGTGCTAAGGAGCTAATGCAACTACATTGCTAGGAGAATTCATGCTAAGAGCTACAACTTGTGTAAACTCTATCTTGTTGTTTTTCTTTTGTGATTTCAATTATATAAACATGTTCTATTCTGTTTATATTTGCCTTGCCATGTCTATGTTGAGCTAAACCTCTCTTAGTTGGAATGTTCTAACCATTTAATGAACTTTTAAGTAAGTTTAATACAAGTATATGATGTGTGCACTTTAGTTCTTGCTTGATAATACTTTCAACACTTATTTTGAGATTGATCACTTAGAATAGGTAGATTTGTAAAAGCAGACATGGTTTACAACTAAGAACTCAAGAACTAATATGGGTGAGTGTTTTACATAAAGGAAACTTTGTGAAAACCATACTAAGTCCTAGACATAGGATAGTATAGTCCATAGGGTGATACTGTGGGTACTTTAAAAGACAAGAGTGAACTTATTTAGCAAGCCTAGACATATGAAGTTTGTAATGAAACTCCGGAGAAAAGTGACTGAAAGGCACACAACTAATGCAACAGCATTCAGTGCAACTGCATCATAACTGCATTAAACACTTATAAGTAAATTACTTGGGGAAGACATTCCAACTAGCTTTTCTCTATTGCATTACAACTACTTACACTTTGTTTTATTCTAACTTACTTGTGATACTCACCAATATCAACTATCTTGTTAAATTAGTTACTTTCCTCTAAATTACATAATATTGACTTTTGAAAGAGTTCATCAATCCCTGTGGGTTCGACCTGTTCTAAACACTGTATTACTTGTTATGGACTGTGTATAGTTGCACATGTTAGCCAGTGAATAGACTCCTTCCCAGATTGACGACCAGGCAAACAAAAGACGGATAAAGTTAGCTGATGTCTTGGACATTCAAGTTCCATTTCATTCCGACTACTTGTAGGAGCAAATTCATTCTTGAAATAATAGGAACAAAAATGGGTTGTTTCACGGTGTAAGTAAGAGGAACATATTGATCCTTCAACTCTAGCCTTATTTTTCACCGATCTCTTCGAATCACCCATGAACCTAAATTTAAAGAAGATAGTCTTAATTAATCATCTCTATATATATATATATATATATATATATATATATATATATATATATATATCTATATATATACCACTTAACATATATAATTACCTTTCAAACGGATACATCCAACTGTATTGGACAGGTCCACTAAGTTTAGCTTCATATGCCAGATGTACTGGAAGATGCTCCATAGAATCAAAGAAACCAGGCGGAAATATTCTCTCCAACTTGCATAAGATAAGTGGGATATCTTGTTCCATTTTTGTAAGATCATCCACCCTTAGCGTTGCGGAACACAAATTCTTAAAGTATTAACTTATTTCAATGAGCGGATTCAAAACATGTGTTGGCAATGAACTAAATGCAATAGGAAGTAAGCACTCCATGAATACATGACAATCATGACTCTTCATCCCATGCATTCTCCCATTATCCACATCGACACATCTTGCTAAATTGGAAGAATAACCGTCAGGCATTTTCAATTCTTTTATCCACCGATAAACAGATTTTGCTTGTTCGATAGACAAAGAATAATTGGCTTTAGGTTTCAATGTCCTACCGTTAGGTTGCTCAATCAACAACAGATCCTTTCACCGGCAGTAATGATCTACATCCTTCCTAGCCTTCTCGTTGTCTTTCGTTTTTCCTTTCACGTTCATGACAGTGTTAAATATGTTGTCAAAAAAATTCTTTTCTATATGCATGACATCGAGATTGTGTCTCAAGATTATCTTTCCAATAAGGAAGTTCCCAGAAGATACTTTTCTTCGTCCAATTGTGCCATTGTCCATAACCATCTGGACGTGAAACAACACCCGCTACGACTTCCACAGGAGGGATATCCCTAACACTGTTCCAAACTTCTTCTGGTGTCAACCTACGAGAAGGTTCAGCTGTTTCAACATTCCCTTTTATGAATGCATATTTTGACTTTCTAAATGGGTGATCTTTAGGTAAGAACCTACGGTGCGAGTCAAACCATGAAGTTTTTTCTCCGTATTTAAGAGTAAAAGATTTTGTGTCTACCATGCAAATTGAACACGCCATCTTACCATGTGTCCCCCATCCAGACAATATTCCATAGGCAGGGAAGTCATTAATGGTCCACATCAAAGCTGCCCTCATCATGAAGTTTTGTTTACGTGCTGCATCATAAGTTAAAACACCATTCCACAATCTTTTTAGGTCGTCAATCAAAGGTTGCAAATATATGTCAATACCAGCTGTTGGATTACTTGGACCTGGAATAATAGCAGCTAAAAACATGTACGGTTTAGACATACACATCTCAGGAGGAAGGTTGTATGGGGTAACAGTAACTGGCCAACAAGAATATGGTGTTGCTGATGCTTGGATATATGGTGTGAAACCATCAGAACACAAACCAAGCCGAACATTGCGTGGATCATTTGCAAAATCTGGATGAACACGATCAAAATGCTTCCAAGCTTCACCATCAGATGGGTGACGTAATTCACCAGAATTGCTTCTATTTTCATAGTGCCAGGGTCATTTTACCTGCAGTTTCCTTTGAAGTGAACATCCTTTTCAACCTTGATACAATCGGCAAATAAAACATTGCTTTTCTTGGAACTTTGCTGCCTCTGCTTGTCCCTACCCTTACTGACACGATAGCGTGGCTCTCCACACAACTTGCATTCCGACAACTCTCCATCATTTATGCCAAACTCATTGTTATAATAAAGCATGCAACCAGAGACACAACAATCAATTCTTATAGAATTTAAGCCAAGTTTCGATACAAGCCTTTTAGCATCGTAATAACTTTGCGGTAAAAGTCCTTTAATCGGGGTTGCATCCAACATCATTTTAGTCATATATTCCATGCACAGTTCAGCAACATTAAATTGAGATTTAAGACCCAACAACCGAACACACATTGATAATTTAGAGTCTTGAGATCCCTCAAATAGTGGTTTATTTGTCTCACTCAAATAGGTATAAAACCTTTGAGCTTCCTCGTTTGGAACTTCTTCAGGATCGTATTCCGGTTCCTCAAAATCTAAATTTACTCCGACAACATCAGATATCATTCCCTGAACAACGTCAAATGGTTGGTATCTCGTAGACGATTGATGGCTACTTGATGTGGGAGCTTGTACTTCAACCGAAACATTAACTGTATGAACATTAACCGCCGGAGCAGGTACCCCAGGTGCTACTTCGCCGTGACGACTCCATATCCAATAATTTGGCCTAAACCCGTTATTGTACAAATCAAGTTTCACTTCTTCTTCATTTTTTATAAAACGAAATCTACAGTTCGAGCACGGACATCGAATTTCGCCTTGTCGCCCAAATTCTTCTCGACTCTTAGCAAAAAAAAACAAACTCTTCGACTCCCAGTACAAAACGTCGCTTTAAACTAGCTCTTCCAGGAAACATTCGATCGTACATCCAACTACGATCCATTTTTTGGGGATCTATGTACTACTACAATATATATGTAAAACATTAATAACCAACATATTTTTTTATATCTAATAACAAATATTTTTTTATAATGTGATATATTTTTTATCTTGTATAATAAATGCACTCATATAAAATTACAACATAAATATTAACATGTATCTTAGTACAATATATATGTAAAAAATAGATATTATTTTTAGCATGTTTTATTAAATAAACATAATTTTTTTAACATGTTTTACTAAATAAACGTAATTTTTCACTATCTAAACATATATCTCATTACAATATCTATTTATTAACATGTTTTACTAAATAAACGTAATTTTTTACTATCCAAACATATATATTATTAACATGTCACTACAATATCTAATAACAAACAACTTAATAACTAACCAGAACTGAATATGAGTCTCTGATTGATCCAAATTATATTCTCAGTGTCCCTCCAACAAAAATATCTTCAAGCTCCTCCAACCGAATCCTAAACAAATAAAGTTAGTAATGTTAAATTAAGTACATATATGATATTAATATAAAATAAAACTTATAACTAATATTTGTTTAAAAACATACCGCGAAAAATTTGCAAACACGTCAAAATGAGCCAAAATTTGGAATGGAACAATAGAATATGAGAGTTAATAAGTGTATGAAATAGAATGGGTGAATGGGGATTAAGAAATTTGGAATGGGTAAGATGAAGGAATGGGGAGAATGAAAGATGAGTGAATGAAATGAAGAAATTCGGAATAGGGGAAGATGAATGATGAGTGAATGAAATGAAGAAATTCGGAATAGGGGAAGATGAATGAATGGAGAAGATGAAAGATGAGGGAATGGAGTTGAAGAAATTTGGAATGGGGAAGATGAAGGAATGGGAAATGGAGTTAGCCTATTTATATATTCGGAATTTACCAACGGCAATTTACAAAAATCGCCGCTAAAACCATTACCGGCGGAACTGGTTTGAAATTCGAATATTTTCCCACCAACGGATAACCATTACCGGCGGAAATGGCAATTTCCGGCGGATTTGACCAACGGCTATATGTTTCCGACGGTTTTGTAACAGTTTCCGGCGGTTTCATTCAAATTTTCGAATTTCCCTCTCCTCCACAAAACCGCCGGTAATTGCACAGTTCCGGCGGTTTATTTGGTCCTTATTGCGGCGGTTTTGTCAACATTTCCGGCGGAAATTTTAAATTTCGAATTTCCCTCTCCTCCCTAAAACCGCCAGTAATTGCACAGTTCCGGCGACTTATTTAGTCCATTATTTTCGGCGGTTTTATCAAACGTTCCAGCGGAATTGTCAAAATTTGAATTTCCCTCTCCTCCAAAAAACCGCCGGTAATATGCATTACAGTCGGTTTTTATTTTCGTTTTTCTGAAACGCTTTTGCGACGGAATATTACGCCAGAAACTCCCCATATTCCGCCGGAAAGCTTTCGTGGGAAAAATGTCGCCACTAACTACTTAAAATCCGCCGGAGCAGTACAGGCGGATTAATTCTGTAACGCCCCAAAAATTTAATTAAGTATTTAATTAAATTGTTGGAAATTTAGTTGATAGAAATAATAAAATAAATAATAATAGAGTATATGGACCTATGGTTAGGATTAGTAGAAGTGAAATTAGAAGTGTCATGGACAAGGCCCCATGTTTAAGTCGCATATCGAAAAGAAAAAGCCCATGAGAATTCACTAACTATAAAAGGGGACTAATTAGGGTTATGCGCATTTGAGAAAGAAAAGAAAAATTCGAAATAGAGAGAGAGGAGAAGGGAAGGCGCGGCGAAGAGAAGAGGAGAGCTAGGGAAAGCCAAAAAAATTCGAGTTCTTCAAAGGCTAAGGTAAGGGTGGGGTTCTATCTCTATAATTGGGTGTATGAAGGGTTGTATGTGGGTAGGATGTGGAACCCAGGATTGTTTGATGACTAAAAACTAGATTTTGATGTTTTAGAATTGTTAGTTGAGGTTTGGACATTCATGTTGATGATTAAAATCAGTTTAGGGCTTAAGAACACCAAAAAAATTCATATTGCTGCTGTCTGGGCGCCAAGGGCGCCGCTGTCTAGTTTTCTGGGCGCACTGCTGCTGCCCTGGGCGCCATGGGCGTCGTTGTCTAGTTCTGAGCGCGCTGCTGCTGCCCTGGGCGCCATGGGCGCCGTGTTGCCTGTTGTGCTGTGCGCTGCGTGTGGCTGCCTCACTTGGCGCCCACGCACTGGGCGCCGTTTCCTGGATGTTGCGAATTCTGTTGCATGTGTTGTTGCTAGGCGCCTAGTCCCTGGGCGCCGAATCCTGCTGTGTTGCCCAGGATGTTGCGAATTCTGTTGCCTGTGTTGTTGCTAGGCGCCTTGTCCCTGGGCGCCGAATCCTGCCGTGTTGCCTAAATTGTTGCTTATTTTTGTTTTCGCGATATCTTTTGATCCGGGAGCCCGATTGAGGTGCTCTAAAATGTGTTGGAAAGCTTATTCAGAGACCTAATTGAATATTCTAATTTTAAGGCAAAATGAACTGTTTTTGATGTTGATGATTTTTAAATTGGTAATTGTTGGTTAAATATTGATTAAGTCATTAAGTTGTCAATTGTTGGTTAAATGTTGATTAAGTCTTTAAGTTGTTAATTGTAAGGTAAATGTTGGATAAGTTGTTAAGTGGTAAACTGTTGGCTGATTGTCAAGTTGAGTCAATAAGTGTTAAATGTGGGCTAGATTGTTAAGTTGTCAATGGATTGCCAAGTGTGTTGTTGGGTGCTGTGGGCGCCAAGGGCGCCAAATGTGGCTGCCCACCTGTGAAGTCCATGACGGATGTTTAAAATGATGTCGAATGTATGATTTTTCTGACGTTGCCAAAATAAAGTGATGTTGCCAAAATACTGTGATGTTGCTAAAAGTGTTGAAAATTTCTAAGTTGTAATTTGTTGACGACGATTGTTATACGACGACGAAGTTGCCTCTATTGATTGGCAGGTGATGTGTTATAGGCCTATGGCCACTGTTGTTTCCGATGTTGTTGCTTACTGTGTAATTGTTGTCAATTGTTGTGTATTACATGGTGTCTCATGCATAGCATATTTTTACGACGGAGCTATGCTCAAACACGACGACGACGTTGCGATGTTGATACCCCTATTTACGGGTTTGGATTATGGTACCACATGCATTATAGGGCGGTGGCCCTGAGTTGAGTCGCATTCCGCATTTACGTGCATATTTATATGATTGAAATGATGATGCTTGACGTTAAACGATGATTGATGCTGAAATGATGATGATTGATGTTAAATGATGAAATAATGCTGTGATGACGTTGACTGATATTTAAATGATGAACTGCTATTGTAACCCGATACATATACTGTTTTTCATGTATCCAATTATATGGTGTGATATCTCACCCCTTCTGTTTGAATGTTACACCAAATGTGGGTAACGTGCAGGTGAGTTCGAATGAAGACCATAGTTATTCCTTAGATCGGTGTCGTCGTTCTGATACGTAGCACTCGGGGGAACGAACGTTGTTTTGTTTTATTTGGTTATGACTTATATTTTGTTGGATTTTAATATTGTGAAGCCGTGCATAAATTGCAACGATTTTTAACGATTGATTTTGTGAACTTTCCGCTGCGTGATCGAATTGTTAATTGACGACGATGTTTTGAAAAGTGCTATGTATTACGAATTGTTTTTGAGAAATGTGACATCCGTTTTGTCGTTAAGAACTCTGATTTTACGTTAATAGATTACCGGGTAGAAATGGGTGTTACAAATTCCGCCGGAAAGGAACCGCCAGTAAATCAAGTAATTCTTGTAGTGGTAAATCCGACTTTTAAATAACAAAGCGGATTTACCTTATGTGGGGGTACATCCGCTTTTAAAATTAACAAAAGCGGATTTATCTAATGTGGGGGTAAATCCGATTTTCTTTTTTTTAGGGAAATCAGATTTATCTTGTTTTAGATAAATCCGCTTTGTTATTTTTCCAAAGCAGGTTTATCTACCCAATAGGTAAATCCGACTTTTAAATAACAAAGCGGATTTACCTTATGTGGGGGTACATCCGCTTTTAAAATTAACAAAAGCGGATTTACCTAATGTGGGGGTAAATCCAATTTTGAAATTTAAATTAAAATTAATTTTTTTTTTAGAAATATAAAATAGATATGAATATCGGTCGTCTTTTGGTTCTGTTTAGTGTATTGTTCGTTAACATGTGATGATGTTGTACGTCAGCTGAATAATTTAGGCTAAAGAATCAATTTTCGAGCAACCTACTCAGATTGTAATGAAACCACAGTCATTAAATCCGAAAAAAACCAGGGATCAAAATCCCAAATTCCATCGTTTACTATTTTTTATTAATTTTTTAAATTTTTAATAATCTCCAAAAAATTTGAAAAAATTTGCATAACCATATTTTGGTTTCATTAGATTTATAGTGGTGTTTTTATAGTTTTTAGATTAGTTTTGACTCTTTAACAGATTTTTAGTAGTATTTTTATAACATTTTTTTAAAAAGTTAAATAAAAAACAGGTATTTTTAATACACAAAGCGGATTTAACCCCCACCTTAGGTAAATCCGCTTTTAAAATTATCAAAAGCGGATTTACCCCAAGCAGGTAGCTCAGTTGGTGAGCTAAGAGATACCGAAGGAGTGCACCACACGAGTGCAGGAAGGAGGTCCTGGGTTCAAACCCCGGAAACTAACATTCCCCCACCCCCACTAACATTGCGTATAAAAAAAAACGGATTTACCTTAGGTGGGGGTAAATCCGATTTTCTTTTTTTAAGGGAAATTGGATTTACCTACTAAAAGATAAATCCGATTTTGGGAAAAAACCAAAATCGGATTTATCTTTTAGTAGGTAAATGCAAGCGAATTTTTTAAGTGAAGGATATTTTCGGATTTCACTTTTATGTGGGGGTATGAGGTGATATGATGGGGTAAAAAAAAATCACCTGATTTCATATGTTTTAATCGAAGAAACCAAGAGCCCTACTTTTATGCCATTGAGCCTTTTTAAAAATGGATCTAAACGAACAATATTTAGTAGCTCGATTATACCTTTTGGGATCAAAGACCAATTTAGTTGGAACAATAATAATTGATCCTCGATCATAGGATCAAAATTCCGAATTTTGTTATCATGACATCCAAATTAATAAAAAAAAAAGTAGAAAACCATAGATATAGCAAGCCAAAAGAGGATGATAAAGGAATGTATTGGGTGGCTTGGGATAGACTGTGCAAGCCAAAAAATGAGGGTGGCCTCGGTATTAAAAATCTTGAACTATTTAACATAGCTCTGTTAACCAAGTGGAAATGGAGGGCATTGACGGATTGTGATGCAAGCTGGAGTGGGTTGTTGCAGTATAGATATGGGGACTTTGCTTCTTGTTTCATTCACGACCCGCTGGAAGGAATTTCTCGCCGGAATGTTGGTTCGATTTGGTGGAGAGATTTGATTGGCTTGGATGTTAATTTAGAGGAGCAGAGGAGGTTTGCTTGGTGTGCAAAAAGAGGTTTGGGTGATGGAGCATCGATCCTCTTTTGGAAGGTGTTTCCGTTGTTATTTGCTGGAGTTGTTTAGCAACAACTTACTGTTGCTGAATTCGGTAATTGAACTGAAGAGGCGTGGCAATGGCTCAATCCATGGAATCAATATCAAGATCGAGTTCGCAAATCTGAATGGATGATTTTGGTGTGTTTATCGTTAATTTGAATTGTTGCTCATCTTTTTCAATTTCAATGTGGTGGTCTAATCCACTACAATGTCTGAACAATATGTAATCTAGTAGGGGGAGAAACAGTGGGTTAGGTTGGTTGTCCTCACTGTAGTGCAGATTGTACGAGGTACTCTTTTTTCTTTCTGAGTCTTTTTCCCAATGGGTTTTGGCTCAGGGAGGTTTTGAGGAGGCCCTCCCCCTTTTCTTTTTCCCCATTGTAAAGGTTGGGTATCCCTTGTGCTCCCTTTCAATGAAATTATTGCCTGTCAAAAAAAACGCAAGCACAATATTGTAAGGCTAAAAATCCACAAACAAATGGACAAGAATAATTTCCTTGCAATAACAAAGTCTTTAGTTTAAATTTTTGTTGATACAAATTGTGATACATGTTTCTATCTAGATCTCTCAGCTTGTTTATATTTCTTATTCTTTTTTTATATATAATAATGTTCGATATTAAACTCCTCTAATACTAGTACTTGAGAGCACTTTGGATGAAATGGTAGGGGTCTATTCCAGCTTAATCAAGGGAGGATACCCGGTTTATACAAAAAAACTCCTCTAATTGTAAAAAAAAATTAAACTCCTCTAAAATAAAAAGTTTAATATAGGCTTTTTAGAAAAAAGTGCCGTGGATGAGTGATCATAGATTTAATAAACCAAAATACAATTAACATCTACATATTATTTTTGTTATATATGTGCAAAGTATTAATAAAATTTGTTGATTACTAATTTCAATTGAAAAACATGGCGGACTTTTAGTGGATCTCTTATATATATATATACTAGTGCCGTGACCCGTGCGTTGCACGGGGTCAAAGCTTTAGGGAATACATAATTATTGGAATAAATAGATTCTAGCCCAATGCAAAGATAAGTTGGACCAAAGTTTTTATGTATCTATTTATTTATATAACTCAACACAAAAAGTATGTAAGAAGATACTAAAAATACTAACAAAACTACTGGTAAATATATGTATCATAGAGGAGGAATAATAACCACATATTTTCATAGAATCACTACATTTTTTTTGCAGGATCTGCTTAATATTGGCCTATCTACATGGCAATTAAACAAATTAAATCTTCGGAAAAACTACAGTTGATTAACAATATCAGTTGAAAGCTGCAAAAAATTACAGCATAATTATGATTTAGAGCAAATTGGCCTATCTACATGACACCCTTACTACCTTGGATCATGCTGCAAAAACTTTAAGATTCCATTAGGGTGTAAGAATTCATGTGGGTTTATGAAAGTAGACAACACAACCTGCGAAAGATTCATCAAGTACTGGTGGAAAAGTAAAAAAAAGTCTGACTTGAACAAATAAACCTCAGCACAACATCAGAAAATAAGAATTATGGCAATTAGAACAAATAGATGAAAAAGAATAGTTTGGGGTAAGCAAATTTGCCATTGATACTATGCAAACGGTAGAGACTCTGTTTTGACCTGATTTGACTTCAAACCAATATCAAATAGTAATGCTATTGCATTCATTTGCATTCCATTTTTTTCACACGTTTTTCCCATACAATACAAATGGTTAAAGCAATGGATTAGCTTAATCACATCCAATAAAATGACCGAAAATACAATTTAGCATAGAATGTCATGACACGTGGAAAGAATTAAAATAAAATATTTCTTAGCTAAATACTAAAAATAAAATATTGCAAGCATGCTTATTCCACTTGTGTCAATGTTCCCAACAGCTGCCAACAAAATCACACTGCAAATTAGATAGGAAAGTCTAACAATCAAATTTTACTTAATTACCATATTTTTCAGGTCCCTTATGCACCACTCATATCCAATATAACATACTGCAAACTTTTCTCCCCTCTATCTTTAATTCTGTCTTCTTCTTCACCAACCGACCTTGTAATCCTATGAACAAAATAAAGTTCCCTTCCCACTGGTATACTGATTTAATACCTGCACAAAGCATAATTCAGATGGATTTAAAAGTCAAACATGGGAGCAAGACCCCTGTAATCAACTTGGTTAGAAAACAAATCAAATGATATCAAACTCAACCCATTCCACCAGACCAAAACAATGGCACAGCACAGGTGCTTGACATGGTGAAACATGGTGGCACCGATGCCAAGTAGTTGAATTCATTCAAGTCTCAGTTACCAACATGCAGGCATGCAGGTAAAGCCACAACAAAGGATGCAAAAAGTAGTTCTACCATGCCTCAAGGTAAATCTGTCTATAGTTTACGATTCAGCAATTATATGCCCAGAAATTGTCATTTAATTAAAAAGTGTTCAATGTGAGCATCTATTTCAACTCATAGAACCATATATATTGAATTTTGGTAATCCAAGTGAATAGAGCCCAATAAAAATTTGAATTTTTTTCCTAAGAAAGCTGTCAACTCATGTTGAGAAGTCAACATTTTAATCTGGATTTTAATAACTCCTTAAAAGAATTAAATCCAGGATGGAAATTAACACTAACACAAGCTTAGTAAGCTAACCATGATTCACTTTTACCATTAGTAATCTAAAGACACATATAGGGTTAATGAGTCCTCTTATGATTCACCATAAATTAATATAACCCCTGAAACAACAACCAAACAACAAAAGGGAAATTAGAAAATCAATATAGCATTATTATTAACAAACAAATAAATGCTGCAAAGGGAGAACATGTGGACCTCTAATTCTCATTTTAGTTGTGCTTCCATGAGTCTACTTTTTGTGCAGTTATGTTAAAGGCTTTAGGCACACAAACATAACTGTATAATTCATTAATTCCTAGACAAAAAACAAAACTCAGATTCAACACACATCATGAATCACAAGCTATAAAAAACCATTTGATTCCCTAACCAACCAGATGCATGCTTTAAAAACAATATCCCTCAAACAAACTGACAGATAAACGATTCAATTTATTTCCATATAAACAACATGATAATGCACTTGTATACATGTCTTCTCCAATCATTTTTAGCATTTACAGTATCCATGTTGTGCCCACTTCATTGAAAATGGATCACAACATGCCTCCCCAGCTTTCAAACATATCCGTTGGCTTCAAATTAGAAGCATATTAATAGTATCTAGTTTAATGGTATTTCTCTAATAAAAAATAACTTGAACTGACAATAACACTCAAACATTTAAACTTGATCAACATCTAGCAGCTACAAAAACAAAATAGCTTTTCTCAAGAAAAAGCAACAAAGACAAAAATGTACTCAACTATTTCTAAAAGAAGTCATGAAAAATATTCATTGTTCTAAGTAGTAAAAGATCAAGCAAATCTCATTTTACTCAACTTGCAAGAAATGAAATGACAAAAAAATATATAAAAGAGAGGAAAAGTGTAAAAAAAATAGGGACATAACAACATCAGCAAAGTAAGAAAAATAAATAAATAGGTTAACATTAAAAAGAAAAAAGTTATAGATATTTAGAAGTTATTTGGAGTGAGCATCCCAAAAAACATAGTTGAACCTTAATAATGTTAAATATGGAGCAGACATTTCATCAAACACCTTGTGTGCAAACTAACAAAAGTAATAAGACTTTGTAAATATGTGTTTGCTGTTAAGCTATAAGAACTGAATTTACTTTAATGATCTTACTTTCATTGATCGCCATTTGTAGTGAGCATACAGTAGCCAGTCGAGCCATATAGAAGTAAAAGGTGAAAGGGGAAGAAGAGAAACTGACTTCACAATCGCAACCGCTCTGTGATTTCGCAACCGCTCCCTGCCTCGTGATGTTGCTTCTTGCCTCTCTCTAAGATTGAAGAGGAAGTTTAAGAATTAGGATTTTGTAAACACCGAAACTGGTCGCTGCTGTCTCGGGAAGGAAGAGCTAGCATGGAACTAAACCTCGACTTCGCTTTCCTTCTCTAGTTGTAGGAAGCATTCACAACATTTCGGCACTTCCCTTTCTCATCTGAAATGGAGTAGAAATCAGAAATGGAATAGAAAACCTGAAAAGACTCAAATCACACCCAAATCACACTCAATCAGAAATATTGATGAGAGCAAGAGCAAGAGAAGCTCACCTGCTGCTGGTGAAGCGAGAGTGCCGGAGCGATGAGAGAGCGAGAGAAATGATATATCCAGTGAGGTCCTACAGAAGATGGAATGATGAAATAGAAATAGAGAGAATAGGAAAGCTTCTGAAGAGATGAGAGAATGGAAGACGTGTTGGGCATGCAAGAAAAGAAAGGGGAAGGGCAAGGCACGTGGTGGACCACATGGCGGCGATCAAGTGGCCAAAAAATTGAAGGGAAATGGGGGATCTTTGGCAGGAGTGCTGACTTGGAGAAGCCCTCTGGATATTTATTCTTTGATATATATATATATATATATATATATATATATATATATATATATATATATATATATATATAATGGTTTTCCATCCACAACTCAAATTTGAGAACTTGCTTAAAGATCTGATCTCAATACTCTGATCAACATAATATTATATTATAATAATAATGATAAATTATTATATTATTGTGTCAACAAAATAAATTATTAAATTATATAATTATTTAATTTTTTTTTGACAAATAATTATTTAATTCTTCATAATTGATTATCCCATGATGTCAAAAAAAAGTTGAATCTTCAATAGCTATACCTTTTAGTTTAAAGAAGACACCTCCCAAGTATTAGTTATTTTCAGTTAAATAAAAAGTAGGCTTAGTTGCAATTTTGGTCTTCCTATGATAAATCATCCAAGATTTTGGTCCTCCTATTATTCCAATTTCCAAAATGTTTGCCCTTGTCAATATTGGATCAGAAGGAAAAGTCAACTGAATTAATTAGTAAGTATGACATTCATTTGTGTGATCATATCTCAAGAGGAAATCGCTCCAACCTCTAAGAAAATTGTTGTCAACAAATTATCATTAGTGTTAGAATAGTCATAGCCTTAACATTAGCAATCTGTATTTATTTGCTCTCTCTCATTATAACCTTATATATAGGATTGTTTGTATCAAAATTATACATTGAAATATACAAACATTTTATGGTATCAGTCGACCCAAGTGTCGTCACCATGCTTGGAAATGTTAAGAATTCCATGCAAGCACGGGACATCCTCAACAAGATGTTTGCCAGCAAAACTCGTTCTCGCATCATGCATCTTAAGGAAAGGATGTCCAGATTCAGAAAGGGCACGAAACCAATGTCTGAGTATCTTCAAGGACTTAAAGCTTTGTCCGATGAACTTGCCATAATCATCTCTCCATTGGATGATGTTGATCTAGTATACCACACTCTTAACGGCCTCGACACTGAGTACAAAGAGGTATCTGCTGCACTGCGTACCCGTGAGTATCCAATTGCTTTCGACGACCTCCATGATCTCCTTATGGACTATGAAGGATTGCTCAACAGAAATGAAGAATCAACCACCATTGCTTCTGCCCATGTTGCATACAAAGGAAAGCAACAGCTTCACAAGCATGGCTTTCAACCCAATCACTATCATGCCAATTCCAACCACTATGGCAGATCTATATCTCCAGGCTCTTTCAAAAGTGTTACTTGTCAATACTGTGACAAGCCAGGACACACAGCAAAGGTTTGCTACAAACTTCATGGTTACCCTCCCAAACACAATGCTGGTCCATCGGCAGTACACCATGCCCGAAATACCTCTGCTTGTCGCAACACAAATTGGATCGTCGATACCGGTGCCACTCATCATCTCACTAATGAGCTCGACCGGTGCCGCTCATCATCTGCACTTAACAACTCCTTACTCAGGAAAGGATTGTTGGTGCGAAAAATAGTTTGTGCAAGTGTACACAATCGCAGCAAGTAATACAATGATAAGTAGAGATCGTTCCCACAGGGATTGGAATTAATTTAAGAGTTTAAGAGATTAGCAATTTAGTGAAACAAGTCAAGTGACAATAACAAATGTGAAATTGTAAACATAATAAGTTTGTGGTAAAACAGTAATGAATTTAAAGTGTCAAAGAGTAAGTTGGATAGCTCATTTGTTATGTAAATTCTCAAGAGTCGAGTGTTATAATATTAGACGCTGTAGTGTATGGAAGCGTGTCTTTCAGTCACTGTCGCCAGGGTTTTGTTACAAGACTCCTATGTCTAGGCTCTAAATAAGTTCACCGCTGTATAATGAAGAACCCTAAATATGTCTAGGGTTAAGCACAAGTCATTTAAATGCCTTTAAATGACCTTTCATTCATATCAATCCTTGAAGTCTATTCGTAAATCATGTCTGTACCTACGAAGCCCCTTATTTTAGTTGATCAATCCCAAAAACAAGTTTGAAAGCATTATAACACAAGGAATGAAATGCAAACATCTGTTGCGCCCGAAAAATCCGGTTTGGGACTTTTCGTTTGACAACGTGGAAAAAGTTTGGAGCCGCCACCAATATTTTAATTTTAAGACCAAAACATTGAAAAAAGGTCTTTTAAACAAGGCGGATGGTCTTTTGAAAACTAGAGATGTAGGTTCGGGGGTCGGTTAGGTACGGGGAAGGTATTAGCACCCCGCACCTCCTTTCTACCGAAAGGGAACCATTAACTTGATGTGTGGTTTGGACAAAAGTTTGAGTTTGAAAGCGGTTTATTCTACTTCTTTTCTTTTCTTTAGGAGTTTGTTTTATTGAAAACGAGGGGGAAAGGGATATTTTTGGTATCTTTGAAAAGCGGAACAAAACAAAGTTTTTTTTTTAAAAGTGTGCTTGACGGGACACGGACCCCGCTCCTACGTATCTCCCGGTGCGATGGAGAATTCAAAGCTACGTAGTTCTCGGCTTTTGGTTTTGAAAAAGGATTGAGCTTTCGCGAAGACCGAACAACAACAGTTAGAATGGTTTTGCTACTAACTCCTTTTGAAAACAACGTCATCATTAACAACCTAATCGGCAACGGCGCGATTGGTGTTTAATGACAATTGGTTTATTTTTGAGAAATGGATAGGTTTTCGAAAATGGGGTAGAGCTTTTGCGAAGACCGAACAACAACGGTTAGAATGGTTTCGCTACTAACTTCTTTTGAAAACAACATCATCATTAACAACCTAATCGGCAACGGCGCGATTGGTGTTTAATGACAATTGGTTTATTTTTGAGAAATGAATAGGTTTTCGAAAATGGGGTAGAGCTTTTGCGAAGACCGAACAACAACGGTTAGAATGGTCTCGCTACTAACTCCTTTTGAAAACAATATCATCATTAACAACCTAATCGGCAACGGCGCGATTGGTGTTTAATGACGATTGATTTATTTTTGTTTTGAAAGTAAAAGTTTCTTTTTGTTTTGAAATGATTTTAGGAAATGGGTTTTAGAAAAGGAGTAGAACATTTCAAGTCAATTCTAAATCCATAACCAAATGCAAATGAATGAATAATACTCAAGCAAACATGAACATATCATTCATTAACCAAGATTAAACATGCCCATACAATCAAAGGATTCAATTATTAAAGATGCAAAACAAAGTTCTCAAAATAATTGTGTGTGTGCAAGAAGGATTGTATTTACCCTAATGGCTCTATGCTACAACATGCATGTAGACTTACGTCTCCATTAGGAGGTCATACAAGTGGAGTGGAGGGCACACAATCAAGTCAAGACATTTACATGGCATCAAGAACAAGTGAATACAATTGATTGTAAACATAGAGTATTCTAAGTTAAATGATTGAATATGTAAGCAAGGATGCATGATTAGGTAAGCATGTAAGTGCATGAGTGTACAAGGAATGGATGCATAGCACTTTATTTATGAATGGATGGCATACAAGGATGAATGAGAGGATGCAAGAGATATAAGCATATGAGGATGCATGAGAGTGTCACATAAACTAAGTATGAATGAAGATGCATGAATGTGAAAATGTTTTGGGTATTTTTGCAAGTTGATAAGTTGTAAAACTTTAAGTAAGAAGTTAGTGAAAAGTAAAGTAAAAATGCATGAAGTAAATGGTAATTATTTAATGAGATGGTAAAGTAAAAATGCATGAGGTAAATGGGAAGTGGTAAAATCTTTTTATGTTTTAGTAAAAAAATTAATGAAGTGGTAAAAACCAAAGTAGTAAAATATTTTTATGTTTTGGTGAAAAGTTAATGAATGGTAAAGTAAAAAGGTAAAAAGTAAATAAACACTAAAACCAAGTTGAATCACATAGAGCAATCTTCTCACTTTGAGAAAAGTGCACTAGGCACTAGTGAGAATCAACTTGCCTATCATCAACAATGAACAATAAGCAAATGAAAATGCAAAGATTAACTAAACACACAAATAAGTTGAATCACCTAGAGCAATCATCCCACTTTGAGCAAAGTGCACTAGGCACTAGTGAGAATCAACTTGCCTATCATCAACAATTTACAACAAGTAAACTAAGACACAAGAATGAATGGACACATAAACTAAATTGAGTCATTTCTAGCAATCTTCACCACTTAGGTCAAGGTGCACTAGGCACTAGTGGGAATCATATTGCTAGATCATCAACCAACAACAAAAAAATAACATCTAACACTAAAATAAAATACTAACAACAAGATTTAAACATCATCAAGCAAAGAACAACAACAAAATCAACTTGGAAATATTTTTAGATCTATAAGCATGCGAACCAAAGGAAACATAGATCCACATTTTATTTAATAAAAAAAACACCAAAATTAACACAAAGCAACATAGATCTATTTTTTGCAAGGATTCATATGATTAAGCAAGGAAGCGCAACAAAATCATATCAACCCTAATTTTTTATGATATGCGAAATGCTAAAGCCCATAAACAATAATTTTATTTATGAAATCTAGTGCAAAATATGTAAAGATGCAAGGGAAATTATTCAAGTAGAAGAATAACTCCTTCAAGGCAAAGGACCCATCTCAAACACCCAAAGCTCCCGAAGTCTTTGTCAAAATGTTTGAAATGGATCCTCAAAGCAAACAATCAAGAAGGAGTTTGGAGTAGAGGAGAGATTATGCAAGGAAATTAAATATAAGGTGCAAAGCTTCAAGAATTACCTCAAAACTACAAAGAAATGAAAAAGGAGATGATAAGCTCAAAAATTGCTAGCTCTTAGCAATTTGATGATGCAACCTTGAAGAGAATGGAAGGAATGATGGTGATCTAACAAGAAATGGAGGATTTGATGGTTGATTTTTGAAGAAAAATGGGTGAGGGAGAAGAGGATGGTTTCGCAAGAAGAGAGGAGAAGGGAGAAGCTTTGGTGTGCTAGGGTTTTGTGTAGGAGAATGAGAGGCTAAAGGAAAAAATGAGAAGCCAAAAAAAGAGGATCCTTAGGTGTGGGAATGAGGGAGGTATTTATAGGATGAAACTAGGTCTAAGGGTAATTTAGTCTTTGTGATTTTGATGTGCTCTAGGATTGAGTCTCAGTTTTGAATCAAGGGTTGAGATTAATCCTCACATGGATTGAGGGTAGGAAGAAAACACAAAATGAGAGAGTGAAAGAGAGGGAGAGGGGCGAAAGTTAAAGGAAAAAAAAAAGAAAAGAAAAATTAAATTTTCTTATTTTAGAAGAGATATTTTATGTGAGGTAGGGTTAAGGGCATTTTAGGGAAGAATTGTGACCAAAGTGGAAAATTTGGGTTTTCTGATGAAGGGGTTAGTGTAAGTGAGTGAGGTATTTTACCAAAGAGGGTATAATGATTACAAAAATGGAAGAGTGTGGAAGAAATTAGAGAGAGAGAGAGAGAGAGAGAGAGGGGGAGAGGGAGTATGCGAATGTGAGGAGAGGAGAGAAGGAAAAAAAAACTTGTTTTTTTTTTTGGTATTTTGTCTTATTTGAAGACACTTCCTCATTTTGCTTTTTGAATTTGAAATTTTTGGGCATGAGAAATAATGGGAATGCAACTATTGAAAATGTGTTACATGTTTTTTTGGGCACCATAAAATATTCCCTCTAGTCACCCATGACAATAAAAATTGTCACTTAAGAATTGAGGAATATTTAATGGTCCTTTTTTTTATTTTTCTATGCACTAAAAATGGAAAAATACATTTCTAATTATTTTTCACTAGGATTTTCTTTCTAAAAATTGTACAAAAATTATCCTTGATAGAATAAAAATGTACTTTTTATGGATGTGCATTTTTGGCGAGAAAATCATCTTTTTGCGAAAAATGACCAAAATGTCCTTTTTGACCCTAAAACCCTAATTTGCCTAAAAAGTGCATTCCAACCCTAAAAATGATTTTAAAGACCTTGGAATGACTTCTAGGACCCAAAATGCAATGCATGATGCTCTTCATTCTTCAATTTATTTATTTTTTGTGGAAAATTAGGGTTTTTGACCTAAGCCGGACAAAATTAGGGTATGACAGCTGCCCCTCTTTATCTGAACTTTAACGAGGAATATGAATTGGCCGAAACATATTCCAAGGCAAAATGAAGATAAAGAATTCAGAAATTATACCGATTTTGTCTACTTAGGGAAACCCGAATTTTCCTCTTTTTTCTTTTTCTATATTTATTGGGTGTTAGCCCGAGGTGAATGCAATGGATGAATCGTCAACTCTCAGTAAGCAGAAAACTAAATGGTGCCAACCCTCAATAAGCTAGCGGAAAGCAATAAAGAAAGCAATAAAAAGGGAAGCAAAAAGGGTGCCGGCCCTCGTTAAGCCGGCGACGGAGGCTGCCTAAAGCCTTTTAACGAATCGCGAATGATCCGAGCTTGCACTTGGGCCTGGGAGCACGTGGGCTCCAAAGGGGTGGTCTTGCGAGCGACCGGGGGAGGGTACTATATCAAGTCCGGATCTCGATATTTCCCTAGGACTGCGCCATGTTTTAGGCTAGCACAGCTATCCTCTTCGACTGGACCTATTGAGGTCAGGGGGACTTACCTGCAGCTCGAATACAAGGTGAAGTCAATCTTGCTGGGGACACGTGGGTCCAGAGGGGATTCCAAAATCCAGTTGGTTTCCTTTAGTCGGTCAATGCTTCCACACCGATCCAGGATGCCTGCTCAGGTTAGCGGACTTTTCTTCAGCTTTCTCTTGATTGATGATCAATACCATAGCACTGATCTAGGATGTCTGCTCAGGCTAGCGGACCTTTCTTCAGCTTGCTCTGATTGACGATCAATGCCATTGCACTGATCCAGGATGTCTGCTCAGGTTAGCGGACCTTTCTTCAGCTTGCTCTGATTGATGATTAATGCCATTGCACTGATCCAGGATGTCTGCTCAGGTTAGCGGACCTTTCTTTAGCTTGCTCTGATTGATGATCAATGCCATTGCACTGATCCAGGACACCTGCACACGTTAGCAGATGCAAGACATGGTGCATGGAATATGAATGCATGCTATGCAAAGTCCGTTATGCGAATGCATGTCATGTGAGTGCATGCGATGTGATGATTTAGTGGAATGATGAATGCAATGGGATGCTATTCTTGATTCTTCGTTTCTTTTGTCAACTTTCTTTTTTCTGACTGTTCGTTTTTTCTTGGCTTTTCATTCTTTGATCAGCTTTCTTTTTCTGATCGTTTGCTTTTTCTTTTGCTCTTTTGCTTTTTGGCTTATTTTTGCTGGTTCAGCCAACCCGTGACACTCATGGCACGAGACTGAGGAACTCACTGGAATTGCAGGGCTCATGGGCCGAGTGCATGTTGGCTTTGACTTCGCCGTTTGAAGCAATCGTGAGTGCAATCGCTTTTTCTTGCATGATTAACTGGTTTTGGGGAATTGCACTTTTCCGCGACCTTTAGGGACTTTGCAATAATTGTAATGCTCCATGATTTATGCACATGTTTTACAGGTCATCATCACCATCATTATAAAACGTTTATTTTGAGCAAAAAAAAGCAGAAAATAAAAGAGTGAACAGATATGAGAAAGTTGAACTTTATTAATGTGGAAACCGGTCGCACAAGAAGTTACGCCGATTGTTTATTACACTTGAAAGTTTAAACTATAAAAAGACACGAAAAAAGAGAGAAGTAAAATTTTGACTGTCCGTCTCTGTGGAATAGTGCTAAACATTTATGTCCTTGACCTTGACCACTCCCTCATCCAAGTCTTCAGAGGAGTTGTATGCCTTTCTTTATTTTTCATGCCCAAGTTTTCTGACCCTAATTTTTGCCTGGATCGCCCTTTGCGGGTTTTCAATCCACCGAGTCGCTCTGATTTTGCCTAGGCCGCCCTTTCGGGTTTTCAACCTAGCGAGCTAACTCTTACTTGGCTTGTCTTTTTCTTTTTTCGTCTATTTCTTTCAGGCATAATACTTCTTCACTTGATCGGAATTGACTGGGTTCCTTAAATCCTCTCCGTCCATGTTCGTGAGTATCAGTGCTCCTCCAGAAAAGGCTTTCTTAACCACATACGGGCCGTCATAAGTGGGTGCCCATTTCCCTCGGGGATCAGTCTGGATGGGCAAGATCTTCTTAAGCACCAAATCTCCCTGCTTGAATTCACGGTGCCGGACTTTCTTGTCAAAAGCTGTTCTCATTCTCTGTTGGTACAGCTACCCATGACACAAAGCTGCAATTCTTTTTTCCTCAATGAGGTTTAGCTGATCCAGACGAGCCTGCACCCACTCTTCTTCTTCCAGTTTAGCTTCCATGAGTACCCGTAGGGATGGTATCTCAACCTCGATTGCGAGGACCGCCTCTGACCCGTATACCAGAGAGAAAGGAGTTGCCCCAGTTGAGGTACGCACTGAAGTATGATAGCCATGCAAAGCAAAGGGAAGCATTTCATGCCAATCCTTGTATGTGACCACCATTTTTTGCACAATCTTTTTGATGTTCTTGTTAGCTGCCTCCACTGCTCCATAATCCATTCATCTTGGGCCGATAGGGGGAAGAATTATGATGCTGAATTTTGAACTCTGCGCACAGGTCCTTCATCATTTTGCTATTCAGATTGCTGCCGTTATCAGTGATGATCTTGTTAGGAAGACCATAACGGCAAATCAGATCCTTCTTCACAAATTTGGCAACCACTGAACTGGTTACACTGGAGTATGAGGCAGCTTCAACCCACTTCGTGAAATAGTCAATGGCGACCAAGATGAAGCGATGCCCATTTGATGCTTTGGGTTCAATGGGACCGATGACATCCATTCCCCATATTGAAAACGGCCAGGATGCAGTCAGAACATTCAATTTGGCAGGCGGCACATGAATGTGGTCAGCGTAGATTTGGCACTTGTGGCACTTTCGGACAAAGCTGTAGCAGTCACCTTCCATCTGCAACCAGTAATAGCCCGCCCTTAAAATATGTCTAGCCACAGTATGCGCACTGGAATGAGTTCCGAATGAGCCCTCGTGTACATCTTTCATGATTCTTTCAGCTTCTTCTTTAGCAACACACCTTAAGAGGACCGTGTCATAATTCCTTTTGTAGAGAACCTCACCGCTGAGGAAGAAATTCCTTGACAGTCGCCGAAGAGTTCTCTTGTCATTTTCAGATGCCCCAGGAGGGTATTCTCTGCTGATGATGTACTGTTTGATATCATGATACCAAGGCTTGTCATCCGGCTCTTCATCTATGGCTGTGCAGTAGTGATGCGCAGGTAGACTCCGGTGCTGGATTGTGACATGAGTCAAGCTTTTATCACAATTGATATTGAACATGGATGATAAAGTTGCCAATGCATCAGCCAGCTGGTTTTCGCTTCGAGGGATGTGTTTGAAAGTGATTTCGTCAAAAGACTCCATCAACTCTTGCACATAAACACAATAAGGAATCAGTTTGGGATCTCTGGTCTCCCAATCGCCTCTTACTTGATGAATAACCAGGGCTGAATCTCCATACACATCTAGCCTTTTAACTTTCCATTCTAGGGCTGCTTGAATACCCAAGATGCACGCTTCATACTCTGCTATGTTGTTTGTGACATAGAAGCTCAACCTTGCAGTGACAGGAACGAAGCGATTGTCAGGAGATATTAACACAGCACCTGCCCCATGCCCCCATACATTTGACGCACCGTCGAAGATCATTCTCCACCTTTCACTTTCTTGGGACTTCCCCTCATCAAACAGTGCCATGATATCTTCATCAGGAAAATCATGCTGCATTGGTTGGTAGTCTGGAATCGGCTGACATGCCAAATACTCAGCAAGTGCACTACCTTTAACTGCTTTTTGTGTGACATACAGGATATCGTATTCTGATAATTGCATCTGCCAACGGGCAATTCGTCCTGTAAGAGCTGGCTTCTCAAATACGTACTTGATTGGATCCATTTTTGACACCAACCAAGTGGTGTGACTCAGCATGTACTGCCTTAAACGGTGAGCAGCCCAAACTAGAGCACAACAAGTCTTTTCCAGCATAGAATATCTTGTCTCACAATCGGTGAACTTTTTGCTAAGATAGTATATGGCATGCTCCTTTTTTCCGGATTCATCATGCTGCCCCAACACACAGCCCATTGAATTATCTAGCACTGTAAGGTATAAGATGAGAGGCCTGCCTGACACAGGTGGCATTAAGACTGGTGGATTCTGCAAGTACACCTTGATTTTCTCAAAGGCAGCTTGACACTGGTCATTCCACCTCAACTCTTGATTTTTGCACAGCAGTTTGAAGATCGGCTCACAAGTAGCAGTGAACTGGAAGATGAATCAGGAGATGTAATTCAACCTTCCGAGGAAACCACGGACTTCTTTCTCTGTTTTGGGCACCGGCATCTCGAGGATGGCTTTTACTTTGTCTGGATCCACCTCGATTCCCTTCTGGCTGACAATGAAGCCTAACAACTTCCCTGATCTCACCCCAAACGTGCACTTGGCCGGGTTTAACTTGAGTTTATATTTCCTCAACCGTTCAAAGAGCTTCTGCAGATTGACAATATGCTCCTTGTCGGTTTTAGATTTTGCGATCATGTCATCCACATAAACCTCAATCTCCTTATGCATCATGTCGTGAAACAGCGTGACCATGGCCCTTTGGTAGGTTGCACCAGCGTTCTTTAACCCGAATGGCATGACCTTGTAACAGAACATTCCCCAAAGCGTTATGAAAGTTGTCTTTTCCATATCTTCGGGGTCCATCTTGATCTGATTATATCCCGAATATCCATCCATGAAGGAGAATAACGAGTGTTGAGCTGTACTATCCACTAAGACATCAATGTGGGGCAAAGGAAAATCGTCTTTAGGACTAGCACGATTCAGATCTCGGTAGTCAACGCACATTCTGACCTTCCCGTCCTTCTTCGAAACCGGGACAATATTGGCAACCCACTGTGGGTATTTGGCCACCGCTAGGAATCCGGCGTCAAACTGCTTTTTTACTTCATCCCTAATCTTTAGGGACATCTCAGGCTTCATCCTTCTAAGTTTCTGCTTCACAGGCGGGCATTCAGGTTTGACTGGCAACTTATGCATCACAATGTCGGCATCCAACCCAAGCATATCTTGGTAGGACCATGCAAACACATCCATATAATCGTGCAACAGCTGAACCAACTTCATGCGATCCTCGTCATTCATGGCGGTACCCACTTTGACCTCCTTCTTGCTCTCAGCTGTACCCAAGTTGATCACTTCAGTAGATTCTCCGTGTGGCTGAATTACCCTTTCTTCCTATTTCATTAACCTCATGAGTTCTGGAGGAGCTTCCCAGTCTTCCTCAACATCCCCCTCAGCTTGATTAATAGGGTGATCAAAGTCAAAATATGGACTGTTGGCACTGTTATTTTGGGAGACAATTGCTGTGGATCTGCATTTTGCCGAAGCGAAAAAGCAGAATGAAAGGCGAGACAAGCAAGCAAACAATAATAAAGCGAGGAAAAGACACATGAAATGAAAATGATTGATTTTTATTGATTGAAATTCAAAAACAACGTTTTTATTAATGATGATGATTCTGAAAATAAAAACATGATCGCCCCTAACAACTTGTCCTATGGCCTTGGGCAGAGCCACAGGGTTGCATTACAAATGATTACTTTAAATTAAAAGTCACAGGAAGATCAGCAGCCTTCCAATTCTTTAATTTTTCACTGGCACCGCAGCGTCGAACCAAACTTGCACCACCCTCTTCAGACTCAGAACCATCCTTGATGACAGCAACTTGATTGGGATCCAACAAACCAGCACTCACAAAACTTTGAGTGATGTCGCAAATTGGAATCCTCTAGGGCCATGGATCCTGGCCTTTGGACTTGGCCAACCATCTTCCCCTTCGTTCATCTGCCATTTTTCTTCTTTCTTCCTCACTTGGGGTGTATCCCAGCCCGCAACGGTCCTTGGTTTCCTTCAGTTGAATGGGAGCTAGAATTTCCTGACCAAAATTTCCCAAGCCAGAACCAACCTTATATCCTTGGGCTAACATGATCTTAGCAACCATCTCCTCCTCCTTGGTCCTCTCAAATACTACATTGGCGATCTCCAAAGACTGAAAGGCTGTTTCCAAAGACTCTTCGGCAACTTCCACATATTTGAACTCTGATGGCTTATTAACCAGAGTCTCTTCCTCACCAAATACTACCACGACCTGGCCGTTAACCACGAATTTTACCCGCTGGTGTAAAGGAGAAGGGATTGCTCCAGCCATATGGATCCATGGTCGGCCCAGCAAACAACTGTATGAGGACGTAATATCCATGATTTGGAAATTGATGTAGAAAACTTCGGGACCAATCTGGATGGGAAATTCCATTTCCCCCAGAACTTCCTTTTTGGACCCATCAAAGGCCCGTACCAGTGTCGAACTCGGCTTCATGTAGGAGCAATCAACGTC
Organism: Astragalus membranaceus; assembly: GCA_039519185.1. NCBI lineage: Eukaryota > Viridiplantae > Streptophyta > Magnoliopsida > Fabales > Fabaceae > Astragalus > Astragalus membranaceus. The sequence goes on from CM076848.1 coordinate 15,704,884, forward strand.
TAACTTATCCATAGTTGACTTCGGCATCACGTTCAATGAAGACCCATTGTCAATTAGTACTCTGGCCAGCACATAGTCTCCACACTTTACCGAGATGTGCAGAGCTTGATTGTGTTCTTTTCCGCTTGAAGGCAACTCATCATCGGCAAATGTTAGGTGATTTGCAGCCACTATATTCCCCACAATCCCATCAAACTGATTCACTGTGATATCCTCTGCAACATGAGCCTCGTTGAGCACTTTCATCAAAGCTGTTCTGTGCGCTTCCGAGCTAAGCAACAATGATAGCATGGATATCTTGGATGGAGTTTGCTTTAACTGATCAACCACTCGATAATCACTCTGCCGGACGATCTTCAAGAATTCATCTACTTCTTTTTCCGTCACTTTCTCTTGAGCAACCTCTGGATCTTTTCCTTTTTCCTTACGGCCCCTCTGTTCGGCCTCCTTGGAAGTTTCAACTCGGCGAGTCTCAGGAGCATATACTCTTCCGCTTCTTGTGATCCCACTTGATCCCCCTATGTTGGTTACGGTAGGAGCACTTGGGGAGCATTCGACTGTAGATAGTGCAGTGTACTTCCACGGAACTGCCTTGTCCGACTTATAGGGAAAAGGAGCCGGAACTTTAATCACTATTGGTTGGGCATTTGCCCGCACCAATCTGGGATTGTAATTGTAAGGAATTTCGACAGGTCTTCTGGGTCCTCTACTTTTATCAGAATGTAGAGTCAACACTTCTTCTTCGACATCATGGGTTCCTATCTGGACCACACACCGATCCATCAGGTCTTGCAGGATCATCTCAAAGCTTTCACAATTCCCCACGCACGTGGAGTCAGCACACCCCTCTTCATGGCAACACCCCTTCTTAACCACCCCAACATGGCATAACTCAGAGTAGATAACACCCAACGGGGTCTTGATCTTCTGCACATCCTTTACCAATTGCCCAACGAAACTTTCTATAGCATTGGTAGCTGGCCTCTGATGACCTGGCAATGGATTAGTTGTTGTATTCGGGCTGCTCTGCTTGAACGAGATCCACCCAACATCTACTAGGTCTTGCACCACATGCTTGAAGGCTTTACATTCCTCCACAGTATGACCGACCCCGTTTTCGTGGAAACTGCAGGTAGCATTAGCGTTGTAACCTCTGGGAAATGGCGGCTGCAGGGCCTTCATTGGCCGAGTATTGATCAAGTTCTTGGAAGTCAAGTGATCAAACAATTCAGTGTATGTCATTGGTATTTGATCGAAACTGGTCCATTTCTTGTACTGATAACCCTGAGCCCTGTGACTGTCACTGCCTTGCTGGGATGGCACAGGAGCAGAAAATGGAACAGTTTGTGGTGGAGGGGTACCAAAGGATGAACTTCCTCCCGAGATTACATTTGTTTCCCCTTCCTTCTTCTTCGGGAAATGGGAGTGAGGCTTCTTCTGATTGCTTGAACCACCAGAGCTTCCTGCATTACTGAGGTGATTCGAAATCTTCCTGTTGCACCCCGAAAAATCCCGGTTTGGGTTTCTCAATGTACAACGTGGAAAATTTTTGAAGCCGCCACCAATATTTTAATTTTAAGACCAAAACATTGAAAAAAAGTCTTTTGAACAAGGCGGATGGTCTTTTGAAAACTAGAGATATAGGTTCGGGGGTCGATTACGTGCGAGGAAGGTGCTAGCACCGCACACGTCCTTTCTACCGAAAGGGAACCTCTAATTAAATGTGTGGTTTGAACGTTTGATTTGAAAAATACCTAGATTTACCTATTTATTTCTTGTTTGAAGATGAATGGGAAAACTTAATGAAAATTTTATTTTTGGCGAGAAAGGGGGGAAAAAAGGGTTTTTAGAAAAAGTGCTTGACGGGACATGGCCCGCTCCTACGTATCCCAAATGGGAATCAAAGCGACGTAGTTCTTTTTTTGGTTTTGGAAATGTTTGAAAAGGGGAAGAGCTTTCATAATGATCAAGCAAGCAAAGGCTTTGAGTGATCATTACTAATGACTCTGGATAGTGTTCATGACAATCAAACAAGCCAAGGCTTTGAGTTATGGTCACTAATAACAATGGGTTTGAAAATGACTTTTTGGTTCGTTTTGTGAAAATGATTGGTTTAGGGTTGCGAAAAGGATTTTTATTTGTTATGCTTGACGGGATGTGACCCGCTCCTACGTATCCCAAATGGGAATCAAAGCGACGTAGTTCTAACTCGTCTTTTTCTGAAAGGTTTTTGTTTTTTATCTTTTTGGTGAGTTTTCGCAATAGGACGAGCATTAGCGAGTGATTAAACTAACAAAGGCTATGGGTAATCACTGCTAAATACTCAAAAAGAGTTGTTACCTCTAGTCAGACGAACAAAGGCTCTGATTGACTATTAGTAACAACTTGCTTTTATTATATTTTCGAAAAGGTTTTCGAAGTAGGACGAGCATTAGCGAATGATTAAACTAACAAAGGTTATGGGTAATCATCGCCAAGTACTCATGTGAAATTGAAGAGCGTTCATAGAGATCAAACTAACAAAGGTTATGGGTGACCTCCACTACTTGCTTATTTTTGTTTATTGAGAATGCTTTGAAAATTAATTGGTTTGGAAAAGAGTTTTTAGAAAATAAATAAATCATTTTCAATTGAATTCTATGTCCAAAAACCAAATGCAAAATGAATGAATGAAGTTCAAACATATTCAACTAATCAAGCAATCATGAACATGTTGATCATCAACTAAGATTAAGCATGCCAATATAATCAAGAGATTTAATTGTCAAAGATGCAAGACAAAGTTCTCAAAACAATTGTGCTTGTGCGTGAAGGGGAATTGCTACACAAGTTGGAAGCAATTTCAAGAGGGGCACATATGCCTCTATGCTACACTTGTTGGTAGTCTTATAAGGGCACATGATTGTGTAAAAGGGTTTGTGCACAATTAAGTCAAGACATTCAAATGGCATCAAGAACGAAGGAATACAATTGATCATAGGCATAGAGTATTCTAGGTTAGGTGAATGAACATGTGAGCAATGATGCATGATTAGGCAAGCATGTGAATGCATGAGCATACAAGAATGAATGCATGAATGAGTAGACGAGAGGATGCATGAGCATACAAGAATGCATGAGCATTTAAGTATGATTACGTTTATTATGCAAGGCATAGATACTTGAGAATGCATGAGAGTGTCGCATAAAATAGGGATGAATGAAGATGCATGTGGGTGAAAATGTTTTGGTAAAAGGTTTAGGTAAGAAAGTGGTAAAATGTTTTTGGGTTTTGGTGTTTTTGGAAATGAGATGAAATGTTTTTGGTCTTGAAAGTGGTAAAAGTATTTTGGGGTTTGTTTTATAAAGTTGAAAAAGTTTGAAATGCAAATGAGAAAATGTTTTGGGGTTCTTATGCAAAGATGCAAGTGGTAAAATGTTTTGAATGAAGGTAAAAATGTCTTATGTGATGAGATGAAAATGTTTTGGTAAAAACTAAGTGAAATGGTAAAAACCAAAGTGGTAAAATGTTTTTATGTTTTTTTTGGTAAAAAGTTAATGAAGTGGTAAAGTAAAATGGTAAATTTATTTTACTTGGAGTAGAAAGTAATTTTTGAAAATTAGTAAAGGTAAAAAGTGAAAAGTAACTTATTAATGAAATGATACATGTGAAATGGTAAAAATGAAAAGTTAATGAAACGGTAAAGTAAAAAGTAAGTGAGTGGTTAAAAATAAAAAACACATTGATACAATTGCATTCATTTACACAAGATCAAACAACTATCTCAAGCACAAAAATAGGCGCAATTATTTCATGTCAAGATTCACAATCAACATGTAGAACAAAGTACATGACTAAACCCTAAATTATCATGCCATGTTACAAGATAATTATCAAGCAAAACATGCATCTATTCTTCACATAAATTAAAGGAAAGAAAAAGGCAACAAAAACCCTAAATCTATAAGCTCAAAACCGAAGCCTCATACACCAAAAATCAAGCCCAAAATTCAACTTACAATTCATGACATGAACAAGAAAATGCAAGGGAATTTAATCAAGCACAAGAACAACTCCTTCAAGGCCAAGGACCCATCTCAAACACCCAAAGCTCCCTAAGTCTTTGTCAAAATGTTTGAAATGGATCCTCAAAGCAACAACAACAAGCAATCAAGAAGGAGTTGGGAGTAGAAGAGAGATTATGCAAGAAGAACTAAATATGGGATGCAAAGTTTCAAGGCTTACCTCAAAATCACAAAGAAATGAAGAAGGAGATGATATGAACACAAAGATTGCTAGCTCTTAGCAATTTGATGATGCAACCTTGAAGAGAATGGAAGGAGTGATGATGATCTAACAAGAAATGAAGGATTTGATGGTTGATTTTTGAAGAAAAATGGATGAGGGAGAAGGGGGTAGTTTCGCAAGAAAAGAGGAGAAGGGGGAAGCTTTGGTGTGCTAGGGTTTTGTGTAGGAGAATGAGAAGCCAAAAAAAAAGGATCCATAGGTGTGGGAATGAGGGGGGTATTTATAGGATGAAACTAGGTCTAAGGGTAATTTAGTCTTTGTGCTTTTAATGTGCTCTAGGATTGAGTCTCAATTTTGAATCAAGGGTTGAGATTAATCCTCACATGGATTAAGGGTATTGAAGAAGCACAAAATGAAGAGTATGGGAGAGAGGGGGGCGAAAATGAAGAGGGAAAAAAAAGGAAAAAGAAAAATGAATTTTCTTATTTTGGAAGATATATTTTATGTGAGGTAAGGTTAAGGGCCTTTTAGGGAAGAATTGTTACCAAAGAGGGAACTTTGGGTTTTCTTATGAAGGGGTTAGTGCAAGTGAGTGGAGTATTTTACCAAAGAGGGTATAATGGAAGAGTGTGGAAGAAATTGGAGAGAGAGAGAGAGAGAGAGAGAGAGAGATTCGAAATTGAGGGGATAAGGAGGAAAAAAAACTTGTTTTTTTGGTCTTTTTGTCTTATTGAGGACACTTCTCTTTTTTTTGAGTTTTTTGAATTTGAAATTTTTGGGCATGGGAAAATAATGGGAATGCAACTATTGAAAATGTGTTACATGTTTTTTTTGGGCACCATAAAATATTCTCTCTAGTCATCCATGACAATAAAAATTGTCACTTAAGAATTGAGGAATATTTAATGGTCCCTTTTTTATTTTTCTATGCACTAAAAATGGAAAAACATTTTTAATTATTTTTGACTAGGGTTTTCTTTCTAAAAAAAAAATTGTACAAAAATTATCCTTGATAGAATAAAAATGTACTTTTTGTGGATGTGCATTTTTTTGCGAGAAAATCATCTTTTTGCGAAAAATGACCAAAATGCCCTTTTTGACCCTAAAACCCTAATTTCCCCAAAAAAGTGCATTCTAACCCTAAAAATGATTTCAAAAACTTTGGAATGGTTTCTAGGATCCAAAATGCAATGCATAATGCTCCTCACTCCTCAATTTATTTATTTTTTGGGGAAAATTAGGGTTTTGACCTAAGCCGGACAAAATTGGGGTAGGACACTTCCCACTTCGGAGACCATGCTCAAGTCTTTCCCCGAAGACTATCATATCGGAGAAGCTAGTTGAAACACTTGTAATCAGCCGGTCATAGTAAATTGCTGGCAGAGTTTCCAAGAACGTGTACACCATTTCTTTTTCAGTCAAAGGAGGTTGGACCTGGGCGGCTAGGCTTCGCCATTTCTGGGCATATTCTTTGAAAGTCTCCCTTTCGCCCTTACTCATGTGTTGCAATTGCGACCTGTCCGGAGCCATGTCCATGTTGTACTTATATTGTCTCATGAATGCTTCGCACAAATCTTTCCAACAACGAATTTCAGAGGATTGCAGTTTCATGTACCAATCTAGAGGAGCTCCAGCCAAACTGTTTTGAAAGCAGTAAATCAGCAGTTTGTCATCATTGGCGTAAGGACCCATTTTTCAGACAAACATCGTAACATGGCTCTCCGGACAGCCTGTTCCTCTGTATTTGTCCACTTCGGGAGCTTTGAACTTTGGTGGCAAAACCAAATCTGGGACTAAATACAGCTCACGAGCTTCCTTGGCTCTGACACCAACACCCTCCATTGCCTTTACTCTTTCTTCAAGTGCACGAATCGGGTCATTTGGCTGTGATTGTAACAGCCCAGGTCCACCGCAGCGGCCACCCCGGTCCCACTGTTACCTCACGGTCTTTTCTACCCCCCTTGTAGAATTTTTGCCTTCCGTGGGAATCGAACCTTGCACCTGAGGCATAAGTGCAAGTTAAACCCCCTTCCCACTACCAATTGAGCGCGCGCTCAATTGGTAGTGGGAAGGGGGTTTAACTTGCACTTATGCCTCAGGTGCAAGGTTCGATTCCCACGGAAGGCAAAAATTCTACAAGAGGGGTAGAGAAGACCGTGAGGTAACAGTGGGACCGGGGTGGCCGCTGCGGTGGACCTGGACTGTTACATAAAAAAGGCGCTCAATTGGTAGTGGGAAGGGGGTTTAACTTGCACTTATGCCTCAGGTGCAAGGTTCGATTCCCACGGAAGGCAAAAATTCTACAAGAGGGGTAGAGAAGACCGTGAGGTAACAGTGGGACCGGGGTGGCCGCTGCGGTGGACCTGGGCTGTTACAGTGATCCCTCAAACATATGTCCTTGGGGGGTGACTCCCCATACCGTAATAATACCCTCCAGGCTGAGGAACATTGTGAGGGTGTGCTGCAAGCCCCGGAGTAGGACTGAGCACAGCATGAGGACTAGGAGTTTGGATCTGCGGTCCTCCGGTAGCTCCCCCGGACACGGCGGCAGTGACCTGATTAGGCGCAACCATACTGACGGGGATAGGTCCAACAGTTCGCGGCATGTACCCAGCAGGCATACCCCAAGGATATCTTTGTGAAGTGTATTGATTCGGCCCATTCATTCCTGAAGCAAAGACGGGATGACTGACCCCATATCCCGGAGGAACTGTGGCTGATATTGGAGGAGGAACGAAAGAAGTGACACCATCTAGACCCACGACGGCGACACCTTCAGCAGCTGTCCCACTCTTTAAACTTTGCAGCATGACCATCATCTCATGCACCTGGGCCCCCATTGCCCCAACATTATCCTTAAGCACTTGGTTCTCCTGAGCCAGCTGCTCAGGATTCAGAATTTGTACGCCCAAATCTTCATGTTCTTGATTACTTTCAGTTTCAATCTATGGATGCCCTTGAGGATCAGCCATCAGCTTTGCTTGTAACCGGGTGAAGTATCGGTGGCGGAGAACCAGCTTGCCTCTCGCTTCTGTTGGTAGAACATTTTTATTAAGTGAAGGAGCAAATTAATGAATGCAATGCGTGCAATGCAGATGAGTGTTAGTTTTAGTTTGTCTTATGCCGTGAACCCCAACGTGTCATATCTTGCCATAGATTTAACAGTGAATTTTGATTTGTTTAGAACATAACAAGAGTGGAATCAACAAATGAAACAAACACGCCCCATACATTCAAATTCAAACAAGGACTTCAAGTCTTACATTTCAAAAAGTAAAATACTCAAATGGAAATAAAGGTCCCTCTAGGAAGAGAAAGTACAATAAAACGGAAATTACAAACAAAAGCTCAACTACATAGAGCCTTGAAAACTTCAGTTCTCTTCCTCTTGCTGCCTGTGGGGACTCTCCCAGTTTTCTCCCTGACTTCTTCAACCAAGGCCCTGCAGAACTCCACAAATTTGTAGACTGCTGGCGGAGTGTTGAAAGGAGACATCTCACACTCGACCTTTCCTAGCTTCTTAGGCACACCTGAGAGAGCTTGGCTGGCCAACTCTGCAAGCTCAGAGAATCTAACCTTCCAATGCTGAATTTCATCTTTCAGCTCTATGATGACTGCCTGTTCCTCAATTCTGCCAAGGAGTTCAACAAAGCGGCGCTCCCAATACCAACTTTCATCTTTCACCTGCCTGTATGCATCGCTGATGTGCCGAAGGTTTCTTTTCAATTCGTCAGAAATCTCTCGCTCGTATCCTAGAGCTTGCTTATACTCTTTGAGGATGCTTTCCACTGAATCTCTTTCTTGCACCACACTGCTCAATTTGCTCTCCCACTCGGCTTGTAGCAAGCGGGACTCTCTTTTTGACTTGGCGAGCTGACTCCTCGTAGTCCTCTCTTCCATCTTTGTCTTTTCATACAGATCCCTCCATTGACTGACTTCTTCAATTGCCCCTTTCCCTTTTGCTTTCTGTCTCTTGACTTCCGCTTTGGCCGCTTGCCAATACTTTTGAGCTTCTTCCTTTTCCTTCTCTTCTTCTTTGAGTTTCTTGTCCAACTCCTCAATAATAGCAGATTTGGAAGCATTATCTTCTTTCAATCTCTGGTTGCTCTGAGTTAACTTCTCTATCTCAGCTTGCAGGGATTTCTTCTCCTCCTCTGCTTTCATCAGGGCTAACTTGACATCCCCTAGTTCTTCAACAACCGGAGTACTAGAGTTTATCATCTCTCTCTCATTTTGCAATACCTTCTGATATGGCAGCTGGACACTCTGAATCCTTTCCTCAAGCCACCGAGCAAAAGTGATTCCGTTAGTCTTCTGAGAGATCTCTGCTTTTCCATAGCGAGTCACCATACCCCAAGCTTGCAAAACTTTTCTCATCAAACTGGCATCTTTTTGCCCTCCCTCATAGATGTAAAACGAGGATACCATCTCTTCAGTAGGCGCACTTCTCATAGGGTATCCTAATTGTCTCAGAGTCAAAGAGGGATTGTAGTTAATGCAACCCTTAGTGCCCATCAGTGGGACATTTTGAAAACCACCACAGCGGAAAACTATCTCAGGCCTATCTTCCCTGCAAGATGGGAGATACCAACGAATCAAGTGCTCATCTAGGCTTCCTAGAAACTGGATCCACTCCTGAATGTTCATGACTCGCACTTCACAGGTGCTAGCATAATCAATCAACTTCTCTACTCGTACTGGATTAGTGTAGACATGAATCAGAAGCCAGGCATACAATAAGTGAGAGGAGCAAGAGATTTTCTTTCTTCTCAGTTCGCAGTGATGAGTGAAAGCTGAATAAGTGTCAGCAAGAATAGCCGGGATTGGATTGATCGGATTCTTCTCATTCTAGGAAGCTAGGAAGATGCCAACGACAGTCACATCTATGAATCTCTCAATCGATGGAAAGAGGACAACTCCGAAGATTGTCAGTGCCAAGATTTGCTTGAAGACCACCCAGTTTTTATTTTTTGGCATGCACATCCATCAGACTCTCGAGATAACTCTGTGGTAAACCCATCACCTGGTTCTTCTTCTGCTTCTGGAGTCTCAGGTCTTCTACCTTCATTTGCAACAGGGCGGCAAATTTCTCGTCCGTGTAGTATTGCTCTTGATATCGGTAGGGAACGGCTTCTGTCCGAGGGAAACCCAAAATCTGATGGTATTCTTCCAACGTGGGAGTCAATTGGAAGTTTCTGAAAAGAAAGCATTTGATCCCGGAGTCATAAAATCTGCTTAGAGCCACGATTGCTTCGGTCTGCACCTCTAATGTCAACAGCTTCCGGAGATTCCCGTAAGAACTGTCAAATGATCCTCTTTCGATAGGTCCCATCAGGTCAGTACATTTTTTCAGACTGGCAACATCAACCTTACTTACAACCGGATATCTCGGGGGGTGCACTGTCTCACTTCTTGATTCCATACTGTACCTATGGCAAGATTCTTTGTCACTTTGGGATTCTCGGCAAACAAACTTTGATGAAATGCAAGGATGCATGCATGAGCTGTAAAAGCTTATGTTGGATGCAATGCGAGGATGCATGCTAAATGATGATGATGTTTTATGCATATGCAGATTAGGGCAAAACCTTTATTGGCATTAGTTCAAGTTTTTTTTTTCTTTTTTTTTTGAAAAATGCGGGCCGTACGTGGTTTCATATGAACCAAGTAAGAGAAAGGCTACAACGGCAGCTCGTTCTCTCTTTTTTTGAAAAGAGTGGGCCATGTGTCACTTCGTACGGACCGGCAGAAGAAAGGCTACAACGGCAGCTCTTTCTCTACTTTTTATTTGAAAAACCTCCTACTCTTTTTTTGAAAACATGTCTATATTACCATGCAACACACAATTTGGCATGCCCCTTGTGTCCTATGAAGGTGGGGACCTAAGTTCTAGGACAACTCAAATGTTCCTCCCATGTGGGTTCTAGTCACTTCCTCACCAGGTTACCAGAGCTAATTCTTTCTCACAATAGCACCCACAACGATGGAACGCCATCTGGTGTGAGGCCTCATGAAAGAGCATACTCTGACTGAAACTTTCGTGAGAGTCGGAAGGACAACAGTCCAATTGCCAGTCACTACTCGTTTCCACTCTCCTAAGTTTTGTCAGACCTTGGGTTTTAGGCCCCTCTCAAAGCATAGTAAGCATAAGGTGTGAGTGTGTGCAGCAAGGGCATACCGCCTAAAACTACCCACATATACCCCACCTGCAAAGGAAAACCCAGAACAGTCCAAACAATAGCAGGCAATAACATGTCGTCTACCCTAGGGTTCAATATCACAATACCAATAATCCAACCTAGGTTTCAGCAACAGTCATATGCACTGCTTACCTCAAGAAAGGGGGCGGAGAAGAAGGGATCACAATAGAATGGGAGGAAATGCATGTTTTTACCTTAAGAAAAGGAGCAGAGAATAGGGGACATGGGATTTGAGGAATGCATGAACACGGCATTGTGAACAAATATAAAAGAAGTAAAACAAAGCTTTCAACTCAATTAATTTTAAAACCACACATCAAAGTTAACTAGGCTTGACCCTCGTCTTTTTTTTTAAAAAAAAATGTCCCCAGTGGAGTCGCCAGCTGTTGCGCCCGAAAAATCCGGTTTGGGACTTTTCGTTTGACAACGTGGAAAAAGTTTGGAGCCGCCACCAATATTTTAATTTTAAGACCAAAACATTGAAAAAGGGTCTTTTAAACAAGGCGGATGGTCTTTTGAAAACTAGAGATGTAGGTTCGGGGGTCGGTTAGGTACGGGGAAGGTATTAGCACCCCGCACCTCCTTTCTAACGAAAGGGAACCATTAACTTGATGTGTGGTTTGGACAAAAGTTTGAGTTTGAAAGCGGTTTATTCTACTTCTTTTCTTTTCTTTGGGAGTTTGTTTTATTGAAAACGAGGGGGAAAGGGATATTTTTGGTATCTTTGAAAAGCGGAACAAAACAAAGTTTTTTTTTTTAAAAGTGTGCTTGACGGGACAGGACCCCGCTCCTACGTATCTCCCGGTGCGATGGAGAATTCAAAGCTACGTAGTTCTCGGCTTTTGGTTTTGAAAAAGGATTGAGCTTTCGCGAAGACCGAACAACAACGGTTAGAATGGTTTTGCTATTAACTCCTTTTGAAAACAATATCATCATTAACAACCTAATCGGCAACGGCGCGATTGGTGTTTAATGACGATTGATTTATTTTTGTTTTGAAAGTAAAAGTTTCTTTTTGTTTTGAAATGATTTTAGGAAATGGGTTTTAGAAAAGGAGTAGAACATTTCAAGTCAATTCTAAATCCATAACCAAATGCAAATGAATGAATAATACTCAAGCAAACATGAACATATCATTCATTAACCAAGATTAAACATGCCCATACAATCAAAGGATTCAATTATTAAAGATGCAAAACAAAGTTCTCAAAATAATTGTGTGTGTGCAAGAAGGATTGTATTTACCCTAATGGCTCTATGCTACAACATGCATGTAGACTTACGTCTCCATTAGGAGGTCATACAAGTGGAGAGGAGGGCACACAATCAAGTCAAGACATTTACATGGCATCAAGAACAAGTGAATACAATTGATTGTAAACATAGAGTATTCTAAGTTAAATGATTGAATATGTAAGCAAGGATGCATGATTAGGTAAGCATGTAAGTGCATGAGTGTACAAGGAATGGATGCATAGCACTTTATTTATGAATGGATGGCATACAAGGATGCATGAGAGGATGCAAGAGATATAAGCATATGAGGATGCATGAGAGTGTCGCATAAACTAAGTATGAATGACGATGCATGAATGTGAAAATGTTTTGGGTATTTTTGCAAGTTGATAAGTTGTAAAACTTTAAGTAAGAAGTTAGTGAAAAGTAAAGTAAAAATGGATGAAGTAAATGGTAATTATTTAATGAGATGGTAAAGTAAAAATGCATGAGGTAAATGGGAAGTGGTAAAATCTTTTTATGTTTTAGTAAAAAAATTAATGATGGTAAAAACCAAAGTAGTAAAATATTTTTATGTTTTGGTGAAAAGTTAATGAATGGTAAAGTAAAAAGGTAAAAAGTAAATAAACACTAAAACCAAGTTGAATCACATAGAGCAATCTTCTCACTTTGAGAAAAGTGCACTAGGCACTAGTGAGAATCAACTTGCCTATCATCAACAATGAACAATAAGCAAATGAAAATGCAAAGATTAACTAAACACACAAATAAGTTGAATCACCTAGAGCAATCCTCCCACTTTGAGCAAAGTGCACTAGGCACTAGTGAGAATCAACTTGCCTATCATCAACAATTTACAACAAGTAAACTAAGACACAAGAATGAATGGACACATAAACTAAATTGAGTCATTTCTAGCAATCTTCACCACTTAGGTCAAGGTGCACTAGGCACTAGTGGGAATCATATTGCTAGATCATCAACCAACAACAAAAAAATAACATCTAACACTAAAATAAAATACTAACAACAAGATTTAAACATCATCAAGCAAAGAACAACAACAAAATCAACTTGAAAATATTTTTAGATCTATAAGCATGCGAACCAAAGGAAACATAGATCCACATTTTATTTAATAAAAAAAACACCAAAATTAACACAAAGCAACATAGATCTATCTTTTGCAAGGATTCATATGATTAAGCAAGGAAGCGCAACAAAATCATATCAACCCTAATTTTTTATGATATGCGAAATGCTAAAGCCCATAAACAACAATTTTATTTATGAAATCTAGTGCAAAATATGTAAAGATGCAAGGGAAATTATTCAAGTAGAAGAATAACTCCTTCAAGGCCAAGGACCCATCTCAAACACCCAAAGCTCCCGAAGTCTTTGTCAAAATGTTTGAAATGGATCCTCAAAGCAAACAAACAATCAAGAAGGAGTTTGGAGTAGAGGAGAGATTATGCAAGGAAATTAAATATAAGGTGCAAAGCTTCAAGAATTACCTCAAAACTACAAAGAAATGAAGAAGGAGATGATAAGCTCAAAAATTGCTAGCTCTTAGCAATTTGATGATGCAACCTTGAAGAGAATGGAAGGAATGATGGTGATCTAACAAGAAATGGAGGATTTGATGGTTGATTTTTGAAGAAAAATGGGCGAGGGAGAAGAGGATGGTTTCGCAAGAAGAGAGGAGAAGGGAGAAGCTTTGGTGTGCTAGGGTTTTGTGTAGGAGAATGAGAGGCTAAAGGAAAAAATGAGAAGCCAAAAAAAGAGGATCCTTAGGTGTGGGAATGAGGGAGGTATTTATAGGATGAAACTAGGCTTAAGGGTAATTTAGTCTTTGTGATTTTGATGTGCTCTAGGATTGAGTCTCAATTTTGAATCAAGGGTTGAGATTAATCCTCACATGGATTGAGGGTAGGAAGAAAACACAAAATGAGAGAGTGAAAGAGAGGGAGAGGGGCGAAAGTTAAAGGAAAAAAAAAGAAAAGAAAAATTAAATTTTCTTATTTTAGAAGAGATATTTTATGTGAGGTAGGGTTAAGGGCATTTTAGAGAAGAATTGTGACCAAAGTGGAAAATTTGGGTTTTCTTATGAAGGGGTTAGTGTAAGTGAGTGAGGTATTTTACCAAAGAGGGTATAATGATTACAAAATGGAAGAGTGTGGAAGAAATTGGAGAGAGAGAGAGAGAGAGGGAGAGGGAGTATGCGAATGTGAGGAGAGGAGAGAAGGAAAAAAAAACTTGTTTTTTTTTTTTGGTATTTTGTCTTATTTGAAGACACTTCCTCATTTTGCTTTTTGAATTTGAAATTTTTGGGCATGGGAAATAATGGGAATGCAACTATTGAAAATGTGTTACATGTTTTTTTGGGCACCATAAAATATTCCCTCTAGTCACCCATGACAATAAAAATTGTCACTTAAGAATTGAGGAATATTTAATGGTCCTTTTTTTTATTTTTCTATGCACTAAAAATGGAAAAATACATTTTTAATTATTTTTGACTAGGGTTTTCTTTCAAAAAATTGTACAAAAATTATCCTTGATAGAATAAAAATGTACTTTTTATGGATGTGCATTTTTGGCGAGAAAATCATCTTTTTGCGAAAAATGACCAAAATGTCCTTTTTGACCCTAAAACCCTAATTTGCCTAAAAAGTGCATTCCAACCCTAAAAATGATTTTAAAGACCTTGGAATGACTTCTAGGACCCAAAATGCAATGCATGATGCTCTTCATTCTTCAATTTATTTATTTTTTGTGGAAAATTAGAGTTTTTGACCTAAGCCGGACAAAATTAGGGTATGACAACATCATAATATTATATAAACACTACTCAAGGTTCATTACAAACTAAGAACAATCCAACTACAAGGTGTTTAGCCCATGACAAGCATCATCAACACAACATAAACTGAAAAGTTCATATTACCGTAGGTGAGCAAGATGAACAACCAACTGCCCCTGCCCCTACCCCCCACTGAAGAACAAATACCAGCACAGCGTCCACGTCGTCACCGTCGACCACGACCATGTGGGACTGGGCACCATCTAGGATAATAAAACTTTTCCTTTCAGATTGATCGTACAACTCTTGTAATAATTTCTATTATATAATTTAATATAATATTTTTTAAATGCTTTATAATTAATATTTTTTTCACCACACATTTTATAATTAATTTAGAATTAAGATTATTAATTTTCTAAATTACTTAAATTAATTAGTATAATTTTATTAAATTACTATAAAGAAAATAAAAAAATAAAAAAACACTTAAAAAAAGTATATAAGTTTATAAGTGTCGGCAAGATCCTAGCCAATTAAAAAATTGACCACGTGTATAAAAAAAAAATACACCATGTGTCTAAAAAAATGATTTTTATACCATTTAGGGGACAATTTTTATCATATTTAATTTAATTTTTTGACCGAAAAAAATATATGGCCTTGTAGTGTCGGTGCAATCTGGGCCATTTAAAGTGACGGTGCAATCTGGACCATTTAAAGTGTCGGTGCAATCTGGGCCATATAAAGTGTCGATGCAATCTGGACCATTTAAAGTGTCGGTGCAATCTAGGCCATTTAAAAAAGTAAGTATTTAACGGCCTAGATTTTGCCGACACTCTTTAGGGTTTCATATTTTCCCTATAAATAGACCCATTACATTTCATTTCTTTCACACAGAACAAAAGAAAATGACCACTTCCTGTACACTTTACTGTCAGGGCCACCTCCTTTACAATGAAGAAGGTGTCTATTTTGATGGTCCAAACACCATTTTTTCCACGCTTCAAAACAACATCACCTTCGCCGCTCTCAATGAAAAACTAACGGAAAAGGTGCAGCTGGAGGGTGAGGAGCAAGAAGTCACTCGTATTGTTTATCGTTACCCAATTATGTCGGCAAATAGACGTGTTCAATGGATCCTAATGGATGTCAAGAAAGAGGAAGAAGTTCAATGCATGATGGACAGACATCAGATGTTTCAACCTCGGAGTGCAATTGAGTTGTGCGTCCAAAGCTGTATTGTAACACCCCGGTATTTCTAACGAGTAGAAATGCCCAAGTGCACCATCCCTAACACATCAGAGATATATTTCCTGTTTAAATACTGAACACCACTCTAAAATTTTCACTGAATAACAACAAGACCGTCTTAAACATAAGTAAGACCATGTCGGTTCTCTGACCATAAACCATCAGTGAACTACAGTGTTCAATATCATACAAGAAAGCGGGAACAAAATACATAACTCATCCATCCCGTAACGACATAAAGTTGTGATACAAAGATAACAAGGGAAAACCATAAGCTTAAACATAGAAGCTAAGTCTTCAGTATCCTCCCGAGTAATCATCTACTCGTGCCTCTTCGATCTCCACTTTCCATGTTTCTCTGTAAAACATCAACATATAAACAATGAGATACAATCTCAGTGAGTTCTACCGAGACCCCTAACTACGCTCTCGGTTCATTTATGAATTCTTATACATTCGTAGTTTACTTTATAAACTACATTCTTTTAATTTAGCACGACACCGACCCCAGTTTTGGTAATCCCGGTGACCATACTATTGATATCTTTAGAATGACACCGACCCCAGCTTTGGTAATCCCGGTGACCATTCTTTTTAATTTAACACGGTACCGACCCCAGCTTTGGTAATCCTAGTAAACCGTATCATAACTTTATTACAGCACCGATCCCAGCTTTGGTAATCCCAGTGAACTGTTTTATAACTGTAACATAACACCGACCCCAGCTTTGGTAATCCCGGTGAACCCCCTTACCAATAGTACTTTCCCTAATGGTATACGGGCCTAGGGTAAGAGATCATGACTTCCCCGCCTAGTATGTTAACCTCGTGGGTCGTCACCCACACTCGATATATTTTATATATCTTATATCCACCCACATTGGGCCGACACTTAACCCTGATATAATTTATATATCGTAACAGACACTTGAACGTTTGATTCTTTAACATTAAACCGTTACTGAACATTTAGTTCTACAAGACAAGCATATTATGTGTTCGCTCCCGTATACTATTTTACGGTTTTTCGAATTAAACATAACTTTGCAAAACATTATAAAAACCTTTGAAAACATATTCAAAATCATGGCATTATAAGCCTAATGTCATTGGAAAAGGGTTAGGAATGGATTAAGAGAGGATTGGAATCGATCGGGATCGTTTCGGGCAAGTTTGGAAATTCTGGACAGAACACTGCGCACGGTCCGCGCTCCCATACGCACGGTCCGGGCTCCCATACGCACGGGTCGTGCGTCCTGTAAGTCATCTTTTCAAAACACAAACCGAAAGAGACGCACGGTCCGTGCGCCTGGGACGCACGGGTCGTGCGCTTTTGACAACACTGAATTTTTATCCCGTTTTCGCATTTTTCGTCGTTCCGATCAATTCCGATACCTGTTCCAGTCCAGTCCCAACATAAAAACAGTCCAAAAACATATTTAAACAACCTCGATCACCATCAAATCACCGTTCATCAATCACAAACACAAACGTAAACAATTTTATCGTTTATGTCAAAATACGTTAATTTTTCAAAGAGTAAAGGCCCAAATTGGTCCTTGACAAATTTTTTGTGGGACAAATTCGTCCCTCACAATTTTTTCGGGACACATTGGTCCCTGACAATTCCAAAACGGGACACGTTAGTCCCTCCATCCATTTTGACGTTACCAGCACAGTAAACGTGTCCTACGTGGCACGTTAAGTGCCACGTGTCACGTTAGATTTAAAAAAGGGACGAATCGGTCCCTGACAATTTAAAAAAGAGACGAATCAGTCCTCTATTACTATTCATCGTCTTCTACCTCCAAATCCCCACCACCCCTCCCCCCTCACCGATCCTCCTCTCTCACAGCTCTCTCTCTCACAGCCCCCCTCTCTGGTTCGTTCTCCCCTCACCGATCCTCCTCCCTCTCTCTCTTCGCATCTCGTCGTTCCCTCTCTCGCCGTTCTCTCTCTCGTCGCTCTCCCTCCTCTCTTCTTCTCCTCCTCTCTTCTATCCCTTTCGTTCCTAAGGTGAGGGTTTGGTAAGTGATGGCTTACGGTGGTGAGAGGGGAGAGCGAGATCTACGAGAGGCGGTGAGGAGAGAGAGATGAATTCCAGATCTGGGGGGAGGGGTTCACGGTGGGGGGAGGGGTGAACAGTGGAACGGAGGGGGGAGGGGGGAGGAAGAGGAACAGTTGGTGGAACGGAGGGGGGAGGGGGGTGAACAGTGGAACGGAGGGGGGAGGGGTGATTTGTCCCATTTTCAAAAAAGTCAGGGACTGATTTGTCCCATTTTCAAATTTGTAAAGTCAGGGACTTGTTTGTCCCAAAATAAACGTGGCAGTTAACGTGACACGTGGCACTTAACGTGCCACGTAGGCCACGTTTACTGTGCTGGTAACGTCAAAATGGATGGAGGGACTAACGTGTCCCGTTTTGGAATTGTCAGGGACCAATGTGTCCCGAAAAAATTGTGAGGGACGAATTTGTCTCACAAAAAATTTGTCAAGGACCAATTTGGGCCTTTACTCTTTTTCAAATAACGGTTTTCAAAACTAAAATTCGCCACTTCGAAATCCTCAATCAAAAACCTAAACGTGAGTAAAACTCACCCTTGATGCGTGAGCTATTATCGAGTCGAAGTCACCGAAGTCTCAAAATCCCCAAACGAAACCCTATAATCACCAATCCGCTCCCAACTTCGAATCGAGCTTCAATCCGCTTTCAATCTTCTGTGGGTTCGCTTCTAATCATGTGTAAACCATAAAAATCATCTCAAACACTAAAATCATCTCCCAAAACCCTCAAGATTCGAAATCCACAAAAAGGGGGAAAATGGGTGAGAAGCTTACCTAGCTCTTGGGAAACGAAAATGGAGGGAGATGATGATGATGATGAACTTGGGGTTTGGGTTCCACTTCTTCTTCTTCTTCTTCTTCTTCTTCTTCTTCTTCTTCTTCTTCTTCTTCTTCTTCTTCTTCTTCTTCTTCTTCTTCTTCTTCTTCTTCTTCTTCTTCTTCTTCTTCTTCTTCTTCTTCTTCTTCTTCTTCTTCTTCTTCTTCTTCTTCTTCTTCTTCTTCTTCTTCTTCTTCTTCTTCTTCTTCTTCTTCTTCTTCTTCTTCTTCTTCTTCTTCTTCTTCTTCTTCTTCTTCTTCTTCTTCTTCTTCTTCTTCTTCTTCTTCTTCTTCTTCTTCTTCTTCTTCTTCTTCTTCTTCTTCTTCTTCTTCTTCTTCTTCTTCTTCTTTCTCCTTCCTTCTCTCCTCTTCTCTCTTTCACGTTTCCTTTCTTTCTTTCTTAATTCACTTGTCTTTCTTTTCTTATATATTAAGTGGTAATGTGGTTAAATGACCACATTGCCCTTAATCTCTAATTTCGTTTCTAAATCGTCATTGATCCGTATTAACCGGTTAACGATCCTAAGACAACCAATAGTTAACTTTAGCACTCAATAATTTTACTAATCAAGTACTAAAATAATTCAATTGGGTTAACATCCAAATAATTTGACTAATTATTTTGAGGATGTTACACGTATAACCACTGAATCCATAATTCGTCTTGTTTTCCCTAATGGGCGCTAATAAGGTGCAGCTGGAGGGTGAGAAGCAAGAAGCCACTCAATTCGTCGTGTTTTCAGACTATCTAAGTAGTTTGTATTATGTTTTCGTCTCGTTTCGTTTTGTATTTTCTAATGATGTATTTCTGGGAACTGTGTTGTTTATTTAAGTATTTCTTCTATAGCGTAAATTAATTTTTTTTACCATTAATTATCTAATTATTTTATGTTAGAAATAACAAAATTAATTTTTAACCGTTTATTAGTGTCGTCAAACTCTTGACCGTTGAATCTGCACGCTGCACTATGCACTATATATGCACTTTGTAATGTGCTACTAATTAAATCAATACAGTTAGTTCCATATTTCTATTTAGCGCATAATTTTTTTTTCCACAGAAATATTTATAATTAATTTAGAATTAACAATATTAATTTTCTAAATTAATTAAATTAAATTTATTTAAATTAATATAGAAGAAAAAGAAAAAATAAAAAAACACAGTTCAGAAGTCACCATGGGCAGTGGCGGACCCACATAGAGGTGAGGGGGTTCAATTGAACCCCCTGAAAAAAAAAATTGCACTTATCACCCTATATAAATAACCCAAAACCCCCGAAATTTTGTTTTTAAACCCCCTGAAAATTTTAAATTGTACTAGTAGACCAAGTTTTGCACCCATTTGACCCTGGCCTTAAAGAATTTGACACCCCTGACCCCAGGGGTCCTGGGTCCGCCACTGACCCTGTGAGGCGACTTCTGAACTAGAAATGAAAAAAATTTAAAAATTTTAGTTCAGAAGTCGTTTTGGTGGGGGCGACTTCTACACTAAAAATTGGATGTGTACTAGTTTGGTAAATAATCTAAAAAGTGCTATTTTAGTACTTTTTTTTTGGTGTTGCAGTTGCGAATTTGCACACAAGTAGCACTATCCAAACAGACCCATAAGTGCCAAACACTCAAACAAAGCCTTAGTTAGCCTAGTTTGTGCCTTCTAAGTTCTAAATCGTGCAAATTTAGAAATTGAGGACTTGGCAAATCCTACAAATTCTTCACTACAGATAATAAATTTTGCACTACAAAGAACAAATTCTGCAAGAAATTCAATACAGCGGAAGTTTTGCCGGATCGTAGTATCTTAAAAATATAAACCTTGTGTAGTCTTCAAGTGGGCCCCTCCCACTTTTTGCGCCAAAACCCCTACCCCCCACCCCCTTTTTTTAATCCCTTCTTCCCCCTTTTTAATTCCTCATCCCTTCTTTTTTTTCATACTTTTATCTAAAGTGTGATGTTAGGTAGCGTGTTTTGAGATATTTTAGAGTGCAGAAAAAAAATTATTGTTCACGTACGCAAAGTGTGTTTCTCAATAACCAGTTTGTTGAAATAAAATAATAATTTCACAATAAAGTACGTAAAGAGAAATGCTTAACTGTTCAAATACGCAAGTTTTGTTTCTTAGTAACCGGTTCGGTGAATAAAAATAATTTAATAACAAAATATGTAAAATACGATGTTAAGTTGTGGTTTTAGATGCTTTTGTGTTTGTAAAAAATATCAACTATTCAAATATGCGAATTTTGTGCCTCAATAACCAGCGTGTTTTGGAGTCTTTCAGTGCTCGGAAAAAACTTAACCATCAAAATACTCAAAGTTCATTCCTCATTAACCGATTTGGTAAAAAAAATGTGACAAATATATAAAGAGTGATTTTAAGCAGCGTGTTTCGGGATACTTTAGCATTCAAAGGACCAACAAATAAGACTTTTTCGTATTGCAATTCTAAAAATAAATTTTAACAAGACAGAAATTTTGCATTAACTGAAGTTGTTGCCCCGTGCGAACGCACGGGTGCACACACTAGTTAATTGAGATGGTGTTAACGGATCTCGCGGTTGCCCCAAGTTTTGCCGCCATCATAGTATCTCCGTTGTCTTCTCCCACTACTCAATGCTCTCGCAAGGCAGGCGCGAAACTGTTTTCAGATTTTATTATTTTATTATTTTTTCTTTTTAATCATCGAACCCTTTGATTAATCCAACGGCTGTCTCACCAATTGAGTGTGGCACAAGTGGTAAGTTGTTTGGGCCCATTAAGCATTTGGTCAGGATCTCTGACCGGTGTGTATGGAGAGACGTCGCTTGGGAGATGTCAGCCCTTAAATGAACTCTAGTACCTCGAGGGATTAGTCTCCACAGTCGCCGTGGAGGATACCCGGGTTTACCCAAAAAAATCCAACGGCTGTCCGTAAGGGACTATTTATAAAACTTTATGAATTAGTTTTACCAATGTCACATACTTTTACGTACTACTTCTTATTTTCATATACTTTAGGACTTAAATAGGAAAGAGCGTGTAAACTTTGAGACTAATTTTGGATTTACTCTTAAACAAATTTGGAGTTAGATAACTTGATTTTTTAATTTTAGTAAATTAAGTGAGAATTTTTGAAAGAAAAAAAATTAAACAAGCCTCTGTAGTAACTTTTTTATAATGATTTTTTTTTGCACCCTTTGGCCTAGGGTCCTGGGTAGATCTGCCACTGACATTACTTATGTGTCATATTTTAATCTGTTGGCAACCATGCTTCGTTTCCACGTCATTTTTTTAATACCACATAATGCAAATGTTGGAAATAATAAAAAACTAAAAACAAAATTAAAAAAACAAAATCTTCTTATAAAAAACAAAGAGTTTAATTTGCATACACAATAGGTGTATGGACTTTTACAACCACTACCAATCACAATTCATGGAGTGGTTGGTTACTACTTGACTAATTGGTGGTTACCAATTGACCACTTTATCTTTAATGATGTGTCACCGTGTGATTAGTAGATAGTGTACAACATCTTACACCTATTGTGTATATAAATTATATCCAAAAACAAAAATTATAAACACAAAAGAAAGATTCATAGTGATCCCTAATCTCACTCTCATCTTCATCTTGGTGTCACATTCATTCGAGATAATCAAACTTAAGTTTATAACATTTGGGGCAAATAACTAAAATAATCTCATCACTTTCTTTACACAATTTTTGTCTTTTACGTTTTGATGTTTTTCCCTCTTCTCTGCACGATTTTAGAAGCGTGAATTCCCTAAAGAAGCGACGCAAGATTTTTACTAGATTGAGTTCTCAACATATGGAATCTGGACAACAAGATGAAGACAAGAGTAAGATTAGAGAGATTAGGGATTAGGATTATGAAATCGTATGCCTTTTCTTTAAATGTTTTCTTTAAACAATGTTTACTAGATTGAGTTCTCAACAATAAGTGTATGCATGTTCTCAACATATTCGAAATATGGGGAGAATGAATCAAATAATGAAGATTTAACACATGATAATATTCGGTGAAAAATTCACCGGAGAGAATCCTTCCCGTATTTATTGAGTTTTTTTTTGCTACTAAGTCGTTAATTTATCGCAATATTTCAAAATCCTTTAATTTTTCTTATGCAGCAATTCGAATTTGAGGTTGTTTTGCTTCTATAATTTTATATTTGAGAAATCACTTTTTATTATAGGTTTAAATAGTTTTTACCCCCTGCAAATATACCCATTATCCAGTTACCCCCCTGCAAAAAAAAAAGGTTTAAAAAACAACTTGTAAAATGTAACGTTATCCAGTTACCCCCCTGCTGTTAACTTTTCTGTTAAAAAAATGTAAAATGTAATTTTATCCAGTTACCCCCCTGACGTGGCACGTGGCACACGTCAGCAACCAATGGATGGCTGCCACGTGGCAGTGTTGTTAATTCAAAATAAATCTCTAAAATGCCTAAAGTGAGACTTGAACCCATGACCCCTTACTCACACCCACAACTCCCAACCATTGAGCAAAATTAGTACTTGTGATTATTAACTCATCTACTAATATATATTACATCATTGCCAATTAAATTAAAAAAAACGTTCATCAACATCCAGAAACAACGTTCATAAACATCCAGAAACAACGTTCATCAACATCCAACCCAGAAACAACGTTCATAAACATCCAAATTCATCAACCCAGAAACATCTGCGTTTCTTCATCTGCGTTCCTCATCATCATCATCATCATCATCATCATCATCATCATCATCATCGTTTCTTCTCTTCTCCAGAACAACAACGAAATCAAACGAATTGGAACGAAATCCAGAACAACAACGAAATCAAACTAAATCAAACGAAATCCAGAACAACAACGAAATCAAACGAAATCCACAATCTGCGTTCATCCCAGAAAAATATTAAAAACCAATTTGGAATTTGAAAACGAAATCAAGGATTAAAAACGATTTGGGATTTGAAAACGAAATCCAGATTGAAAACGATTTGTGGGATTTCCTTACGATTTGTGCGTTTTCGATTTGAAATCCAGATTGTTCGGTGGAGAAGAAGAAGAATCACGATTTGGGATTTCCTTACGATTTGTGCGTTTTCGATTTCAGATTGTTCAGCAACCAGATCTGCAGATTTTCATTTTGAGGTTTCACGATTTGGGATTTCACGATTTGTTCAGCAACCCAGAAACGAAACAAGCTTCAGTTTTTTTTTTTAATTTAATTGGCAATGATGTAATATATATTAGTAGATGAGTTAATAATCACAAGTACTAATTTGGCTCAATGGTTAGGAGTTGTGGGTGTGAGTAAGGGGTCATGGGTTCAAGTCTCACTTTAGGCATTTTAAAGATTTATTTTGAATTAACAACACTGCCACGTGGTAGCCATCCATTGGTTGCTGACGTGGCATATGTCAGTGCCACGTGGCAGTGGTGACATAGATGCTGACGTGGCATGTCAGTGCCACGTGTCACAGAGACCCAATAATATGGTGACACGTGGCACTGACGTCAGGGGGGTAACTGGATAAAATTACATTTTATATTTTTTTAACAGAAAAGTTAACAACAGGGGGGTAACTGGATAACGTTACATTTTACAAGGTGTTTTTTAAACCTTTTTTTTAAGGGGGTAACTGGATAATGGGTATATTTACAGGGGGTAAAAACTATTTAAACTTTTATTATATCAATGCGAAATTTAAGGGTCTTCTTTTTATGCTTCTAGACTTTTTTTTTCAAATTTGAGGAATCCACAATGGAGAAGAGGAGACACGTCAAGATCAGTCGATTTCTTTAATTCTTTCTCTTCATCTTATTTATCTTCTTCCAATTAAATAAATGTTCACAAGTTGACGAGTCGATTAAAAACAAAAAGACAAAACATTAACTAGAGAAGGCCGACGACTCATTCCAATCCAAATTTGCAAGTTGCACCTACGCCATCTTTAGGGTGCGGTGACGTTTTATGCCAAATTAAAGAATACCTCCTCTCCCAATGAAAATCATCGGTGGCAGAATATCATCGGTAGCAATATACTAGGTTCAAAACAAACCAATTAAGGATTTTTTTTTTACCTCCATCGTATCACTATATACCCTTACAAGAAATTTTAAGACGAAAGTTAAATTGACTTAAATCGGATCTACATATAAGGTAGGTAGATCTGATTCACAAAAATAAAAGACGAATTTACGTATATCCGATTAGAATTAGTGAGGAGAAATCCGATCTACCTTTAGTGAGGTAGATCCGATTTGTTAAAATATAAAAGTGGATATACCTATCAGTGGGGGTATGCCCACTTTGTTAAAACGCAAATCGGATTTACCTCCCTGATAGGTAAATCCGCTTTGCAATTAACAAAGCGGATATACCTATCAGTGGGGGTATGTCCGCTTTGTTAAAATGCAAATCGGATGTACCTCCCTGATAGGTAAATCTGTGCTATGTGGATGGTCTGATAAGTGGTGACAGAAGTAGGTGGAGCTCTGTAGTAGTTTCCCGTAATGGGTAGATGCAGCAAACAGGAGACATCATCCAAAGTAATCATCATTTCACCAAATGGTAAGTGAAATGACGATGTCTCTGAGTGCCACCTCTCAAGAAAAGCAGACATCAGCTCATGGTCCACCTTTGTATGTCCGATCGAGACGAGGGGGGATAATCCGGAACCTGTGATAAAGGCCCACAACCGGTGGTTTTGGAAAACCCAAGCAGTCTCTGAGCCAGCTTGTTACCATGGTTGGTAACCTTCAATTTACGCTCATATGTCTGCATTATAATAAAAAATAAAAAATAAGGCTATGTAAATAAATTAAACTAAGAAGGCTACGTAAATAAATTAAACTTACCGGATCTCTCAGTATAACGGTACAAACATGAGATGCTAGCCCAGTGAATAGAGGAGACTGCTCCTCATGCTGTTCCTGATGCCCTTGTTGAGGCTGATCCTCCTGGTACTGTTGTTGCTGCTGTTGGTAGTGCTCAGGCATATACTGGTCCTCACGCATACAATGGTCCTTAGACACAAAATGCTCATCAAAAGGGTGCCCCTACTGGCCCTCCTCATAGTGATAGTCGGGGGCCTCCTCCACCTGCTGATACTGCTGCTGTCGCCTATGCCGGGAGGACGTATGTCACGCAATCCTGTGGCGGGTGCGTGTACTGGGAGCAGATGACGAGGCCTAAACCGATGACTCCCCTTGATACCTATTGGACACTGGAAAAAAAATTAATTTTTAAACAAAAATAAAACACAAATCGTATCTACCTATATCCGAATCTACCTATTTCCGATGGGAAATCGGATATAGGTAGATACGATGGGAAATCGGATATAGGTAGATTCGACATACTTTTTACGCAGAATCTGAGGAAAAACGGAAGTATGTAGATCCGATGATAAATCCGATTGAAAATCGGATATAGCTCTCTGAATGGTAAATCTGATTCTCTCAAAAAACTTTCTGGTTAAACAGATACAAGTGAAAAATGATAAATGTTTTGTAAATTTGTAAAAATTTTAAAAGTATTTTCGTAGAGTCTGTGGGGGGTATATGGTGATATGATGGGGGTAAAAAAAAAATTACACCAAATAATACTTCAGTCATGGAAATTAGTCAAGCATTGTGGCATGCAACCAGGCTGACAAATCGGATTACAAGCCCAATTAGCCGAAGTTGAAGATCACAACAAAATAGACAGAAATAAGCTGAATTTGGACGGAATGCGAATTATAAGCAATCCGAAAGACGAAGTTGCAGATCACAACAAAATAGACAGAAGTATTGCCCCCTTCAACAAGTGAACCAGAAACATTACACATAAATCAAACAATGGGATTAACGTTTTTTTTCATTAAAATGGAATTAACGTATTGATAATAAGCAAGTAAGCAGCATGAATAAAAGAAAGGAATCATGATAAATTATTATTGAAACACTAAACTGAAGTGATTTACAATGAACTCAAGCTAACAAAACCAGCTAAGGTTTTCAGTTACAATTCAGACAAAGGATGCAAAGTTACAGGTAAACAACAACCATCTTTTTTTCTGGCAGAAGTGTACACAAGTAAAAAGGCTCACACTTAAAAGAACATACTCTACAATCAATTATACTGTTTCTTTCTTTCTTACTTTCTCGTTACTTTCTCAATTAGTCTGTTTCAACACCTAAACCATACAAGACACCAGCATATTTCTCTGCAGAGCCACCAAAGAATGTATCCCTCAACTTTCTAAATGCAGAAGAAGTGAGTAAACTATCTGATCCAGCTTGATGGCAAATTCCAATCCTCTCAACTTCCAACAATTCCGCAAGCTTGTTCAATCCACCATGGAGGCTATTACAGAACTTCATCAAATGCTTAATATCATATATCACTGGGAAATAAATCTTGATCAGATCAAAGAACCCTGTCTGTGTATCCGGTAAGGGTCGGCATGTCAGCAGCTTAAGAAGGTAACCAAAATCATAACCACTGTGAAAAGTAACCCAGTGCATAGCATCATTCAACACAACACCAGACGACATAAGAAGTTCACCAAATCGAATCACGTCGATTCCTTTCTCGCTATTCTTATTGAAATCGATTCCACATTGACGCAATAGCTCGATCGAATCGCTCGCGAAGATGTCCTCTGTGAGGTTGAACTCGCGAAAGTTGAATTGCCAGATGCAGAAGCTATCAGTGCCACAAGTAGGTAGCCTTCCTTTCTCATCACAGAAAGTGAGACCTAATTGGATCAGCTTCAACATATCAACGTTATCCTTCAAAGTTTGGTAGTTAAAGTCGTTAATGTGTTTGAAAGTCCTCACAGGACGAAGAACAACGCCGGGAAACTCCGTATCCATGGCTACATAGTTGAATTCATCAACAATTTCACGGATCAACGCAAACTCTTCTTCTAGATTATCGTTCCAAACCTCCCTAATTTGAATCGAATCGCCTTTTGGTAAAACCGACATTTCAAATTAACTAACCCGAGCAACAGATTGAAAATTCCAAACAAATCACCCAGATCTGTACACAAAAAACGTTCAGATCTCAAAACCTAACAAATCTGAAACAAATCGAGAAGCAAAAGTAGTAAAAACCTGAAGAGAATTTCAGTAACTAGAGCTGCAAATCGAAGAAGCGCGGTCGAGAATCAGCTAGATCTGAAACAAAACAAGGCAAAGAAGAACCATCAGAAATCAAAAAGCGATTCTAACAGTTCAAAAGTGAACTAGAGGTGAAGTAGGAACCCTAGAAGACGAAGTAGTAGAGAGTAAAGAATCTAACCTTGTAGTAGAGAAAGAGAAGCTTGAGATTCAACGATCTTGAAGAAGGGATAAGAGGTTTTTGCTTCGATGAACAGCGATTAGCGGGTCAACGAAGCAAAGGGATTGGGGGAGCTGTGAAATGGAAGAAGAGACAGGAACTTTGGGAGCGAGGGTTCAGACCTGATTTGTACTGGGTGTGGGGAGTGGGGTCGTTTTGGTTAGAAAGTATTACACGGGAGATGTCGTTTACAACTGGACCCCTGGAAATTAGGGATGCGACAATGTAATATCAGTCGTTAACATGTGTCCGAAACAACTTATCGCCGACCTTTTTTATTTTTGTTATTATCATCATTTCAATTATTGTCAAAAAAAATCAATTATTTTGGCCATGTGGAATTCATAATTTTTTTTTTGGTAAATCCGAGTATCCACCGCACGGACAGCAGTGATTGTAGGTGGGCAGCATAGCTGATGCAGAGTTTTAACGCTACTTTGTACTCATGACGGAGATCGAACCCCCGACCGTTGGTTAATAGAGGTTCAGCTCTAACCGCTTAACCGCACGGTCTGGGTTGAATTCTGGATTGATATGTTTTGCTATTTGATATTTTATTCAATTATTTACCCAAGAAAACCTTATTTTACAATCTCAAAGGTTGGATTTTCTAGTATTTCTAATTTCTAATAATAACTAAAATAAAAATTGCAAATTTTATTTCTTATGTCTAATTTCTTATTCGAGTTCCTAGTTTTTTATCGATTAGTATTGTCTTGTTGATTTTAGGCTTAAATATGTTTTAGGCCCCTACAAATATAGGGTGTTTTGGTTTAAGCCCCTGCAAAAAATTATTTTTGTTAAAAGCCCTTGGAAAATGACATATTTTGTTATAAGCCCTTCTATGACTAAAATGTTAGTCTTAACATGGAATGCTATGATTGCTGGATATGTTAACAAAAATTTTTTTTTGCAGGGGCTTAAACCAAAACACCCTATATTTGCAGGGGCCTAAAACATATTTAAGCCTTGATTTTATAATATGTTAAGAATTGATCACCTCTAACATCTTAGTAATTAATTAATCCACAATTGCTCCAGGATTTGTTGGTGTACCTATAAGATATTTAAGACTATACTAGCGGACCTTATTTTTAGTTTTCTAATTATTCATTTTTTTGTGTTATATATTTTTATTGAATTTAAATATAATAGAGTATACTTGTATATTTTGTGTAATATATTTTTTGTGTTATATATTTAAATTCTTTGGATGATCTTAATTTCGGAAATAAAAAATCCATTAGTCATGAATGGCTAAATGTATTAATGATTTTAGCAAGAGATTGATAATTAAATAAAATTAAAGAAAATGACAGAATTAGATATAGATGAATCAAAATTTGTAAGATATCGGTGTTGGTCAGTGCGAAATTTGATCCTAAGCACGAGCGGAGACTAGTTTTTCGTTGAAAACGTTGGGACACTCCGTGGATAGCCAAAGATGCGTGCCAGTGGTGTTTTGATCAGTTTTCTTCCTTTATCGTTAAATCTTGCTATCGGTTTTTATTGTCTTTCTTTCAACAACATTGGATCGGGGTTGTTGAGAGGGATGTCTCAAATGATTGGTGGCTCACTACAAGAAAAACGCGTTTTTTCGGCGGAAAAAATCCGCTGGAAATGCACCAAATCTACGGGAAAAAGTGACGTTTCCGACGGATTTTTTCTGTCGGAAATCCGCCGGTAAAACACTCGCATGTAATGTTTTGGCGGATTTTTTCCGCCAGGTAATGCACATTTCCGACGGATTTTTAAACAAAAAATCAATTTTTTTTTGAAAAATCCGCCGAAAACGCGCATTACCGGCGAAAAAATGCGAATTTATCCGCTAGTAATTTCCGACTGATTTTTTCCGCCCGTAATGGGCATTTCCGGCGGATTTTTTTAAAAAAAAAATTGAAAAATCCGCCGAAAATGCGCATTACCGACGGATTTTTCCGCAGTAATTTCCGGCAGATTTAATCTACCATTTTAAAAAAAACTGTCGGTAATGCACATTTCCGGCGGATTTTTTAAAAAATATATATATATAAAAAAATTCGCCGGAAATGTACCGAGAAAAAAATCGGTCGGAAAGTCTAATTTTTCCGCCGGAACCGTACCTGGGGAAAAATTCCGCCGGAAAAACCTGTTTTTCTTGTAGTGACTGGCTCTTCCTACCAATGTGGGGGTATTCGGGTGGAGATTGTGGCTTGGGAAGCTTCCGACGCGTGACGTTCTTATGACGAGAGGAGTTATCATTGTTGTGCACGAGTCTTGCTGTTTTTCTTGTAGTGACTGGCTCTTCCTACCAATGTGGGGGTATTCGGGTGGAGATTGTGGCTTGGGAAGCTTCCGACGCGTGACGTTCTTATGACGAGAGGAGTTATCATTGATGTGCACGGGTCTTGCTGCCCGTTTTGTTTCGAAGAGGAGGAATCTATTCAACATTTGTTCTTTCTTTGCAAGTCTACATCTCTTATTTCGGCTACTATTCAGAGATGGATGACTACTTCAGTGCACGACAGGTTGGTTGGTTCTGATCATTTTCGAGCATATAGTTTGAAGCTTCAGTCCAAAAAATCCCATAGAGTTAAATATATGATTTCGGCATCAACAATTTGGTGCATTTGGCTCCACAGGAATAATATGTTGTGTAAAGGGATTGTAATTGTCTTTTTAACCTCGTTATTCCTAGGGTATTCTCTTTCCTCCTTAGATCTTTTTTCCATGGGATTTTGGCCCAGAGAGATTTTAATGAGACCTCTTGTATATGTAAGGGTTGGAGTCCCCCTGTACTCCCATTAATATAATCTTTTGCCTACCAAAAAAAGAAGGAGCCTGATAATTTGGAGTTCGGTTAAAAGTGAGTAAAAGGGGCTTGATAATTTTTTGTCAAAAAGTTTACTTCAAGTTGTTCCATCATCAAGGATCGAACTCGGATAATAGTTGAACCATCCATTTAGCCTAGACATGTATCATTTTACTCTTAATATCCAACATCTTTTGCAAAGAATTATATTCTAGTCTGATTTAATATTTTTTAAAAGGAGATATAAAATGTTGTAAAAAAAGGAGATTTAAACTAAGACTCTGTTTGGCATGTCTCATCCGCTAGCGGATAGTGGATAAGACTAGCGTATTTGGCTAGCGGGTAACGAGTACAGGTGTTTGGTAAGCACTAGCGTTTAGTATTTTTTGAAACCCTACTTCAAATAGCATTTTAGTGGATAACAGATAGCGTCTCATTTTTTTTTGGCATTTTTACCTTTATTATTTTTCTTAAACTACTTCTCTTTCCTCATTAAATATTTTGTCATTATTAAATAATTTAATCATTAATTAAATATCCGTTTATGTCATTTTACATTTATCAACTATTTGAACTATTAGTTTTACCAATCGAAACACCGACCGTGCACACAACCACAATCTCGATGAATCGTGTACTTACCGTAGCATAACATCGACCGTGCACACAACCACAATCTCGATGAACCCCCTGTTAGTATCTATTCCATAACGTTTCCAGGGCCTAGGGTGAGGGCTCATGACCTTCCCTTCCTAGTATGCTATTCGTTAGGTCGTCACCCAACTTGATATAATCTATATATCACACCCGCATTGGGCCGACTTCTATATTCGATATAATCTATATCTATCATTGTTCTATAACCTGTTTTGATGATTACAATACTAGACATCCGGCATTATAATACAGTACTAAGTTGGACATGTAACCCGTTTTATTATTCAAGAACATGTACTCACACGCGGTCTACTTTTCGGTTTTTCGAACGATTATAGTTTTCCAAAACCTTTTCCCAAAATCATGTTGATCACCTTCAAAACAATGATTTTATCAAAGTAATATCATCACAATTGGTTGGAAGAAAGATTAGAAGAGGTTTGGAATCGAAAGGAGCGATGAAACGAGAAATTTGCACCTCGAGACAGAACCACACGCACGGTCTGTGCCCTAGGGGCGCACAACCCATGCTGTGATGCACTAAATTTGATTTACCATCTGCGAAGCAGGCGCACGGTTCGTGCCACAGGGGCGCACGATCTGTGTGCCCTGTTCCGTCTCTCAATTCCCTTTCGTTTCTCTCGTTTCGCTTCTCCGTTCGCGTCCAATCCAAATTCCGATCAAATCCCAACCTTAAAACAAATATTGTATACTGCATTCCAGACCATAATTCCAGTGCCACAATCAACACCACATATATATTTTTGTAAAAACCGTAACACGCAGTATTTTCGAAAAACGGTTTTCGACTCAAAAAATGGTTCGAATTCAGAATTTTGCCATAGGACTGAAAATGCAATAGTTCCAGAACAATAGTTAAATCCCTAAACGTGAGTAAAACTCACCGATTTGAAGAATTCGTAAGAACCACGCCAGAGCACGAAACGATCGGACGGTAACCTCTCGAACAATCCCCGTATTCGTCGCCACAACTTCAAACCCGATTCCCACAACTCCTATTTCGAATCTCCTCTCCTTAGTGCTACTGTCCTTTGTAACGCCCAAATATTTAATTATTTATATCAATTAAATATTTAGGTATGTTATTGGTGTAGTCGTATTAAAATATTAAAATGGTGTTTTAATTAACTTAGGGCGTGTTGATTAGGAATTGGGCTAAGCTGTGGAGAAAAGCCCTGTGATCCAAAAGCCCACTAGCTAGGCGCATAGGTGAAGCGCCTAAGAGAGAGAGAGGAGTGCGAAGAGAGAAGAGGGCGCGGCGCTAGCAAGGAGAGGAGAAGGAGAGGAGCTCTGTTGCTGTGGTTCTTTGGTGTCTACGGTCAAGAGAGTCTTTTCTTCTGCAAATCTAAGGTAAGGGTGGGTTCTACCATTTTAATAGGGTGTATGATGGGTGTTATGTGGGAGTTAGGCTCTAGGTATGCCTTGATGTTTGTTTGATGATTTGTTTGGTGATTTTGATATGTATTCATGGTTGTTACGAATTGGTGTTGGTGATTGATCATGGTGGAAATCAAAAAAAGTTGTGTTGCTGATTTAGGCGCCCTGTGCCTGAGCGCCATGGTTGTGTCTTGTTGCTGTGCTGAAAACGGCGCCCTGCTCCTGGGCGCCAAGTTTGGTGTTGTGTTGTTGCTGGAAAAGGCGCCCTGCTCCTGGGCGGCATGTTGTTGTCTTGTGTGGATGCTGTTTTGGTTGCTGAAAAAGGCGCCCTGCTAATGTTGTTCCCTGTTGCTGGAAGTGGCGCCCTAGGCGCCCAATGTTGTCTTGGTGTTGCTGAAAGTGGCGCCCTAGGCGCCCAGGCATTGTTCCTGTGTTGCTAAGAATGGCGCCCTAGGCGCCCAGTGTTGCCTGTTGTGTTGCTGCTTGTGCTAGGCGCCCTGCTCCCGGGCGCCAGTTTCGGTTTGGGTGTTGTTGTGCTAGGCGCCCTGCTCCTGGGCGCCAGTGTCATGTGTGTTGCGTTTGTGCTAGGCGGCCTGCTCCTGGGCGCCAGTTTCAGTTGTGTTGCTTGTTGCTAGGCGCCCTGCTCCTGGGCGCCAGTTTTTCTGTGTTGCTGTTTCCTGCTAGGCGCCTTGCTCCTGGGCACCATTTCCTGCACTGTTTGGTTTTGCTGTCACTGTTTCACTGTCACTGTTACTGATTTTGTTTTTGCAATATCTTTTGATCCGGGTATCCGATTGGGGTGTTCTAAAATGTTTTGGAAAGCTTATTCAGAGGCCTGACTGAATATTCTAATTTTCAGGCAAAAAGAACTGTTTCTGGTGTCGTTAATTTTTGTGTGTGTCTGCTGATTAAATGGTTAAATGTTGGCTGCCTGTCTGTGGTTATTGGTAGTCGGGCGCCTGTGTGGATGCCCCGGTCGGTGTTATCCTAGGTGTGGTAATTGTGTCGGTGTTGGTGTTGTAAATTATTTGGCGTCGGTGTTGGTGTTGTAAATTAGATTGGTGTCGGTGTCGATGCTGTAAATTATTTGGTGTCGGTGTTGGTGTTGTAAATTAAATTGACGACGGTGTTGATGTTGTAAATTTCCTGGTGTTGGTGCTGGTGTTGAAATTGTTGATGTAACAGGTGATGTGCCTATTTTTGGCAAAATGACAGGTGATGGCTCTATGACCGAAATATTGATTGGTGTTGTTGTGTCACTAAGTTGACTGTTATTGGTGTTGATTGTGTTTTGGTGCATTATCATGGTGTCGCATACATACATATGCATTATTTTAAAGGTGATGGAGCTATGCTCAAAACAAGGTGATGATGATATAGGTGATGATGCCACTATTATTGGCTATTTTAAAGGTGATGAAAGGTACCACATGCATATGCCCTGTTGGTGTGGGTTGCATCTCATACGTTACTCATGACATTTGGTGATTGCTCTTAGTGATTGTAATTGGATGTTGTTGTGAAGCGGTAGATATAGTGTCGTAACTCTAGCATATTGCTTATCATATATGTTATTATAATGTTAGATACCTTACCCATTCTGTTTGAATGTTACCCCTATGTTGGTAACGTGCATGTGATCGCGAATGAAGGCATATTTACCTTCGCTAGTAGAGTCGGTGTCGTCGCTCTGATACGTAGCACTCGGGGGGATGAACGCTAGGCTTTATTAGTAGTCATTATTATTTAATTGTCAAAGTTTAATGGTGATGTTATAAGTATTCGTTTGAACTTTATTTTATTCCGACGCGTGGTGATGGAGTTAATTATGACGTGCTATGTACCGTGCTATTTTTAATGGTGACTTTTATCATATTCGTGTGACGCTGAATTGGTGAAAATGTGACATCCCTTGTGGGTGAAAAGAAAAATGTTTTTTCGAAACTCTGATTTTCATTAAAAGTTTACCGGGTAGAAAAGGGGTGTTACATCCTTCCTCCTAACTGACTTAGTTCAACAATAAGGGCTCAAACTTTGCCAAGAACTACTCCCCCATGACAGCCCACAACATGCAAGCAAGAAAATTGAGATTTTGTCAACATTGAGCTTCAAGCTCCATCCATGGCAAAACAAGTTAGGAGAAGAATGGGAAGCTGAGATTAGGTTCATTGGAAAGAGCTTGAAAAATGGAAGGGAAAGGAGAAGAGAATACTTACATGCATTGAAGGTTTTGGCTGCTCCTCCCCCTTCCTTCTTCTTCTCTCCCTCTCGGCCTTCTCCCTCTCTCTCGACCTCACCTCTCTTTCTTTTCTTCCATTTTAAATTCTGAATGTCACTAATGTGTGTTAGAGTGGGAATCAGATGTTGTGAAGAGCTGAGTTGTTTTAAAAAGGGGGGAAATGACCAAAGTGCCCTTAGCTTAAAACTTGAACTTAAACTCCTTGTTTAAGCCATTAATCCATAGTTTAGATACGAATATCTTTTAATCCTATGGTTATCCCCTAATGTTGCCTTCTCGACTATCCCATATCCGAGTCACGACTTATTATTTCACTCAAATAAATAAATCGTTCATAATTTCCATAAATCGAATCTTTAAAAATTTAGGGACATTTCAATCACGCCAACTTTTCAAATTTTGTCCTCAAAATTGAAAAGACATACCTCAATGGAATAGATATGTATATCGAGTCTGCATGTCATCTTCCAATTCCCATGTAGCCTCTTCAGTCGAGAAGCCATCCCATACCACTTTGACAATGGGAATAGTCCTTGTCCGCAGTGTTCTTTCGCCACGTTCCAGGATATAGCTAGGATAAGGTTGGAATGATAGATCTGATCGGAGATCAATCGTGTCAATACTCAGCGACTGATTCGGATCGGGAACATATTTCCTCAATTGAGAGACATGGAAGACATTATGAAGGTTTGATAAGGCCGGAGGCAAAGCTAGACGATAGGCAACTGGCCCAATACGCTCGATGATTTGGAATGGCCCAACATATCGAGGACTAAGCTTCTTTGCTCGCAAAGCTCTACCGGTACCTATGGTTGGAGAAACTCTTAAGAATACATGATCACAAACTTCGAATTCCAACGATCTCCTTCGATTGTCGGCGTAGCTCTTTTGCCGACTCTGAGCAATTTTCATTCTTTCTTGAATCAGTCGTATCTTCTCAGTAGTTTTACGAACCACATCGGGTCCCAAAAATTTACTTTCACCTACTTCCGACCAACACAATGGGGTTCTACACTTCCTCCCATATAGTGCTTCAAATGCTGCCATTCCAATACTGAAATGATATCTGTTATTATAGGCGAACTCTACCAATGGAAGATGATCCTCCCATTTTCTCCCGCTATCTAGCACACATGCCCGAAGCATGTCCTCAAGAGTCTGAATAGTTCTCTCTGTTTGACCATCAGTCTGAGGATGATAAGCAGTGCTAACAAGCACCCTTGTCCCTAAAGCTTCATTCAATGCTTTCCAAAATCTGGAGGTGAACTTAGGATCTCGATCTGACACAATGCTGGTAGGGACTCCGTGTAATCTTATGATACTCTTTACATACTCCTCTGCTAGATTGGAGACTTTGTAATTCGAGCGAACGGGAATAAAGTGAGCGGATTTAGTTAATCGATCCACCACTACCCAAATGGAATCATTACCGGCTTGTGGTCTTGGTAAGCCCATAACAAAATCCATCGAGATATCTTCCCATTTCCAGACTGGCACATCAAGAGGTTGCAGTTGACCAGTAGGTCTTTGGTGCTCTGCTTTAACCTTTTGACGGGTTAAGCACTGAGATACAAACTCAGCAACATCAGCTTTCATTCCAGGGCCACCAATACATCTGCTTTAAATCCCGGTACATCTTGGTAGATCCAGAATGTACGGAATATTGACTCCGATGAGCTTCTTCTAATACCCGCCTCTTGATGTCTTCATTATTGGGTACACAAATTCTACCATCGAAACAGATAACACCATCACTGTTTTTGGTAAAATTTGGTAATCCTTTCTGAGATTGCAGCTCCACGTCGACCTCTTGAGCCGCACGAATCTGATCCCTTAACACACTGGTAATTCGAATATGCTGTAACACACTACAACATTTTGACCCTATGGCAACGCCTAAAATTGCAACACTTAAAAAACCGTTGCCATAGATATCAATGGCAACGTTTTTTTTACCCTGTTGTTGATTCCATTTTTTTCAGTTTTTTTCTATGGCAACGGTTCAAAACCGTTCCCAAAAGGTCAACAGCAACGGCTTTCCATTTGATATTTACGCAACAGTTGAAAACCGTTGTCATATGGACATTATTACAAAACTAAAAAAATTTGGGCGCTAAGTTCTAGCGCGTTTTTCTGATTTCACAAGTTTTTTGGTGCAAAACAAAAAATCAAACACCAAAAATTCACACAAAAACATCAAACTTAAACAAAAATAGAAAAATTCCCTTCCCTGAAATTAGTATGAACTCACCCTTGAACCCTAAAATCCCTTTCTCTGGAATTAGCGTGAACTCACCCTCACTATGCCATGTATCTCTCGAACTCACCCACACCTAAACCCTAAAATCACAAATTCACACACAGCGTTGCAACTCAGCCCTCTCCTTCGCGTTTTTCTGGTTTCACACGCAGTGTTTCAACCATCTCCTCCGCATTTTTCAGGTTCGTTCCTCTCTGTGGTTTTCCCCTCTCTCTGGTTTTCAACCGATTTTAGCGAACTCACCAGAGGTGGTTTTGCTCTCTGTGATTCGCCTCTCTCTCTCTCTCTCCCTCACAGGGCTTTCATACAGAGCAATTTCTGGTTCAAAACTCGTCGCCTCTATCTCTCTCTCCCTCACAGCACTTTCATTATTTGGGATTTTTTTTTCTGATGCTTGTATTACCTACTAAGAAAGGTGCAAAAACTACTTCTAAAATTGTTTCTATGCTTCTTTTGTATCTTTCAAGGTTTATTTCAGTGTTTCTATTCGTTTTCTTCTTTCTAGAAAGACAAAAGCTAGCTGGAGTTCGCCGTCGCAATGAGACGCTGTCGGTGCTGCATCTGAAAGTCTCTCAGTATGTTGATTGTTATTGGAGCATCATGATCATTCTTAATAGGAAGTGTTTTAAGTTGGAGAGAATTAGCACTAGCAGGTAACTTATGATATTAGCTTTTAATTGTTGCATTTGGTTAGCAATTAAGGATTAAGAGTTCTAACTATTGGAGTTGGCTTGAACTTTGAAGGGCTTGTTCCTTGCATTTCCTTGCTGATTGGTTTGTGCTTTATCCCTGAGTCTCCCAGATGACTGGTAAACATTAATCTTGAATCTAAAGCCTAAACTTGTCCTATGTAACATAAGAGGGAGTCTGCAATGCAAATTAATATACTATTTTTGTTTTCAGGATAAGGTTGGCCTTGAAAAAGAATTTCAAGTAGCTTTAAGGAAACTTAGAGGAAACAATGTTGATATTTCTCATGAAGTTGATGAAATTCTCGTACTTCCCAACTTCCCTTAACTGATTCAACATCTTTGAAATGTTTGCTAATGAATTCGACATGTTTGGTAAGCTAAGCTGACTTTCTTTTTGTGAATAGGATTATATTGAAACACTTCAAAGCCTTCCTAAAACTAGGCTTCTGGATTTGTTCCAGAACAAACATTTGCGCTCTGTGGTTGTAAGTAACATGCTTCTCTGGAACAAACTCAATCAAGTATTGTAAACACTTAGAAATTTCTAACTGTATGAAATGATTCAGATTGGGGTTGGGTTAATGGTATGTTAACAGTCTGTGGGAATTAATGGTATGTTAACAGTCTGTGGGAATTAATGGTATTGGATTCTATACAGCAGAGACTTTTGTAGCAGCTGGTAAGCGGAAAAAAATTACATGTTGATTTTGAAAAATCAAAGTAGCTCTCTTTCTTTATATTTATATTTATATTTATTGTCCTACAACTTGATTTGAAAGATTTTCTTCAGGAAAAATTGGCACCATAGCCTATGCTTGTATGCAGGTAGTTGATCCCTATATGGATTTCTCAGGCATTTATCATTTAACTGCACTTTTTGTTTGGATTTCATGTGTTAAAATGACTGGCACAGGTTCCTTTCACTGTATTGGGAGCCATTTTGATGGATAAGTCTGGTAGAAGACCACTTATAATGGTAAATAAACTAATTTCCAAACATTTAAATCTTTTATAATACCATTAAAAAGTAAGGGGGAATAAGAGTTTATTTTTATTTTTATGCCTAATAGAAGTGCTTATATGTTTGTAGGCTTCGGCAAGTGGAACATTTTTAGGGTGCTTTATGACTGGAATTGCTTTCTTTCTCAAGGCAAGTTTTCAATAATCATATTTTCTCCATAGATTATAGTGTATAGATCTCAATTGTGCAATTCTAAAATTCTGATGTATGATTCCATGGATCGGGATCAGAGCTTATTGCTTGAGTGGGTACCAATATTAGCATTTGCTGGCGTGCTCGTAAGGCTTTTCTGAAAATATTTGACTCCCTTTTGTATTACTAAAAAGTTAGTTAAATTACACATTCTTCAAACTCAAAGTACAGTTTGAACTGAAATTGTATAATTTTTTAACACCGATTTTTAACCAGATATACATAGCAGCATTTTCAATTGGAATGGGACTAGTTCCCTGGGTTATAATGTCTGAGGTATGTATAGCATTTGACAAAACACATGTGAATGGTTTTCAGGCTACTCTTCTAAGAAATATTCTAATTCAAATTTTCATATTGCCAAATTAGGATTTCCATGGTGTAAGATTTTACAAACAAAATGGTTACTAATCTACCATGACTCTTTGCTTACCTCCTCTTTAATATGGTACCTTTTTGCTTTAAAAGAAGTATTTGTTTAAGTATTCCAATGTCATGAATAACAGGTAGTTACTTTGGATGCACAACAAATTAATTGAAAATTATAATTACTGTTGCTATCCAGTCTTTACCAGGTTTCATTTTTATTGATTTATTGTTTTGAACATGTGTTTGTTATAATGTTTGGTGGACTGACAAACCTGGAACTTACTGAGTATGTATTGCTGTGCATAGAGTTAGTATGGAAAATAAAAGCAGTAAAATAAGTTAGTTCTCCGAGTCCGTGTCCCAGCGGTGGAGAGTACAAAGACCAGTGCATCGAGTGTTTCTGTTTCTCATGAGGGCAGAACCGTCGCTCACACTTTTGTTCCATTGTGAGTCCGTTTTATCCATTTTCCTTTTGAGACATGTAAATATCATTCTTTGTTCTGTATACACTATTTATGCTGTATATCCATACAATGTTATAAATATGAACCAATTGAAGAAGCAAATATGCATATGTCCATGTGTAAATATCATTCTTTGTTCTGTATACCTTAAAATGAAGGGTGACTATCATAGGTACCTTGCTGAGTTCAAGACTGGCGCTGAAAGAAAAGAAGCTGCAGAGAGTACTTTGTTAGCTTACAAATCTGCTCAGGTATATGCATATGCATTTACTTATTACTCTAGCTAATTGTATGCGCATTGTACATTTATCCAGATGTGATATTTATAGGTTTTTTGAAAGCTGTTGTGGAATAGTATTAGTTAGTTACTCAACTCAAAATTTGTGCTTACTTTATGCAGGATATTGCTCTTGCTGAATTGGCCCCTACCCACCCAATTAGACTGGGTCTTGCACTCAACTTTTCTGTGTTCTATTATGAAATCCTTAACTCACCGGATCGTGCTTGTAATCTAGCGAAGCAGGTATACATCTTTACTTGTTGACTGCCGTAGGATAAGCTTTGTTGTTGTCGCCCTTGATGTTCCTTTTTGGTATGTCTCAGTTGATCTTCAATGAATAAATTGTGCTTACTTGTTATACTAGAATATAGATATCAGTCTTTGATCACAGTTTGTTATTGCAAACTTATTTTTTTATCAGCTGGTTGTTCATGAATCTGTAGTGAAAATTGCTTTGGAAATCCTTTTTAAAAATAATTCATTGACCATAATTTCATTAACACTTTTTGAAGATGCCGTATGAATTTAGTTATTTTTTCAGATTGAACTTTGCACTGTGATACTGATTTCAGTACTGTTTGTTCATTGGCAATTTGCTCTTTTATTATTGTACAAGATTGATATATATATATATATATATATATATATATATATATATATATATATATATATATATATATATATATATTTTATATAATATGTTGTTTACGCTGCACTTCCCATGTCATTTTTGATGGAGCTAAAAACTGACTTGTTTTTTTAAAAAGTCCTGTGCCCGCCTTTTTCTTCTCTTTGATGATTTGTGAAAAATGCTTAACTATGGCAGGCATTTGATGAGGCAATCTCTGAGCTTGACACATTGGGTGAAGAGTCATACAAGGACAGTACATTGATCATGCAGCCTCTCCGAGACAATCTGACTTTGTGGACATCGGACATCACGATATATATACTGAATATTAAGAAGCAGAGATTTTAGTTAGTTACCATTGCATTAGATGTTTCTGTACACAGAAGTTAGTTAGTTACTATCTGGAAGGAATTTAGTGTAGGAAAAACCCTAGATAAATCATGTTCTTATTGGATTGTATAATTAATTGATTCATTAAATTTGAGTGATATCACACAACTCTTTTGTTGGAAAGGAATGAATTCATTGAATTGGACCTCTATATTTTTTCTGTAATTTTTTTCTTTTTTTTTACAATCTATGGCAACGGCTTTAAACTGTTGTATTTACTAGAGAATAGCAACGGTTTTATATCAAGCAACGGTTTTATTCTATAAACGACAACGGTTTTAATCTATGGCAATGGTTTTTTCTACGACAACAGTTTTAATCTATGACAACGGTTTTTTAGTGTTGTCATATCTGGCAGCGGTTTTTAGGTGTTGCCAAAACTGGCAACGGTTTGTGCCTGTTGCCATTGTGTGAAAATAAAAACCGTTGCCTTTAAGTTACCAATGGCAGCGGTTTTAGATTTCCGTTGTCTTTGGTCACAAAAACCGTTGGCTTTAGTTTAGGCAACGCTCGAAACAACAACGGTTTCAAAACCGTTGCCAAAGGTAATGGCAACGGTTTTTTCGGCTTTCGGCAACGGTTTTCGACCGTTGCCATAGGGTCTAAATGTTGTAGTGACACTAGTCGATTCCTTTTCTTTGTCACCTTGAGATTCAAGTCCCTAAAAGACTCTAGCAATGCCATCTCATAAACCATTAACTCCGCGGTGTGGAGAGACTTCCTGCTTAATGCATCTGCCACAACATTAGCTTTCCCAGGATGATACTTCAATTCGAAGTCATAATCCTTCAGAAATTCAATCCACATTCTCTGTCTGTTGTTCAGTTCCTTTTGATGGAACAGATATTTTAAGCTTTTGTGATCACTAAAAACTTCGAAACGAGAATCATATAGGCAATGTCTCCAAATCTTTAGTGCAAACACAATAGCCGCCAACTCTAAGTCATGAGTTGGGAAATTCCGTTCATGAGTCTTCAATTGCCTGGATGCATAGGCCACAACATGTTGATTCTGCATAAGAACACACCCTAAACCCTTCCCAGCGGCGTCACTGTAAATTTGGAATCCCAAGGACAGATCCGGAAGAATCAGGATTGGTGCAGAAGTCAACCATACTTTCAATTCGAGGAAACATTCCTCACAATCAGTATCCCACGTAAACGACTGATCCTTCCGAGTCAACTGGGTAAGTGGGAGAATTAACTGTGAGAAGCCTTGAATAAATCTCCTATAATAGCCCCCTAGTCCCAAGAAGCTTCTTACTTCTGTTACTGAGGTTGGTCCGTTCCCAATTCAACACAGCTTCAGCTTTGCTAGGATCGACTGCTACTCCCTCCTGGGAGATCACATGACCCAATAACTTTATTTATGACATCCAGAAATCACACTTCGACGGTTTTGCATATAACTTCTTTTCTCAGAGTACATTCAAAACAAAGCGGAGATGTTGAGCATGCTCCTCAGTTGTCTTTGAATACACCAAGATATCATCTTGAAGACAACCACAAATTGATTCAAGTAGGAATGAAAAACTCGGTTCATGTAGTCCATAAATACAGCTGGAGCATTGTTGCGCCCCAAAAAATCCGGTTAAGGATTCCTCAGTTTGACAACGTGAAAAAATTTGAAGCCGCCACCGATATTTTAATTTTAAGACCAAAACATTGAAAAAAATGTCTTTTAAACAAGGCGGATGGTCTTTTGAAAACTAGAGATGTAGGTTCGGGGGTCGGTTAGGTACGGGGAAGGTACTAGCACCCCGCACCTCCTTTCTACCGAAAGGGAACCATTAACTTGATGTGTGGTTTAGACAAAAGTTTGAGTTTGAAAGCGGATTGTTCTACTTCTTTTCTTTTCTTTCCTTTTCTTTTTATTTCATTTGAGAAATTGTTTTATTGAAAATGGGGGGAAGAAGAATATTTTTGGTATCTTTGAAAAGCGGAACAAAACAAAGATTTTTTAAAAGGGTGCTTGACGGGACAGGACCCCGCTCCTACGTACCCTCACCGGAAGAGGGATCAAAGCTACGTAGTTCTCGGGTTATCTTTTGAAAACGGCAAAAGAGGTTTTTCGCAATTGGGTGAGCGTTTGTGAAGACCGAACAACAGCGGTTAGAATGGCCTCACTACTAACTCTTTTGAAAATGAAATCATCATTAATGACCTAATCGGCAACGGCGCGATTGGTGTTTAATGACAATTGGTTTATTTTTGAGAAATGAAAGAGTTTTCGAAAATGGGATAGAGCTTTTGCGAAGACCGAACAACAACGGTTAGAATGGTCTCGCTACTAACTCTTTCGAAAATGAAATCATCATTAATGACCTAATCGGCAACGGCGCGATTGGTGTTTAATGACGATTGATTTATTTTTGTTTTGAAAGTAAAAGTTTCTTTTTGTTTTGAAATGATTTTAGGAAATGGGTTTTAGAAAAGGAGTAGAACATTTCAAGTCAATTCTAAATCCATAACCAAATGCAAATGAATGAATAATACTCAAGCAAACATGAACATATCATTCCTTAACCAAGATTAAACATGCCCATACAATCAAAGGATTCAATTATTAAAGATGCAAAACAAAGTTCTCAAAGTAATTGTGTGTGTGTGAGAAGGATTGTATTTACCCTAATGGCTCTATGCTACAACATGCATGTAGACTTACGTCTCCATTAGGAGGTCATACAAGTGGAGAGGAGGGCACACAATCAAGTCAAGACATTTACACGGCATCAAGAACAAGTGAATACAATTGATTGTAAACATAGAGTATTATAAGTTAAATGATTGAATATGTAAGCAAGGATGCATGATTAGGTAAGCATGTAAGTGCATGAATGTACAAGGAATGGATGCATAGCACTTTATTTATGAATGGATGGCATACAAGGATGCATAAGAGGATGCAAGAGATATAAGCATATGAGGATGCATGAGAGTGTCACATAAAATAAGTATGAATGAAGATGCATGAATGTGAAAATGTTTTGGGTATTTTTGCAAGTTGATAAGTTGTAAAACTTTAAGTAGAAAGTTAGTGAAAAGTAAAGTAAAAATGCATGAAGTAAATGGTAATTATTTAATGAGATGGTAAAGTAAAAATGCATGAGGCAAATGGTAATTATTTAATGAGATGGTAAAGTAAAAATGCATG
Organism: Astragalus membranaceus; assembly: GCA_039519185.1. Taxonomy (NCBI): domain Eukaryota; kingdom Viridiplantae; phylum Streptophyta; class Magnoliopsida; order Fabales; family Fabaceae; genus Astragalus; species Astragalus membranaceus. Next base: position 15,749,349 of record CM076848.1, read on the forward strand.
AGGTAAATGGTAATTATTTAATGAGATGGTAAAGTAAAAATGCATGAGGTAAATGGGAAGTATTTAATGAGATGGTAAAGTAAAAATGCATGAGGTAAATGGGAAGTGGTAAAATCTTTTTAGGTTTTAGTAAAAAGTTAATGAAGTGGTAAAAACCAAAGTAGTAAAATATTTTTATGTTTTGGTAAAAAGTTAATGAATGGTAAAGTAAAATGGTAAAAAGTAAACAAACACAATTGCATAACTTGCACTTGCCCAAACACAATCAAAATGACAATTTTCAAGCAATCAAAGAGGGTAAAAATAGGCCTTATGGCCGAATGCATAGCAAGGAAAACTCAAGCACGAATTTCATCATGTTCTTGCAACCAAATCACATCAATGAGCATATGAACATAAACCCCGGGATCTACCCATACATTTGATGCTCAAACAATTGTCATTCCATCATTTATTTCAACTCAAAATCAAAGGAAATGCAAGAACAATAAAAACCCTAATTTCTACCTATGAACCTAAAGGCATAGTTGGCTAGATCCACTTTTTTATTTAACTTAAACACCATAAATGAACAAAGAAATGCATGAACCACTAAAAACACTACATGGCCGAAACCTTTTTTGAAAGAAAGTGATGTTTTATTTCATGAACTTTAGTGAAAAAAGTGTAGAAATGCAAGGAAAATTATTCAAACACAAGAATCTTCCCTTCAAGGCCAAGGACCCATCTCAAACACCCAAGGCTCCCAATGTCCTTGTCCAATAATGTTTGAAATGAGTCCTCAAAGCTTCTTTCAAGAAGGAAAGAGGAGTAGAAGAGAGATTACATAATGAAAATTAAAGAAAATGCAAGGGTTTGTGAGCTTACCTCTAGATCTTGCTTGAAATGAAGAAGAAGATCAAAATAGAAACCAAGAACACTTGAACCTCCTCTTGAATCCCACGAAAATCACTTGATCTTGAAGGATTTGATGATGAACTTTGAAGATAATGCAAGATTAGAAGTGGATCTAGTGTAGGAATCAAGAATAATGAAGTTTGGATGGTTGAAAATTGAAGAATTGGTGGTGGAAATGGTGGGAGGTGGTCTTGGGTTTGAGAGGGGAGGAGGAGAGGAATTGTGGTCTGATTGTGTGCTAGGGTAAAATGAGGATGCCCCCCCTTTGGTTTCTTATTTTTGGGTTTTATATGAGGTGCAAAATTAAGGGTATATAGGACATTGTGCTTTTGCCAACCATTGAGATTTGAGATAGAATTTGAATCAAGGGCCAAGATTGCAATGCACGTGGATTAGGGACAATGAGAAAGCACAAATGGAAGGGAATGAGCTGGTGTCATATGAAATTGAAGAGTTTTTTGTACACAAAAGTTGTTGGGGGCAATTAGGTCAATTTGCACATAGTTGTAGCCTAGGATTTGATCTAGAATTTTAATCAATGGCTAGGAGTACAACTCACATGGATTAAGGGCATGAAGAAACACAAAATGAGGTAAAAATGGGCTGGAATTCGCAGCCATGAGGAGGGAAGGAAAAAAAATGCAAGCTTGCACAAAATAGTACATTTTGTCTTATTGAGGACACTTCCCTTTTTTGAGTTTTTTTGAATTTGAAATTTTGGGCATGGGAAATAATGGGAATGCAACTATTGAAAATGTGGCACATGTTTTTGGGCACCATAAAATATTCCCTCTAGTCACCCATGACAATAAAAATTGTCACTTAAGAATTAAGGAATATTTAATGGTCCTTTTTATTTTTCTATGCACTAAAAATGGAAAAAATACATTTTTAATTATTTTGACTAGGGTTTTCTTTCTAAAAAATTGTACAAAAATTATCCTTGATAGAATAAAAATGTACTTTTTGTGGATGTGCATTTTTTGCGAGAAAATCATCTTTTTACGAAAAATGACCAAAATGCCCTTTTTGACCCTAAAACCCTAATTTGCTTAACAAGTGCATTCCAACCCTAAAAATGACTTTAAAGACCTTGGAATGACTTCTAAGACCCAAAATGCAATGCATAATGCTTCTCACTCCTCAACTTATTTATTTTTGTGGAAAATTAGGGTTTTGATCTAAGCTGGACAAAATTGGGGTATGACAGCTGCCCCTCTTTATCTGGATTTTAACGAGGAATATGAATTGGCCGAAACATATTTCGAGGCAAAATAAAGATAAAGAATTTAGAAATTATACCGATTTTGTCTACTTAGGGAAACCCGATTTTTCCTTTTTCCATCTCTCTAGTTTTTTCTGTTTTTGTTAATGTAAGGTGAAAAATGAAATTCTAATGCATGCGAGAATAGAGATTTTTTTTTTTTTGATAAATGGACATTGGCCCGAGATGAATGCAGTGGATGAAGCGTCAGCCCTCAGTAAGCCAACAAAAGCAGGAAATAGATTGGTGCTAGCCCTAGGGCAGCAAAAGCGGGAAATAAATTGAGAAAAGCGGTAAATTGGGAATTCGGAGGCTGCCTAAAACCTTCTAACGGACTCTTGTCGAGTCCGAGCTCTGGGGGGTGGCCTTTTCGAGCGACCGATCAACATCAGGTCCGGAACTGATTTGATCAATGGATTTACGCTATGCCTTAGGCTGACACAACTAATCCGAAGGACTTGACGAAGTCTGATGGATCCATTGCGTGCTCGTACACAATGTTGTGATCTGTGGAAGGAGTTCACTAACTCGGTGGGAGTTCACTAACTCTGTGGGAGTTCACTAACTCTGTGTTGATGGAGTTTACTAACTCGGGGTTGATGATTTTCTAAAAATGAGATTTTTGGGACTCTCTGGTCCGAAGTAACTTTTCTCTTGGATGGTGCATGAAATGCGTGCACTTGGATGTTTGGGGTGCACATGAATGCAATGATTGACTTTGGTGGGATGCCTTTTCTGTTTGATTTTTCTCTTCTTTTCCTTTTGTTATTCTTTCGCTCTTCTGAGATGCGAATTTGAAGGCGTAATGTACTGTTTGATGCCATGGAGTGATGACTGGTATGGATGATATGAGAATGATGAATGATATGAAGATGTTGTGTTCTTTTATGTTCCGTCTTCTGTGATTTTCTTCTCTCCTTTCTTATTTGCTCTTTTTTTTTCTATGGAATGCAGATATCTATGTAAATGGAGTGTGAATGTATGTTATGCAAAGTGTATGTGATGTGATGATTTCAATGGAATGATGGATGCTATGAGATGCTATTTTTGATTTTCTTCCTTTTTATTTTGGTTAAGGATCAACACTTCAAGTGCCTACAAGGTAACATCCTAATCCCCAAGGATTAAGGTGAGCACCAAAGCCCTACAAGATAACAACCTAATCCCTGAGGATCCAGGCGAGCACTAAAACCCTACAAGATAACAACCTAATCCCTAAGGGTCCAGGCGAGCACCGAAGCCCTACAAGATAACAACCTAATCCCTAAGGATCCAGGCGAGCACTGAAGCCCTACAAGATAACAACCTAATCCCTAAGGATCCAGAGCACTGAAGCCTTACAAGATAACAACCTAATCCCTAAGGATCAAGGCGAGCACTAAAGCCCTAAAAGATAACAACCTAATCCCTAAGGATCTAGGTGAGCACTAAAACCCTACAAGATAACAACCTAATCCCTAAGGGTCCAGGCGAGCACCGAAGCCCTACAAGATAACAACCTAATCCCTAAGGATCCAGGCGAGCACTGAAGCCCTACAAGATAACAACCTAATCCCTAAGGATCCAAAGCACTGAAGCCTTACAAGATAACAACCTAATCCCTAAGGATCAAGGCGAGCACTAAAGCCCTAAAAGATAACAACCTAATCCCTAAGGATCTAGGTGAGCATTGAAGCCCTACAAGATAACAACCTAATCCCTAAGGGTTAAGGCGAGCACTAAAGCCCTACAAGCGGCCAACTTTAGGCGACCCCCTCATGTGCTGAGATAGCTGGTTAAAGAATTTTTCCTATTTGTCGTTTTGCTATGTGAGGATGCAAATGCAGTATTTTGATGCATGATATGACAAAAATTTTGGGGTATTCAAATACTTTTTTTGTGAATACTTTCATAATGATGAGAGGCGAGACTTTGGATGCAAAAGTGGGAGTGAATTTGATCATCCTTTTTCTTTGGAAAAACTAGTTTTGATTTAAACCACGGTGTTCTCAAGGTTATTATTTACAAGCAAACCCATTTATGTTTTCCTCCATTCCATGATAACTGAACCTTCAATAACAATCTTGTGCTTTCTCTATGAAACATTGCCAAGTGAACACACATGAATATGCAGACGCCAGGTGAGTGTTTAGGATGAATGCCAGACTGCCCCAATTCAGGCCTTCGGCGACTGTGAATGAATGACTTGCCCCTGTCCGGAGTGTGAAAGGAAGCGGAGTGAAAGAGCAAATACGCAGGAACTAGTGCCATGGCTGACACCGGGTGAAAGGATGAATGGCCATGGATGGACACTGAACAGACTCTCCCCGGACTAGGGTGGGCAGGTGGTGAAGAGAATACCCCAACTTTTAGATCTGAGTGGTGTTCTCAGTGCAAATCTTTGGTTCTCTGTGAATGTCTCAACTTTTGGCATGAAAGAAACCTTACTTGGTGATCACTAAACCTTGTTTTAATGCAACTTGAGTGTGTTTTGGAGTGCAAGTCCCTTTTTTTTTTATTTTGTCAGCTTTCTTTTTTCTGACTGTTCGTTTTTGTTTCCTCAGTTCTCTTTTTTTCTGAGGGTTTATTCTTTCTTGATCAGCTTTCTTTTTTCTGATCGTTTGTTTTTTCTTTTGAGCAAACACATTGTACGTAGATAAGCTTGTTCGTCCTAAGATTAGAATCTGAGAGAACAAAAGCAATCGGTCATTGATCGGAATGGACTTTTAAGGATTGTGGTGTTTTGTGGAGGAAGGATAGTTAGGCTTAATGAAGTGTTTGAGGCTAATGGGAGGATGAGTTTTGTTCGGCGTTGGTTGACGGTTAACGGTCTATGAGGGAGATGGTTATTGGGCTTATTTGGGCTTTGTTAAGGCAAATTTGTGTCTCACGGTAGAATGGCTGAGGGGTTTGGTGTTGGGGCCAAAGGAAGTGTTTGAAGGTTTATGGAACCAGGTGTTGGAAGATTTATCGAGACAAGGGTCTCTTGTGCTTTGTGGCAACATGTATCAGCTCACAACTTATTATTTTTTGTCTTTTTGATTTTTTTTGACTCATTTGTTTCATTTTTCGGACTTTTCTTCTTTCTTTGCTTTTGAGTTGAGTGAGCTGATGCACTATTTTTGTTTTTGATATTTGAAGTGATCCTTGTCTAGGGTGATTAGAGGGTATATTTTTGAGTTTGGTTTTTCTTGGCTTAAGGTAGGTAGGAAAGGGACTTTCTGGGATTTTGGGTTCTTGAGGGTATAGGGAGGTGGCCACACTTCATCTCAAATCCCGATGGCTTATTTATTTTTGTAAAACAAGATAACGGTTCATCTATCTATATGTGTTTGCTCCTTTCTTTGCATTTTTTCTCTTTTTTTTTATGCCCTAACTTTTGCCTGGACCGCCCTTTGCGGGTTTTCGATCCATCGGGCGCTTTTTTCTGCCTAGGCCGCCCTTTGCGGGTTTTCCACCTAGCGAGCTTATTTTCTTGTTTATTATTATCTTTTGAAAGACTTGCACTGAAGGAATATGATATTAACAAGGAAAATTAGTGATCACAGTCTTGCCCCAGCATGGAGGACTTAAAGCGTTAGACTGAACTAAAAGTCAAATATGCACTGATGGACTTATGATAAAACAGGGCAATGACGATCTTGAACAAAGTGACTGAAAAGGGTAACTTTTATAGATGACGATGCTGAAAAGGAAACATGTGCCCTTATTGAAATATCCTAAGGCCTTGGGCAGAGCCAGAGGATTGCATTACATAAAATTTGCTTTGAACTGAAAACTACATGAAAATGCATGACGAAGACACAAATGCTTGACGATCAACACCTCGATCCTCTTCAACTACTGCCATCCCGGCCTGACAGCCCTGATCTCAAAGGGTTTAGTCCTTCACCTCCCTCATCAAAGGTCAACTGTTTTGTATCAATAAGATCCTGAACCGACTGCTTCAAAGGATGACAATTCTCAGTAGAGTGACCAATTGCCCCAGAATGGAATTCACAGGTAGCCTTTGCATTATACCTTCTTGGGAATGGAGGTTGGACTGGCTTCATCCCACGAGGAGAGATCAACCTATGGTTGATTAGATAGCTGCACAAATCAGTGTACGACACAGGAATGGGGTCGTACTGACGTGACTTTCCTTGTCCCACTATAGCATTGATTTCTCCATTTTTCCTTGCAGGCAAATCACTAGCATTGTCGGCGCCAGTAGGATTGCAGGGGATTCTTCCTCTCTTCATCCCGACTTCAAGTCTTGCCCCTACTTTGATCACATCTGAGAAGCTTGAGGACCCACTTCCAACCAGACGTTCATAGAAAACAGCTGGGAGAGTCTCCATAAACATGTACACCATCTCCTTTTCAGTCAATGGTGGCTTCACCTGAGCAGCTATGCTCCTCCATATTTGAGCATATTCCTTAAAGGACTCATGATCTTTCTTGCTCATATACTGCAGCTGAATCCGATCTGGAGCCATGTCTTTGTTGTATTCGTACTCCTTTAAGAAAGCTTCAGAAAGGTCCTTCCAACTGTGGATGTCGGAAGGCTGCAACTGCATGTACCAATCCAGAGATGCCCCAGTTAGGCTGTACTGGAAGTAGTGGATGAGCAGTTTGTCGTCGTGATTGTATGCGGTCATCCTTCGGGCGTACATGGTTACATGTCTATTTGGGCAGCTGGTACCACAATATTGGTCAAAGACTGGCACCTTCATCTTTGGGGGAATAACCAAGTCTGGAACAAGACATAGATCACGGGCGTCTTTAGCTTTGGTCTTTGAATCCTCTATGGCTTTTAAACGCTTTTCCAACTCATGCAACTGATCTCTGGGTTGAGAGTTCTCAAATAGGTGACCTTGAGGATCACTATCCATATTGAAAAGAGAAACCTCATGTGGATCAGCACCTCCCAGGGCGTGAGCAGGATAATTAACCCCAGATCCCGGATGGGGAATAGCAGTCACAGCTTCAGCGGGTCCCGAGGTAGGAAGGATGGTTGCAGCCCCACCTGGGTTTACAACAGCAGTATCTTCGGTAGTGGTCCCGTTTTTCAAAGCTTGCAGGGTGCCCATCATTTCAGTCATCTGCATTCTTATCGCATCCATCTGCATTTCTATCACCCCGACTTTATTATTTAACGCCTGATTCTCTTGGACTAGTGCCTGATTCCCTTGGACTAGCTGCTTGAGGACTTCCATAATCGGATTATCTAGACCTGAATTGCCGGGATTCTCAATCACTAGGTTTCCTTGATTGGTCGCCATGAATCTTGAGTCTGAAGCGGATATCGGCAAACCAGTTGGCCTCTTTCTAGAGATAACAGGGCACACAACATAAGCGCAAGAACGAATGACTGAACAAATGCATGCGACACTTTAGGCTTTACGGGCGGGGCTAGACTAGGACGGGGAATGATGATAAAGCAGGGAAACTGACGGACACGGACAGGGGCGACTGCACATGGCATGCATGCCTAGAAGAATGCTTCACATGATAGAAAAAATTTATGAACAATTTTAATCTTTTATCATGGGATGGATGAGATGCAAAAATTTTGAAGTTATGTGAATGAGCTGCTGACTCGAGAACTGGGTACTTTGGAACACCTTGAGTTTTTTTTTTTTTTGGGGGGGAATGACTATTTTGCAAAACCGTCTCGTCTCTCATCAAAACCTTTATTGTACAGATCATGATATGCAAATGCATGGAAAAATGACCACTTGAGAAGTGTACTTATTCTAAAAAATAAAAAAAAAATAATAATAAAAAAAATTGTTTTTTTTGTGCAAGATGAAATACAAAATTTCAATGCATTTTTGAATGCAAGAATGATGCTTTTTCAAAATGGCTTTTTTCATTTGTTATGCTTGACGGGGCGGACCCGCTCCTACGTATCCTCACTGTGATGAGGAATCAAAGCGTACGTAGTTCTACCATGTCCTTTCTCTTCTTTTTTGCATGATGCCCATGAGGTTGACGCTGAAATGCTATGCAAATGATAACCCCTTTTGTTTTCATTTTTCTTATGCAATGTATGATGAATGTACTTTTTCAAAATTGGAGTTTTATTTAGTGCAAATGATGCAAATGCTGTAATGATGCGATGTAATGCAATGATGCAATGCAAGATGCTTCTTTTTGGTATTTTTGCGTAAAGAGGGTATTCACAGGTGGAATTTTGAAAATTTACACTCTATATGCTCCCCCATATAGGTGTTTATTTGAAGGGGAAAAGCATATTTTTTTGATTTTCAAAAAAAAAAAAAAAATTTTGAGGGAAAAAGGTTGACTGAACTGAATGCAACAATGCAGCACACAATTTGGAAAGCCTTTGTGACCTAAAAAGAGGTGAGACCTACGATCTAGGGCAATTTAAAGGGTAATCCTCCCATGTGGCTCTATTCACTCCCTCGCAAAGGCTACCAGAGCTAAATCTCTCTCATGATAACACCCACAACGATGGAATGCCATCTGGTGTGAGGTACCATAAAAGAGCATACTCTGGCTGAAACTTTCGTGTGAGCAGAAGGACATCGGTCCAATTGGCAGTCACTACTCGTTTCCACTCTCCTAGGTGTTTTTCAGACCTTGGGTTTTAGGCCTCTCTCAAAGCACATAATCATAAGGGTGTGAGTGTGTGTGGTAAGGGCGTACCACTTAAAACTACCCGACACATATTACCCCACCTGCAAGTGAGACGCCAGAACAGTCCAGAAAAAGCAAGGTAACAACATGTCGTCTACACTAGGGTTCAATATCAAATAAGCTAGCCTGGGGTTTCAACAACAATCAGGTACATTGCTTACCTCAAGAAAGGGAGCCAAGAAGGGGGGATCCGGATAGAATTGGGGAGAAATGCATGAGCATAAACAATAAAAGAAAAGGAGATAGGGAACAAACATAGAAGAAGACAAATGCGTATGCCTACAATTAATGATAAGAAAGAAAGGAAAAAGAATGAAGGCAAACAAGGTATCAGTCAAATCAACAATACATTAAACCACACATCTTAATTAGTTAGGCTTGACCCTCGTCTCTTTTTTTTTTTAAAAAAAAAAAAAAGGGTCCCCAGTGGAGTCGCCAGCTGTTGCGCCCCAAAAAATCCGGTTAAGGATTCCTCAGTTTGACAACGTGAAAAAATTTGAAGCCGCCACCGATATTTTAATTTTAAGACCAAAACATTGAAAAAAATGTCTTTTAAACAAGGCGGATGGTCTTTTGAAAACTAGAGATGTAGGTTCGGGGGTCGGTTAGGTACGGGGAAGGTACTAGCACCCCGCACCTCCTTTCTACCGAAAGGGAACCATTAACTTGATGTGTGGTTTAGACAAAAGTTTGAGTTTGAAAGCGGATTGTTCTACTTCTTTTCTTTTCTTTCCTTTTCTTTTTATTTCATTTGAGAAATTGTTTTATTGAAAATGGGGGGAAGAAGAATATTTTTGGTATCTTTGAAAAGCGGAACAAAACAAAGATTTTTTAAAAGGGTGCTTGACGGGACAGGACCCCGCTCCTACGTACCCTCACCGGAAGAGGGATCAAAGCTACGTAGTTCTCGGGTTATCTTTTGAAAACGGCAAAAGAGGTTTTTCGCAATTGGGTGAGCGTTTGTGAAGACCGAACAACAGCGGTTAGAATGGCCTCACTACTAACTCTTTTGAAAATGAAATCATCATTAATGACCTAATCGGCAACGGCGCGATTGGTGTTTAATGACAATTGGTTTATTTTTGAGAAATGAAAGAGTTTTCGAAAATGGGATAGAGCTTTTGCGAAGACCGAACAACAACGGTTAGAATGGTCTCGCTACTAACTCTTTCGAAAATGAAATCATCATTAATGACCTAATCGGCAACGGCGCGATTGGTGTTTAATGACGATTGATTTATTTTTGTTTTGAAAGTAAAAGTTTCTTTTTGTTTTGAAATGATTTTAGGAAATGGGTTTTAGAAAAGGAGTAGAACATTTCAAGTCAATTCTAAATCCATAACCAAATGCAAATGAATGAATAATACTCAAGCAAACATGAACATATCATTCCTTAACCAAGATTAAACATGCCCATACAATCAAAGGATTCAATTATTAAAGATGCAAAACAAAGTTCTCAAAGTAATTGTGTGTGTGTGAGAAGGATTGTATTTACCCTAATGGCTCTATGCTACAACATGCATGTAGACTTACGTCTCCATTAGGAGGTCATACAAGTGGAGAGGAGGGCACACAATCAAGTCAAGACATTTACACGGCATCAAGAACAAGTGAATACAATTGATTGTAAACATAGAGTATTATAAGTTAAATGATTGAATATGTAAGCAAGGATGCATGATTAGGTAAGCATGTAAGTGCATGAATGTACAAGGAATGGATGCATAGCACTTTATTTATGAATGGATGGCATACAAGGATGCATAAGAGGATGCAAGAGATATAAGCATATGAGGATGCATGAGAGTGTCACATAAAATAAGTATGAATGAAGATGCATGAATGTGAAAATGTTTTGGGTATTTTTGCAAGTTGATAAGTTGTAAAACTTTAAGTAGAAAGTTAGTGAAAAGTAAAGTAAAAATGCATGAAGTAAATGGTAATTATTTAATGAGATGGTAAAGTAAAAATGCATGAGGCAAATGGTAATTATTTAATGAGATGGTAAAGTAAAAATGCATGAGGTAAATGGTAATTATTTAATGAGATGGTAAAGTAAAAATGCATGAGGTAAATGGGAAGTATTTAATGAGATGGTAAAGTAAAAATGCATGAGGTAAATGGGAAGTGGTAAAATCTTTTTAGGTTTTAGTAAAAAGTTAATGAAGTGGTAAAAACCAAAGTAGTAAAATATTTTTATGTTTTGGTAAAAAGTTAATGAATGGTAAAGTAAAATGGTAAAAAGTAAACAAACACAATTGCATAACTTGCACTTGCCCAAACACAATCAAAATGACAATTTTCAAGCAATCAAAGAGGGTAAAAATAGGCCTTATGGCCGAATGCATAGCAAGGAAAACTCAAGCACGAATTTCATCATGTTCTTGCAACCAAATCACATCAATGAGCATATGAACATAAACCCCGGGATCTACCCATACATTTGATGCTCAAACAATTGTCATTCCATCATTTATTTCAACTCAAAATCAAAGGAAATGCAAGAACAATAAAAACCCTAATTTCTACCTATGAACCTAAAGGCATAGTTGGCTAGATCCACTTTTTTATTTAACTTAAACACCATAAATGAACAAAGAAATGCATGAACCACTAAAAACACTACATGGCCGAAACCTTTTTTGAAAGAAAGTGATGTTTTATTTCATGAACTTTAGTGAAAAAAGTGTAGAAATGCAAGGAAAATTATTCAAACACAAGAATCTTCCCTTCAAGGCCAAGGACCCATCTCAAACACCCAAGGCTCCCAATGTCCTTGTCCAATAATGTTTGAAATGAGTCCTCAAAGCTTCTTTCAAGAAGGAAAGAGGAGTAGAAGAGAGATTACATAATGAAAATTAAAGAAAATGCAAGGGTTTGTGAGCTTACCTCTAGATCTTGCTTGAAATGAAGAAGAAGATCAAAATAGAAACCAAGAACACTTGAACCTCCTCTTGAATCCCACGAAAATCACTTGATCTTGAAGGATTTGATGATGAACTTTGAAGATAATGCAAGATTAGAAGTGGATCTAGTGTAGGAATCAAGAATAATGAAGTTTGGATGGTTGAAAATTGAAGAATTGGTGGTGGAAATGGTGGGAGGTGGTCTTGGGTTTGAGAGGGGAGGAGGAGAGGAATTGTGGTCTGATTGTGTGCTAGGGTAAAATGAGGATGCCCCCCCTTTGGTTTCTTATTTTTGGGTTTTATATGAGGTGCAAAATTAAGGGTATATAGGACATTGTGCTTTTGCCAACCATTGAGATTTGAGATAGAATTTGAATCAAGGGCCAAGATTGCAATGCACGTGGATTAGGGACAATGAGAAAGCACAAATGGAAGGGAATGAGCTGGTGTCATATGAAATTGAAGAGTTTTTTGTACACAAAAGTTGTTGGGGGCAATTAGGTCAATTTGCACATAGTTGTAGCCTAGGATTTGATCTAGAATTTTAATCAATGGCTAGGAGTACAACTCACATGGATTAAGGGCATGAAGAAACACAAAATGAGGTAAAAATGGGCTGGAATTCGCAGCCATGAGGAGGGAAGGAAAAAAAATGCAAGCTTGCACAAAATAGTACATTTTGTCTTATTGAGGACACTTCCCTTTTTTGAGTTTTTTTGAATTTGAAATTTTGGGCATGGGAAATAATGGGAATGCAACTATTGAAAATGTGGCACATGTTTTTGGGCACCATAAAATATTCCCTCTAGTCACCCATGACAATAAAAATTGTCACTTAAGAATTAAGGAATATTTAATGGTCCTTTTTATTTTTCTATGCACTAAAAATGGAAAAAATACATTTTTAATTATTTTGACTAGGGTTTTCTTTCTAAAAAATTGTACAAAAATTATCCTTGATAGAATAAAAATGTACTTTTTGTGGATGTGCATTTTTTGCGAGAAAATCATCTTTTTACGAAAAATGACCAAAATGCCCTTTTTGACCCTAAAACCCTAATTTGCTTAACAAGTGCATTCCAACCCTAAAAATGACTTTAAAGACCTTGGAATGACTTCTAAGACCCAAAATGCAATGCATAATGCTTCTCACTCCTCAACTTATTTATTTTTGTGGAAAATTAGGGTTTTGATCTAAGCTGGACAAAATTGGGGTATGACAAGCATTAGTTAGTCCGAAGGGCATCACTACAAAATTGTAGTGTCCATACCTCGTACGGAAAGTGGTTTTTGGAATATCTAAGACCCTCACTTTGATTTGATGATATCCCGATCTCAGATTAGTTTTGGAAAACACTGTAGCGCCTCGAAGTTGATCAAGCAGATCATCTATCCTTGGCAACGGATACTTATTATTGATGGTGATTTCGTTCAATTGACGATAATCGATACATAATCTCATGCTTCCGTCTTTCTTCTTGACTAGCAATACCGGAGCACCCCATGGAGAAGCACTCGGTCGAATAAACTTCTTGGAAATTAATTCCTCAAGCTGGGATTTTAGTTCCTTTAGTTCAAGAGGAGACATCCTGTAAGGTGCTATAGATATTGGCCCTGTACCAGGCACCAAATCTATAGAGAATTCTACCCCACGATCCAGAGGTAAAGAGAAAACGTTCATCAGAAAAAACATCTAAGAATTCATTAACAACCTGGACAGACGATAAATCCAATCCAGCTTCAGTTGATGCAGATAATATAACAACAAAAGCTTCCGCACCTTGAAATAGAGACTGACTGAGTGAAGTGAAAGAAATAACACTATCAGTTGTAGGTAGGGAAGGTTCCACCGCTTCAGAAGGAAACCCAATGGTACGGTTGAAGCAATCAATGGTAACATGGTTGGTAGTCATCCAATTCACTCCCAAGACGATCTCTATTCCCCTCATAGGCAAACAGATAAAATCAACCACAAACTCCCTGCTTTCTATAGTAAGTAGACAATTAAGACATAATGACTGGGTTCGAACACGACCCCTTCCAGCAGTAAGGATAGTTATCGGTTCGGATATAGGAGATACTGTTAATCCCAACCGTTCAGCACATGCTTTTGAGATAAAACAATGAGTAACACCATAATCATACAGTATATTAACATAGTGATGGAATATAGAACCTGTACCCCTTATAAGATTATCATCTGGCTTGATAGTTTGAGCGTCTAAGGTGTTGACTCGAGCATGTCTTGGAGCATCGGGAGATTCCAAGAAAGTCTTTCTCGCCGGGCAATTGTTTGCATAATGGCCCACTTCCTTGCAAAAGTAGCATTGATTCGGTCCAGCTTGGCACCTACCTTTATGATTCTTCTTGCAGAAAGAACATTTGCTAGGTCTAGAAGAATCGATCGTCTGCACCTGTTTTCCTTTGTCAAGATTACCCTTGTGTCTAGGATTGGAAGAGGTTGATTCAGTACCCCTTTTCTTGTTATTCCAGAAATCCCTCTTCTCTGCATACATCCTCTTGAGATCTTCTTCCGCAGTATGAGCTTGTTGTACCAAAGTAGGATAAGTGGTCATAGCGTAGGAACTAAGACTTTGGTTTACATCACCACGAAGACTTTGTTTAAACATAATCATCTTCCACCTGTCATTGGGGGCATGAGTCCCTACTTCATAAAATTGAGACAATCTTTCAAATTTTGCAGCATATTCCCCAACTGACATGTTCTCCTGCTTCAGATTAATGAACTCAACTTGTTTGGCAAGTCTCTGGGCATCAGGAAAGAAATGACCCAGAAATAACTCCTTAAAGTTATCCCAATTAAGAGGTGTCCCTTGAGTTTTAAGTATCCTGCGTGCATTGGTCCACCAAGTATAAGCATCTTCATCCAGAGCATTGGCAGCACAAATCACTTTCTCTGTTTCATCACATTGTAAGGTCAGAAAAATCCTCTCCATGGCATCCACCCAGAAATGAGCTTTCATTGGGTCGGATCCTCCCATGAAGATTGGAGGTTTCATTTTCAGAAACCGGAAGTACATCCTGTTAAGATCCTCAGGTGGTGGTACATTGACTGGCTCATTCGGTTGTGGTTGGGGCATTTGATGCATCTACTGCATTTGGGCCATTTGAGCCATCTGTTGCTGCTACATTAGCATCATGTCATTCATCATCTTTTGTTGAGTTTCGATGACATTTTGCATCCATTCCTGATGAGGATCAATGGGTGGGCTTCTCCTACCCCTTCCAGCCATGATTCTGCGAAATATGCACAAAGTACTAAGTTGATCAGGCTCAATGTCTAGTAGCATACTAAGAAGAATCAGACTTAGAAGACGTAAAAGACTCTTAACATCTAAGTCCGACTAGGTCGAACTGCTCTGATACCAATTGTAACACCCCAATATTTCTAAAATGTAGATACATTGAGATGCACATCTGTGTCAACAATCAGAGGACACAATCCCTGTTTAGATATTGAACCTACTAAATTTTTTCGATAATTTAACACAATGTCTCGGATCAACCTGTCTGCAAGTCCATGAAATTTAACTTGATCCTCAACTCAAAAGGAATACAAGGTCTATTGTTCAATATCATAACCAGATAAGCGGAATAGGTTTATACAACTCATATCCAATACAAGTTACATGACCATAACAGAAAATAACAAGAAAAACATAATCGGAAACTCAAGACTATAAGTCTTCGGCATCTCCATAAGCACGTCACCTACTCGTGCTGCCTTGTCTTCCTCTTACCCTGTTTCTCTATAAAAACCACAATAATGATAGGGTGAGATAACATATCTCAGTGAGTTCTACCGTGCCCCCTCACTATCACTCGGTTCAATTATAAAACCGTTGCAACATAGTTAAATTTATAAACTATTTGCTCGTATTTATACTTAGCCCATTACCGACCGTGCAACAGCCACAATCTCGGCATCTAATGTGCTATTCATTTATTTTTAAGCCTTGTAAGTTACTTTACCATTACAAGCTTACCAATCGAAACACCGACCGTGCACACAACCACAATCTCGATGAATCGTGTACTTATCGTAGCATAACATCGACCGTGCGCACAACCACAATCTCGATGAACCCCAGTTAGTATCTATTCCATAACGTTTCCAGGGCTAGGGTGAGGGCTCATGACCTTCCATTCCTAGTATGCTATTCGTTGGGTCGTCACCCAACTTGATATAATCTATATATCACACCCGCATTGGGCCGACTTCTATATTAGATATAATCTATATCTATCATTGTTCTATAACCCGTTTTGATGATTACAATACTAGACATCCGACGTTATAATACAGTACTAAGTTGGACATGTAACCCGTTTTATTATTCAAGAACATGTACTCACACGCGGTCTACTTTTCGGTTTTTCAAACGATTATAGTTTTCCAAAACCTTTTCCCAAAATCATGTTGACACCTTCAAAACAATGATTTTATCAAAGTAATATCATCACAATTGGTTGGAAGAAAGGTTAGAAGAGGTTTGGATTGAAAGGAGCGACGAAACGAGAAATTTGCACCCCGAGACAAAACCACACGCACGGTCCGTGCCCTAGGGGCGCATGACCCGTGCGTGATGCACTAAATTTGATTTACCATCTGCGAAGCAGGCGCACGGTTCGTGCCACAGGGGCGCACAATCTGTGTGCCCTGTTCTGTCTCTCAATTCCATTTCGTTTCTCTCGTTTCGCTTCTCTGTTCGCGTCCAATCCAAATTTCGATCAAAGCCCAACCCTAAAACAGATATTGTATACTGCATTCCAGACCATAATTCTAGTCCACAATCAACACCACATATATATATTTTTGTAAAAACCGTAACACGCAGTATTTTCGAAAAACGGTTTTCGACTCGATAAATGGTTCGAATTCAGAATTTTGCCATAGGACTGAAAATGCAATAGTTCGAGAACAATAGTTAAATCCCTAAACGTGAGTAAAACTCACCGATTCGAATAATTCGTAAGAACCACGCCGGAGCACGTAACGATCGGACGGTAACCTCTCGAACAATCCCCGTATTTGTCCCCACAACTTCAAACTCGATTCCCACAGCTCCTATTTCGAATCTCCTCTCTTTAGTGCTACTGTCCTTCCTCCTAACTGACTTAGTTCAACAATGAGGGCTCAAACTTTGCCAAGAACTACTCCCCCATGACAGCCCACAACATGCAAGCAAGAAAATTGAGATTTTGTCAACATTGAGCTTCAAGCTCCATCCATGGCAAAACGAGTTAGGAGAATAATGGGAAGCTGAGATTAGGTTCATTGGAAAGAGCTTTAAAAATGGAAGGGAAAGGGGAAGAGAATACTTACATGCATTGAAGGTTTTGGCTGCTCCTCCCTCTTCCTTCTTCTTCTCTCCCTGTCTCTCGACCTCACCTCTTTTTCTTTTCTTCCTTTTTAAATTCTGAATGTCACTAATGTGTGTTAGAGTGGGAATCAGATGTTGTGAAGAGCTGAGTTGTTTTAAAAGGGGGGAAATGACCAAAGTGCCCTTAGCTTAAAACTTGCACTTAAACTCCTTGTTTAAGCCACAAATATCTTTTAATCCTATGGTTATCCCCTAATGTTGCTTTCTCGACTATCCCATATCCGAGTCACAACTTATTATTTCACTCCTCTCTCACAGCCCCCCTCACTGATCCTCCTCTCTCACAGCTCTCTCTCTCACAACCCCCCTCTCTGGTTCGTTCTCCCCTCTCCCCTCCCTCTCTGGTTCGTTCTCCCCTCACCGATCCTCCTCCCTCTCTCCCTCCTCCCTCTCTCTCTCCGCATCTCACCGTTCTCTCTCTCGCCGCTCTCCCTCCTCTATTCTTCTCCTCTCTTCTATCCCTTTCGTTCCTACGGTGAGGGTTTGGTAAGTGATGGCTTACGGTGGTGAGAGGGGAGAGCGAGATCTGCGAGAGGCGGTGGTTGTGCGATCTGCGAGAATGAGAGTGCGATCTGCGAGAGTGAGAGTGCGAGAGGCGGAGTGTGATTTGTGAGAGTGAGAGTGCGAGAGGCGGAGTGCGATTTGTGAGAGTGAGAGTGCGAGAGGCGGAGGCGGAGAGGGATGAGTTGGTGGAACGGAGGGGGTGAGCAGTGGAACGGATGGGGGGAGGGGGTGAACAGTGGAATGAAGGGGGAAGGGGTGAACAATGGAACGGATGGGGGAGGGGGTGAACAGTTGAACAGAGGGGGGAAGGGTGAACAGTGGAACGGAGGAGGGAGGGGTGAACAGTGGACTGCCACGTAGGATAATAAGTCAAAATTGAGTTTCAATTTTGACTTATTTAAGAGGGGGACTATGATTTTACAAATTGGGAAAATAGGGGGATCAAAATCGTCAAATTAAAACTTGGGGGACCAAAATCGTGAGTTGAGAAAAATAGGAGGACCAAAACTGTAATTAAGCCTAATATTTATTTAGATAAAAGAAGAGAAAAAAAATGATGCAAAGAGATGATTCCGAGTCAAAATATAACTCAACCGAAAACACCCCTCCAACTAATATATTTTTATATAACGAAGTCCGGCTAAGAATTTTTTTAGTGAGAACTATTGGTGTCTTCATTTATGAAAATAAAGACTAAAAAATATCCGCATTAACTGATTCTGCACGGCAGAGATGACAATGGGTAATATTTTAAACCTTTACGTAATCTACCAATTGCTTTCATAGCTCAGTTGGTTAGAGCACCCGTTTAGTAAGCGGGAGGTCTTGAGTTCAACTCTCAATGAAAGCATGTTTTTTATAAAACGGCTTTTTCACCTAAACTCCCTAATCTATCAGCAATTTCAGAGTGGGATTTCGTAAATAGGGGTAGGACTCCGTCGGATTCCTTTGCCCCTTCTCCAAGCTTCCAGAAACGCCTCTTCTTCCCCCTTGTGTTCATTTATTTCATTTTGACAACACCCCACTCACTCCAAAAACCCAACGCAGCTCCATAATCAACGAACTCTCTTACTTCAATGGCAACGAGAAGAACACCGAGGCTAGCTAAATCCTTTTTCACCGCCGCAACTGTATCTAGAAGCAGAATCCCCCTCTCTCGTTCCCTCTCCGCTTCACTCTTCTCTAGCTTCCCTCGTGCTTCCGAGAATGCCAGAAATCTCTTTTCTCCCTCTCAGATTACGGACACCAATGTCGCCTCCGCCAAGTTCCTCTCTCACTCTTTCATTCGCAACTTCCACGCCTCCAATCCCTATTATCGCTCTGCCGGAACCTCCCAGGTCTCTCCGATCCTTTTTCCTTAATTCTATTTGTACTACTTTAAATTCATTACTGGTTTAGTTTAGCATTGTTACACTTACGATTTTCGAGTGGGGAAGTAGGGTCGTAGTTTTAACTTTAAGGTCGTTTGGATAAATAGCTTAATTAAGCGCTTATGGCATAAACTCTTATCATTTAAGTGCTTATGCATAAGCTGTTTATGTAATAAAGGATAAAATATTGTTAAACTATTTTTCTATAAGCCAGAAACTGTTTTCAGAAGCTATCTTGAGGAGCTTATGGAAATTAGATAAGTCCAAATAAGCCGATTCAAACGGCCCTTACTCTATTATATGTTTCTGGAAATCGGTTGGAATTTTGAGCGAGGAAATTGTAAATAATTGGGATTTTTAGTCTGTGTGGATACTATCCCGAATTTCGTTCATATCATGCCGCAAAGTGTTAGGATGACTATGATTATATAGGTTAATTAACTAGTTGCTATTGCTGTTTTGAGCCCGCTGCATTCTCCGAGGTTCTTCTACGGTAAAAATTGATACGTATTATATGATCCAGTCGTGTTATTTTACAACAAAATGGGAAAATTTATGTGACAACAATTCGTAAATAACTATTAACCAAGTTCAACACATCATTAACCATTGTCGAACTGTTGTTCCAAAGTTACCCATTTTGTTGTACAAGTATCATTTCTGATATAAATTGGGTGTGCTTCATTCGTGTATCCCAATCAGAAAATTGAACTCAATAAAAGTACATGTTTTAATATGGAATATGGATTGTTTTTTTTCTTTAATGATAAAGAGATGAGCAGATGATAAACCATTTGAAGAGTAAATTTCAAAGTTAACTACAGGTTGATCCGCCTCTTACACAAATTGATTATAATCTAAAAGTGAATTGCAATTTTTTTTGAACTGATTCAGTATTTTTAGAAAGAATGTTTTTTTTCTTGATCAAAAAAAGAAATAATTTTTTTTTAACATGAAGTTATCTTGTCCTCTTCCATCTTTCTTCCCAAAACTGTGTTATTTTATTATAACTCCTATTTCTACATGGCATTCTATTTTTTATCAAATGCTCACATTTTGTTCTATTTTGGCTAATGACCTTGTGTCGGCATAGCAATCCGTTAGGCCTTCTAGCTAGAGAAAAATAGAGTTGATTTTAGGTTACAGAACTTCAAGTTAAAATATGCTTTTCATTATGGTTTATTGTTGTATTCTTTATACTTGATCAGATAGCACAGACGGAGTTTACAGAAATGGCATGGGAGGGCATTCTTGGTGCTGTTGATGCTGCACGAGTCAGTAAACAACAAATTGTGGAATCTGAGCATTTAATGAAAGCCCTCTTGGAGCAAAAGGATGGTTTAGCTCGAAGGATATTTACTAAGGCAGGATTGGACAACACGTCTGTTCTACAGGCTACTGATAGCTTTATAGCTCAGCAACCTAAGGTGTATTTGCTGGTGAGATGCTTTAATTAATTCATATTTTATAAAATTCTCACCCGCTGTTTTGTTTGGCAGGTTACAGGCGACACTTCCGGTCCTTTAATCGGTTCGAATCTTGGCTCCCTCTTGGACAATTCTCGAAAGTACAAGAAAGAAATGGGTGATGAATATGTGTCTGTGGAACACCTTTTGCTAGCATTTCATTCGGATAAAAGGTTTGGGCAGCAGTTATTTAAGAATCTTCAGCTCAACGAGAAGACTTTGAAAGATGCTATAGAGGCTATTCGTGGCAGTCAAAGAGTAACCGATCAAAGTACGAATTTACATTTTAAGGTTTCTTATTTTTGCAAGAAAGATGGGAAGACATGATTGATTCTAGCTTATTACATTAAAACTGGAAATTGTTAAAATTAGAAATACACTTGATTACTTATGATTCTTATAAGCCGTGGTATAAATGGACCGGAACAATTAACCCAGGGAATGAGTTATATATGTCATATTTAATATGTCAAGAACATGTTATTGCATGTGTGACTATAAAGCATGTTGATTGTCTTTGTGCTTGATCCTTGATCAGCTTTCAGGTTATGAACCAAGACTCAATTATGGTACACACATCATTAGCAGCCTACCTCCTCCTTTAAATATGTCTAAGCCATTACTTGAATTATAAAGTTAAACCGAGACATTACATTCTGCTTGCTCTGTTATCCCTTCTAGTTGCTTTTATTTGTTTGTCAGCATTTCTGAGTAACATTTTTTGTTATTATTGTGAAACAACTATGTATAGATCCTGAGGGAAAATACGAAGCATTGGACAAGTATGGAAATGACTTAACCGAACTTGCTAGGCGTGGCAAGCTCGATCCTGTCATTGGCCGAGATGATGAAATTCGGCGTTGTATCCAGATATTGTCAAGGAGAACGAAAAACAATCCGGTTATTATTGGTGAACCCGGTGTGGGGAAAACTGCAATTGCCGAAGGGTTTGTCACTTTGTCTAATTAAATTCCATTCCAGTTCTTTCAAATGTGTTGTACAATATAACTTCGTGTTGTTATGTCCGTTCCTTATTCTCTGTTCACATTTTCTTTTTTGCATAATTTGTCGTTTTTCATGTGTATGCTAATGTTGAGTTAGCCCATATATTGATCATGGGTATTTTGGATTCCTGTTTTATTTGTCTTATTTCCTGCCTATAAGATCCTTTCTTAAAATCAGCCTTTCCCAATAGACTGAAGTGTGCATTGTTTTATCAGAACAGGATGGTTTGATATTATCATGGAACTTTTTGATTTTTGACACTTTTAAACGTGTTTGTAGCATCTTCCTTCATTGGAACTAAGTCAAGGAATCAAAGTCTTGAATCATGGATGATATCCTTAAGATGCAGTATGTCCTGAATTTTCTGATATACCAAAGTTTGTTTAAATGCATTGAGATCTGGCAATGTAATGTATGGGTATTGTAAGCATAGAACATGTTTTTGGAGTGAAACGTTTTAAACAAGCTGCTTCAAGTTCCAACAACATTGAGAAAGTGTAACTATTTGAATATTCGTGGCATTAATTTAGAGTGGCTGTGAATTTTAGAGAGAAACTGTTGTAGAGTGAATAACAGAAACTGGTTTATATACCAGTGCTTAATGTGTGCATCTTACAAGCTTATCATGTGCCAACCTATAACTAACTCAAACTAAACATTTCTGAATTACAACTGAAGTAGCTAAATGAGCTAATAGGAAATTACACAAATAGCCTTAAGTCTATTCTAATTATGTACTCTTACACCCCCCCCCCACAAGCTTAGGGTGGGTGAACAAGAGAGCACACCCTAAGCTTGCTACGATAGTCAAGGAGAGTGGCAGTGGAGAGAGGCTTGGTGAGAGCATCAGCAATCTGATAATGACCAGGAATGTGAGAGACTTCAAGTTGCTTTGCTAGCACTCTTTCCCTTACAAAAAATAGATCAATTTCCATGTGTTTGGTTCTAGCATGTAGAACAGGATTGTGCGCCATAGCCACTGTGCTCTGATTGTCACAGTGAATGACAGGATGAGTGGTCTTGACACGTAGCTCAGATAACAGAGTTTGTATCCACAGAACTTCTGAAGTTGTGTGAGCTAGGCTCCTATGTTCTGCCTCAGCACTTGATCTAGCAACAAGAGCATGTTTTCTTGACCACCAAGATACCAGATTTGGTCCAAAGTAGATAGCAAAACCTGAGGTTGATCTTCTGTCATCAGGATCAGATGCCCAATCAGCATCACAAAACCCAACAAGATTGAATGGTTTCTATTTATTAGCAGCACTTAGAAGAAGCCCATGATGAATAGTGCCCTTTAGGTGCTGTTGAATAGAGACGAAGAATAGAGAGACGATATTGGTCACGCAGTTCGGCCAATGGTTGCCTACGTCTGCGACTACAGAGCAGCTGTAGTTCCGTCTTATTAACTGTATATGTTGTTGTGTAAAGAGTACAAGCACTAATGAGTTTAAATAGGCTATACTATATGAAAACCTAACAAGCCTGGGCCGAATACACATATAAATAAATCTACTATTTACACCACATCTCAACACTCCCCCTCAAGCTGGAGCGTATAGATTGTAGGCATCCAGCTTGTCACATATGTAAGTTATCATTGGTCCTCGAAGAGCTTTTGTGAAGATGTCTGCCAATTGATCATTAGAACCAACAAATGAAGTAGCAATGTCGCCGGACACAATCTTCTCACGAACAAAGTGACAATCAACTTCAATGTGTTTGGTTCGCTCATGAAAGACTGGATTGGACGCAATATGTAGGGCTGTTTGATTATCACAGATGAGACTCATAGTGCCTATTTTACAAAAACGCAACTCTTGGAGAAGATGTTTCAGCCACGTGAGCTCCTGAGTGGTAAGTGCCATAGCTTGATATTCAGCCTCAGCACTGGATCTGGCAACAACATTTTGCTTTTTACTTTTCCATGAAATTAGATTTCCACCAATAAGAACACAATACCCAGATGTGGACCTTCTATCAAAGGGGCAACCAGCCCAATCAGCATCTGTGTAAGCGACAATATTTGAATCACCTCTATCCATGTAAACAAGACCTTTTCCAGGAGCTCCCTTGATATACCTCAGAATTCTAACAACGGTATCCCAATGACTGTCACAAGGAGAATTTAGGAATTGACTCACCACCTATGTAGCCCGGATACGGGATACGATACGGGATACGACACGACACGGATACGTGGATACGGGAAAATTTTGAAAACCAAGATACGATACGGCGGGGATACTTCAATAAAAAATTAAATTAAAAATAAAAATATATAAAATATAACTAAAAATATTTCACTTTACTATATTTGTATTTGAAATAATATTATTTGACTGGCTTATTTTATTTTATAAAATATTAGTGTTTAAAGTATAATTGATCTTTAAAAGTTATTTTGAGCTATTGAGGTGTTAAAATAATAGTTTGCGTGAAAAATGGCTTTAAAATGGATTAAAATGAGCTATTGAGGTGTCAAAACGTATCCGCTGAGTATCCTGCGTTTACGCCGTATCCCGCGTCCGTATCCTGCTAATGGCGCCGTATCCCCAACGTGTCCCTCACGTATCCTGTAAGTATCCGATCTTTTTTAATTTAAAAATAAATATAAATTCCAGGATACTCCCCGGATACGTATCCGGACGTATCCGACACGTATCGGTATCGGATACGTGTCAGATACGAGTACTTGGTCATTTTTGGAGTATCGGGGCTTCAGAGCTCACCACACTAACAGCATATGAAATATCTGGCCTCGTCATGGTCAAGTAATTTAACTTTCCAACTAGCCTCCTATACCTTCCTGGATCTGAAAATGGCTCCCCCTGATCTGGTAGGATCTTGACATTAGGATCCATAGGAAAGTCAATTGGCTTGCAATCCAGCATTTTGGTTTCTTCTAAAATGTCCAAAGCATACTTTCTCTGGGAAATAGCAATCCCTGCCTTAGAATGAGCTACCTCAATGCCAAGAGAGTAACGTAACTTTCCAAGATCTTTGACCTGAAAGTGGTGGACTAGATGTTGTTTAAGTCCTGCAATCCCGTTTTGTTGTGGGGTATGGGGACAAGATGATTGATGTATGACGCCATTTTCAACCATAAAAGAATTAAATGATGTAGAAAAATATTCTTTCGCATTATCACCGCGTAAAATGCGAATAGAACAACCAAATTGATTTTTGATTTCCTTAAAGAAATTTTAAAAAACACCAAGAAGTTCAGATCTATCCTTAAGTAGGTAGATCCACGTACATCTAGAAAACTCATCAATAAAAGTGACAAAATATCTATGTCCTACAACTGAAGTGACTCGACTCGGTCCCCATACATCTGAGTGAAGAACATCAAAAGGAGAGCGAGCTTGAGACTGAGTACTGCTAGGGAAGGAAGAGCGAACATGTTTCCCAAGGTGACAAGACTCACAATCTAATGACTGCAGATGAGACAAATGAGGAACCATAACTTTGAACTTCTTGAGACTTGGATGACCTAACCGACGATGAAGAAGACTGGGGGACTCTGTAGTAGAAGTGGAGGCAATTGTAGATGAATGATGGATGGGCTGGAGGTAGTAAAGTCCATGTGACTCATATCCTGTACCAATCGTCTGCTTCGTACTCCGGTCCTGTATAACAAAATAATCATCATCAAAAGTTACAGAACATTTTAGGCTTCGAGTCAGACGACTAACTGAAATTAAATTAAATGGGCAATTGGGAACAAGAAGAACATTGTCAAGGGGTAAGGATGGAAGAGGAGTGGCTTTACCAATGCGACTAGCTTTAACTTTTGATCCATCGGCAACGGTAAAATAATGTGGGGTGTTAGGTTGGGATATTTTGGATAAAAGAGATGGATTACCAGCCACGCAATCGAAAGCTCCAGTGTCCATAATCCAGGAGTCAACAGGTGATGATTGAGAGAAACAGACTGTAGAATTACCAGAATGAGCAACTGTTGCTGACGATGAAGCCTGGGAAGTCTTATACTGCAGGAATGCCTTATACTCCTCATTAGAAAGAACATTTTGTTTAGTGCTTCTCTGTTCAGAATCATTAACCTGAGTCACATTTACTGGTTTCTCTGAAAAGTCATGAAGGGAATAACACTTGTCTTCAGTATGACCAAGTTTCTTACAATAAGTGCACTGAGGACGTCCTCCGACACGACCTCCTCGACCACCCCCACGACCACGACCGCGTCCCCCACGACCTGCAAAATTAGAAACAAGAGCAGAAGATTCTATGTTAGTCTGAGATCCATTCCCTCCAGTTCCTTCCAATCCAGGAAGACGTATGAGACGCCTGATAAGATCCTCTGTTGAGGGAATGTCTGATGCAGAAAGAATGTTGCTCCGTACTGACTCATACTTTTGATGGAGACCATGAAGAACATAGATCATACACACATTATCTAGTTTTTCAAGCATCTTCTTCGGGTCATTGTCGGTCACAAGGAGCTTGAACTCATTTGCTGCTGACTGAGCTTTATTAGCATATGTCATGATGTTATCTTCTGTCATCTGAAGGGTGGCTAAATTATGAATAACACCATAGAGACGCTGGATATCATTAGAATAAACATTCTTAGCCTTTTGCCTAATATCATAACAAGTGGTGTATGAACGATAATGGACCAGCAAGGAGGGTTCAATGGATTGCCACAAAAGAGAGACCAATTGACAATCTGCTTGTTCCCAATCTTCACGCAAATCATTACCAATATCTGTAGAATTCTTAGTGAGGTGATCTAAAAGCCTTTGTCCCATAAACCACATTTTGACAGAGGCAGACCAATTCAAATAATTATCACCATTGAGTTTCTCCGTTGTTATAGAGGGATTGCCGGAGAAAGCATAAGACACGAGACTCTTACCTGTCGATTCAGATTTGTTTTTGTCCTTTTCTGAAGTTGAACTCATCTTTGACAATAATGGGAAGGCTAACCACAATCAGAGAGGAGCAGTAGAAAGGCGTGGTACGGAATGAACAGTAACGCCGTACGGATAATGACTGGCGCGCGAATGAACAGTGATCGTCGTACGGACAAACATGACAGTTGTATGGGTGAACAGTAACGTCGTACGGATGAACAATAACTTTTTGTGCGGGTGAACAGTGGCGTCGTACGAGTGAACAGTGGCGTCCGTACGGAATGAACAGTGGCGTCTGTATGGATGAACAGTGGCGTCGTACGACTGAAAGGGGCTGAATGCCTTTCGTAGCACCTAGGGCCAAGGTAGTCAAAATCGAGATTATACGTATAATCGGAAAGGAGATGTAAAATCGTAAATCGTGGAATCGTAACTATAATCGTAAGATTATACAAAATTCATCAAACACATATATTGGAGATGTATTATATATAAATACTTCAAAAACTTAATTTTTTTTTTGATGTAATTCAAAAACTTAATTAATAGTAAGATTGATAAGTCATAAGTTGATAAAACACAACTAATAATCTTAACTTATAAGTCACAAAAAACTAATTAAGCTATTACAAACAGAACACTAGCCGAACAAAGGCCGCAACAAAATAATGTTGAAAATAAGGTTTTTTAAAGAAATTACCATATCAGAGTTTCAATAAGAAAGAGTTTAAATAAAAGAGTTAGAATAACAGGGTGTGAATAATAGAGTTTGAATAAAAAATGAAAATAACAGAGTTTAAAAAGTCATGAACTTGACCTCTGGGCTGGGAAGTTGCAAGAAGAGATATGCAAAAGAGAGACACAAGAGATGCATGACAGAAGGGAGAGCGACAAGCAGGAAGCGTTGCGACGAAGAAGAAGACGTGCGAAGAAGCAACGTGCAGAGCGAACGTGCGAAGAAGAAAACGTCTCGTCCTGTGTGTGTGCGCGCAACGTGTGAAGAAGATTTGAAGGGTGTGCAGTAAGAGTCAGAAGTAAACGGTAAGTTTTATTTTTAACCCTAAACTATTTTTACAAGGGTTTTAACCGGGTCAACTAAAACCATGATTTAACTCAAAATGGGCTTCTTATCTGGCCCAGAGAGGTCGTCTTCCACCTCAGGAAACCCTAAAATTCTGCATAGATTGCACATGGCGCAACACAGATAACAACCGCCGCCGAAGGACACAAACAACGCAGCACAAAGTTGAATCGC
Source organism: Astragalus membranaceus (assembly GCA_039519185.1). Classification (NCBI taxonomy): domain Eukaryota; kingdom Viridiplantae; phylum Streptophyta; class Magnoliopsida; order Fabales; family Fabaceae; genus Astragalus; species Astragalus membranaceus. The sequence continues at coordinate 15,776,928 of CM076848.1, forward strand.
CAGAAACTCGCAGTTTATACGATTATACGATTATTTGCAGCGATTCCACCCGATTCCACCATTTTACGATTATGCTCATCACCATAATCGCTAAGGGTTAGCAAAATCGTAAAAACGTACGATTTTACGTTTTTAATCGCGATTATGACTACCTTGCCTAGGGCCGTTGAGGATGAACAATCAACGGGACAGCTAGGGTTCAATAGCGTGACGGCGCTACGGCTAGGTTTTCAGGCCCAGTGATCATAGGCTTTTGATACCATGTTGAATAGAGAGAAGAATAGAGAGACGATATTGGTCACGCAGTTCGACCAATGGTTGCCTACGTCTGCGACTACAGAGCAGCTGTAGTTCCGTCTTATTAACTGTATATGTTGTTGTGTAAAGAGTACAAACACTAATGAGTTTAAATAGGCTATACTATATGAAAACCTAACGGGCCTGGGCCGAATACACATATAAATAAATCTACTATTTACACCACATCTCAACAGGTACCTTAAGATTCTTTTTACAGCAGCCCAATGAGTATCCGGAGGGTCTGCCATGAATTGGCAAACCTTATTAACAGGATAGTTGAGTTCAGGCCTAGTCAAGGTGGCATATTGAAGTGCCCCAACTACAGAACGATACAAGGTAGGATCCTTAAATTGAGGAGACCCAATCTTTGATAGTTTAATGCTAGAAGCCATAGGAGAAGCAGTGGCAGCAGGATCTTGCATTCCTGTTTTATTAAGTAAATCCCTTATATATTTGGACTGAGTCAGCAGAAGAGAGCCATTGGCCTGCTTGTGAACTTCAATGCCTAAAAACTAATCCAAGTCACCAAGTTTCTTGAGAGCAAAATTCTGGTGAAGTCTAATTGTGATAATTTTCAACAGTGAGGGTGAGTTCCCTGTGAGTATAATGTCATCAACATAAACAAGCAAGTAAGCAACATAGGACTTAGCACGAAATATGAATAGAGAGGGATCACACTTGCTGTTTTGAAGCCTAGATTAAGCAAAGTTGCTGTGAGTTTTTCAAACCATTGCCTAGGGGCTTGTTTTAGACTATACAGGGACTTATGTAGCTTGCAAACAAGTGTAGGATCAGATGCAATGAACCCCGAGGGTTGTTCCATGTAAACTTCTTCATGTAGAATGCCATTTAAAAAGGCATTATTGATGTCCAATTGATGGATTGGCCAGCTGTAGGTGAGAGCAAGAGTGAGTATAACTCCGATTGTCACAGGTTTGACCACAGGGGAAAAGGTTTCGTGGAAATCAAAACTTGAACTTGGTGAAAACCCTTGGCAACTAACCTTGCCTTGTATTTATTCACTGTTCCATCAGCGTTTTCTTTGACACGAAATACCCACTTACAACCAATGGCTTTCCTATTTGGGAGAAGGGGAACTAAGGTCCAAGTTTGGTTGTTTTGAAGGGCAGTGTATTCTGCTTGCATTGCTGCAAGCCAATTGGGATCCTTGAGGGGTTGTTTGGTAGTTTTTGGCTCAGTTGTAGTGAGAAAGACTGGGGGATGCAGTCTAGGTATGGGAATTCCAGATTTGGATCTAGTTTGCATTGGGTGAGTGTTTTGTGGTTGAGGGTCAGTGGTAGTGGTTGCTACAGGTTCTGGTTCATGAGTAGCAGTAGGGACAGTGATGGAGGAGGGAGAAGATGATGATTCTGGTGATGTGGGTTAGTAGTTGTGGGCTGGACAGTGGGGTTTTCATTAGCAGGGACATTGGCAGGTGCATTGGTAGATGTAGGAGATTGGTTTTGTGCAGTAGAGGCCTAGGTAAGGGACTGAGGGTGACGGGTGTAGGGATTTTTTGAGCACCAGTGCCTTTTGAAGGAAACAGATCAGAAAAAGGGAACCTAGATTCATTGAAAATGACATCTTTAGAGACTATGAGTTTCCCGGTAGGGGAAAGACACTTGTAACCCTTTTGAGAAGTTGAATAGCCTAGGAAAAGACCCTCATGAGTCCTGAAATCAAATTTGTGTTGATTATAGGGCCTCACCAGAGGAAAGCAGGCAGAGTCAAACACCTTAAGGAAGTTATAGTCAGGGTCTTCGTTGAATAGGGCAGTGTATGGTGGTATATGGCCAAGAGGGGCAGAGGGTTGTCTATTAATAAGGTATACAAAGGTTTGGACAGCATAATCCTAATATTTGAGAGGTAGAGAGGCATGGCTAAGAAGACAGAGGCTAAGGTCAACAATGTGTCTGTGTTTTCTCTCTACTACCCCATTTTGGTGGTGTGTATGAGGGCAAGAGTATCTATGAATGATTCCTAGTTCACTTAGGTATGTAGAGAAGGGTCTAAACTCCCCACCCCAATCTGTTTGGACAGCTTTTATAGGTTGGCCAAATTGTAGTTCAACAAGGGCTTTAAAATGTTTAAACATATCAAGGGTGTCTGATTTCTTTTTGAGTAAATACAACCAAGTGAATCTGGTTGCAGCATCAACAAATGTAACATAGTATAAGGCTTTATTTATTGATTCAACAGGTGCAGGACCCCACAAGTCACTGTAGATTAATTCTAGAGGTTTAGTGTAGACAGTTTGGGAAGGGGGAGCATATAAACGATGGGCTTTGCCCATACAACAAGCTGCACAAAATTCAGAGACATCTTTATTTGAAAGAGAGATATTACATGTGGAGAATACAACATTCATAGATGTATGATTTGGATGGCCTAATCTTAAGTGCCATAAGGTCCTAAAGACTAGGGGAGGGGGAAATTACAGCATCAACAGATGGTTTTATAACAGATTGTGAACTAGGAACACTAGCTGACTCATTAGGAACTGCAGTTGCAGTGTTTACAGACTCAGTACTAGCTGCAGTAGCAGTGTTTACAGACTTTGAAGCAGCATTAGATGAAGGAGAACTGAGACAAGTGGTGAAACTGAAAGGGAGCAAACTCATACAAGTCATCAGCACGAACAGGACCATGAACAAGAAGTTCATTGGTGTCCTGTGCAAATACAAGGCAATCCTTAGCATGGAATTGGAAATAAACATTATTGTCAGCAGCAAAACGACTCACACTAAGCAAATTTTTGGTTATTGAAGGGACATGAATTAACTTATTTAACACCAAAGAAACTTGAGGATTAATAGGGGAAGAAAACGTAGAGGAGCCACAGGTTTTAACATTCAAACCTTGGCCGTTTCCTATGAATATCTGATCTGGTCCTTCAAAAGGTGATTGCTGGTGTATGTTTTGTGATTGAAGAGTAGTGTGGAGTGAAGCAGCTGTGTCAGGAGCCCAGGGAAGTTGATTGGAGGTGGTTGTGGGTTGAGCAGCAATGGTCATATGTGCCTGAGGGTAGGAAAATTGCTGTTGTTGTTGTGGAATTGGTTGAGTATGTTGTCTAGGTGGATACTGAGGTCTGGCCCAGGTGTTTTGGTAAAGCGTTGGAGGGTAAGCATAGCCATAAGGGTTGGGAGCAATTGTGGCATAGGAATTGAGAGGATAACCTTGGTAGTCAGTAGGTATTGGTACCTGAAACTGCTGATTAAAACGATGAAAACACAGTAGCAAGGTGTCCAAATTTAAAACAGACTTGACATTGAATATTTGAAAACCTACCACCACGGCCACCACGAAAGCCACCAGCAAAGGAATTATTACCAAAATTATTAACACCATCAGAGTTAGGGTTAGGAACAGAGTTACCAGTGGTTGGAGACTGAGGCTCTGTATTCTGCATTGTTGAAGAAGGCGCAGTGTGCGTCATGTTAATGGAGAGGGATTCGTTCTGAGACTTCTTTTTGAACTTTCCAGAGCGCACTTCGCGAGCGAGTAGGAGCGCTTCAACTTCTTCGAGTTGATTCTCTTCGAATTTGCTCTCAATTACAGAGATCACCGGATCATATTCTTCTGGAAGTCCTTCGAGGATCACATCAATATGTTGCGCAGGTGGAACCGGATCACCAACAGATGCAAGACTGTCAACAAGCGCTTTGATTCGAAGCAAATACCCCTCCACGCTTCGTGAATCTAAGGTCGTCGCACGCAACTCTGTTCGCAGTTGTCGTGCTTTCGCGCGAGTGAGTTTTTGAAAGTGATCGTGAATACGATCCCAGAGTTGAAAGGAGTGAACACAGCCTAAAACGCGAGGCATTATCGCACTGGAGAGCGTCGATTGGAGCCACGATAACAGCCATTGATCTTGCTTCAACCAGTTCCTGTACTGAGGGTTTTCTTTACGCGCGTCGCGATCTGCTTGCGAAGCGAATTGATCAGGAATCTCAGGGAAATGGATGAAGCTCGGAAGATTGTGAGCATTGATCATAGGTTCTACTTGTTGACGCCAAACGAGAAAGTTCTTTTCATCAAGTTTATCTGAAATCTTCAGTGTAAACATGATTAACGGTTGAATTGCCGGCGCAGAAGCGAGAGGAACTGCCGTCGCATCTGAAGAAGACGACGGCGACAGAGGTGGTGGAGGTTCTTGCGTTTCTTCGGTCGCCATGGATCTAACAAACTTCTGATACCATGTGAATTTTATAGAGAAACTGTTGTAGAGGGAATAACAGAATTATTCATTTCTGTTCATTAATTTGATTGTTACAGAAACTGGTTTATATACCAGTGCTTAATGTGTACACCTTACAAGCTTATCATGTGCACACCTATAACTAACTCAAACTAAACATTTCTAAATTACAACTGAAGTAGCTAAATGAGCTAATAGGAAATTACACAAATAGCCTTAAGTCTATTCTAATTATGTACTCTTACACAGTGGCTGTAGCCTATATTTTCAATGCTGAGCTATACATTACCTTTGTTGCATGTGTTGTTTCTTATCGTTTGATTATGCTAAAAGCTTTTTTTTATTAATGTTCTTCAGATTAGCTCAACGTATAGTGCGTGGAGATGTTCCAGAGCCATTGATGAACCGGAAGGTTGAACTCTTGTTGTCTCTTTTCACTTGATTGTAAAATGATAGCATAAATTGAGTTACTTGTTTGACAGTGTCAATTCTCAATGCAGAGATAAAGAAGATTCCCTGGTTATTTTAAATTACAGAGCAGTGTTGCGAAAATTTTTATTTTTCCTATTTGAGACTCTCTTCCTTACCCTCATTTTTTTCCCTTTTAACAATTATGACTTTATCTTTGGGAAATCTTATGAAATGGATTACATTATCTTTTCCTTTCCTTTTTTTTTGTAATTTTTTAAAAATGAACTATTGTAATAAAGGGCATCTTGGTACAGAGTCTAAGGAAGGATTTGACCCACCATGTGCCTCCATAGTAGGCAGCCTTTCCAGGGATGTGATATTTTTGTTTAAATTGGTATTGAACTTCTGCTTTTCATTGTGGTGGTTTGTAGTTGATCTCCCTTGATATGGGTTCATTGCTTGCTGGTGCCAAGTTTCGTGGAGATTTCGAAGAAAGGTTGAAAGCTGTCCTGAAGGAAGTTACTGCATCAAACGGGCAAATAATTTTATTTATTGATGAAATACATACCGTTGTTGGTGCAGGTTGGTACTTTGTTCCTGTGCTTAAGCATCATGTTATAATCTTAATAGTGAGAATATTGCATACCATTCATATGCTTCCATTCATATGCTTCCACCTAATGGCTTATGGCTTGCGGTTTTTGCTTTTAGGATAGTTGACATGGTATTAAAGCCTCTAGAATTTGGTGGTCTAGAGTCTGATCCATCTCGCTCCCTTTTTTCTGAAATAAAAAAGTTGAGTTTTATACTTTTAAGTACAAGGTAGGTGAACTTATGCATTATCATCACTTGAAATCCAAAGGGATCTTGTGCGGGAGGTGTTGGGGATGTAATATAAAGCATTCACGTGCGTTCACCTAACAACTTAAGCTTTTGAGATGATTGGTGTAGGAAACTATTCAATTATTCATTCGAACCTATCTCCATGGCATCCCGTCCCTAAAAAAAAGGAATGCTTGTTATCTATTTGTGGTTATAGTCAATTAATGAACAAAATAATTGATCACTTCAGTCAAAGTAACTGGCTGAAAACATGATACACCCACCTATAATCACTTTTAAAACTGGTTGAACACCAAAAGTTGTCTGATTTGAAGTTTGTACATTTGCCTTTAATTTTTTAACCAGATTAAGATGACATTCTAATTCTTCAATCATCATCCACCCACCCTAGTCTTATTCCAGCTCTGCAACTCGACTGATTAGTAATACGGTGTTTTATGTCATTTGTTCACTAACAGGGGCTACAAGTGGTGCAATGGATGCTGGGAATTTGTTGAAGCCAATGCTTGGAAGAGGTGAACTTCGATGTATAGGAGCAACTACATTGAATGAGTATAGAAAATACATTGAGAAGGATCCTGCACTTGAGCGTAGATTTCAACAAGTATTTTGCAGTCAACCATCTGTTGAAGATACAATATCGATTCTACGTGGGTTACGTGAGCGCTATGAATTGCATCATGGAGTCAAAATATCAGATAGTGCACTTGTTTCAGCTGCCGTTCTTGCAGATCGGTACATCACAGAACGCTTCCTACCTGATAAAGGTAGGTTGTGACTAGCACTTATATGACCAGGGTTCACTCATTATAACAGTTGATTTTGGTGTTTACTTTCGTAATTTGAAGAAGATTTTGATCGGAACTAGAACAACAACGTAAAAGTTTCCTTTTGAAAATAAAACTCGCTATTTTCTCTATCTCTCTACCTTTGTTTCAGAATGTCGTGGTTTTAATGTTTTAGATGCTCGTGTAATCACTCGTTGCTATCAGCTTGAGAAATTTTATGGTTGATTCATGGTTTGTTAATTCTGGTATGTAATTAAATTTGTTTCTTTTAGCTATTGATCTTGTCGATGAAGCTGCCGCAAAGCTGAAGATGGAGATCACTTCTAAGCCTACTGAATTGGATGAAATAGACAGAGCGGTCTTGAAATTGGAGATGGAAAAACTCTCATTGAAAAATGACACTGACAAGGCATCTAAAGAAAGATTGAGTAAGCTTGAAAATGATTTGAGTTTACTTAAACAGAAACAAAAAGAATTAGCAGAACAATGGGACAGTGAAAAAGGTCTAATGACTCGGATAAGATCAATCAAAGAAGAGGTAATATTTAGTTTTTGCATTGCCATGATCATAAATTTCGCTCCCCAATAAATTTATGGTTCTTACATGTTTTGAGCATGTTTAGATTGATAGAGTCAACCTAGAGATGGAAGCTGCTGAGCGTGATTATGACCTGAACCGTGCTGCCGAACTTAAATATGGAACTTTGATGTCCCTTCAGCGCCAATTAAAAGAAGCTGAACAGAACCTAACTGATTTTCAAAAGTCTGGAAAATCTTTTCTTCGAGAAGAGGTCGCTGACCTTGATATTACAGAGATCGTAAGCAAATGGACTGGTATACCATTATCAAACCTCCAACAAACAGAGAGAGAAAAGTTAGTTTTTCTGGAACAGGTTCTTCATAAGAGGGTGGTTGGTCAGGATATTGCTGTAAAATCTGTGGCTGATGCAATTCGCCGTTCAAGGGCTGGATTGTCTGACCCAAATCGGCCAATTGCAAGCTTCATGTTCATGGGTCCGACTGGCGTTGGCAAAACTGAGCTTGCTAAGGCTTTGGCCGGTTACTTGTTCAACACAGAAAATGCTCTCGTCAGAATTGATATGAGCGAGTACATGGAGAAACACGCTGTTTCACGTTTAGTTGGGGCTCCCCCCGGTTATGTTGGTTATGAAGAAGGTGGTCAGCTAACTGAAGTTGTTCGGAGAAGACCCTACTCTGTGGTACTATTTGATGAAATAGAGAAGGCACATCATGATGTCTTCAATATCTTGCTACAGTTGTTGGATGATGGAAGAATTACCGATTCTCAAGGAAGGACTGTTAGCTTCACAAATTGTGTGGTGATTATGACTTCAAACCTTGGCTCCCATTACATACTTGAAACCCTTCGTAATACACAAGAGGACAAAATTGCAGTCTATGATCAGATGAAAAGCCAAGTTGTTGAGTTGGCCAGGCAAACATTCCGCCCAGAGTTCATGAATCGCATCGACGAGTATATTGTTTTCCAGCCACTGGATTCTGAACAGATCAGCAAAATAGTGGAGCTTCAGGTAATTGATGTGCTCATATAGCTTTTTCAATCTTGTTTCTTATTTCTTTCCTTTCCTTGGTATCCATAGAAACTTTCTAGCAATTTTAATTACTTTTATGTGTTGAAAATTTGAAATCGTAGGATTTTAATAACTTTCATTTGACTCTTTCTAATTGCTGAATATGCATGTTGATACATGTTTTCTTACCTGCTACAGATGGAAAGAGTGAAGAACAGGCTGAAGCAGAAGAAAATTGATCTCCATTACACCGAAGAAGCCGTTAAACTTCTTAGTGTATTGGGTTTTGATCCAAATTTTGGGGCAAGGCCAGTTAAAAGAGTAATACAACAATTGGTTGAAAATGAAATTGCTATGGGAGTTCTAAGGGGAGATTTCAAAGAAGAGGACTCAATTGTTGTTGATGCTGATGAGACTCCATCGGGCAAGCAACGTCCTCCCCTAAATAGACTGGTTATTAAGAAGCAAGACAACCTTGATGCGGATGCCATGGTTGCCAATGACTAACTTGGCTCATTGGACTCACAGTGCAGCTTCACTTCTTTTGTTGATACAAACAATTCCAGCTTTACCTTTTTTTTTATAAGCAATTGCAGCTTTACTTGAAGTCTTGAATACGGGTCTTTTTCTAACCTCTGTCTTGAAGATATCTTATATTTTAAGATAGTTGAGCTTGGGGGGAAGCAGGATTTGTTCACCATATAAATAGTACTCCAAGTAATTAGGTTCCCTCTCTCCAATAGTACTCCGAGTAATGAGCTTGAGTGACTGTTTTTTTGACTATAGTAGTTAGGTTCCCTCTCTCCAAGTATGCGGCGATGACTGTTAATTTTATTAACGAATCTGTGCGATCCGTACAATTTCTTGGACAAACTTGGCAGTCACTCACTCCTTTTAAATCATGATACTATATTACTAGCCTGGTCTCAAATAAATTAATAAAAATATCTCACACTAATTGAGAATATTAACATTGTTTAATTGTCTTGATATGATAAAAAAGTTGTATCAAAACCCAATATTCTGAGAAGTGTAATGCCTTTTCGGTGTATTGGACTTTGCTCCGACTTGCGATCCTCTCCCGGTATTCATACATCTCTCTCTATCCTTTTTATCTCGTGCTTAATTTCACTCTCTCTCATTATTAAAAAACTATAAATAATAATGTGAGAGAGTGAAATTAAGAAAGAGATAGAAGATGGAGGGAGATGTAAGGAGAGTGAAAATGAAAGAATCCAAATCTGTTTTGCTCCCTCATCTACCATTACAGCATTGCACCCCTTTATTAATTATTAATCAATAGAATTCAATTCTGCGTGTCTCACACCGATTTTAATACAATACGACCATAAACGAAGCTTCCTGCACATGGATAGATTTTTATTCCTGCAAGATAACTCATACTATGTGAATAAAAAATCTGAAATTAATTTTTTTATATAAAAAAAATCTGAATTAATTTATTGAATCTCAAAAATCTATTGCAAAGCCACAAGTTCTCTCAGCCGATTGAAAATTCTTATTTAACATCATAATCTAATTTTGGCGCTCCCTCCACGCCTGTCTGTGCTACAAACTCAAGAGTCACGCTATAACTTCACAACAACTATATACATTGGATAAGAAACCCAAAACATAAATAATGAGCCTAAATTAATTAATTCTCTTTTCATTTTCTATCTGCGCTGTTTCTTCTCAGCAATGTAGGTCGCCAGAGAATGGCAAAGTGTCACCGGAGCAACGTCGGATCAACAGTACTCAATCACCGCCATCCTGCCAAGAATACCGCCGGCGGTCACTTCCGTATCTGGAAATCCCCCTCCGCCTCGTTGTTCCGCCACATCATTTTCAACGCCATCAGCTGCGGCAGAAACTCTCGGCACCGGCACCACCAGTTCGACGAAGACGATGACGAGATTAACTCCGCCGCATCGACGACGAACCTGGCCTCCACGAACCGCAGAGAGAAGCATCACGTACAGAACGAGAGAACAGAGAAGCTATCGGATCTCCTGATCATAGCGGAATACGAAACAGAGGCGGAAGAGAAGAAGAAGGAAGAGGAATTGGCGGAGCTAAAACAAGTGGTGAAAGAGTTACGTGGAGAGGACTCGACGAAGTGGCTAATAGCAGCGGCGAGAGTTAGGTCACTAACGAAAGAAAACTCCGAAGCTAGAGGTACACTCGCAATGCTCGGAGCAATTCCTCCACTCGTTGGAATGATCAATTCCGAAGACCTTCATTCTCAGATCGCTTCTCTCTATGCGTTACTCAATCTTGGAATTGGCAACGATGCGTTAGTTTTCCTCTTTATTTTTTATTTTCTTTCTATTTTTATTTTTTGAGAATGTGATTGATTGCCGGGACTTATCGTTCTCTCATATTCATCAATTTTCATCACGTGTTGCAAATATTCTTTTTGATCAATCACGAATTTGTCTTATTTGTTTAAGTATTCATAGAATTTGTTGTTTTTTTGTTGAGAGTGTGATTGATTGTAGATTTATACCGTCAAATCACGAATTCATCCTGTTTAATTTAATTTTCGATCTTATTTGTTTAATTAATCGTTGAATTTGTTGTTTGATGTTTAATTCTCTGGCCTGTTACAGAAATAAAGCGGCGATTGTTAAACTTGGTGCTGTTCACAAGATGTTGAAGCTAACTGAATCGCCGGATTCTGCAGATTCATCGGTATATGAAGCAAGTGTTGCGAATTTTCTTGGATTGGGTGCTTTGGATTCTAATAAACCAATAATTGGATCCTCGGGTGCAATACCTTTCCTAGTTAGAATCCTTCAAAAAAAATTAGATAATAGAAGTAGCTCCCAAATTAAGCAAGATGCTCTTAGGGCTCTCTACAATCTTTCAATCATTCAGACAAACATTGCATTCGTTTTGGAAACCGATTTGGTCTCTTTATTGATAAACTCAATAGGTGACATGAAAGTGAGTGACAGAATCCTCTCAATTCTAAACAATTTAGTGTCAATTCCAGAGGGTAGAAAAGCTATAAGTGCTGTGAGTGATGCAATTCCAACTTTGGTTGATGTATTGAATTGGACAGATTCATCAGAATGCCAAGAGAAGGCATTATACATTTTGATGATTATGGCACACAAAACCTATGCTGATAGACAGGTCATGATTGAAGCTGGGATTGTATCTTCACTACTTGAATTGACGCTTTTGGGTACCACCTTGGTACAGAAAAGGGCTTCAAGGATATTGCAATGTTTGAGGGTAGATAAAGGGAAACAGGTTTCTGGGGAATTTGGTTTAACTGTTTCTGCACCTATATCATGTGCCTCATCATCTTCTTTTGTGAAGGAAGATAGAGGGGGTAAAGAGTATTTAATGGAGGAGGAGGATATGATGAGTGAGGAAAAGAAAGCGGTGAAGCAATTAGTTCAACAGAGTTTGCAGAACAACATGAGGAAAATTGTTAAGAGAGCCAATTTGCATCAAGATTTTGTTCCTTCAGAGCATTTTACTTCACTCACTTCATGTTCAACTTCAAAGAGCCTGCCATTTTAGCTAGCTTCCTCATCATATAATACATTGAGGTTTTGGTCTTGTAAATATTTTTCTAGTACTGATGTAATGGCAATCGTTAGTTGAAATCTCAGATTATTATACAAGTAATTGTAGTTTATGGCCTCTCTTTAGGTTTGTTTTTTGCGTATCTGCTATGGCCTGATTCTGTTTATTTGGCATGAACATAAATTCATGCCAAAGAGTAGTTTTGTTCCTTCTTCCTAGTTAATGCTCTCTCCGAGGTTACCTATAATCAGGGGTGTTGCAAGGAGGGTTGTCTTTTGTGTTCTTCATAGAATAATAAAAATTAAGCATACTGCATTAAGTAATTTATCTATTCATAAATCAATATAAAGCCTAATTTTGCCTTCAGCATTTTATAACTCAACACTTGTACATGTGTATTGTTGAGCATACTGGCACGTTATTGGCCCCATCCGTATGGACACGCTTATGGGTGTTGCAGGGTCCAACCCTTCTTCATTGATGATGATAATAATAGGGTATTGCTTTTTCCCACACCCCCTCCTACTCGAAACACACCCCATAAGGGTGTGAAAAGACCAAAAGGCCAGGCCAAACCTCTTTTTTTTCACGAATTTTCACCTGTTCGAACACGGGCATTCGAACAGGTTCGAATGACATCGTTCGAGTGTGTTAAATTTTGACTTCACACCCTTTTGGGCGTTTTTCACCTGTTCGCATGAGGTCATGCGAACCTGTTCGCATGAGGTCATTGTGATTATTAAGACTAATAATAATTTGTTAAGGGGTGTGAAAGAGTAGGAGGGGGTGTGGGAAAAGCAAAACCCTAATAATAATTCTAAAAAAGACATGCATGGATTACCTGATGCACAGGCTTAAAGATTAAGCTTGTGTATCGTGTAAAAGTTGTCAATAGCGATTTCCATTATTTTCAAGTGCCGATTACATTAAGCAATGAACTTTCATTAACTCTTAAGTTTCTTAAATATTTCAAAGTGTTAAATAAGGAGAGTAATAGGCTATAACTAAAGAAACATATACGTATAATGCAAGATAAATTGCATAAAAGCCGAATTGTAATGATTGATGTCTTAAACTAAGAACATACAATTGCTATTAGAAAAGTACTAGTATTTTACCCGTGCATACGCACGGGTGATACTGTATGGTCGGTGTATTGTCATGAAGTCATAATAGTAATTTGGAAGATAATCATAAGTTGTGAACAATGTCCAAAATGTATGATTTGAAATTCAAAGTGGAAAGAGATAGGTATTATGTCATATAAGATACAAATGAAAATTATATTCAGTCGAAGAAAATAAAGGAGATTGACAATCAGAATTACATTGATCCATAATAATGTATTTGGACATTAGAGGCAAAACATGCATCCCCGTTGACACTCCCGTTTGCATACCCGTTGACCCTCCCGTTGGCGCTCTCGTTACCTCTCTCGTTGACACTCTCGTTGCAGCTCTCAATGCCAATCTCTCGTTGCCACATGTTAACTCATATTATTCTATATGATTTAATGTCAATTAAATCATATTCGTTTAATTATAAGTAAGTTTTTTTGTAAAGTTTGGTAGTGGCTAAAGTTGTATTTTTATAATTCTTAGTGGTTAAATTGATTGATTTTAATAGTTTTAATAGAGAGATTATAGTAAATAATAAATTTTAGATGGAGTAAAAATGAATAAAAAAGAAAATAAGATTTTTTAAAATATGCATCCACGTTGGCACTCTGTTGGCGCTCTCCTTGCCTCTCTTGTTCCCACTCATGTTCCCATTGCCGCTCTCGTTGTGTTGCAAATTTTGTCTTTTAACGGTGAATTTACTAAAATAGTTGTGTTACAAAAAGTTAAAACAAAATCGATATCTTATAATATTAATAATGGAGTAAAAGGTAAAATGTGCAGCCCCGTCGCTCTTGTTCCCTCTCTTGTTGGCACTCCCGTTGGCACTCTCGTTGGCGCTCTCGTTCCTTCTCTTGTTGGCACTCCCTTTGCCGCTCTCGTTGCCGATCTCGTTGTCAATCTTTCGTTGCCGCTCCTGTTACCACATGTTTTTTCCTTTTTTCTATATGATTTAATATTACAATTGTTAGTGGTTAAATTGATTGATTTTATTTATTACATGAAAAATTGATTGATTTACAATTCTTTTTTTGACAATGGATAGTGGCTAATTGATTTATAGTGACTAATTATTTTATTAATTTTAATTGTTTGAGTAGATTATAAAAATAGTGAAAATTGATTTATAGTGACTAATTGTTTTTATTAAAATATTGACAACGTTTTTTAAAAACAAAATAAAAAAAACAGCGTATGATTTTTTTTAAAAAAATCAGTTTTTTTTTAAAAAAATTGAATTAAAAAAAAACTGTATCGGTACTGTAGCGCGTCAGAAACGTCACTGTAGCGTACTGTAGAGTGACATAAGTGGTACTGTAGTGTTGTGCGAAAAGGTGATGTGCAAGTATACACAATCGCAACAAGTAATATATTGATAAGTAAAGTTCGTTCCCACAGGGATTGGAATTAATCTAAGAAGTTTAAGTGATTAGAATCTTAGTGAAAAGAATTAAGTAACAAGTATAGGTAAAGAGTTGTAAACATCATAAGTTGTGATAAAACAGTATTAAGTTTGAAGTGATTAAAGGTGAGTTGGATAGCTCAGTAGTTATGTAAATTTCCAAGAGTAATGTTCAGATAATATTAGACGCTGTAGCGTTAAGCGCTGTAGCGCTTCAGAATCAGTAGACGCTGTAGCGCCTTGGTGGCGTGCCTTTCAGTCACTTTCGTCAGGGCTGTGTTACAAGACTCCTATGTCTAGGTTCTAAATAAGTTTTACCCCTGTATATTAAGCTCTTACAACATTTGCCTTATGAACTATTACTCCCCTATGTCTAGAGTTAAGTAGTGCTTCCTTTAAATGTCTTTAAAGGGTTTTCATTCATATTATTCCTTGAGTTCTCTTTGTGAACCATGTCTGTACCCACAAAGTTACCTTGTTTTAGTTGATCATTCCCAAACCAAGATTGAAAGTATTATGACACAAGGAATAAAACACAAACATCATAATATTATACAAAAGTTACTCAAGGTTCATTACATACTAAGAACAATCCAACTACAACAAAGTTAGCTCATCACAAGTTCCATCAACATAATACAACTAGAGAGTATGTATTACCGTATGAAGACAAGAGAAGAGTGGTTGCAAAAGATACACTCCAATGATCCCACGTCGCATACAAGAGATGAAGTTGAGGCGTGAGCAAAACCTTGAAGTGATTGACACGGGAGCTCCTCTAAGTGTTCCAGTCGGCGGCGCAACTCTAGGACGAATTTTCAACGTGCTTGGAGAGCCTATTGATAATTTAGGTCCTGAAGACTAGAAAAACTATGTTAAGAAAAATAAAAGCTTAAAGGTAGTGTATCAATGGAGAGTGGCTACGATACATGGTGTAGTTCTCCTTTTTTAATATTATATCTACTTGTCTACGTAAGTTACCTCCTAGAGAAGCAATCTTAATTAATCTAATTAAATAACTAAGTCTTAATAGAATAATAATATTACATGATGATTATTAGACTTAGATATTATCCTTAAAGTACTTTACAAAAAGTGCTAATGATGGAATACAACAACTATCACATGGGTTCCATTTAGGAGGCGCCAAGTGTAATTTAGCATCCACTTGAAAGTCAAAATATCCAGCTGAGAGGAAGAGATAAGGGTGGTGACTCATCATGTCCTCAAGTGGCCACACAAATATCTCAATGGTCAGCCGTCATATAACGCTGTAGCGTCTCCTTGATAGTAAACCGCTGCAGCGCTAAAGCAAAACATCAAACATATTCACAAAGACATTGATTATGCCCAAGGTTTAGGGATTTGACTTATAACCTATATTTATCCTAATATTCATATATTCACATATTTAAGTACTAAAATTACTTGAGAAGTAAGCTTAATTTAAGTATTAGGAGCATAGATAACCTATATAAAATAGGGTTATCATGTAGCGCGTCAGAAACGTCACTTTAACGATACTGTAGCATTTTGTCTTTATGTGGTGAATTGTCTATTTTGCCCCTAAATTGTGATAAATGTCAAAATTTGGTGATGTCTAAAAATGTAAATGTGCTAACATATGTTTTGATTATATAAAAAGTAGATGAATTGTCTATTATGCCCCTAAATTGTGACAAATGTCAAAATTTGGTGATGTCTAAAAATGTAAATGTACTAACATATGTTTTGATTATATAGAAAGTAGATTAATAATGTGATGACTTAGTTATTGTAGTCCTATAATTTCGGGGACTAAATTATGTATTTACTCATAGTCTGCAGGAAGCTGAAGGTGAAATCCATCTAACATAAACTGAAGGGGCAAAAGCTTTACCCTGCATCCCTATTTATATCTGCATTCAATTGGAAGTGAGCTGTTGCCTTTACCAAGTGTGTTGTGCATGGCTAATAGTGATTTCCATTTTTGGGTAAATTTTGAATAATTTTCCATAGGTGTTTTCAGAGGAGTAATAGACCATACAACTACGCAGGAGCACTTGAATGAGATGGTAGGAATCTCTTTCAACTTAACCAAAGTCTTGGTTCGAATCCAGTATTAAACATGCAGGAGTGTTAAATCTCTTGAAGGAGGACTTTGGCGCCTATTGTGGTCTTACTTAGCTCGAGAGACTAGTCTCTGCAGTTACGCTCAGATGATACCCAATTTATAACCCCAAAAAAACCATACAACTAAAGTACCAAATAGTATTAGGGAAGTGCTCTGCCATAAGCTTCCAACAGCCGTACTAACCAAATTAAACTTAGTACCCCACTGCCCATTCCATCTCCTGTGTTGCGGCCATAGGCACGTTCCCCTGTTTTGTACTTAGAATGAACCCTTAAATTGGTTCTTAAATTATTATTTTTTAAACTATTATTTTTCTTCTTATTTAGTCTTCGAATTATTATTTTTTGACAAGTAGTCTTTGAATTATAAGGATATAATAAATATTTATTAAACTATTCTATCCTTATAATTACAAATTGTTCAAAGTAAGACATTATGCCACCAAGAAGTAACAGAATAGGCTGACCGGCTATCCACCCCATAAATAAATCAACTCGAAGAAATACATTTAATGTGAGAGAAGATAGAATCTAAGATCGACTCCTCCCCTTTGAAAATCAGTTTAGCACATTGATTACTTTCTAAATAAGATAAAGGGTGGATAGTTGGAGACTAATTTGTTGAATTCAAAATAGTTTAAGGACTATTTTTGATATTTTTATGGCTAAATAGCACTTTTGGTCCTTTATGTTTGCTCTAGGTTTCACTTTGGTCATTTATCTTTTTTTTGGTCCGTTTTGGTCCCTCATGTTTCATTTTTGTTTCATTGTAGTCCCTCCCGTTAGTTTTTTCTAACGGACGCCACGCTGGCAGTTAACTGCTGACGTGGCGTCCATATTCATTAAATGACGTGGCAAATTAGTTTTTTAAATTTAGAAAAACAAAACATAATTTAATCACTGGCTCATCACTTCATCTCACTCATCTTCATCACTCACTCTTGCTTCATCACTGGCTCATCACTTCATCTCGTCCATATTCATCTTCATCACTTCTCTCGAACCAAAATCAGAGAAGAAGAGATCACGATGAAGAGATCTCTCAATCTCGCTCTCTCTCGCTTTCAATCACTGGCTTCATCACTTCATCCCGCTCATCTTCATCACTCACTCTCGCTCTCTGACTTTCACTCCGCCCAGATCTTCAAACATCAAGATCTCGCCCAGATCTTCAATCTCGCTCTCTGACTTTCACTCCGCCCAGATCTCGCCCAGATCTTCAAACATCAAGATCAACAAAAACTCAGATCTTCAGATTCGTTTTGTTCAGATCTTTAGATCAACAAAAACTCAGATCTTCATATTCGTTTTGCCCAAATCTTCGTTTTGTTCTTCTTCAGATTCGTTTCACCGAAAACTGTTCTTCGTTATGGTTTATGTTATTTGTTTCACCAAGAATTGTTTATGTTCTTAAGGTTCGTTTCTGAGATTCGATTTCATTTGGTGATGGCTGGGTTTGCATAAAATCGGTTTTGAAGATTTTGAGCTTTGATTTCATTTCAGAAAGGTCTGTTCTGTTTTTGAAGATTTACGATTACTGGGTTTGAAATCAGATCTGGTTGTTGGGTGATGGTGTTATGCATTTACCGGTGTTAGTAATCAAATATGGTGTTTGGGTGTTGGGTGATGTCGTAATGGTGTTATGCATTTTCTGGACTTATGCATTTATTGAGTTTTGTGTTTCGATGGAAGAAGAGAGCGAAGAGGAAGAAGAGGATTGATTAGGGTCCAAATCTGGGTGATTTGTGTTTTTTGTTTGAAGGTGTTCTAGTGTTTTTTGTTAATTTGTGTTTTATAATTTTAAAAACTTAATTGCTTATGTGTCATTAGATTTAGAATTAAAAAAATTGTTTTTGCCACATTAATTAATGAATGCCATGTCATTTAATGAATTGAGGACGCCACGTCAGCAGTTAACTGCCAGCGTGGCGTCCGTTAGCCAAAACTGACGGCAGGAACCAAAATGAAACAAAAATGAAACATGAGGGACCAAAACGGACAAAAAAAAAAGATAAATGACCAAATTAAAACCTAAAGTAAACGGACAAAAAATGCAATTTAGCCTATTTTTATAGTTTATAGACCAAATAGAAAAGAGAATGTGATAATTTAGACACCAAATCGAAGATTTACTCTTTGTATTTTTGTTGATTCGCCCCCCCCCCCCCCCCCCAAGAAAACTGGAAAACAAGATTGCTTATATATGAAGTTTTTTTTTATAAAATAGTTGATAATTGAGACAAAAAAAATTGATATTTTGATTCTTGGTCCACAAATATTTTATTCATTATTAACCTCTGCAAAACAAAATTGTGTTTTTAATATTTTTTATTTTGGTACCTGTAAATATTTAATTTAATTTATCAATATCTTAAAATACAAAATATTAACACCATTTTGTATTTATAACCTTGAACGTGGGTTCAGCAACTGGGGCTGAACCTCCATTAACCAAGGGTCAGGAGTTCGATCCCCGTTTGAGTACGGAACAACGTTAAAACTCTGGGTCAGTTGTCCTGCCCCTCGAGGCACCTACAATAAGCGAGGGATTGAAAAACTAACAAATTTATAGAATAAAAGATGAATATTAGTCATACACGAACAAAATGGCAAATTCTTGTTGATATAAATAAATGAAATGAAGGATTGAAATTATATACGAAAGTAATCTAATAAAAGTTGTTGCCACGATTGCAGTCACTGCTGGGAGTTGATCGTGAACCATGCCAGCCAACCCATGACTTAATTTTTTAAAAATTAAAAAATACCAAAATCAAGGAAGTCAAATTTTGCACATACGATTTTTCATAAAAGAACAAGAAGTATGACTTGCTCCAATTTAGTGAATAGGTTTGGTAAGTTTCATTTCATTCCAAATTTCCCCATTTGAATCTAGAAAAACCAAAATACGCATCCGGATTATATAATTTTGATGTAATTCAACCAGACAATAAAATACACGTGTGGTTGAATTAACTTTTTTTTTTTGAAGCATGGTTGAATTAACTCGGATGCTATACTTACCTCTTCAAATCAAATTTGATTCATATGCTGAGATGAAAAAGAGAAACAGTTCAAACAAAGGGTTCGTTGCGATCAGTATAATTAGTTGAACTTCTTAATTCATTTAAAAAATATAGTTCCATTACTGTAAGTCTGTAAATCCATCCTTCGTAGTCCAGTTCAGAGGAAATACCAATTAGCACACTGCATAACAAAATAACAGATACAGCAAGTATTCTCTGAAGGGCCTGTAATTACTGCATAACAAAGTGAACCTATGACAAAATATCTATCATCATATCATCCTACGAATGCTCATATATTTCCTATCAATAGACAACCAGCCTATATTATCAGAAACGGTGCCAGCCATCCATTCCGTAATCCAAGTTACCTGTTTGGACAAAGTATTGATACAAACCAACTTATTTGCTCTCAGTAACTGGAAGGTAGACACCTTCAGCTGCCAACCAGATATTGTCAGCACGCTTTTCACGAACACCACAAACCTAGTCAAATACAATAAATAACAATAACGATAAGCCAATTTCAACAATTTACTCATCGTTAATGCACCCTAAAATACCCAAGCATTTAAAATTAAAATTCTTTCGATAAACTGAAAGCAGTCCCAAATTTTCCAGAACATACATAATCATTTGCACATCTGCAATTCAACAAAAATATTGATGAAAGGCAGTAGAAAATTTCAGATTCCAAGCAATTTCTCACCTCCTGCTGTCCCCCAGCAATCCGGCTATATTTCTTATCATGACTATGTAGATAGCCTCCAGTGTCGACATGCTGAAGCCGAATCTTTTGATCCTGCTTCCAAGTCTTTCCACTTCCTTCTATGAAAAGCCTAATGAAAATAAATCCAATATAAAGTGCCGTCCAGAAAATAGAGATCTACATATCGATAAAAAATTAAGAAACTGATGCGAATGCGGCTAGAGGGAGGCGTAGGTTTGGTAATGTTTTTGCAAGGAGGGGTAAAAGAGTCATTGACCCTGAGTAAGTAGAATACAGCTGAGGTGGCATTAGACTAGTGGCTGGCAATGATTGGATTGCCTAGGGAATAAAAGTACGGTTTGTGTGAAAGAGAGGCAGGTTTTGTTTGGCCAAGGCTTGGGCTAGGGTTTGGGGTTTTTGTCTCTAGGGAGGCGCCCCCTTATTGCTTCTTCTTTGTTCCTACTTCTCATACTTTGTGTTGGCTATTGCCTTTTTATCAATAATACACTACTTTCTTGATTGTTTCTTCTACTATTATTGTCTTTCTCTATCATTGGTATCAAAGCAGATTCGATTCTGCACCCTATGATTGTGAAGCGAAGATGGTACGATCAACCGTTACAACGTTGGATAGGAGGCTGGATGTGGTGGAGCGTGGGCTCCATGAATTGAGGGTGGAATGGCAGAACCTGATGGATGAGTGCTGGCGATGGTTGGAACGTCGTCCACGGCGACGTCTTGGACGTTCTTGTTGTCCTCGCGAAGAGAGTTGCGAAACGGTGGAACCAGCCACTGTGAAGAAGCCCATCGCGATGAGAGATACGAAATGGCGGAACTCGCTGACAGTTGCAAAATCAAGGAAACAAGAGGAAGAAGGAAGTCAGAAGTCAAGGCGAAGGCGAGAAGATCTGAATTCTGTAATTTCAGAACCAGACTTTAAGCTGTCGGATCCAGAATTGATATTGGAGACCCCGGACTCAACTATAAGAAAGATGAGAACGAACCCTAGAGCAATTCAGAAGACAGAGAAGAAAAATAGTAATAGCGGAAGCAAAAGTGCCACTGGAGATCTCGTACGTGCTTACGCGAAACCAGAGAGATGCGAAGAAGAGGAGGAATCTGAAAAGAATGATGATAGCAGTGATCGAGGAAGGGTGGTTGTGAGACGAGATGACGGTGACAAAGAGTTGCCACCAGCAGAACCGCCGCCGAAAGAGTCGCTGACGAAGGCGTTAGACGACGAAGCAATGTGGAGGAGGTAGTTTCCAATCGTGGTCTGCGAGAAAGGATGCTCACTCGTGTGACTGAGTTATGCAACGGAGAGGGGGTCTTGGAGGTGACCGGAAGGGACAACAGGGCTGGGGAAGGACGACTTGAAGGTAGTGACAGAGAACCGCCGCCAGGGGAAGCCATCGCCGAAACCACCAGAACCAGAGTCGCCGCAGCCGCCGGACGATGGAGCGGTCGTGGTTGAGTTGACACCCTGCCGTGAGTTGGGAGAGTTTTTTCTCTTTCACGTGGTTGAGTTGCGTTCTGGGAGAAGAGAGACTGAAGCTAGGGAAGATTGGATCTGCATTAACTCAATGGGCCAGGCCCAATATGTTGGAAGAGGAAATGACAAAGGATCAGGTCTTGATTCCCAAACTGAAGCAAAATGGACACTAGGGGGAGTGGATCTCTCATCTATGTCAATGGGCCTGTCCCAATTACAGTTTGTCATGAAAAACGTTGATCCTTCTATAAATAATTTGATGGTTGATTTTGGAGCTATGCATTTGGATTGTAGTTATAAGATGGAAACAAGTATGACTA
Organism: Astragalus membranaceus; assembly: GCA_039519185.1. NCBI lineage: Eukaryota > Viridiplantae > Streptophyta > Magnoliopsida > Fabales > Fabaceae > Astragalus > Astragalus membranaceus. The sequence goes on from CM076848.1 coordinate 15,798,743, forward strand.
CTGAGAAAAAGTTAGTATCTATTACTCGTGAGAAGGAATCCAAAATAGAAGGCATGTTGGAGGCTGTTGGTTTGCAACTGAGAGGTGTTTCCTCCACTCTTGTGCTTGATGTTGGGTGTTGGTTTTCTGAGTTGTACTCATGGCTATTATCTCTTGCTTCTTCAATTGATGCTGATAAGTTAAAGGGTTATAAAGCGACGAATGCTAGAGCAATAATCCTTTATATACTTGAAGCTATCATAGTTGAGCTCATGGAAGCCATGGTTCCAGAGACACGTAAATCGGTGCATCTGCTTGAGTCACGTTCAAGCTCTTCATACTGCGATGTGTCATTTCTTGATTTTGTGTTGCATTTGTGGAAGCCTATTATTTCCAATTCTTTGTCCAAGATCTCTTATAATGAAAGGTTATTGGCTGGTGATTCATGTCTGAACTTTGAGGGATTATGCGATAATGTTCTTTCCAGTAAAATTAAACAGAAGAATGAGGGGTATCATAGGAGGCAGCAAAATTATTTTAAGTTTACTTCAGTAAAAACTGGCCGAAGATGGTCCTTGTGGTTTGTCAACAATAGCTCTGTTCCATTTGACCTTGCTCTAGGAAGTTATGATAACTTATGTTTCCAAGTCTCCAGAGAGAAGAAATCGATAGGGTTTGCCCCAACACTTGAGGTGGAATTTGTTTTACATGGCAAGCTTGAAAGTGATGATGGAGCTATTATAATGGATGCCATAATACGTGTCATTTATACTCAATCAAAGTCTGGTGGCCATGATTCTTCCTTTGTTGGACACATATCAAGAGTGGTCAAGCTAATTAAATTGCTAGTGGGAGTTGGTTGGGGAGGTGGCAGTGGATTAATGCCACTAATAAATATTCCAGTCATGGTAAAATCACCATGTGTCCATGAGTGGGATCCAGGTGGCCGTAAAAGAGGGGGATGGAATGGAATGCAATGAGAATTAAACACATCAACAAAAGGCATGCCTCAAAAGGCATGCCTCTTTAATGATTCTGGTGGTGACTATGTGAGTTCACAGGTACCCAAGAGTCGTTTTTGTTATAATCAAATAAGCACTGTTGTTGAATTCATTGCGGATCAAGAAACGGTAGTAGGCCGCAAATGACATGAAGAACCAGTTTTCAGATTTTCACCTTGAGGACAAGGTGAATGTTTTAGGGGGGAGTATTGATGCGAATGCGGCTAGAGGGAGGCGTAGGTTTGGTAATGTTTTTGCAAGGAGGGGTAAAAGAGTCATTGACCCTGAGTAAGTAGAATACAGCTGAGGTGGCATTAGACTAGTGGCTGGCAATGATTGGATTGCCTAGGGAATAAAAGTAGGGTTTGTGTGAAAGAGAGGCAGGTTTTGTTTGGCCAAGGCTTGGGCTAGGGTTTGGGGTTTTTGTCTCTAGGGAGGCGCCCCCTTATTGCTTCTTCTTTGTTCCTACTTCTCATACTTTGTGTTGGCTATTGCCTTTTTATCAATAATACACTACTTTCTTGATTGTTTCTTCTACTATTATTGTCTTTCTCTATCAGAAACAAATAAAAATTCATCTTACCTCCAATAGTCCCCGGTGTCAGATTCAGATTCTCCACCAAAGCAACTGACCTATTTTTAATTCAAAAATATAATCCCAGTTATCCAATTGTCAGAACGGGTCTATAAAGTCAGATGTAGTTGAATCATAATTTTAACTTTAATCCTAAACTAATTCAAATTCAAATAAAGTCTAAGATGAGTAGAGTACCATAAAATAATAAAATAGTACCAATGAAAAACTCATTTCTACTCCAGTTCTATAGTTCAAAAATTTTACAAGTGTCAAATTTTCTTGCATCAGGTGTGAAGATGGAGATATGGTGATATAACTTATACGAGGTGGTTACTTGTATCAATACTTTTTGTAGTAAAACAACCAAGCCTTATCATTGGAAAGAGTCAACTGCCTAGATGATAAGTGATAAATCAATTGATGCCACTTGGATAAATAGTATTGAATTTTCGAACAGATATAATATAACAAAGGCTTGCATCTAGATGTTACAGTAAGTCATTTACAGAAGCAAATGATAGGCTTAAGACAATTTTCAAGAAATATTAAACTAGCTGAGAATAAGACAAAGAAATCAAAGTAAAAATAGGGAGAGAATCTTTAAAACATATGTCTGGGTTCTAAGTTATATCATTGGACCGATTCTACATACAAAGCATCAAATTCGCAAAAGGAGCTGAGATAATGGATTGATCAAGGGGGCAAGATACACAAAGCTTTGCAAAGTCATTGTTACTAATGAACACATGCTATGTAAACACAGGTGAGTTGAAAAGAAAATCTCTCACAGTATCGCAATCAATAGGACTTAGATGAGTTACTCGAGGGTGGATATATATTCAAAAACATCATTTAAATAAACTCTAGGTTCACTATGGGTACAAATGGGAAATAAGTTGTACCCTAACATGTAAAAGTTATGAAGATGAAAATGTTCAGATTACTCGAATGAGTGGTAGTAGAATGGTAGGAGATGGATAAGTATTTTCCATGCAAATGAAATTGAAATTAAATTAAGATGAAAGGGGACTCAGCTCGAATGGTATGTATGGTGTATCACACACAATATAGCACAGTACATGATATCACCGCTTAGCTTAAACATCAAAAAAAATTGGGAAAAACATGCAAAATATTCCAGTCAGATTTAGTAGAGATTAATCAAAATAGATTAGAGTTCACCATTTATAGTGCATAGTGCGTTTCAACAAGAAATGTGTAACAAAAAATCCTTAGGCATATCACATTCAGTCGAGGGAAATTATAGAACTAAACAGTGGCCCCTCTCTTCCGTGGTGCATAGACATAGACAAGGGGATTTAATGATTTCTTCTAATTTGTGGCAACGATGAAACAATATTCAGAAAATAAATCTAACCCTGGATCTTGACAAGAGAAACCTAAACACAAGAAGCGCCAATGTGGCGGAGCTTGGATGAATTTGTTAAGGAATGAAACAAAGGTTTAAAAACTGTTTTGCCACTGCTTTGTTGAAATTTGAAACAACATTGCTTTTTCCGGAAAATGCTATATAGCTTATTAGCATTCTACAATATGTATATATACGTATCAAGAAAAAATCTTGGGGAAGCCGTGGCTCCCACCTGTCATAATCAAGATCTGCCCCTGGCCACACGTTGCGCGACAGTTTATCAATGAGATACCGAGTGCAGAGTCTTAATAATCACAATGAAGCAAATATAGCACATTGCAATATTAGCATATTCAAGTGATCTGAGAGTATTACAGATTTACAGAAATAACCAACAAATCTAAAACATACACGTCCTAATAAACATTCAAAAAAAAAACTCACCTCCAGATTGCCTGAAATTGGAGACGCATGCAAATGGCTGTGCAGCCACTTCCTTGTCTTCATGTGCTGTAATCTAACAATTGTGCCAGTCTTAATGGCGTCACCTTGTTTAGCAGAAGTTCCCGGCTCAGGTCTCACAACCTATAAAAGAAAAATGCACAAATCTTAACTTCTTAAGTCAAGGACCAAATGCCAAGTACCAATATCAACATAGGTTTTCAGAAAAAGAAAAAGAAAGCAAAATCAGTGAAAAAACAAATAGGAACTAGGAGTGTACCCAGTAACTGTTGGCATCGTCGACGCTGGGAAAACCAGTAACCGATTGTTGTCCACTGCCAGAACCGTACGGCACATCGTGAGAATGCAACCGAAATTTCGTCTTCTCGTGCATAAGCTTTATAACAGAACCGTATGTAACTTGCACCTATACACATACGCCACGATAATAAGATCAAATTCAAAGCAATGACCAAATTAGCACTTAGTAGTTAGTAACTTCTTGATAAGCATATATCTAAAGAAACCAAAGATTCGATTCTAAGAACCATAACCCTAGAAAATGAAATGGAAAGAAGAAGCTAAAAACCTCGACGCCTTCGGATGTAGCCGCGGAGGTAGATGCTGTGGAAGAAGGAGAAGAAGCGGCTTCAGAATCGAGTGTGAGAAAGAGGAAGAGAGCGAGAGCGAAGAATCCAAGAGCCATTACGGAAAAGCAATGCGATGAACCAGCTACGTTGCCAGATCGGGAGTTCCGACTCCGAAAGATTTCTTGATTCCCTGTATACGATCCTGGTTGAACCGGATTGTTGCGTAGAAGATGATGAAGAAGGTTTTCTTCGTGACAGGCCCTGCTGCTGCGAACCTGAGGAAGCCACGGTTTACAATTCAGATCGGAACAGTTATTAGTATTCGGTTCACTGTGGAAAATTGATGCTACACACTTTCAGAAATTGGCAATTTGGGAACGATGATGCAATTGAAATGGCTTATTTGCCCAACCCGTACTGCACGTTTACGAACGACTGACTTCTTTCTAAGCTTGAATCTTGCAGACACGTTTCATGACATAATTTTGCCCAATTGGTGTTCTACACGTGGCGTATGAATGACGTGGGTGTTTATTAATGGTTAAGTCGTATATGGGCCCAATACGTATGCATTTGGGTCATCTAAGGCCTAGCTTTGATTGCTTCTGTTTTATTTCAACCCCCATTTTTGCAATCATGTACCCCCTCCCTAGTAGATTTCACTTTTCTTTTCTAAATAGGATTGCTCTATCCGTAAATCAGTTTCCAATTGTTAATTTTGTTATAAATCGTCCACGTGGTTAACACTAAAAGGCTATCTTTGTACGACACATCACACCAGATTTAATAGTTGAAATTTTTTGAGAGATAAAAAACTCAAATTTTATAGGGATTTCATATTTTTTTTGACAGCAACCTTTTTTATATTTAATAAGTGAATTAATTTTGTATGATATTCATTATTTAGTAGATTAATATATTATTTAATTGTCTCTTAATGCCTATTTATTTAAAAATAAGTTTGCGTGCCTCAAACTAGCATGAAAAGTGGGATGGCCTACTACGTATTAACTTGTGGAAAAATGTTAAAAACATAAAATTAATTAGGTCATCCTAAGAGTTGGTGTCTCCGATTAACCCTAAATCAATTGAAATCGAACTAGATAAGCTCTGCATCGGCCGATGTCTCACGATCAGGACGATGCTTCTTCCTTCGGTCATTGCTTCACTTCCTCTTTGCATTGCGACCAAAAACACATTTTTCTCTACTTTCCTCCACACGTTGCGACTGGTACGACTTTTTCTTCGTTTGCCTATTTATGATGCAACTGCGATCAACATCGTCCCTTTCCCAACAAACTTGTAAACCTTGTAGTAGATTTGAAATTAATTCTTTCATTCTCTTATATTCGATTTTGATTGTTTTGTGTATTTTGATTTAGGGTGTCGTCTTTGTTTGGATCTACTACCCATGGAGAAATGCAACCATCCATCTAATCAAACTTTACGATAATTTGTCCACTTTGGGTAAGCTTGTGTCTTTGTGTTATGGCTTTGAGATTTCTATGAAAACCACATCATGTAGTTGTAGTAAAAAATGTAGGAAAAAAAAAAGCCTTTTTGCTCTCTGATCATCAATCGAATTTGGTGCCCTTGTGTATAAAATATTAATTCGTCTTTTCAGTAAGCTTTTGTCAAAGGCCATTCAAATATTAATATGTGTGTTGTGTTGAAGCCTTTTAGAATATGGTAATGTAGTTTATATGTGCCATAGATGTATAGTGTTGAGTCATTAATTCTTAACCATGTCATCAATGAAATTATGCAAATGTAGAATACGTGCACATCGATTTGAAGACTATGGCGACCTCTTCTTTCGTCATTGTTCTTGGAGTTAAAAAGATTGTAAGTATTATCTCAATAACTTTTATGTAAGACCATTTTTAAATCGTTTGTAAATTAATATTCTTAAACTATATTTTTGCTTGAAATATTGTACAATATAAATTACATGTTATATTTATTTATTATTTCTTATAATTTGAGGTAGACAACTCTATTGATGCAGAAAATACAAACTAGTTTCACAAAAACTTGGTGTGTTAGTCTTGTAAACCTATTGATAATGCGTACTGATGATGGCAATAGTTTACAATTAGAATTTGAGGAAAAAAAATGTGAGTTGTGTTTTTTTGATCAAGCTGTACTCATTCATTAAAAGTAGGCAAAGTCAGAACCAATACAAGCATATGTAATTTAAATCGGATGAGCCCAGCAACTCACCCAACACCACCCTGATCCACAACCAACACATGAGAACACAAGGGAAACGAAGTATAGCGAATCTAGATAGAGAACGCAATCAAAGTTGTAACTAGCCATAGAGGACAGAGAAAGGCAAAAAATAAAAAACCCTATATCTCAAGTCTAGTAAACCAAAAAAGCTCTAAACACCACAAAGAAGGAAAGAACGCCATACATCAACTACCACCACAAGCCATGGTATCTCTGGTGATAGCATAACAGAGAGTTGAGGGAGGATTCATGCACCAGTTTCCAACGAGAGGTCCGGATCTAGCCAAAGACGCGATCGAGTGAGCAACAAAGTTACCTTCCCTACATACCCAAGTATAGCCACGCTGGTGGGAGCTTGATTTGAAAAAAAAAAATATATGTCTTGCACAATGCCATGAATTTCCCTGATCATTTTTCTCCTATGTATGCTTGAACAAGACCTATGTGCCCGATTCGAGGATAATTGAGGCGAGGTGAGGATTCTGTCCTAGCACTAAGGCTTCACGAAGGCTCAAGCCATCGACAACTAAGGCAAAGATGGCGAAGATCCTCTTATCGCTTGCAGTAAGTAAACTTCCCATCTTATCTCTATACACCACACCCACAACACCTGTACCCAAGTTTTGTTCAAAAGAAGCATCAAAGTTCACATTGACAAAGGGAGCTCTGGGAGGGCGCCAACACTTAATAATATCCTCAGAGGGTCTATTAAGGACCTTTTGCAAAGGGGAATTAGTAGGATTAATGATTTCATAATCAGAGAGGCTATAAGATTAGGGCATCTTCCAGTGAAGATAGCCTCATTTCTTGACTTCCAAATGGACCAGAGGACATAAATGAGCAATGAGATGCATTATCAAGATTCAACTGTTGTATCGTTTCATAGAGCCAAACAGGCAAGGAAGCGAGACCATTCCTGGAAGGCATGGGAACTACCTGTAACCCAAACGATAAAGGTTCACTCCAGTGTCACGGAAGGAGCATATGCTCCACGTTTTATGGCTTAGCTTTACAAATAAGGCAAAGTTTATCTTTAGCAATTCTCTTCCTCTATAGGTTGTCCGTTATAGACTTGGCATTGTGCCACAATTTCCAAATAAAGTGCTTAATATACTTGGAAGGCATATTAAGATTAGGGATTTAAAGTCTAACAGACACCTCTAACCACACTTGACAGTGTAATATCCATTTTAGTGTAAGGCCAATAAAGTTCTTCCCAGGGATGGGACCAAGAGATAGGGGTTTTAATGGCAATAATAGCTAATTGTGTAGTTAGGTTGTCACATATAGCATTAAGATCCCAAGAGAGGGGGACATTATTAATAAGCTCATTAACTTGAGTCAGAGAAGAACCTTCCTCGAGAATAGCCTTATCACCATTAAAAGCCCAAATATCTTGAGTAATGTTAACCCCATGGCCTGTCCCAATGCTTCACCTACCAAAGGATTTCAAGAGGCCCCTTCCATGCATAACACTCTCCCAAACCCATGAGCTTCTCTTAGAGAGCCTAGCATGCCAAAACACAGTGAATGGAAAATAAAGGCTCTTGAGGATATAGAACCCCAATAAGAATTAGGGTTTTGCATAAGTCTATAGACTTGTTTAGTGAGTAGGGCAGAGTTCATTGTAGCAAGTTCCTTAAAACCCAAACCATTAAAAAAAATTGGAGAACAACAGAGATCCTTATTTTTTCAGTTAATGGCCCTAGAGTTACCATTTGCACTCAACCAAAACCTAGTTACTTCAGCCATACGAGATGAACATAAAGTTTTGGGGAGTTTGACAATATACAGACACGAATAGCTTGAACAACTGATTTTATCAGAACTTCCTTACCAGCCTAGTTGGGAAGATTCCCTTTCCAACCCTTCACTTTAGATATGACTTTCTCCTTCAGCCGTTGGAGACTTTGAATTTCTGACTTTCCCCATTCAGCAGGAATACCAAGGTAAGAACAAAAGTTATGCCAATTAGGAATGTTAACAATAGATGAGAGTGTCCTTCTCTGTGAAGAGTCCACCTTGCTACCACAACTTGACTTAGAGAGGTTGATCTTCTGGACAGAAGCAGAAGTACACTTGTTGAGGATTGAGACCACCTAAAACAATTGTTCAGGGCTATCTTTTGCAAAAAGAATGACATCATATGCAAATAAATAAATAAATGGGTGAAAGCAGGAGCCTAAGGAGCTAAATTAATACCATGGAAAGAGTTGTTTAGATGTGCATCATTGATCATTCTGAAGAGGACATCAAAACAACTTTATTAACTTCATCCATAGTTACAAGGGAAGTAAGAAATAAGTTCATCTCATCAGTAACCAGAATAAAAGTTCAAGATACCTATCATAATGTTATCTTGTCCTTCTAGACACATTCCGGTCAAATTTTGAATCCCGTGAATTCTATTTCTACTCCTCCTCTGAATAAACACAATTGCAAAACATTGTGGAAGACATCAAAATAATGTGATATTTGATTACACTTTAAGTCCCGTCATATATAAATAGAGTGTTTTAGAGATTGATTGCATCAATCGTCCATCAACTTCTCCAAGGCACTAGTAACTTTAACAACATGAATACCTCTCTCTCTCTCTCTCTATATATATATATATATATATATATGACTCAAAGTTTAATAGTTAGGGCATTTTGATTTTAACAACATAAATTAATATTTTCCATTGCGTTTATGTAGGTTTTACTGTAATCATACAACAATACTTAACTTCATAATCATGTTTCCTTGGTGATGATGGCATTGAGCGGACTATAAAATGGTCATGGATAGATGGGCGAATATGAGTTGGTTACTTGTTGGGAGAATTCACGTTGAACTTAAATATCCAGAAGCTGGATTTATTATTTTTAGATATGACGAGAGCCCGAGAATTTCAACTAACTTACAATTCACTGTATAGTTGAGGAAATTATGTATCTAAATAAGAATGAAGAAATAATTTGGACAACAATAACATCGATTTCCGCTGCAAAGAAGACTCTTCATTTGGTAAGTTTTTCTATTACATATACACAAACTCGTTGAGTTAAATGCATTACTTTTTCACTTTTTTATTTCATAATATATAATCACTGCATTGTAGCTTGTTCCTAACATTTAAGCACACCCAATTTCACACGAGTTATGATACCTTTTAATTTGGGCAAAATTAAAAGGTCGTATTTGATTTGAAGTCAAGGTTGGATAATCAATGGCTCATTGAAACTGGTCGGTTCAACTTCAAAATTTCAAGCTTATAAAAAAAAAAAAACTTCAAAATTTCAACTTTTTTGAATGACAAATATTAGTATGTAAGTATGTTATCTGTTATGTTACTTTACTATATTCGAACACAGACTTTCACGTCCGAGTTATTTCACCGGGACAAAATATTACCAAATTTATTAATTTATTAAAATTTGAAATAAATTTGATAACTCTTAAAATGAGTTCATAAGAGAGTAACACGCTTACCGCATCCAATTATATTGTTCTTATTTAATTAATTGTCCACCCAAAAAAAATTGTTCTTATTAATTCATTTCTTTATAAAAAAAATTGTATATATTGTTCTTGTTCTAGCATTACGAGGATAAAGAATTTCGTGAGAAATTTCTGACAGCTTACTTTACTCTCTCTTCTCTCTCCTCGTTTCTGGGTCTGTCTGTTTTTCTTTTTTCATTTATCAAAGAAAAAACCCTAATCTTCTCGTTTCACCAGGAAACCACCGTATAGTCATAAATCAGTTTCAATTGGAGCGCATTTAGGGCTCCGGTGGAGTGAAGCCGAGGAGAGTAGAGTGATTCCGTGGAAGATCTGAAGGGAGAGACTCAAATAAGGCACATCCAATGGCATCTGACGATAAAGAGCTGGAAGAGCAGCTTCTCGAAGCTGGCAACAAGCTGGCAAATCCTCCATCGTCGGTGGAGGAGCTTTTTTCACTCTTAGATGTAATCACTCTCTTCCTTTTCATTCATTTCTCCTCTAGATGATTATTTTAGCCTCTTGATTTTTAATTTCGTGTTTTGATTCCTTGTTGGTGCATGCCGTTTATGTATAATTCACCAGTCAGTAGAGTGGAGTCAAGAAATCGCAAAATTCGCTACTGAAATTTCAAGACTGATTTTTTCTTGAGAGGCTTTGATTAAAAAAAATGAGTGTTAGGAATGTTTGATTCTAAATTGTTATTTCTATTACCTAGATTTGTCTGGCTAAAATGAGATTATATCATTAATGTTCTAGCATAGGCTTTAAATTATAACAACCAATTAAACATCCTTATCATAAATATGGTATTTTCTCCACTGCATGCCTGATATTGAATGGGATTTTTGTTGGAAGTATTATTAACATGCCAGAATAGATTATAATCAAAATCAATCTCGTGGATTGTTTCCTTGGGGATGTCCGAAACAAGTGATGTGAGTGGAGAAAATTGAATTGGGTCCTGAAGAAACGAGATTTACATTAAAATCTGAGGTAGATATTTGGAATTGCGAGGAAAAATGTCTTATTAGTTATTAGTACCACTGACTCCCTCAATTGAGGGCACTAGATGTTTTCACTTTTGTTTCTTGAAGCAAGCTACTGAAATTAAGTTCCTGGGCTGATTGATCACCTTTGGCTTTTCCTTTTCTTGCTGTAAATCCTGTTTTTTAAACATGTAAAACTTTGTGTTGAACGGGAAAATCTTATTGTTTAGCCCTAAATTAGTTATGTTGTGCTATGGACTTTTAAAATTTTATGATTGTTGAAAATGGATATAAGGACACGGAAAACATGTGATACTATCATGTCCATCCACCTGGTTAGCTATGTTTTGTTGTTGCAGGCAATTTGTTGTATCTTTTGAATTGTTGAGCACTTGAGCTATAAGTTAAACTATTGTTGTAACATATATAAATTTATTCCACACTGTTTGGCGCTTGCTCTTGTTTTTAAAAGGATACTTATAATTGAATTTTTAATATAGCAAAATATGGACCACCATTGCCTATGGATTAAAAGAGGGTGTTTACGAATATAAATGAGCCTCTAGCTTCTAGTTTTTTTCTACTGTTTCCTGGGTAGTTTATTATACATTTGTTAGAGCTGTGTGCGTGGTTAAGATGTGTGAAAGAGAAAGTATTATTTAAGTTTCTGTCACCTATCACCCTTAAGCTTGGCAGACAAGCATAACCGTGTATGATTTATTGTGTCTGAATTTGGGAACTTGTAATGGTAAAAGTTTGAAATATAATGCAAAATCATTCGCATGTCTTCACCACGATGCTTAGGCTTCCGGGATTTATGGTTCATGACATGGCATCAGAGCCTATATAATATGAAGGGGTCTAGGCTCTAGAGTTTGATCCCTATTGCTCCATTTTTTTCAGAAAAGCTGAATTTCAGCTCAATATAGATAGGGTGGTTGTACGTTTTCCTTACTTCAAACCCAAAGGGTTCTTCTCTGAGGGCGTATGTTAGAAATGCAACATAAAACTATTTATGTATGCGACAAGTTTATGATTTATTATTACCTTAAGCTTTTGGGATAGTTTGTCCACCTGTAAGAAAGGTTGAGTTTATGAAAAGTTTTTGGGATAGTTTGTTCACCAGTATGAAAAATTCCTTTCTGGTAAAAAATATTCAAGTGCTAAAACAGACTCGTAAATTAATGGTTGCTCAATGTATTGGACATTTTTTCAATCTTATGTATTATTTTCCCCTTTGCGCAGCAAATTCAAGGTTTCTTATCAAGGGTTGAACAGTCACCTAAGAACTCTATGCAAATTGCACTCTCTCCATCACTGAAAGCATTAATTGGGAATGAACTGTTGAGGCATTCAGATCCTGATGTCAAAGTTGCAGTTGCCTCTTGCATCAGTGAAATAACTAGAATCACCGCACCTGAGGCTCCTTATGATGATGATCAAATGAAGGTGTGTAAGTTTTTTTCTGCTACAATTTCAACTGACCTGTCTGTTATGCACTTCACAAAAGACATCAGCGATTCAGCTAAATTTTAGTGATGAATTTTTTCTTGCAGGAGGTCTTCCAATTAATTGTATCTTCATTTGAAAATCTACATGATAAGTCAAGCCGATCATATGCAAAAAGGACATCAATTCTTGAAACTGTTGCAAAAGTCAGATCATGTGTGGTAATGCTGGACCTCGAGTGTGATGCCCTGATCTTGGAGATGTTTCAGCATTTTTTGAAGGAAATAAGGTGAGAGACTCTATGACTTATCGTGTACAAGTCCATCACCATCATGCTTCTGAACACTTCATTTATAGTTCCACTTTAAATTTTATCTGATCTGATCTTTCATGATACCTTTGGCATGAACTATCTTCATGGGTTTTTTTCCTGCTTAATACATTGGAAACTTGTCTGTGTTATCAATTCCAAATTCCAAATAGCGGCGCGTAGCAGCTGACTCTAAAAACGTATAAGATGGCTGCTATTCCATTTTTTATACAGTTTATATAATGTAAAATGTATACTAAACATTTCAGAGGATGTTGCCGTGATTGAGATGGATCAGTGAGGAGGGGAAAACAGATCGATAACAGCCAGAGATGGCAGCAGGACTGTCCAGTGGCCAGAGAGAGGGAGGGAGGGAGAGAATAAGGTTGCAAGCCCAAATCCCTAAAATACCCCCTCCCCAATAAAATACCTACTGTTTATTTTTTTAGAGTTTTTTAGGAATTTCTATAGTCATTCATGTGGGAACGCTATCTCGCCACGATTATTGCCTTTTCTACTGGAATGGGACGGAGGCAACCATAGCGACCAGGAGCTGCTCTGCTCCGAGATGGCACTACTGTGCCACTATAGCGATGAACTACACTGAAACGAGTAGTAATTGATGTGTCGCTTTCTTCGGTTTAGTTGTTACATATTGTTAGAGATATATTATAAAACCATTCATGTGCTTTCACTCAACATCCTAAGCTTTTGGGAGATTTGGTTTGTGACCTTATAATAATCTCAAAGCCCCTTATAACCATGTTGCACTGGATTCTATAAAGTTCAATCATTACTGCTCCAATCTTCTATTAGAAAGTTGTTTCTTAGCGTAAGGTAGTTGGGGTCTATTATTGTCCCTGCTTCAGTCAAGCTCAAAGAGCCCTTGTGTGAGGAGGACACATTAGAATGATTAGAGAGATAATATAATACAATTTTTGATCTTTTACCCGAGCTTATGTTTTTAGGACAGGTGGTTCATACCACGTGTATGCAAGTTTTTCATTTGATAGTAGGATAAACCTATAAGTGGGGACTAGTTCTAACATACTCCATTTGAAACTCAGAGAACATCATCCAGAGGATGTTTTTTCATCCATGGAGACGATTATTAAGCTTGTTCTAGAGGAAAGTGAAGATATATCTCTGGAATTACTTTCTCCGCTCCTGGACAGCATTAAAAAAGACAATGAGGTCGGACTTTGACTGTTTTGATTTTCATTCTTTTTAGTTGATAGATCGCGATTTTGAGTTTGAACCATATTGTTCATTGGTTTATCATTGTGTTGCAGGAAGTTTTTGCATTTGGCCAAAAATTGGGGGAGAGGGTCCTTGAAAATTGTGCCACCAAAATTAGACCCTACTTAGTACAAGCAGTGAAAACCTTGGGTATATCTGTGGATGATTATAGTGATGTACTTGCTTCAATATGCCAAGATACATCTGATAGCTTGGGGGAAGACGGTGAATGTGTTACCGGTGAGCTTGTGGTAAGTTTTCCATTGGTCCTCTGTCAATTAATTTTTGAAATATTTCATGATAAGAAATTTATCATTAACATCTATTTGGCCATTTCAGGATGATAAGGAAGATAAGGGCGAGTCGGAAAAAGAATCACCTGAGGAGTCGGCGCAAGTATGTCCCTGTCTTGTGCTTAATTTTTTTAGTTCACCTGTTCTGGTTTCCGGATTTTATCTTCCAGAATTAAACACTAAAACATGTTAATTATGGTTGGTTTGATTAGGTGGTTAAAGAGGAAGCAGGGGAAGCTGCACATTCCCAACAAGATAATCCTGATCAGAACAGATCTCCCAAGTCAGTCATGAGCAATGGCGTTACATCTGTCAGAGAAGGTAATGCTTTAGCAGATACTAAGTCCATTGAAAAGCGAGAGGATGCTGATTGTTCTGATCACTCCAAAGGTTTGAATATATCTGAATATGAGGAGCTAAATGATTTGAATGCCGAAAAAGTTGACACTAATGAACAAAAGCCTGAAAAGCCAACCAAGAGGAGAGGGAGGAAGTTGAGCTCTTCATCTAAATCAGCCAAACCGTCCGAATGTCAAGTTGTTGCTATTGAGAAGGAAGCTGGTAAAGTGCTGGACTCTGAAAGTCACAGCAAGGAAGCTCTCAGCTCCCCTCACGGGGACCATTCTGTTGAAGCAACAGGACCTTTAGAGAATGATGCTAAGCTATCGTCGCCAAAAGCATGCATTCCTGAACCTGAAGTCGTGGCTTCTCCTCCACCAAGTGAGAGTCTCCCGGGCAAAAATCATTCAAAGAAACCTGGAAAAACAAAAGCAAAAGATAGCCCGGCAAAAGAAGAGGTCACAAAGGATGTTTCAAAGAAGGCGCCTGAAGGAGCAAGTAATTCGGAAGCCAAACCCGCCAAGCGGCCAGGGAAAAAGGCGCTTGGTTGGAACTCGGATGTGAAAAAATCTGCTGAGGCAGATCCAGTCAGAAAAGGAAGTGGGGCTGCAAGTGGCACTGATACTAAAAAGCACTCAGCCAAGAAATTGGATGAAAACAATGGCGGTGGGGGATCCTCTTCCAGGCAGCTAGAGGACAAGAAAAAGGGGCGGCAGGGGGAAAGCTAAGTTGGAAACAGGTGTTGCAAAATCATCCTCTGTAGATGTGGATAAGGTGCTTTTCATTGCTTTCTATGCAGCCTATTTCATTGTTATTATCATTCATTACTTTATTATTACTGTTGCTTTATTCATTTTTTAAAAATAAATTATTATTGGTGTCATTAATAATTATTCAGGAGATGGTTTCTTCTCCAAGAACCGGTACAAAATCCACTAAAGATGAAAATATAGAGGAGACTCCCAAGACAAATGCTAAGAGGAAACACACTTCAGGAAAGAAAAATGTATGTGTCCTGTTCGGCGCTCTCAGTTTCTAAATATTATATGAAAACATCATGATGTAATCATCGGGGCAATTTTCCTTTGGGAAAATCCTTTCCGTTGCTATGTCATCATAACTGGTAATTATATAATCTTTCGCTTCTCACATTTTTTCCTAATTATCTGGCTACAACTAGGATTCTGATATTAAGGAATATGACGAAAAACTTGTTGGCTTACGAGTTGAAGTTTGGTGGCCCAAGGATCGTCAGTAAGTACTCAGAATTTCTTCATTTTTGGCATGCTATTGTTGGAAATTTTGGCTAACCAGGGAGGGGATTGTTATATGTTGCGTACTTGCAAAGTTGTAATATCTAGTTTTTGGATGTGTTGTTGCACTAGATGTTTTGGTATATGGATCACCTGTTTTTGGACATGTTAATCTGGTACAATCAATGTTGCTCTGTGTGCTTATTATTGTGTGATTTCATCGTATTTCTAATGCGTCAATTAGAATTATGATATGTATCATTGTCTAGAACTTTTTGTAAAGTGGTAGTTGACCATATAAAATCTGGTGATAATTCTGAGTTAGGATCCGTTATCCATAGTTGTACCAACCTTCTTTCAAATTTTACAAACTATATAGTGTGAAGTTTATTCAGAGGTAAGCCATCGGGGTTGCTCATAGTTTAGCTCGAGTATCCCTTTCCATGCCTAGCCCCCCAAGATTTTGTGCTAGTACCACATTGTATTATTTTTAATGAAATGCAATGAGTTTATTTTTGTCAAAAAAAAAGAAATTTTTTGGTGAACTTATCACGATCTTGATAGTTTGACATAAAAATTTGCTTACTGGCTTATGTTGTATGTTTTATTTCAATTTTCTCTAACAGTCTGAATGTTAAACAATGGCTCATCGTTGTTACACACCAGATTACTTTCCATAAACTAATAGTCTCCTTCTGTAAAATAAACTGTGAGTAAGCTTTGAGGTAAAATTGTGGGAGAGGATATTTGAACTAAACCAAAGATATCCTATTCTATTTTATGGGCTTTTACATTCATTCATCGTATTGAATACCTCTTAGTTTACCTTTTTGTTAGAGAAATATATCATCTATTTTTGTTGACATATAATCTTTTACAGGTTTTACAAAGGTTGCATCGATTCTTTTGATTCTGTCAAAAAGAAGCACAAGGTGATTCAAGATTCGTTTGTTTATTAAGTCATCTATCTGTACCCTCCCTTCTGCATTACTAGAAAAATATCTTCTCTGTTTTTTGTTCTGTTTTATGGATATAGCAATGGTCCCAACTCTGATTTTTTCTTGCAAACTCGAATTGGCTTAATTTCTTTCCTAAAGGCATCTGTGTGTGTGTGTGTGTGTGTGTTGCGGAGGCATTTAAAGATATGGCTTTAAATGGCCAAATAATATCACATCTATTACTGCTTTAATGGGCTAGTTCTTCGATTTTTTTTTTCAAGTAATGTTTTTATAATTTTAAAAACATGGCTACAAAAAATTTCGACAAATGGAAAATTTTCCAAATTTTTTTTGTGGGCTTTTCCATAAGCTATGAAGATTGGAAAAATGCTATATCATAAAAACATTTTTCTTGAAGGTTATCCAAACGCAATTGTTATCTTCTGACACCTCCTTTCTATATTAGGTGGTTTATGATGATGGTGAAATAGAAATATTAAATCTTGTGAAGGAAAAATGGAAGGTCATTGAAGCTGATTCGGATTCAAATGAGGTTGGTTTCTACCTGTAATTTATTACATATTTTCTGTGTCTATGCTAATGAGAACTATTTCTATGGACAGGATAAAGGCAGTGATCGCGCTGATCTCGACACTTCCCTTGACATGTATGTGTTTTTTTTTGACAAGTCAATATTTATGTGTTGTGCATAATATTAATGCAATTATTATAAATTTTTTTGCTTCATTATGAGAAACTTATCCTATATTATTTTGTATGATGTTTGTATATTTTGTTTGTGTGGGGTTGGGGGGAGGGATGTACCCAACAATGGTTGGTCTCAGTTCGATGATTAGCTCTGTATAGCTCCATCTGAGAAAAATAAATAAAGCTATATATTTGGTGCTACCCATTTGTGCAAACTGCAAAGTGTATTTCCATGTGTTCTTCACTTGGTTCGTGCCGGTGCTGTTTTTGGTTGTTAGTTGTTACTAATCCGTTCGAATGCATTGTTTGAAATAGTGCTACCGTGGTATTTTGTACCCTAAAATCCCAGTCTACCATATATGAAAATGTGTACTTTCTGAATGATGATTTGCCTGTACCCAAGTAGAATTCAAAAACAAAACTTTGGTATTTTATGTCCACTGGTCTAGTTCTGAACGGTTTCGTCCCCTTGAGGTCAGTCCAGGTTAGTTGTTTGCTGTGCTGTAAAATTTGATGCTCTAGCCATTCCAATCATATTGCCAATGCCTTTAATTATTAAACCTATTGGAAATTCAGAGCTCATAAATATGGTCGTAAATCGTGTTGTGTGCTCAAAAAATATTTTGAAAAGATACCGTATTATTTAAGTAGACCTCTTTAGCAATTTGGACCCACTCAGTTCTACTGTTAACTGGCATCCGGATGGAAAAGTGCCAGATTGTCTGGTATGACCATCCTGTCCATCCGTATCTGTCCATCTGTATCCTTTGTGAAGCAATTTGACTATGTGCCTGGGTGGAAGATAGAAATTTGTTTCATGTTTCCCCTTTATTAATATAATTATACGTAATTCGATTTAATGTCTGTTTTTATTACTGTAGCTCGTGATCCTCTTTGACCCTGTGGGCCCAATATGATGTGCTTTTCTAGCCTTTTCTTTATTTGGTGTTATTTATTTTACATTGCATTGCCATTGTTCTTTGATCCTATTCAGGCCCCCAAAGAAGAAAGGGAAAACAAGTGCTGATGAATCAACCAAGCATGGAAAGTTGGGTGATTCTTCCAGGTTTGTCAATATCAATATATCTATTGTTTTTGAGCTACCATTGTTTGATATCTCAATTTTTCTACTTGTAATTCTTTTTTTTGAATATAATTCTACTTGTATTTCTAGTGGTGGAGCAACCGGATCAAATAAATCAAAGGGTGTATCCATGAAGTCTGCTCATAAGTCCAAAGATGGCAACAAATCCAAAGATTCCAAGACTATTAGCAAATTTGAGGATGAAGTTGTTACCAAAGCTAAGGACGGCACTCCTAAAATCAGTAGCAGTAAATCTGCTGCAAAGAAAATGACTAGCAAATCCAACGACAAGGGTACGTCCAAGACAAGCAAATCAAAGGATGATGACATTAGCGTGCCAGAACCATCTGTCAAGTCCGAGCTAGAAACCACGAAGAGTGGAAAATCCAAGCAAAAAATCCCAATGACTGCTGCGTTCGATGGTAAGCCCCTCAAAAGCGGTGGTAAGTCTGTTGTCAGCAGTAGTGGCAAGCTGAAATCTGGTCTATTGAAGAGGAAAGAGTTGGAGAATGAAGACTCAGATGTTTCAGAAAGAGAGGTAGAAGATACAAAGGGAAAGACATCAAGTTCATCTAAGGTGCAGGGAAGTGAGGCCAAGAGTGGAAAGAAGCGTCAGAGAAGCTAGAAGTGTATTTATTCATTCATTTTATTTCTCATCTAGTTGCTCGTTTTCTGCTTATCAGTGCACTCTTCCAGCATTAGGATAGTTATTTCTCTAGCCTGTATCCTCCGGTGAATCTAAGCTGTGTAGTAGGTATTTGATAGTCATCCGCACCTCTGCGGTAATAACCTATTTGTTGCTAGCATTGTTATCTCTAGACTAGTTTAGTTGTAGCCTGGGTTAATAGGTTAATACTTTTTAGTTATTTTTTCATTTGGTTAGCTACCTTCATTGGAAAAATGCTCTGCCAATATTGACAGATAAACTACAGGCACAAGATTGATTTGTATCGAGTATGTGCGTTACTTATTTTGAGCTGTGTTTTTTGTTGAGATAGAATCTATTGAAGTTGGGGGCACTAACTGGGAGAGTAAACCCAACCTTGCTGCGGTTACTTGGTTCTATTCTGCACAGTGGATAGCTTTAGTTTTATGGATTTAGTTTTGTAATATCAACAAACGTTTTGGTCCCCAAATGGTGTTGGAATGGAAATACTCTAAACTAAAACGCTTTGGTTGCTCCCGAATGGTGTTGGAATGGAAGTACTCTAAGCTAAGTGCTAAAACGTCCAAACAAGAATTCTTTTGGGGCCTTCACTGGAAGGGGCTCAGTGAGGAGTACCATTTTCCTCCCCCAAAATAAAAAGTTACGGAAAATTTAGGCATTTGCTAATCAAAGGCCTTTTCAAAGGTCCTATTTCAGTTCGACAAAAAAAAAAGGTCCTATTTCAGAATCACGTAGCCGTTCTTTCCTTTCATCTTAGTCATTAAATGGATAGCCTCTTGGAGAGGTCTGAGGTGCCTGTGCCTCTATTTGGGACGAAACTCCTCTAAAAAGAATATATGACATAGGGGGATGCTATGGAGACATCGAAAAATAATTTTCATAATGACCTTGTAAATAAGATTGCACTAAAGAAATTGGGCGGAATTAATAAATGTGAGACGGGTCATTACAATTTGGGTATTGCTTTTCCCACACCCCCTCCTACTCGAAACACACCCCATAAGGGTGTGAAAAGACCAAAAGGCCAGGCCAAACCTCTTTTTTTTCACGAATTTTCACCTGTTCGAACACGGGCATTCGAACAGGTTCGAATGACATCGTTCGAGTGTGTTAAATTTTGACTTCACACCCTTTTGGGCGTTTTTCACCTGTTCGCATGAGGTCATACGAACCTGTTCGCATGACCTCGTTCGAACACATTCGAACGACATCGTTCGAGTGTGTTAAATTTTGACTTCACACCCTTTTGGGCGTTTTTAAACTGTTCGCATGAGGTCATGCGAACCTGTTCGAACAAGGTCGTTCGAACAGTCATAAAACACGTCCTCGCAGCGTCTCACGCGAGGTTATTTTTGGAATAAAATTTGTTAAGGGGTGTGAAAGAGTAGGAGGGGGTGTGGGAAAAGCAAAACCCTTACAATTTTGGGATGAGACAAAGAATTGTAGCATTGACTTCGTTGATCCAGCTTGGGTTAACAAAAACCTCAAGTACAAAGCTATAAATGGATCCCCCAATGACCTTCCATTTTGTCCATCACTTTTCCCACACCCCTCCCTACTCACCCCACACCCCTTAAACCTATGAAATTACCAACTTAACCTTACCACTCAAAAAAATTCCAACTATATCAAAAAATCCCTCTTCTTCTCCTCCATCTCCTACACCCTCCACCCAAACCTCCCATCTCTCCACTCCACACCCTATCCACCATTCCTACATCACTACCCTTCTAATCATCTTGTCAACATTGGCAAACATCATAAGGTATTATCCCTACCAAATATTTTTCGTTTTAATCTCATTTAGTTGCTGCATTTGAGTTTTTTTCTTCTTCTGAAATCACGCTCGGTTCGGTTGACCTCAACCGAATGGATTCGGTTAGGCTCAACCGAACGTTATAAATGCAATGGGGGGTGTTATTTTCAATTGGTCACTCGGTAAGGGAGATCCGAACACGTTCGGTTATAGGTAGTCGAACGTGTTCGGATATGGCCAACCGAACGTGTTCGGATATGCCCAACCGAACGTGTTCGGATAAGGCCAACCGAACACACGAAAACCAGTAACTCCAGTAACTTAGCTGTTTGTTGGTAATTGATAACTCTATTTTATATAGAGTTATTTATGCATCTAAACCTAAATAATTACCTAAACTCAAGTACAATATGTGTTAAATATAGTTGTATGAATAAAATAACAACATTTAAGGTTTTTAAGAAGGGTCACACTCATGGCTTAGCATCTTGTATATATATATATATATATATATATATTGGTATGTTTGATGTGTTTGTTCAGTGCGCCTGCAATTGATGCACTAGGAAACAACAGTGCAACTGCACTTAATGCTCCTGCACTGAAAACAGATTACAAATGCAAGAAGCACCATAGATCATACCAATGCACCAGCACTTCATTGATGACATCATGCTTAGTCATGGATCACATGGGGCACATGCAACTTGCAAATTTCGGCGCCTACCATAGAAGTTAGCTTTGAAGAGTCACTCACCTAGGGACACTTGGCCATCCATTATTGGACCTCCATTTGTGTTTGAGTGTGGGATTCAATTTGCTGTTTGAAGTTCAGAAACTTAACCCTAGTTAACTCCTCAAGTTAACTTAATCTCCAAGGGAGTCTCACTTTTTGA
Organism: Astragalus membranaceus; assembly: GCA_039519185.1. Taxonomy (NCBI): domain Eukaryota; kingdom Viridiplantae; phylum Streptophyta; class Magnoliopsida; order Fabales; family Fabaceae; genus Astragalus; species Astragalus membranaceus. Next base: position 15,820,345 of record CM076848.1, read on the forward strand.
AGGCTATAAAAGGATCCTCGCTTCTCATTTGAAAACACACCTCAAGATATCAACAAGATATCCATAGAAATAGTTTTAGATAGTTTTTAAGTTTTCAGGAAGGTAATGAAAGAATCGACAACTTCTTTCTTCACTTCCACGTAGTGCTAGCTAAGTGCAGGGAATCAGTGCACCTGCATTGCTTGGGAATTCATGCAAAGGAACTCCAACTTGTGTAACCTTTACCTTGTTGCTTTCTTTTATGATTTCAAATATATAAACATGTTCTATTCAGTTTATATATGTCTTGCAATGTCTAACATGAGCTAAATTTCTTTAGTTGAGATGTTCTAACCTTATAATGATCTTTTAAGTAAGTTGTTGTGCTTTTATATGATGTATGCATTTTAGTTCTTGTGTAACACTTCTTTCAACACTTGTTTTAAGGTTGATCGCTTGAAATAAGTAGATTTATAAAAGCAGACATGGTTTACAATTAAGAACTCAAGAACTAATAAGGGTGAGTGTTTTAATAAAGTCTTTGTTAACTTGTTTTAATAAAGAAACCTTTGTTAATTCCATGTTAAGTCCTAGACATAGGATAATATAGTCCTTAGGGTGATTCAGTGGGTACTTAAGAGGCAGGAGTGAACTTATTTAACATGCCTAGACATAGGAAGCTTGTAATGAAACTCTAAAGAAAGTGACTGAAAATCACATACTGATGCAGCTGCATCCAGTGCACCTGCACCACTTAAATGCACAAAACTCTTGAAAGTGACTTATTTGGTAAATACATCTCAACTCTCATTCTCAACTGATTTCCTCTACATTCTATTACTTATTTGCATTCTGTTTACTTATCACCATCATCCCAATTTGTGAGTAGTATAGTTCATACTAATTTATACACTTTGAAGCTACAAGAGTTAATCCAATCCCTGTGGGTTCGATCTTTTATACTACTAGTTTGTGACTGTATACTTGCACACTTTTTCAGCCACCAGTAATCAACCGAACGTTTTGATTACAGCATCAAATAAATTGAAGGAAATGATACGTTGATTGTACTAGACTTTACGAGTTCGTTCACAACGGATAAGGTACTGAACATTCATTCTTTTCAATATGTTTAATTTGCCTAAGGAAGACAATGACGTTTGCGTTTTCCATTTTCAGTTGTTTCCAAACCGTGAAGAGTTGTTGACATGGGTACGTAGTGTCGGCAGGTCTCTTGGGATGGTGATTGTGATATCTAGATCCGACACCGGAAAGCGATCAGGTAAATAATTTTGCACGTTGATTTGTGAAAAAGGTTGAATTATAGGACTAGTGTAGTTGAGAGAATAAACACTAGAAAATGTTGCTGTCAGTTTAGATTGAAAGGAAAATTTATCAAGAAGCTTGGAGGATGGATATTGAGGGTTATGTGTTCCACACATAACCATGCAGTCATATCTTATGATGAAGGTCATCCGTACAGTGGTAGATTAACTGAGGAAGAGAGGGAAGTGGTGGATAGAATGACTAAGAATCATATTGCGCCTAATCTCATACTTAATGAAATCAAGACCATGAAGCCTAAAGATAGTTGTACCACTGTAAAGCAAATATACAACTGTCGTTCAAGGCAACGATCGAGTATGCATGAGGGTAGAACTGAGCTCCAACATTTGATGAAGTTGCTGGAGCGTGATCAATATGTTTACTGGTCTCGAGTTGCAGAGGGCACTAATGTTGTCAAAGACATCTTTTGGGCACATCCAGATTATATTGAGCTTGTCAACACATTCCCAATTGTTCTCATATCTTTTATTCAATTTGTAAATTGAATTGTCACTAAAAAAATATACTTATTTTGTAGATGTATGATGGACTGCTCCCCAATACCGTTGCGTCTAATTCATAAACATTGGCTAAGATTAAATTTCAAAGTACCTTGTGAAGATGATTTGCCAAATGATGAGTTGAATCTAACTATGGAATTTGAAGCTATACAGTGAAGATTTGATGCCTCTGATCATGCGGGTAAAATTATGTTAAAGGCAAAAACACGTGAGTTGGCATTCCCAGACACTACTTCCATGTGTCCACCTCCAGAAAAGATCATCACAAAGGGAGCACCTAAAAAAGCCAAGAAAACGAGTCATGCATTCTCTACAAAGCGAGCAAAGTCATATTGCGAACACGTGGATGACAAATTAGACTCCCAAGAAGATACCTCATCTTTTGCTCAGTCTCGAAAACGTCCTACTCCTACCCATAGTAAGAGTTCCACTGGCACTCCACCTATACCAAACTCAGAGTGTCCGGCACCTACTCCATCACTAAGCAAAAAGCGAACTCAAGCTGACAGTTCAACTACTACACCTACTCCACCTCTACCTAAGAGGCAAACACCCACACCAGCTCCTCCTCCTACTGTTACTAAAGACCCAACTCCTACATCATCTGTTACTCTTACACCAGCTCCTATTGTTACTCATACGGAAGCTTATTATGAATTCATAAAGGGCTTGCCATCGATCATTCATCCTTATGTTGACAATATTGTTAATGTTAAGGGTGATGGGAACTGTGGATTCCGGTGTATTGCAGCATTACTTGAACGGGGTGAGGATGCCTGGCTTTCTGTGAAAAATGATCTTTTGGAGGAGATCAAGAAATACATTGACTTCCACATTTGCGTATATGGTGGTATGAGAAAAGTCACATTTCTGATGAAGTTGTTGATGCAGACAAACAAGGGTCTCGAAGAGAATTGGATGACTGTATCAGACATAGGGTATCTAATCGTTAACAAATACCAGGTCGTACTGACTTGTTGGCCTGTTAATGGGTCTTTCACCATTTTCCCATTTCATATTGCCCCGTTCAAAACTGCCCGTCAGTTCAACATATGCTTCATGGATAAACACTTTGTATAGGTATATCGACTTTTATTTAGAGTTCAATTTGAATTTATCAAACATTAGTTAACATTATGTTGTTTTTGTCTTTGTAAGGTTTTTATGAAGAATGAAAGTCCAATGCCCCCGCCCGATGCTCTTTGGAATGTTAACAGGAGACCCGTAGCAAAGGGTTGGGACACGCTGTTTACGGGTCGTATGCAAAAGTGGAAGGCCTTGGTCTTTGAGACCCAAACACCGGCTTATGTAGATTTAAGTAAAGATAGTAATTAGTTGATTAATTGTTGTTTTCCAATTTGACTTGGAAATTTGACTTCTATATGTTATGTACTTTTTTAAATCAATACCAATTTGAGTTAGTAATATTAGTCTGCATTTGAAATTTGAAACTTAAACAGAAAAATTTCTGGTTTTCAGTCTGTCTGTGGAGTATCAGGAGTGTTTGGTTGATGTCAGCCGAACATTTTCGGTTTCCCTTCCCCGAACGAACAAAGCGAAACAACACCCCCCTTGTTATTTTTTATAACGTTTGGTTGTCCTTAGCTGAACATATTCGGTTGGCCTTAGCCGAATATATTCGGTTGACCCCAACTGAATCATATGTAAACACGTCCTCTACTTAAGGTTGTTTTTGGAATATTAGAAGTTAGGGGGTGTGTGGTGAGTAGGAGGGGATGTGGGAAAAGCATGTGCCTCCATTTTATATGCTTCCGACCAAAGGAGTACTTGTCAAGAACATTTAGCACGGTAAAAGAGCTGTTGTTTAGTAAAACGACGTATATGGTGGGGGAATGATTCTCTCCAATAGATTTATTGTGCAATGAAATCCTAATCATCCATCAAATAAGACGAAGAGTGAGAAATATTAAAAAGATTGAGAGAGAATTGAATGGTGGAAATTTAACATTTTAGAGTGTTAAGTGAAAAGTCCACTTGAGACAACAAGAAGCATTTCAAGTTGGTATCATAGACCTAGTCATCCTTAAAATTTATAAGCGTCACTATTTTATTTCTGTGGCTCCAGTATGCTTCTACTTGGAGAGTAACAATGGTTATACTCCTCAGAGCTGCTTCGTTAATAATTCCATCTGGTTGCTTGGGGTAGAATTTATTAACAAGACGTGTTTGAACAACTCAAGATGACGAAAGATGTGGTGCTTCCAACGAAAGATTTTACTAAGGGTTACGTTATTCCAAACTCTCACGTTGTTAGTAAGATTGGTACCAACAATGATAGGCTTGGGAAAGGAAAACTAAGTGGTCTTGCCAGTGTTAAAAGTCTTGCCAGTGTTAAAATATTGAAGATTGTTGAATGTCTCTGATGAAGTTTGGATTAGCTCAGATCTCTAAGCCAACATGGTCTCTGAATAACATCTGCAGTAGGGAACATAGTTTGCCAGGAGGGAAAAAAAAGGGATTGACTTTTCCCACATCCCCTCCTACTCACCACACACCCCTTGACCCTATGAAATTACCAACTTAACCTTATCTTCTAAAATATTCCTCCCATATTCTTCATCCCTCTTCTCCTCCTCCATCTCCTACACACTCCCCTCAAACACCCCAAACCTCCCATCTCTCCACTCCAAACCCTATCCACCATTCCTACATTATTACCCTTCTAATCATATTCTCAACATTGGCAAACATCATAAGGTATTATCCCTACCAAACATTTTTCGTTTTCATCTTATTTAGTTGCTGCATTTAGGTTTTTTTTTTTGAAATCGCGCTTGATTCGGTTACCCTCAACCGAACGGATTCGGTTAGGCCTAACCGAACGGATTCGGTTAGGCCTAACCGAACGTTATAAAATCACATTTGGGGGTGTTCATTTTCAAGGGTCACTCGACAATGGAGAACCGAACACGTTCGGTCAAGGGGAACCGAACGTGTTCGGTTTACGGCAGCCGAACATTCGTTTTCCAGAAATTCCAGTAACTTCTGTTTGGAATTTTATTTATTACAGGATCATATAAATGGAAGGAAATGATGCATTGATGGTACTAGACTTTACAAGTTATTTCACAACGGATAAGGAACGAAACATTCATTATTTTTTGTAAGGTAATTTGGCTAAGTATTTAAATGACATTTAATTTTTCATTTTCAGTTGTTTGCAAACCGTGAAGAGTTGTTGACATGGGTACATAGCATCGGCAGGTCTCTTGGGATGGTGATTGTGATATCTAGATCCGACACCGGAAAGCGATCAGGTAAAGAACTTTTCACGTTGATTTGTGAAAAAGGTGGAAATTATAGGATTAGTGTAGTTGAGGGAACAAACACTAGGAAATGTTGCTGTCAGTTTGGATTTAAAGGAAAATTTATCAAGAAGCTTGGAGAATGGATATCGAGGGTTATGTGTGGAACACATAACCATGCAGTCCTATCTTATGATGAAGGTCATCCGTACAGTGGTAGATTAACTGTGGAAGAGAAGGAAGTGGTGGATAGAATGACTAAGAATGCGCCTAATCTCATATCAAGACCATGAAGTCTAAAGATAGTTGTACCACTGCAAAGCAAATATACATCTATCATTCAAGGCAACAATCGAGTATGCGTGAGGGTGGGACTGAGCTCCAACATTTGATGAAGTTGCTGGAGCGTGATCAATATGTTTACTGGTCTAGAGTTGCAGATGGCACTAATGTTGTGAAAGACATTTTTTGGGCACATCCAGATTCCATTGAGCTTGTCAACACATTTCCGACTGTATTGTTGATTGATTCCACGTACAAGACCAACCGGTATAGGTATCCGTTGGTTGAGATCGTTGGTGTAACCTCAACCAAAGTCAAACTGTCCGGCACCTACTCCATCACTAAGCAAAAAGCGAACTCAAGCTGACAGTTCAACTACTACACCTACTCCATCTCTACCTAAGAGGCAAACACCCACACCATATGTTACTAAAGCCCCGACTCCTACACCATCTGTTACTTACACCAAATCTGACTCTTACACCAGCTCCTACTGTTACTCATACGGAAGTTTATTATAAATTCATAATGGGCTTGCCATCAATCATTCATCAGTACGTTGAGAATATTGTTAATGTTCATGGTGATGGGAACTGTGGATTCCGGTGTATTGCAACATTACTTGGACGGGGTGAGGATGCTTGGCTTTCTGTGAGAAATGATCTTTTGGAGGAGACATGCAATACATTGACTTCTACCTTTGCGTATATGGTGGTATGGGAAAAGTCACATTTCTGATGAAGTTGTTGATGCAGACAAACAAGGGTGAAGAGAATTGGATGACTGTACCAAATATAGGGTATCTAATCGTTAACAAATACCAGGTCGTACTGACTTGTTGGTCTGTTAACGGGTCTTTAACCATTTTCCCATTTCATATTGCCCCATTCAGAAGTGTCCGTCAATTCAACATATGTTTCACGGATAAACACTTTGTACAGGTATATCGAATTTTATTTAGAATTCAATTTTATATTGTCAAACATTTAATATAATGTTGTTTTCGTCTTTGTAAGGTTTTTTTTTTTGAAGAATGGAAGTCCAATGCCCCCGCCCGATGCTCTTTGGAATGTTAACAGGAGACCCGTAGCAAAGGGTTGGGGCACACTGTTTACGGATCGTATGCAAAAGTGGAAGGTTTTGTTCTTCGAGACCCAACCACCGACTTATGTAGATTTAAGTAAAGATAGTGATTAGTTGATTAATTGTTGTTTTCCAATTTGTATTAAAACAACAAATCTCCCGCGTATGATTGTTATGGCTTCTATATGTTATGTACTTTTTTAAATCAATACCAATTTGAGTTAGTAATATTAGTCTGCAATTGTAATTTGAAACTTAAACAGAAACATTTCTGGTTTTCAGTCTGTGCAGTATCAGGTGTGTTCGGGTGATGCCAACCGAACAGGTTCGGATCCCCTCCCTGGACGAACAAAGTTGAACAACACACCCCTTGTTATGTTTTATAACGTTCGGTTGACGTCATCCGAAGACGTTCGGTTGGCCTTAGCCGAATAGATTCGGTTGGCCTCAACCGAATCACACGTAGACACGTCCTCTACTTAAGGGTATTTTTAGAATATTTGGAGTTAAGGAGTGTGTGGTGAGTAGGAGGGGATGTGGGAAAAGACTCGCCCAAAAAAAAAGCACAATCAAGCCTTTCTTTCAAGCTTTTGGGAGACCAATTAAAGATAGGGTCTTTATAGCCCAAATCAATGCGATTGCATAGGTTGATATAGTTACAAAAAACCTTCACATAAACCATTATTAAAAGATGCTCCACCTGTTTGCTCATTTTCATGAAGAATGCTATTCAAGTCGCCTGCTAAAAGCCATGGCTCTGTGATGGAAGTCTTGAAGCTAAGAAGTTAGTCCCAGTTTAAACATGGTAAGCACTCGGGAAGTGACGGTGTTAGCATTAATACACAAGTGAATATAATTGCTAGATGAAGAAATGGGGGTACAATGAATGCAGGTAAGGTTCCAAAGCAACAAATATCGCCCGAGAAACCTATAGCATCAACCTTCTCCATTCCTCTTAAGCCAATTCTAACGTGAGAATCACATGAATATGGTGTTTTTTTTATAGACAATGTTAGTCATTAATTGTTAGAGGGATGAGAAATGTTAGTTTTTAAGGTTTAAACTCTAGACCTCCTCCTTATACTCCTTCGGCATCCTTTAGCAACACAAGCGTTGATAATGTGAATGCTCCCAAATGCAAAGTAGATTCTCGATCACTAGCCGGCTAAAAAAAGAATAAATAACTTTTACTGTCTTTTTAAAGATACAACAACAATATGATCTTAATCCTGCTTCAATAGATCAAAAAATCCCCCTTCAATAGTTTTATGATGCATTACAATGTGCTACAACTTGGATGGAAAATAAAATAAAAAAATAGCGAAGGCAACATTTACATAAAATAAAAAAGAAGCCTGCATAAATGTGTGCGTAAATTTGATGGGGATCGCATTGTTTTTCTGGCCCTCAGGCAATAATTCAGCCTCTAGCTAGCAATTTGACCTGACTTTTTGATATCTTTACAATATATATATTAGACATTTTTTACAAGAGCTCCGGCTGCAAAAAGAAGATTCCTTCGAGAAAACTGCTTCCAAAAACAGAAATACAAGCATCAAACCATAAGGTTGAATCATATCAACAATATCCATAGATAAACATAATCTTACAATACTGTAAACTTACCCTCAAAGCATTAACGGGAGTAGATTTGGTTGGCAGGGTCTTCAGTGATCTCAATCTGTTGGTATTCCCACTCCTAATGAAGGAAAAAATATCAGTTACTCCTACCCATAAGAACACAACTCCTTACATTTTTCCATATTAAAAAACTTACTTTTCTTCAGTCCTTGAAACCTTAGTGCTCGTATTTACATCCCATAATTTTACAGTGCAATCAGCAGATCCTGATGCTAGCATAGAACCTTCAGAACTGATACATCAGACAATTATGAATAGCATAAGTAGTTTTAGATTAGCTACCTCAAAGACTAATAGTTTCCTTAAGTTAAAATATTGACTGGGATGGGGGATCACCTGAATGCAAGTGACCAGACACATGATGTGTGACCAACCAATGGTGTGAGACAGCGGCCACTAGAGAGGTCCCACATCATGATTGTGCCATCTTCATCACCAGAAGCCATATAGCGACCATCAGGAGACATTGCCAAAGCCAAGATCATTCCCCTGTGACCAACGAAAACCCGAACACACTCTCCACTCTGCACATCCCATAGTCGAACTGTTTTGTCACTGGAGCCAGTTGCGATGTAGTTGCAGTTGGCATGCCACTGGACGCACTAAGATCATAAAACAGGCAAGCATTGTTATATGAAATACATATTCAGTCTTGGCAGTAACATGTTGAAATATTTTGCTTAAAATTGAGTAGCACTAGACACAAACTTTTAGGAAACTTAATTGGAAAAATGAAATTTCAGTTTCATGCTTTAAACAAAACAGGCCAACAGAAAGACCGTGCTAAAGACCAATTATCAATCAAAACAACATTCTCAGAATCAACTTGAAACTGGTTTTAAATGTTATTCACAAATTATACATTGTACTTTCAGGTTTTAATTAGTGGAAAAAATGGAAAGAGATAAAAAAACATTAAAACACAAGTCAATCAACTGTTAACTGATTACCACACCCACATTGAGCGTTATCTTGTTGAATACTTCACAGGTTAGTTCCCTTCCAATTTGTATTTCCCCACAATTCGCACCCTCTAATTCCCACATGCTTCATTGTTTAATATCATGAAAATTCATTTTGAGGATTGGCACAAACATCTGTACAGACTACAGAATAGTCTTGGGAGTTGTTGCCATGTGACAGATAAGCTATGCAGATTTTTTTTTTCCCTCTGCATCAGACTCAATAGAATAGAACTGGGTCAGAAAATTGTGTAAAAGCAACCTTTCTTTCAGAAAACCACCCCCGATTCAGTATCAAGTTGGTATAGAATCAGATAAGAATGTATAATAATAGGGACTCTCCTCTCCTATCCTATCAATGTATAATAGGGAGTCTCCGTTCTGATTCTAGGTGTACTGAAACCTGGTTCAGTATCAAGTTGGTATAGAATCAGATAAGAATGTATAATAATAGAGACTCTCCTCTCCTATCCTATCAATGTATAATAGGGAGTCTCTGTTCTGATTCTAGGTGTCCTGAAACCTGGTTCTCTCCCTCCTCTCACTTCTCTTAACTCCCAAAAGTGACCCACACCTTCTCCTTGACTGCCTTATAACAACCCTAAAACTGTAATGACAGTTACTCTGCTCATCTACTGCTGCTGCCGCAATCACTGCTGCTACCTAAGATTCTAATCCCCGTTCCCTTCCTATCCATCCCACCGTATGGTCCCATCCAATCAGAAGGCTACTATCAGAATAACTTGTAAATTTTGGTCAATGAAACTTCTACTGCAAGTTTATCAAATAACCCAAGTTTTCCTAAATTTAAGTGAAGAGGTGTTCAGGTTGCTAATAAAATATTAAAACTCAAGGCAGCAGCTTTTTGATCGAGCACAAGTAGAAGAATATAGGATTAAATCACACCAAATTACAGACATCACAGGAATCTCTTGCTGTCCTAGAGTTCAGAAACTCTTACAAGATTATCTCTGTCCATAAAATTTCCCAACACAAAACATAACAGTCCTCTAACAGTACCACCAATACAATGAAAATCATAAATGTTCATAAACTGCCACATTGTGGTTATTAAAACTAACTCTAACTGTACCTAAACTGCCTTGTATCAGTTATTAATACTTAGTCTAACATGGCAATTATTATAACTATATCCAGGTTTGCTAGAATGGATTTTCAGATAAACGGGTCACTGTGGACCTCAGTCTGAAGCCATAGCATTTTGATTGACAAAAACACTATACAAGTTGTTTACCTCCCAAGATTAGGTGTTACTTTAAAAAAACATGCTTAAACACAAGATAGTAGATGTGCATATAATTTAATCACTGATCTACAAATTTTCTGACGCAATCAAAATGTAAATGTAAATATAAAATTAATTGAGCTAGTAAAACACATAAATCCTAATAGAAAAAATTCTGGAGAAAATTAGAATAAGAGAACGTATTCGAATAATAACTCACATCAACATCAGACAAGTGCCCTGCCATTATTCTCAAGGGCTGTATTCTGTCCATGGACCAAATCCTAGCAGTTCTGTCATGTGAAGAGCTGGCAAAATAATGCCCTACGGGACTAAACTGCACCCAGAAAAAGAAATAAATTACACAGCATTCCAGAATGTATGTCCACACAATAAATAACACAGCCCATCGTTTACAGGGTATTGGTGTATAGTTTTACTCTGTTTCATTGTGGAGTTAGTGTGTGCATGTATTTTACTTTCTATTTTCAATCTGCCTTAAGCCCCACTATGCCTTCAGCCCCTTTCATTTTACACATTCAGATGATGGAAACAGAGACTTCTCTCTAAAATTCTTTCAGAAAACATCCCATTTTAATGTGAATTTATAAAAAATATTTTATTCAAGTATTATGGTATGTTGTTTCTACATTCATAGTCAAAATAGAAAATTTCAGAAGGAAATGTTTTACCTGAACATCCCAGACAGGATGATTGTGACCCTTGTAACAAACAAGATTGGCATTAAGCTGTGTGCTCCACAATCGAACTGCATAGTTCATTTAAGATTCGGGATTAAAACTACAAATTAAAATATTATACCCAAAACAAAACTACACCATAAAAGAAACACTAGCAAAAGCAAAGAAGAAATAAATTGAGGACAAATATTAAAATGAGATAAGTAAACATACTTGTTGAGTCTGCTGAGGATGAAAGAATAAAATCTCCAACAGGACTAAAAGAGGCTGCATAAACAGGCCCTGAATGACCTTGAAACAAAGTATACTGTCTTTTCCCGAGCATTTGTTCATTTTGTGATGTGTCGTTCTCACCCTGTGAAAGAGCTGAGAATAGCAGAATTGATAACTGGACATTAATAGAAAGCAATGCATGGAGTTTTGCTCAAATGCTCAAGACTTGTATAAGCTTCCAACGAACCAGCTTACTTTGTTAAATATCAACCCAGTTTTGGCTTTGGTCAACTCAACTATCAATTTTTTCCTGAGGTCTGGTGCTTTGAAGTTTTGACTATCATTACTATCTTGAAGTACCATTCATTGCATATAAATTATAAGAGAATGATTTTTAAACATAAAAATGGGACAACTTTTGCAACAATAATTTAAGTGTTCAAGTTCAACACAGTTCAAATAGCTTGTTAACTACGTTCAGTATATGGTCAATAAATAAATCAGGTGTCGAATCTCATTAACCATCTACTTAACTTAATTAACTACGTAAATTGTTGTCGCAAAAATTGCCCAATTTTTGATGTACAAATAACATAACTTATAAAAAATCACCTTTATCGATGGGTACTTAAGATCCATTGCACAACAAGAAAGCAACCCACATATCTGATCCATCCCAAAACTTTTAAACAAAATGCCCACATTGACCCATGTATCATTCTTAAACTGCCAAAACTTATTTTCTACTCGAGTTTATTTATATTTATAAAGTTAATCTAAAAGACAATGCACCTGGAAGGGGTTAGGTTATCTTCCATAAAGTCCAAGCCCAATAATTCCATGAATAGAGAGAGAGGTCTTGCTTAGAACCCATCTTTATATATGAGACAGTGAAAAGTTTTACATACATAAATACCACTGAATATCTTACCTATTTTAATATATAAGTTGATTTCCTCAGTGCATTGTTCAAACTATATTATTTAAGTCACTAAAGCACGTTATAGGTTAAAAAGTATATTATCTATTGGCCATTATACTTGTTTCTAAGTACATCTAGATTTATCATGCAAAAAAGGCAAGATGCAAAGATTAGTATAAACAAAAGGAAAAAAACAAATACAAACTCACAACTGGAGGGTTGTTGTCCAAGCTTTGCCATATCCCAAACCTGTGCATACAATTCAGAAAATTAATCAACGAGGTAAAACTACTAAAAATGGGTTGTCTTTCAGGAGGAATGAGAGAATATGCCGAGTAAAAACACCTTAAGTGATGAGTCAGAAAATCCTCCAGCAACCAACGATCCATCATGGGATATTGATGAACAGCTTAAACTGAGAAAGTTGACGAAAATATAAGCATTATGCAAACAGAAGCCAAACATGATAAATAACATTGACAACTATGCAATAGACATTACCCATTATGCGTATTGATAAAAGTGTAAAAGCTAACTGATGGCAGGGCAACACTATTAAGTTGTACACGGCTCCTTAAATCTTCAAGGATGGAGTGTTCTACCTCAGCTGGGCTGCAAAAATGCAACATTCTTAAATACACAGGAAGAAGTAACAAACTTACTAGTTTGCGATTGAAAATCTAACCTCAAATACTGATTACTATACGACATACGTAGTTAACATTAGACAATAACAAAAAATACAGAAGTGAAGAATTTGAAAATCCTCGATTTGTGCAATGCTCTTTTATCCAGAAATACATATATCATCGAGGACCAACATTATCAACCTCTCCATATAGCCAGCTTTTCTTTCAAAATCATCACGTGTTTTACATTTGATGCTGAGTGAAAGTCCAAATCAGTCGGGTGTGAGGCATGATTAGAGCCTAGTCTTAGAAATGTAGCAAAATCTATAAGCAAAAGAACCAAAAATGTACGCAAAATTTGGATTTCAACCACAACAGGGAAAATAACTTATTTCAATTAAGTAGTTTTTTTGATAAAAAAAATTAAGTAGTTTTGAAAATATATGAGTGAATCAAAATGATTTTTTGATTTGGCTCTCACTAAATAGAAAGGACACTAATCAAATAAAGAAAAGAACCCTCTCATTGCAAGAAAAAAATTATAGCAAAATACGCCTACCAAATGACTTCTTTTCTTTTCTCTTACTTTAATATTACTATTATCATCAATTGTTTTAGAATAGTGTTACTGACTCTGACTCCGCAATTCCTATCTGAAAGGAAAAAACAGACATAATGCATTCACTGGCACTGCTTTCTGCTTAGTAAATAATTAAAGTTGATAGTATACATTATGGGCAAGGGGAGCTCTGGCTTGACTCGAGGAGCAGCTGCTACAGTGTTGGCTTCAGGTTTTGCACTTTTCCCTGCTGCACCTCCACCCTTGTCCTTTTTTACCTTTTTGACAGAACCACCTTGCTTTCCTGCTTCAATTGATCTTTTCTAGAAGAGGAACATGTGAAAATAAAAGCAACAAGCACTCAGATAACAAATTATATAATCAAATTAACGAAAACATCTTTACTTGAAATTTATTTACTAGAAATGCCGAGATTCAAGAAACATGTAGTATTGGATTAGCCGATAAAAGTATGCATGAAATAGATAAGAGTCGGGTGCACTTTAAAACAGATATACCTTGTTCTCATCATTCTCCCCCTCTTTTGCTTCCCCATCACCCTTTTCGGAGTCTGAAAGCAAGGCCCCAGCCTTCTCCAACCGTTCTTCAAGTGAATCTTCAAGTAACTAATGGACAAGCATATTGAGATTCAAACCAGATAATCATTTAATCAGTTAGTAGCGATTAATATCAGAAAATCATTCATTCAAAAACCAGATAATCATTTAATCAGTTCAAACTAATGTCATACATCAAGCATGATGATGATGATAAAACTGAATTTGATCTTGTGCACGAAGATAAACACAATAAACAAAGGCATCAACTACTAGACCAATTGAACCAGTAAAGGTAGGGTTAAAGGTTGAACTTGGGCTGAGTTGTAGTCAAAATGGGGTTTTGAATAATATAAATCTTATAAAGTTTCTTGTATCCTCTCCATCGTGTTCATAAATCAAACAATGACATGTTAATTTTTTTCCAACCACAGCTTCCATGAAGAATGTGTTACTGAATTACAAAAAAAAATGTACTCATAACATTGCTTGATTCGAGAACTTGACCAAGGATATAAGGGACTTGATTTAAATTCCATCCTTTTAAATATATAATTTTTTTTTATTTTTATGTTTATAAAAATAACAAAATGTATTAAAAAATGTCATCAATATTTAAACAAATGAAATGTTATAAAAATAATAGTTTAACAATGCATACAATAAGCAAACAACATTCAATAAAATAACTTTCCTTAACCAAAAAAATATTAAAACAATTCATGTGATATTAATTGCCTCATATGGATAATAAATTTACAAAGCTATTTATAGTCATATTAACATACAACACCCGTGAGATAATTCCTAACTTCAGAAAATTTTGGAGATACAAAAATAGCCTCACCCCCCAATGTACTTCCTTCTGATTTATCTGGTTTGCTGCTTCATGGCTGCTTCCAGTAAGGGTAACAGCCTCTGGATCATCAGAAATCAAGCTAGGCTGTCCAGGGGTAACTATATCACCAACAACAAAAACAAAGAAAGATGAAGTACGCACAAAAATAAGAAATTCAAATGAGCAAATGCAATTCAAAGTAAATAAAAGTACCTTGGAAGTTAATATGCTCGTTGATTATACCAAGTATAGTGGTGGATTGCGTACTGTGTAGATGTTGCAAAAGAAGCTCATAGGAATACTGGCAAAACATTATTAACCCTTATTAGCTTTCACCACATTTAACTTTATTTTAATTTTATGAAAATCTGAATCTAAATACCACAATGATGAAAATAAAGAGACCAAGTACAAACAAAAACAAAGATTGCGATAGTCAAGTTAAACAAAAGGGAACAAAACAAGTTATCTCTTAAACAGTGTCCATAGATCTATTGTGGTTTAGATGAAATTCATATATTGGTGAAAGAAAATAGTATAAGCTAATACTCAGACCTGCACATTACTTCCACTAAGCTCTCACATGAGCTAAATCCACCAAGATGAGGATAAACAACAGTAAGATACCATATAGAGATTAGGGTGGAAATTATGGTAATTCCCAAATTTCCTCTCTCAATCATGAGATAGATCTGATGCTAAAGCTATGCAATGAACATGTGCTCACACTATACTGGGAAGATGTACACTCATCACCAAGACAGCGTGGTATCAATACCTAATGAATTGAAACCTAAATCGTGATTCCCAGTGTAAGCAGTAAAGATAAATTTACGTAGTATGATATTTTGTATGATTTGCGATTGGGAGGGTCGGGCTAAGGTGGTATGCTATTTAGCATCTTGGTATGGTTTTGTTACAGATGAAAAAAATATGTTAGAATCAATAAAATTATCTAGCAAATACTGGATTTATCTTAGAATTGTTGAATTTCAAAAAACTATCGCTTAGGATTGATTTCCATACTTCTTTATATGTCCTGATTTGATTGGATACAGAGTCCGGTAAATATCATGATTAGTTTCCTTGCTTAGATAGGATTAAGAGTCAAGTATTAGTATAATAAAGGTTGATGCTTAGTCATTTGTATAAAAAACAGTCACAACTATTAGTCTTTATTCTTTGTCTTCCCCCCCCCCTGTCTAAAACCCTGTGACTTCAACAATATCCTTATTATGTACATGAAAAATAATATAATTATTCTTTTTAATGAGGGAAAATCATAGCTCAGTCATATCTTAACTTTGTGCAAATTAACTTTTTTGAATTGAGTAACGTAGGAAAGGCTTTGTGAAGTTAGGCTAAGCTCACTTAAGTTAAACCCCATAAACCCAAGAAGCATGAATGTGATTGTGGGCCTTGTATAGTAAAACCTTCATTTAATCACACCCAATATTATCCAGGAGAAAAATTATTCCAATGGTAAATGTAGCCTCAAGGCCATCTTCCAACAGGAAAGATGTTGCGGATTTGAGCATTCCATAGAATCTTGATCTTCCAGAAATCTGTACGTGGAGGACACAATGGCACCTCCTGCCTGAAACAAGTACAAATTTGGTGGAGGCACAGGCACCCAGGTGTGATCAAATATTCTCACTTCTGCTCTATCAGGCTCAATGTTCTTGGTGATTCGGTATGTGAATGTAGTAATGTACCACCAGTGGGATCACTCTATATAAAGTATGATTTTAGTAGGGAGTAGGGAGGAGGAAATTTAGTAACATTGATCCCATGTGTCTATAAAATCTATGGAAACATTACTACATCATAGCAAGCATATCAAATGCTTTGTTCAGTGCATAATATTAATGTGATGAAGTGAGGTATCATGTGCGGGCAAGATCTAGCATGTACAGTCAACAAATTGGATTCGCCGGCGATAACGGGGTAGATCCCACAACAACACGAATGGCAAACCTAATTGATATAAAGTGGTTTGCATTGTATTAGGGGAAAGGTCCAACTCCAACAGGTATTAGGACCTGGAACAGGGAATTGGATGTATTGGGATTTGGGATTAGGGTTCAAGCATCAGGTGGCTAGCCCTAGTAATCTTGTTATCGTGTTTAATTTTCCCTATGGACATAGGCCTACAGTTCGCTATAGGTTTGACTCGCATTAATTTGTGTCTACTATCTTCTGCCAAATTACAGAACAAATCCTCCTAATAGCTAAAATACTTACCTAAAAAAGTAAAGCATCATATAAATTGGTAACAAATAAAGCCATATATGATCACAGATGAACACGGAAGACAAAGCACATAAGGGGCACTAAAGTTCTGGAGGTGTGCGGTGTCTGTGAAACCAGTATAGTAGTGTTTTAATTGAATAGGTGCAAATAGACAAAATATAGCCAATAAACTAATCCAGAAGAATTGAGATGAGATTACCTCACATATCTTTATGTTGAATTTGCTCTTCCTGAGTGAATGAGCAAATTCCATTTCCTGAGCAAGAAAAACATCGTAGGACTATTCAATGCAAATTGCTGATAAAATGATGATCCAACAACAAGATGTAACTGAAAGAGCGATACAAGATTTCAGAAAGAAACTAACCTCCAAATGAGTAGGAGAAAGAACTCCTTCCAACTTTTGAAGGTCGCGTAAATGCATCATTTCATGGTCTTCACGGAACGTATTGAAAAAGTTCCGAGCTGAGAATATCAACCACAGTCACATACAAGAAGAATTTATAAAAACACATGTTACTATAATTACTCACATTTAGAACACTGCAAATATGCAAGTAAATAAATAAATATGCATAAACTGTACATACACTTATACCTTCCTGAATATGACCTTTTGCCACGAGATCCATAAAGCAATGGATAAATACCGGATAAAGCACACGAAGCAACTCATGCTGCAAGAAAGTGGGAAACCACGTAAAACCAGCATAAACTAAAGCATAACAATTCAAACATAAATGAAATTTCAGAAACAGAGAATGTAGATAAACAGCAAGTTACCTTGTACAAATCTAGTGAAGAGTAAGTCCATGATCTTAATCTGCTATATCCATTATGAAACCTAGCGGGACCATTCTCCAACCTACGAGATATAATCGATAAATCAAGTGAATTTGAAGAGTAATTTGTTGCGGGAAATCGAAGGATGAATTGAGAGAGAAAAGGGAAATTACTGAGAGAATGAAAGGAGGTGATTGGCAATGTCAGGTTCGAGAAGAGAATTAGCAGAGGAATTGTTTTTGTTCTGTTGGAATTCTTCTTGGAAAGCTTTCTCTGTTTGAGTGAACCCTTTCTTCTTCAAGTACGCTGTAACGTATCCAAGTATTTCGTCTTCGTCCATTCTTCGATCTCAGGCTCAACCCCAGGTCACTTCACTTAACTTCCCAGTTCCAAATTGCAGAGACTTCGTCTAGCATTCCAAACTCGCGTCTGACCTGTTTGGCTCTTCCTCGAAATCGCACGTTCTTCTTCCAAACTCGATTCTGGCAGAAGTAGCTCTGGCTAGCTTCTGCGTCCAAACTCCACAAATTGCAGAGACTTTTTTTTTTGTTCAAATCTGCAGCGATACTCTAGGTTAGAGATGAGAAGACTTAGTGGGCTTTAAAAACAAAAAGGCCCATTTCAAATCCACACTCGGTGGTTCTTTAGTAAGTTTACATTATGCCCATGCTTTTCCCAACCCCCTCCTCCTCACCACACACCCCCCCTTTACCCTATGCATTTACCAAAATAACCTTACAATCTTTTACATTTCTCCCCTATCCTTCATCCCTTCTCTTCTCCTCCAACTCCAACACACTCCCCTCAAACACCCCAAACCTCTCTCTCCACTCCAATTCCTATCCACCTCACATTCATCATTAACCTTCTACTCAACTTATCAACATTGCCAACCATAATAAGGTATCATCCCTACCAACCCTTTTTCTTTTTCGTCACTGAAAGTTGCTGTATTTGGATTTTTTTTCTGAAATCGTGCTTGGTTCGGCTGCCACTGACCGAACCAGTTCAGTCAAGGACCACTGGACTAAAAAAATTGGTTTTGGGGTGTTTCTGCAATTTTGTTGACACGGTAGTGAGGTGCCGAAAGGTTTTGGTTAAGTTGACCTGAACAGGTTCGGTTAGTGACTTGCCGAACCTGTGTATTTTCAGACTGTCCAGTAACTTGATATTTTCCTTTCTATTTGTTGATTGATAGGACTATAAAATGGAAGAGAAAGGTACAATTTCAGGAGTAGATGACATCTCAAATGGCGTCATTCATGTATGGATTTGATTAACTAAAGATAATGAAAATATTGATTAGTTGATAAATTTGTAATTTTTGTATTTGAAATTGTACTAAGACGACAAGTTTCCCACATATGATTGTTATGACTCGAATGTGTACCACGTTTTTTAAATCACTACTAACTTGGTTTACACATAGTTAGTTTCTACTTTGCAATATAGACAGAAACATTTATGTTTTTGATTCTGTCTGCTGTAGTATCACGTAGGTTCGGACAATACCTACCGAATTTGTCTGGTTCCCCATCACCGGACTAATAAATTGAAAAACACACCCCTTCTTAAATTTTTTGCACGCCCGGTTGACAGTAGCCAAATGGGTTTGATTGTCAGTAACCGAACACCCTAAATACTTAACCCGGAGATGTAGCTCCGTACACGTTCGGTGCGACGTAATCGAACCATTTAAAAACACGTCCTCCCTCAGAATTTGTGAGTGTTGTACGTGAGGGTATTCTTGGAATATTTCTAGTTAAGGGGTGTGTGGTGAGTAGGAGGGTGTTGGGAAAAGCATGGGGCCTACATTATTATTATTATTATTATTATTATTATTATTATTATTATTATTATTATTATTATTATCATAATAACCAAAATAATTGCCATTTAATTCATAATTAATAATAATAGTACCTATATTGTCAAAACAAAATAGTACCTCTATTATTATAATTATTAGATATTTAATTTATATAAATTATAGCATTTATAATAATTAATTTTTTTGCCAAAAATAATAACATTATATAGATATTGTTTGGAATTTTAATTTATAGTTCTAATTTAGTTTCTAATTTTAAATTTCTAATATTATTTTTAGTTGATACCCATTTTGGTAATCTTACACCCAAAAGCAATTTTGATATAATCTACCCAAACAACGATGATTGGTGAAAATCACTTCTTCTTTAAATGTATCCAAACAAAAATCACGTTTCATTCAACTCACTTTTGACTAAAATCAATTCCGCAAACTCAATTCCCACACAAGTGTTTCCCGAATGGAAGCAGATAAATGGATTTGGGCTAAGTTAATCATGGGCCTTAAGCCCAATTCTTTTCTCCCTCCCACTCTCCCTAACTCAATAAAATTACTAAAATACCTCTAAAATTAAATAACTTTCTTTCTCCCTCATTTGTGTACAAATTTGAACTTTTGGGAGAAACTCTTTTTAATGCACTTGATACATTAGTATCGGATAGTTTTGAGATATTGGACGTGTGTTTTTTAAACTATCTAATACACGTCTAGTACTTTAGTACCAGACAATTCAAAACATACACGCTAGTACCTGCCTACCGAACGTAATACACATCTGGTACCTTAGTTTTAAAATTGTCTGGTACTAAAGTATCAGGCAGTACTAAAAAGGAAACAAAATCAAAACACAGAAAAAGTAAGAAAAATATGAACTAAGATGGTGGTGATGGCGAGGCAAGTGCAAAACTATGTTGACGATGGTGAGAAGAGGAAGAGGGGGAGGAGAGGAAGTGTGATGCGGTGAGAGTGAGAGGCTCACTGGGAGACGAAGGATAAGAAGGAATGAGAGTGAAGGTATTTGGGAAATTTTAGAAATAATGGGGAGTTGGACAAGTCTCATAATTTGTTGGCTTAATTACATTTTTGATCTATCGATTTTATCAAATTCGCAATTTAGTCTCCCCATTTTATATTCGCAATTTTGGTCCCCTAATTTTATCAAATCTGCAACTTTAGTCGCCGCACATTAAATTGTCATTCAATTTGTGATGGAAATGCCGGCGTGGCAAATGCGTGTCGTGCTAGCGTAAGCATTAGGTGTTCACATATTTATATTTTCATTGATATATGTTGTATATTATTAGACTAAACCAAAAGTATATATTAAGTGTATATTTTGTATATCATTGAATGCTAGCATGACATGTACCTGCCACGTAAACACTTAATGATTACATGTCATCAGCTTATTGCTACATCAGGATTTCCATCAAAAATTAAATGATAATTTAACGGGGTACTAAATTTGCGGAATTGATAAATTTGGTGACCAAAATTGTGAGAAAAAATTGGGAGATCAAATTTGCGGATTTAATAAAATCAGGGACCAAAATTGCAGAATAAATAATATTGGGGGGCCAAGATTGCAAAAAATAACACGAGGGACTAAAATTACGGATTTGATAAAAAGGGACCAAAGTGCAATTAAGCTTATTTTCGCACTGGCCAACACTGAGTTTGTCCACTGCGAGAATCAAAACAGTGAGCAGCGGATCGACCCTCCGTATTCCAATATAGCTTATGCCACTGGAATAATTGTTCTGTGTTGGTTATAAGAGTATCTCTCTAACTAATTGTCCATTTTGATTCCATCAAAGAAACACTAACACACCCTTACATTTTTTCCTTGCCACTAAAAACACACACCCTTACATAATTAGTTAATAAGTGAGCTGCAAAGTTTGAGTTTTTTAAGCATGCAAATTGGCCACATTGTTGAGTAGGTAAGTTCCGATTCAAGTGCTAGTTTAAGTCAAGGTCCGCTAAAGAGTCAAGTTTCCTTTATTAATTAAAAATAAAATTGATTGATCATGAGTTAAGCCCATTTTCCTCCAATTTGCGCGTATGTTCCTTCTTTTTCTACAACCGCGGCACAACGTTTCTAGAAGTAGTCTTATTTAAATAGACACTCTAGACACCATTTGCTTGCGCTAAACCGTCTTATTTTAGTGAGGTTTATAAAATTTAATTTAATTTATTTTGTTATTCAAAAGTTACTTTTGAAATTAATATAATTAATTTTATTAAATATTTATACATTTTAATTGACAATAAAGTTGATTATTTCATTTTTTTCTGAAATATTGTTGATATTGAATAAAACAACCTACCCAGGTAATTCTTCAATTGATTGATTATTGGGAGAGAAAATAAAACAAAAACTCCTTTTTGACAACAAAATAAAACAAAAACTCACAAAATTAATTTCCGAAATTTTCAATAGAAAATTGTAATTTATATATGTATAACTATAATTATAATTCAATCCCGTTACGGATTGGGCCGCCCTTGTAGTGGCAAAGTTTTGAATTAGACGGTCAAACACAGCTTTTATTCTATAAATAAGCATTAAGCATTAATGCAATGCCCAATGTATGCACTCTCTCCAACATTTTTATTTCTAATCAATTCACTGATCGGAGTGTCTTTACAGGTACCACCTCACCTCGGATCGGAACGGAGCTTGGTTGATCAAGACCTATTACTACCAACTATCCCGGATCGCCCGCAAATTCCGAGATACGGTACAGTATATTGGCGACCACAGTGGGAGGATCTTGTACTCTAGTTCCTCTCCCATCTCCTTGATTGACGATGGCTCCAACGTTACGACAAAGGACTATCCCGAGTGTCATTGAGGGACCGGTCCTACAGCAGGTGACTTCGGAAGGAGTGGCACTCACCTTACCCCTTAGCCCGGCGCGTCTCAAAACTCGGCTACGGCTATATTTCCCGGGGGCTCAGCCCGGAACCGACTTCCACCTCCCCCTCAGATGGTCGAGGTGTCGGTCGATGCTATTCGACAGCTCCTTCGGTTGCTAAACCGGCAATCCGAGGTCGACCAACAGAGAACCAACGCTACACCCAGTTAGAAGTTGAGATTGCTGATATCCGGGCTCGTAACATCCCAGATCGGAGTTCCTCTCGGCGCAACTCTTCAAGTAGAAGGAATCATGGCCACAGGCGCCACCGATCTCCGGCTTGGAGGAGATACCATCATCGCTCTCCACCTTGTCGTATAGGAGGGCGTGGATCGGGAACTCCCCCAAGTCGGACTCTTGATGATACCTACTATCCCGAGGATTCTCCTCGGCCTAGCCCGTTTATGGTTTCCTCTTCTCCGAGGCGACGTTCCAGAAACCGGGAAAGATCCCCAAGGCAGGAACGTCGGCGCTCTCGCTCGCGGAGATCCCCCGAAAAATATGACTACCGGCGTTCTCCACCCCAGGAGAGATCGGCAAAACATAAAGGACCTGTCATAAGTAAGATCGACTACTTCCCGGTGCCGAAGCACCTCGAGAAACCCCTTGAGGGTCTGAAAATGCACGATGGAACTGGCGATCTGGATCGCCACCTCGACTATTTGACACGGTGATGCAATACCGGAATGTCTCGGAAGAGATTAAGTGCCGGATTCTCCCTCTCACTTTGGAGGAAACGGCTTTGGATTGGTTCAGGGCACTTAAGCTAAACACCATCTCTTCATGGGATCGATTGGCTAAGCTTTTCTCTGCTCACTTCGCTCACTCCAAAATGAAGCCGAAATCCCCGAAGGTGCTGCAAGCTAAACACCTATATAGAGAGATTCAACCGTGAAGCTGCGGAAGTCCGGAACCTCGACGACTCCTTCCGATTTTACTTCATCGAGGGAAAACTTCATGAAGGGAGTTTGTTTCAGATCGATGTCGGTGTAAATCAACCCGAGTCTTTCGCGGCGTTCCTCGGGAGGTCTCAAAAGTACATCGATCATGAAGAAGGGGTTAACGCAGGATGGTCACATTTCAAGCCTGGAAGACCTAGACCCGACCAAGGAAGCAGTGGTCAAATAGAGGACAGCAACCTGGTACAACTCAAAGGTTGTCCCAAGGGATTTTGAGGTCGGCGATCTAGTGCTCATCCGGAGAGCCGACGTTGGTTTGAAAAACGCCGCACAAGAAAAACTCGCCCCAAAATGAGCCTACGTGCGTGATGTAATCCGACTTTCTAAAATATGCGGCCATCTAATATGTATGGATCGGCTACGATTGGTCGACATTCTGTACTTGTTATTTTCCTCACTCTGAGTGCTTAGTAAATGTGATTTCCGAGATGAAAAAGGAAACAACACGGAATCGCCAAACGATTGCCCTTAATCCCTTCAAAAACTGGAACCCGAGCCACCGAGCTTGACATCGCTAGCGACCGAGGTAGTCGCGAGCCGTTGGGACGAGTTTGTTGAACCAAGGTCAAACACTCTTTGTTTTGTATGATAACAAATTACAAACTGTCTACTAATGGTTACAGTTGAACAAGAGTACAGGACATGAATCAAAGAGCAGGATATCTTCATGAATCAAAAAGCAGGATATCTTAAAGTATAGCGGCTTGGAGGAGAAGCTACTCTGGCGTTCAAGACCTATGTGTTAATTTGCTTTTGATAGGACGCCGTGTAAGATCCTATCACTTCTGTTCTATAACTTTTGTAGTTGAGAGATGATTTTTTAAAAATATAATTGTTGTGTTAAAAGCTTGAAAAAAATCTTTTATATAAAAGCCTAATAGGTAGGCACGTAGCATGAGAAAATGGTTTTTGCAAAGTTAAGAAGAAAATCTATTTTAAGGTCCTTTTATAAAACTAGAAATCGATTTCTAGCTTCCTTGTTTAAAGTAAGAAATCGATTTCCCTCCTTCTTTTAAGGCTAGGAATCGATTTCTCACTTCCTTGTGTAAAACTATAATCGATTCCTCACTCCTTTCTTAAAAAGGAAAATCGATTCCTCACCTGTTTCCCACAGGCAAGAAATCGATTCTCCTCTTGCTATTGTGAAGCACAAAAATCGATTTCCTCCTTATTTTAACAAGCCAATAATCGATTTTCAACTTCCTATTTCTCAAGAAATGAATTTATTTCCATACACTCCTTTTTAAGCAAATAATTGATTCCCTTCTTATTTCAACGGTCACATTTTGACTAAATAAATCGATTTACATTCCATTTGTTTAAAGCAAGGAATCGATTCACTACTCACCTTTTTTACGTGAAAAATTGTTTCAACGGTCATATTTCTACAAACCCTATAAATAGGCACTTAGGGTTTTTCACGCAAATGAGAATACGACGCACAACTCAAAAATCAAAGAAAAAAACTCTCACCGTCATATTATTTCTTCAAGTTCTTCATCGTTAAATCCAAATCAGTCATCTCTCTCAACTACTATACTGTTATACTGCTTGAGTGATTGGGTCATAGTTTTTCAGTTGTATTCATCTATTACTTGGTTGTTGTGAAATCCTGGGAAGTGTTCTTGGGTAATTCAATCAGGGAGTTTGAGTTATTAGCGAAATCCTTAGCGGAGAGCTTGGGTTCTCAATTTGGGGAAAATTGAGATTGGTGTGGTAGGTATAGGGAAGTTTCTTGCTTGTAAGACGTTGAAGAGGTTCTTCTCATATAGTGGTTGTTATCAAGTCCAAAGGTTGCAAAGCCGGAGGCCGAGGACGTAGGGCTTTTATCCCGAACCTCGTAAAAATTACGGTGTATCTATTTCCCTTCTCTTTACTTTGTTTTTCGTTTATATTTGTTTATTGTTATATTTGATATAATTGCACTGCGTTCAATATCACTATTTGTTTATCGTTATATTTGATAATAGTGTGGTTAGCTTTCAATATCACTATAACTGGTTCTGTCATAGTTATAGCTTGCTTAGGTATTGCATATAGTTTAAATCCTATTTTCTGCATTCGATTTAAACGTGCATCGTCAATTTTTTGAAAATTAAAAAGATTTCAATTTTAGCGTATAACCTTATTCACCCCCCCTCTAAGGTTATCATATAGTCCAACAATTGGTATCAGTAGCTAGAAACTAGAAATTGCATATAGAGCTTAACATCTCGCAATTTTATTTTATTTATTTATTTTTTATCATGGGTTCATTTATGAAAGAGGGGATGTCCTTCAATAGGCCACCCCTGTTCGATGGAACAAACTATGACTATTGGAGTAGTCGAATGAAATGTCATGTGCAGGCTATAGATTTCACTTTATGGAGGATCATTGTTGATGGACCACTTATTCCTATGAGAATCAAAATTACTAAACCTGGTGTTGCTGTTGACAGAGATACTACTAAATCTCAAGCTACTGGTAAAGCTGAGGAAGTACCTATTGAAGATATCTATGCCATTGACTTGAGTGAGCTGAGAAAGTCTGAGTTAGATAAAATATCTCTAAATGCCAGAACAATGAACATTCTTCACTTATCTCTATGTGAAGAAGAGTATGGAAGGGTAAAAGGTTGTCAGACAGCAAAAGAAATTTGGGACTGTTTAGAAGCAACACTGGTGTGGTATTTTAATATGCAAGTATACATAGTCACACAAGTAATAAAGTGATAAGAAAGGTCGAACCCACAGGGATTATGTATTGTAAATTTTTGTAGTTCAAAGTGTACACTTAGTGTGTCTACACTATTCAGTATTTTTGGTTTGGAGTTTTTCAAAATAAGTAAAATAGTAATAAGCAATAAAATGTGTGAGAAATCAGTTGGACAAAGTAGTTGAGATGTTTTCACCAAGTACTTTACTTCTAAGTGTTTAATGGAGTATGTGGTGTGGGAACACTGGATGTAGGTGCATCAGTTTGTGCCTTTCAGCACTTCTCTTCAGAGTTTCATTACAAGCTCTTATGATCTTTGTTTTCTACAGTAAAGAAAGGTTTATCAATTCCTCCATTGCCTCCTAACAATGATCCAAGTTGCTAAATAGGTTCACTCTTGTAATTTTATTATCCTAAGAACTATGCTATCCTATGTCTAGGTTTTAGCATATATTTAACAAAGTTTCCTTTATTAAATACTTGTTCCTATTAACTCTTGAGTTCATAAATGTAGCCCATGTCTGCTGCTACAAGTTTGACCTATTCTAAAGTGATCAATTCCAGAATAAGTTGAAAGAAGTGTTATGCAAGAGTTTAAAGTGTTTACACTACATAAACCATAATAACATAGTTAGAAGTTCATTACAAGGTTAGAACATCTCAACTTAAGGGAATTTAGCTCATGTTACTCATGTTATAAAGCAAAGAATATGCAAAGAACATAAGTAAATGAATAATAAGGCAAAAGAACTTAAAAGAGTAGAGATTACTTGAATAGAAGATCTTTTGCATTAAGTTCCCAAGTTGAAGTACAATAAAGATTTCTTACACGAATTTCTTCAAAGTAGAAGTGAAGGGAATGGTTGTCAAGCACTTCCTCACCTTCCTCTCCTTAGAAACTTAAAATGAAAATAAACTAAACCTAAACTAAACTGAAAGATAAAAGATTTAAAGATGTGAAAGATGATAAAAGATAGGATGATTGATTATTTTCTTGTGAAGATTTGATATCTATTTATAGGCTTGAAAGCTTTCCTCTTGCAAGGGGTTTCCTTTGGCGTGAAAGATAAGCTGAGGGAACTGAACATGATTAGTTTGTTGACAACCAATCAAGCAAGCTGCACAGGTTTGGTCACTTGCATGCATAACAAAAGATGAGGTCCATTGGAGAAGTGCCACATGTCTTTTAGATAAGCTTTAGTCTTGCAACTTGATTTTTATGTGTATCGCCGACTTCAGCAAGTGGCTCAGCTCCAGGTGACTAGGCATGACGTCACTAATCAAGTGTGGAAGCATTGAAATGGTCTTTAGATGTTTTGGTATTAACTGCGGAATTTTAGCAGGTGTTGTTAGTGTTTCCACTCCTGGTGTTTCCACTCCTGGTGTTGGCAGTGTTTCCACTCCTGCAGTAGCTGCACTGAACAAAAATATCAAACCTAACAAGATTTGTGCATTTTGCCTAGATCATTCCCCTTTATCCATTTGAATACTTAGAATGTTGTTCCTTGATAAATAAGCTATAAATATATATATAAATGTTCTTGAAAATAAGCAATATCTCAAGCTTGATTGTATGAATAACTCTATATAAAATAGAGTTATCACACCCCCAAACTTAAATTGTTGCTTGTCCTCAAGTAACGACAAGAAACAAAAACACAAGATTTATATAATTATGAAGACATCTCAACTCATGTTTTTCAAGAAGTGTTTGAAGTTGATGAGCCTTTCTCTTTTGGTGCTTTTTCTTCCATGCCCTTGCTTTCTTTAAAACATTCAGAGTTATAAAAACTCATTTGTGTGAGTGTGTGGCCCATTGAGTTTCTAATTGGTTCCATAACTGAGCAAAGAGTTTTTCTTTAGCTTTTTGAAAAAGATGGAACTCTTTTGGTCACTCTTAGAGATTTTTCAAAATATGGCCGAGACTAACAATTTCTTCAAGTAATTTAGGGAACTCTTAAGCACAACAAAGGGCTTTTGGTGTTCTAACTTGTTGAGCCAATACCTTGGTGTTTGATTTTTGTTGATGTAATGCAGTGAGTGCAAAAACATCATTTTTGGATTGTAGGTTCACCTTATTTTGAGTGTAGGTGCCTTTTGATGTAGATGGTGTTGGCACACTAAGTGTTGCCACACTTGGAACTCTTTGAGTATTTTTGGTAGCGTACACTGCCCTCCTCACTGACCTCCACATGCATTTTCTTCTTTTTCTTGGTTTGTTTTTCTTTTTCTTTTTGAACTTTTGTTCATATATTTCAAACCAAATTGCACTTAAGGGACAAGTTCAGTTTATATGACTCGGGTAAATGTAGCTCTTTTTTGGGATATTTTTGGTATTTTTGAGTGGTTTTGACACTTGTGGCTTGCACTCTTCAAGCTGTCACACTTTGGCCTTTGTATTCATGGAATTTCCCCCAAACTTAAGTTTTTATGCTCTTCAAAATTTTTAATAAAAATCTAATTTTGACCTCAAATTTCCAAAATTTCCTTGGCTTTAGATAGCTCTTGATCTAGCATGGTTCTTTTCAAAACTCAATTTTTGTTGTGTCAAAGTTTTTATAAAACTGATCATTTCTAGAAAACAAGGCTTTTTCATCATTTAAAAATTGACTCATTGACACACTTCTTCAATTTTGTTGAGAAAAATATGAATTGATCATGTTTCATAATCATTTAAATCTAAAAACAAGTTGATGCACTTAATTTACTATGTTTACACAAATTATCATGCTTTGTTAAGTACATCTAACTTAAAACATACTAACACTATATACTTACATGCTATAAGTATTTACTCAAACATATTTCTATATTCATATATATTAGTACTAGGTTCAAAACATGCTGCAAATATAGTGCATACACAAAATACATACTATTCTCCACTCCCCCCCCCCCCCAACTTAAATATGAGCAGTGTCCCCACTGCTCTAAGCTTAGGAAACAGGGGAGTACTAAAGTTGGGAGAAACAAACAAAAGTTTTTAACACATAGTAGTAAGTTAACACATAGTATTTAGCATATAGAGCATACTACTAAAGCATAGTATAAATACTGGAAACAACATTAAAAAGTATCTTTTTACTCTTTCTTCTGGAATCTGGGGCTGGCTCTCAGAGCAGGGCTTTGCTTGGCTTTTGTCTTCTTTGATTTCTTAGCAGTGGCCACATCAGAGGTAGGCATACCAGGATCATCTACAGCAGCCTCAGGCATTTCTGCCTCTTCAGGTGTAGCTTCTGCAGGAACATCTGGTGTAGCCAGTGTTTGGACTTCAGGTGCAGGTACACCACTCTGCACTGGAGTTTTCTCAGATTGCTGCTCAATTCCCATGTGATGTTGCTCTGCTACCTTCTCAGCTTCTTTCTCTCCTTCTTTGGGTGTAGCTTCCTCAGATACTTTCTTCTCACCAGCTTGTATTCCTGTACCCTGTGCACCATAGAGTGAGCTCATTGTCCATTTCTTCTTTGTTGGAGCGGGCTTCATTGTTCTTCTTGTGTATCCCATCATCTGCTTCTTCTCTGCTAAGGCTTTCAGAACTGCAGAGATTGTTGCTGCAGGACTTGTTGCCATGACTGTTGATTTTGAAGCTTCTGCAGTTGGTGTGGGAACACTAACAGACTCCTTGACAGTATCTGCCTGCATCTTCAAATCTGAATCTGTTTTCTCTTTCTCAGGCTCTTCAATGAGTACCTGCATTTGAACATTCTCAGAAACAATGTTAGTTGGCTCAATATGTTCTGTGCTTGGGGTGGGAGTTGTTTCTTTTGGAGTGTGGGATGAGATGGTTGTATCTGTTTCTGCATCTTGTTTTGGATTTTCAGATTGGGGAGCATTTTCTGGTGGAGGTGTGGGTGATTTTGGTGTTGAAGTTTGACTGGGGGAATGGTGGGTGGTGGGGGATGGAATGTTGGTTTGTGATGGTGGTGAGGGGGTGTTTGATTGCTGTTGTGATGGTGGTTGGGCTTCATTTGTAGATTTCTTTCTTAGTTCATACTTTCTTCTGGCACTAGCTTCCATATCATCACTGCCATCATTATCACTGTCATCATCATCACTGTCACTAACTTCTAGTGACTCAGATTCATCCTCCTCTACATCCTTTTCAATATCCTTCACAGCCTGTCTTGCCTCTTCATCTTCTTCAGTATCTTCATCACTTACTTCATCAATTTCTTCCTCCACTCTTGGTTTCTTTCCCTTCTTTTCTTTCTCAGTATCTCTCTTTCTTT
Source organism: Astragalus membranaceus (assembly GCA_039519185.1). NCBI lineage: Eukaryota > Viridiplantae > Streptophyta > Magnoliopsida > Fabales > Fabaceae > Astragalus > Astragalus membranaceus. The sequence goes on from CM076848.1 coordinate 15,850,743, forward strand.
TTACTTTCCTCTCTTTCTTATCAGTTTCCTTTTCCACTTCTTCTTTTTCATCAATCACCCAATTAGGGAAAATTGGGGATTCTATTTCTGCTTCAGGATCATCCAACTTTAGTTTCAACCATTCATGCTGTTCTCTTTGAAATTTCCAGACAGCTTGGAATTTTCTGCACCAAGTGTTCAGACACTTCCTGCTCTACAGTACTTTTAGAGGCAGCTTGTTTCTTAGCCATTGATGATTTTGAGCGTTTGAGACAAAAATAACTGTTTGTGAGTGGAGAGTGGAGAGGATTTTTAATCGGTTTTGTGAGAGGGACGAAAGAAATTGAAATTTTTAGGGTTAGTGGGATTTGGTAGTTGAGGGTTATAGCCGTTAAGTTGTGTGGCCTAACATGCAAGCCAACACGTGGAAACTTAGACTTAACACGCCACTTTCTAACCCTTGATCAGAGATGATTCCACTAAGTTGATGATTTGTCAAGTGACAGTTTTCTTCTAAATTATTCTAACACCAGAGTAGGCAGTGTAGCTGCATTAAGTGTGGAAACACCTAGTGTGGGAACACTGGCTACTCTGTTGTCCTGTTTTTCCTACAAAATAACAAAACATGAAATTGCACAAAATAATAATTTTAACTATATAGTGATGGGTTGCCTCCCTCAAGCGCTTGTTTTAAGAGTCTTACAGCCTGACTTGTACCTTGGTCTAAGGTTTTGTAAAGTGAGTGGTGATCTTGTCTCTCTCTACATGCTCTCCATAGTACATTTTCACTCTTTGTCCATTTACTTTGAATGTGGTATCAGTGGTTGCATCATATAGATCAACTGCACCATGGGGGTAGATTTTAACTAATTTGAATGGTCCTGACCATCTTGATCTCAGTTTTCCAGGGAAGAGTTTCAACCTAGAATTGTACAACAGAACCATTCCTCCTTCTTTAAGTTCTCTCCTTTGGATTTTCTTGTCATGCCATACTTTGGTTTTAGCTTTATAAATTTCTGCATTCTCATAGGAGAAATGCCTAAATTCTTCTAATTCATTTAGCTCAAGAAACCTTTTCTCTCCTGCCTTTTTGAGATCAAAATTCAACTTTTTGATAGCCCAATATGACTTGTTTTGTAATTCAACAGGGAGATGACATGGCTTGCCATAAACTAACTTATAGGGGGACATTCCTAATGGAGTTTTAAATGCAGTCCTATATGCTCATAATGCTTCATCTAAGTGTAAGGACCAATCTTTTCTGTTTGGTCCAACCATTTTCTCAAGCATTCTTTTTATTTCCCTATTTGAAAGTTCAACTTGTCCACTTGTTTGTGGGTGATATGCAGTAGCAATCTTATGTTTCACTCCATATTTTGCAAGAAGATTTTCAATAAGTTTGTTGCAAAAATGTGAGCCTTCATCATTGATGATTGCTCTTGGAGTACCAAATCTTGAAAAAATATTTCTTTGGAGAAATTTGCTAACAGATTTAGCATCATTATTTGGCAGTGCTACAGCCTCAATCCATTTAGACACATAGTCTACAGCCACTAAGATGTATTCATTGCCAAAAGAAGGTGGAAAAGGACCCATGAAATCCATGCCCCAAACATCAAAAAGTTCTATTTCTAAAATATTAGTCCTAGGCATTTCATGTCTATTAGATATATTACCACTTCTTTGACATTTATCACAGGTTTTGACCATATAATAAGCATCTTTAAATAGAGTAGGCCAGAAATAACCTGATTGAAGTACCTTAGCTGCTGTTCTTTGGCTTCCAAAGTGACCTCCATATGGTGCAGCATGACAATGCAGGAGCACTGCTTGCTGTTCTTCTTCAGGAATGCATTTTCTCATGATTTGACCAGGACATATCTTGAATAGGTAAGGGTCATCCCAATAGTATTGTTTTACTATGTGGAAGAACCTTCTTTTCTGTTGATAGTTCATGTCACATGGTACAATTTTGCTTACAAGGAAATTTACTATGTCTGCATACCATGGTGTTGAAACATGAGGTGTGGCCACACTGAGTGCAGAAACACTAGTTGTATTCATGGTAATTGCTAGTAATTTCTCATCAGGGAAACTTTCCTTGATTTCTTCAATTGTACCTGTATTATTACTTTCAAATCTAGAGAGGTGATCAGCCACTTGGTTCTCTACTCCTTTCTTATCTCTTATTTCAAGATCAAATTCTTGAAGTAATAGAACCCATCTTATTAGCCTAGGTTTTGCATCTTTTTTAGAAATTAGATACTTGATGGCAGAATGGTCAGTGTACACAATTACTTTGGTGCCTACCAAGTATGATCTAAATTTTTCAAAAGCAAAAACCACTGCTAATAGTTCCTTCTCTGTCACAGTTGTCATACCCTAATTTTGTCTGCCTAGGTCGAAACCCTAATTTTCAAACAAAAAAATAAGTAAGTTAAGGTTTAGCATTCATTCATAATGTCATGAATACCATCATTCATGCATTTCAAAGTTTTGAAAGTCATCTTAGGATTAGGGCTGCATTGCATTGCCTTTTATAGCATTTTCAGAGTTTTTCAAGACCAAGGGCATTTTGGTCATTTTCGAAAAATGAGACATTTCTCAGCAAAAAAATCATTTCTTGCATACATTTTAGATTTTAGGGCCATTTTAGAGTTTTGAAGTAATTCTTGAAAAGAAAATGCATTTTGAACAAGGATTAGGGTTCTAATGATCAAAAGGGCATTTTGGTCATTTTTCGCAAGAGATGATTTTCTCGCCAAAAATGCACATCATCAAAAAGTACATTTTTATTCTATCAAGGATAATTTTTGTACAATTTTTTAGGAGGAAAACCCTAGTCAAAATAATTAAAAATGTATTTTTTCATTTTTAGTGCATAGAAAAATAAAAAGGGACCATTAAATATTCCTCAATTTTTAAGTGACAATTTTTATTGTCATAGGTGACTAGAGGGAATATTTTATGTTGCCCAAAAGCATGTGACACATTTTCAATAGTTGCATTCCCATTATTTCCCATGCCCAAAAATTTCAATTTCAAAAACAAAAAAGAAAGTGTCTTCAATAAGACAAAATACCAAAAAAACAAGTTTTTTTTTCTCCTTATCCCCCCACCTACGAATTCTCTCTCTCTCTCTCCAATTTCTTCCACACTCTTCCATTATACCCTCTTTGGTAAATTACTCCACTCACTTACACTAACCTATTCATAAGAAAACCCAAAGTTCCCTCTTTGGTAACAATTCTCCCCCAAAATGCCCTTAACCCTACTTCACATAAAATATCTCTTCTAAAATAAGAAATTCATTTTTCTTTTCCTTTTTCTTTCCTCTAAATTTCGCCCCCCACTCTCCATATCTCTCACATTTTTGTGTTTCTTCAACACCCTCAATCCATGTGATGATGCATCTCCACCCTCCATTCAAAATCAAAACTCAATCCTAGAGCACATCAAAATCACAAAGACTAAACTACCCTTAGACCTAATTTCATCCTATAAATACTCCCTCATTCCCACACCTAAAGGCTCTTCTCTTTTTGCTCATTCTCTCCTACACAAAAACCCTAGCACACCTCCTCTCCCTCTCCTTCCCTCATCAAGGCCGTAGCCCCTTCCTCCCCTCTTCCACATATTCCCTTCAAAAATCAACCACCAAATCCTCCATTTCTTGTTAGATCACCATCTTTCCTTCCATTCTCTTCAAGGTTGCATCATCAAATTGCTAAGAGTTAGTGATTTTTGAGCTTATCATCTCCTTCTTCATTTCATTGTAGTTTTGAGGTAATCCTTGAAGCTTTGCACCTCATATTTAATTTTCTTGCATAATTCCTCCTCTACTCCAAACTCCTTCTTGATTGTTGTTTGCTTTGAGAATCCATTTCAAACATTTTGACAAAGACTTAGGGAGCTTTGGGTGTTTGAGATGGGTCCTTGGCCTTGAAGGAGTTGTTCTTCTACTTGAATAATTTCCCTTGCATCTTTACGTATTTTTGCACTAGATTTCATACACAAATTTGTTGTTTAAGCATTTCGCATATCATGAAAAATTAGGGTTGATGTGATTTTGTTGCACTTCTTTGCTTAATCATATAAATCCTTGCAAAAAAATAGATCTATATTTCTTTGTGTTAATTTTGGTGTTTTCTTTATTAAATAAAATGTGGATCTATGTTTCCCTTGGTTCACATGCTTATAGATCTAAAAATATTTTCAAGTTCATTTTGTTGTTGTTCTTTGTTTGGTGATGTTTAATCTTGTTACTAGTATTTCATCTTAGTGTTAAATGTTACCTTTGTTGTTTGATGATTTAGCAATATGATTCCCACTAGTGCCTAGTGCACCTTAACCTAAGTGGTGAAGATTGCTAGAAATGACTCAATTTAGTTTATGTGTCCATTCATTTTTGTGTCTTAGTTTGCTTGTTGTAAATTGTTGATGATAGGCAAATTGATTCCCACTAGTGCCTAGTGCACTTTTCTCAAAGTGAGAGGATTGCTCTAGTTGATTCAACTTATTTGTTGTGTTTAGTTAATCTTTGCATTTTAGTTTGCTTGTTGCTCATTGTTGATGATAGGCAAGTTGATTCTCACTAGTGCCTAGTGCACTTTTCTCAAAGTGAGAGGATTGCTCTATATGATTCAACTTGGTTTTAGTGTTTATTTACTTTTTACCTTTTTACTTTACCATTCATTAACTTTTTACCAAAACATAAAAATATTTTACTACTTTGGTTTTAACCACTCACTTACTTTTTACTTTACCATTCATTAACTTTTTACCAAAACATAAAAATATTTTACTACTTTGGTTTTAACCACTCACTTACTTTTTACTTTACCATTCATTAACCTTTTACTAAAACATAAAAAGATTTTACCACTTCCCATTCACTTCATGCATTTTTACTTTACCATCTCATTAAATAATTACCATTCACTTCATGCATTTTTACTTTACCATCTCATTAAATAATTACCATTCACTTCATGCATTTTTACTTTACCATCTCATTAAATAATTACCATTTACCTCATGCATTTTTACTTTACTTTTCACTAACTTCTTACTTAAAGTTTTACAACTTATCAACTTACAAAAAGACCCAAAACATTTTCTAGTTTACATTTATAACTTTTCAACTTTATAAAATCAACCCAAAAATACTTTTTACCACTTTTTCCTAAGACTCTAAAAACACCAAAACATTTCACCATTTCCTAAGAATAAGGTAACTAAATTTTTACCACTTTTTATGACACACTCACACACTTGCACTTAAATAAAACCTTATTCACTCTCTTGCATTCTCATTTGCTTGTATCTCTTGCATACTCTCTTGTTTTAATCTTCATGCCTTTTCATATATTCATATCTCTTGCATATTCATTTGCACTCTCACTTGTTAATACCTCATGCATCCTTACTTGTTTATACTTCTTGCATTCTCACATGTCCATTCATAATTAAATAACCATGCATCCTCACATGTCCATGCATTCTTGTATGCTCATGCATCTTTGTATATACTCATTCTTGCATTCATCCTCACATGTCCATGCATTCATTAATCAAATGCTCATGCATTCTTGTATGCTCATGCATCTTTGTATATACTCATTCTTGCATTCATCCTCACATGTCCATGCATTCTTGTATCAAATGCTCATGCATTCTTGTATGCTCATACATCTATGTATATACTCATTCTTGCATTCATTCTCAAATGTTCATGCATTTACATGCATTCATGCTTATCTAATCTAGCACATCATGATCACATGCTCATCCATTTAACTTAGACTATTCTATGCCTATGATCAATTGTATTCCTTTGTTCTTGATGCCATTTGAATGTCTTGACTTAATTGTGCACAAACCCTTTTACACAATCATGTGCCCTTATAAGACTACCAACATGTGTAGCATAGAGGCATATGTGCCCCTCTTGAGATTGCTTCCAACTTGTGTAGCAATTCTCCTTCACACACAAACACAATTGTTTTGAGAACTTTGTCTTGCACCTTTGACAATTAAATCTCTTGATTATATTGGCATGTTTAATCTTAGTTGATGATCAACATGTTCATGATTGCTTGATTAGTTGAATATGTTTGAACTTCATTCATTCATTTTGCATTTGGTTTTGGACATAGATTTCGATTGAAAATGATTTATTTATTTTCTAAAAACTCTTTTCCAAACCAATTAATTTTCAAAGCATTTTCAATAAACAAAAATAAGCAAGTAGTGGAGGTCACCCATAACCTTTGTTAGTTTGATCTCTATGAACGCTCTTCAAATTTACATGAGTACTTAGCGATGATTACCCATAACCTTTGTTAGTTTAATCATTCGCTAATGCTCGTCCTACTTCGAAAACCTTTTCGAAAGTATAATAAAAACAAGTCGTTCAACACAGATCACACAATCCTAAAACCCCTATATTAAAAAACACCAAACACACAAACATTTTCTACACAGAAGAACTACGTAGCTTTGAGTTCTCCATCGCACCGGGAGATACGTAGGAGCGGGCCATGTCCCGTCAAGCGTTTTTTTTCTAAAAAACCGTTTTTCCCCCTTTTTTCATAATAAATAAAGATTTTCATTAAGAGTTTTCCAATAAGAAGTAGAGAGGCAAAATTAAGCATTTTCAAGTCAACACACTAAAACCACACATTTAATTAAAGGTTCCCTCTCAGTAGAGAGGACGTGTGGGGTGCTAACACCTTCCCTGCGCGTAACCGACCCCCGAACCCTGTTCTCTAGTTTCGCAAGACCAATCGCTTTCCAAAAAAGGTTTTCCTAATATTTTCCTTAATAAATATTGGTGGCGGCTTCATTGTCTTAGGAAAAGTTGTGAACGAGGAAGGTTCTCCCTCGGGGACTTTTTCGGGCGCAACAGCTGGCGACTTCACTGGGGACATTTTTTAAAAAGACGAGGGTCAAGCCTAACTAATTAAAATGTGTGGTTTAATGTATTGTTGATTTGATTAAAACCTTGTTTGCCTTTCTTTCTTATCATCGATTGTAGGCGTATGCATTTGTGTTCTTCTATGATTCCCTGTCTCATCTTTTATTCCCTTTCTTTTATCGCTTATGCCCATGCATTCTTCCAATCCCCATGTTCCCTTCTTCTCAGCTCCCCTTCTGAAATAAGTAATGTGCGTGTTGTTGGTACCCTAGACTAGTTGTATTTGAATGATATTGAACCCTAGGGTAGACGACATGCTATTATCTGGACTGTCTGGATTTTCATCTGCAGGTGGGGTAGTTTTGAGGAAATACCCTTCGCACACACCACTTGTATCCCGAGATTTTATGAATAGAGAAAGAGACCATAACCCAGGTCTGTTAGGGTATCTTAGGATGAGTGGATTCGAGTAGTGGGAGCCCATCAGGACCTCTGTCCGTTTGGCTACTCGCGAAAGTTTCAATCAGAGTTGTGCTCTTCCATGATACCTTGTACCTAGCAGTTTGCTGCATTTACAAGGAATTTCGTGAAAGAGACTGTGGCTCTGATGACCTTTGTGAGGGTGTGAATAGAGCTACATGAGAAGATTATCCCTAAAGTGTCTTAGATCATAGGTTCTACCCCATTTTAGGTCACAAGGGCTTTCCAAATTGTGTGCTGCATCGTGCATTCAGTTCAATCAATTTTCCCTCAGAATTTTCGAAAATCAAAAAAGATGTGCTTTTCCTTTTCAATAAAACGCCTATATGAGGTGGCATATAGTGTGAAAATTTTCAAATCACCACCTGTAAATATCCTCTTTCTGCACAAAAAAAAGGGTATCATTGCATCATTGCATCACTGCATTATCGCATCATTTGCATTGCATAAAATTCCAATTTTGAAAAAAAACCATTCATCTTGCATTCCCTTTCATTACATAAAGATAAAACAAAAAAAACAATTATCATCTGCATAGCATAAGCATTTCATTTATAATCATGCAAAAAAATCCTCGTCGAGTTCATCCAAGACGAGGCGTTCATGCATAAGCATTATTTCAAAAAAAGAGAGACACAGTAGAACTACGTAAGCTTTGATTCCTCATTACAATGGGGATACGTAGGATCGGGTCATACCCCGTCAAGCACATCCTTTCTAAAACCTTTTTTATAAATAGATCATTTGCACCACCAAATAGATTTCAAAATCATGTTCCAAAACTAAAAATGAAAAAATGAAAAGTTTCCAATGCATGCATCTTCTCTAAACAAAGAAAAATAGAAAAGCTCTTCATGTAAAAGCTCGATGAGTAAAAGTGCGCCTTCGAACGACGAAGGGTAATATCTCAAATTTGTTTGTGCACTACAAATTTGAGATGTTACTCTACGATATCGGGGCACTTTGACCTTATCAAGTGAGGTTTGTTTTCAAATAAGAGAATAAGTTTGAGTTAACCAAATGTCGAAGCATTTCAGTATATTGCGTGAAGTATTGAGTCAGGATCCACTCAATGTTTCATGCAAGTTACTCAGAGTAACGACAATTGGTTGCCTCACGCCATCATCTTTACGAAAAAAAAAGAAGATTTCGAAAGAAGAAAAGAGGAAAGGGTTACCGTTATAGCCTTTCTCCTACCGGTTCATACGAAATAACGTACGGCCCGCATTTTTCAAAAAAAGGAGCTTGAATTATTGCCAATAAAAACCCTTTCATTTATCCTGCATACACGTAGAGCATCATCATCATACATAAAACAAAATTTTCAAAAAAAGGTAAAAAGCAAAACTTTCAAAAAATCATCATAGTCTTTTCTTTTACCGGGCTACATGAGGTGATATTCCCAAAATTTCAGTCACCCAAACCCGAAAAAAATGTTTTCATCTTATTCTTTCACATGCATGTCAAGTCGCATTATCGCCGTCATTTTCATATAAAGACATCATTTGCACTGCATAAAACAAAAACTTGATAAAATTCATACATGCATTTTTCTCTATCTCATTTAGGTTTGTCAGGAGTGCATTCTCCGCACGTGTGCGTTTCCATTCACTAAGGCTTTTTTACTAATTTTCTCGAAAAATCCAAAAATCGTGTCTTATTAGAAGCGCGTCTCATGCATTATTGTTGTCCTTTTTCACACATCATGAAAAAATAATACATTAACATCCCATCTTGCATGCATTTCCATTTAATAAAAATCATGTCTTCCCACGCATTTTTTTTAATAAAAAAAATCATTGTGAGTATCATGCATTTCATTGCACAAAAAAAAAATGAAAACAAGAAAGCATCTCATTCATAATCATGAACAAAAGTCATCATCAAATTTATTCAAAATGTAACATTCATGCATCATTTCATTAACCTCATCACTTTAGTTCAAATACGTCATTCCTCCATAAATGCATCTTTCAAAAAAGGGAAGGGGCATTGGCATTTCATACTTTGCCTTGCCTCTAAAAAAAAAAAAAATCATCATTTAGAAAAAAGCATCACTCCTGCATCTTTCATCATTCAAAAGAAAAAAGGGGCATCGGCATTTCATATCTTGTCTTGCCTCTATAAAGATCATCATTCTTGCATCATTCATTATCCAAAGATGCATCGGCATTTCATATCTCGTCTTGCATAAAAAGAAAACATCAAAAAGAAAATACTTTTAGAATAACCACACTTTTCAAGTTCATCCATGCATGGCATACAACAAAAATGTTGTGATGAGAGACGAGATGTTCTTGCAAAGTAATCTTTCTTTTTTGGAAAAGTTTACCCTCACTCATTTGCAAACTCAAGGTGTTCCAAAGCACTCAGTTTTTCACATCAGTAGCTCATTTGAATTTCCTTCAAAAAAAAAACATTACATCTCATCCATTCCATGATAAAAGACCGAAACAGTTCATCAAGAAAGTTTTTATATCATGTTTTAACCAATGTTAACTCTCTGTGAAGCGTTCTTCTAGTAAGCATGCATGCCAGGTGCAGTTTCTCTTGTTTGAGTCAGTCAGTTTCCTTCCTTGTCATCATCACCATCCAAGTCTAACCCCGCCCCGTCCACCCATAAAGCGTTCCCCTATCAGTGCATACTTGACTTTTTGGTTCATTTTAACACTTTAAGGCCTCCATGCTGGGGCAAGTCTGTGATCACTAAGTTTCCTTGTCGATGTCATATACCTTGAGTGCAAGTCTTCCAAAAAATAATATAATAAACAAGAAAATAAGCTCGCTAGGTTGAAAACCCGCAAAGGGCGGCCTAGGCAAAAAAAAGGGGCGCCCGGTGGATTGAAAACTCGCAAAGAGCGGTCCAGGCAAAAGTTAGGGCATAAAAAAAAATGCAAAGAAAAGTGCAAGCACATGAAGGTAGATAAATCATTGTTCCAAAGTGAAGTCTTACAGAAATAAGCAATCGGGATTTGAAATGAAGTTTGGCCATACCCTCAAAAACCCAAAATCCCAGAAAATCCCTTTCCTACCCACCTTAAGCCAAGAAAATCCCAAAGAGAAAAACAAAATCCTCTCCTACCCACCGTAAGCAAAAAAAAAAAAAGCCAAAAATCCAAAAGTTACCTTAGACAAGGATCATAAAAAAAAACAGTGCATCGTTCTTTATCAGTTCACCCAAGCTCAAAAAAAAAAAAAAAAAAATTTCAAAAATGAAAACCCCAAAAACAAGAGATACAAAAGAAATATCAGTGGTGAGTTGATACGTGTTACCACAAAACCCAAGAGATCCTTGTCTCAATAAACCTTCAAACACTTCATCATTCCCATACACCCCCTTCCATAAACCGCAAACACTTTCCTTTGACCTCGACGTCCCGCCCCTCACAAACCCTTAGCCAGGAATAAAATTTCCAAACACCCTATCAAGCCATTTAACCCTCATAGACCATTAACCGTCAAATCAATGCCGAATAAAGAATCATCCTCCCATCAACCTCAAACACTTCGATAAGCCCAATTATCCCTCCTCCACGAAACACCACAATCCTGAAATGTCCAATCCGATCAATGACCGGTTGCTTTCGTTTTCTCATGTTTTAATCTTAGGACAACTAAGTTTATCTGTCTACAATGTGTTTGCTCAAAAAAAAAAAAAAACAAACAATCAGAAAAAAGAAAGCTGATCAAAAAAAAACAAACCCTCGGAAAAAAGAAGTGAGGGAGCAAAAACAAACAGTCGGAAAAAAGAAAGCTGACAAAATAAAAGAGGGACCTGCACTCCAAAACAGCGTCAAACTGCATTAAAACAAGGTTTAGTGATCACCAGGTGAGGCTTCTTTCACACCAAAAGTCAAGACATCAGTAGAGAACCAAATATTTGCACTGAGAACGTCACTCAGATTCAAAGGTGGGGCATTCTCTTCACCACCCACCCTCCCTGGTCTTGGGAAAGTCTGTTCAAATGCCCATCCCATGTCACTCCAATTGTCAATATTTCCAAAGTGAGGGCAAGTACATTCCCATTCCTTTACCTCATTCATTCCCATAAAAAAACCTCACCGGGGCAATCTCTCAACTCACTATCCTAAACAAAGCCTTGTTATTCTAACTGGGGCAGCTTTGTCCTTGTTATGACTGGAGCAACATCAAACTTTGTGGGGTGAGACAAAATCTCTTTTGCACCTTTCATTTCAAAAGCCGAAGCATTCCCAATTCATCATCTTCTACACCCCTAGTTGTCGTCACCACTAGACAGGGGCAAGTTATTCATTCGTCAGAGACATGAATTGGGGCAATCTTGTATCTCTTGATCCCTCATAAGCTTCAGCAATAACCATGTCTGTCATTTCTTCACTTGCCATAAACATCCATACCCTAAACCAATTCCAAGTTAACCGACTCATTCATTCACATTTGCACTCCTATGCATGCTTACTAGACAATGCTTCAAAGAGAGAGAACACAAGTTAGTCATGCGATATCTCAGATTCAGTCGTCATTGGAAGGAAGAGAAAACAAGTGAGCTTGTTTGTAAATAAACACCTTGAGAACACCAGAGTTTTAAGCAAAACTAGTTTTTTCAAAAAAAAAGAATGATCCAGATTCACCTCCACTTTTGTTTTGCATCCAAAGTCTCGCGTCTCATCATCTCAAAAATGTTTAATCATGCATATCGTATTTTTCGCTCCATGCATTTGGGCGTTCCATTTTGTTTATCCTAGTGTCTCATTTGCATCGTGCCAACATCATCATTTTATGGAAGGCAACAAAAAAGAAACAACGGACGAAAAAAAATCATTCCATCAAGCATCAAAGCATTGCATCAAAAAGAAAGAAAAAGCAAAACACGTCATCCCATGTCATAACATTCGCATCCAAGCATTTCATTCAAATCATATTCACATTTGCATTTCATGCACTCATCGCATCCCATCATTACAAAAATGTTTCTGTATCCCAGCCACTAATGTCATCACACTATGCATCATAACATTAGCATCCAAACATTTCATTTGCATTCGCATTTAATGCATTCATCCAAAATGCCTATGTTTCCCAATAAACTATTTCATATCATGCATCAAAGTATTGCTTTTGCATCCTCACAGAGCAAAAGAGCAAACAAAAAACAAATAAGCAGAAAACAGAAAGCTGCTCAAAGCAAACAGAATAAACAAAAAATAAACAAGCAGAAAAAAGAAAGCTGCTTAAAGAAAACAAACAGCATAAACAAAGACAGAAGAATTGCAGAAAACGGAACATAAAAAGAACACACCATCTTCATATCATTCATCATTCTCATGCCATTCATACCATTCATCGCTTCATGGCATCAAACAGTAGTGCATTACACTTTCAATTTGTATCTCAGAAGAACGAAGAAATAACAGAAAAAGCATTCCACCAAAGTCAATCATTGCATTCATATGCATTCAAGTGCATGCATTTCATGTGCCAGTCAAGATAGAAGTTACCTCAGACTAGATAGTCTCAACCCAGAGTTAGAAAACTCCATCAACCCAGAGTTAGTGAACTCCATCAATCCAGATCACAACATCGTGTACGAGCACGCGATGGATCCATCCGACTTCGTCAAGTCCTTCGGATTAGTTATGTCAACCTAAGGCATAATGGACATCCTTGATCAAATCAGTTCCGGACCTGATGTTGATCGGCCGCTCGAGAAGGCCACCCCTAAGCTCGGACTCAACAAGAGTCCGTTAGAAGGTTTTTAGGCAACCTCCGAATTCAGGACCCCAGCGTCCCTTCAGAACCCCAGTGTTCATTCAGGATCCAAGCATCCCTTCAGGACCCAAGTGTCCATCCAGGTTACTTTCTTTACTGCTTTCTTTATAGCTTTATTTCCTGCTTTTTGAGGGCGGGCATTTCATTTAAGTAAAAAAAAGGAGAGAAAATTCGGGTTTTCCCAAGCAGACAAAATCAGTATAATTTCTGAATTCTTTATTTCTATTTTGCCTCGGAATATGTTTCGGCCAATTCATATTCCTTGTCAAAATCCAAATAAAGAGGGGCAGCTGTCATACCCTAATTTTGTCTGCCTAGGTCGAAACCCTAATTTTCAAACAAAAAAATAAGTAAGTTAAGGTTTAGCATTCATTCATAATGTCATGAATACCATCATTCATGCATTTCAAAGTTTTGAAAGTCATCTTAGGATTAGGGCTGCATTGCATTGCCTTTTATAGCATTTTCAGAGTTTTTCAAGACCAAGGGCATTTTGGTCATTTTCGAAAAATGAGACATTTCTCAGCAAAAAAATCATTTCTTGCATACATTTTAGATTTTAGGGCCATTTTAGAGTTTTGAAGTAATTCTTGAAAAGAAAATGCATTTTGAACAAGGATTAGGGTTCTAATGATCAAAAGGGCATTTTGGTCATTTTTCGCAAGAGATGATTTTCTCGCCAAAAATGCACATCATCAAAAAGTACATTTTTATTCTATCAAGGATAATTTTTGTACAATTTTTTAGGAGGAAAACCCTAGTCAAAATAATTAAAAATGTATTTTTTCATTTTTAGTGCATAGAAAAATAAAAAGGGACCATTAAATATTCCTCAATTTTTAAGTGACAATTTTTATTGTCATAGGTGACTAGAGGGAATATTTTATGTTGCCCAAAAGCATGTGACACATTTTCAATAGTTGCATTCCCATTATTTCCCATGCCCAAAAATTTCAATTTCAAAAACAAAAAAGAAAGTGTCTTCAATAAGACAAAATACCAAAAAAACAAGTTTTTTTTTCTCCTTATCCCCCCACCTACGAATTCTCTCTCTCTCTCTCCAATTTCTTCCACACTCTTCCATTATACCCTCTTTGGTAAATTACTCCACTCACTTACACTAACCTATTCATAAGAAAACCCAAAGTTCCCTCTTTGGTAACAATTCTCCCCCAAAATGCCCTTAACCCTACTTCACATAAAATATCTCTTCTAAAATAAGAAATTCATTTTTCTTTTCCTTTTTCTTTCCTCTAAATTTCGCCCCCCACTCTCCATATCTCTCACATTTTTGTGTTTCTTCAACACCCTCAATCCATGTGATGATGCATCTCCACCCTCCATTCAAAATCAAAACTCAATCCTAGAGCACATCAAAATCACAAAGACTAAACTACCCTTAGACCTAATTTCATCCTATAAATACTCCCTCATTCCCACACCTAAAGGCTCTTCTCTTTTTGCTCATTCTCTCCTACACAAAAACCCTAGCACACCTCCTCTCCCTCTCCTTCCCTCATCAAGGCCGTAGCCCCTTCCTCCCCTCTTCCACATATTCCCTTCAAAAATCAACCACCAAATCCTCCATTTCTTGTTAGATCACCATCTTTCCTTCCATTCTCTTCAAGGTTGCATCATCAAATTGCTAAGAGTTAGTGATTTTTGAGCTTATCATCTCCTTCTTCATTTCATTGTAGTTTTGAGGTAATCCTTGAAGCTTTGCACCTCATATTTAATTTTCTTGCATAATTCCTCCTCTACTCCAAACTCCTTCTTGATTGTTGTTTGCTTTGAGAATCCATTTCAAACATTTTGACAAAGACTTAGGGAGCTTTGGGTGTTTGAGATGGGTCCTTGGCCTTGAAGGAGTTGTTCTTCTACTTGAATAATTTCCCTTGCATCTTTACGTATTTTTGCACTAGATTTCATACACAAATTTGTTGTTTAAGCATTTCGCATATCATGAAAAATTAGGGTTGATGTGATTTTGTTGCACTTCTTTGCTTAATCATATAAATCCTTGCAAAAAAATAGATCTATATTTCTTTGTGTTAATTTTGGTGTTTTCTTTATTAAATAAAATGTGGATCTATGTTTCCCTTGGTTCACATGCTTATAGATCTAAAAATATTTTCAAGTTCATTTTGTTGTTGTTCTTTGTTTGGTGATGTTTAATCTTGTTACTAGTATTTCATCTTAGTGTTAAATGTTACCTTTGTTGTTTGATGATTTAGCAATATGATTCCCACTAGTGCCTAGTGCACCTTAACCTAAGTGGTGAAGATTGCTAGAAATGACTCAATTTAGTTTATGTGTCCATTCATTTTTGTGTCTTAGTTTGCTTGTTGTAAATTGTTGATGATAGGCAAATTGATTCCCACTAGTGCCTAGTGCACTTTTCTCAAAGTGAGAGGATTGCTCTAGTTGATTCAACTTATTTGTTGTGTTTAGTTAATCTTTGCATTTTAGTTTGCTTGTTGCTCATTGTTGATGATAGGCAAGTTGATTCTCACTAGTGCCTAGTGCACTTTTCTCAAAGTGAGAGGATTGCTCTATATGATTCAACTTGGTTTTAGTGTTTATTTACTTTTTACCTTTTTACTTTACCATTCATTAACTTTTTACCAAAACATAAAAATATTTTACTACTTTGGTTTTAACCACTCACTTACTTTTTACTTTACCATTCATTAACTTTTTACCAAAACATAAAAATATTTTACTACTTTGGTTTTAACCACTCACTTACTTTTTACTTTACCATTCATTAACCTTTTACTAAAACATAAAAAGATTTTACCACTTCCCATTCACTTCATGCATTTTTACTTTACCATCTCATTAAATAATTACCATTCACTTCATGCATTTTTACTTTACCATCTCATTAAATAATTACCATTCACTTCATGCATTTTTACTTTACCATCTCATTAAATAATTACCATTTACCTCATGCATTTTTACTTTACTTTTCACTAACTTCTTACTTAAAGTTTTACAACTTATCAACTTACAAAAAGACCCAAAACATTTTCTAGTTTACATTTATAACTTTTCAACTTTATAAAATCAACCCAAAAATACTTTTTACCACTTTTTCCTAAGACTCTAAAAACACCAAAACATTTCACCATTTCCTAAGAATAAGGTAACTAAATTTTTACCACTTTTTATGACACACTCTCACACACTTGCACTTAAATAAAACCTTATTCACTCTCTTGCATTCTCATTTGCTTGTATCTCTTGCATACTCTCTTGTTTTAATCTTCATGCCTTTTCATATATTCATATCTCTTGCATATTCATTTGCACTCTCACTTGTTAATACCTCATGCATCCTTACTTGTTTATACTTCTTGCATTCTCACATGTCCATTCATAATTAAATAACCATGCATCCTCACATGTCCATGCATTCTTGTATGCTCATGCATCTTTGTATATACTCATTCTTGCATTCATCCTCACATGTCCATGCATTCATTAATCAAATGCTCATGCATTCTTGTATGCTCATGCATCTTTGTATATACTCATTCTTGCATTCATCCTCACATGTCCATGCATTCTTGTATCAAATGCTCATGCATTCTTGTATGCTCATACATCTATGTATATACTCATTCTTGCATTCATTCTCAAATGTTCATGCATTTACATGCATTCATGCTTATCTAATCTAGCACATCATGATCACATGCTCATCCATTTAACTTAGACTATTCTATGCCTATGATCAATTGTATTCCTTTGTTCTTGATGCCATTTGAATGTCTTGACTTAATTGTGCACAAACCCTTTTACACAATCATGTGCCCTTATAAGACTACCAACATGTGTAGCATAGAGGCATATGTGCCCCTCTTGAGATTGCTTCCAACTTGTGTAGCAATTCTCCTTCACACACAAACACAATTGTTTTGAGAACTTTGTCTTGCACCTTTGACAATTAAATCTCTTGATTATATTGGCATGTTTAATCTTAGTTGATGATCAACATGTTCATGATTGCTTGATTAGTTGAATATGTTTGAACTTCATTCATTCATTTTGCATTTGGTTTTGGACATAGATTTCGATTGAAAATGATTTATTTATTTTCTAAAAACTCTTTTCCAAACCAATTAATTTTCAAAGCATTTTCAATAAACAAAAATAAGCAAGTAGTGGAGGTCACCCATAACCTTTGTTAGTTTGATCTCTATGAACGCTCTTCAAATTTACATGAGTACTTAGCGATGATTACCCATAACCTTTGTTAGTTTAATCATTCGCTAATGCTCGTCCTACTTCGAAAACCTTTTCGAAAGTATAATAAAAACAAGTCGTTACTAATAGTCAATCAGAGCCTTTGTTCGTCTGACTAGAGGTAACAACTCTTTTTGAGTATTTAGCAGTGATTACCCATAGCCTTTGTTAGTTTAATCACTCATTAATGCTCGTCCTATTGCGAAAACTCACCAAAAAGAACAAAACAAAAACCTTTCCAAAACCAAAGGTTTAGAACTACGTCGCCTTTGATTCTCCACCCGGAGATACGTAGGAGCAGGGCCACGCCCCTGTCAAGCGCAAAAATAAACAATTTCCCAAATAGAAAATACAAACACATCTCTTTCATTTCAAAAACCAAAAATCTTATTTTTTTAAAGTAGGGGATTAAGTCGGTCGTACGGCCGGGTTAGTCATCGTTTTAGGATAAGTGAACTGTGGTCCTCCAGAGCCCCAGTGCTCCTTCAGCCCTCAGCGGCACTCCAGACCCCCAGCGGTCCTTCAACACAGATCACACAATCCTAAAACCCCTATATTAAAAAACACCAAACACACAAACATTTTCTACACAGAAGAACTACGTAGCTTTGAGTTCTCCATCGCACCGGGAGATACGTAGGAGCGGGCCATGTCCCGTCAAGCGTTTTTTTTCTAAAAAACCGTTTTTCCCCCTTTTTTCATAATAAATAAAGATTTTCATTAAGAGTTTTCCAATAAGAAGTAGAGAGGCAAAATTAAGCATTTTCAAGTCAACACACTAAAACCACACATTTAATTAAAGGTTCCCTCTCAGTAGAGAGGACGTGTGGGGTGCTAACACCTTCCCTGCGCGTAACCGACCCCCGAACCCTGTTCTCTAGTTTCGCAAGACCAATCGCTTTCCAAAAAAGGTTTTCCTAATATTTTCCTTAATAAATATTGGTGGCGGCTTCATTGTCTTAGGAAAAGTTGTGAACGAGGAAGGTTCTCCCTCGGGGACTTTTTCGGGCGCAACAACAGTGTGGTTCATTTGAGCCTCAATTAGTGTTTTGCTAGCATAGTATATGGTATGAAACACTTTGTTATATCTTTGCCCTAAGACTGCTCCTACTGCAAAGTCACTAGCATCACACATGAGTTCAAAAGGCTTACTCCAATCTGGAGTGACTACAACTGGTGCTGTAACTAAGGCCTTTTTTAGTTTTTGAAAAGCTTCTACACAAGATTCATCAAAATTAAAAGGTACATCATGTTGCAAAAGCATACACAATGGTTTTGAAATTTTTGAAAAGTCTTTGATAAATCTCCTATAGAATCCTGCATGACCTAAAAAACTTCTAATCCCTTTGATTGTTGATGGCTCAATTACCTCTATTTTTGCCCTATCAACTTCAAGACCTTTTTTTGATATTTTATGACCAAGCACAATGCCTTCTTTTACCATGAAATGACATTTTTCCCAATTAAGCACTAAGTTAGTGTCTTCACACCTTTGAAGAATTTCTTCTAAGTTTGAAAGGCATAATGAGAATGTTTCTCCAAAAACAGAAAAGTCATCCATGAAGACTTCCATTGATTGCCCAATGAAGTCAGAAAAGATTGACATCATGCATCTTTGAAAGGTAGCAGGAGCATTACAAAGTCCAAAAGGCATCCTTCTAAAGGCAAAAGTACCATAAGGACAAGTAAAGGTGGTTTTCTGTTGATCCTTAGGTTCAATTGCTATTTGATTGTATCCTGAATAACCATCTAAGAAACAATAGAATTCCTTTCCTGCTAACCTATCTAACATTTGATCTATAAAGGGTAAGGGGAAATGATCTTTCTTAGCGGCCTTATTGAGTTTTCTGTAATCCATACAGATTCTCCACCCTGTTACAGTTCTAGTTGGGATTAATTCATTATTTTTATTGGCTACAACTGTGACTCCACCCTTTTTAGGAACACATTGCACAGGACTAACCTATGCACTATCTGAGATAGGGTAGATAATACCAGCATCTAGCCATTTAATTATTTCCTTCTTAACAACCTCTTTCATTACTGGATTTAATCTTCTTTGCCCTTCTATGCTATTTTTAGAATTTTCTTCTAAAATTATCCTATGCATGCATGTTGAGGGGCTAATCCCTTTAATGTCAGACATTTGCCAACCTATAGCTTTTCTATGTTTTCTCAAGGTTTTAATTAAATCAAGCTCTTGTTCTAAAGATAGATCAGAAGCTATGATTACAGGAAGGGTATTATCCTCACCTAGAAAAACATATTTTAAATGCTTAGGTAGTTCTTTTAATTCTAGCTTAGGAGGTTGTTCAATAGAAGGTACATTTTCTTTAAGGTTGGGATCTTCTAAATTAAGAGATTCATAAGTTCTAACCCATACCTTAGGTGTAGCTTGTTCCTTGGGCAATATGCTTTCTTCAATAAATTTCTCAGCAGGCAATGCAGAAACATCAGGTGCTAGTGCATTGGCAAGGTGATCATACTGCTTGTGGAACTGCTTCTCTACCAAATGATCAAGTGAGATTGATGAACACTCTTCACTCTCCTCTGCAGGATACTTCAAAGCATTCAAGACATTAAATTTTACTTCTTGATCATTCACTCTCATGGTTAGCTCTCCTCTTTGCACATCTATCAGTGTTTTCCCTGTTGCCAAGAATGGTCTTCCAAGTATGACTGGAACTTCTTCATCTGCAATAAAATCAAGTATAACAAAATCTGCAGGAAACACAAATTTGTCAACTTGCACCAATATATCCTCAATAATTCCTTCTGGATATGCAATTGATCTATCTGCCAAAGATAGTGTCAATGTGGTAGGTTTTGCATTTCCAATCCCTAGCTTTGTGAAGATAGATTTGGGCATCAAATTGATGCTTGCACCTAAATCACATAATGCTCTTCCTGTATAGTACTTACCTATTGAAAAAGGGATTGTAAAGCTACCTGGATCCTTTAGCTTCCTTGGAATTTTGTTTTGTAAAATCAGACTACATTCTTTTGACATGACAACAGTTTCAAATTTCCATAATCTTCTTCTTTTAGAAAGCACATCTTTCATGAATTTGGCATAGTTTGGCATTTGTTGAAGTGCCTCTATCAAGGGAACATTGATATGCAATTGTTTTAAAACATCTAAAAATTTACTGAATTGCTTCTCCTCATGTATTTTTTTCAATCTTTGAGGAAAAGGAGGAGGAGGGTATTCTGGTACTAACCTTGGAGTAGGAGATGTAGGAACACCAGGTGTTTCTGCATCTTGAGAATTTTTTTCATTTTTATTTTTTTCTCCCTTCTCTGTACCTTCAAGCTCATATGGTTCTGTTAGATCCTTGCCACTTCTCAAAGATATGGCTTTAACCTGTTCCTTACCTTGCCTTTGTGAGGGTGAAGCTTCTGTGTTTGATGGCAAGGTACCTACTGGTCTTTGCTGCAAAGCAGTTGCTAATTGCCCTACTTGGTTCTCTAGGTTCTTAATTGATATATCATGAGCTTGCCTAGCAGTTCTAGTTTCACTGATGAATGATCTAAGCAATTCTTCTAGAGAGTTGGTACTGGCAGGTGGGTTTGATCTTTGTTGGCTTTGAGGTAGGAATCCAGGAGGAGTATTTGGTGCAGGTGCACTTTGTGCAGGTGCATTAGAATTGTTCCACCTAAAATTTGGGTGGTTCTTCCATCCTGGATTGTAGGTATTAGAGTAAGGGTTGTTATTTTTATTGTAACCTACATAATTGACAGAGACAGGGTTGCTAGGACATTCTTCATATAGATGGCCTCCTCCACAATACACACAACTTGTAGTTCCTGGAAGGGCTTGTTCTACAGCTGCTGCAGTGTTTTCTTTAGGTGTTGCTACACTAGATGTAGGTACACTAGTGCACTGTTTGATCAGATTGGTTAAAGTGGCTACTTGAGCAGATAGGGCTGATAGATCATTAATCTCATGTACTCCAGAGGTTCTCTTTTGAGCACTTACCCTCTCAGTAGGCCAACTTGAACCATTTGTAGCAATTTTGTCAATAAGATCACATGCTTCATTATAAGACATATTCAAAAGAACACCACCAGCTGATGCATCAAGCATCACTCTGGTTTGTGGTTCTAGACCATTGTAAAAAGTTTCCATTTGTATAATGACAGGTAAACCATGATGTGGACATTTTCTTAAAAGTTCTTTCCATCTTTCCCATGCTTCAAACAATGATTCAAATTCTTTTTGCTTAAAAGATGTAATATCATGTCTCATCCTAGCATTTTTAATAGGAGGAAAATATTTGCTTAAGAATTTTTCAGCTAATTCATTCCATGTATGAATAGAATTGGGCTCCATAGAATTTAGCCATGATTTTGCCCTATCTTTCAAAGAGTATGGAAATAACTTAAGCCTAAATGCATCCCCACTAATGCCAGGAATGATAAAGTTACTACAAACTTCTATGAATTGTTTTAAATGTTCATGGGGATCTTCATGTGGGGATCCACCAAATTGACCAATTGTTTGCAACATTTGAAACATCATAGGTTTAAATTCAAAATGACCAGCATCAATTTGAGGTCTAGCAATACTAGTTTGTATGTGCTGCTGGTCATATTGAGCATAGTCTCTCATAGGTCTATCTCTATCATTAATCATACCTGTTGGTCCCATTTGAATGAATTGTTGTCTGTGATCTGGTCCACCTTCAGTTTGTTGATGTGAATTAGGTCCTCCTCTCACTGAGGCATCTTCACTATGGTGAGACATTGTTCTGCAGTCTTGTTGTCTTTGTTTTTGTTGTCTTAGCAATCTCCTAAATCTTCTCTCAATTTCTGGATCACAATCAAATTCTGGTGGTCTATCTCTGGGCATAAACTAGTGTTTCCACACTGAGTGTTTCTGCACTAAGTGTTTCTGCACAGAAAACAGAATACCAGTAGTACTAATAAAACACTAAATTAACAATCTAAACAACAAAATTTTACTATAATCCCCGACAACGGCGCCAAAAACTTGGTGTGGTATTTTAATATGCAAGTATACATAGTCACACAAGTAATAAAGTGATAAGAAAGGTCGAACCCACAGGGATTATGTATTGTAAATTTTTGTAGTTCAAAGTGTACACTTAGTGTGTCTACACTATTCAGTATTTTTGGTTTGGAGTTTTTCAAAATAAGTAAAATAGTAATAAGCAATAAAATGTGTGAGAAATCAGTTGGACAAAGTAGTTGAGATGTTTTCACCAAGTACTTTACTTCTAAGTGTTTAATGGAGTATGTAGTGTGGGAACACTGGATGTAGGTGCATCAGTTTGTGCCTTTCAGCACTTCTCTTCAGAGTTTCATTACAAGCTCTTATGATCTTTGTTTTCTACAGTAAAGAAAGGTTTGTCAATTCCTCCCTTGCCTCCTAACAATGATCCAAGTTGCTAAATAGGTTCACTCTTGTAATTTTATTATCCTAAGAACTATGCTATCCTATGTCAAGGTTTTAGCATATATTTAACAAAGTTTCCTTTATTAAATACTTGTTCCTATTAACTCTTGAGTTCATAAATGTAGCCCATGTCTGCTGCTACAAGTTTTACCTATTCTAAAGTGATCAATTCCAGAATAAGTTGAAAGAAGTGTTATGCAAGAGTTTAAAGTGTTTACACTACATAAACCATAATAACATAGTTAGAAGTTCATTACATGGTTAGAACATCTCAACTTAAGGGAATTTAGCTCATGTTACTCATGTTATAAAGCAAAGAATATGCAAAGAACATAAGTAAATGAATAATAAGGCAAAAGAACTTAAAAAAGTAGAGATTACATGAATAGAAGATCTTTTGCATTAAGTTCCCAAGTTGAAGTACAATAAAGATTTCTTACACGAATTTCTTCAAAGTAGAAGTGAAGGGAATGGTTGTCAAGCACTTCCTCACCTTCCTCTCCTTAGAAACTTAAAATGAAAATAAACTAAACCTAAACTAAACTGAAAGATAAAAGATTTAAAGATGTGAAAGATGATAGAAGATAGGATGATTGATTATTTTCTTGTGAAGATTTGATATCTATTTATAGGCTTGAAAGCTTTCCTCTTGCAAGGGGTTTCCTTTGGCGTGAAAGATAAGCTGAGGGAACTGAACATGGTTAGTTTGTTGACAACCAATCAAGCAAGCTGCACAGGTTTGGTCGCTTGCATGCATAACAAAAGATGAGGTCCATTGGAGAAGTGCCACATGTCTTTTAGATAAGCTTTAGTCTTGCAACTTGATTTTTATGTGTATCGCCGACTTCAGCAAGTGGCTCAGCTCCAGGTGACTAGGCATGACGTCACTAATCAAGTGTGGAAGCATTAAAATGGTCTTTAGATGTTTTGGTATTAACTGCAGAATTTTAGCAGGTGTTGTTAGTGTTTCCACTCCTGGTGTTTCCACTCCTGGTGTTGGCAGTGTTTCCACTCCTGCAGTAGCTGCACTGAACAAAAATATCAAACCTAACAAGATTTGTGCATTTTGCCTAGATCATTCCCCTTTATCCATTTGAATACTTAGAATGTTGTTCCTTGATAAATAAGCTATAAATATATATAAATGTTCTTGAAAATAAGCAATAACTCAAGCTTGATTGTATGAATAACTCTATATAAAATAGAGTTATCAAACACATGTTGGCACGAGTCAAGTGAAAGATACAAAAATTAGAGTTCTCACTTCTGAGTATGAAGCTTTCAAAATGAAGGAAGGTGAATCTGTTGTAGCTATGCACCAAAGATTAAATCTGATAGTGAATAACTTGAGAGCACTTGGGAAGAAGTATTCAACAAAAGATTTGAATGGGAAGATTCTTGCATCCTTGACTAGTGAGTTTTTTCCTAAGACTTGTGCTATCACTGAAGCCAAAGATATTGGCACTTTACCTCAAAAAGACTTGATTGGGTCACTTCTTGCATTTGAGGTGGTGTTGGCCGCCAAAAAGGCTCAAGAAAAAGAAGCAGTCAAAGAAAGGAAGTCTCTTGCTCTTGCTGCTAAGACTCCTAAGATGGCAAGGAAAGAGGTTAAGTCTGATGAAGAATCTGATGATGAAGACATGGCTATGTTTGCCAAGAAATTCAAAAAAATTATGAGACTCAACAAGCTTGGAAAGGGTGACTATTCAAAGAAATCTGGGTACAACAAAGAAGACAGTTATGAGAGAAGAGATGATCAACCAAAATGTTTTGAATGCAACAAACCGGGTCATCTCAAAGTAAATTGTCCTAAGCTAAAATCCAAGTACCAACAAAAGAAAGCCATGAATGCTACATGGGACAACACAAATACTGATGGTGATACAGATGAAGAAGAGGAGGTTGCAAATGTTGTTTGTCTTATGTAATGGGACAATCTTGACACCGATAGTGAAACAGATGAAGAAGAGAAGGCTGCCAATGCTGTTTGACTTATGGCAAATGACACCCCTAAGGTAATCCTTACTAACCATAGTCTTTCTGATTCACTTGAGCATGATGATTTATTTGATGATGTGTGTAGTAGTCAAGATTTGAGTGAGGCTTTTGAAGCTCTTTATAATGAACATGAAACTCTTTTGGTAAAATCTAAGAATTTGACAAAGAGCAACAAAAGCATGCTCACTCAAATTGAGACTCTTGAGAATGAGGTAGCTAAGTTGAAGATTGAGCTACATAAAACTAAACCTTTCAACCTTGAGCTTCGTGAGCTTAAACAAAATTTTGAAAAAGTCAAGGTTGAAAATGAAATTTTGAAAGAATCTTTAAAAAGGTTTGACGTAGGTGAAAAGACCTTAACCAAGATACTTGACTCCCAACATGAATATGTTGATAGGAGAGGTATTGGGTATGAAGGTAATTCCACCTCCTCTGTTTTGAAAAAGAAAGTGATTTTTGTAGCTGCCACTTTAAGTAAGGCACCTACTGTTTTCTCTTGCACTTATTGTCAAAAAGGGAACCATAGCTCTCATAGATGCCCTATTCGTAGATTGTGTGAGCTTGGTACCCTTATACATGCTTGTAAGAAACCAATGTGGATTGTGAAAACAAACCCCTTGATGACTAACCCCCAAGGACCCAACAAAATTTGGGTACCTCGTACTAATTGTTAATGTTCCTTTTGCAGGTTGGTCAGCCATCCAAGAAGAAAAATGTGTGGATGGTTGATAGTGAATGCTCAAGGCATATGACTGGTGATGCTTCACTATTCTTGAAGTTGAGCAACAAAGCTAGTGGATCTGTAAAGTTTGCCAACAATGAATCTGCTCAAGTAATAGGTAAAGGTTGTGTGGGTAAGGAAAACACAATCAAAATTAAAAATGCTTTACTAGTTGATGGTGTGAAATTTAACTTGCTAAGTGTTAGCCAATTATGTGATAGTGATTTTGATGTGCATTTTTCTGTTGATAAATGTGTTATTACTCATAGAACTTCTAAACTTTATATTACTGGCTTTCGAGAAAATAGTGTATATTAAGTTGATTTTGATAATGTGAGTAATGATATTGTATGCACGCCTTCCTTGATTGATGATGTGGATCTATGGCATAGACGACTAGGACATGCTAGTATAGAAAATTTATCTAAGTTGAGTAAGAATGAGCATGTTAGAGGTCTACCCAAGTTGAAATATGAAAAGGGTCAATTGTGTGATGCATGTCAGGTAGGTAAGTTGCATAGATCTTCTTTCAATCCAAAACCGGTTATTTCCACTAACAACGTGCTTGAATTGCTCCATCTTGATTTATTTGGTGAAATTGATGTTGTAAGTTTAGGAGGGTCCAAGTATGTCTTCGTGATTGTAGATGATATTCTAGGTATACTTGGGTCATTCTACTTGCAAATAAAGGTGATGCTTTTAATGAGTTTGCTAAGTTGTGCAGAAAGTTACAGAATGAGAAAAACTTAGCCATCAAGGAAATTAGAAGTGATCATGGAGGAGAGTACGAGAATTCATCATTCAGGACTTGGTGTGAAAAGTATGGTGTTCATCATAACTTTTCAGCTCCAAGGACTCCTCAACAAAACGGTGTGGTGGAAAGGAAGAATAGAACCATACAAGAGATGAGCAGAACAATGTTGAACGAGCACAACTTACCCAAATATTTTTGGGGTCATGCAGTTGATACAGCATGTTACGTGCTCAACCGGATATACCTGAGGCCATCTCTTAACAAGACGCCATACGAGTTGTGGAATGGTAGAGCTCCAAATATTTCATACTTCAAGGTTTTTGAAAGTAAGTGTTTCATTCTCAACACAAAAGATAAGTCACTACAACAAAATAGGCAACCAGCGGCGGTAAATCTGCGGCGGTTTTGGGTAAACCGCCGCCGCTTATAATTTTGCGGCGGTTTGTGCGGCGGTTATCTTGACTGCCGTAGTTAGTAAGTAAACAGCGGCGGTTATTTGGTAATCTGCAGCGGTTTGGTTTTTCTGGAGTCAACCGGCGGCGGTTAGAAAGTATACTGCGGCGGTTGCAAATTTTCCTGTCAAAAACAACTCCCCCTCCCTTTTTTTGTCAAAAAAAACTCCCCTCTACAACAAAGCTTCTCAGTTACTAATTAATAAAATAACCAAAAGCCCTTTCATTTCTCTCACGAGCAACAAACCAACAGCGCTTCTCTGCAACAAACCGACTGCGCTTCTCTCACGACGGGCCGCAGCGATTCTCTCACGACGGGCCGCAGCGCTTCTTCTCTTACGGCCGCAGCGCTTCTTATCTCACAGTCGCCGCTTCTTCTCTCACGACGCAGCAGCTTCTCCTCTCAACCAGGTGCGTCTTTTTTCTTCATCTCTCTCTCTCTCGGTTTCATTTCTCTCTCTCTCTCTCTCTCTCGATCCTTCGCAGCAGCGCCCTCACAGTTTCATTTCTTCTCTCACGGTCGCAGCTTCTTCTCTCACGACGCAGCGCTTCTTCTATCACGCAGCAGCTTCTTCTCGCAACCAGGTATGTCTTCTTTCTTCCTCTCTCTCTCTCTCTCTCTCTCTCATTCTCTCTTTTTTTAGGGTTTTAGGTTTTAATTTCTGTTTGGTTGGAATTAACTGATTCAATTTCAGAAACAAACCACAAATTAGGGCTTTAGGGTTTTCAAAAAAAAAAAGGGCTTATTGGTTGTAGAGTAGGCACCTTGAATTTTAGAATTGATTTTGAATCTGAAGAAATTGATTTTGAATCCTGATTCTGTTTGGTTGTAGAGTAGGCACCTTGAATTTTAGAATTGATTTTGAATCTTGATCCTTGCCAACTTTATTGGCGCAGAAGCTGAAATTGTTGATGATGGTAATTGATACACTTTGTAAAAACAGTTTGTAAAGAAGAGAAAAACCAACAGAAGAATGAATTCCTAGAGATGAAACAATTCATTTTGACTCTGTGTGTGTGTGTGAACTTTGTTTTGTACTTGTTTATTGTTGTTCTCTTTAGTGCTTCATTGTTTTTACACTGCTTTTCCTCAAACTGCTTCTCTCCCTGTTCCTTGAATTGTGTTCTGATTTTCTCCTTCTAGTTATCCTTAGTTATGTCCTCTCTCTCACGATGCTTCAGTCCGCACCTGTTCAAGTTCAAGAGAATGCTCCAAATATGAATCAAAGTGGATCTCACCTATCACCACAAAGTGAGCCTCTTGGTGATATTGACCCATCTCTTGACTTTGACACTGACGATGAAAGTTTTTTCCCCACTGACACGAAAAAGCCCACTAAATATTGGCCGGTTAATGTCATTGGTATGCAATTTACTTCTTTATTAGTTTGGATTAATTAATAACTTCTTTATTAGTTTGGATTAATTATTAGTTTGGATTAATTAATAACTTCTAATTATTACTTCTTTATTTTATATTCAGTTGGGGATGGAGAGCCTAAAGAAGATCGTCTAAGAGTTCAGGACTTGTTTTCGTTTCCTGATGAGAAGAAAGTGATCCTAGATTGGAATCGAGAGGGTCAACCAATTGGACATGCTGCTGGTCTTTTAGGGGGTTATTCAGGATTTCTTGCGGCTAGCTATGATATCTTCGCTATCAATTATGTAAAATGGCCAAAGGTTCCACAGAAAGCCAAGGATGACGTGTGGGACAAGATGATAAAGGTATGAACTATAAATATAACATAATTCATTTATATATATATATATATATATATATATATATATATATATATATATATACATATAGCTTACTAAAACTTAATTTGCCTATTGTAGAAAGTATTCCTAATTGACGATTGTCGCAAGAAATGGATATTGGGGAATATAGGAAAGAAATGGAAAGACACTCGTTGTCGGCTGTTTAGTGATTTTTATGATGAAACTCGTAGCTGGGAACAAAATCTTGAGTTTCGCCCTGATGGCATCCGTGTAGAACAATGGGCAGTTTTTTTGGAATATCGCTTGAAGCCTGAAACTCAGGTAATATATGATGTATTGAGAATGTTGTGATAAGATTAATCATTTACTAATTGTTTTATTTAATAATGCAGGAAATTTGTGAAATAAACACGACAAATAGGGCTAAGCAAACAACTCCTCATACACTTGGGTCAAAAACAATTGCTAGGACAAGACATGAATTGGTATTTCTTTCTTTAAGTTTACCAACAATGGTAATAAAAGCCAATTGTGACCATAATGAACTTATCGTGTTTTCTCACTTTTAATTTGTTAGGAAACTAAAACTGGGAAGCCTTTTGGTCGAGCAAAGATGTATTCCATCGCACACAAAAAAAAGATGGATCATTTGTCAATGAAGAGGCTAGACAAAAGAGTGTGAGTATAATCGTTATTTATTTCTATTTTTATTGAAAGTTAAGGATAATTATATATTTAACATTTATGTGTTCAACTGAATGTTGGTTAACTTTGTGTAGGATTTGTTGGACAAAGTAGATGAGACATCTTCTGGCGAAGATATTTATATTCAAGTATGTGGGAAAGAGCACCCCGAACGTATGCGTGGCATGGGATTTGGCCCAACCCCTACTCAATACCTATCATCTAATTCTCGTAATGGGAGCTCAACCATTTCATCAGGTGGTCCTTCAACGGCTGACTATGATAGGCTAAAGTTGGAATTGCAAGCGAGTAATGCAAGAGTCGAAGCTTTAGAGGGAGAAGTAGCTAAAGTTCGAACTTTAGAGGAACAAGTAGCTTTTCTAATGCAGCAAGCTCGTGGTCAATGTCCGATTAGATTTGATGAGGTACTAACCTGTTACATTTAGAATTCTGTTACATTTTACACTGCATAGTTACTGTCTAGGAGTTCTCTTTTATTATGCATGTGCAGTTTCTGAATACATAGAATTGCTACTTAATTGTATTGCTACTGATTGTATTGCTACTGATTGTATTGCTACTTAATTGTTGCTACTTGATTTTACAAGCCTTTGTATTGCTACTTAATAGTATGCTTGTATTGCTACTGCTTGTATTGCTAGGAGTATGTTGCTGCATAGTTACTGCATAGTTACTAGCTTGTATTGTTACTGCATAGTTACTAGCTTGTATTGTTACTGCGCATCTTGATTATTTCTATGCTCTTCTAGCTGCTCTTAGTGCTTTTGAGTTGGCTGCCTTCTGGTATTTTTCAAAATCTTATGTTTATAAGAGAACCAACACTTAGAGTAAGCTGGATTGGATATATTTCTGCTGGAGAAGAATTTCAATTCTTTCTGTGCCATATGTAAAATTCACTGGTCAGACAGGGTACCACCTGTTGATCCATTTTTAAAAGATATGATATGATGCAAGACTAGACTAATAATGGCCAACTCGTACTAGTGTTCTGGAAAAGTTCTGCTTTGTGTGCTCATCTGAAAATTGAATGTAAGTTCTTGAGAAATTCAAAAGCAGTGTTGCAATCCTTTAAATGTGCGTTTCTGAATGTACTAGTATGTACTTAGAAGGGAGTTTAGCTACTGTTGTAATTAGTTTATTGCATTTTTTTTATTGTATGGAAAGTGTTTGGATAAGTTGAGACAAAACTACATCACATACCTTTGTATTGCTACTTAATAGTATGCTTGTATTGCTACTGATTGTATTGCTAGGAGTATGTTGCTGCATAGTTACTGCATAGTTACTAGCTTGTATTGTTACTGCATAGTTACTGCATAGTTACTAGCTTGTATTGTTACTGCGCATCTTGATTATTTCTATGCTCTTCTAGCTGCTCTTAGTGCTTTTGAGTTGGATGCCTTCTGGTATTTTTCAAAATCTTATGTTTATAAGAGAACCAACACTTAGAGTAAGCTGGATTGGATATATTTCTGCTGGAGAAGAATTTCAATTCTTTCTGTGCCATATGTAAAATTCACTGGTCAGACAGGGTACCACCTGTTGATCCATTTTTAAAAGATATGATATGATGCAAGACTAGACTAATAATGGCCAACTCGTACTAGTGTTCTGGAAAAGTTCTGCTTTGTGTGCTCATCTGAAAATTGAATGTAAGTTCTTGAGAAATTCAAAAGCAGTGTTGCAATCCTTTAAATGTGTGTTTCTGAATGTACTAGTATGTACTTAGAAGGGAGTTTAGCTACTGTTGTAATCAGTTTATTGCATTTTTTTATTGTATGGAAAGTGTTTGGATAAGTTGAGACAAAACTACATCACATACCTTTGTATTGCTACTTAATAGTATGCTTGTATTGCTACTGATTGTATTGAAGCTGCATAGTTACATTTTACACTGTCTAGGAGTATGTTGCTGCATAGTTACTGATTGGAATTGAAGCTGTGTTACTGCATAGTTACTAGCGGAATATGCTTGTATTATTATGATAGATCTTCGATGTAAATTTCTTATTGACTTGGTAGATTTGACAATTGGTAACTTCATAACTTTATTTTTGTTTAATTTCAGGCTGCCAATTTACATTCACCTGCTGAAGCAATGCGGTCTTCATCTGCTAGTCACGCCCCAACACATCATGGACCAACATCTACTCTTTAGATTTAGGATTTGTTATTAACTAGTAATGTTGAAAAACATGTTCTTATATTGGGGAAATGTATACTCCTAAACCACATATCTTTTGATATTTTGAGACAACACTATCTTTTGATATTATTGTGTTTTTTATTTAAGTATGAATGAATGAACTTTTTTAATTATTTATGTAAGTTTATAATTTTATGTTTTTAAATAATTTGAGAAAAAGTTGTTATAAATAAGAACAACTTATTTGAGCCTTTAAAGCTAAAAGAGTTTCGTCCTCAGGTTTTGAACCACCGCAGACATCCCTAGAATCGCTGTATATATAAGCAAGGAATATACCATCACATAAATGGTTTAGTGGCGGTTTTGAACCGTTGCAAACATCTTCAAAACCGCCGCTAAACAGAAACCGCCGCGAAATGCCTAAAAATCGCTGCAGAAATATGGGAAATTAACCGACCGCCGCAAACCCCAAACCGCCGCGTAAACCGCCGCTAAATACCCCTCCAGGCGGTTATTCCAGCGGTTGCCAAAACCGCCGCAGAGTTCCCTCGCGGCGGAGGTAACTGCAGCGGTTCTGGAACCGCCGCGAGGGGTATTTGGCAGCGGTTAAAACCGCCGCAGTAAGCTTTTAAAACCGCCGCCGCTTTCCTATTTTGTTGTAGTGAGTTGGGTAAGTTTGATGCAAAATCAACTGAATGTATTTTTATGGGTTATTCAAGTCATAGTAGAGCATATATTGTTTACAATAAAACTGATAAATGTATGCAAGAATCAATACATGTTTCTTTTGATGAGACTAACCCTTTTGCTAAGAAAGTTGATGATGAGGATGAAGTGGTTGAAGTGATAAAAAAAACAGAATACCTGAATCAAACAGTGAAAGTGTGGAAGAAGCCGAGGTGAAAGTGGAACCTCAAGAAGAAGCTGAAGTGGAATGAGAGCCCCAAGACATCGATGACCATCTCCATGGAAGAACACATGATGATTTTCCCAAAACTTGGAAATCAGTTCGAGATCATCCCATGGAGCAAATTATTGGTAGTCCACCAAATGGGGTAACAACTCGTTCTTCTCTTAATCATTTATGCTTTCATAGTGCTTTTGTCTCTCAAATAGTTCCTAATAATATTAAGGAAGCTTTAAATGATCCAGAATGGGTTGTGTCAATGCAAAAGAAACTTGAACAATTTGAACGGAACAAAGTTTGGCATTTAGTTGAAAAACCCGTTGATAGAACCGTCATTGGTACTAAATGGGTTTTTCGCAACAAACTTGATGAAAATGGTGTTGTTTTATTAAATAAAAGTCGTTTAGTTGTTCAAGGTTTTAACCAAATCGAAGGGGGGGATTTTGAAGAAACTTTTGCTCCAGTGGCTAGGTTGGAGTCCATTCGTATAATATTGGCATTTGCTAGTTACATGGACTTCAAACTACACCAAATGGACGTCAATAGTGCCTTCCTAAATGGTTTTTTTTAGAAGAAGAAGTATATGTAAAACAACCCCCTGGTTTTGAAGATTTTAAAAACACAAATCATGTTTTCAAACTTGACAAAGCACTTTATGGATTAAAACAAGCTCCTAGAGCTTGGTATGAGAGACTAAGCAAATATTTAATTGCAAATGGTTTCAAAAAGGGTAAGATTGATTCTACCTTATTCCTTAAAACCAAGGGCAAACATATCATTGTAGTTCAAATTTATGTTGATGATATTATTTTTGGGTCTACTAATGATGATCTGTGCAAGGAGTTTTCTGAAATGTTGACTAGCGAGTTTGAGATGAGCATGATGGGGGAGCTGAATTTCTTTTTGGGACTTCAAGTAAAGCAAATGAAAGAAGGAATCTTCATATGTCAAAACAAGTTCTCAAAGGAGCTGCTAAAGAAGTATGACATGAGTGATGCAAATGAAATTGGTATTCCCATGGCGACTGCAGCAAAGTTGGATAAGGACGAGCAAGGTAAACCAGTCAATGAAATGATGTATCGAGGTATGATCGGTAGTCTCTTGTATTTAACTGCTTCTCGACCTGATATTATGTTTGTTGTATGCTTATGTGCTCGATTTCAAGCATGTCCCAAATAATCACATTTAAAAGCTGTAAAACAGATTCTTAGATATGTTAAGGGGACCATAGATTTTGGATTGTGGTACCCGAAATCGAGTCAATTTTCTTTGGTCGGTTTCTGTGATGCTGATTTTGCTGGATGTACATTAGATAGGAAGAGTACTAGTGGAATCTGTCATTTCTTAGGGCCTTGTTTAACTTCCTGGTCTAGTAAAAAACAGAACAATGTTGCTTTGTCCACCGTTGAAGCCAAATATGTGGCGGTTGAAAATTGCGTTGCACAAGTTCTGTGGATGAAACAGACTTTAGAGGATTTTGGTTTGTTATATGAAAATGTGCCAGTTCTATGTGATAACACTAGTGTCATTAACATTGCTAAGAACCCCCATCCAACACTCTAGAACTAAGCATATAGAAATAAGACATCATTTCATTAGAGACCATGTTTCTAGGGGGATCATAACATTACAGTTTGTAGGCATCGATGACCAACTAGCGGATATTTCACGAAACCCCTAGCCGAAGCTCAATTTTGTAAGATCCGGAGAGAGCTCGGTATTCTTGATTTTGCCAGTTTATAATGTGATTATGTGTCTTGTGTGTTTTCCCTCCTTTTTGATGAAAACAAAGGGGGAGAAATACTTGCTGCTATTTACGGCTATTGCTATGTTACTGGTTTAGTTTATTATTTTTATGCTTATGCTTAGGGGGAGCTTTTGCTATTGTTTCTTGTTTATCGCCTCCCTATTGCATAAGGTAATTTGTTATCATCAAAAAGGGGGAGTTTGTTGAACCAAGGTCAAACACTCTTTGTTTTGTATGATAACAAATTACAATCTGTCTACTAATGATTACAGTTGAACAAGAGTACAGGACATGAATCAAAGAGCAGGATATCTTTATGAATCAAAAAGCAGGATATCTTAAAGTATAGCGGCTTGGAGGAGAAGCTACTCTGGCGTTCAAGACCTATGTGTTAATTTGCTTTTGATAGGACACCGTGTAAGATCCTATCACTTCCGTTCTATAACTTTTGTAGTTGAGAGATGATTTTTTAAAAATATAACTACTGTGTTAAAGGCTTGAAAAAAATCTTTTATATAAAAGCCTAATAGGTAGGCAGGTAGCATGAGAAAATGGTTTTTGCAAAGTTAAGAAGAAAATCTATTTTAAGGTCCTTTTACAAAGCTAGAAATCGATTTCTAGCTTCCTTGTTTAAAGTAAGAAATCGATTTCCCCCCTTCTTTTAAGGCTAGGAATCGATTTCTCACTTCCTTGTGTAAAACTATAATCGATTCCTCACTCCTTTCTTAAAAAAGAAAATCGATTCCTCACCTATTTCCCACAGGCAAGAAATCGATTCTCCTCTTGCTATTGTGAAGCACAAAAATCGATTTCCTCCTTATTTTAACAAGCCAATAATCGATTTTCAACTTCCTATTTCTCAAGAAATGAATCGATTTCCATACACTCCTTTTTAAGTAAATAATCGATTCCCTTCTTATTTCAACGGTACATTTTGACTAAATAAATCGATTTACATTCCATTTGTTTCAAGCAAGGAATCGATTGACTACTCACCTTTTTTACGTGAAAATTTGTTCCAACGGTCATATTTCTACAAACCCAATAAATAGGCACTTAGGATTTTTCACGCAAGTGAGAATACGACACACAACTCAAAAATCAAAGAAAAGAACTCTCACCGGCATATTATTTCTTCAAGTTCTTCATCGTTAAATCCAAATCACTCATCTCTCTCAACTACTATACTGTTATACTGCTTGAGTGATTGGATCATAGTTTTTCAGTTGTATTCATCTATTACTTGGTTGTTGTGAAATCCTGGGAAGTGTTCTTGGGTAATTCAATCGGGGAGATTGAGTTGTTAGCGAAATCCTTAGCGGGGAGCTTTGGTTCTCAATTTGGGGAAAATTGAGATTGGTGTGGTAGGTACAGGGAAGTTGCTTGCTTGTAAGACGTTGAAGAAGTTCTTCTCATATATTGGTTGTTATCAAGTCCAAAGGTTGCAAAGCCGGAGGCCGAGGGCGTAGGTCTTTTATCTTGAACCTCGTAAAAATTACGGTGTATCTCTTTCCCTTCTCTTTAATTGGTTTTTCGTTTATATTTGTTTATTGTTATATTTGATATCATTGTGCTACGTTCAATATCACTATTTGTTTATCGTTATATTTGATAATAGTGTGGTTAGCTTTCAATATCACTGTAACTGGTTCTGTCATAGTTATAGCTTGCTTAGGTATTACATATAGTTTAAATCCTATTTTCCGCATTAGATTTAAACGTGCATCGTTAATTTTTTTGAAAATTAAAAAGATTTCAATTTTAGCGTATAACCTTATTCACCCCCCTCTAAGGTTATCATATAGTCCAATAGAGTTCAATCCGGGCTGAGCCCCAGTAAACTGTCCCAAGGGCAACAAAGATCTTTGGATTCGAAATCGCAAAGATTAATGGCCGAGGCTGCCATTACCCCGAAGGGCGAGTTCGATCTGGGCCGAGCCCCGCTAAACTGTCCCAAGGGTAACACAGATCTTTGGATTCGAAATTGCAAAGATTAATGGCCGAGGCTGCCATTACCTTGAAGAGCGAGTTCGATCTAGGCCGAGTCCTGGTAAACTGTCCTAAAGGCGACATGACAAGACCCAAATCTCGGGCACTCCGAGGCTGGGGGCAGACACCCTCATATGTATAAGCCCGGCCTTGGAGAAGCTAAAGGCAACATTAAACTGACACCTCGAGTCACTCGATGGTCACATCATTCCCGGACTCTCTGAGGCTGGGGGCATAAACCCTAGTAGGTACAAGCCCGACCCCCGAAAAGGTCGCGATCTAAGAACTGCATCCCGGATATTCAGAGGTAAGAGGCAGAAACCCTCGAAGGTATAAGCCCGACCTTAAAGAAGGTCGCCATATTGGTCGACCATCGAATTTAAAGATTACTACCCCACCTCAGATCGGAACAGAGCTTGGTTGATCATGACCTATTACTACCAACTATCCCGGATCGTCTGCGAATTCCGAGATACGGTACAGTACAAATCCAAAAATAACTATAATTATAATTATTTCAAAAAAATCAAATATTTTGTTGGGATTTTGTTACTTAAGAGTTAAGACATAAAGACCCGAGAGTATGCGTCCTGGCAATGGCAATATGGAACTTGATTTGCCGACTTCGATTTGGCGTTTGTGAGTTGTAGTTGTCGCAGCTTTTATCCCGGATACAATTGAATTTCATACTGTGTTTTGATAGGCTAGGAATTTCACATTACGTCCCAACTAATTTTCTTTGTGTTTATTGGATTGCTTTTTCTATCCATAGAATTTACGTTTAGTGGCCTTTCCGTGTGTTCGACTTGGTTTGATTTTTCTATCATACTACCGTTGAATTAATACAAAAACATAAACTACCTATAAAATAAGTATATAAACTAAGACACCATTTGACGGAAATGGATCCACTGAAGTTTTGGCGGGAACTGCAGTCTGCAGTTCCAGCATTTAAAGTCGGGCGGAACACACAGTCCGACTTTAAAAGTGGTCTGCATACGGGTAATGGCGAGAACTGCCGTACGCAGTTCTCCATAACACCACTTTTAAAGTCGGACTGTGTGTTCCGCCCGACTTTAAAAGTGAACTGCAGACTGCAGTTCCCACCCTAACTGCAGTGGATCCGGACCCCCATTTGACAAGTTTTATTGTCTAGCGGGTAGCGTATCAACTGCATTTTTTTCATAATATTGATTCAACTGCATTTAAATCATGATCAAACTAATAATAATTAAATATTTTTTCATTTTTAATGATATTTTAGAGACAAAGTAGTTTAAATAAGAAGAGATAAAAGCAAAATTATAATTTAGCATAAAAGAATTATATATAATATATAAACTAAATAATAATAATAATAATTCATATGGAAACTTTAGTACGTGTCGTTGTTAGCCATTAAATATTTAAAATTTTAAAAAATCATTTTCACAGAATTTTTAATAAATTGGGTTTTAGAACTAGGATTTTTTAAAGACAAACATATAACATAAAAGGAGAATTATATTTTTTTTATGCAATAAAAGGAGAATTATATGATAAGCCATAGACTATCCAGGATTTTCTGAGGAGAGTCAATAACTTGCCCGACAAATTAGTTTAGTAGGAAGAAAAAGGGATCAAATTAATGATTCAAATAAAATGTCCAAGATAAGCCATAGACTAGGTTTTTTTAGATAGACAAGTGTGGTGGTTAGTGGGTTAGGTGTTAGTGTTCACAACAAAGAAAGCGCTAGAGAACGGTCAAGTCAAGAAGACCAAAGGGAATCATTTAAAATACATGCTGAAACAGATAAATCTACACGCAAACACAACTACTCATTAAATGACACCCATCGAAGTCAAGGAGGTAATGTTGCGGTCAATGGGAAAACATCCAAATCCTAAGAACATTGATCAACTTAATTGCCTTTACTTTAGTAATGATCCAAACCACTTCATGGGCTCTAGTAAAGATTTCTTTTCCTTTTACTTTTTTTTAAGTCGGTCGGTATCCCTATATGCAACTGTAGAGACTATTCTCTTGAGTCGAGAGGACTGGGTGGTAAAACTCATCTTCAAGAAATTTAATGGTACTACATTCTCAATGTTGAATTCGAAGTCAATATATTGGTTAAACTAGAATAGACCAAAAAATTCTATCCAAGCCCTCTTGAGTTCTTTTCATTTTACCTAAAACCTTGATATTTTAAAAATCATATAATTTTTTTTTCACATATTTAAGTTTAAGAGTTAAATTTATGTGATACTTATCTTTAACTTTTTATTGCAAAAAGGGAATTTAGAAAAATAACAAATTACAGATATCCCCAATCATATCAAGTGCGTACACTATGGGGAAAACAACTTACGGTGGAATGAGATTACACAAAGTTTTTAATAGCCTAAAATACACTTTTGATCTTTTATGTTTTATTAAAATTTTAATTTGATACTTTATCTTTTTTTTTTTCACATTTTAGTCATTTATGTTTCATTTATATCAAAGTAGTAATTTTTTAACTTTCCGTCCACTTATGTTAACGGACGCCATATTGGCCATTAACAAGTGGTATGACGTGACTTTTTTTTGACAATAAAAGAAAAGAGGTGTGACGTGACTTGCTTAGTTGACATTAGTATTTGGGGGAAAAAGATAAATGACGAAACTGAAATTTCGGTAAAAATATAAAGGACCAAAAGTGAACTTTTGTCAAAAAAAGTTCATCTTCATCCCAAATCCCCACCTCTCTCTCCACCGTACCACCATCACCATCACTGCAACTTTTCTCTCCTCACTGCCCATCTCTCCTTTTGCCCTCTCGCTCTCCTCCCTCGTTTTCTCTCCTCTTTTCTCTTCCTCCCCTTCAACTTCATCCCCCAAATTGAAAAGTTAGGGTTTTGAATTCCAACATTTTTTGAAAAGTGTTCTGTACCTAGCAGTAATTTGGTAGGCTGTTGTTGGTAGGTCTCTTGCTATCGTGAGCGCCCGCGGGGGGGGGTACCTGCAAAGCCACTCCGACGCTCAAGTCAGTATGAGAATAAGCTAGTGAATTTGCAAGTGAATAGTGCGTATCGTATAAATGGCTATGCGAGCCGGTATTTATAGGAAATCGATGCTCGTTGTGGATCGTCGGATTAGTAGCGTTGATCTAGACCGTCCAGGCATGTTGGGCTCGTGTGTTGTGGATACGGGCTCATTTGGTTGGGCTGATCAATATCGCTTGCTGAACACACCCCCTGGTTTTGCTAATGGACCTCTTGGTCCAGTCCAGAACAGTTGCCCCCCAAGCCGAGATTATTCCGGAGGGTGGTCTTGGCTTGAAGGATTTGTCAAGTTTTGTGAAGTTGTGTGGGCCGCCGTCCTGACTATTTTTTATAAATAGGTGGGCCTTTGTCTTGTGGTCCACACTTTGAAATTTTGTGGGGGAGCAGGGATCAAGCTGTCTTGGAGCACCTACTTAAAGAGGAGAAGGGAGGTAGGGTTTGCTTGCTTCAACATCTCTTCTTGTCGGTAAGTGTTGATTTCTGCTTTCTTTTGCGTTGTTGACGGAGCCCTCATGGGCGCCTAAGGCGCTTTGCCATGGTGTCATGGAGGCCGCCTCTTGGAGCAGGATCTGGCGCCCTCATGGGCGCCCTGACTGGTTGATCCGGTTGCTGCCTCTTGGCGCAGGATCTGGCGCCCTCATTTGTTGCGCTGGTCGGGTTGCTGCCTCTTGGTGCAGGATCTGGCACCCTCATGGGCGCCTTAGGCGCCTGGTTGTGCTGCGCAGGAAGTTTCGCAAAAAAGGGGATCCAGCGCCCTCTTGGGCGCCATGGGGCGCTGCTTGCGCCAACTCTGAGATAGGGGATCCGGAGCCCTCTTGGGCACCCTGGGCGCTGCCAGCGCCAGTTCTTTCGAAAGAAGGGATCCGGCGCCCTCGTGGGCGCCCTGGGTGTTGCCAGCGCCAGTTTTCAGAGAGAGAGGATCCGGCGCCCTCGTGGGCGCCCTGGGTGTTGCCAGCGCCAGTTTTTGGAAGGAAGGGATTCGGCGCCCTCGTGGGCGCCCCGGGTGTTGCCAGCGCCAGTTTTTGGAAGAAGAGATCCGGCGCCCTCGTGGGCGCCCTGGGTGTTGCCAGCGCCAGTTTTTGGAAGAAGAGATCTGGCGCCCTCGTGGGCGCCCTGGGTGTTGCCAGCGCCCGTTTTCAGAGAGAGAGGATCTGGCGCCCTCTTGGGAGCCCTCCTTCTAGCGTCAGGCCTTTGTTGCCTTGGCGCCCTCATAGGTGCTGCCTGTTTGGACCTTATCTTTGGCGCTTTGTTTTATTTTGTTTGTTGGTCCTGTCTCTTATCCTGTTTTTCTTTTCTATGATATTTCAGGGCTTGCTTAGGTACCAAGGGACATTGCTTCTTCTGTCCTCACTAGAGTTTGTCCACCATTTTCGCGACCTTCGCCGCTTCTCACTTACTAAGGTAACCTGGGTTGACCCTTTGCTTTTATTTCTAGCTTTCTTATTTTCTTGCATGTCTGGTTTTGTGGAAGTCTTCATCCTCAGGAGAGGGGGTTGTCTACAAGTTCTTGTTTGTCTCGTGACTACTTGTTTTGCCCCCTGTCTCGCAGGTTGAGAGATGGCAAGGACGAAGGAGACAACCCGGGTGAACGGGGGGTACCCTGGTCCCGTCCCTACTGCGAGGCAGGCTGTGGAGGGAGAGGCGTCGGCGGTAGATGACGGTATGTTGCCCTCAGAGGGCGCGGGCGTCCCTGGTTTTATCGTTACCTCTTCTGATGATGACTCGCCCTTTGAGCACGAAGTGGAGGAGATTGGTGGTTTAAATTATGAATGGGTTGCTCGTACTGTTCGCTCCACCAGAAGTTTCTACCTTCCAGGGAAATAGCCTCCCCCCCCCCCCCCCCCCGCGCTATCTGCAAGACTTAGTGGGAGGCGACTGGCGGGTTGAAGCGGTCGATCCCAATGATAGAGTGTGCAGGGTACCTGATGGCCGAAAATTCATGATGTTTCACAGCGTGATCTATAAGGTGCGGGTTTCTCCCCTCTTCACGCCGTTTCAACTGGAGGTCTTAAACCACTTCCAGATAGCTCCATCTCAGCTCCACCCTAACTCATGGTGCTTCGTGAAGTGCTTCGAACAGGTGATGAGAGCCCTACAAAGGAAGTGCAACTTGAGGGTCTTCTTGACTATTTTCGAGGTGCAGCGTCGTCAAGAGTTTTCCGGTGGCATCACTCGCTACGAGTTTGTACACTTGAAATGTCGGGCCAATTATGCTTTCTTTCAGGTGTATTCGGACAATCAGCAATACTGGAAATTTAAGTATTTTTACCTCGTCCCTGTCTAGTCCGAAGGCTGTTGATAGCATGTGCTTTTTTGATGAGCAAGGGCGTTTCATCCGAGATAAGTTTCATTTCGGGTGGTGTAATGCTGATGCTGATCGCACCTCTCGGTCTTATCGCGTCCTCTCGTCTGAGTTATCAGTTTCCCAGCTGGGGACTTTGAATATGCTTAGGAGGATCGTCAGCCGCTTGTCCACTACGCCTCAACGATTCCCGAGGCTGTTGATCTCTTAGGTCGCTTATTTGGTTTGGTTTGCCTTTATTTTCCCCATTTAACACTTTGCTAATGTTGCTGATTTGTTTCATTGTTGTTTTGCAGATAAGATGGCCGCTCCACTCTCTTTTGATGAATTGGCCTCTTGGGCTAGGAGGAAGAAACCTCTAGGTTTTGATGCTGATGAGGCGAGTAGTCCGGTTCCTGCAGTGTCAGCTCCCGTCCGTCCCTCCATGGGGCCTCGTCTGAGCCTGGGGGCGCCAAGTCGGGCTGCCAAAGATCTCTCTGGGGCGCCAATTGGTTCTACCAACCTGGGGGCCAAAGCCATTCCAAGCGCAAGAAAAGTCGTGTTCAGCGCTCTCCTCCTGCTGATGGTTCTTTTCCTGCCAGGCGGTCCTCCCCTGAGGAGACAGAGGAGGGTGAAATTAGCTTTACTGCGCAGGAGCGTGACCACCTCTGGGAGCAGCCTTTCGAACTTGCCATGCGTATGGTCAAGGCTGGGGAGAGTTTGCATGCCAAGTGGGGAGCTGAGAGGGAAAGCGGACCTCATTCAGGCGATTCTCTTGATCTATTCCTTTAAATTTTTGACATATCTATAATTTGGCTTCTTGATCCATGTTGTGTTGTTTTATT
Organism: Astragalus membranaceus; assembly: GCA_039519185.1. NCBI lineage: Eukaryota > Viridiplantae > Streptophyta > Magnoliopsida > Fabales > Fabaceae > Astragalus > Astragalus membranaceus. Next base: position 15,892,836 of record CM076848.1, read on the forward strand.
CTTTATGTAGGTTTGAGGGAGGAGAGAGATCAGCTTGCGTTGGATAAGAATCGACTCCAAGAAGATCTTCCCGAAGCTTTGGAATCCGTTCGCCGGGCCAAAGAGGCCGCTCGTCACTACCAGGCAGACCGGGCGGAGGTCGCTGCTGAGAGGGATGAGCACAAGAGGAGGGTGGAGGAGCTTCAATCTGAACTGAAAGGTATGAAGAAACTGAAGGAGGAGGCCGAGGCCAAAGTGCAGGTGGTGGCCGGGCAGGCTATAGACTTTTCTTATGCTGCCTACGATAAGGTGATCGGTCATGTTCAGTGTTTGTATCCGCAAGCCATTCTCGAGTCGAGCATCCTTCAATTTGATCATGATGTTCGAGACGGGAAGATCGTTAAGTACCACTCCAACGAGGTTGACTTCGATGTCGTTGCCCCCTGATTATCTCTTAGTTGCTTTGATTGTGTAATTTTTCTTTGACTCGTCGAATCTCGCTATGTGTTTTGTTTAATGGATGTATTACACTTTACCCCAATAGGGTTGACCTCGATGTCATTGTTCGCTAATATCTATGTTATCTTTTGAAACGTCTATCTTTCATCGTTATATGGCTTGTTTCTTACGTTCACAACTAATAGTATTGGATGGCCTCAGGGCGTATTTTCTTGTCTTGCGCACCTGAATATATTATTTCGTATCGCCTCGTGGCAAAGCGTTGTATTTTGACGTTGGTGCCTTGTTTGGCGCCCCGATGGGCGCTGGTCTGTCACTTGGCGCCCTGCCAGGCACCCTCATGGGCGCTGGCATGCTCTTCATCTGGCTCCCTGCCAGGCACCCTCATGGGCGCTGGCCTGTTCTTCACATGGCGCCCTGCCAGGCGCCCTCATGGGCGCTGGCCTGTTACTTGGTGCCCTGCCAGGCGCCCTCGTGGGCGCTGGCATGCTCTTCATCTGGCACCCTGCCAGGCGCCCTCGGGGGGGATCTGAATCTAACTCGCCCATCAGAGGTTGCGACATGTTTTTAAGTCGCTTCTCACCTCGTGGGACTCTGGGGGCAGTTTATCAGACTCGGCTGAATTTAACTCGCCCATCAGAGGTTGCGACACGTTTTAAGCCGCTTCTCACCTCGTGGGACTCTGGGGGCACTTTATCAGACTAGGCTGAATTTAACTCGCCCATCAGAGGTTGTGACACGTTTAAAGTCACTTATCATCTCGTGGGACTCTGGGGTAGTTTATCAGACTCGGCTGAATTTAACTCGCCCATCAGAGGTTGTGACACGTTTAAAGTTACTTCGCACCTCGTGGGACTCTGGGGGCAGTTTATCAGACTCGGCTGATTATAACTCGCCCATCAGAGGTTGTGACACGTTTAAAGTCACTTCGCACCTCGTGGGGCTCTGGGGGCAGTTTATCAGACTCGGTTGAATTTAACTCGCTCATCAGAGGTTGTGACACGTTTAAAGTCACTTCGCACCTCGTGGGACTTTGGGGGCAGTTTATCAGACTCGGCTGATTATAACTTGCCCATCAGAGGTTGTGACACGTTTAAATTCACTTCGCACCTCGTGGGACTCTGGGGGAAGTTTATCAGACTCGGCTGAATTTAACTCGCCCATCAGAGGTTGCGACACGTTTAAAGTCGCTTCTTGCCTCGAGGCGGAGTTTTAACTTGGGGTGCCAGCTACTTTCACAAGGCGCCTTGCCAGGCGCCCTCATATGGGCACTGGCTGCTTTCTATCTCGTAGGTGATAGCAAATGTTGCCGACATGATAATTTTGAATCGTAAAGATTAAACATTTTATTCATTCATTTGTGCGTGTTATCAATCCACGCCACTACATTATTATGAAAGCAAGGCTCATACAACCAATCTCTTTAGCTTAAGAGCGTTCTAGGTATTATGATCAACAACTGTATGGTGGCGGCTACCTCAGGTGGTATCCCCGTCCCATCTGCTCCAGATCAAGGAAACATGTCCCCCTTCTCACTTGGGTAGATAATGAGTTTCTCTTTGACCTCTTCGAGGAGGTCAGAACACTCATCGCATGGCTTGCACCTCTTCACACGCTCTTTTAGCTCCCCCGTAGGGGTGGAATCTTCCTCCAACTCTTGCTCATCTGACTCGCTTCTAGTATCCCAATCTGTCAGATACACCTCAGCTTTTTCAAGATCATTATTTGAGACTTTGACACCAGCGGTCTCCCTTTCATCCTTCATGCTCATATAAAAACATCTACGAGCCGCACCTAGATCCACTTGGAGGGTTACCACCTTATTTTCCAGGCTGTAGAACTTCATTTTAAGGTGTACCGTTGATGTTACAGCCTCCAGCTTACCCAGTGTGGGTCTCCCAATGATGCATTGGTAGACCGACTTGCAGGGAAGGACTAGGAAGGTTGTCTTCACAGTTCTAAACAAAGGCGGTTTGCCATTAGGGTCTCCATAGGTGACCATCAACTCCAGGTGGCCCAGCGGTTTGGTTTTTGAACCGTTGAAACCTGTTAGATCCCCTCCTTGGTATGGAGTTAGGTCATTGGGGGATATGCTCAATACTGACAGCAAGTCCTCAAAGATGATGTCCACAGCGCTTCCCTGGTCGACCAGGATTCTTCTTACCTCCATGTTGGTCATGATGGCAGAGATGAGTAACGGGACATGCTTATTCGGCTTTCCATCAAGCAGATCCTTATCCTCAAAGGATAAGGGCGGTCTGGTTGGTCCCTTCATAGGGGCTGAGGTTGATGCCACACTTAAGATTTCCTTCTACTTCCTCTTTATCGACTTGTTTGAGCCCCACCCGTTAAGAGGGTTGCTCCCGTGAATCACCATGGCCACTGGCCTTCCTTTGGACTTACGGGTGTCTTCCTTCTCGGAAGATCCGCTTTCCTCTCCATTGACCCCCTCCCTGACTGGTGCCTTCCCCTTCCTAGGGGATCTAGATCTTCTTTCGGGGGATCGGGCTCTTTTGCGTGAGCCATTTGGTTCTTCTTCTTTCCTCACGTACTGCTGCAGTTTACCTTTCTGGATCATTTCCTCGATGTCGTCTCTGAGGGCACGATAGCCATTGGTATCATGGCCTCCGCTTCGGTGATAGCGGCACCATTTCTTCGAGGGGGTCTGGCCATCTTTCAGCACTAAAGGCTCCGGTCTCTTGACGTTTCTGAACTCGGCGTTAGCCCATTCCGCCAGGATCTTGGATCGAGTCGTGATGAGGGGGGTATGTTCGGTGAATTTGCGGGGTCGTGCCTCGCGATGCCCGCCTCCTGTTACTTTTCGCAAGCGGACATCGCGGGCGTCTTCCCTGTTTCCCCCGACCTTGGCTGCCTCTCGGTAAGCCATGTCATCCTCTTCGTAATCCATGTACTTCTGAGACCTTCGAAGGAACTCTCCTAAGTTCCTAGGTTTGTTGATACCTACGTCCATCTGGAAAAGACTCCCCTTTCTCAATCCGTCTTTCATCCAAAACAGCTTCTGCCTGTCTTCCAAGTTTCGGACACATGAGGCCTCCTTGTTGAAACGCTCAATGTACTCTCTGAGTGTCTCATCGTCATGCTGCCTGAAGGCCCTTAACACTTCTTCAGACTTAGGTTTTAACCGGGAGGCTGTGAATCGAGCTGTGAACATTCTCGCCAACTGCCCCCATGAGGAGATGGAGTTCGGTCTCAGCTCTTGAAACCACTCTAGTGCGGAATTCTCGAGAGTGAGGGGGAAGATTTTGCAGTGGACAGGCTCCCTGGCGCCTCTATAGCGCATCATCAGTGAGAAGTGTGCCAGATGACGGTCCAGGATCTCCGGTTCCGTCATACATCTTAAGGGCTAGCAGCTTCTCCAAGGCCCTTGGGATCCGACATTTATCCACCCTTCGAGTGAACGGTCTTTCTTCTGAAAACCTTCTTGAGTTCTGGGGGGAGGCGTCCTCATAGTTCAACTCGTGATACCTGCCTCGGTCGGGAGATCTCCTCGAGGGCGATCCCCTATGGTGCCTCCGATGGGCATTGACCCGGCTCCTTGGTCTCTCACGAGAGTCGGGGGACGTGCGTGAGGAGGTCCTGGAATGGGAGTCGTAAGGTTGGTAGACATCATCTGGAGGGGACGGAGGAGTCCTCGGAGGTGAGTCCGACCCTTGGAGCCTGCACCGCCGAGGGGGAGTCCGGTGCACATGCCTTCGCCTCGGGGGAGAACGATGGACGAGGTGCCTTCGAGGGGGAGACCCGTGGCGCCTTGAAGCCACCGTTATCGGAGGAGGCTGCTCGGGTAGGGAAGCTACACGCCTTTCTATCTGTCTTAGGCGAGCTTCCTGTTGCAGCATTGCTTGAGTGCGGCTGGCGAGGAGATCCAAAAGTTTGCCTACATTTGATGGTTGGGCCTGCTGACTAGTGCCCTCGTCAGGCAGGCTGGCCATGTTGCCCTCATAAGGCAGGCTGGGGACGTCGCCCTCATTAGGCAAGCTGGCGACGTTGCCCTCATTAGGCAAGCTGGCGACGTGACCCTCGGGGGTCTCCTCTGGTCGGGGTGCAGGTATGGCTACGCTCTGAACCCGGGGTCTGCCCCTAGGAGCCATGGAATAGCAAGAGAGAATTTCGAGTAGTGATGATGTGAAAGATTGATATTTCCCACTGTGGTCGCCAATGTTCTGTACCTAGCAATAATTTGGTAGGCTGCTGTTGGTAGGTCTCTTGCTGTCTTGGCAGTAGGTCAGTGAGCGTCGGGGGGGGGGGGGTACCTGCAAAGCCACTCCGACGCTCAAGTCAGTATGAGAATAAGCTAGTGAATTTGCAAGGGAATAGTGCGTACCGTATAAATGGCTATGCGAGCCGGTATTTATAGGAAATCGATGCTCGTTGTGGATCGTCAGATTAGTAGCGTTGATCTAGACCGTCGAGGCATGTTGGGCTCGTGTGTTGTGGATACGGGCTGATTTGGTTGGGCTGATCCATATCGCTTGCTGAACGCACCCCCTGGTTTTGCTAATGGACCTCTTGGTCCAGTCCAGAACAAAAAGAATGCATGATTGCATTGACATTATTGCAAAAGAAAGTTCCCTCTACAAACTCATTTTCAATTTGGGGATGAAGAAGGGGAGGAAGAGAAAACAAGATAGAGAGCCAGGGAGGAGAGAGATGGACGGTGAGAGAGAGAGAGAGGGATCCAAGTAGTGGTGATGGATTTGGGATGAAGATAAAGTTTCTTTTGACAAAAGTTGACTTTAGTCCTTTATGTTTCACAAAAATTTCAGTTGTGTCCTTTGTGTTTTCTTTTCCTAGTCATTAATGCTAACTAAGCAAGCCACGTCATTTGTTACCCAGCCAGCATGACATCTGTTCTGGACAGGGCCGAAGCCCAATCCGACGCAATACCGGTTGTGACCGGCCCAATAGTGAGACAGAAAGGAATGACCGAAATCCACTAAGATCAACGGCTCAGATCAACCCTCGCTGAGGTTCGCATGATCAACGGTCAAGATCGACCACGATGATCCAATGGCCAGCGCTTCTCCTCTGACCCTATATAAAGAGGCATTGTTCCCACTAATAGGGAGGTAATTTTTCACCCATTTCGTTACTCTGCTCACACTCTTATTCCACTAACTTGGGCGTCGGAGTGTCATTGCAGGTACAACCCGGGCAGGACTCTGCGTGCGACGAGATATCATTCACCCAATCAATTCATACATTCGGGCTGAAGACTCACTCACGACCGCTCCAAGGTCGAGCACTTCAGTTCATTGGCGACCACTGTGGGAGAACCACCCCAGGCGTTATCCCACCTCAGTTCCTATGGCTCCGCGAGGAAGACCACCCCGCCAGACGAACCAGCGCTTGCAAAGCGTGGCTGATACTCCAGACCAACCGCTAATAAACCTGGAAGGCGTCCTGGTTGCCGTTGAGAACACTGTTCAAGGCGCACCTTCCGGACCGGCCACGCGGGCAAATGTCATGCTGCCGGCAAACGCTGTACAGCAAATTCTGGAAATGTTAACACAAATGGCTTCGGGGCGGGCGAACACCGTACCCGAGCCAAACCAGGGCGAAGGTCCTTCTAGGCGGCATAGGTCGTCCCTAGGAGACACCTCGTCTATCGGTCACCACCCCGTCGAAGGAGATCGAAGGGTTCAAGGACGCCTCTCCTAGGACGCCCCCTTCTTCGACGGATCCTACCTATTGGCCAGAAGAGCCCTCATCCCAGACAAAAAATTAAAAAAAAAAGACAACTATGACTTAGATTTGAATCATAAAAGACCAAAAAGAAAAAAAAAACATAAATGACCAAATTGAAATTTTGGTACTGCATAAAGGACAGAAAATGTATTTTGGTCTTTTTTTTTTATTAAAGTAGTTTTTGAGTAATGTTATTTAGCCAAAATGTTCTTACAAAAAATAGCCAAAAACCAAGTTACAACACAAATTATCTAAGTTTTATAGGTCATTAACCAACCCGCTTTTTCAAAGTTTTTAGTCAATGGCTTAGAAAACTGTGAAAAAGTAGATTGGTTAATGACTTATAAAATTTGGTTAATTGATATTGTAACTTGGTTTTTGGCTATTTTTGGCCGGAACATTTTGGCTAAATTAACACTACTTTTTTTTAATACCGAAAAAAGGAATCAATCATATGGAGTAGTTTCCTATTCACTTTCTTGGATGCGCGTATGTTTAGCGTACGTCAACAAGAGGAGAAACTTCGACAACCTAGAAAGGACGAAACTATCTCATGAGACTGCTTTCTCGTGCTCACTTTCCTACTCCCTTCCTCGCAGACAAGTCTCAAACCCCTTTCTGATTTCTCTATGTATATATATAGATATAGAAATTTCCATTGTTCGATAGATTTTATCACATAATCCAAATCATTAGTTTCTGTCACAATTAAATTCTTCTATGGAACCAACGTGCGTGGACACTTCTCTCAATCTAAACGTTATTCCTTCTCAGGACATAGACACTGCGGTTAGTATACAAAACATACATAATCTTATCTTCTACGATCTCTCATCTAAACGTTGCTCTCTTAGTGTGTGTGTGTGTTATATAACAATGAAAAATTATAAATTGTGATCTGCAGGCTGAGGTTATGGTTGAAGAGTTGCAGCGTCTAACTCGTGAGAACAAGAGGTTAACTGAGAGGCTGAACCACATGTTCAACAACTATCTTACTTTGCAAAAGCACTTGACTCAATTTCAGACTAATTTTGAAGAAGAATTAACAACGACGCCATCGCTGAAGAGAAAACTGGCAGAGAGCAATGAAAATTGTTTCAATCTGTTTGGTACTAATAATAGTAGTGGCTATGCTCATGAGTGCAGCACCACTACTGAAGATGAGCCTTTCAAAAGGCCAAAAGTTTCCAAAGTTCTTGTACGCACAGATGCATCCGATACCAGCTTAGTAAGTTCTACAGAATATTAGTGTTTTTGACTGAAAATTAGTCGAGGGTTAAACTATTTTTTTTGGGTGTAAACAATTAATAATTTTAATTTAATTTCCGTGTTATGTGCATCTGTTCAAGTACAAGGTGATATGAATTAATTAATTAAATAAGGTGAACTTAGAACCTTGCAATTGAATTTTGGTTTCCAAGTACTAAAAGAGGATTTATCTTTTTTTGGATATTAATTGAAGTATGTGAGAGATGGATATCAATGGAGAAAATATGGTCAAAAAGTCACCAGAGATAACCCTTCTCCTAGGGCTTACTTCAAGTGCTCATTTTCACTGGGCTGCCCAGTCAAGAAGAAGGTATTTAATCAGGAGTACTAGTGCCAATTAATCTCTTTACTAACATGAACAAAACAACTATATTATATATATATATATATATATATATAATTTTATCTTAATTAGGTTTATGACCAACACTTTAATTTTATCTTAATTAGGTTCAAAGAAGTGTTGAAGACCCTACGGTATTGGTGGCAACTTACGAAGGAGAGCACAACCATGGGCATCATCATCATCAAGCGGAAATATCACTGAGTTCAAAGCAAAGTGAAGCTCCTATAGGTTTAGTTCCTGCATCATCAGTCTCACCCTCACCAAGAAGTCGGTGTACACCAGCTCCAATTTCAACGCTTGACTTGGTCCAGCCAAGATTTGTTGACAATGTCCAAAAGTCATCTATCCAGCAGTTTTTAGTTGAGCAAATGGCTACTTCTTTGACAAGAGATCCTAAATTCACAGCAGCACTTGCCACTGCCATTTCAGGAAGAATTATGGATCCAACTTCTGTTGAGAAACGGTGAATTAATTAACACATGTATTGCACTAGACGTGGATTATTATTCTCTTATTTTTTTGCACCGGAACATATTTTGTTATTTTGCTTGGTTATATTAATTAATTTTATTATAGACTACACATCAGAATAGTGCAAGAATCATGAAGCATTCTATTCTACTGCGGAGCCTTCCGTAGGGATCCTTGCTCACCTGCTAGCGGATGCCAGTGGGATTTTCTTTTTTTAGATAGTTTTGTTTTCAGTCTTTTTCTTTTGTTTTTCTCCATTTGTACCAAAAAAACAGTGCAATTAAGAAACCATGAAATGTGGCTAACCAATATATGCCATGTTTATACCATAGAAAATAATGTGTAAATATTTTTGTAAAGGTTATATGTAATTAATTAGGAGAATTCCACGATACCGTTGAATTTTATTGGATATTATTAATTCAATATTTGAATTTATTTTAAAATAATTAAATATAAAAAATAACACATGTCATTAAGTGATTGGATGTTGAGTATCGAACAAAACTCTAATAAATTATTGTTTTATTACACAATTCTTACATCATCATTTTTAAAAAGGCTTAACTCAACTTTTGGTCCCCCTATTTTATCAAATGCGGAATTCTAGTCCTCCCGTTTTACTTTTTGCAACTTTGGTCACCTAATTTTATCAATTTCGTAATTTTAGTCCCCCATTTTTTCTCACTGTTTTGGTCCCCCAATTTTATTAAATCCACAATTTTAGTCCCCTCGTTAAACTGTCATCTAATATTTTCACGAAAATACTGACGTGACAAACGGTGTCATGATAGCGTAATCATTAGGTGTTCACATATATACAGTTTCATTTATATTTTTTGTATACTATTAGACTGAAGCAAGAGTATTAAGTGTATATTTTGTATATTGGGTGTTAGCAAGACATGTACATTGTAACACCCCCTTTTCCTAACCTCTAAAAGTGGTGCTACACTTAAATAATAATCTCATTTCTAATTTCTTTTGAAAATGTATTGATTCAAAGTAGATATGAGTTCAAATTCTCAACTTATGTAAAAAATAATTTTCTAAATGTTTAAGAAGATATAAAGGAAAAGTCATATCATACAACATCATAAAATATATATAAATATGCATCATATATCGGTCACTGTCCGTCAGATCATGATCATGCCCTTAGGCTTACATAGTGTCAATAACTAAGTACCACATCTCACAAAAGTATTCAAAAGGTGGTACGTCCTATAAGGTTATCTCTATCACATGTCAGGCTGAGTCCTAAGCAGTCAAGCTAATATACTGAAATACTTGATAATAACTGTCTCAAAATATAGAGTTATAAGAGATTACAAACCAGACTGAATCCCACCAATTGCTCTTATACTCCAACCTCCAAAAAAGTCATAAAAACAAACCCAACATCCAGTAAGTACTAATGATAACCATTGGGGATATCCCCGATGGTACCACCACTATCAGAACCATCAGATTCCCACTCAAGCACAACAGGAACTGGGGCTGCAACTTCAACAACTACGACATCCGGTACTACTACCCCAGGTATTCCACACCGGGAAACAAAGCATCGATCTATCATTCTGTCCATGGGTAACTCAATCTCTAAGGTCATATAAGAATTAATCGTGGTCATGGGTACTCCCCCGACTCCATCCGTGGTCTGTACGACACCAGTCTAGGTTATAGTTTGAGCTACTGCATCTATTTCCCAGGTGGCATTTCCCTCGTCTTCCAAGAACCTAATCTGACGGTGCCCAGAGTGACCCAGTGGTTCTCCCGTCGCCATCTGAAATGTAAGTGGTGAAATACTCGTACACAAGTTTGCAACACGATGGTTACACAAGTTACATATAATAGGATACAATCACAAGCAATAATAATATATAGACTTAATAAGTGAGACACATCAAACTTAATCAAGACTAAGAAAATTAACTACACACACAATCACCAAATCCTGCAAAACATGACTAACATTCTAGTGAAATCAATTATCGATAGTTAGTTAAATAAACTAGATATCACACTTATCCTGTAATCCATCAACAATGTTATTCTGCTAACTAGAAATAATATACTCAACCTACTCCATGGAGATTTCTCTATCATCTTGAGCGTAAGGCCGTTTCAACTGCCATAACATGATTGTTTGCAATGAGAAGATATCCAATCTATACACCAATCATTCTGGCCCGAGTGCTGCACCTTATTATAGATAGTCCTATACAGTCTGGCTCACTGTGTCGGGCCCAGCCAGAGATGCTACAACTGACCATTGGTAGGAGTTCGAAACACAAGTGCCCCCAGAAGGTCTGTAGTCGACCCAACCGAACCTATCATCAGTCTTATATACTTGATAGTACTATAAGAAACATCATGTAATAGCTCCTAGTAAAATCACCAGTCTTACTAATCTAATCCATAATCAACTTGACAAATCAGTCTTTAGAATCCATAGATTAATTTATGAGATACACCTAAAATAATCAATCCTCATATGTCATATCACTAAGTAAATAGACAACTAATGTTCTCGACTAAATTCAAAATGTACTTATTTTGACACATTTGTAATTAACTCAAACAAATCAAAATCACACAAATCTAAATAATATATATACAAGCAACACACAATTTGTGCCCATCAACTTATTATTAGTATTTCCCCTTGCCTTTTAATTGGTTCCAAACTAGCGTGATGGTCAGCACTTGCTTCAAATCCCACAATACCTATTACTTATCAAAACAACTATGCCTTAACTAACTTATAATCATAACTAGATCACAACTAAAATATCTTACTAAAATTCTACTTTAATACTTGTGTGTTCCAAAATGCAAGAGAGACATTTGTTCTAAAAGGAAAATCCATTTGATAGACATAGTTTTCATTCACAAATTTTAGGTGCATTGAGATATATCATAAGCTAGAGTAAAAATTTGAATCAATGTCTAAGTATATATAAAGACATTCTCATTTTAGCTCAAAACAATTGTAATCTTGGTATTTAATCTAATCATGTATTTAATCAAGGTTTTTAGAATAATACAAAATAAATATTATCTTAACTCATACGTTAATAATTTTTTTTTGAAATAATTATTAAGTGATAAAATAGACTGAAGCTAAATCTAAAAGTTCCAGTTTAGTCTAATATTTATAGAGAGAACTTGATAAAAGAGAAGAAATGATTTTTTTTAAAAGAACTATAGTTTAACTTCCCAATCTAGATATCCTACCTTCTCTTTGTCTTGTACAGAGAGTGAGAGTTGTTGGAGAGTCTTAATGAGAAAAGTTATTTTCATGAGTTAGAAGAAATGTTTAATATAATAAACTAAATAAAAGTAAAGTAAAAGCACTCTTGTTTGTATCCATATTTCATTAATACCAGATTAACTATTCCTATATGATAAAACTAGCAAAAAGGAAACTTTGAAAGATCATATATTTTAACGGAAGTTTTTTTTTTTGAAAACTGGAAAGGAAAATAATAAAAAGAATAGAAAATAATAGAAAGCTTAAAGAGAGAGAGGTTGGAACCTGTTTAAAGAAAGCTTTCGGAAAGTGATTTTTTGGTGTGATAGAAGTGAATGGGTGAGTTTCTTTATATAGTGGTTTATAAAAGGTCATCCGGTAACACATACGTATACGTATCGGTAAATAGAAAATTTCTGTTCATCATGTTTTAACCACGTACACACTCAATCATTCGTCTTTTACTACTTACATATTTGTTATAATGGTAATAATAAAATATGTATCTTCACTAAAATAAAATTCTGCAGATACAATTTCGATCTTTATATTTTATAGAACTTAACGAACTAAATTTCAAAATTTTCCGATAAGGTTTGACTTTTTAGTGCAGTGTGACAGATACTTTTTAGCTATAATTTGATTGAGTTTTTATCTCAAATATTTTTCATAACCTTCTATAATATTTCTCTCTAGGCCTACAAAATTATTTTTCTTAAAAACACTCTATAGATACCAAACCAATTATTATTCTATATAAGGAAAATATATAGTTCTAATATATACAAAGAAACTAAAAATGTTGGGTGTTACATTACTACCCCACTAAAAAAATTTCGTCCTCGAAATTGTGTACCTAAAAATAAACTCCGATATTGCGCTCTCATATTATCTTCTAACTCCCATGTTGAATCTCCGGTTGCTTGATCCCATACAAATTTGACCAAAGATATTTGTTTTCCTCGAAGTTGTTTGGTCCTCCTATCTTCGATCCTTGCCGGAGATGTCTCATATTACAAATTTTCTTTTAAAGGTACTTTATCGGGTTCAATTATGTGAGATGGATCAGAAACATACTTCCTCAGCTGTGACGTGTAACACATTGTGAATGTTTGAAAGAAAAGGCGGTAAAGCTATTTGATAAGCTAGTAGGACCAATGCGGCGAATAATTTGATATGGCCCAATGAATTTCGGAGTGAGTTGTAACATCCCCAAAATAATTAAGCTAATTATTTTTATGTTTAACCCAATTAATTTAATTTAGTGCTTGATTGATAAATATTATTAATTGAGTGCTAGATTAATTATTAATTGGGGTAGGGTTTTTAAGTGAATAGTAGAGAATGAGGGTTGTTTAGGAAAGATAGAAGAGGTTAGGGGTAATATGGTCATTTGACCCATACCACCATTTATGTTATAAAAGAAAATAAAAGAAAAGAAAGTGAGAAAAGAGAGAAGAGAAGTCGAGCGAGAGAAGAAGAAGATGAAGAAGAAGAACCACAAAACATAAAGAGTGAGATAAAATCTCAGTGAGTCTTTTCGTGACCCCTCACAACTCTACTCACGGTGTTTTATTTTTTCTTTAACTCGTAGCCTAAGTCTGGATAGCTACGTACATCACGACATTAGCACAACACCGGTAACCACTACTCGGTGAACCCAATCCGCTAATATTAGATCAGCAGGAAAACATGGACGAGGCCTAGGTTCTGGATCATGACTTCCCTCCCCTAGTATGCTAACATCTCGAGGTCGTCACCCCATATTTTCATATTTAATTTGGCTACCAAAGCCTCTAATGGAACACCAAGTCCATTAATTAACATTTTCATATTTTAAATTTGGCTACCAAAGCCTCTAATGGAACATCAAGTCCATCAATTAACATCTGTTTAAGTATTCGCTCTCGGTACAAATCATACGGTATATATAAATAATTATAACTCAACCGTCAATCCATTTACATCCCAATCGTAGTCATAAGTGAGGTATAATCATTCATATATCATTTGGGAAGGTTAGGAAAGAGATTTGAATGTTTTAGTTTTTGAAAATAATCTGGAAATTGATTCACAAATCCTGGGAATTGATTCCCAACTCTTGATGACTCTTGGGAACTGATTCCCAACTCTTGACAACACTTGGGAATTGATTCCCAACTCTTAACAACCACAACAACCACTTTAAGCCATAATTCATCAATTCAAACACAAAGCTTCAATAAACACACATAACAAAAATTCAAAATCAAGTTCATCAACCATTCAAAAACAACATAACAATCGAAGAACTCACCTTCAACGGCGAGACAACGATTTGACCGAAATACCAAATTCCTCGAAAACCCCAATTCAAAACCCTAAGGCAACAACTCACTTCCAACTCCAAATCGAACTTCAATACCCTCTCTGTTTTTCCATCTGATGATAGGATGGATTTTGGAAATCCACTTGATATGTTGCTTAGCTCCCCAATTTTTATTATGTATTACGATATCATAACTTATACTTTGTTAAAGTTATATATCGATGTTTTTACTTCTATTAATTGAGATGTTGGACAATTAGGTATGAAACGACTTTGGACCCTTGGTTTGATGTTGTATGTAATCCTTTTAGTGACTTGTGATGGTTATAAAAGGATAGTATGATGAGTTCTCATCAAAGTTTTAGTTTGTTCAATGTCTTTAATAAGAAATATTACTCTAATGTGTGCTTTTAGGTGCATTCTCATATTTCATTAAATATGAAATACATGGGGTGTTACATGAGTTTCCTTGACTTGATAGCTCTTTCGACTCCTGTAATTGATGTAACTCTTAAAAACACGTGTTCACCTTCTTGAAATTCGAGAGGTCTTCTTCTTCGATCAAAGTAACTTTTGTCTGCTTTGTGCAATCTTCATCCTTTCACGGATCTGTTTGACTTTCTCCGTGTTTGTTGCACAATCTCCGGTCATAACATGGCACTTTCTCCATCTTGATACTGACATAACGGTGTTTGGCATTTTCTTCCGTACAAAGCTTCGTAAGGTGGCATTCCGATGCTCGAGTGAAAACTGTTATTGTAGGTAAACTCAATCAATGGTAGCAGACTATCTCAACTTCCGCTATTGTCCAAAACAAACACTCTTAGTAAATCTTCCAGAGATTGAATTGTCCTCTCTGTTTGTCCATCTGATGATATGATGGATTTTGGAAATCCACTTGATATGTTGCTTAGCTCCCCAGTTTTTATTATGTCACTAGTGCAAAAAAGGGATTTAAAGTCAGGCGAAAAGGGGATTTAAAGTCAGGCGGGCGCTTGACTTTTATTAAGTCGACTTTGTATGTCTGGAGTTTTAAAGTCAAGCGATAGCCTGACTTCGTAAGTATGATTTAAAGTCAAGCATTTATTGCGCCTGACTTCGTAAGTCTGTTTTAAAGTCAAGCATTTATTATTGTCTGACTTCGTAAGTATGATTTAAAGTCAAGCATTTATTGCGCCTGACTTCGTAAGTATGATTTAAAGTCAAGCATTTATTATTGTCTGACTTCGTAAGTATGATTTAAAGTCAAGCATTTATTATTGCCTGACTTCGTAAGTATGATTTAAAGTCAAGCTTTTATTTTTGCTTGACTTCGTAAGTATGATTTAAAGTCAAGCATTATTGCGCCTGACCTTAAAAGGTTTTTTTTTTTTTAAATTTTGGTTACACCCTGGTTATACAAATTTTCGTTCCGTAGAAGCGACTCCACTGGGGATCGAAGTCAGATCTCTGGTTCCGTAGACCAGCGCCTTATCCATTAGGCCATGGAGTCATATATCAGTGCTCAGGTCATAAATAATACTCACAGTAAAACAACCATAAATAATACCCAACCAGAATTAACAGAACTAAGCTGTAATAAAGCCAATTCTGGCCAATAAATCAATGAGATAAGCAATTCACTTTTGCTAAAGAATGACTTAGCTACTAATCTGACACTTATCATACAAACTCATAATTAAATTGATATGCTAGAGGAATAAATATCTCTTAGTTAACATCAAACTTACCCCTGTTTCTTCCTTTACTTCTCTTACAGATCCTGTATATAATTACATGAGGAGTGAAACTATGAAGTAAATGGATAATCTGGTGGGAAGTAAATGTTCACTAGGAATACACCACCAGCATAAGGGCTGTCTGCAGGACCCATAATTGTAGCTTGCCAATGAAACATATCTTCACCAAGAGGCCTGCATGAGTAAACAAAATAATATCCATGATAACAGGATTTCTGGCCTAGCACACGGAACAGAGTTCTGAAAACATGCTGAAGCAAGCAGAAAGGACATTTATTTCACGTTAGCCACTAAAGGAGAAGGAAACAAACAAGATATTTGACACCCTTTGGCAGAAAATGAACTATTTCAAGGTTTAATTAGAAACTGCCAATGCCAATGGACTAAAAACTTTCAAGTATAAAAATTCAGATCAAAGTGTAATGGTTACCTTAAATTTCTTATTATAGATTCAGTAGCATTGGCCTCCTCTACTGCTGCAGCAGCAGCTGCTGAAGCAAGAGCTTTCCTTTGCATTGCTTCCTGAATTCAGTTGACAAGAAAATGTCTCAGTTAATCAAATCAAAGTTGGTGACTTCAACAAAATAATGGCTAATTCATGGTCAAATCACACGTAAAAGAATGATATTGAGAAGTATATATATGCTAAAACGAGAGAGAAAAGAAGTATATATTTGCTAATTCATGGTCATTATTCTGATTCTTTACCCTTAATGTAATGGACAAAGCAAACAAGAGGGAAAGGGGGAACACACAAAACAATAGTATGGCAAAATAAATATATTACAAAATACATATTACAACTTGAAACTAAATATTGAAGTAATCAAAATACATATTACAGCCCAACCCATAAAAACACTAGTCACATGCATTTTTTTCAAAAACATTAGACATACTTTAAACACAACTTCCTCATTCTTATTCTTCAAAATTCTCTAAACACAAAGCAGATTTAATGATCAAACAAACACACCAGTATGAAGCAAGTAATAGGAATCACAGCATCTAACAAATACAAACCCATAGTTTCAAAATTCAAACACCTAAACAAGGATAAAATCCTAAAAATTAACCATTTATAATAACATAAGTGAAACTTACACTGGTGGTGTTTCTTGGACATGGAAACCTCAAGACCAGATACAGTTGAGAAAACTACACATGAATAGATGGCTAATCAGCAAATTGATCTAAAAAATTAATTGTAAAAGTAAAAGATGAAGAATAAAGAGGATTTTTACCAGAAATAGCTGGGGTAAGAAGTCCATCCCCAAATACCATACAAGTGCCAAGAAGAACCTCAATGAGCAAAGAGGTATTTTTGCTCATTTACACTCATAAATCCCCCAGGTATTTTTGCATTTGCACTCTGAACACTGGCAGGGTGATTTCTCTTTGCACTCATCAACATCTGCAACATAATCAGAATAAGTAGGTTTCAAGTACCTTAACACTCGCTATTAATACAAATTTTGCCTTTTTCAAACAAACATCTTCATGGTAAAGTCCATTAAGAGTAATAATTCTCTCTTATGTGTATTTACTGTAAACTAGAAAAATCACCAAAAATAGGACAGTGAGTACCTTCACACGAGAGGACTCCATCGCCTCTGAACCCAGGTGGACACTCACAACCTTTATTGTACTCATTCTGCATTATCAATTATCAATTCAGAAAAAAGGAAACAAATGACAGTTATTATCTAGCATATCGGTCTTTCTTCCACCCTTCCTAACCAAAAGCGCGCACAAAAGGACAAACAAAACAACTTACATGGCAAGCAGAGTAACGCCTTCCACCTTGCTCTTTACTCCATCAACCTCCATTGTTCACTTCACAACTTAAGACTCCTGAAGCTGTTAAGAAATTCAAAATTCCCATGCATGATTAGGAATAATGTGTTCTATTTGGAAGTTGCATTGAGAGGCACAAGGAGCACATCTGAATTCGAAAAAGCAATTTACCTTCACAGTGGGTATATCCATCACCAACAAACTTTACATTGTTTACAATAGGGAATTCACATACTCTTCAAATTGGACAGAAATATATATGCTAAAACGAGAGAGAAAAGAATCAGAATCATATGAATCATATTGAGAAGTCTTTCAAATTGGACAGCAAGCAGTGCAAGAATAGAACAAAGAACAGTTCAGATGAAACAATAAAGAGTAAAATTGCAAGGTAAAAGACCACCTCTTGTTGAAGTTTTTCTCTCAAACCTGTGTGTGCGAAGATCAAACCAACTTGAGCTGCAACAAAAAATCAATCACATGTTTTGAATATTGCACATCAAGGGATTATATGTTTAGGGAAAAATTAGCAAATAAGCTCCAAGGGTAAAGCCATGTCCTAGAAAGAAAACAAGAACATATCCCAAATTATAGAGGAAGATGTCTCAGTTCAGTCAGTTGTCTAAGCAGTAGCACATTGCATCAATCAAAGGATGGGGGAGAGTAATGGAAACAAACCCAACTTCTAAATCTCCTAAGGCTAAAACTCCAATAAACTGTGTACAAAGAGTTACCTTTTGCCAAACGAAAACACTAACATAAGTTATAACTCCATATAAACTTCAATGTATTTCAACCACCACATTCAAGAGGAAAATGTTTGGTCCTTATTTTAAATAAAAGGAGTTAGATAATGAAGAGAAAGGTAAATTATGCTCAACTAATCAAAACCCATTAACAGCAAAAATATAACTCAAAACACAAATTGAATCCATAGTACAAAAGCTGCAAAAGAGAAACAGTTATTATTATCTATGACATAAAGTTAGCTCGGAAAAACTTCACAAGAGGCAGTTATGGAGAAATAGATATTAAGAAAAAAATTATAAGAACTGTATAGGTTTTCTAAACAACAGCTTCAGGTACAAGTTGAAATTGGATCTCAATATTTTCAGAAACTCTCTCAATGAACTTCTCCATAAAACGTACAAGCTTATAAGGACATAGTATTATATAACTTATTTTGATTAAGAATTTGCAATAAGCTAAAAGCTAATATAAACAGAATTTCAGACTTCAACAACAAGAGCTTTTTTTCTTCATTAAGTGAGCTCAACTACATCTCAAATCAAATCAAACATATAGCACTAGAAACTACAATAAAATAAGGAAGTAACAATTTTACCTGAGCAGTGACCTTTATCTGGAAGCACCGGTTGGAAGTACTTAGGAACTTACTTCTTTTGCTCAGTTTCTTTCTCATTCAACCAGTTCTTCAAGTTTTCCACGTCATTTATCACCTTGCAAGTTAACAACCCAAAAATAAATGATTTTGCTACAGATAACAAATTTTAATATATTCAAGAATATGGCAATCAAGTTAAATCAAATACCTCATCTATTCGTTCTTTTGGAAGCCAAGACTTGTTTGCTTTCCACTCTTGTACAATCTGCAGATGTCACAAAAAGATCTATGTATAAGTGCTTCATGTTACATTACCACACAATTAGCAAAATTGCAATAAAAATGAATACGTAAAATGAAAATACAACAGATTTGAGAACCCAAACTTGTACACAGAAATAGACATAGCTATATAGAGAGTAGTATACACAGAATAGAGAAAGCAAGGGATCTACCTTTGTTGATGAAACTGTGGCTTGAAACCTCATCGTGGTGAAGTTTTGAGAACTCATCAGTTGTATCTCGTTCATATTAACCTAGAAATACACAGAATCAGTGTTTATGAAACTTAGGGTTTCTAAAACAGTAAATCAAAGAAAGACAGCAAAGGGTTTATGTGTATTACATGTTAATAATCGTAACAGCAACAAGGTCGAAGTGGTTTCAACCTTCAATCATTGAAAAACAACGATTCAATATTCTAGGGTTTTTACGAACAAAAAGAAACAAAGGGGTTTTCGTTTATATACCTGTTCGTGGTGTTTTGAACCTCCATTGCTGAAGATTTCAGCATCAGTTTCGTGAAATCAGTGGAAGCTTTGAACCCTAGCAGAGAGATCAAAAGGAAGAAGAAAGACGAAGTGAAGAGAAGAGAGAGAAGACAGCGTTGAAATCGTGTTCTGCGAGTGAGAAGGGTTCGTGGTTCGTGTTCTGAGAGTGAGAGGCTTCGTGTTCTTCGATCTGAGAGTGAGAGGCTTCGTACATCTGAGAGTGAGAGGCGGAGAGTGGAGAGCTAGAGGGAGTAAGGGTGAGGAAGGTGACGGTGAGGGAGTGAGGGAGTGAGGGAGTGAGGGTGACGGTGAGGGGGTGAGGGAGTGAGGGAGTGACAATGAGGGGTGAGGGAGTGACGGTGAGGGGTGAGAGAATCATCGGTGGTTAGGGTTCGTGGTGTCTTCTCTGAGAGTGAGAGTGAGAGGCTTTGAGTGTAGTGAGATTGTGAGAGTGAAGGTTTGAGAATGGTACGCGTGATTGAATATTTTTTTTTTCTATTTTTGGACTTTAGAGGTCAAGCGAGAATAGACGCCTGACGTCTAAAGTATTAGAACAGAAAAAAAAAATTCACCCTTAATTACAAGTTTGCCATCGTGCCACTTATGTAGTCAGGCGCATACACGCCTGACTTCTAAAGTCTTATTTTCCCCCTATTTCTTCACTTTAGACGTCAGGCGTGTATCCGCTTGACCTTAATACCCGCGAGTTTTGCCACTTATTTACAAGTTTGCCACCGTGTCTACCTATGTAGTCAGGCATCTGGGCGCCTGACTTTAAATGTCTAATTCTAATGTCATTTTTACACTAGTGTGTATTACGATATCATAACTTATACTTTGTTAAAGTTATATATCGATGTTTTTATTTCTATTTGAGATGTTGGACAATTAGGTATGAAACGACTTTGGACCCTTGGTTTGATGTTGTATGTAATCCTTTTAGTGACTTGTGATGGTTATAAAAGGATAGTATGATGAGTTCTCATCAAAGTTTTAGTTTGTTCAATGTCTTTAAAAAGAAATATTACTCTGATGTGTGTTTTTAGGTGCATTCTCATATTTCATTAAATATGAAATACATGGGGTGTTACATGAGTTTCCTTGACTTGATAGCTCTTCCGACTCATGTAGTTGATGTAACTCTTAAAAACACGTGTTGACCTTCTTGAAATTCGAGAGGTCTTCTTCTTCGATCAGAGTAACTTTTCTGTCAGCTTTGTGCAATCATCATCCTTTCACGGATCTGTTTGACTTTCTCCATTGTTTGTTGCACAATCTCCGGTCCTAACATGGCACTTTCTCCATCTTGATACCAACATAACGGTGTTTGGCATTTTCTTCCGTACAAAGCTTCGTAAGTTGTCATTTCGATGCTCGAGTGAAAACTGTTATTGTAGGTAAACTCAATCAATGGTAGCAGACTATCCCAACTTCCGCTATTGTCCAAAACACACGCTCTTAGTAAATCTTCCAGAGATTGAATTTTCCTCTCTATTTGTCCATCTTGTAAACTCTGCCAAAAATGAGAAGTGAATTTTGGGTCTCGATCTGAAACAATACTAGAGGGAACTCCATGTAGTCTGATTATTTCCTTGATGTATATTTCAGTCAGCTTCTCCACATTGTAACTAACTCACACAGGTAAGAAATGTGCTGACTTAGTCAGCCTGTCCACGATTACCCAAATTGAATCAAAATTACTGTCGTCCTTGGTAATCCTACTACGAAATCCAATGAAATGCTTTCCCACTTCCATTCTGGTATGTTCAATGATTGAAGCATACCGGCAGGTTTCTGATGTTCAACCTTCGCTTTTGACATGTTAGACATGATGAGACGTATTCTGCCACCTGTTTTTTCATTCCTGGCCACCAAAATTTTTGCTTTAGATCTTGGTACATTTTTGTTGCTCGTGGATGAATACTCAACTTGCTCTTATGTGCTTCATCCAAAATCATTTTCCTCATTCCCAAATTATTCGGGATACAAACTCTCCCGTTGCATCGTAAAATGCCATTGATTCCTAAACTGAACTTTGCAGCTCTTTCCTGTTCGATTAGTTTTCTCTTTTCCTGCAGATGTTCGTCACTTGCTTGTTGTTCAAGGATATCCTCCATAAGTACGCTTGACACCTTGATCATTCCTAAGGAAATCTTTCCATTAGTCAGCTCCACAGTTAGATTTAGATCTCCAAAATTTTCTAACAGCTCTAACTCCTTAGTCATCATAGCAGAAATGTGAACTGTCTTTCGACTTAATGCGTCAGATACAACATTTGCTTTTCCCGGATGATAAAGCAAGGTAAAATCGTAGTCATTTAGAAGTTCCATCCATCGCCTATGTCTCATGTTGAGCTCTTTTTGATTGAAAAGATACTTCAAACTCTTATGATCACTAAAAACATCAAAATTTGCTCCGTACAAATGGTGTCTCCAGATCTTTAACGCAAAGACTACTGCAGCTAGTTCCAAATCATGGGTAGGGTAGTTCTTCTCGTGAGTCTTTAACTGTCTTGGGGTGTAGGCTATGACTTTTCTATGCTGCATAAGAACACAACCTAATCCTTGATGTGAAGCATCACAATACACTTCATACGGTTCATCTGGTTGTGGCAGAACTAATTAATACTGGTGATGTTGTCAAACGCGTCTTCATCGTTTGAAAGCTTTCTTCACACTCTTCGGTCCAAACAAACGGTTGATCCTTCCTCGTGAGTTGAGTCAACGGTGCCACTATCCTTGAAAATCCTTCTATAAATCTCCGATAGTATCCGGCCAAACCAACAAAACTACGAATTTCAGTCACCGATCTTGGTTGTTCCCATGAAAGTACAGTTTCCACTTTTGGTGGATAGCAATTCCTTCACTAAAATAAAATTCTGAAGATACAATTTCGATCTATATATTTTATAGAACTTAACGAATTAAATTTCAAAATTTTCCGATAAGATTTGACTTTTTAGTGCAGTACACATTTGCACTAACAGATACTTTGTAGCTATAATTTGATTGAGTTTTTATCTCAAATATTTTTCATAACCTTCTATAATATTTCTCTCTGGTCCTACAAAAATATTTTTCTTAAAAACACTCTCTAGATACCAAACCAATTATTATTCTATATAAGGAAAATATATAGTTCTAATATATACAAAGAAACTAAAAATTTAGGGTGTTACATACATGTCACATCAACACCCAATAATTTCGCCCGCACGACACGTGTTTGCCACGTCAGCATTTCAGTCAAAAATTGGACGACAATTTATCAACTAAAATACAGATACGATAAAATTGAGGGACCAAAATTGCAAGAAAAAATGAAGGACTAATTAAATTGTGGATTTGATAAAATTGGGGGACCAAAATTGTGAAAAACAAAATGGTGGGACTAAAATTGCGAGTTTGGTAAAATAGGGGAACCAAAACTGTTTTTAAGCCCTTTAAAAAATAGAAATTTTAGGATTGGCATCACGCCCTTTACTACCTTGGTATACTCATGGGGGAAACTTGGGAAATCTTGTTATTTGGTAGCCGATTATTGATACGCTGCAACGACGTCTTACAGGTTGGAGTAGCATGTAGGTTATCTTTAGGTGGCATACAGGCTCGTCCCAAACAATTTAGAGACCTAATTCAAATCTTAAAAATTGGGCATATCAAATTGGGCCCCACAGTACTAAAATTGGCCCTTAAGTACTAAAATATTCTCTTTGTAGTTGTCTTGGGATAGTTGGAATCAAAATAAAATAGATAATGGTTGTCTTGGGTCTCTAAAAGACTCAATAAATATAAAAGATATATTTGAAAAAGTTTGGTAAATTGTATCTTCAATTTTTAACATAACTATTATTTTGTAACAAAAATAAAAGGCTAGAGATTAAAAGTAATTTTTTTAGAAGGAGTACTATTCTTTTGGGCCCTAAAAAAGGGTATTGGGTCGGGAACTGTCTGATAGCACAACCTTAATAGCATTCCAAAATGGGTTTTTTTTTGTTAACCTAATTAATAAATAACTTAGTTAAAATTTTAGATACAAATTTCGACCGTCTTTTGGTTCTGTTTAGTGTGTGGTTCGTTAACACGTGACGATATTGTACGTCGGGAGAATAATTTAGGCTAAAAAATCAGTTTTCGGGCAACCTACTCAAATTGTAATGAAACCACATTCTTTAAATCGGAAAAATATCAAGGATCAATACTCCTTAAGAAGGGACTTCTTTCAGGACTGGGGACCTCAAAATCCCAAATTCCATCGTTTACTATTTTATATTAATTTTTTTAATTTTTCATAATCTCTAAAAAATCTGAAAAAATTTGCATAACCTTATTTTGGTTTTATTAGATTTTTAGTGGTGTTTTTATAATTTTTGGATTAGTTTTGGCTGTTTAACAGATTTTTAGTAGCATTTTATAACCTTTTTCAAAAAATTAAATAAAAAACAATTTTTTTTAATAACAAAATCGGATTTACCTTAGGTGGGATAAATCCGATTTTCTTTTTTTAGGGAAATCGGATTTACCTTAGGTGGGATAAATCCGATTTTCTCTTTTTTTAGGGAAATCGGATTTATGTGCCCACCAGGTAAATCCGATTTCCAAAATAACAAAGCGGATTTACCTTCAGCTAAGGTAAATCCGCTTTGTTATTTTTGAAATCGGATTTACCCCCATCTGAGGTAAATCCGACTTTAAAAATAACAAAGCGGATCTACCTTAGATGAAGGTAAATCCGAGCGAATTGTAAGTTGGGCAGGGGTATTTTTGGGTTTTAGCAATTTGATGGGGGTAGATGAGAGTTGATGGGGGTAAAAAAAAAAAGGCCTTCCAAAATTTCTACCCATCCATAACATGTCAATTAAGGTGTTGAAGGAAAATGTCTGGATCTAGGGGGTCTTTCTCTAGGGTGGACCCAAAGCGATGAACAATATTTCTTGAGTTAAGTGGTTAAACGTTTGTAAGCCTAAGTGTGAGGTTTTTTTTTTAACTTAAGGATATTTATTTAATTTAAGTTTTCTGGGTTAAGGGGATGAAGGTTGTTGGTGGATGAGGGTGTACTCTACATGGATAAGTGTCCTTTAGGCAATGAATAATAAAGACGTTAATTAACCTATACACTTTGTTGAATGACGCTTTTTTTTTGACAAATGAATGACGCCTCCATATATATAGTACGTAAGTCTTAATCTCAGTCAGGATTAGGAATATAAACGGGGCGGGGCGGGGCGGGGCGGGGCACGGGTACCAGCTACATGCTACCTGTCTTACGAGATATAAATGAGACTCGAGGGTACTCACGGATAATCACGGATACTTATTAGAGTTATAAAAAAATAATTTTTTATAAAATAAAATTTGAAATACTATACAAAATTATTTTTTTGAACATTGTTTGTTTCGTTCATTTATATAAGAAAATTATGTATTTAGTTAGACATTTATCTTATCAATTATTTACTAATTTATAATCGTTAACAAATGAATATAAAATTTGGTCAAAAAAAAAACAAATGGATATAAAAAATACTAGAATTACAATAATAGGAAACGTTGAAAATAACAACTCACTAATTTTTGCACCCATATCTGAGAGTGTGTGGAAAATTTTTAGAGTTTCTATTTTAAACTATATATATATATATATATATATATATATATATATATATATATATATATATATATATATATATGAGGGTAATTAGGCATATTTGTTACGGGTACAGGTACCCGCGGGCACGAGCACCTCATTACTTGGCCCCGCCCCGTTTATTGACGGATATTTTTATTGCCCATTTATTTTTCCCGTGGGTACCCGTTAAGGGACCCGTCCCGTGCCCGTCGCGGGTTTTACCCATAGGTGCGGGTTTTTTTTGCACCCCTAGTCAGGAATATTAGTTCTTATGTGAGACTTCAATCTACTTTGGGTTTTTTTTTTGTACCCCCATCAACTCTCATCTACCCCCATCAGCCCTATGAAAATACCAAAATACCCTTAAAATTTTGATAAAATTACAAAACATTTATCATTTATCACTTTCATCCGTTTGACCAGATTTTTTTTGAGATCATCGGATTTAACCTTCAGAGATACATCCGATTTCCCATCGGACTTACGCATCGGACGTAGCTATATCCGATCCACACATCCGCTTCGTAAACAAGTGAGTCGGAATTACGTAAATCCGATTCTCCAATCGTATATACCTAAATCCGATTTCCCATCGGATATAGGTAGATCCGATTTGGTTTTTATTTTTCTAAAAATTTGTTTTTTCAGTGTCAAACAGGTATCGAGGGGAGTCTTCGTCTCGGGCATCACCAGGTGCTCCGAGTACACGCACCCGCCACAGGATTGCGGGACATGCGTCTGCCCGCCATAGGCGACAGCAGCAGTATCAGCAGGTGGAGGAGGCCCCGGACTATCAGTATGAGGAGGGCCAGCAGGGGCATCCTCTTGATGAGCATTCTATGTCCGAGGGCCATTCTATGGCTGAGCAGGAGTATTATCAGCAGCAGCAGTACCAGGAGGAGCCCTATCATCAGCCTCAGCAGCATGAGGAGCAGCATGAGGAGCAGCATGAGCTATTCACTGGACTAGGATCTCATGTCTGTTCTATTATATTGAGAGACCCGGTAAATTTTATTTATTTACGTAGCCTTTTTAGTTTAATTTTTTTACATAGCCTTATTTTTTTATTTTTTTATAATGCAGACATATGAGCGTAAATTGAAGGTTGCCAACCATGGTAACAAGCTGGCTCAGAGATTGCTTGGGTTTGCCCAAAACACCCGGATGTGGGATTTTATCACGGGTTCCAGATTAGTCCCTCTTGTCTCGACCGGTCATACAAAGGTGGACCATGAGCTGCTGTCTGCTTTTGTTGAGAGGTGGCACTCTGAGACATCGTCATTTCACCTACCATTTGGTGAAATGACGATTACTTTGGATGATGTCTCCTGTTTGCTGCATCTACCCATTACGGGGAACTACTTCAGAGCCCCACCTACCTCGGTCACCACTGATCAGGCCATCCACCTAGCACATGTTTATCTAGGTGTGACTATAGAGGAGGCGGGGCTGGAGTGTCGAGCTTCATCTGGCCCGTATTACCGTTTTGAGTGGCTGCAGGAAATTGTTACTAGAGGGTCCATAGAGGATGACATGCGTCCTGCTGTCAGGGCCTTTATCCTTCTGATTCTGAGCTGGTCCATCTTCACGGTCAAGACCGGCGACAGAGCTGAGGCTAAGTGGCTGCTGCTACTTGAGGATGTCAGTGAAGCTGGAGTGGGATCATATGCATGGGGGGCAGCAGGGCTTGCTTTCATGTATGACCAGCTGAACTACTCCTGCTTGGATCAGGCGCATCAGTTAGGAGGGTATGCGACCCTCTTACAGGTAATAATTTTAAGTTATATTTTCCGAGTTTGGTTAAATTTCTGTTAAACAATTTTTAAGTTATCTTCTTTTTTTCAGAGCTGGATTTTATGGTATTTCCCTCAGCTGGTGGAGAGGAGGAGTGGATTGCGGCTTGGAGCACTGTGTGGGCGTTGGAGGAAGAAGAAGACAGATGGAGTGAAGCTGGGGGTATACAGGCAGAGGATTGATGCACTTACCTCGGATGATGTCTGCTGGCGACCATTTGAGGAGCACCGGGAGGAGGGTAGAGACTTTCACATGGTCTCATTTTAGGTAAATCCGATCTCACCAATTGCAAAGCGGATTTAACTGGATCCGATTGAGTTTATAAATTTCGCATCGGATTTACTCCTCAAAGGTAAATCCGCTTCGTAATTTAGTGAATCGGATGTATCTACAACGCAAGTAAATCCGCTTCGTAATTTAGTAAATCGGATATACCTTTTGTGGGGGTACATCCGCTTTGCTAAATTACGAAGCGGATTTACCTTCTTCCAGGGTAAATCCGACTTAAAAAAACAGTTAAAACACTTAATATTTGTATTTGGTATATATGGATAGATAGTTACAAAAAATGTCAATGTAAATAATAAGTACAATAAATGTCAATGTAAATCGTCGGAATCATGGGTTAAGTCTACAAAAGTGGGAGGGAGACAGGGCATCTTCAAAGCGGTAGACTGCCAAAGGGAAAAACGACCGGTATAAGGATCCAGCCATGAAGTAGATTCATCTGATCGATTGTGAGACCACATCAAAGTAACTGGAGGCAACGGACAGACAGGGGAGATCGAAATATGCATCCAATGGATCTCTATCAGTCAACAACACCTGAGGCTGAAGTCCGTGCAAGGCAAATAATTCTTTTAGTTGCTGCAATGCCCAAGTAAAATGAATTCCAAGCTCGTGTGAAATATAGGCAAAAGCAACCGAGAAAGTTAACTCCGTTGAAGTGACACCTACAATCTCCAATAGAGGTAGATTGTATTTGTTGGTCTTGTAGGTGGTGTCAAGAATAAGAACCTTTGGAAACAACCGGAATAACTTAATAGAAGTGGGATGCGCCCACATGATGTCACTGACCACATCGGAACCCTCAAATTTTCTGCTCCAACATAAATAATTTTGCGTCTCAATCAATCTCAATAGCTCTTGAATGTCCGTTCTAGGACCCCTCTTAGAAGACCTATAGGCGTAACGCTGCCTATATATTTGAGGAAGAGAAGTGACGTTGTCCGGATAATGGTTCTTCAAAGCAGTAAGACAATCTTTCGGGGCAACATTCAAATCAGTGTGCTCATTAACAATAGCTTTCTGCGGCTTAGTTAAACGACCAAAAGCTGTCGACCCAACCGGGGTAGTAAGCAACTGATGTGTGTGAAGACCACACCTAACACTAACACGCCAACCCCCATGACGTTTTGTACAAGTAGCTCTCAATGTAAACGGACAGCTTCTTCTTTTAGACCCGAAAACTCTAGAATCATTAGACCAATTCCCTTGCTTCTCACAACCAAATATAATCTTATCTCTAGAACCCCTTTTACCTCCAGCTTTGTCAGATCTTACGATGATAACCACAACTCCAATACGCCTCCCAACTGCGTTAGCCCACTCTTCAACATCCTGGCGTGTAGAAAAAATCTACAAAATAGAATAAATAGATAAATGGGGGTACTTAATTAATTAAATATCTACCAAACTTTAATTAACAAAATTGGTTTCAAAAATATACCCTCTCTGTCCAGAATGCCTCTGTAGTGTCTACCACAAAAGGAACGACCTGCGACTCTATTCACTGTATTTATTTCAAAATAGAACAACAGTTATAAAGTATATATTTAAAAATAAAAAAAACAAAGCGGATTTAGGTGACTTTAAAGGTAAATCCGTTTTCTAATTTTTACAAATCGGATATAGCTTCACCAGGTATATCCGATTTCTTAAATAATAAAGGCGGATTTAGCTAAATCCGATTTCGCATCGGATTTAGCTAAATCCGATTTGTAAATATTTTGCCTCAGAATTAAATCGTATTTAAAGCTAATCGGATTTACCTTCCATTTAGGTAAATCCGATTTCCAGATTAAGTGGTCCCCCACCAGAGAATCTTCCAAAAGTCAATTTTTGTAATTTATGTCAGGGGTATTTTTGGAATAACGTTTTTGGGTGGGGGTACATGGAAGCTGATGGGGGTATAAAAAAAAAAACCCATCTACTTTTGGCAAGATGAGTGGGTTGGGAATTCCTTTCAAATGGTCTATAAGGTACATGAGAAATAGGGAAAAGTGGGAGAAGTTCCGAAGAAATAGTTAAGTTACTTGTTTGGTATAAAGGAGAGAAACACGAGGGAGAGTGAGACTAAATACACGTGATAATATAACACCAAATTTACTTCTTTTTATAAGCAAGGTTAGTGGGGGTGGGGAAATGTTAGTTTCCGGGGTTTGAACACAAGATCTCCTTCTTGCACTCCTTTAGGTGCACTCCTTCGGTATCCCTTAGCTCGCCAACTGAGCTACCTACTTGGGATACACCAAATTTAGAATATTCTTGGAGAGTGAGACCAAATACATGTGATAATATAACACCAAATTTACTTGAATACTCTTTATAATGTTTGATATAATATTTATTCTAAACTATACTAAATCACAATATCATGTATCACACTTGAGATGCTAGCTCAGTGCTAAGAGCTTAGCCTTGTATTCTCAAGATGCTGAGTTTAAATCCTCTCTAGGATAGTTGTAAATCGATCATCACTTTGATTAATAAAATTTCCCCTTCCCCAATTAAAAAAAACAATATCATGTATAAAAATAACATATAGTATTTTTTTTGCTACAATATATTAGTTTGTGTATAATATTTTTATCATGAGATTTATGTTACTCGCCCCTTTTGATAATTGAGTAATACAACTCTAATTCGAACAAGTTTTTTTTAATAAACACTCTTAAAAGGGTCAAAACATAAATAAAAAAAACAATTTCTTACATGAAAATTAGGCGTATCATTAACAAAATATTTAATATACAATTTAAAAATACACATTTCGAATAGTGGGCGCAACCCACCTTTTTTTTGTCAAAAGGGGCAACCCACTTAGTGGACAATGATTTAGTAAAAGTTAATTATCTTTTTCTAATTTTACCCTAATAAATACTTTAAAATTTTAGTATTATATATGTCCATCATCGTTATAAAAAAGAAACTATAAATAATAAGAGCAATTTATTAAAACTATAATTCTTTTATTTATTAATTATATTTGTGAAACGTAGCCGAACTTAGTTTTTTAATATTTCTTTTTTAGTGTGCAAGTAGGTGTGAATTTGTATGGCCTAACATAATTGATTGCTCCATTTTTTCAAATGTAAATTTGCGGGTGGTACTTATTACCTCAATTACGGACAAAAAGCTTTTTTCTTTGTTTTAAACGAAGTGACAAATGTCACTTAAAACTCACACATATAATTGTGTGAGGTCCTGAATTTGAACCCGACACATGGTATTCAGTCTAACAATATCGACGTTTGTTGGTTGAGCTATAGTCCTTATGGATTCCGGACAAAAAGCTTTAGGACCGTAGGACCCCGACATTTGCCACACAAGTATTAATTGCCACAATTTTACTAGTACATGTTCGCCGGGACAATACATGAAAGTCACGGGAATATTAATTACTATGCTAGTTTTTTTGCAAATAATGGTGCACAAGTGGGTATATTTTTGATACAATATTTTTAAAATTTGTTTTCTATTTGAATTTGTTTAAAATACTTTTTATTTAAAAAAACCTTAGTCATAATCAGAGGCGAATCTTCTTAGAAACCGGAGTATGCCACGGTGTCTGCGAGATTTTTCTAATATCGATTCATATACATAGTATAGAGTTACTGTTAGATGATATCTATTAATTATATCACTAATGGTACATAAAGTAGCGGTGGATATGTGGTTAAACATCCCATTAGTAAGCCCAGGTTTTGCGGTTTGACTCTCTTTGAAGGCATTTCGGTAGTTTGTTTTTTATTTTGCAATAATCAAGTGTATTTTTTTCCTAAAAAGTGCTAAATCCAAGTTTAAAACCTTGTACATATTGGACTATTGTATCTCATATTGGACTTCTTATATTGTAATGGGCTTTGTATGTTAGTTGGCCCAAGTGTATTGACCCGTTTCTGTTGTAATTGTTTGTAAAGATCAGTTAACATAACAGATTCACTTGTATCTTGTAATTGATATACAATCAGTAAATAGAAGTGTGCCTCAATTTTTGAGTGTACACAGATTTGTTCACAATTTCAGTTCTTGATTCTACATTTGGTATCAAGAGCTTTGAGAAGGGCCTGAGTGAGAAAGATTCACAGTGATCACGATGACGACGGAAGAGAAGCAGTTCATGTAACCAGTGATACCCAAGTTTGATGGGTTCTATGATCATTGGGCGTTATTGATGGAGAATCTCCTTCGAACGAAGGAGTATTGGAGTTTGATAGAGACGGGAATCCCACCACTTCCCGCGGCGGCGACGCCGGAGCAGATCAAGACGATGGATGATGCGAAGTTGAAAGATTTGAAGGTAAAGAATTTCTTTCAAGCCATCGACAGAGGGATCATGGAGACGATCCTCAAGAAAGATACGGCAAAGGATATCTGGACTTCGATGAAGACGAAATACACGGGAACCACAAAAGTGAGAAGAGCACAACTGCAAGCGCTGCGTAAAGAATTTGAAAGCCTGAACATGAAAGAAGAGGAATCAGTGGAGGAATAATTTGTGCGAACCCTAGCAATCGCGAACAAGATGAAATCTCATGGAGAAGGAATAGAAGAAACAGGTTGTTGTAGAAAAGATTCTCAGATCTATGACTGAGAAATTCAATTACGTAACCTGTTCTATTGAAGAAGCAAATGACGTGTCCACCATGTCAGTTGATCAACTACAAAGTAGTTTACTAGTGCAAGAACAGAGGATGAAGTCTCAAAAGTCTCTGAAAGGCGAAAAGGAAGAGCAAGCACTCAAGATCACCACTGAACGGAAGGACAAATTATAGAGGCAGAGGAAGAGGAAATAGAGGGGGACGGGGTAGAGGAAGAGACAGGAGTCAGATAGAATTCTACAGGTGCCGCAAATTAGGGCACTACCATTATGAGTGCCCTAACCCTGAAGACAAAGCAAATTATGTTGAATTCGAAGATGAGGAAGAAATGCTCCTCATGGCTCAAACAATCATGGAAAAGTACCCTGACAAACAGGTATGGTTTCTTGATAGTGGTTGTTCAAATCACATGTGTGGGCATAAGGATTGGTTTTTCAATCTAGATGAAAATTTTAGAACAACTGTGAAACTAGGCAATAACTCTAGAATGAAGGTTATGGGCAAAGGCAGTATAAAGATCAATGTAGAGGGTAAAATTCAAGTAATTGCTTATGTGTATTATATGCCAGAACTGAAGAATCATTTGCTTAGTATTGGGCAATTACAAGAGAAGGGATTGAAAGTAGTATTCAATAACAACAAATGCAGAGTTTTTCATAAAAGAAAAGGTCTTATTTTGCAATCTTTTATGTCTGCAAAACGTATGTTTGCCATATGTGTATCTGCTGTGCTGCCATAATGTTTCAGTGTAACAGGTGAAGACACCACTCAGTTGTGGCATCATAGATATGGCCACCTAGGCCTCAAGAGCTTGAGAGCTCTTGCACAACAGAATCTTGTAAAAGGTCTTCCTGTTGTCAATGAAAGTAAGGAAGTGTGCAGTGACTGTCTTGTTGGCAAGCAACACAGAAAGCCATTCCCTCAACAGAGTTCATGGAGAGCCACAAAGAAGCTGCAACTTGTTCATTCTTACATATGTGGTCCCATCAACCATGCTTCCAACAGTGGAAAGAGATATTTCATAACATTCATTGATGACATGACCAGAAAGACCTGGATTTATTTCATATCAGAGAAGTCTGCAGTCCTTGAATGTTTAAGAAATTCAAAATGTCTGCTGAAAAGGAATGTGGAGAAGCCCTTGAATGCTTGAGAACAGATAGAGGTGGGGAGTTCACATCTAGTGAATTTGAGAAGTTTTGCACTGAGAATGGTATAAAGAGGCAACTGATAGCAACTTACACTCCTCAGCAAAATGGGGTTGCTGAGGGGAAAAACAGAACAATAATGGAGATGCGGTTAGAAGCGTCTTATCCACCAAAAATGTACTAAAGAGTTTTTGGCCTGAAGCAACTAATTGGGCAGTTTATGTTCAGAATAGAAGTATAATTGTAGCAGTAAAAGGATCAACTCCAGAGGAAGCTTGGAGTAACATAAAGCCTTCAGTAAAGCACTTTCGTATATTTGGCTGCCTTGCATACCCGCATGTGCCTGATCCTCTCAGGAAAAAGCTAGATGACAAAAGCAGGAAGTGTGTCCTGCTTGGGGTAAGTGAGGAATCAAAAGCCTATAGACTTTTTGATCCCATTAACAAGAAAATTATAATAAGTAGGGATGTGGTCTTTGATGAACAAGGCAAATGGGATTGGAGCAAGAAAAACTCAGTAAATGATACTGAACTTGCAGAGTTAGAAGATGTTATACCCTAATTTTGTCCGGCTGTTTTTTTTAATAAAGGAAAACAATATCTAATTTTTTGGTGTTGTAGAGACATTTTTTTAATCATTATTTTCTTCTTTGTTTTTTCATAAAAATCCCAAAAATATGTTTTGTTGTGCACGCGCATTATTTTTAGTCGCGTGCGCGAGTTAGTTTTGACAAACTTGTACCGTTGTGTACGCATGTTATTTTTAACCGTATACGAGTGTTATTTTTTATGTGTGCCTTTTATTCTCGTTTGTGCACGCGTGTCACTCGTCGTCATGTACGCATGTTTATTTTGGCACTCGTCATTTATTGTTTTTATTGATTATTATTAGTAAGTTTTCCTCCCTCACTGTCACTGACGCCACACCACGGCTTTCCCTCCGGCGACGACCTCCCTTCCCTTCACTGTTTCTCACCATGAAAACCCCACTCCGTCAAACTCCCTTTCGCTCTCCACCTTCGTCAACGCTCATCCCCGCCACCGTCCCCTTCTCTCTCCTCACCACATCTCTCTCACCACCGTACAAAAATCATCTCTGTCACGCTCTCTCACTTCACGAACCCCCACTGCCAACGTCTTCTCTCTCTCCCACACCGTTGCAACGCTGTAGCCACACCATGCCTGTCTCTCTCCCACACCGGAACCCTCTCTCTCATCTCATCGTTCCTCTTCACTCACCACCCTCCGTCGCACTCCCCTCTTCTTTCTCTGTCTTTCTTCATTCTCTCTCTCCTTAGAAATCGTCTCGACGATCCAAATGGTGAAATTGAAGATATATGTCGCACGAACCTGCTGTCAAAAAATGAAGACGATCAAACGGTTAACGAATCTGAAGTCGCACTTCCAAGGTGGTTGGTTTGAGAAAAAACGGGATTTGTTTTCAGCTACTTTGTGAATATAATTTCTCCCTTCTCAGACCTCGACTCGACGATCCGACCGGTGAAAGTGAATATATACGTCACACGAACCTGCTGTCAAAAAACAGAGACTATCCAACGGTTAACGAATCCGGAATCGCACTGTCAAGGTGGTTGATTTGAGAAAAAACGGGATTTGTTTTCAGTTACTTTGCGAACTCAATTTGTAACACCCCCTTTCTACCCGGTAAATATAACGGTAAATAGTAAATCAGAGTTTAAAAATTTCTTTAACACATCCCAAAAAGGGGTTGTCACACATGCCTCGTAAAGTAAAACATCAAATCGAATATATAGAAATAATTCACCATGCAGCGGAAAAACATAAAGAAAGGTTCGACATCAGTTAACCAAAACAACCGTGGTAAAGTCCTAGCAACATAAAAATAATGAAGACTAATCAACTAGCACCCCCTGAGTGTTACGTATCAGAAAGCAGACACCGACTCGACACTAGTGAAGGTACCTAGGCCTTCACTCGGAATCACCTGCACGTTACCCAACGTAGGAGTAACATTCAAACAGAAGAGAGTGAGATATCTTCAATATAATAGCGTAAATAATAAGGAATAGGTTAGAATTTAACAGCTATATCTACCACTCTGTTACACTCATCCAGTTACAACTACAACACCAAGGGTAAAACAGTCAATATCCACAGCAAGGGTAAAACAGTCAATATCCACAGCAAGGGTAAAACAATCAAATGTCATGAGGTGCATGAATGCAGCCCCACCAATGGGCATAATGCATGTGGATCCATCATCACCAATAATTTGCCTTGAGGGCACATCACCAATAAGACCGAAGTCTTCTGCTCACCAATAAGACCGAAGTCTCCACCAAATAAATGCATATGAGTTATGCGACACCATGAATGCACCACAGACAAACACCAAAGATAGTCATAATAATGACACACCCAAAAAAATCACCAAAGGGGCCAACGACCCATCACCAATAAGATATCCCCAAATAAAATAGACATTTTCACCATGTCATATTTTTCACCAAGTGGCGGACTTTTCACCAGTCACACCGAAAATTCACCAAGACACCGAAGATTTTCCAACACCGGGACAACTGACATTTTCCGAAATATTGAGGACAACGACCATTTCCAAAATAACAAATTTCTAAAAACTCTTGAGACACCGAAACGCCTAAATGACACCAAAAACGATGCCTGAGACCAATGTCAGAAAAATAGTTCATACTGCCCAGAAATTAAAATATCCAGGTGGGCACCTGAATAAGCTTCACGACGCTTTTTGAAACGTTCAAAACGGACACCCGAGTCAAAAGATATGATCAAAACAAAATTGGGAAAAACGCAACAAAAATCAGAATCTGGCGCCAACAGGGGATCCGGGCGCCCAGCACACAGCAACACAGAGACAGAACTGGCACAACCAGAAACTGGCGCCCAGGAGCAGGGCGCCTACACTTTTCAGGCTACACACTGGAAACAAGTGGAGCCACGTTGGATCATCTCATTAACTCAAGGCACGGCGCACGGTCGAAGGGCGCCTTCGTCGGACACAAAACCAAGGCGCGCACATGGCGCCCATGAGCAGGGATCCGTTTCCTGCAACACAACCAAACAGCACAAGGGCGCCTAGGCGCCCACTTCCAGACCACCTGAAATGCAAAACTAAACACATGGACAAGCTAGGCTTACCAAGAGAATCAAGGGGAACAAATTTCAGAAACATTGGAGCTCTACATCTCCTAGGAGTATGGCGCCCATGCACCGGGCGCCCAATTCTGCACAACAAAAAAAACTGGGCAGGAACACAGTGGCTGGGCGCCAGGCGCCCATGACTTAGACACAAATTCCAGCAACATGGATGTGGCGCCCAAGGCGCCTAGGAACCCCCAAAAACATGATTTTGCTAGTTCAAACACCAAATTAAATTCACCAAACACCAATCATATATATATATATATATATATATATATATATATATATATATTAATTATCACCATGATCATCAATTCCCACCAATTAAACACCAATAATTCATATCCTCAAACACTTGGCATGTAACTCACCCTATCAAAAGCCAAAACCTCATTCATGCGAGTTCAAACATGGGAATTCCTAATCACACATTAAAATCATCATGGAATACATGCATAGTTAGGGATTATCACACCATTATCATGAAAACCTACCTAGATGGCAACATAGTGCCAATTCCCACATATGCCTCATTATTCACCCAATTATAGAGAAGAATCCCACTATTACCTTAAATTTGATGAACACTCAAAGCTTCTAGATCAAGACACCAACAAAATTCAGCAACTATGGCGCCTTTCCCTCCTCCTTGAATTCGCAAAACTCCCTCTTCTTTCCTCTCTTGATATGGCCGAAACCCCCTCTCTTTCTCTTCTCTCTATTCGCTAATTCTTTCTTTCTTTTTCTTAGGGTTTTGCGCTAATGAGCAAGCCAAAACCCTAACCCTCATCAAATGCGCCTAACCCATGGATCACTTGGATCACGGGCCTCCATTAACCACTCACCTAATTATTGGGTGATAACCTTATTTTATATAGGTTATTTATGCTCCTAATACTTAAGTCAAGCTTATTTCTCAAGTAATTCTAGTGCTTAAATATGTGAATATATGAATATTAGAATAAATATAGGTTATAAGTCAATTCCTTAAACCTTGGGCATAGTCAATGCCTTTGTGAATATGTTTGATGCTTTGCTTTAGCGCTACAGCGGTCTGCTATCAATAAGACGCTACAGCGTTATATGACGGCTGACCATTGAGATATTTGTGTGGCCACTTGAGGACATGATGAGTCACCACCCTTATCTCTTCCTCTCAGCTGGATATTTTGACTTTCAAGTGGATGCTAAATTACACTTGGCGCCTCCTAAATGGAACCCATGTGATAGTTGTTGTATTCCATCATTAGCACTTTTTGTAAAGTACTTTGAAGATAATATCTAAGTCTTATGATCATCATGTAATATTATTATTCTATTAAGACTTAGTTAATAGTTAGTTTAATTAAGATTGCTTCTCTAGGAGGTAACATACGTAGACAAGTAGTTGTAACTTAGAGAGAGAACTACACATGACATAGTAGCTTTTCTCCGTTGATACACTACCCTTAAGCTTTTATTTTTCATAGCATAGTTTTTCTAGTCTTCATCCAAGGTTTTGCTCACGCCTCAACTTCATCTCTTGTATGCGACGTGGGATCATTGGAGTGTATCTTTTGCAACCACTCTTCTCTTGTCTTCATACGGTAATACATACTCTCTAGTTGTATTATGTTGATGGAACTTGTGATGAGCTAACTTTGTTGTAGTTGGATTGTTCTTGGTATGTAATGAACCTTGAGTAACTTTTGTATAATATTATGATGTTTGTGTTTTATTCCTTGTGTCATAATACTTTCAATCTTGGTTTGGAAATGATCAACTAAAACAAGGTAACTTTGTGGGTACAGACATGGTTCACAAAGAGAACTCAAGGAATGATATGAATGAAAACCCTTTAAAGACATTTAAAGGAAGCACTACTTAACTCTAGACATAGGGGAGTAATAGTTCATAAGGCAAATGTTGTAAGAGCTTAATATACAGGGGTAAAACTTATTTAGAGCCTAGACATAGGAGTCTTGTAATATAGCCCTGACGAAAGTGACTGAAAGGCACGCCACCAAGGCGCTACAGCGTCTACTGATTCTGAAGCGCTACAGCGCTTAACGCTACAGCGTCTAATATTATCTGAACATTACTCTTGGGAATTTACATAACTATTGAGCTATCCAACTCACCTTTAATCACTTCAAACTTAATACTGTTTTATCACAACTTATGATGTTTACAACTCTTTACCTTTACTTGTTACTTAATTCTTTTCACTAAGATTCTAATCACTTAAACTTCTTAGATTAATTCCAATCCCTGTGGGAACGAACTTTACTTATCATTATATTACTTGTTGCGATTGTGTATACTTGCACATCACCTTTTCGCACAACATTGGGCGCCACCTCGTAATTAACATGAAACACCTAATTATTATTTTCAACACTTATTCCCCAATTAATTAAATCCATTAATTAATTAATTAAACAAATGACTAAATAAATATCTAATCATTTTTGGGGTGTTACAACTTCTCTCTTCTCATACCTCTTTTCGACGATCCGAACGGTGAAAGTGAAGATATGTGTCTCACGAACCGGCTGTCAAAAAAAGAAGACGATCCAACGGTTAACGAATCCGGAATCGCACTTTTACGGGGGCTGGTTTGAGAAAAACGAGAATTGCTTCATCTATCTTGTTTTAGTCCCACATTGCTTGGAAGAAGCAAGAACTACCTAGCCTTTGGCTATAAAAGAGGTTGAGATGCAAAGACTGTGGACATGGGCAATTTAGGACGAGTGGAGATTATTAGTGATAGTCATTCTGGATTTCTGTCTGACTATCATGAGAATCTCATTTAGAGTGTGCTCTTTCGTGATATTCCACATCAGATAGTTACCTATCGTTGTGGGTAATATTACTAAAGAGACTTTAGCTCTGGAGGACTTTGGTGAGAAAGTGATTAGAGCTACCAAAAGAATATTCACAATGTGACCTTTAAATCACTAGGATTTAATAAAAAAGCAAATAGGGGGTTTAGCCGACCGGACAGACGGGTTAGCCATCGTTTTGGGATAAATGAGTTGCACGGCTCAAGAGTCCTAAAATACCTATTCAAATAATCTCAAATCCTTTTTAAAGAGTCATGTTTGCAAACAAACATTTTCAAATAATCAAACACTCAGTCACAAATCAGTTATTTACAATGGTCACTCTAAGTTTAACTCGTTTGAACATTGTGAATACTTTCCTTTTCAAATGGGCCGTTAGTGGTGACCACTCTAAATTTATCTGTTTGGTCACTTCGAACGTCTTTCAAATTTCAAAATCATTCAAATAATAAAAACACCAACACACAAACATTTTCTACCAAGAACTACGTGTGATTTGATTCACTACCAGGAGATATGTAGGAGCAGAGGGCGGCCGACCTCTGTCAATTGCATTAATAAAAACCCTTTTTTAGTCCTTTTTTGTAAATTTCTTATTTCTTATTTTTTTTAAAAACAAACAAAAATAACTAACCGTTTATTGAGTCTTTTTATTATTATAAGGGTAAAATCATTATTTTTGAATTAATAAATGTTTGCACATTTAGTTAAAATGTAACCTTCCTTAGGAATGATGTCGTAGGGTTCTAATACCTTCCCTACGCATAGACGACTCCCGAGCCTAAACCTGGTCCGCAAAACCCCCTTATCCACTCAATAGGGATTTTCCAATGTTTGCCCTTAAACTAAACTTTGGTGGCGGCTTCTTTTCAAGAACTTCGAAGAATCCCTCCGCCGGATTTTTCAGTCGCTACAGAAGACAAGGAAGAAAGTGATCATGATGGAAGTGGTAGTGTGATAGAAGAAGCAACCACTGCTTCAAACACTCAAACAGAAACAGCACAAGCTGAGCCTGAGTCAGTTAGCAACACTGATAAGCCTCAAGGGAGGATTAAGAGGAAACCTGCATATTTGCAAGACTATGACACTGGTTCAACAGATGGGGAGGAACAGAACTTTGCTGCCTTTGTTGAAACTGATGATCCAGTAACTTTTGATGAAGCTAACAAACATGAGAAATGGAGACAGGCAATGAAGCTAGAACTGAATGCTATTGAAAGAAATAACACATGGGAACTTGTAACTCCTCCCACTGATGCAAGGATAATTGGAGTCAAATGGCTTTTCAAAGCCAAGTTCAATGAGAAAGGAGAAGTTGACAAGTACAAGATACGTTTGGTGGCAAAAGGGTATGCACAGGAATATGGTGTGGACTACACCGAGGTTTATGCCCCTGTAGGTAGATGGGATACAATAAGAACCATTCTAGCCCTAGCTGCTCACAAGGGTTGGAGTGTGTTCCAACTTGATGGGAAGAGTGATTTCCTCTATGGAGAGCTAAATGAAGATGTATATGTATAACAACCTCAGGGATATCTCAAGCAGGGAAGAGAAGGAAAGGTGTACAAACTCAAGAAGGCATTGTATGGGCTGAAACAGGCCCCAAGGGCCTGGTACAGCAGGATAGAGGCATATTTCTTGAAGCAGGGATTTGAAAAATGCCTGACAGAATATACTCTGTTTCTGAAAGTTAAGAACTGTGGAAACATTCTGATTGCTAGCCTGTACGTTGATGATCTCATTTTTACAGGAAATGACACAAGTATGTTTGAGGAATTTAAACAATGTATGATGCAAGAATTTGATATGTATGACTTAGGCAAAATAAACTATTTTCTGGGTGTAGAGGTGACTCAAAGCAGCAAAGGGATATTCATATGTCAGGGCAAGTACACCAAAGACATTTTGAAGAGGTTTGGTATGCACAACAGCAAGCCTGTGAACAACCCTATTGTACCAGGATGAAGATGTGAAAGGAAGGGAATGAAGTCAAGGTAGATGCAACAAGATACAAACAAATGGTGGGTTGTCTAATGTATTTAACGGCTACAAGACCTGATATCA
Organism: Astragalus membranaceus; assembly: GCA_039519185.1. NCBI lineage: Eukaryota > Viridiplantae > Streptophyta > Magnoliopsida > Fabales > Fabaceae > Astragalus > Astragalus membranaceus. Next base: position 15,933,784 of record CM076848.1, read on the forward strand.
TGTATGTTGTCAGTCTTGCTAGCAGATACATGGAAGCTCCAACTGAGGAGCACCTGCAAGTGGTGAAGAGGATCATGAGATATGTGAAAGGCATAGAGAATCTGGGGATCATATACTGTAAGGAGGGCAGAGGAGAATTGTTGGGATATACAGACAGTGATTATGCTGGAGACATCAATGATAGAAAGAGCACCTCAGGCTATGTGTTCTGTATTGTTACTGGTGTTGTTTCATGGGCATCTAAGAAACAACCCATTGTAACTCTGTCATCAACAGAAGAAGAGTTTGTTGCTGCTGCACTGTGTGCAAGTCATGCTGTTTGGCTTGAAAGGATTGTGAGGAAACTGCATCAATCACAGCAGAAGTGTTTGACACTAATGTGTGACAATAGCTCCACCATTAAGCTGTCAAAAAACCCTGTGATGCATGGAAGGTGTAAGCATATTGATGTGAGATTCCACTTACTTCGTGAGCTCACTAAAGAAGGAAAGATAGAGCCGTGTTACTGTGATACTTATGAGCAATTGGAAGACATCATGACCAAACCTGTTAAGTTGGAGACATTTGTGAAGCTGCGGGCAAAACTTGGCATATGTAGTTATGCACTGAGTTGAAGACTGAAGTTTGATGTTCTGGGTTAAACTGAAATGAAGTCACTTCAGTTTAAGGGAGGATTTATTGGACTATTGTATCTCATATTGGGCTTCTTATATTGTAATGGGCTTTGTATGTTAGTTGGTCCAATTGTATTGACCCGTTTCTGTTGTAATTGTTTGTAAAGATCAGTTAGCATAACAGATTCAGTTGTATCTTGTAATTGATATACAATCAGTAAATAGAAGTGTGACTCAATTTTTGAGTGTACACAAATTTGTTCACAATTTCAGTTCTTGATTCTACAGTACATTTATATTGTGCTAAATTATCAAAACCAGTTCAACTCGATAGATAATTGCTAAAATACTAGTGACATGTTTTATATGTGTTTTATAAAAATCTGAATCTGATCCAAACTAATGTTGTTGGGATTAGTTTGGGGGCTCGATTTTTTACGAGTCAAAAAACAAAACTTGATCTGCAGTTAAAACTAATTAATTTAATTTTAATTTCAAATATGAAAGAATAAAATGATAATTTGATCATTATTTAATAAGGTGAGTCGTAATTGTGTATGGGTAGTGATGTGTAGTGTGTGACCATGTGTGACTAGGCGAGTCTTAAGCGTGTATGAGTACTGATGTGTAGTGTGGACAAATTGGACCCTGACAAATTCCTCGTAGGACAAATTGGTGAATGACAATTTTTTTGGGACACATTAGTCTCTGACAATTTCAAAATAGAACATGTTAGTCCCTTCGTCCCTTCAGCCATTAGCAACTCATGCAACGTCTCCTACGTGGCATGTTAAGTGCCACCGTGTCACGTTAAACACCGCGTAAGACGGTATTTTGGGCCGAATAGGTCCCTGGCATTACAAATTTGATTTTTTTTGAAAAAGGGACAAATCAGTCCCTGCGCGTTTTGGGACAAATTGGTCCCTGGTTATCTTCAACTTTAAATCTCTGTTTCTTAAACCAGAAACCATTTTTCACCCACAAATAGAGAGAAAGACGCACAGAGAGAGGGAGAGGGAGCAGAAGGTAGGTATTTTTCACTATTCGTGATTTGTGTGAAATTTGGAATAAAAATGACAAGTGAAAAACACCTACATTTTGCTCTCTCTCTCACTCACTCTCTCTCACTCACTGTCTCTCTCTCTCTCTCTCTCTCTCTCTCTCTCTCTCTCTCTCTCTCTCTCTCTCTCTCTCTCTCTCTCTCTCTCTCTCTCTCTCTCTTCCTCCCTCTCCATCTCTCTCTATGTGTGTGAAAAATGGTTTATGGATTTAAGAAACCAGAGATATAAGGTTGAAGATGACCCCACAAACCAATTTATCCCAAAACGCGCAGAGACTGATTTGTCACTTTTTAAAAAATTTCAAAGTTGTAACGCCAGGGACCTATTTGGCCCAAAATACTGTCTTACATGGTGTTTAACGTGACACAATGTCACTTAACGTGCCATGTAGGAAACATTAGATGAGTTGTTAATTAACGACTGAAGGGACGGAGGGACTAACGTGTTTCGTTTTGAAATTGTCAGGGATTAATGTGTCCCGAAAAAACTGTTAGAGACCAATTTGTCCAACGAGGAAATTGTCAGGGGCTAATTTGGGTCTTTACTCTATATTATAAGATATAGAGTTCAATTTGGCCGGCTTGGTTGTAGGAAACAAAATATCATTCAAATAAATCCCAACAAAATCAGTTTTTGGAATTTTTCGAATTGATTTGGATCATTTTGTGATTTTTGTTTGGTTCATTTGGATTTGAACACCCTGGATATTGAGCCATTTTTGGCTTTGAATCATTAATCTGGATTTTTTTTTCCGATAAGTGACCTCCACATAGAGGTGTTTGCGGTGCGGGTTGGTTCGGTTTTGAGCATAAAAACAAATCAAACTGCAAGATAAAAATACATGCGGTTTGGTTTGGTTCAGTTGGCTTCCTAAAAAGAAACCGAACCAAACCAAACTAAACCAATGCGATTTGGATTGGTTTGGTTTTTTACAAGTCGAAAAACATAATTTGAGAGTGTTAAAATTAATTATTATTTTTTTATTGCTAAAATTAATTAATTTAATTCTATCTTTTCACATAATAGGACAGTAGCATTTTCATTATGTAGTATTTTCATTATTAAAAGTCATCCATTTCTAAAATACAACATAACAGTAACAGAATGTTAAGTATTAATAAGCTGCACAAACAGAAACAAAGGGTATGTTTGGATGGAGGGTTTAGGAGGGGAGGGGAGGACTTGATTTTCAGTTCCAAATTGAGGAAGCTATAAAATGTTTCTAAACAAAAATGAAATGTGATTAACAATGTTTCATCATTATCTATCATGTTATTCTTTCAATTTTTAAAAATCTCAAATAGATATTAAAATATAAACCAAGTCTTCCCCTCCAAACGCATTCCAAAGGCACTAAGCTAGTTGTATTATTTGCGGTTCGGGTTCGGGTGATGAAACAAAAATCGCGGACCGAACTGAACCGCGTGGTTGGTTGATAGAAAAAACCAAACAAATCCGATAAATATCAATATTTTGTGGTTTTCGAGTTGGGTTGGTTCGGTTTGCGGTTTTCTATTGGGTTGGTTTGGTTTGGACACTCCTACGGTTCCACATACATTGGTCGGGAGTTTCTAGAAGTGGTAGGACATAATGTGATACTAGTATTTCGTGATTTAGAATAGTCCTATAGAAAGAAAAGAAAATTCCTCTGATGCTCTGTTTGACAATGTCAATCCGCTAGCTTATAGCGAATATCTTATAGCAGATGGGCTATTCGTAAATGTTTGACAATGGTAGCTTATAGTGTTTTTTAGCAGCTTATAGCATTTTTTTTGAAATCCTAGTTGAAGTAGTGATAAGGACATGAAGATTCAAGAATTGACACTAGGACCAATAACAAGAGGGAGAGCAAAGAAGATCAAAGAGCAATTAGAGACTCAAATGGCTTATTTGATTGATGATAGCAAGAGTTTTAAAATTACTCATTGTCCTATAAATCTTTTAATAGTTGATATTGTTTAGCTTTCCTTTAATTATAATAGTTTATATTTAAAGTTTGGAAACTTGGGTTTAAATGTGTAGACATGTGTTAAACTATTTGGCCCATGTTTTGGGCTTGTATGTTGGCCTTATTTTGCTTTTGTTGCCTTGGCCAAACCCTAGCTATATAAGGGTTGCTGGTGCTTCATGTAAGGGACCTTTGATCATTTTTATAAGATTGTGAGTTTAGAGCAAGTTGCTCCTCCTAGTTCTTCTTAGAACCTCCATAGATCTTATCAAGGGCTTCATTGTGCTTGTGGCGGTCCAACAATGGAATTTATCATTCATCCTTGAATGTGGCATTCCTTCATCTCCTTGAATCATTCCTTTCTAGTCCACCTTTTGTAAGTTCTTCCCCTTTTTTTAGTTTGTTTGTGTTTGAAACAAAATTATGATTTACGGAAGGATCCTTGTATTTTTAGTGAACTTATTAGTTCACATCAAGTGGTATCATTGAGCCTTTTCCATAATCATATTTTTTTTTGTTTCAGATTTCTGGAAAAACAAAAAAAATCGTAACCATACTTTATCTTTACCAATTCATATGAATTCATCATTCAGGTGCTGAATTTTTTTTTTCACGCGAAACAAAAAATTACCTTGCTATCATGTTCATCATTCATATGAATTCATCATTCAGCGTGAAACAAAAAAAAATCGTAAAACTGCTGAATTGTTTTTTTCACGCGAACCTTGTTATCTTTACCAATTCATGTTGTTGATGTTAGCGTGAAAAAAAAAGTGATTAGCTGTTTTATTTTCAATACCTTGCTACGCGTTCTGTTCTTATTTTACACTACAAGAATAATCAGTTTTACCGGCTAGGACTTTCCGGCGGATTTGTATCCGCCGAAAACTTTTCGGCGGATTCTAGGGGTTATCGGTGAATTGTATTCGTCGCAAACTTACCGGCGGAAATAGGAACTTTCCGGCGGATTTATCCGCAGCAAACATTTCCGGCGGATTTTCGAGGTATTTTCGGCGGATCTGGTTTACGAAGATTATTTTTTTTGAAAAAAAATCCAAATCCGCCGGAAAAGCCTCTCAATCCGCCGGAAACAGTTGCGGTGGATAAATCCGCCGGAAAGTCCATAAAGTCCGCCGGAAAATCCTGAAAGCGCCAATTTTAAATTTCAAATATCTGCCGGACACACCCTAAATCCGCCGGAAATTACATTTTCGGCGGATTCGTATTTTGACCGTTGATTTTCGTTTCCTCTATATAAATCTCTTCTCCGCTTCTTTTTCTGCACACCTCTACCGATACTCTCATTCTCTTCAAAGAAACAGAGACATACGCCACTCTCTTGAGCATTGTCGGCAGCGGCTCCAAGTGAGTGGCGTATGTCTCCATTTCTTTGTAAAGAATCTTCCACATTGTCATTAACATCCCCTTCATCTTTTTCGTTAAAAGTAACATTGTCATGAACCTCCGCTACGAATTCCCCTCTTGTTAAGTTAGGGGATGATACGGAGCGTTTGATGAGTGTAGACATTTACACACATCAAATGCTCCGTATCATCCTCCAACTTAACAAGAGGTCCTTGGAGTTCCTCAAACTTTCTATTTAGAGCAAGGTAATCAAAATTGGACCGGACATTGAACCGAAAGAGGTAGCGGTTCAGGGGTTCTTGGGTTCAACCGGTTGAATCGGGGGTTCAACCGGAATTAGTGTCGAAACTAATTAATGGATAGCGAATAGTGCAGCGTGATTATTGAATAGTCAATAGTGATTAGTGTCGACACTCATTAACGGTCAAGATCTTGCCGACACTAATTAAATAGCGAATATTGAATTTGGTTCAATGTTTTAAAAACCGGACCGCACCGGCCGGTTCAACCGGTTGAACGGGAACCGGACCCCCGACCGGTTGGTTCAACCCCATTTGAACCGCAGACCTATTGAACCGACCAGAACCGGATCGAACCGGGGAAGAACCGGGTTGAACCGCGGTTCAACCGCTTTGAACCGAAAACCGAACCGGATTGAACCGCCCGGATTGAACCAGAAACCGAACCGGATTGAACCGGATTCAAAAAGATCGGTGAAAAACAAAGCTAGAGTTGAAGGATCGATATGTTCTTCTTACTTACACCGTGAAACAACGCATTTTTGTTCTTACTATTTCAAGAATGAGTTTGCTCCTAGAAGCAGCCGAAATGAAATGGATACTGATGAATGTCCTAGACATCATTTAGCTTTGTCTGTCTTTTGTCTACCCGGTCGTCCATCTGGGAAGGAGTCAATTCACTGCCTAACAGATGAAGAGTTAAGTTCAGCACATGTTCATGTGTTGATAAACTGTACTGAGGTGCAACCATTTATTGAGTATGTTCCTCAACATTATAAACTATCGATCTTAATTAGTTAATATGTAGAAAAATGTGTAACAATTAATTATTTCTTTTTAGGGAATTCTTGTCATCAGAGGACGTAACTGAGCAACAATCTTCTGCTCATATTAATGCACATTTTCCAACGTGGTTTAGGCAACATGTTTATGCCCTCCCGCCAACTCCTACCAACCAACACTTGAGGAACATATCAGACGGTCCTCGAAGATGTGTTAAAGAATGGCACACATACTTTGTCAATGGATTCAAATTTCACACCAATGAATGGACACGGGGCAGAGAGACAGTCAATAGTGGAGTGTGCATGAAGGGTGTCATTGGAGGAGGTGAAGATGATTTTTATGGTGTGGTTCAACGCATATATGAACTTTCGTACCCCCATCTAGATTTTAGTCAGAAGGTAGTGGTTTTCTATTGTCATTGGTTTGATCCGTCTGCTCGAGGAACAAAGGTGAATCCAAAGTCAAATACAGTGGACATTAAAATGAATGGTAGATATCGACTGTATGATCCGTTCGTCATTGCAAAAAATGTGAGACAAGTCTATTATGTCCCTTATCCATCAACGCGGACTGATAGGCGTGGTTGGTGTGTCGCAATTAAAACAAAACCAAGAGGTCGCATTGAGACAAATGATGACACGGTGGAAGATGTGTCATATCAAATGGAAGAGATGTCTAATGTAAATGAAGTGATTGAAGTTGAACCATTACTCGTTTATGTGATGAGTCAAACACCGGCGATGAAGTTGATGACGAAGAAGATGCTGATGAAGATGCAACAAACCACGTTGATGTATCAAGAATTCACTCCTCAGATGATGATGATTTTGAGAATGAATGGGATTCCAATTAGTTATTTATGTTTCAACAATATATGTTATTTATGTTTCAACAAACCACGTTGTAATTTATGTTTGTTTAACTATGTTTGTTTAATTAGTATGTTTATATATTTTTGTTTAGTATGTTTATGTTAACCTTGTATAGTGTATGTTTGTTTCTTTAAATGTATATATGTCTAGCTAGATACAGTCATGGCATCTCACTCAGGATCTGATGACGAGACATATGTTCCTCCACCTGTCGACACGGGTGATGCCGCCAGCGCTACCAGGCGGAAGACTTCTTCTCGCCTAGGGCGTCGTGTTCAGCCTGCTCGTGTTGTTGTTGCTGGTGGCAGATATTTGCCACCACCTGGGTCTGAGGGTGCTAGTACTAGTACTGCAGGGGACCCATTGATTCCTGCTGCTACTGAGGCCTTAGCCCCGACAGATGTTGATGCTGATGGGGTGCGCACATTCACTGTTGACCGTGAGGTGGTCAGGTATACACCTGATGGCGTATCATATTGGAGACTGCTGGTGATTCGTAAGTATATATATTATTATTTATTAATTTATTTTTGTTGCCTTTTATATAACTTATATAATTTGGTGTAATAAAATTCATCTTTTTTTAATGCAGATTTCTTCCTTCGAAGGCTACAGCTACCGCCATCACGAAAACAATCAAGGAGAATTTCACCGGCAGCTGGAAGAATTGGACAGCTGTTAGAAAAGATACAGAGGCAATTGGGAGGATGTTAAATTCATTTTTGGTAAGTTGTTCTACGAAATAATAAATTAATTAATTTGTGTATATCTTATTGACTTGATTAATTAATTTGTCTTATAATTAACAACATTATTGTAAATTTCTTAAATAGGAAAAATGTACATGGTTACCAGAGCAGCAAAGGGAAGTTGAGAGAATCTTCCATAAGAGATGTTCCCATCGCTATTCTGAATTACTGCGTGAGGCGCGCGGTAAGAATGCGAAGCCATCTTATATGGGAGACTCAACTTGGGCTGAGTTACAGGAGTACTGGCAGACACCGAAATTTAGGAGTTTTTGTGAGAAAGCCAAGAAGAACCGTGCTTCTGAAAAAGGTGGCCGCACACACACATGGGGAGTGTTAATACTGCAACGCATCACAAACGTTTGGTAAATTTATTACTTTATTACTTGATTAATTAATTATTTATAATTAACTAGTCATTTTCATGTGTATTAATTAATAATATGTATATATGTATATATGTATATATAGGAGGCGAGGGAACAAAGGGCAATCACTTTGCCTGAGTTGCATCGCTACCTTCATATGCGGGAGGACACTGGTGACTTTGCTACAGATCGGGCGATAAATATTCAGGTAAAACTACTTTTACAATTATATATTAATGTTTATTATTTATAATGATTTTTATATCGGGCGAGGAATATTATATTAAAACTACTTTTGCTATAGTTATTTATTTGTTGGGTTATTTTTTTCAGGAGAGCTTCCAGGGTGGGCTGACTGAGTACCATCAGTCCCAACAAAGCAGTGGGGCAGCTGATATCGATCCAGAGGAGGAGGTTAGAGCAGCTCGTGATATTTGGGTGAGAGCAGTTGGTCCCCAAAGGAGTAATCGTATGGTAGGATCAGGTGGTATTGGACCGGCTGCTTTTCGAACAAGCATTATTCCGAGTCTATCAGCTTCACAATCTTCTGGATCTCCAAGTACTGCTCGCTCTTATGTTCCCAATGCTGGTGAGTTGAATGCCGTTACAGAATTGACGCGGCAACTGAGCGAGCAGCAGCGTCAGTTTGCCGAGCGGCAAGAGCAAAGTGATCGGGAAGTGGCGGCGCTTCGGGAGAGAGCCAGGATAGCTGAGGAGCGCATGGAGGAGCGCATGGCGGAGCAGGCTAGGATAGCTGAGCAGCGCATGGAGGAGCGCTTTAAGTTTTTGTAGGATCAGCTGATGATGTCTTAGCAGTCGAGGCCATCCTCATCACATATGCCATCCTACCAGCCGCAGCAGCATTACGGTGGTGCATTTCAGCAGTGGCCTCAGCAGCAGTATGCACCCCAGTATTCCCAGCAGTATGCACCTCAGCCTCAGCAGCCCCAGCACCAGTCACCCCAGCATCCATACCAGCAGCCCCAGCAGCAGTCACCCCAGCGGCCCAACATCGATCTTAATATTATGGATTCGCTTAATGCTTTTCTTACATCTGATACCTACTATCATGGTGATGAGTTAGACCAGCAGCCACCCCAGTAGCTTTGGATTATTTTATTTTGTTGTATGGATATTTTTTTATTGTATGGATATTTTTTTTGTTGTATGGATATTTATTTAAATTAATCATTAATTTTCATTTCTAATTTTTTTTTATCAATTATCAAATTTTTAAATAAAATAATCAATTAAAGTCTTTAATAAAATAATATTATTTTTTAAATAAAATGATTTTTAAAAAATAGTATTTATTTTTTAAAAATAATTAAAAATTTTAAAAAAAAAACGGTTTTTCCGGCGGAATTGTGGATTTTCCGGCGGATAAACCATACAGTGTTCCGGCGGATTTGTGGACTTTCCGGTGGGGTAATTCCGGCGGATTTGTGGGCTTTCTGGCGGATAAAAAGATGCGAATTCACTTGGGGTTTTCCCACCGACAACCTTTTGCCACGAGCTGTCTACCGGCGCCAAAAATCCGCCGGAAAGCCTAACAAATCCGCCGGAAAGTCCATATTTTCTGCGGATTTGCGGATTTTCCGGCGGATTTGGTCTTCCGAAAAGTCTAAGTTTTCTTGTAGTGTTAGTTATAAAAAAAAGGTTCCTTGGTGTGCCTCACGTTCTGTTCTTGAGTACCTATTTGGAATTTAATTCTAGTTACAGATTAGAAATTTGTGTTATTTCTTCAATACTAGCTCAAATCTGGAAATTCAAACGCCTAAATTGATTAAAAAAAGAGGAGTTCAAATATTCAGAAAAGAAATTGAAAAAAAAAAGTGCTGAAAAAAAAAGTGATTCTTCAAAAAGTGTTTCTAGAAAAGAAAAAAAAAAGGCAAGTATAGAAAAAAAGGGGGCAAATATCCAGATTTGGGGCATTGATTATTCATACATTTTGCAAATAGTTACCACCATATCCTTCCTTGCTATGTCTCTTTCAAGCTCTATTTGGTTTAGCTCTTCTTGTTAGCTTTTCTTGTGTGTCTTTTTTTTAATCCTTTCGTTGTGTCTTAAGTCTCATTTTGTCATTTTTGGCATCTTGAATGATACATCTCATTGTGTGCATCCATAAGTGCATTTAAATTTTCTACATTCTTGATTGAGCAATTGGTGGGTTCTTTGAAGTGCTTCTTTTTTTTTTTTTAAACAATAAAGACATTTATTAAAAAACTAAAAAACAGGTCACAATGCACAAGGGGGGATTAGACCAAAACCCTTGGAAAGAGATACAATAATAGAAAGCCCAATAAAGGTCTCTAAAATAAACAGCCATGGACCGGAATCGAAGCAACACCCCCAGACAACCGACGACGGGACCCCAACCCGCAACGCAGAGTCGTGCTACCGGCCAACACCGAGACAGCACCTAGCTTGATCATGGAGATTGAGCCACCAACCACCACCGCGGCTTTGTACCCCCGGCCAACACCGACGCACAAACAAGCACAACCGCGAGCGACAGGGAAAAGGGCCCACGCCGAAAAGGGGGAAGGTGAGAACATCAAAGCCAGACCACCATCAGCCACCACGAAAATCGATGGCCCACTGCCAACCACAGATAACCAACCACAGACCTCTCCCAGAGAACCAAACAGTGCAGATCACCACCAACCCCAACGACAGCGGCGGATCTACCAGATCGGAGCCAAGAAAACCGACCCCACGAACCAGACCGTGGCAGCGACGATAAGCCACAACCACGATTAGGACCCCACACGAGGCGCTGGAGGAGGTTCAGGAGGGGGCCGAACCTGGACAGCCACCGCAGGGGGTGGGGGATCCGACGGGACGCGCACCCAACCGCCAGCAGCAGCAGATCTGAAGCAAGGACCACGGCGCCACACGATCCACACCGAAACCACAGAGTGAACCGCCCCGTCCGCGACCTTCACCACCACCAACTGAACCACCTGCGAAGCGACGATGCTTCAAGAGTGGCAAGTGTGAACATTAATAGAGAAAAAGCCAAATTTGTGTGAAACACGAGTGACACTTTCTTTGAGTGAAACACTTAGCGAGTGGTGAGGTCCTTTTTTTTACTTTTTATTTGTTTTGTGTACTTGTAATCTTGGAATTTCAATATGGGTGACTCTCCATCTACTTCCCCAAGGACGGCTTCCCTTATCCATCATATGACTAGAATGTTAGAGGCTCAAGCCAATCTATTCAATGATAAAGTCAATGAATTGAGGGAGGAATTTATGCAACAAAGGGAAGTTACATCCTCACATGGAAGAATTTCTACTATTGGTGAGTATGGTGATGAATCCGAAAGGGATGAACGGTATGAACATCATAGGCATAGGAGAAGGCATAGGGGACTTGGAAGGCACCATAGGAATCATAGTGGTGATGGAAGAAGGCATGATGATCAGTATGAAAGTGGCAAAATTAAATTTCCCTCATTCCATGGGAAAAGTGATCCGAATGCTTATTTAGATTGGGAACTTAAGATGGACCAATTGTTTGAGGTTCATGATATTCATGAAGATAGGAGGGTGAAGTTAGATTCTTTGGAATTTAAAGATTATGCTTTACTTTGGTGGGACCAAAATGTGAAGGATCGGAGACGGTGTGGTGCTAGAGAAGTGGATAATTGGGAAGATCTAAAAAGCATTTTGAGAAAAAAATATGTTCCCTCTCTTCATCATAGGGATTTACACCGAAAGCTCCAAAAGTTAAAGCAATGGTCCAAAAGCGTTGAAGATTATTACATAGACTTTGAAACTTTGAGAATTCGATCCAATACAAGGGAGGATGAAGAAGCTAAAATAGCTAGGTTTCTCAATGGCCTAAGCTATGAAATAAGGGATGTGGTAGAACTCCAACGTTTTGAAGATATTGAGGAGCTTGTCCATCAAGCTTCTAAAGTGGAGCAACAAATCAAAAGAAAATCCAACTACAAAAAATATTCCTCAAGCAAGGACAAAGATGCTTCACATTGGAAGGATAAACACAAGAGGGAGGGCTCAAAGTCCCCCAAGGCCTCCACTTCAAAGGAGGGAGGTAAGTCTTCTAACCCTTTTAAACCTTCATCTTCAAGTTCTTCATCCACCAAATGTTTTAAATGTTTGGGAAGAGGTCACATAGCATCAAATTGCCCAAATAAAAAAAACCATGATTGCAAGAGGCAAAGATGTTTATGAAACCGCTTCCTCATCATACTCTTCCCCTTCGCAATCCTCTTCAAGTGAGAAAGAGAGTGATTGTGAATTGGCCCCCCTTAAAGGAGATCTTCTCATGATAAGAAGACTCCTAGGAGTCAAAGTAAAAGAGCATGATGAGTCTCAAAGAGAAAATATTTTCCATACAAGATGTTCAATTAATGGAAATATTTGCTCTTTGATCATTGATGGAGGAAGTTGTACAAATGTGGCTAGCTCTAGATTAGTCCATAAACTTGATATGAAAACAACTCCCCATCCTAGGCCATACAAATTGCAATGGCTTAATGAAAAGGAAGAACTTTTGGTTGACAAACAAGTCTTGGTTTCTTTTAGCATCGGTAAATATCATGATGAAAATTTATGTGATGTTGTGCCTATGGAGGCGGGCCACCTATTGTTAGGTAGGCCATGGCAATTTGATCGTATGGTCATACATGATGGTAGAACCAATACCTTCACTTTTATGCATAAAAAGCATAAAGTGACTCTTTTGCCTCTTAGTCCCAAAGAAGTTTGTAACGACCAACTTGCTTTGAAACAAAAAAGGGAAACAGAGAATAAAGAGAAAAAGGTAAAGTCCATCTTGCATGCTCATGAATCAACTAGCCAAGATTCTACCCCTAAGGTGGAAAGTTTGTTTATTAGAGAACATGTTGTTAGGAAAACATTGTTGGCAAGACAACCTTTGTACTTTCTCTATTGCAATGATATGTGTTTGTCTTCTTTGCCTAATGTTTTGACTAAAGAAGTGGATTTCCTTTTAAAAGAGTTTAAGGATGTTTTCCCTAGTGAGTTACCTCAAGGCCTACCCCCTTTTAGAGGCATCGGGCATCAAATTGATCTCATTCCTAGTGCCTCTATCCCTAATAGGCCACCATATAGGGTGAATCCGGAACAAACAAAGGAAATAGAAAGTCAAGTTCAAAAGCTTTTAGCTAGTAGATGGGTTAGGGAAAGACTAAGCCCTTGTGCTATGCCGGTGATACTTGTACCTAAGAAAGATGGTACTTGGCGCATGTGCACCGATTGTCGTGCCATAAATAACATTACCATTAAGTATAGGCACCCAATACCTAGACTTGATGATATGTTAGATGAATTGCATGGTGCATGTGTCTTTTCCAAGATTGACTTGAAAGGTGACTATCATCAAATAAGATTAAGAGAGGGGGATGAATGGAAAACTGCTTTTAAGACGAAGTTTGGTCTTTATGAATGGTTAGTCATGCCTTTTGGTTTGACTAATGCCCCTAGCACTTTTATGCGTTTGATGAACCATATTTTAAGGCATTTCATTGGAAAATTTGTTGTTGTTCACTTTGATGACATCCTCATTTATAGCTTGAACATGCATGATCATATTGAACATTTAAGGAGTGTCATGAGTACACTTAGGAAAGAAAAATTGTATGCAAATTTGGAAAAGTGTACTTTTTGCAAAAATGAAGTTGTTTTCTTGGGGTTTGTTGTGAGTGCACAAGGTGTGAAAGTGGATGAAACCAAAATCAAGGCCATCGAGGAGTGGCCCACACCTAAGTGCATGAGTGATGTAAGGAGTTTTCATGGTCTTGATAGCTTTTATAGGCGCTTTGTGCCTAATTTTAGTACTTTGGCCGCTCATTTGAATGAGATAGTTAAGAAAAATGTTCCATTTAAGTGGAGACAAGAGCAAGAAGATGTATTTAATGCTTTAAAAGAAAAATTGATAAATGCACCTATCTTGGCTTGCCTAACTTTGCAAAAACTTTTGAAATTGAGTGTGATGCATCTAACATTGGGATAGGGGCTGTTTTGTTACAAGAAGGACATCCCATTGCATACTTTAGTGAGAAATTAAGTGGAGCACACTTGAATTACTCCACTTATGACAAGGAATTATATGCATTAATTAGAGCATTGCATACTTGGCAACATTATTTGTTTCCTAAGGAATTTGTGATACATAGTGATCATGAATCCTTAAAGTACCTAAAGGGCCAAGGTAAGCTAAATAAGAGACATGCAAAGTGGGTTGAATTCTTGGAACAATTTCCATATGTCATCAAACACAAGAAAGGGAAAGCTAATGTGGTAGCCGATGCACTTTCAAGGAGGTACTCTCTAATCTCTACTCTTCAAACTAGACTTCTTGGTTTTGATCATATTAGAGATTTGTATGCCTTGGATGTTGATTTTGCTTCTCTTTTTCATGATTGTGAGCTTATGGCACATGACTCTTATTATAGACATGATGGTTATTTGTTCAAGGGCCATAGACTATGCATCCCTAAGTGTTCAATAAGGGAATTGCTTGTTAGAGAGGCACATGAGGGAGGTTTAATGGGTCATTTTGGGGAGCATAAAACTCTTGACATGTTGCATGAACATTTCTATTGGCCTAAGATGAAACATGATGTGCACTTAATTTGTTCTAGGTGCATAGTTTGTAGGAAGGCTAAGTCTAAAAGTATGCCTCATGGTTTATATACCCCCCTCCCTATTCCCTCTTCCCCTTGGGTTGACCTGTCCATGGATTTTGTTTTGGGCCTACCCAAGAACAAACATGGCCGTGATAGCATTTTTGTTGTGGTGGACCGTTTTTCTAAAATGGCCCACTTTATTCCTTGTCACAAGGTTGACGATGCATGTCACATTGCTAACTTGTTTTTCAAGGAAGTTGTTAAATTGCATGGAGTGCCCAAATCCATTGTGTCGGATAGGGACTCAAAGTTTTTAAGTCACTTTTGGAAGACCTTATGGGCTAAGCTTGGAACTAAGCTACTATTTTCTACTACTTGCCACCCTCAAACGGATGGTCAAACCGAAGTAGTCAATAGGACCTTAGGAACCATGCTTAGGACTATTTTAAAATCTAATTTAAGGGCATGGGAATAATGTTTACCTTTTATTGAGTTTGCATATAATAGGGTGTCTCATGGCACTACATCTTATTCTCCATTTGAGGTAGCATATGGTTTTAATCCACTAACCCCTCTTGATTTGATTCCATTGCCTATAAGTGATGAAGTGTTACATAAGGATGCCGAATCCAAGGCACAATATGTGCAAGAGCTACATGCTAAGGTCAAGGAAAATATTGATAAAAAAGGTTGATCATTATGCAAGGAGTGCCAACAAGGGCAAAAGAAGAGTTATTTTTGAACCCGGTGATTGGGTTTGGGTCCATCTTCGGAAGGAAAGATTCCCTTCCCAAAGAAAATCCAAACTCCATCCTAGGAGTGATGGTCCTTTTCAAGTCTTGGAGCGCTACAATGACAATGCATACAAGATAGACTTGCCCGGTGAGTACAATGTAAGTGCAACATTCTAGGGGTGGACAAAAATGGCAGACCGACCCGCAACCGTAGTACCCGAGCATAAAACAGAGAAAACGGGTGAGTTCAATCGGTTTTTCGGGTTTCGGGTTTTAGAAAACGGATTGAAACAGATACAACTGGGCGGATATGGATCACTAAAAGCTTAACTGTCTTAAACCGAAACTGACCGATAATATTTGACAGCTACCTATTATTACATAATATAATACTATGCGTGACTGAGTTACAAAGTCAGGAAGTGACTTGTCACATGTTAGAGCGGTGCTGTCAGGACGTGACTACTTTCTACAGGCTTTTATATATGCATATATGCAGTGTATTGCAGTCTACTTAATTATAGGCTATATTTTATAGGGCTAGACTCTTTAGTTAATGCTTATTTTTTCATTCTCGATGCCTCTTATAAAATTAATGTTTTATTATTATTTATTTTTTCTCTTCTCCCTCATTCTTCTTCTAAATACGTTTTTCTTCTACATAAACCACCATTGTCGTTCTACTAAACAACGTCTTATTAACGCAAAATCCTCTAAAGTAGAAGCTTAAAAACCGAACCAAACCATCCCTGTAACCCGCCATCCGTTTAAACCGTACCCGACCAAACCGATGGCACTAATGGACGGAAATGGATGGAGTTTTGCTTCTCTCGGTTTTCCTTGGATGAATGATTCCGAAACCGAATCCGTCTAAACCGACCGTTTGTCCAGCTCTACAACATTCAATGTGAGTGATCTTTCCCCTTTTGATGTAGGTGAGCATGGAGACCTTGGAGGTCACTCTCATGAAGATTCAAATTCGAGGTCGAATTCTCTTCAAGGGGGAGGGAATGATAAGGACATGAAGATTCAAGAATTGGCACTAGGACCAATAACAAGAGGGAGAGCAAAGAAGATTAAAGAGCAATTAGAGACTCAAATGGCTTATTTGCTTGATGATAGCAAGAGTTCTAAAATTACTCATTGTCCTATAAATCTTTTAATAGTTGATATTGTTTAGCTTTCCTTTAATTGTAATAGTTTATATTTAAAGTTTGGAAACTTGGGTTTAAATGTGTAGACATGTGTTAAACTATTTGGGCCATATTTTGGGCTTGTATGTTGGTCTTATTTTGCTTTTGTTGCCTTGGCCAAACCCTAGCTATATAAGGGTTGGTGGTGCTTCATGTAAGGGACCTTTGATCATTTTTATAAGATTGTGAGTTTAGAGCAAGTTGCTCCTCCTAGTTCTTCTTAGAACCTCCATGGATCTTATCAAGGGCTTCATTGTGCTTGTGGCGGTCCAACAATGGAATTTATCATTCATCCTTGAATGTGGCATTCCTTCATCTCCTTGAATCATTCCTTTCTAGTCCACCTTTTGTAAGTTCTTCCCCTTTTTTTAGTTTGTTTGTGTTTGAACAAAATTATGATTTATGGAAGGATCATTGGATTTTAAGTGAACTTATAGCTTATAGCGTTTCATTTTTTCTCTCATTTTTACCCTTGCCACTTTAGTTAAATTCTTCATTTATCTTTCATTAAATGAATATTCTCTCTCGTATTTAAACATTAATTACAAATGTTTATTTATGTCATTTTAAGTTTATAAGCTACTTCGACCGCTAGTTTTACTAAACACTTTAATTCAATCGATCCACTAACTCATCCGCTATAAGCTAGCTTATCCACTACTTTTTGCCAAACGGAGTATCCCGACACTTTTAACGAAAGACTAATATTCGTCTGTGCTTAGGATAAAATTTCGCACTAGTCAACACCGAATTTGCCAATTACAGAAGAAGCACCGGTGTTACCAGTTGGGAGAGGACTCAACACTATACTAATAGAGGATTAAAACTAAAAACACAGAGAATATATTGTGACTAATTTTTCATAAATCAAGGGTGCATCTGCACCTCCTCATTTGTACATAACTCTGCTTATGTATATAGAGATTTTATTTCGTGTTGTTCCCAAACATCTTTTCAAAGTTTCAACTAATACAAACATAACTAAAAAATCAATAGAAGTATATTCTATTCCTCACAAGAAAGAGGCCCCCACGTCTTTTTTTTTTGATAAGCAGAGGTCCCCACGTTGATTCGTCGTTCTTACCAAATTATACGATCACAATATTATCTTCGGTTACAAATACTAAACCAATATTTAAAAGAGCAATATTATTTAGTCAAAATGTTCTAACCAAAAATAGTTAAAAACTAAATTATAATACTAATTAATTAAGTTTTATAAGTCATTAATCAGACTGCTTTTTCACAGTGTTTAGTCAATGACCTAGAAAATTGTAAAAAAATAGGTTAATTAATGACTTATAAAACTTGATTAATTGATATTGTAACTTAGTTTTTGATTATTTTTGGTCAGATATTTTCATTAAATAACATTACTCTATTTAAAACCACAGGTACCTAAACCAAAGTTAGAGAATCTTGCCCCAAACCAAATCCCAGCGTTCCTTTTTACTCAACTGAAAGATGATTGAACCAAAAAAATAAAAAATTAATTAATTAATGAACGAAACTTAGTTTAGGTTAGGTTGGTCATGTTTTCCTCAAAAAATGGATACTTTTTTTTCTTTATCAACACCATCCCACTATTAAAATATTTTTCATTTTTACGAAGAAAAAAAATTCATTTATTTTGTGGGAGCAACATGACCAAACTTTGCTTAAAGAATATCGATAAAAATCGAAATCTTACACGAACAAACTTTGCTTAAAGAATGAATTTTATAAAGAAAATACACTATTCACCTTACAATTCTATTTTATAAGGATGAATTCGATCCAAAATCCTAATGAAGAATTTGATCAAAGTTTAATTCTAAACTAAATCGACTACATATCCTTATATGATGAGTAGAATGTAGATATATTCATTAGGGAGAAATTTCATTGTAGAGTGATGACAGCTCAATCCACCTCGAAAACATAAGTGGAGTTTTTTTTATTACCGTATTTTGTGTGTGCAGTTTCCACTGACTTTGTTGGTGATTAATCTACGCCGAAAAACATGGTTGACCACATGTATACCCAGTTTTGCCGGTCCGTGTGATTCTAGTAGAGTTTTTTTTAAAGAACCATTAATGGAATTTTGAATTCACAACTTATTAGATTAATCAAGCTCATGTTTTAGGCTCTCCTTAGTATAGTGGTTAGTGGGTAATAGATAAGGTAGCGGATAACGTATCTCAAATGATATAATTTTGTTTTTGAAAAGGGGAGAGAATAAATAAACATTTGATTGAAATTTTAAAAAACAAATGATATAAATAAACAAATTTAATTAATACTAAAATGAGAGAGAATATTTATTTTACTTAAAAATAAATAAAAATTTAATTAAAGTAATAAAATAAAAATGAGAGAATAAATGAAACGTTATAAATTCAATCGCTAGTTTAAGTAGCGTCTGAAAAATGCTATAAACTAATAAAAAACACTATAAAATAATAGTACAAAAAACTTACTATAAGTTATTTGCTATAACTTAACCCCGTTAAACACTAGTTTTAGTATTGCCAAACAAGACCTTACTCTACTAGACCAATCCCATAAGAGGTAAAATATATATTATTATGGAGTACCATATATTCCTCTCAACAAATTAAACAGGTCTTAAATTACGATTATTTTGTGCTTTGCAGGTGTCCTATTGCATCCGAAATTCTTCTCAAGTCTTATTTAGGGCCCGTTTGGTTGAAGAAAAAGAGGGTTCTCTCTTCTCTCTTTCAATTATTTGGTACACTCTCTTCTCTCTTTCTCTATTTCCTTATTCTCTCTTTCCTCTTTCACCTCAAACAAACACACTCTTAGTGCAATAAAAAGTCATTCTCTCTTCTCTCTTTCTCTTTTCCTTTCTCTCTCGCTTCAACCAAACAATAGAAAGTCATTCTCTCTTCTCTCTCCCTTTCTCTCTCGCTCCAAACAAACAGACCCCTATTGTCTACTAAATTAATAAGGACGTATAATATAAAGTAAAATATCACACTTTATTGGGTTATCTTGCAAAATAAATTTTTTTACCATTTTATTAGTGCAATTCGTGTGGTTTTCCCATTTCAATAGAATTTTTCCACACTAAATATTCGAACTTGAGAACTTGAGATTTGATCTCAATTATAGCTTGGAGCAATCATTGTGATAGCTTACAAAATGATTTAATACAATATAATCCTAATAAGACAAAAACATACCTGTTAATTGAATGAATAATTTTCTTAAACCGGTTACTATATTATATAGGAGTATTAAAAAGTACTTGTCAAAAAAAAGGAGTATTAAAAAGTAGAGGAGCGCATAGCTAGTCCAGATCAAAAGAGAAAATAATTCGTAGCAGTATATGAGTATTTTTGTCTTCATCTTCATAAATAATAAATAATAAATCGATCGTATATCGTATATAGAGAAGGAAGAAACTCAGAAAAGCCTTTAAGTTTTCCCTCCAAATTCCGAAACGGGCACTCCTGAGTTACCCTTTGAAGTTGAACCCATCATTACCATCAACGAATTTAATGCCCACTCTCCGTGCCTTCAGCATCAATCCATTCGTACGATCTATGAAGTGCTTCTTCTTTAAATTCCCCAATTCCACTTTCTGTTCCTCCACTCACTCCCACTCTCTCCATCGCCGTCGCTTACGCGTTTCTGATATTCTTCTCATCGACGACGGCGCTGTTGACTCCATGGACGGCGTCCGTGATACGCCAACACATGATTCTCCTCGTCCTATGAAGTGCTATTCTCCTCGACGACTTGTTGCTTGGTTTCTTGCGGCGCTTAGGCTCACCAAGAAGCGCCGTATTCTCCAACGCCGGCAGAAGATGATGCCGTCTTCGCCGATGATCAACGAATTAAGAGGCAGCGAGGAAGTTACAAGTGAGAATCTAAGATTATTTTGCAATTAGATTTGGTTTGATTAATTTAATTATGTCAATTTCATAAAATACCTAACTGCTACTTCATATGCTTCATTCCTCCGTAATTATCGATTATGCTTCGCCAATCTCTTTCTCGATGATTTATTTCTGCGTAAATTAAACCTAAATCCGTGTAATTCTCTCAAATAATACAGTTCTTTAAACAAAACAATTCTGTAACTGTTATTACACGCATAATTCGCTAGTTTGTTATCTCCTCGAAGTTACTGTTAGTTTGTGCAGTTAGTTTAGTTCAGATTAGTTTCGTATGCGTTCAACTCATTTCATTGAATTATTCATTGAATTTGAAGTAGCATTTTTTCATTCTATCATTATCAGTTTCCATGCCTGTTATAGTGAAATTATCTTGAAACTTTTCTTAATAAGTCTTTGTAGTTAAGTTTACAATGTTGTTGGTTTTGTGCAGGACAAATAGATTGGAATGATACATCTTTTAAGCTGGGAGTTGGTTGTGGTTTACTGTATCTGATTGCAGCAACTAAAAATGAGCTTGGCAAGATGGTTGAGCTGAGGAAAGAAATGGAAACGCTTCTTCAAAATATGAAAGGGGAACTGCAAAGTAAAGATGCAATTCCCGAGCTATTAAAACAAAGTGATGCTGTTGCCTGTTCCATCACTGATATTCAAGAAGTTTCCTGCCCTAATAGTCATCCTTCAGTTCATTCACAAAGACCAAATTTTCAGCAAGAGTCGAAAAGCAATATGGTTCCAAATCGAATTATAGATTATGGCATAAGTGAACAAGATGAATGTGGAGAAGAAATAAATGAGCTCCAGGCAGAATTTGAATATGAATTACAAAGGTTGCAGCTGTATTTGGATGGAGAAGCTGGATTTGAAGATGCACAACAAGATAGTGTCGAGGTAAATTGTTTTATAGTTTGAATTCTTATGATTTTAATCATTTCCTGTTTTCGATAGGTTGTGGACAACTCTATCTGAATCAGTTAACCAAGAAAGGATTAAGTTTGCGTCAGTTAGAACTTAGACCAAAATAATTTCTTCTGTTATTTGTTGTGTTTTTAGGGATATGTATTGTCAACCTATATAACATTCAGTAAACTATTATGTGGTCAGTACAAACTGGTGCGAGACTGCGAGTATGAGTAGCTTCTTTTTAATACTTTTGAACAAGTACTATTAGATACATGAACCTTTCAGATATCAATTTAGATATAGTCTCTTCAATCAGTTGAAAGGCAATATCTTAATGAGGTTTTATTGTAATGTCCTTTCGGTACTAAGAGAAGGCTACTCTTGAATTCCAATAGACACAGATTTTGAAAATTATATTAGTCTCTCCATATCACCGAGGGTTGGCAGTGCAAAATTTGTCCTAACCACGAGTAGAGATTAGTCTTTGTTGAAAGTGTTAAGACTCTCTGTACGTAGCCAACAATGGTCGAAATCAAAAATATTAACTACTGTCGTTAAGATTGTGCACAAGTCTTACGGAAATCATTTTTTATACTCATTTTCAAGGTAAATGTTTTTTTCAACTAAAATACCTTTGTTAAAATTGAGGGTAAAGATCTTCGCATTTATATCCCAAAACTTTAGTAATTGACAACTCAATTTTTTTTGAGAAATGAAGATGATACCTACTCCATAATTGAAGTTAGGTGGAATTAATTTGCTGTTGTATGTTGCTTTTCCCTTTTTTCTGGTGTCTTTGATTTTAAGCTGATAGTAGACTAATCTGATTATATTTTTTCGTTCACTTTTTACTTCTGCTCTTGGTAATTTTTACATTCTAGAATGACTGAAAATGCGAATTGGCAGGTAAATCTTAACGACTGTAGTTCAAAAAGCCAGAGTTCAAGTTTTGGTGAAATAATAATGGAACCTCATGGAGCAACTTCTGATGTATCATTTGGAGTCTCTCCGGTTGAACTGGAGAGAAGGTTGCATGAACTACTTGAAGCAAGACTACAAGAACGGATAACAGAGCTGGAGTCTGCTTTAGAATATACGACGCAAAAGCTTAATAAGAAGGCGGTAGAGGTTAGTTGGTGGGAAGACAGTGAAAGCAGTACCCCACATGTCCCAGAAACTTCGCGATTTACTTTCCCACTTGATCCTGAGACGGGTCTGAAGTTGAGTCAAATTGTAGGATAGCTTTTGAAAGTGTAAGGTTTATCAAGCGACCAGAATATTATTATTGGCAGTGCGGTTTAATGACCTGCGCTTCATTGTTTTGTTTTAGTTTTTTCAAATATTTGGTTTTGTCTGGTAAATTGTTTGGACGATGATTTTCAATAATTGTGGTGATAACAGAACAAGAGAGTAGAAATTGAATGTTTAATGACCTGCGCCTCAAGATGTAAGAAACTTTTCAATAGTTGGAAATTTTTCAATTTTCTTTAGTCACCCAAAAAATCAATTTTCTTTTCAAATATCTTTAATTAATTTAGTGAAATTAATAACCTGATTAATAAATAGTCTTTAAAGTTTTTGACACCATCTAATAGTTTCCTAAAATTTTATAAATACTCTAGAGAAGTTTAAAGACTATTTATTAATCGGGTTAAGAACCCGACTATTTATTAATCGGGTTAAGAATCTGACAAATGACACCATCTAATAGTTTCCTAAAATTTTAGAAACAAATGAGAAGTTTCTTAAAATTTTAAGATTAATTTGACAAATTTTACGAACTTTTAGTGCTATTTTGTATTTTTATGTATTTTACGGATAAAGTAGTGAGAGAGTATAAGTTTTTTTTTTTCAGCCAGAGAGTATAAGTTGAAAAACTAAATTGAGAATTTTCTCTTTATTCAACTATAAGACCTAAAAAATTGATGGATAGAGGCACAAAATTTAAATTCTAAGAGTTCAAAATAATACTATAAAGGCTAAATATATATTTTGGCCATTTATCTTTGGGGTTGTGGTCACTTTGGCCCTTTATCCTTTTTTTTCTTATTTTAGACCCTCATGTTTTGTGTGTGTCATTTTGGCCCCTACCGTTATCATTTTGGTCCCTTATGTTTTTAATTGATTTCATTTTAGTCCCTTATGTTTTTAATTGATTTCATTTTTGGGCCCTTATGTTTTTACTTGATTTCATTTTCGTCCTTAAAAATTTGCCTAAAAAAACATAAACATAACGGCAGGGGCCAAAATGACACACACAAAAAACATGAGGATCTAAAATGAGAAAAAAAAAAAGATAAAGGGCCAAAGTGACCACAACCCCAAAGATAAATGGCCAAAATATATATTTAGCCTACTATAAAATTTAAAACTAAAAAGGGGTTTTCATCTCCTCTGTTCACTTTGGGATATGGATTCCCAGCAGTCGGCTCTCTCTATCTCTCTCTTTATCCACTTTTTTTGATTTTTTTAATATAAAATAAATCAACGGCCGAGATTGAGTGTGATGGTGATCCAATGGATCACACCGATCCGACTGCCGTGACTGCCGTGAATCCCGACTGCCGTGAATCCCGATCCTTCACTTTGGTAGCGTAGAACCTTTTTATTTTTTTGAGGGGCTGAAATAGGTCCGCCTGGTTACAAAACAATGACTGATTTCAAAATCTCAATTCATGTTGCTAGTGTATTAACTAAACCCTTGCAATTCACGTGAACGCTTCACCACCAACTTCACCACCAACAAAAAGCTTAACCATAAATGTGTGACATGGGAAGCAATGCGTCTGGGGCCTAAGCATCGGGTGCCGCTGAATTGCAACGAAGCTGCCGGCTCCCGCAACCGCAAGCGACGACGGCGTGAATGGAACCTCCAGTGTATGCATTTCGCTTCTTCCGCCACATCAAGCTTTTGTGTTCCTTTCTCATTTAGTTTTACCTTTTCAAGACCTATAGAGATTGATTTTAATGGAATGGATTACCCGGAAAAAAACTACCTTTAGGGATTCTCTACCTTCACTATGAAAAAAGACACCTAAGGTGATTTATAGGTATAAAAAAGGAAAAAGAGTGTACGAAAATATGAGAGAAATAGAGACAAAAGCACGTGGCCTTAAGGTAGAGAATCCATACTCAAATATAAGAAAGAATGTAGAAAAATATGGAGATAAAATATGAGAGAAAATGAGAGATGAGAAAGATAAAGGCAAGTTCCACCTTCAAGGTAGAGAATCCATACCATTGATTTAACGACAATTTTGTCACTCAAATTTTAGAAAAATTCAATTTAGTCACTTACATTAACAATATTACTAATTAGTTCCTAAAATTTTTAAATGTTATTCAATTTAGTCTTTCAAATTCTTGATCTGTATCTGTATCTGTTCTCTTAATATAAAAGTTAGACCGTTCTATTTCAGGTTTTAACATTTGAAGTTCCATTTTGAAACAAATCAACATTCATTTAATTGCATTTAGGATTCAATCAACAAAAAGAAACTTTTATTTTGAACATAACCATTCTACTTTATTATTTTTAAAGCACAATGACTATGGTAACAAAAAAATAATTAATAACAATGTAATCTTGGATTTATTTCGATTCCATTCAAATTCGATTTGAAAATTTCAAGTTCGAATTTTCTTGTGATATAACTCTAATACTAATGTGTTTAATTACGATGTCAATCATTCTCTTAATTCGTGATTTTTGACCACGTAGCGTGGTAGTTATTACTAGAGTCGTCAATATGAGTCTACCCCGACATTTTTAAATGTTGGCACTAGTATTTTTAAATTTTTTAAAATTGGTCAATCAATTTCGGCCTTGTTTCACTTTCAATTTCAAACTTGTATTTGATGAGCAGACATCCTCTCAATTTTTTAAAAGAAATGGATGACCAATTACCAAAGTTTTGGGTCTAATAATGTACGCAAATGATATATGTATATATATATATATATATATATATATATATATATATATATATTGTTAGGGAAAACGGCGGAAGGGGTGAGGGAAAGGAGCGAAAGCGATAGAGAGAAGAGAAAGGTAGGGCAAGACAATGATGCAGTAAAACTGAATTATGAAACTGTATTGTATAAAATCGTTCTTCACAAGAATCATATATAATTGTACATGCTACTACGTATATATATAGATAAGCCAGGCCCATGATTTCGACCAGGCCCACACCTTTGACTAGGCCCATAATAGGCTTACTTACTACACCTATCTGTATTACTAGCGCCTACCTATATTTACAAGCAATTGAATTACAAAGCATATCTCAATATTCCCTCTTAATTCACATTGCTAAGTGACATCATTTCAAGCATAGTTCTCAGTTCATCGAATCTTCCCTTTTGCAATGGCATGGTCATTGCATCAGCTACTTGAAGTTCCGAACAACAATACTCCAGATTCAGCTTCTCATTGTTGACTTGATCACACAGGAAGTGATATCTGGTCTCTATGTGCTTCGACCTACCATGTGCGACAAGGTTCTTAGCGAGATCTATCGCAGACTTGTTGTCGATCAACAACTTCATTGCTTCGACCCTGTGCAGCCCAGTTTCGACAAATAACATGCTCAGCCATGATGCTTGACATGCTGCAAAGGAAGCAGCCACATACTCTGCTTCACAAGAGGATAACGCAACTATACTTTGCTTCTTCGAGCACCAAGAGATGGGTGTCGTTCCATGCATGAAGACATACCCACTTGTGCTCTTTCGATCACTCTTGTCTCCACTCCAGTCGGAGTCTGTGTAACCAAACACTTCGGCGCTATTCTTCGACTCAGATTTGCTAGGGAAGAGAATACCATAACTTTGTGTTCCCTTTATATACCTTAGCACTCTTTTTGCAGCTACTAGATGGGAGCTTTTCGGCTTCTCCATGAATTTGCTGATCATTCCGACACTAAACATAATGTCAGGTCGAGTGTTGCACAGGTACCTTAGGGATCCCACAATCTGTTTGTAGAGGGTGGCATCTACTTCAATCCCTTCATCATCTTTCGACAGCTTGTTGCTTGTGTCAATTGGTGTCGAAACCTCCTTATAGTTGATCATGTCGAATCTCTTCAGGATATCAGCTGCATACTTCGACTGATGCAGAAATATTCCATTCTTCGACTCTGTAAATTCCATTCCTAAGAAATATGATAAGTGTCCTAGATCACTCATTTCGAACTCAGACATCATCATTTTCTTAAAGGCTTCGACTTCGACCTCATTGCTGCCAGTTACTAGTAGATCATCTACATACAGGCACAGTAGCAATTGAGTCGAAGCTCCATTCTTCTTAACATATACACCATGTTCATTGGTGCTTCTAATGAACTTCTGAGCTAAGAGAAAACCATCAATTCTCTTGTTCCATGCCCTTGGTGCTTGCTTGAGTCCATATAGGGCCTTCTCAAGCTTGAATACCTTGTCTTCTTGTCCCTTCGACTCAAAACCAGGTGGTTGGCAAACATAGACTTCCTCCTCCAGAGGTCCATTGAGAAATGCTGACTTTACATCAAGTTGATGTAGGGGCCAGCCTCTGTGACTTGCCAATGCCACTACCAATCTTATTGTTTCGATTCTGGCTACAGGGGCAAAGACTTCATTGAAATCCAAACCAGGTTTCTGCAGGAAACCTTTGGCTACTAACCTGGGCTTATACTTGGCCACTTCTCCATTAGGTTTGACTTTGGTCTTGTAGGCCCATTTCACACCTATTGCCTTCTTCTGCTTTGGAAGTTCGACTAGCTTCCAAGTACCATTTTTCTCTATTGACTTCAACTCGTCAATCATGGCTTCCTTCCATTGTTTGTGATTCAAGGCTTGCTCCAGGTTCACTGGTTCTGCTTCAGCCATCAGCGCGAAGTGTGTCAGGTCTCCCTCTGCTGTAATAGCAGAATCTGGGAACGTGTCGAATCCTTCTAGCCTTACTGATCTCTGACTTTCCCTCTGTGACCTTCTGATAGGTTCGACAGCAATGAGTTCTTCAGGTTCTTCGATTTCAGTGGCTTCATTCTGATCATCTAGATCCTGAACTTCGTCGAAGTCCATCACTGTAGGTTTTTCATAGCCTTCTTCCCAGTTCCAATGCTTCGACTCATCTACTATGACATCCCTGCTTTTCACCATTTTCTTCGACACAGGATCATACAGTTTGTATGCTCCTGTCGAATGGTAGCCAACAAGGATCATTTGTTGTGCTCTATCATCTAGCTTGCTTCTTTGTTGCTCAGGGACATGTCTGTAACATAATGAGCCATTTATTTTGAGATGCTTGACCCTTGGCTTTCTTCCTAGCCAAGCTTCTTCAGGTGTCCTCCCAATCAATCTCTTTGTAGGGCACTTATTCAGAATATACACTGCTGTGGCTACAAGTTCTCCCTATAGACTGTGAGGAAGCTTCTTTAATTTTCTTTCATCATGCTTCTCACCATGTCGAGGATAGTTCTGTTTTTCCTCTCAGCAATTCCATTATGCTGAGGTGTGTAAGGTGAAGTGACTTCATGTACAATTCCTTCATTTTCACAGAATTTTTCAAATTCATGTGAGTTGTACTCACCACCTCCATCAGTTCTAAGGGTTTTGATTGCACATTCACTTTGCTTCTCAATCATTACCTTGAAGTTTCTGAACACTCCCAGTACTTCACTCTTCCTTTTAATCAAGTACACCCATGTCATTCTAGTGTATTCGTCAATGAAGGTGACAAATTACTTGTTCCCTCTTAATGAACTTACCTCAAATGGACCACAAACATCAGAAAATATCACCTCCAACTTCTTCTCTGCTCTGCTTGGCACCTCTGACTTGAAGGAGTTTCTTGGTTGCTTCGACTTGCAACAACACTCACATACTTCGACAGGTACCTTTACTGCAAACAACCCATGAACCATATTCTTTTCATGTAGTTGACTCAAGCTCTTGAAGTTTAGGTGGCCAAATCTTCTGTGCCACTTCCAGTGCTCCTCTTCGACAGTAGTTTTGAGGCATTTCTCTTCGACTACTTGCAACTTGATCTTGAAGGTTCTGTTACTCTGCATCGACACCTTCAGGATCATCTTCTTGTTTGAATCAAACAAGCTAAGACAGTTATTATCCATCTCGACAGAGAATTTCTTCTCAATCATCTGCGCAATACTTAGCAAATTGCTCTTCATCATTGGTACATAAAATACCCCTTGAATATATATAGCACCACTTACCATCTTTCGACAGGAACTTTATGGTACCAATTCCTTCTGCAGTGACTCTACTGTTGTCTGCAAATCTAATTCTTTTGCTTATCTGCTTTAATTCGACAAACCATTCCTTGTGGCAGCACATGTGGTTCGAACATCCTGTGTCGAGATACCATTTGACAGACTTTTCTTCAGTCGAATTTGTATCTGCCTTCAACAACAGTAATTCTGGGTCAGTAGCTGTCATGAGGGATAATTCTTCATCATCATTGCTGGCTATGTTGGAGGCATCACCAGTGTTACCACTGCCCTGCCACACACACATTGCACAAGTATTTTGAGCATCACAAGTGTTTCCACATTCACTAGTGTTCCCACTGTTTTGCTCGCTACTTTCAGCAATTTCTTCATTGAGATGAATGTCTTCTTCAATCTCATCTTCGACTGCCATTAGCATTAACCCTTCTGAGTCTGAGTCAGAATCTTTGTCTCCATCACTTGCAAATTTGGCTTCAGCATCTTTATCTCTAGGAACCTTCTTGTTCTTGCATTTGTTCCTATAATGCCCAAATTGCTGACAGTTATAACACTGCACTTTCGACAGATCTTGCTTCTTCTTGTCGAAAGGTCCTTGTTCTTTCTTCTTGCTGCTTGATCCCTTTTTCTTTACCCTTCTCTTTCTTATTGTTTGCTTTCCAGTTTTTCTTAGAGGAGTATGATAACAAGGCTTGTTCAGTTTCTTTATCTGAACTTCTCTGCCTTATTCTCAATTCACGAGCCTCTAAGGAACCTTGAAGTTCATCTAACTTGAATTCATCTAGGTTCTGGGATTCTTCAATAGCAGTAACAACATAGTCGAATTCCTGGGTTAAGGATCTAAGCACCTTTTCGACTTTACTTGTTTCCGACACAGTTTTACCACTGCCTTTCATTTGATTAGTTAAAGCTACTAACCTCGTAATGAATTCTCCAATTGATTCTCCATCTTTCATCTTCAAGGCCTCGTAATGTTTTCTGAGCGACTGTAGGCGTATCTTCTTCAGTCTATCTGCTCCTCCATACGAGTTCTTGAGGACATCCCACGCTGCCTTTGCTGAATCGCAATCAATGATCAGGTTTAGGATGTTGGAATCAACACTTTGGTGAATCAAGAACATCCCTTTTCCATCTTTCTTTCTCAGCGAATGGTGGTTGTTCCTCACCGTTTCAGTGGCGTTTGCCGCCAATGGTGGAACACCATCATTCACGACATCAAGAACATCTTGATACCGAAACAGGACCTTCATCTGCGCGCACCACCGTTCGTAATCCTTTCCATCAAAGATGGGGAGGTTCCCCGGAATACCTCCACCAGAGTTATCACGCGTTGCCATGAGTCTTGAAGGATCTTTAAAGCTCTGATACCAGTTTGTTGGGGAAAACGGTGGAAGGGGTGAGGGAAAGGAGCGAAAGCGATAGAGAGAAGAGAAAGGTAGGGCAAGACAATGATGCAGTAAAACTGAATTATGAAATGTATTGTATAAAATCGTTCTTCACAAGAATCATATATAACTGTACATGCTACTGTGTATATATATAGATAAGTCAGACCCATGATTTCGACCAGGCCCACACCTTCGACTAGGCCCATAATAGGCTTACTTACTACACCTATCTGTATTACTAGCGCCTACCTATATTTACAAGCAATTGAATTACAAAGCATATTTCAATATATATTACATGCATATTTTTTTTGTAAACCAATGTGTCCTCCACATTGATTGTTTTAAGGAGTTGATCTCTCCCAACAAATATTTTTCCATATGCATCGTGACTCAGCAGACACATTTTCCTTCAAATGCGTTTTCCTTGAGATGTGTTTCCTTTCTTTCCTTCAAATGTGTTTTCCTTTCTTCTGCCATTCGAATTGATTTGTCTGCTATCAATAACTCTCTTCATCCCTTTAACCTCTACATCGATAATTGCATCCCAGATCCCTAAATCAAGAAACGAAACAAAATCGAAACTAGAAACATAGTTCATCTTAATCCCCAAAACGAAATTGAAATATCTGCTGAAAAAGAAACACCGAGAATGAAGAAGATGATGCAGAGTTAGCGCTCATGAAATTTGGGACCCTAATAGAAACCAGAAACGCTGCCTAGGAAGAAGATGATGTAGAGTTTTTGCATTTTTTTTTAATTTTTAACAAAAAATAATATATAAAATAACGAGTCAGCAATTAAAACTGCCACATAAGCGTAATAAAGCGCACCTCAAACAACCATTTAAACAATGTTTGTAACGGAATCAAACGGAAAACGTTAAAAGGGGTAACCGTGTAATGATTTAAAAACATAAGGGACTTATTTGTTACAAATAAAACATAAAATGACCTAATCGTTACCTGAAAATAAGTTAAGGGACCTCGAATGACATTTTTTCAATAAAATAAAAATAGACATAAAAAGTTGATTTGACTTGACGGTCCAAAAGGGGATCTTGTGCTTTTCGATTTATTTTGTATTGCAATAAGAATATTTTTGTGATATAAATAACTATTAATTATTTTATAATAAGATAAACAAATAATTTTATGTTTAAAGACCCTTACTTTTTTTATATACAAAAGACCTATAATTTTTTTAATTAGTGATTAGCTTTGTGATGAAATCCTATATTTTTTTATGGGTTCTTACATGTATCTCATTTAAATACTATATTTTATAGACCAATTCAGTGCAACATGCAAATATACATTTAGTGTTATTTTATTTTATACAACATAGTTTAATATGTACCCAAAATAAAATCTACCCGCATAGAGTTGGAATGAATCAATAAGTTAGTAGCCCCAAAGATTACCAAAAAAAGATATTAGTAGCCCCAAATAATTTTGCTCCGACTCAGCTTGACTTGAGAAATTATCTTTGACATGAACGGGCTAGCCTAAATTGATATAAGTATAACTCTTGTTAATACCTTGCACGTGGCACCATTATCAAAGAAAAAAGACATTTTAACATGTGTAACACAAACATGGAAACAAATCAAATACGATAATTTGCATAAAAATTATATACATAAATGGTAATAAAATCCTACTTTATATCAGTGTTATCAGACCCGGACCGGCCATCGACCCGGTCAAGGCACTGGGTCACTGGGCCCGGGGTCGGACCGGCGGGTCTCTAGTTGGACCGCATGACCCGGTCTATATTAAATAAATTTAAAAAATTATAATATATACTAAGAAAGTATTTGTATTTATAATTATAAATATATTGTCTTGTATACATTTATTAATATAGAAATTTTATTATAATTTGTATTTATAATTATAATTATAAAAATAGATATTTTATTTCCGACGACCAACAACTATTGGACTATTGTAAAAAAAACAACTATTGGACTAATAGTAGTTAAATATTAAACATAATTATTATTGTTATTTAAACCGGCTATTGTATTAAAAATAAAGAAGCATTGGTAATGCATAATATTAATATATAAGCAAGCCAAAGACGATGAAGCAATAAAAAAATATAAGCAAACAAATATTAAGTGCAGATATTTTTAGCGCATTGTATATATAATATAAAAGCAAATCTTTATCAACAAACTGTTTGTAGTGTAGTGGTAATGCTTGCTATTACTCACCTACAGGTCTCAAGTTCGATTCCCACTTTGGAGATTTTTAAGTAATAAAAAATGTTTTGTTTCATTTCTAAACTAGAAGCTTAAAAAAAAAAAAAATTTCTGCGAAAATGGGAGGTTCCAAAAAAAAAAAAAACTAAAATCAGGGAACGTGCAACCCGGCCCGGGTCATGTGACCGGTCGGACCACCGGGTTTATCATCGACCCGGCCGGGTCATCCGGTCCAATTGCATATCCGGTTCTGCACACTGTCCGGCCCGGGAAGGGCACCGGGTCCCGGTCGGACCGGCCGGTCCGGTCGGGTTCTGATAACTATGCTTTATATACTCAACATTGAGTAAAAATGTAACATCCCCCAAAGGGATTGTTTTTTTGTTTTAATATAAAACTGTGGAGGGGGGTCTTCACAGCCCCGACGAGTAAGCGCGGCAATTGGTAATCTCACCTCCCCAATGAAATACTTTTCGTGAGAATCGAACCCGGGAGCAAACCGAGTCGACCCTTACGGACCAAAGGGATTGTTTTAGTTGTTTCGATTAGTGATTTGTTTTAATTAATTATTACTAATTGAATTTAATAATTGTTGTTTGGGTCAATAATTGAGTTGCTTAATTTTAATTGAGTCCATGGTTAATTGATTAAATTGCCTGTACACGTGCCTAAGTGATATAGTTGAAGGACTTTGTGTGCTCTTTGTTGGTTTCATTTGGGTGGTGTATGAGTAAAATAGGTATGGTGCGAATATCATAAGGGTAATATAGGAATTTCAGATCCTTTAAATAACACCCTCAGCTGACCACACTTACCCCTCACTTTCCACACTCTTCACTCACACTCACAAAACACACACACCACAAGAGAGAAAGAGAGAGAGGAAAGAAAGGGAGTGAGGGAAAGTCAAGAAACCCTCATCTTCTCTAAATCATAACCAGAAATCCATCCATTGTCTTCTTCTCCTTCCATTGTTATTGAATCCTACTCAAGCCAAACTCACTCTCAACAAACAACATCAAAGAACCATTTCCCCCATATCCATTTTCATTTCACAAAAGTGGGGAGAGTGAACTAGATTGGGTGAAACTTAGCTTGCATGTCGACTTAGAAGCTGGATTGAGGTTTTTCAGTAGCTACATTGTGGATTAGAACCACCAAGAAGAGGGTTTAGAAGCTTGGGTTCATAGGAGCTTGTGTGGTGCTTCCAATTTTGATTTGCTTGTTGTTGTTGTGTTCACGAATTCAATGTGAGTTCTTCACGAATTTATGTTTGGGTTGATGCTTTGAGTATTTCATGTTGTCTTTCATGTGAATTCAGTCATGCATGTGTGTTTGATTGTTCAAAATTGATTGAGAAGCTCATTGGGAAGCTATGTTGCTGAATATGTGTTGAGAAAATGTTGCATGATTAAATGTCATAATGTGTGCCAATTGATTGATTAATTGCATCCAATTTGATTGTTTGGAAGTATTAAAAACGTTGTTCATTACTGTTGATCTGTTAAGAGTGGAGTAGGAAGAGTATTGGAACCATCAGAATAGCAAAATTACACGAAAACAGAGTTTTTGGTTTACCGCACAGGTTGGGAATCTGGTCCCATTCTGTGAATCGATTCCCAGGACTGTGAATCTGTTCCCAGATTGTGGATCTGTTCCCATTCTGTGAATCGATTCCCAGGACTGTGAATCTGTTCCCAGATTGTGGATATGTTCCCATTCTGTGTGTCGATTCTCAGGAGCCCGGTCTAGGCCTAACCTTCTGTCACTTATTTTAAAACACATCAAATGCTATTCCTTTTGACTCCAATCCTTTCCTAATCCATTTCCCAACCATTCCCAATGATTATAAGACAAAGATAAGCCATAAATCGAGTATTCTTGTGATGTATCAAAAATGAATTTTAAGTTAGGTTTTGTAACAAACCGAGTAGTTATTGTATCGAGTGTGAGAACAACCTAAGTGTCAAGTAAAAGGACCTAAGTGTCTAAGTAAAAGCATAAAATACCAAGGGGATGACGATTCCGAGTTATAGCACACTTGGTGAGGGAAAGTCATGAACCCTAAGCCAAGGTTCACTTAAGTTGACCCGGCAATAGCTATTGTTGGGTGGGTTCCCTGTGGTATGAGAGTTTGCAGTACCTGGGGTTGTGCTAAGAGCAAGAGAAAGATAAATTAAAACATCGAGGGGTTAAGGTGAGGGGTCCCGAAGAGTTCACTGAGATTATTATCTCACTCTTTATTTATGGGGGTGTTTTACAGATGAGCAGGGAAAGCAAAAGCAAAACAGAGAAGTAGTAGCTGTTGTTTTGGGCTACGAGCATAGAATGATCTTTAATGATCAAGTTTATTTATAGTTTGCTTACCTGACCCTAGTGTTACTTTACGTAACAAGTTTGCTTTGATACTTTAACTATTGATTTGTAATCGAAGTTATGTATCGCTTTAGAATTCTGCTTATGAGAACTTGAACAATCAGGGGCGGACTTACACATTGTTCAGGGTGTGCATCTGCACACCCTCAAATTTAAAAATTTGCACTAATAGTTCTATGAAAAATATATTTTGACACCCTTAGTTTTGTTTTTGCACACTCTGCTCCTATTTTTCTTTTTTTATTCCTAGCTATTCTTTCCCATTGTAGCTACAGGGGTGGTTGGTGGTGTAACTATGGAGTAGTTTTGGCAATCCCAAAAATAATATATGTTTTTGAATAATTATGTATATTTTATATTTAGCTATTGTTCTGTACCTTATCTTAAGATCGGAATCTGATCGATGATAGTCGGTAGATTGTTTTTGACCAACTCTGACCTCTGAGGGGGTTGTACCTGCAAAGACACTCCGACGCTCAAGTCAGTAGAGTGAAGTCAATTGCAAGTAAAAGTATGGAAGTGTGTCTCCTTGGTAAACAGTGTTAGACACCTATTTATAGATGACTGAGTCATCTTTATTCCCCGAATTGGAACCCTCCGATTCGTAACTGACTAATCATGGTCGTTGAATGTATAACGGTACATTAATGATATTGGGCCTCAATACTGCGGCCCATGACAATTCCGAGGATTCTAGCCCAATTCATAACAGCTATCACAGTAATATATTAGCTACCTCAATTAAGTTTATTTGTGTGATAAAAGAACAATAACAAGTCCATTAGTTTCAGTCTCATTAGTCCATTACTATCACAAACAAACAAATATGGTCATTTTTTTTTCTCAAAAGAATATATTATTTGCACTTTTGGTCCTCAAAAATTTGAATTTGGGGAAAATAGGGGACAAAAATTGCACAATCCAAAATAGGGGACAAAAATTGCACAATCCAAAATTTTTAGAAACTAAAAATGCAGTGAAATATATTTGATTGGTATACACCATAAATTAGAAGAGCAAAATATATTTGATTGGTATACATCATAGCTGTAAAAGCTTTTTAATGTAGGTGAGATAAAGTAAAACCTTTTTGATGATGTGTTGTTTCGTGATTGACCGATGTTGTAAAAAAATTTCTACACGACAATGTATATTAATTATTAAATTAAATCGTTTGACCACCCTAGACTAGGGTCCTGGATACGCCACTGTGAACAATAGAGTATCATGAATGACTTTTGGACTTGTTTAATTGCCATTAGTTAATCTTTTTTAGAAACTAAGTTACTTCAAAGGATACTTGATAAAATATTTATGAGTTAAGTTTTTTCAGTTCGCTTAAGCACAATTAGTACTCTGATGTATGCTATATTTGGAAGTCTCGGTATTTCTTCCAATGCTGAAATACTGGGGTGTTAAAAAAAAACTTGAATAATTGATTGGTAAACTTGAAGATTTCACCTGATTAATTTAGATATAATTACACAGTAATTAATATAATTTAGATATTTTTAAATTACGTTAATTCATATCAGGTAATATTAATTAATAGATGGCTTTGAAGCCACACATTTTATAATGAATTAATTAAATTTAATCTGATAGTAAATATTAAAATTTGTAATTTTTCATCTCATAGAAATAGAGATGGGAAAAATATAAATTTCTTTATGTATAGTCTAAAGCAATGTTATTAAAATCGACCCGGTGATCGACTCGGTCAGAACACTGGGTCACTGGGTCAATGGGCGGACCGCTGGGTCACTAGTCGGCCCGCATGACCCGTGTCACTTCTAAAAACTAATAAAAATAGACATGATGTCTATAAATTCACACATCACACAGAGCTATGAATTTTTTTACTATACTTTAAAAAATGTCTAAAAACTCAAAAGATATTAACATAACTAACTAACTCATTTTTTCAAATTCAAATCCATAACCATAGCATAAGTATCCAAACAAACAACCATTAAACAATAATGGTCTCATAAATATTATTCATATTCACTAATATTCTAAATAATAAATATATAAATTCTAATAACTGTTGAATATTATACAAAATATTAAATGTTAAATAATTAGAATATAAACCTAATATATAATAACACAAAATGAGTAGATTTAAATTTTTAATATAATCATAAAGGAAAGATTGGTTTGATTCTAAATAATAATAAGATGTGGAATTATATAATATAAGGCATTGGACTTAAGTAAATGTGGATGTGAAAGTCGTATATCAAAATAGTTAATTAGATATAAGGAACATTTGCAAGACATTTATCAAAATGAAAGGTGGCTCAGCGTTAAAGTGATTCCCATTTCACTTTGGTGATGCAGGTTTGATACCTGCTCTCTTATTTTCTTTCCCATTTTTAAAAATAGATGCAGTCATGCAACCCGGTCCGGGTTAAATAGCACGGACGGGTCGCTGGGTCACACGGGTTTCGCCGGGTCACACCAGGTCTTGGCGGGTCATATACATGTCCGATCTGATAAGAAGACCGAACCGAGTTCACCACCGGTTCGCGGTTCGACCGGTCTGACCGGCCGGGTCGATCCGGGTTTCACAACACTGGTCTAAAGATATAAACAATTTACATTACATAAAATATTTATTTTTTTTAAAAAGACTATATATACATGTGAGTCGCACGAATTACCTACAATAGTTAAGTATATAATTAAGGAAAACTAAAGAGAAAAAGAAAATCAAGAAAAATCGCTTTCTAGATATAACAATTATAATAATACACATATGTAATATAAATAAATATATTTTAATGAAATAATTATAATATATAAGGTAATCATGTATATATAGTAATTAAATAATACACTTTCTAGATATAACAATTATAATAATACTAATAATATAATACAAAAGAATGAGCTCTGGCTTAATAATATAATACACTTTCTAAATAAAAATACACTTTCTATTAATAATTTTTTTAGGATATGTTAATACACACATTGATATTATTATGTTATAGTTTGGGGGAAATAGCCCTGGCTTAGCCTCTTCTATCTATCCATGTTAATTGGCTAAATGTGTTGAGTAAAGATCATCTTTATTTCCCAAAATAAAGGAATTTATAAAATCATTTCGATGGAGTTCTTCATTTCTTTTTAAAAATGAAAAAGAACGCTAGGTTTGTGTCAGAGATGTGAGGCATGGGCCACTCATTAATATATATCTCCACCCAATATAATATTAAGACTATAGATAGGCGAAACAATTGCATGAAGTGTTACGCATACAACTAAAATTTTATGATATATACCATATTTTCACATAACCTGAATAACACAACACAAATCATTCATATAATTGTAGGTTCCATTATTGAAAACATAGTTCTTAACCTATTACTGATCTATTATTAATCACTTACAATGAACTAGGAAGTGGCTAGCCAATCCTAGTCTATTCCTAATCTATTATTAATCACTTACAATGACCTAGGAAGTGGCTAGCATGAAAAAGGAAGTGGCTATCAAATCCTAGCCTATTCGGTCATTTCATTTTGATGTCATATAAGATGAATATGCATCAAGTCAATTGTCTTATGTCTAAAAATATGTTAAAAAAATTTCAAATTCAAAATGCAAGTAACTTCATATTCATAGTTTCACCTATCGAAGCTAACGAACTTTATATCAATAAGGTTCATATAGGTTCTTCTACTTTCAACATCATCTTCCATTTCCTCTTTCTCCTCCCCCTTTTGAGATTATTGTCTGCCAAGGATGGTGCAACTCGATCAGTGTGCAGAATGGATTGAGCATCTTCATATACAACACTAATTAATTTCAGGTTAACATTTTTTTAACGACAAACATAATATTATAAATGAATGGGATGTAGGAAGCAAACCTTGTATGGGACCCAGCAAAAGCATGGCATCATACTCATCCCTCTTTTTGATATAAACTACAGCAGCCTACATTCTGTATCATTAGTACCAAGCCACACACGAGCCCCAATAAATGGATTTCGTATCTCGGATGAAAACCTCCAACATGGTCTGCATCGAACACTTTTGTGAATGCTCTATGATTTGCGAGGTTTTTGGTTATCAATTCTGAGATAAGGCTTCTAAAGAGGTTCGATATTACTCTTCTCACCACCGATATCAATTTGTTTTTGGAAGTGGTGACATTGAATCTTGTTACAAGCCTTATCTCAGAACCGATAACCAAAAAACCTCACAAATCATTGAGCATTTACAAAATCCATTTAATGGAGCTCGTGTGTGGCTTGGTACTTATGATACTGAGATGCAGCCGCTGCTATAGTTTATAGCAAAAAGTTGGATGAGTATGATTAGAGAGAAAGCCAGAATGAGATGGTTGCGGGGTGAGATACAAAAATTAAAATTGATCTAGCAAATATATATAAACCAACTTTCGTGAAAATCATGAAAGTGACAAATGAAAAAAGTTAGGTTATTGAGTTTTATCTTTACTAAGTCAATAATCTTAATTGTTAGGATTGGACGTCTATTGTCTTCCATTAATTATTATTTATCTCTTTTAATTGGGTGCATTTAATATGGACCTCTCAAAAAATGTCTATATGTAGACCTTTACTATTTTAAGTAAAAAATGATTTTCATATTAATAAAAAAATGGAAAATAAAAAAGATATTTTATTAAAACTTACCAAAAATGGTAAGTACACTGACGACCCTTTTTTGAGCGTCAATATTAGATGTACCCCTTTTATATCTATAATCCATCCAAATGTTTCTATCTAATGCTATTTTTGCTTTAAAAAAATAATAGTACTATTCTCTTAGTATCCTATCCTATACTAATACAAATACTACTATATTATATATTATTACACTAGTTACACTAGTTAAAAAACAAGGAGGGGCTTGAGCCCTGGAGGACCTCACCTCCCATTGTCTCCAAGTATGATGCCATGTTTTTGGAGGGTCCCATACAAGAGCTGAATACTAGTGCTTCACAATAAATAAAGAAATTGTTAACCCCTTGTGCTTAATTGTTTATTCATTTATAATATTATTTATGAATAGTATAATAAATAATTGAAGTATGTATTTAATAATATTGTTAAACTGGTTTTTCTTGCTATCCCAAATTGATAACTCTTGCTAATACCTTTCACGTGGCATCATTATCCAAGAGAAAAGACATTTATCATGTGCAACACAAACATAGAAACAAATCAAATATGATAATTTGCATAAAAATTTTATGTACATAAATGGAAATAAAATCCTATTTTTTTCGACAAGGAAATAAAATCCTATTTTATATACTCAACATCAAGTCAAAAAAAACCTACTATAAATAATGAATAATCGATTTTTTTTCACTTATCTCTTTTTGGTCTAGGGGTCTTTGACCCCGCTCCGGTGTTCAGGAAAAATGGGCCCTGAATAATCCAGAGTTCGGCCGAGAGGTATATGATAAAGTCTGGCTCTAATTTGTTCCATCATCGGGATCGAACCCGAGTACTAGCCAAGTTCGTCCATTTAGATTGAGTGCATTAACCATCGTTGGGGATCGAACCCGGGTACTACCCCATTTTTTTGTTGTTGTGATTTTCACTTATCTAAGTAAACTTGAGAATTATTTCACCTAATTAATTTAGATATAATTACATGGCAGTTAGTATAATTTTAGATATTTTAGTATAAATAATAACCCAAGAGCACTTGGATGGGCATACAGCAGTGTTAAATCTCTTGAGGGAGAGCTTTGCCGCCCATTGTGGTCCTACCCGACTCGAGGGATTAGTCTCTGCAGTTGCGCAGAGGATACCCGATTTATAAAAAAAAAGGTAATATTAATTAATAGATGGCTAAGCCACACATTTTATAATGAATCAATCAAATGTCAACTGATAATAGTAAATATTAAAATTTGTAATTACTCATCACATAGTCTAAAGATATAAATAATTTATATTGCATTAAATGTTTTAGTTTTTTAAAAAGACCATATATACATGTGAGTCGCACAAATTACCTACATTAGTTAAGTATATAATTAAAGAAAATGACATAGAAAAAGAAAATCAAGAAAAATGGCTACTATCATTCTTTGGATATGTATCAATTGTATAATAAATAATTGAAGTATGTATTTAATAAAATTGTTAAATTGGTTTTTCTATAGTAAATAAAAGGCAATGTCAAAAATGTAAAAATAATTACGTTAAAAAAAAAGAAATTGTGCTATGTGGCCGGCCGCGTTGACTAATTGACCATGCCATTTCATACACACATGTGATAATTTCCATCCTATCCTCTTGCCAAAAATTAATACGCATTACTTGCCTCTAATTTTTATTTTCCAGCTACCCAACATTATTATAGCTTTGTGTTCTTCTTATGTTTTCGACTTGGTTTAACGGTAACACGATGCTTCGATTTCTTGTGGCTGTTTTTATGTTGCTAAGTTGTGCAGAGAAATGCATAACTGCGAAAGGAGATTCTGGGAATGAATACACGTTAGATTCAGTGAGAACTTCTTTGATGAGACAAGAAGATACCATTGTATTTGGTGTGATTGAAAGAGCCAGGTTTCCTCTCAATTCTCCCACCTATCAACAAAGTTTCATTCCCCACTTTTCTGACTCATTGCTTGACTTCATTGTTGACCAAACTGAGGCCATTCAATCTAAGGTATACTCTAGTTGCTAGTCCCAATAGCTTCACACACTAATTAACCTTGTTGCTCATTTCTTAGCTCGGGCACCAAGGGATTTCGCTAGCATCCAAATTTTTTATTGTAGTCCGGCTTGTATCTTTCCTTTGATTATGAATGAAATATAAGTTTTCCTTTCTCAAAAAAAAAAAAGAATAAATTTATTCTTTTATGTTAACGTTTATAAAATAAAATATTATTTTTAAAAATCAATTCAAACAGTTTAAATTTGAAGTTTTTTCATTCCTTATTCTTTGTTAATAACTGAGTTTTTTCAGAATTGGATGTATAGGCTTTATGCAACAACCAAAAGTATATTATTGTATTCGATTTATGTCAATCTCTATGAGTGTTAATTTTTTTTTGCTTTGGATTATTCTATTGCATTTGGTGGAATATAATAACATAAAATGATGATACATTATGTTTCAGGGAGGAAGATACATCAACCCTGAAGAAAATGCCTATACAGAAAATTTACCACCCTCAATCGTGCCACATTACAACTTTTCACAGGTATTAATTCACGAATTCTCTTGTGTGATTTTCCACTCTAAGTAGTTCATTATGCAGCTTAATTAGTGTGGGGAGAAAATTAATGATTATCTTTTGAATTTTATCTTTAGATTTTGCATCCTGCTGCAGCTTTAATTAACATAAACAAGGACATAAGGAAAATGTACTTGAATGAGATGCTTCCTTTGTTTGTTGCTACTGGTGATGATGGCAACTACGCACAAACAGCAGCTAGTGATCTTTCATTGTTGCAGGTTAGTACAAATTTACTGTGGAAGTGTTTTTTCTGGAGTTATTATATATGATAAAGGTTTCAAATGGACGAATTAGATAAAATTCAGATTGTATTATAATCGGTCCATTACCCTTCATTTGATAAAGTTTAACTCATTCAACACATTCATTTATATTTTTTAATGGATGGACGAATTAGATAAAATTCAGATTGTATTATAATCGGTCCATTACCCTTCATTTGATAAAGTTTAACTCATTCAACACATTCATTTATATTTTTTAATGGATGGACGAATTAGATAAAATTCAGATTGTATTATAATCGGTCCATTACCCTTCATTTGATAAAGTTTAACTCATTCAACACATTCATTTATATTTTTTAATGGACGCATACACAATTCATCTATTAAATTATTTTTAAAAGTTAAAAATATTAAGTTTAAAAGTAAAAAATTATTTAAAAATATTTTTTTTGCCAAACAATTAATCAATTAAAATTATTATAAATTCCAAAATTTAAAATATCATAAATAGTCACATATATAGACCACTATCAACTACCGACGTACCGCCCTCCAAACTTCCTCGCGTAATTTTATTATAATTTACTAGTTATCTTATAATTTTTTTGTTAGCATCAAATATTATAATTTACTAGTTATCTTATAGTTCACATGCCTTCTATTTCCTCTTTAAAATTTCATATATATTTCATTATCAACTCTTCATCACTTTATAATATATTTAATCCTTTAAAATACCTCTAAATGTATGATCTAAAGACATAAGAAGATAGAAAAACAATTCGTGCGACCACTTTACAATCAATTACGGTCTGATGCGGCCTGATGCGGCCGTTGCACCACTGCGTTGCGGCCGATGCGGCGTTC
The DNA here is from genome assembly GCA_039519185.1 of Astragalus membranaceus. NCBI lineage: Eukaryota > Viridiplantae > Streptophyta > Magnoliopsida > Fabales > Fabaceae > Astragalus > Astragalus membranaceus. The sequence continues at coordinate 15,976,675 of CM076848.1, forward strand.
CAATGCGGATTTTTTCTGTGATTTGAGATCACAACGCAATTGCGGGCTGATGCGGTTGCGGGCGCTGCCGCAACGGCAATATTGCGGCCGCATCACGTGATGCGGTCCGCAATTTGAAACCTTGATATTAGGTAATGGGTGTGTTTGTTACAGATTAAAAATAAGCAATTTTGATTTAAATAATTTTAGAGATTTTAAAAAAACAGAAGTCGACTTGTGTTTGTGTAACATAATGAAAAAATATTCTGCAAGAAATGATTTTTATGCGAAATTACTTAAAAAAGTTTATCATTTAAGCAGTTTTGAGATTATTTTTAAATTTTATTTTCTAAAGAACTCTAACAAACGGATGAAAAACTTCTAAAACTAATTATAATTTTTTAAAAAAAAAAGTAAATATTTTTCCCAAAAAAACTGTAATAAATAAAAGTGCTCAATATATAAATAAACAAATATATACCGGATTATTTGCGCAAACACCACCATCAATGAGGTTAAATTCCTGGACGTTTCCTTGTGAGTCTTGGTTTTTGAAGTTGTAGCCTGGAAGATAAGTAGGTGCAGCTGATGTGCTGATACATATATCAGAGAGACGAGCATCCATGCAAGGGGATCCTTTGATCTTATAAGAAGAAAAAATAGTTGGTTGCAATGTCTTGATATCAAATGTAGGTATCACAATATTGGTGAGTGTCTCATGTAGACGAATTTCCCCTAGCTTCTCCCTCACCACATTGTGAAGGTATTTCCCATCGTATTTTGGTCCTGCTAATGATCTCAACAGTTTTCCTACCGACCCCAACAACAGGTCCCTGCAATATTTATATAAGCTAGCTAGTAAATTATATCATCTTCATAATGTACGTAAAGTAAATTAGAATTTTAATTTTTGATTAATTGAATGTATTGTGTATATATAGACGTACTTGTTTTGTGGAAAAATACTTGGGCTGTGTTCCAAGTAAAAGGGCTTGATATCCTTTGCTGCAAAAAGTGGGCGTTGTTTATCATTCGGAGCGGTTAACATGGCAGTTACAAGACCACCTGTGCTTGTTCCTGCCATTACATCAAAGTAATCTGCTAGCCTTGCAGACTCACCATCCAACTCCTGCACACAAAAAAGCAATTAAATTAAGTGCTTCTTGTTATTACAACTAATTAAAAATTGTTTCTGTTAGTAGTATTTTTTTTAGGGAATGACGACTTTGACGAGTACCAACCCTAAAGTGGAGATGTTAAACTCAAACTTTAATAACAACAAAAAATATTCAGCCTAACAATAACGGTATATATACCTGAAGTTGCATTTCAATGAATTCTAGAATAGTTGCGGGGATAATGCCTCTAATACCACCACCATCGATGCTGAGAATAGTGACTAAATTTCCATAGGTGGGAGGCTGAATCTGTAGAGGGGATGAATTTGTTCTCTCCATTATAACTCACTGAATATTAATTTGGAAACTGGAATATGTTTGATTTGATCACCTAAAGGCTTGTTCTGAGGAATAATACCAAAGAAAAGCTACTAGCACAAATTAATGAAAGCAATAGAACTTGCGAGTATAGAAGCAAATGTTTGATATTGATATTTGATAGATTGGTTTCCTTATTGTCCTATTTATATAGGGATTATTAATTTTTAGATAGATTGCAATATAATGGGTCAATTCAAGCTCAAACGGGTCAGAGTATATATGTATGTGTTCACTGTTCAGGATCTAGTGGTGGCTACGTAAATAATGTTGAATCTGTCCAAAAACCACCATCAAAGCTCGCGCGTTGAATATTCTCTTTCTGGTCCAACAATGGAATGAGTAATAGATTTATAAGAGAAAAAACAGAAAGAGAAACAAAGAACAGTAAACAATTCCATAGAGAGTAGAGAGACCTATGAATAATTTCTACGAAGGTGGGGTTCCCAAATGAGTGGATTATTTGGCTAATCCAAACCCAAAAAATGTCAATATAATTTTTTTAAATAAATTGACAACTAATAGCAATTTGTGAGTTTTTTATAAAAAGCCTTCATTGGACTTTTGTGGATGGCTGTGAAATTTCAACCTTTTTTATAAAATATGATTTTAAAAATAAAATAATATTTTTAGCTAGACACCCATGGATATATAGTATGGATAATGATCACACCACGACGGTCGCCAGCCACAAATGCCGATTCTATGTAGTAGTTTATCTCTCTCTCTCTATATATATGTCTCCTCTTTCAATTTTAGAATTTTTTAAAGTCAAAATAATTTAAATGCCATGATGATAAATGTTTGCAGGCCATCTCTAGAAGGATTCATTATGGAAAGTTTGTAGCTGAGGCAAAGTTTAGGAAATCTCCCCAAGATTACGAGCCATTAATTCGTACTCAGGTATATATAATGTTTTCAATCTCCATCAATCATTGTTGTAATTTCTTTGATTTTTTGGTATCAACAATAGTCTGCAGGCATTAGCATCACATTCCTGCAAAAGATTAGATTATTGGTCAATTTTTTTGCAACATAGTATGTGTTGAAACCAACTTTCTCCGGTTATTCTATGATTGTTTCCTAAATGCTATACTTTTGTTGGGTTTTATGATATAGTACTATATTTTCGTGTAAAAATTTAAAGGTAAACGATTCGTTTATTGCAGAATAAAGGGGCATTGATGAAGTTGTTGACATCGAAAAGCGTGGAAGATGAAGTGATAAAGAGAGTTGAAAAGAAGACTGAGGTGTTTGGGCAAGAAGTGACACTTGATCTAGATGTCAAGGGAAAATACAAGGTCGACCCATCAGTAGTTTCTCACTTGTACCAAAATTGGATAATACCCCTCACAAAAACTGTTGAGGTCGAGTATTTACTACGCCGCCTCGAATGAAGCCATTTAATTATTTAAATACGCATAGTTTAAATTAAGAAAGTAATAATATATGGTGTGATTGTTGGTTGTCATATCATAAAAATTGTTAGTTGAAGTGGTAAATAATATCGGCAATTTTTTGCATGACCTAGTTGTGTGAGTTGGTGGCATGCGATAAGATTTGCAAGTTGGAAAAAAAAATGCCAAGCGAGGCCCAATTGCTATAGAAAATTTAAACATAGAAAAGGGAGGGAATTTTTTTTTTACCCTCATCATATCACCATATACCCATATCATAATTGATAAATCGAAAATACCCCTACCAAACTAAAACTCACTCGGATTTACCCCCACTCAAGGTAAATCCGCTTTATTATTTTCCAAAGCGGATTTATCTACCCAATAGGTAAATCCAATTTTTAAATAACAAAGCGGATTTACCTTATGTGGGAGTACATCCGCTTTTAAAATTAACAAAAGCGGACTTACCTAATGTGGGGGTAAATCCGATTTTTTTTAGGGAAATCGGATTTATCTTTTTTAGGTAAATCCGCTTTGTTATTTTCCAAAGCGGATTTATCTACCCAATAGGTAAATCTGACTTTTAAATAACAAAGCGGATTTACCTTATGTGGGGGTACATCCGTTTTTAAAATTAACAAAAGCGGATTTACTAATGTGGGGATAAATCCGATTTTGAAATTAAAATTAAAATTTATTTTTTTTAGAAATATAAAATAGATATGAATATCGGTCGTCTTTTGGTTCTGTTTAATGTATTGTTCGTTAACATGTGACGATGTTGTACGTCGGGTGAATAATTTAGGCTAAAAAATTGGTTTTCGAGCAACCTACTCAGATTGTAATGAAACCACAGCCATTAAATCCAAAAAAAATTAGGGTTCAAGACTCCTCAAACAGTTAGTTCTTTTAGGACAGGGGAGCTCAAAATCTCAAATTCCATCGTTTACTATTTTTTTTAATTTTTCATAATCTCCAAAAAATCTGAAAAAAATTGCATAGCCTTAATTTGGTTTTATTAGATTTATACTGGTGTTTTTATAATTTTTAGATTAGTTTTGACTCTTTAACGGATTTTTAGTAGTATTTTTATAACATTTTTTTAAAAAATTAAATAAAAATAGGTATTTTTAATACAGAAAGCGGATTTAACCCCCACCTAAGGTAAATCCGCTTTTAAATCCGAGCGAATTTTTTAAGTGAGGGGTATTTTCGGATTTATCACTGTTGTCGCTCCCGGTTGACACTCTCCATTGCCTCTCTCACTGCCTCTCTTGTTGTCAGTCCCTCTTTGTCGCTCCCGTCGCCGCTTCTCGTTGCCTCTCCCGTTGATGCTCCCCGTTCCCGCTCTCGGTTGCCTCTCCCGTTGCCGATCTCGTTGCTAGTCTCTCTCGTTGCCACTACTCGTTACCGCTTCTCGTTGCATCTCGTGTTCGTCGGTACTCTTCTGCTATCAACACAGTTAGATCACCCAGATTCCTTTAAATCCATCCAGTAGTCAAGAAAACTTAACAAAATATTTAGAACACTTTTCCAGTTGATCATAAACATTCTTCACTAAACTGTAAGATATGAATTAGATGAATTATATATTTTTTCAAGGTTAGTATATAGGGAATACTTTATCAGTCACTAGTGCAAAATTAGCTTTAAAAAGCACTATTTTGAATCGACTGTTTGGATAACCGATTCCAAATGTGGACGCGGTGGCAAATTTGCAATTAAATGGAAGTGTGACAGTTTTTTTAGACATTAAGAATCGGTTGTTTAAACAACCGATTCTAAATGTGCCAATTTAGACATTTGGAATCGGTTCTTTAAACAACCGATTCCGAATAACTACATTCAGAATCGGTTCTTTAAACAACTTATTCATAAGGTCTGTTTCATTACAATTTTCACGATCCCCCCTTGTTTTTTCAGTTTCCCTCTCACACTTTCCTCTCAAACCCTAACAGCAAATCCCTCGTGTCTTTGTTCTCATCCCTCTCCCTCGCAACTCATCTCTTCGCAGAAAACCACTCACACCTCATCCCTTCGCCGCAAATCCCTCGCAACTCATCTCTTCGTTCTCATCCCTCGCAGCTCATCACTCGTTCTCATCCCTCTCACACATTCTCAGCAAATCCCTCGCATCTCTTCCCAGCAAATCCCCTTCGTTCTCATCCCTCGCATCTCTTCGCAGCTCATCCCTGGCATCTCTGTCGCATTTCAGTTTCCTCCTTCGTTCTCTCGCATCTCTTAACTCCGTCGCATCCCTTAACTCTGTCGCTTCCCTCTCACGCGGTATTTCTCTTCTTCTCAGCATCTGTTCCCTTATAGCGCGTTCTCTTTCTTAGCTCACTTCCTTAGTTGCTGTCTTCAGGTGTAGAACGTTGTCGTCATCTCGCTGCTACTAGGTTCGCATCGTCTTTTATTTGTAGTACTAAGATTTTTGGCTGTATGAAATCATTGATATGTTTGGTTTTCAAGAGAAAGCATTCTGTTACTATTGAAATCTTAGTCTAGTTAAACGTGTTTTTAATTTGGAAAAGTTATTAGTTGGATAATTCTGTTTCATTTGGTGAAACTATAATGGATATATAGTACATCTAAATAGATGTTGGATAATTCTGTTTCATTTGATTTTAGGACTAGATTGTGTTATCAAGCTTACATAATTGAGCTGTTAGTTTTGAACTGGATTTCAATAATTAAGGGTGCATTTTGTTACTTTGATTTTAACTAAAATGGTTGGCTATATTGCACATAGAAAGGTGCATTTTGGGACTTTGATTGAAGTTGAAGGGTGCATTCTACATGCATTTCTTCTAGTAATGATAATCTTCAAAAACAAAAGGGACTATTATTGAATCAATAATGCTCCCTCATGGAGTTAACTAACATGAATTTTGTGTCAAGTTTGCTTTGTTGTTAGTTATTGTCACTAAACTCATAGTAAATTTAGAAGGAACTATTATTTCCATTTTAATGACGGAGTCTTATTATTTCCATTTTATTACCCAAGTCTAGTAACTGGCCCTATATGTGTCTGACATGAAGTACTTACTTGGATCATAGCCATGGATCCTAGCTGGATGTAAAGCAATCGTATGAGTGATGAGTATGCGAAAGGAGTTGAAGAGTTTCTAAATTTTGCTCAAGCAAAGCTTCCCAAAACTGTTGTCAATTTTTCTTGCCCTTGTGTTATTTGTGTTAATCAGACCCCACAACCACTTTCCGTAATAAAGAACCATCTCTTTGTTCATGGGATCTGCATGGGTTATACCACATGTATATGACATGGTGAATCAAGAGACACCCCAAGTGTGTCCAGAAGAGAGAAAGTCGATGAAGATATGAATGACCGAATGGAGGATATGATCTGTGACATCGGTCCTGAATCTTTTAAGCGGGTGCATGTGTATGATACTCTATGCAAAGACAAAGAAGAGCCTCTGTATTTGGGATGCAAAAAATACACACGATTGTCTGCGACGATAAGATTGATCAATCTGAAGGCAATAAATGGGTGGACCGACAAGAGCTTCACTGAATTACTTGAGTTGTTAAAAGACATGCTTCCCGAAGGTAACACATTGTCGAATCGTACCAACACATTGTCGAATCGTACCTATGATGCGAAGAAGATATTGTATCCGATGGGTGTGGGGTATAAGAAAATACATGCGTGCCCCAATGATTGCATATTGTATCGAAATGATTTTGAGAAGTTGCACAAGTGTCCCATGTAACACCCCATTTCTACCCGGCAAAATAATGCAAAATCAGAGTTCATAAAAATCTTTTTCAACAACCAATAGAGTGCTACATTTTCTTCGTGGAAACAATAAACGGGTTAATTCGCTTTTTGAAAACAGATACATAGCGCTTTCGGTTGAACCGATAAAACAACATTTTAGTCTCCAAAATAATTCCTCTTTAATTACTACGCAGCGGATTCATAACAAGTCAACTCAAATAGACGTGGCGTATTAACAATTCAAAACAGCTTAAAGACAACGACGTAACAACTCAAAACTTCAACAACGAAATAACATGGCAACAATATTAAAACGTGTGTTCATCCTCCCCGGGTGTTACATATCAGAGCGACGACACCGACTCGATCAAACGAAGGTGAGCAGCCTTCATTCGTGATTACCTGCACGTTACCAACATTGGAGTAACATTCAAATAGAATGGGTGAGATATCGCACTATATAATCAGACATATGAAAGACAATATGTAATTCAGGTCATAACATCAATTCATCATTTAACAGCAGCCAACACCATCTCAATCACATAGGTATGCAACATGGATGCGGAAATGTGACTCAACTCAGGGCCACCGCCCTATAATGCATGGGGTACCATAATCCAGCCAAGAAATAGAGGCATTAACGTTGTATCATCATTTCATCGTAATTTGCCAGTCCAGGCCGTCGTGTTTTGAGCATAGCTCCATCGTAAAAATATGCTATGCATGCGACACCATGTAAATGCACAACCAATAAACAACGAATACATAGCAACGCAACAACATCAGAAATCATCGTTGGCCATAGGCCTACAACATAACACCTGCCAATAAATAGAGGCACTTCAACTTGGTACACCATCGTCAACACTAATTGGCAACTTAGCAACTTTCAACATTTTTGGCAACACATCAACCATTTAGCAACTCCCAATATTTTGGCAACTTTGGGCCTAATTACATATTCAACATCAACACCTCGTCCCAAGCATCAAATGTGAAATTCACATTTGGGCAGCCAAACTGGCGCCCTTGGCGCCCACATCGCCAGAACACAACACAGCAACAAGGCAGCCAGATTCTGGCGCCCATGGCGCCCCTGCGCCAGACACAGCAACAGGCAGCCAGATTTTGGCGCCCCTGCGCCAGACACAGCAACAAGGTAGCCAGATTTTGGCGCCCATGGCGCCCCTGCGCCAGACACAGCAAGCAACAACAGAAATTGGGCAGCCAATCTTGGCGCCCATGTGCCCAGAACCAGCAACGGGCAGCCAGAACATTGGCGCCCTTGGTGCCCATGCGCCAGGACAACACAGCCACATCAACAGGGCAGCCACAACATTGGCGCCCTTGGCGCCCATGCGCCAGCACAACACACCAAACAGCAACTGGGCAGCCACAACATTGGCGCCCTTGGCGCCCATGCGCCAGAACAACACACCAGACAGCAACTGGGCAGCCACAACATTGGCGCCCTTGGCGCCCATGCGCCAGACACCTACAAGACAGCAACACACACAGCAAGATGGCGCCCATGGCGCCCAGCAACATTTCAGGAACGGCGCCCATGGCGCCCAGCAACAGAACAGGGCAGCCAACATGGCGCCCTTGGCGCCCCAAGGCGCCAGAACGGCAACAACAGCAGGACATCAAACGACGGCCATGGCGCCCAGGGAACCAGCGCCCAGCAGCAACCTGCGAGCAACAAGATGGCGCCCAGGAGGGCGCCCTGGACAGATTTTTGGGTTCTCAAACATCAACAACCATATGCACACATCATCAATAGGTGACAAACCTCATCAATCGAATTCAACATCAACATTTAGAATAAAAATACCTACAACTAGGGTTTTCTAAACTTAATAACACCTAGGGTTCCATAACCTCCCTACATAGAGCCATTCATACACCCAATTATAGAGATAGAACCCCACCCTTACCTTGGATTGAAGAATTCGAAGCTCTCCTTGGCCTTGCCCTAGCTCCCTTCGCCGCCCCCTCCTTGCTCTTCTCTCCCAATTCTTATTTTTTTGTTCCTTCTAAATGAGCAAAACCCTAAAATACCTCTTTTTATACTTTATTTAATTTTATGGGCTTTTCTATAGCTTATGCGACTTGATCATGGGCTTTTTCCCTAACACCTCTCATTTACTAATCCTAACACTAATAATAGGTCCACATACACTAACATATAGTTATTTTATTATTTTCTACTAAATAATTCCTAAACAATTAGTTAAATAAATAATTAAATTTTTGGGGCGTTACATCCCACGTGCAATCATTCGCGCTACAAAGTGAAGACTGGTGAATCTAGTAGCGATGATGATGATGTTACAAAAGGTTCTCCCGTAAAGGTTTTGTGGTATCTTCCAATAATACCTAGATTCCAACACTTATTTGCTAATGCAAAAGATGCAAAGAACATTAGATGGCATGCAGATGAGAGGAAATGTGACGGACAGCTTCGCCATCCAGCCGATTCTTTGCAGTGGAAGAAAGTTGATCGCTTGTTTACGGATTTTAGCGTCGAGCCAAGAAATCTTAGACTCGCGCTTGCTTCAGATGGGATGAATCCATATGGTAACTTAAGTACAAATCATAGTTCGTGGCCCGTTCTCATTGTAATTTACAACCTTTCTCCTTGGTTGTGCATGAAACGCAAGTATGTTATGTTATCTATGATGATTTCTGGCCCAAGACAACAAGGTAATGACATAGATATTTGTTTTCACTTTCACATGTTGCAGTAGTGCAGTAGTCCGAACCATGTTTAGTTCCACTTCACATTTTGTTTCACTTTCACATGTTTCAATTTCAAGCAATAAGCCAGAGTGGTGAGATGTGTTTGAAAGTGAGATGTGCAATGTTGTTTTGATAATACTCGGGGTGAGAGAATCAACCGGTTCCAATCCACATGAATGCCATGATTCCTCTCATATGTAATTAAAATAGGTGCCGAGGAATTGGAACAAATAAAAAACTGCATCATATTTTTTATAATTAGAAAACTTTAGGTTCAATACTCTAGTAAAAATATAGACATTTTTATTTTATGATTACATATTTAGATGTTTCTAAAAGTTTCTAGAATTTGTATCATTGTTCAACAATGGCAAATACATTCTCTTCACCTTCTCCACTCAATTCCAAACCAAGCTTTGCTGCCAACGTTTGATTTTACTTCAACTCACACACCTCCAATACCTTCCTTTGGTGTAAATTGTTTCTTCTACTTGAGTCTAATTAAGACTTATTTTATTCATTTGTAATTTTGTATTTTGCTTGTTTTCCCCCCCTTTCCCTATTGTTCGATTATTTTTTGACTTTTTTTTGGCACAATCTATTTTACAAGTTTTTAGAATAATTGATTTGTGTTACAAGTTTTTAGGTTTGTTATAGCTTCTCATAAAAAATGAGAATATAATTAAAATGAGAAATTGTTTTGAGTAAGTTAAAGTGATACAAATATCCCTTAAAAATTTCCTCTCTCATTTATTATACCGTAGACTCACTTCCTCTCTATCTAATGAATAGTTAGGATTTCACTTTTTCTCTTTTTGTGAAGTCACTCGAAGAGATCTTTTCACATGCACTTTCCCATATTTGTTTTCACTTTCCCATATTTGTTTTCACTTTCACATGTTGCACTAGTGCAGTAGTCCGAACCATATTTATTTCCACTTCACATTTGTTTTCACTTTCACATGTTTCAATTTCAAGCAATAAGCCAGAGTGGTGAGATGTGTTTGAAAGTGAGATGTGCAATGTTGTTTTGATAATACTCGGGATGAGAGAATCAACCGGTTCCAATCCATGAATGCCATGATTCCTCTCATACGTAATTAAAATAGGTGCCGAAGAATTGGAACAAATAAAAAACTGCCTCATATTTTTTATAATTAGAAAACTTTAGGTTCAATACTCTAGTAAAAATATAGACATTTTTATTTTATGATTACATATTTAGATGTTTCTAAAAGTTTCTAGAATTTGTATCATTGTTCAACAATGGCAAATACATTCTCTCCACCTTCTCCACTCAATTCCAAACCAAGCTTTGCTGCCAACGTTTGATTTTACTTCAACTCACACACCTCCAATACCTTCCTTTGGTGTAAATTGTTTCTTCTACTTGAGTCTAATTAAGACTTATTTTATTCATTTGTAATTTTGCATTTTGCTTGTTTTTCCCCCTTTCCCTATTGTTCGATTATTTTTTGACTTTTTTTTGGCACAATCTATTTTACAAGTTTTTAGAATAATTGATTTGTGTTACAAGTTTTTAGGTTTGTTATAGCTTCTCATAAAAAATGAGAATATAATTAAAATGGGAAATTGTTTTGAGTAAGTTAAAGTGATACAAATATCCCTTAAAAATTTCCTCTCTCATTTATTATACCGTAGACTCACTTCCTCTCTATCTAATGAATAGTCAGGATTTCACTTTTTCTCTTTTTGTGAAGTCACTCGAAGAGATCTTTTCACATGCACTTTCCCATATTTGTTTTCACTTTCACATGTTGCACTAGTGCATTAGTCCGAACCATATTTATTTCCACTTCACATTTGTTTTCACTTTCACATGTTTCAATTTCAAGCAATAAGCCAGAGTGGTGAGATGTGTTTGAAAGTGAGATGTGCAATGTTGTTTTGATAATACTCGGGATGAGAGAATCAACCGGTTCCAATCCATGAATGTCATGATTCCTCTCATACGTAATTAAAATAGGTGCCGAGGAATTGGAACAAATAAAAAACTGCCTCATATTTTTTATAATTAGAAAACTTTAGGTTCAATACTTTAGTAAAAATATAGACATTTTTATTTTATGATTACATATTTAGATGTTTCTAAAAGTTTCTAGAATTTGTATCATTGTTCAACAATGGCAAATACATTCTCTCCACCTTCTCCACTCAATTCCAAACCAAGCTTTGCTGCCAACGTTTGATTTTACTTCAACTCACACACCTCCAATACCTTCCTTTGGTGTAAATTGTTTCTTCTACTTGAGTCTAATTAAGACTTATTTTATTCATTTGTAATTTTGCATTTTGCTTGTTTTCCCCCCTTTCCCTATTGTTCGATTATTTTTTAACTTTTTTTTGGCACAATTTATTTTACAAGTTTTTAGAATAATTGATTTGTGTTACAAGTTGTTAGGTTTGTTATAGCTTCTCATAAAAAATGAGAATATAATTAAAATGGGAAATTGTTTTGAGTAAGTTAAAGTGATACAAATATCCCTTAAAACTTTTCTCTCTCATTTATTATACCGAAGACTCACTTCCTCTCTATCTAATGAATAGTTAGGATTTCACTTTTTCTCTTTTTGTGATGTCACTCAAAGAGATCTTTTCACATGCACTTTCCCATATTTGTTTTCACTTTCCAATATTTGTTTTCACTTTCACATGTTGCAGTAGTGCAGTAGTCCGAACCATATTTATTTCCACTTCACATTTGTTTTCACTTTCACATGTTTCAATTTCAAGCAATAAGCCAGAGTGGTGAGATGTGTTTGAAAGTGAGATGTGCAATGTTGTTTTGATAATACTCGGGGTGAGAGAATCAACCGGTTCCAATCCATGAATGCCATGATTCCTCTCATACGTAATTAAAATAGGTGCCGAGGAATTGGAACAAATAAAAAACTGCATCATATTTTTTATAATTAGAAAACTTTAGGTTCAATTGTAACATCCCTATTTTTAAAATAACATTTTAAGCGAATTTTATATAATCGCTAATCGAAGGAATTAATAATTTGCAATTCAGGAACGAACTAGTCGAGAAACCTTTGCCAAGTAGGAAGCCATAAGATTTTAGGGATTCTAGCACCAAAAACCTAGGATTGATGGGCCAAGGGCAAAATGGTCATTCCTCACCATTTAACCCTCAGCCCTTACATTTAAATCCAGCTGGACACCTCACTCCCCTACTTGACATTCAGAACTGAAACAAATAGAAAAGAATGGAAGCATGAAGAGAAGGAGGGAGAGGGAGGTGAAGAGAGGGAGAGGAAGAAAGTGGAAGCATCCGTTCAAATCTTGATGCATGTTGCTGTTTGAGGGCTTGTTGAATTCGCCTTGACATCCTCTTTCATCTTCACCAATCGAAATTCTGAGTTAGAGTCTCAACCTCTACCAAGTATTCCTCCATTAAAGCTGAGTATTGTGAGGAAAGTAAAGTTTGTGAGCTCAAAATCATCATTTTGTATCCTTGGAGCTGTCTTGTAAGCTTTGTATGTCAATTCCAAGAAAGTAATCTGAGCTTGGGTGTGTGAGTTGTGATGGATGAAGGTTGATACTTGAAGACTGGAGTAGGGTCAGCAGTTTTGGAGTCCAATTCGTAGGGATAGGAGAATTTGAAGAAATGAAGTGTTACTGGGAAAACTCTACAGGAAACTCGTATGAACTATCCTCAGTGTTTCCATCGTTCCTCCCTGTACACAACTCCGATGATCGTGATTTTTGTTCCTATGGAAACTAGACAAAAAGTTATTCATTTTGGGCACAAGAACCACCAGGTTTCATTTGGAAATGAGAGAGAGATCGTGTCCATGATTTTTGGTAAAGGATCAAGAACTGTACTGAACCAGTCACCTTGTTTCGGTGATATCTCTCAAACTACTGGTTGCATGCATGTAAATCTTCCTCCATCTGAAAGTAGACGAAATTATCTTCACAATGGGCACTGATTTGAGTAGTTTTGGTCACGAATTGACCTAGTTACGGCTGTTGCAAAAGCGTGCCCTGATGCTGGGAAACAGAAATAAAACTAGGAATATCTATTCGTCGGATTTGGGTTAGAGTCATCAAGTTTCGAGAAGACATCAAGTCCATAGACCGGAGAGGAGTTCAGTAGCAAGGATGATTGATTGAGTTGCTGGTTGTGCATGTGGGGCCCATTGAGTTCAGTTGCGGAGGCATTCAGAGCGTGTTCGGTCCTAGCGGGGATTGTTTGGGTAGTTCGTGAATTGGCCGTTCATGAGGTTTCTTGGAACATGACGGCTGAAGGATTCGTTATTGTGTGATTTCATCACACGAGGTGAGTTCTATACTCACTAGGGAATTGTTTTATGAATTATGAATCATGTGCTGAGTCTGTCTCCGTTTTGCGATAATTTGCGTTAAAAACCGTTTTACGAAAATAACGTTTCGATTTATAAGTTTTCGATTGATTGATTGTTTGACGATAATTGTTTACGTGTGATTGATTTGGATTGAATAATTGGATTGGAATTGCTGGTTAGAATATCTGTTTTTAGGTTGTAAAGGTCATGGAAAGTCTCGGTGCCGTCTAGGAAGCGAAACGACACAAAACCGAGTCTCGAAAGTCTGTTTTTCTGCAGATCAGGTCCCCATCGCGCCGCGGCCCATGGCCATCGCATCACGACCCTGTATTATTTTTGCAACGCAAAACTTTCTGTCACTTTTCGCGTCGCGACGCTTTGCAGTTTTTCAGCAAAATACCCTAAACTTGTTTTCGCAATAACTTTTGATCCGGGAACCCGATTTTGGCGTTCTCAGGTGCGTTTTAAAGCTATTTCAAAGACCCATCTATATATATATAATTTATACTGTATAATGTCCTGTTTGAAAGTTAAATTGTTGGAAAACCGAAGCGTAAACCTCGTGTGAGGGTGTGATTATAATTGAGGCGAGTTTCATGTTGATGTTAATTGTTCATGTCATGGTTATGTTTATTGTTATGAGACGGCCCTTACGGTCCATGGTTTTATTAACGGCCCTTGCGGTCTGGTGTGGTTTATTATATGCAAGTATACATAGTCACACAAGTAATAAAGTGATAAGAAAGGTCGAACCCACAGGGATTATGTATTGTAAATTTTTGTAGTTCAAAGTGTACACTTAGTGTGTCTACACTATTCAGTATTTTTGGTTTGGAGTTTTCAAAGTAAGTAAAATAATAATAAGTAATAAAATGTGTGAGAAATCAGTTGGAAAAAGTAGTTGAGATGTTTTCACCAAGTACTTTACTTCTAAGTGTTTTAATGGAGTATGTAGTGTGGGAACACTGGATGTAGGTGCATCAGTTTGTGCCTTTCAGCACTTCTCTTCAGAGTTTCATTACAAGCTCTTATGATCTTTGTTTTCTACAGTAAAGAAAGGTTTGTCAATTCCTCCCTTGCCTCCTAACAATGATCCAAGTTGCTAAATAGGTTCACTCTTGTAATTTTATTATCCTAAGAACTATGCTATCCTATGTCTAGGTTTTAGCATATATTTAACCAAGTTTCCTTTATTAAATACTTGTTCCTATTAACTCTTGAGTTCATAAATGTAGCCCATGTCTGCTGCTACAAGTTTTACCTATTCTAAAGTGATCAATTCCAGAATAAGTTGAAAGAAGTGTTATGCAAGAGTTTAAAGTGTTTACACTACATAAACCATAATAACATAGTTAGAAGTTCATTACAAGGTTAGAACATCTCAACATGTTATAAAGCAAATAATATGCAAAGAACATAAGTAAATGAATAATACGGCAAAAGAACTTAAAAGAGTAGAGATTACTTGAATAGAAGATCTTTTGCATTAAGTTCCCAAGTTGAAGTACAATAAAGATTTCTTACACGAATTTCTTCAAAGTAGAAGTGAAGGGAATGGTTGTCAAGCACTTCCTCACCTTCCTCTCCTTAGAAACTTAAAATGAAAATAAACTAAACCTAAACTAAACTGAAAGATAAAAGATTTAAAGATGTGAAAGATGATAGAAGATAGGATGATTGATTATTTTCTTGTGAAGATTTGATATCTATTTATAGGCTTGAAAGCTTTCCTCTTGTAAGGGGTTTCCTTTGGCGCGAAAGATAAGCTGAGGGAACTGAACATGGTTAGTTTGTTGACAACCAATCAAGCAAGCTGCACAGGTTTGGTCGCTTGCATGCATAACAAAAGATGAGGTCCTTTGGAGAAGTGCCACATGTCTTTTAGATAAGCTTTAGTCTTGCAACTTGATTTTTATGTGTATCGCCGACTTCAGCAAGTGGCTCAGCTCCAGGTGACTAGGCATGACGTCACTAATCAAGTGTGGAAGCATTGAAATGGTCTTTAGATGTTTTGGTATTAACTGCAGAATTTTAGCAGGTGTTGTTAGTGTTTCCACTCCTGGTGTTTCCACTCCTGGTGTTGGCAGTGTTCTCACTCCTGCAGTAGCTGCACTGAACAAAAACATCAAACCTAACAAGATTTGTGCATTTTGCCTAGATCATTGCCCTTTATCCATTTGAATACTTAGAATGTTGTTCCTTGATAAATAAGCTATAAATATATATAAATGTTCTTGAAAATAAGCAATAACTCAAGTTTATTTGTATGAATATCTCTATATAAAATAGAGTTATCATGGTCCACGATGTTTATCTTAGCCCGTTGGTTGAAGACTTGAGAAAAATGTGGGATCAATGTGTGGATGTGTTTGACGGGTATTCTAATGAAACATTTAAACTGCGAGCGATGCTATTTTGCACGATCAATGACTTCCCAGCATATGGGAACTTGTCTGGGTATAGCGTTAAAGGACATAAAGGTTGTCCTATTTGTGCAGAAGGCACGTACCACCATCAACTAAAACATGGAAGAAAAACTGTCTACCTTGGGCATCGTAAATTTCTAAGACGTAATCACCCATATCGTAGGTTGAAAAAAGCTTTTAACGGGTGCCAGGAAAATGACATTGCTCCGAATGCCTTGACCGGAGAAGAAGTCTATCAAGTGGTTAAGGACATCAATGTTGTATTCGGAAAAAAGCAGAAGCGGTCAAATGAGAATACCAATTGCAAGTGGAAGAAGAGGTCTGTATTCTTTGATCTTCCATATTGGTCTTGTGTTGATGTAAGACATTGTCTTGATGTCATGCACGACGAGAAAAATGTCGGTGATAGTGTCATCGGGACGCTTCTTAACATTAAAGGCAAGACAAATGATTGCATAAAATCTCGTTTGGATTTACTTGAGGTGGGCATAAGAGAACAGTTACATCCAGTGGCAAGAGGTAAAGGCATATATTTGCCTCCAGCATGTCATACCTTGTCAAAAAAAGAGAAAATAAGCTTTTGCGAGTGCCTAAGGGGAATCAAAGTGCCACAGGGTTACTCTTCAAATGTAAAGAGTCTTGTCTTAATGAAAGATCTCAAATTAGTTGGCTTGAAGTCTCATTTTTTTTATAAGTCGCTTGAAGTCTCATGAATGCCACGTGTTGATGCAACAACTACTACCTGTTGCTATACGCGGCATCCTGCCAAAAGATGTCTGACATACCATAACTAGGTTGTGCTTATTCTTCAATACTATATGTGGTTGTCGTGACCGGGATCCCGACTTAGACGGCCCAAAAATCGATATTTCAGGGAGTCGCCACCCAATTTATTAAATAGGGAAAATTGAGAAAAACCTACCTTAAAATTAATGGTCTGCGTAAACTAGGTTGGATTCGGGAGTCGGTTATGCATAGGGAAGGGCGAAAACTTAATTCCACTACACCCCTAGTACATCCGTCCTAAGACGGTTACCCTAAATCTGATTGTGCAAATATAAATTACGAATTTATTTGTTTTACCCAAAAATAAAATAGTAGAGAATAATAAGGGCTAATTTAGAAAAGTTTAATTTTGACTTGACGGGGAAGCCCCGCTCCTACGTATCCTCTGGTGCAATGAGGAACTCAAAAGTCACGTAGTTCTTCCTGAAAAATTTTGTTGGTTGGTATTTTTTAATATAGGGGTTTTAGGATTATTGAGCTGTACAGCTCATCCATCCTAGAACGCTAACTGACCCGTCTGTACAGTCGACTTAGTCCCCTATTTTATAAAAATGGAGTTTTTGGAGTTTTGGAAAATGATTTTATGTGTGTTGGTTTGATTTTATTTGAATAGGGATTTTAGGACTCTTGAACCGTACGGTTCATTTATCCTAGAATGCTGACTAACCCGTCTGTACAGTCGGCTTATTCCCCTATTTTCGAAAAATGGAGTTTTTGATTTATGGAAAGAAATATGTTTGTGTTTATTTTGATTTAGAAATTGTTTGTTTTAAATAGGGATTTTAGGACATGATCCGTAACGGTTCATTAGTAACCTAAAAAGCTGACTAACCCGACTGTACAGTCGATTTAGTCCCCTATTTATATTTTTTTGAAAATGAAATATTTATCTATTTATTTTTATAGGTTTTTTGTAAAAGGAAATAATAAAAACGAAAACAGAGGGTGCAATAGTAAAATGGGGTGCAGTTTGCAAAAAGGGAGTTGTATTATTGTTTGCTTGAATGCAAAAGTATTAAGCTCCTTTGTGTCCTAGAGGGGTCCCTTTGGGAATAGATCTAAGACTTTTTCTATCAAGTGAACCTCTCAAAAGGTAGCTCTATAGAGTCCTAAATAAGGTTCCTAGAGCCAACGACCCCAATTAAGAACACTGATCAACAACAATAGGCAAGCTATTAGGAGTACCAGCATTCTCAATAGGGACCAAACTCTAGGTGAGACTTTCGTGACCACCCAACAGGACGCACATCCAGTAGGCCATCACTACGCAGTCTCGTTCTAACTTAGGTTATTCTCCAGTCCGGGTACAGGACTATTCTCACGTGTGTGCAGAAGTGTGATAGTGGAGTGTGTGTAGGAGAAAAATATTAAATATACCCCCTAGTTGCAAAACAAACAAACACATATACAGAAAATAATAGTCTTCTACCCTAGGGTTTATATCAAGCATAAAATAAAGATATACAAAAAAAAACTAAAGAAATAAATAAATAATCAATAAATCAATAAATATGTACATAAATAAATAAATAAATAAACAAATAGATATAAATAAATAAATACAAAACTAACCTCAAGCTAATGAACGCGATGAACGCCGAACCGGACCGAGCAGAGACCAGGTCAACTGCGAACCGGACTCAAGCTAATGAACGCGATGAACGCCGAACCGGACCGAGCAGAGACCAGGTCAACTGTGAACCGGACTGCTTTGAGAACCGAAAAACCGATTCAAAAAAAAAATTACAAAATAATCAAAGACAGATTTTTAGTGTCTGAACCGCAAAGGCTAGCCCAAAAGATCACTTAATCTGCCAATGACTCCCCCTTTTAAACCTTCACCTCTCAACCTCTTTTATAGTCAATTTCTATAGGGTTGTTGTTTCTTGCAAGCAATGTGGGACTAAAACAAGATAGAGAAAACAATTCCCACTTAAAGAACACAATTCCCGTTTTTCTCAAACCTGTCACCGTAAAAGCGCGATTCCGGATTCGTTAACCGTTGGATCGTCTTTGTTTTTTGACAGTAGGTTCGTGAGACATATATCTTCACTTTCACCGTTCGGATCGTCAAAACGAGGTCTGAGGAGAGAGAAATCGCCTTCGCAATAGCTGCAGTTTTTGGTCCGTTTTTCTCAAACCTCTCACCGTAAAGGTGCGATTCCGGATTCGTTAACCGTTGGATCATCTTCATTTTTTGGACAGCAGGTTCGTGAGACATCCCTCTTCACTTTTACCGTTCGGATCGTCGAAACGAGGTCTGAGGAGAGAGAAATTGCCTTCGCAAAAGTAGAAAAAACAACCCCCGAAAATACCCAAAAAGCGACTACTTTTTTTGTAATAATAATTTTTATTATTGCACCTACCTTTTTTTTATTTTATTTTGTAATTTGTATTAATTCATATCTATTTTATTTTTTTATTTTCGTTTTTTAATTAAAGATATTGCAAAAAGAAAAATAAATTAAATTTACTTTGTAATTTTTTGAATTAGCATATATTTTTTTAATTTTTGTTTAACCACTAAAAAAAGTAATAATAACGCAAAATTAGTAAATTAGCGCAAAATGACCTATTCGAGGGATTAGGAATCAAATATACGCAAAAAACGTATTTTTGTGATTTTTTTAAAAAAGTAAAAAATGTACCGGTTAAAATTGGGTGTTCACAGTTGCCCCTCTGTGCTTACTTTCTTACGAGATAATACATAAAACTATGTTTTCTTGTTTTATCAAAGTAAGGAATAAGTACAGATATGAACCTCAATTTTAATCGGTGAAATATGCACAATTGTCTTTTGACTGTTAAAGTTAAATGGGTAACAAGAAATACAAACAGTGCCAGAGCTGAATCGATAGCACGAAGTTTCAAAACAATGTCAGGGCGAAACTAGTAGCATGAAAATCAAAGACAATGTCAGGGCGAGACCGATAGCACAAAATTAAAGACAATGCCAGGGCGAGACCGATAGCATGAAAATTAAAGACAATGCCAGGGCGAGACCGATAGCACAAAATTAAAGACAATGCCAGGGCGAGACCGATAGCACAAAATTAAAGACAATGCCAGGGCGAGACCGATAGCATGAAAATTAAAGACAATGCCAGGGCGAGACCGATAGCATGAAAAGTAAAGCAGTGCCAGGGCTGAACCGTTAGCACGAAATTTAAAAGACAATGCCAGGGCTGAACCGTTAGCAAGAAATTTAAAAAGACAAATGCCAGGGCTGAACCGTTAGCATGAAAGGTAAAGCAGTGCCAGGGCTGAACCGTTAGCACGAAATTTAAAAGACAATGCCAGGGCTGAACCGTTAGCAAGAAATTTAAAAAGACAAATGCCAGGACTGAACCGTTAGCATGAAAGGTAAAGCAGTGCCAGGGCTGAACCGTTAGCACGAAATCTAAAAGACAATGCCAGGGCTGAACCGTTAGCATGAAAGGTAAAGCTGCGCCAGGGCTAAACCGTTAGCACGAAATTTAAAAGACAATGCCAGAGTTGAACCGTTAGCATGAAAAGTAAAGCAGTGCCAGGGCTGAACCGTTAGCACGAAATTTAAAAGACAATGCCAGGGCTGAACCGTTAGCACGAAATCTAAAAGACAATGCCAGGGTTGAACCGTTAGCATGAAAGGTAAAGTTGTGCCAGGGCTAAACCGTTAGCACGAAATTTAAAAGACAATGCCAGGGCTGAACCATTAGCATGAAAAGTAAAGCAGTGTCAGGGCTGAACCGTTAGCACGAAATTTAAAAGACAATGTCAGGGCTGAACCGTTGGCATGAAAAGTTAAAGCAGTGCCAGGGCTGAACCGTTAGCACGAAATTTAAAAGACAATGCCAGGGCTGAACCGTTAGCATGAAAAGTTAAAGCAGTGCCAGGGCTGAACCGTTAGCACGAAATTTAAAAGACAATGCTAGGGCTGAACCGTTAGCATGAAAAGTAAAGCAGTGCCAGGGCTGAACCTTTAGCACAAAATTTAAAAGACAATGCCAGGGCTGAACCGTCGGCATGAAAGAATGTGTCAGGGCTGAACCGATAGCACGAGGATGAGAAGGGAAATGCCAGGGCTGAACCGTTGGCATGAGAAGTAAATCAGTGTCAATGCACGTCTTGCTTTGGAGGACTCTTTTTTTATTACTTTATTTGCAAAGTACTGAACACAAATGTATGATCCTAATCATGAAGTGGAATGCATGGATGGACATGAAATGTATGCAAACTATGTATGACATGAAATGCATGAATTATGCATGATCTTGAGTTGAAATTAAGATGCACTTGTCTTGAAAGTTGGATTCACTGAGAATTCTTTCTTTTTGTGCAGGCTTTATTTGAAACCAATCAAGCTTGTCCTCATATGGAAGTTTATCCTCAACACAGCTAACTTGCTTAGGCCCTTTTTCTCTTTTTATGACCACTTATCTCCTTTCAAGCAAATCACCCTCAAATTTGACCTTCTCTCTCTTCTTTTTTTGATTGTCATTAGCTCTCTAAATCACATTACTGATTCCAAGTTGACTATTTTTGAAGCATTACTTAATGAGCATGCATGGATTCACAGGTATTTAAGAGCTGGAACTTTTTGGGTTTGGATTTTTGGTTTGAAAGTGGGGGGTATTTTGGAGGGAAAACATAGGGAAGACAAAGGCGACACAGGATGGTAGGGAAAAAAGGTATTATGGCAACCTCGAGTTTATTGGGGATTCCATTTACTTGAGGTGCTTGACTTGCTGGGAATTGGCTGGGTATTGGAAACAAGTTTTACCATAGGGGAGACTTCCAGAGGTAGCAAGCAAAATCTAACTCACGGTTATGCAAACACTTTTGCCCCGGTGTTAGTAGAAGGTATTGCCCCAAGAGAAGGCCACACGGGTGTACCAAACAAAGTTTGACTCATGAAAGGACCTGCAAAGATTTTGCTTCAAACAGCTCAGGTGTGGAAAAGAAAGTTTTGACTCATGACGGGTCTTACACAGGTTTTTCCCCAGTACTGGTGAAAGTTGTTGCTCACAAGAGTGCACTGGTGTGGCAAACTTGACGGATGTAAGGTATGGTAAGGATTTTGCCTCATTCTGGTGAAAGACATTGCCCCGAGAGAATACTACCTGATGTAACAAGAAACATTTGACTCTTAAAGGTCTTACGAAACTTGCCCCAGTGTGGGGTTTTCTTGAGACTCTCAAGCTTATCCTTCACAAAGTTGCCCAAATGTACACTATTGTGTGGCCCGAGTAGAAGAAATTTCCCAGTGAACTACATAAGCTTCTCATTGTAAGTCTCATTCCCCTTTTGTGCCCTAATTTTTGCCTAGACTGCCTTTGCAGGTTTTCAGTCTAGCGGGCTTTATTTTTCTTTTATTCTCCCTAATTTTGCCTAGACCGCCCTTTCGGGTTTTCAATCTAGCGGGATTTTTTTTTTCCTTTTTTATTAGAGCAAAGAATAATTTAAAAGAAGCAAATGATTTATCTCAAAATTAACATTAAGAAAATGAAAACGATCATTCATCAATCAGAGTGGGATTTTGGAGGCTTGTAATGTGACTATGGGTTATGGGTTATGAAAGAAAGACGATTATAATGCTCAAGGAAACGTCTTACGGGCATGAGTTATGGGCTATGGAAGAAAGATGGTTAGAAGGTTCAAAGAACGGGCATGAGTAATAGTTTATCGGGATGGATTGATTGGGAGGCTTAAAGGAATGCTTTACAGGCATGGATTATGGGTTATGGAAAGGAAATGAGTAGAAGGTTCAAAGAAATCTTTTGCGAGTATGGGTTACATGCTATGGGAGACAAATGAATAGAGGGCTCAAAGAAAGGTTTTAGGTTATGGGTTATGGGAATGGATCAAGGATCTTTAGTGCATTCAGCTTTCTATTGTGTTCCCCAGACCTCATATCATTCACTTTTTTTTTTATTTTTATTACTTTTTTTTCACCCCCTCTGCTTTTTGATCACTCTTTCTTTTGTGCCCTAATTTTTGCCAAGACTGACAATACTTGCTTTCAGTCTTGCGGGCTTTATTCATTTTTCTCTTTTTCTTTTCTTTTGAACTTTTTCCACCATCTCTTTGATTCATAACTTTGGAAAACTGAATGCACTAAATTCTATTGTAGTGTCGATCCTTGTCCAGGGTTTAGTGAAGGGACGTTACAGGCTCGAAGGGGATGGTAAGGGATATATTTTGTTTGGGGTAGAGAAAGACGACCACTCTTCATTTGAAATCATGATTCCATGTTTGCAAAATTTTAATTTTGAAATAACATCTACTCTTTTACACATTCTTTGCTCTTCATTTCTTTTGATTTCTTTTTTGTTTTTTTTTTCTTTACTTTTTTTTTGGGAAATGGACATTTGATATCCGATATTCGCTCACCGGTTCATCCCTGAATGACGCAACTAAAAGGGCTTTAAGAATTATCATTTGAGGCAAGAACTCGAAAAGGGGTCAGTGTTTTAAGGGAACATGGGTGAGAAATGATGGAAATGGGTTTTTTAATCCATGCAAATTCATTAGCATAAAACTTCAACTAAGTTAACTTGGTTTCGAACTACATGATTAAAGAAGTGCTAACGACAATCATCCTTCCCCCTCGTTTTCTTGCTTTGACCATTTTTTTCAAGAACTGTTGTCAACCTTATGTCTCCCTTTATTCTCATTTGTTTTCAATATGCCCAAGTATTGTGCCCCATGATACCTTCCTCACATTACTTCTCTAACACTCTAACGATTAATCTTCCCAACAACTCTCTAGAGAATGATCCAATTCCCCGAGCCCAAGCTTGATTGGCATTCATTTTTGACGCAAACACAAAAATTTAAAACTCTTTTTTCTGTTTATTTTCTTAAAGAAAAATTTGTGAGAATGGGTCAAAGAGACCAATATGTTATGGAATGCATGGTATGTATGCAAGCACTCGTCCTAAGATGCAATATGCATTTGTTTTGTAATTTTTTTTCATTGTTTTATGCAAAAAATGCAATGCAATTGCCCTTTTTGAAGGGAATATGCTATGAAAATTTACAAATGGCAATGATAATTTTTTTATTTACTTATGCAAAGATTTTTACATACATGCGAAGAAGAAAAATGAAATATGGAGGAATTTTTATGATGAATGATTTTTATATTTATTTTTTTTACAAATGAGTATGATGAATGATGATTGACAATGAAATGAAAATATGCACTACATGCAGAAAAAAAACAAATTTTCCTAAGGACTTATACAAAGAAAAAGGCAAATGATTAAATTCTATTTTTTTTACATGAAATGCACCCTTTTTTACAAGGCAACATGTTTTTTTTCTTATGCTTTTTATGCATGAAATGCAATATGATATTGATCTTTGTGGGAACAAAATGACTGATTTTCTGAACCCAAAAGTTTGTTTATGGGAAAGATATTTTTTTGTTTTTTTTTTTTGTTTTTGAAAATAATAAAGTAAGAGGTGGAGTAGCTCCCTTTGTGACCTAAATTGTTTAGCCCATGCTATTGGGCCCTACAGATCTAAGGTCTTCTATTGTGAGTACTCATGAGGTGGGTGTTCTAACCTATTGAGATTTAAGGTCTCTAGAGTCAAGTACTCTTCTAGAAGGTTAAACACACTAGGATGTACATCCAAAATGTGGATACCCGCATAGAAGAATCGTACCCCAGATGAGGAATTCATGGAAGTCACATAGGATGTACATCCAAAATGAGTCCCACTTATCCTCGTCCTAACTTATGTGTTTTTTTGCGGCTCAGGTGTGAGCTCAACTCTCAATGTGTGCTCACGGTGTATGTGTAGTGTGTGAAGGGAGAATACAAACCTCAAATCCTAAAAATAAAAACCCAAATTGAACCTGCATGTTAACCAAAAAATACAACCAAACAATAATATCAAGTGTTCTCTAGCCTAGAGTTTATGTCAAACAGAATATCAAATGAAATATATACAAAGAAAAAATAATAAAGTAGGAGGGGTAAACAAAGCGTACCTTATAATCATTTTGCACAAACAAACTAAATAGGCTTGACTCTCACCGTCCCCAGTGGAGTCGCCATCTGTCGTGACCGGGATCCCGACTTAGACGGCCCAAAAATCGATATTTCAGGGAGTCGCCACCCAATTTATTAAATAGGGAAAATTGAGAAAAACCTACCTTAAAATTAATGGTCTGCGTAAACTAGGTTGGATTCGGGAGTCGGTTATGCATAGGGAAGGGCGAAAACTTAATTCCACTACACCCCTAGTACATCCGTCCTAAGACAGTTACCCTAAATCTGATTGTGCAAATATAAATTACGAATTTATTTGTTTTACCCAAAAATAAAATAGTAGAGAATAATAAGGGCTAATTTAGAAAAGTTTAATTTTGACTTGACGGGGAAGCCCCGCTCCTACGTATCCTCTGGTGCAATGAGGAACTCAAAAGTCACGTAGTTCTTCCTGAAAAATTTTGTTGGTTGGTATTTTTTAATATAGGGGTTTTAGGATTATTGAGCTGTACAGCTCATCCATCCTAGAACGCTCACTGACCCGTCTGTACAGTCGACTTAGTCCCCTATTTTATAAAAATAGAGTTTTTGGAGTTTTGGAAAATGATTTTATGTGTGTTGGTTTGATTTTATTTGAATAGGGATTTTAGGACTCTTGAACCGTACGGTTCATTTATCCTAATAAAAATTACAAAAATACGTTTTTTGCGTATATTTGATTCCTAATCCCTCGAATAGGTCATTTTGCGCTAATTTACTAATTTTGCGTTATTATTACTTTTTTTAGTGGTTAAACAAAAATTAAAAATATATATATATATATATATATATATGCTAATTCAAAAAATTACAAAGTAGATTTAATTTATTTTTCTTGTTACAATATCTTTAATTTAAAAAACGAAAATAAAAAATAAATAGATAAGAAATAATACAAATTACAAAAGAAAATAAAAAAGGGGAGGTACAATAAAAAAATTATTATTATTACAAAAAGTAGTCGCTTTTGGGTATTTTCGGGTCCGAGAGAGTTTCAATCAGGAGACCTGGTTCTGAAGAAACTGCTGCCACATCAAGAAGATGCTCGTGGTAAGTGGGCACCCAACTATGATGACCCTTATGTGGTCAAGCAGGCGTTTCCGGGTGGAGCCCTAGTATTGACCGACAGTGAAGGACATGAGCTTCCGAAGCCAATAAACTCAGACGCTGTCAAGAAATTTTATGCCTGAAAAAAAAAGAGAACAAAGAAGAGAATAAAAGGCCCCGCTAGATTGAAAACCCAAAAAGGGCGGTCTAGGCAGAAATTAGGGGCAAATAAAAGAGAATCCCGCTAAATTGAAAACCCGAAAGGGCAGTTTAGGCAAAAATCAGGGATAATAAAGACCCGGTAGATCGAAAACCCGAAAGGGCGGTCTAGGCAAAAATTAGGGTCAACAAAGCCTGCTAGATTGAAAACCCAAAAGGGCGGTCTAGACAAAAATTAGGGCGAAAAAAAAAAAGAAGAAAAAAGGGGCATGAACGGCAGAGGAACTCAATGATCACGCTTACACCGGGGCAATATGGTTCCTATGACTGCATCAGAATCCACTCAAGTAGTCGCATTGGGGGTTTCAAGAGGGTCAGCAGATGGGGGATCGACCAACTCATAATGGGGCAAGATTTGCGTGGAGTTCTTTGCCCACGACCACTTTGCTTTTTTTTGTACTTCTTCTTTCTAGCCAATGACAAATCATTCTTGCCTATTGTTCAATTGTTTCTGCATTCATGTATTCTTGCATTCATAATTGATTTGCTTAGTTGATTCTTTTGTTCTTGCATTCATGATTGATTCATTATGTCTCAAGTAAAATGGCTTAGGTCTGGAAAACTTCAAGACTAGTGTGTCAGTAACATTTTAACAATTGATAAAAAAAAATGCCATAAAAAAATTGATAAAAAGAAAAAAAGAAAAAAAAAGAGAAGAAAAAAATAATAATAAGCAAAAAGCTCAGTTGACTATCAATTTAGGAGAGTAAATCCACGCATTTCACTACAAAGGCGATAAAACCCAAAGGTCGCAATGCGTCCCAAGCAAGTTTGCACGAGGTCCAAGGAGAATGCATCCAGTCAAAAAGGGATCAATATTAAGAAAGGTCGACATGGTTCGCAAAGAAGATGGGAAGTAGACGAAAGTTTGATTGGTCAAAGGTCATTAGTTCGCAGCAATGGTTCTAATACCAAAACAAACACATTCACAAGTAAGCAAATCATTTAAATTTATTGCTAACGGTTAAGCCCTGGCGTTTGTCCTTTTAAATTTCATGCTAACGGTTCAGCCCTGGCATTTGTCTTTTAAATTTTCTTGCTAACGGTTCAGCCCTGGCATTTGCTTTTAATTTTTTTTTTTTGCTATCGGTTCAGCCCTGGCAGTCGTCTTTTAAATTTCATGCTAACGGTTCAGCCCTGGCATTTGTCTTTTAAATTTTCTTGCTAACGGTTCAGCCCTGGCACTGTCTTTTAATTTTTCATGCTAACGGTTCAGCCCTGGCATTTATCCTTTTAAAATTTCATGCTAACGGTTCAGCCCTGGCAGTCGTCTTTTAAATTTCATGCTAACGGTTCAGCCCTGGCATTTGTCTTTTAAATTTTATTGCTAACGGTTCAGCCCTGGCATTGTCTTTTACATTTTTTATGCTAACGGTTCAGCCCTGACACTGTCTTTTAATTCTTCATGCTAACGGTTCAACCCTGGCATTTGCTTTTAATTTCATGCTAACGGTTCAGCCCTAGCATTTGTCTTTTAAATTTTATTGCTAACGGTTCAGCCCTGGCATTGTCTTTTACATTTTTTATGCTAACGGTTCAGCCCTGGCACTGTCTTTTAATTCTTCATGCTAACGGTTCAGCCCTGGCATTTGCTTTTAATTTTCTGCTATCGGTTCAGCCCTGGCATTCGTCTTTTAAATTTCATGCTAACGGTTCAGCCGTGGCATTTGTCCTTTAAAATCCCTTGCTAACGGTTCAGCCCTGGCATTGTTTTTTTTACATTTTTATGCTAACGGTTCAGCCCTGGCACTGTCTTTTAATTCTTCATGCTAACGGTTCAGCCTGGCATTTGCTTTTAATTTGTATGCTATCAGTCTCCCCCTGGCATGTGTTTTGTGCTAAGTTCGTGCTATCCGTTCAGCTCTGGCACGGTTACCCATCTTAACTTTAACAGTCAACAGACAGTTGTGAATATTCCACCGATTAAAATTGAGGTTCGTTTCTGCACTTACTCCTTACTTTGATAATGCAAGAAAACATGGTTTTATGTATTATCTCGTAAGGAAGTAAGCACAGAGGGGCAACTGTGAACACCCAATTTTAACCGTTGTATTTTTCTCATTTTTTTTATTTATTCACTTATTTACTTTTCCTTTTACTAAAAAATAATAATAATGAAATAAATCCCTTTGACAAAATTTTTGGTTTGAGCACGTATTTGTCGTGTCATTGTTTCATCGTGTTTAGTCCGACATGTTTTGTCGTGTTTCCTTTTAGTTCCCTTTTTGTAGTAATAAATAATAGTAATAATAAAATAGGAGGTGTGTGAAAAAAATGTTATTTACAAGATGTCTAGTTACATTTGGCCAAAAAATGCCAATAGCCCAATAGGCCCAAAATAAAGAATTACACCAGAATGTCAAAAAAAGAAATAAAGCCCAAAATGTCTGCCCACGTTCCTGGCTGCTGCTGAAGGTTGGTTGTCTCTAACCCTAGTCTTGCCGAGCAAGCTTTCATCAGCTGCCCAAGGAACCTGAAATGGAAACAATGCAAAGCTGAGTCAGTCATACACAAGCCCTGAGTCAGCTACTAGCTGTCCAGGAGACAATGCAATCAAAACATTAATTTTCGGATTCCAAAAATCACTATAAAATGCTAGTCTGAAAACCAGAGAAGGAGGAGAACACTGAGAAAACACAGCAATTTTCACAAGAAATTTGCACACAGCAATTCAAAAAAAAAAAGTAATAACAAGTTCTGGAATTCTGGAAGGGAGAAAGAGTAGCAGTAACAGTAAAGTAAAGCAGCAGCAAAAAAACTCTTTTTTTCACACCCACCAGGTTCTCTTTCTTTTTGTTTTGTTCTTTTCGCACTGTCTCAAATAGTTGTGATTGTAACTGTAGTTATAGTGCACATATTTCAGGATCATTAGTGATAAAACTTGGATATTTTAATGTTATAGTTTGTCAAAAATGTGATGAATCTGGATCCTTAGTCATTATCAGTGGACTTTGTTCAAAGATTGAAATAGGGCTATAAGTGTTTAATAGATCTAAGATTTAAGTTTAGAAATGAAAATAGATAAAAAAAAAAAGTTAGAAGAGTAGTAACCGAAGGCTCCTGTGATAATACAAAAAAAAAACAATTTAAAAAATAAACATTAGATCAGCCAGTAAATAGGTAGATAACAAAATAATAATAATAATAATAATTTTGCTGTCATAGGCGTAGGAATTTGTTGTTCTTGTTATGCAGGGGTGTTGTTATTATAGGAACAGAACATGAGCTTTTTTTTTCTTTAAATGTAGTTTTACCTAGATTAGATTGAATACATGAAATCAAAAGAGCGAAGAACAAAAAGAAACCAAATCAGAAAAAATAGAAAAAAAAAATGAAATATAAAACACTAACCTGAGCCGCCGTCAGAGGCGGACTCCGGCCACCACCCACGGTGGTCGTTGTCTCTCCACCTCCGCTGATCCCTCCAAAAAGCCACCGTATCGTCGCCAATAAACGAAACGCCGTCGTTAACGCCACTGGCTCTCATCTCCGGCGGACGCCGTCATTCCCCTCCCTCTTCGTGCCTTCCTTCCTCCTTCGAAGCAGTAAGGAAGCTAAAAAAAAAGGGGAAAGAACGGAATGAACAGCAAAATAACAACGAGGGTAGAGACGGAGAAGAAAAAAAAGCGTTTTTTTTTAGGACTTACCTCCGAATTCTGGCCACCACGGACGGTGGTCGTCTGCGAGCGCCACCATGAGCATCGCTGTCACCACCGACGGGGGAAGCCGGTCCTCCGTGCACCACCCGCCCTTGGCCGTCGCTTCCTCTTTCCTTCTCCCCCTCCCTCTCTCTCTCTCTCCGTGAAGTCCTCCTCTTCTCCCTCTCAGCGCAAATCTCTCTCCTTTCTTGTTCCGAAATTTTCTCTCTCTTTCTTCTAATTGTTGGTGCGGCGCCTGAAAGGGTGGAGGAAGGAAAATTAGGTTTAGCACAAAAACTAGGATGCCTTATATAGTCTGTTTGGTTTTGTTTCTTTTTTTGTTGTTGTGTTGTTTATGGATTCCCACTTGCACCGTAGCTCTTAATAATGCGCGCCCCCCACCCCTTGGAAATCCAGGATGCGTGAGAAAAAAAACAAATGCACTGGGCTTACCTTTCATACCCTCCATTATCAAATTACCCCCCCCCCCCTTTCTATCAATTACACCCCTTTTCTTTTTTTATTTCTTTCAAAAAAGCAATTTCTTTCAAAAAAAAAACCTACAAAAACATTAAAAAAAAATATAAATAGGGGACTAAGTCGACTGTACAGTCGGATTAGCCTGCTTTTTAGGTCACTAATGAACCGTTACGGATCATGTCCTAGAATCCCTATTTAAAACAAGAAAATTATAAATTAAAAAATACAAACACATTTCTTCCCACAAATCAAATTTTTAAAAAAAAAATAATAGGGGATTAAGTCGGCCGTACGGCCGGGTTAGTCAGCATTTTAGGATGAATGAACCGTACGGATCAAGAGTCCTAAAATCCCTATTCAAATAAAATCAAACCAATACACATCAAATCATTTTCCAAAACTCCAAAAACTCTATTTTTACAAAAGTAGGGGACTAAGTCGACTGTACAGACGAGTTAGTCAGCGTTCTATGATGAATGAGCTGTACAGCTCAATAATCCTAAAACCCCTATATTAAAAAATACCAACCAACAAAAATTTTCAGGAAGAACTACGTGACTTTTGAGTCTCTCACTGCACCGAAGAGTACGTAGGCGCAGGGCCTCCCTGTCAAAGTCAAAATAATGTCAAGATGCGTAACAAGAAATACAAACAGTGCCAGAGCTGAATCGATAGCACGAAGTTTCAAAACAATGTCAGGGCAAGACCGATAGCGCAAAATTTAAAAACAATGTCAGGGCGAAACCAGTAGCATGAAAATCAAAGACAATGCCAGGGCGGGAACGATTGCACAAAATTAAAGACAATGCCAGGGCGAGACCGATAGCATGAAAATTAAAAACAATGTCAGGGCGAGACCGATAGCATGAAAATTAAAGACAATTCCAGGGCGAGACCGATAGCACAAAATTAAAGACAATGTCAGGGCGAGACCGATAGCATGAAAATTAAAGACAATGCCAGGGCGAGACCGATAGCATGGAAATTAAAGACAATGCCAGGGCGAGACCGATAGCACAAAATTAAAGACAATGCCAGGGCGAGACCGATAGCATGAAAATTAAAGACAGTGCCAGGGCAAGACCGATAGCACCAAATTTAAAACAATGCCAGGGCTGAACCATTAGCAAGAAATTTAAAAAGACAAATGCCAGGGCTGAACCGTTAGCATGAAAGGTAAAGCAGTGCCAGGGCTGAACCGTTAGCACGAAATTTAAAAGACAATGCCAGGGCTGAACCGTTAGCAAGAAATTTAAAAAGACAAATGCCAGGACTGAACCGTCAGCATGAAAGGTAAAGCAGTGCCAGGGCTGAACCGTTAGCATGAAAGGTAAAGTTGTGCCAGGGCTAAACCGTTAGCACGAAATTTAAAAGACAATGCCAGGGCTGAACCGTTAGCATGAAAAGTAAAGCAGTGCCAGGGCTGAACCGTTATCATGAAAAGTAAAGCAGTGCCAGGGCTGAACCGTTAGCACGAAATTTAAAAGACAATGCCAGGGCTGAACCGTTAGCATGAAAGGTAAAGTTGTGCCAGGGCTAAACCGTTAGCACGAAATTTAAAAGACAATGCCAGGGCTGAACCGTTAGCATGAAAAGTAAAGGAGTGCCAGGGCTGAACCGTTAGCACGAAATTTAAAAGACAATGCCAGGGCTGAACCGTTAGCATGAAAAGTAAAGCAGTGCCAGGGCTGAACCGTTAGCACGAAATTTAAAAGACAATGCCAGGGCTGAACCGTTAGCATGAAAGGTAAAGTTGTGCCAGGGCTAAACCGTTAGCGCAAAATTTAAAAGACAATGCCAGGGCTGAACCGTTAGCATGAAAAGTAAAGCAGTGCCAGGGCTGAACCGTTAGCACGAAATTTAAAAGACAATGCCAGGGCTGAACCGTTAGCATGAAAAGTAAAGCAGTGTCAGGGCTGAACCGTTAGCACGAAATTTAAAAGACAATGCCAGGGCTGAACCGTTAGCATGAAAAGTAAAGCAGTGCCAGGGCTGAACCGTTAGCACGAAATTTAAAAGACAATGCCAGGGCTGAACCGTTAGCATGAAAGGTAAAGTTGTGCCAGGGCTAAACCGTTAGCACGAAATTTAAAAGACAATGCCAGGGCTGAACAGTTAGCATGAAAAGTAAAGCAGTGCCAGGGCTGAATCGTTAGCACGAAATTTAAAAGACAATGCCAGGGCTGAACCGTTAGCATGAAAGAATGTGCCAGGGCTGAACCGATAGCACGAGGATGAGAAGGGAAATGCCAGGGCTGAACCGTCGACATGAGAAGTAAAGCAGTGTCAATGCACGTCTTGCTTTGGAGGACTCTTTTTTTATTACTTTATTTACAAAGTACTGAACACAAATGTATAATTCTAATCAAGAAGTGGAATGCATGGATGGACATGAAATGTATGCAAACTATGGCATGAAATGCATGAATTATGCATGATCTTGAGTTGAAATTAAGATGCACTTGTCTTGAAAGCTGGATTCACTGAGAATTTTTTCTTTTTGTGCAGGCTTTATTTGAAACCAATCAAGCTTGTCCTCATATGGAAGTTTATCCTCAACACAGCTAACTTGCTTAGGCCCTTTTTCTCTTTTTATGACCACTTCTCTCCTTTCAAGCAAATCACCCTCAAATTTGACCTTCTCTCTCTTTTTTTTAATTGTCATTAGCTCTCTAAATCACATTACTGATTCCAAGTTGACTATTTTTGAAGCATTACTTAATGAGCATGCATGGATTCACAGGTATTTAAGAGCTGGAATTTTTTTGGGTTTGGATTTTTGGTTTGAAAGTGGAGGGTATTTTGGAGGGAAAACATAGGGAAGACAAAGGCGACACATGATGGTAGGGAAAAAAGGTATTATGGCAACCTCGAGTTTATTGGGGATTCCATTTACTTGAGGTGCCTGACTTGCTGGGAATTGGCTGGGTATTGGAAACAAGTTTTACCATAGGGGAGACTTCCAGAGGTAGCAAGCAAAATCTAACTCACGGTTATGCAAACACTTTTGCCCCGGTGTTAGTAGAAGGTATTGCCCCAAGAGAAGGCTACACGGGTGTACCAAACAAAGTTTGACTCATGAAAGGACCTGCAAAGATTTTGCTTCAAACAGCTCAGGTGTGGAAAAGAAAGTTTTGACTCATGACGGGTCTTACACAGGTTTTGCCCCAGTACTAGTGAAAGTTGCTGCTCACAAGAGTGCACTGGTGTGGCAAACTTGACGGATGTAGGGTATGGTAAGGATTTTGCCTCATTCTGGTGAAAGCATTTGCCCTGAGAGAATACTACTTGATGTAACAAGAAACATTTGACTCTTAAAGGTCTTACGAAACTTGCCCCAGTGTGGGGTTTTCTCGAGACTCTCAAGCTTATCCTTCACAAAGTTGCCCAAATGTACACTATTGTGTGACCCAAGTAGAAGAAATTTCCCAGTGAACTACATAAGCTTCTCATTGTAAGTCTCATTCCCCTTTTGTGCCCTAATTTTTGCCTAGACTGCCTTTGCAGGTTTTCAGTCTAGCGGGCTTTATTTTTCTTTTATTCTCCCTAATTTTTGCCTAGACCGCCCTTTCGGGTTTTCAATCTAGCGGGATTTTTTTTTCACTTCCTTTTTTATTAGAGCAAAGAATAATTTAAAAGAAGCAAATGATTTATCTCAAAATTAACATTAAGAAAATGAAAACGATCATTCATCAATCAGAGTGGGATTTTGGAGGCTTGTAATGTGACTATGGGTTATGGGTTATGAAAGAAAGACGATTAGAATGCTCAAGGAAACGTCTTACGGGCATGAGTTATGGGCTATGGAAGAAAGATGGTTAGAAGGTTCAAAGAATGGGCATGAGTAGCAGGTTATCGGGATGGATTGATTGGGAGGCTTAAAGGAATGCTTTACAGGCATGGATTATGGGTTATGGAAAGGAAATGAGTAGAAGGTTCAAAGAAATGTTTTGCGAGTATGGGTTACATGCTATGGGAGACAAATGAATAGAAGGCTCAAAGAAAGGTTTTAGGTTATTGGTTATGGGAATGGATCAAGGATCTTTAGTGCATTCAGCTTTCTATTGTGTTCCCCAGGCCTCATATCATTCTCTTTTTTTTTTAATTTTTATTACTTTTTTTTTCACCCCCTCTGCTTTTTTATCACTCTTTCTTTTGTGCCCTAATTTTTGCCAAGACTGACAATACTTGCTTTCAGCCTTGCGGGCTTTATTCATTTTTCTCTTTTTCTTTTGAACTTTTTCCACCATCTCTATAACTTTGAAAAACTGAATGCACTAAATTCTATTGTAGTGTCGATCCTAGTCCAGGGTTTAGTGAAGGGACGTTACAGGCTCAAAGAGGATGGTAAGGGATATTTTTTGTTTGGGATAGAGAAAGACAACCACTCTTCATTTGAAATCATGATTCCACGTTTGCAAAATTTTAATTTTGAAATAACATCTACTCTTTTATACATTCTTTGCTCTTCATTTCTTTTGATTTCTTTTTTTGTTTTTTTTTCTTTGCTTTTTTTTGGGAAATGGACATTTGATATCCGATATTCGCTCACCGGTTCATCTCTGAATTACGCAACTAAAAGGGCTTTAAGAATTATCACTTGAGGCAAGAACTCAAAAGGGGTCGGTGTTTTAAGGGGACACGGGGAAAAAGGATGGAGATGGGTTTTTAAATACATGCAAATTCATTAGCACAAAACTTCAACTAAGTCAACTTGGTTTCGAACTACATGATTAAAGAAGTGCTAATTACAATCATCTTTTTCCTTCTCTTTTTGAGCAAAACACCATTACCAACCTTATGTCTCCCTTTTTTTTCCAATATGCCCAAGTATTGTGCCCCATGATATCTTTCCTCTCACATTATTTCTCTACACCTCTAATGATTAATCTTCCCAACAACTCTAAAGCGAATGATCCAATTCCACGAGTCTAAGCTTGATTGGAACACAAGCACAAAATTTCAAACTTCTTTTTATTTATTTTCTTAAAGAAAAATTTATGAGAATGAGTCAAAGAGACCAATATGTTATGAAATGCATGGTATGTATGCAAGCATTCACCCTAAAATGCAACATGTGTTGTTTTGTAATGGCTTTTTTGTAATCCTTTTCATGCAAGAAATGAAATGCAATTTTTTTTGCCCCATTTGAAGGGAAATGCTATGAGGATTGACAAATGATAATGTGTTTTGTTTTATTCACTCACGAAAGTATGCATAACAAGCAAAGATTTTTATATACATGCAAAGAGAAAAAAAAATGAAATATGGAGAAATTTTATGACGAATGATTTTTGACAAATGAGAATGATGATGCACTACCCACAGAAAAAAAACAAATTTTCCTAAGGACTTATGCAAAGAAAAAAGCAAATTCTATTTTTTTTTACATGAAATGCACTTGTATTTTACAATGCAACATGTTTTTTCTTATGCTTTTTATGCATGAAATGTAATGCAAATTTTATGTTGTTTATGCATGAAATGCAATATGATTTTTAATTTTATAGAAAAAAAAAAGTGATTTTCTGAACCCAAAAGTTTGTTTATGGGGAAAAGTTTTTTTTTGTTTTTTTTTATATGAAAAAAAAGGTAAGAGGTGGAGTAGCTCTCTTTGTAACCTAAGTTGGTTGGCCCATGCTACTGGTCTTTGGACCCTATGGATCTATGGTTTTTCTATTCTGAATAGTCACTGGGTTAGCAGCTATAACCTAGGGAAATTTTAGGTCTCTAGAGTCAAGTACTCTTCTAGAAGTGTAAACACACCAGAATGTACATCCCAGATGTGGATACCCGCAGAGAAGAATCGTACTCTAGATGAGGAATTCATGGTAGCCACTAGGATGTACATCCAAAATGACTACCACTACACAGCCTCGTTCTAACTTATGTTTTTTTTTAGGCTCAGGTGTAAGCCCAACTCTCAGTGTGTGCTCACAGTGTATGTGTGGTGTGTGAAGCGAGCATAGGAACCCTAAAAAATAACAAAAACCCCAAATTGTACCTTATAATTACTTTGCACAAACAAATTAAATAGGCTTGACTCTCATGTGTCCCCAGCGGAGTCGCCATCTGTCGTGACCGGGATCCCGACTTAGACGGCCCAAAAATCGATATTTCAGGGAGTCGCCACCCAATTTATTAAATAGGGAAAATTGAGAAAAACCTACCTTAAAATTAATGGTCTGCGTAAACTAGGTTGGATTCGGGAGTCGGTTATGCATAGGGAAGGGCGAAAACTTAATTCCACTACACCCCTAGTACATCCGTCCTAAGACAGTTACCCTAAATCTGATTGTGCAAATATAAATTACGAATTTATTTGTTTTACCCAAAAATAAAATAGTAGAGAATAATAAGGGCTAATTTAGAAAAGTTTAATTTTGACTTGACGGGGAAGCCCCGCTCCTACGTATCCTCTGGTGCAATGAGGAACTCAAAAGTCACGTAGTTCTTCCTGAAAAATTTTGTTGGTTGGTATTTTTTAATATAGGGGTTTTAGGATTATTGAGCTGTACAGCTCATCCATCCTAGAACGCTCACTGACCCGTCTGTACAGTCGACTTAGTCCCCTATTTTATAAAAATGGAGTTTTTGGAGTTTTGGAAAATGATTTTATGTGTGTTGGTTTGATTTTATTTGAATAGGGATTTTAGGACTCTTGAACCGTACGGTTCATTTATCCTAGAATGCTGACTAACCCGTCTGTACAGTCGGCTTAGTCCCCTATTTTCGAAAAATGGAGTTTTTGATTTATGGAAAGAAATATGTTTGTGTTTATTTTGATTTAGAAATTGTTTGTTTTAAATAGGGATTTTAGGACATGATCCGTAACGGTTCATTAGTAACCTAAAAAGCTGACTAACCCGACTGTACAGTCGATTTAGTCCCCTATTTAATTTTTTTGAAAATGAAATATTTATCTATTTATTTTTTTAGGTTTTTTGTAAAAGGAAATAATAAAAACGAAAACAGAGGGTGCAATAGTAAAATGGGGTGCAGTTTGCAAAAAGGGAGTTGTATTATTGTTTGCTTGAATGCAAAAGTATTAAGCTCATTTGTG
This sequence comes from Astragalus membranaceus, assembly GCA_039519185.1. NCBI lineage: Eukaryota > Viridiplantae > Streptophyta > Magnoliopsida > Fabales > Fabaceae > Astragalus > Astragalus membranaceus. The sequence continues at coordinate 16,014,051 of CM076848.1, forward strand.
TCCTAGAGGGGTCCCTTTGGGAATAGATCTAAGGCTTTTTCTATCAAGTGAACCTCTCAAAGGTAGCTCTATAGAGTCCTAAATAATGTTCCTAGAGCCAACGACCCCAATTAAGAACACTGATCAACAACAATAGGCAAGCTATTAGGAGTGCCAGCATTCTCAAGAGGGACCAAACTCTAGGTGAGACTTTCGTGACCACCCAACAGGACGCACATCCAGTAGGCCATCACTACGCAGTCTCGTTCTAACTTAGGTTATTCTCCAGTCCGGGTACAAGACTATTCTCACGTGTGTGCAGAAGTGTGATAGTGGGTGTGTAGGAGCAAAATGTTAAATATACCCCCTAGTTGCAAAACAAACAAACACATATACAGAAAATAATAGTCTTCTACCCTAGGGTTTATATCAAGCATAAAATAAAGATATACAAAAAAAAAACTAAAGAAATAAATAAATAATCAATAAATATGTACATAAATAAATAAATAAATAAATAAATAAATAGATATAAATAAATAAATACAAAACTAACCTCAAGCTGATGAACGCCGAACCGGACCGAGAAGTCTGACCAGGTCAACTGCGAACCGGACTGCTTTGAGAACCGAAAAACCGATTCAAAAAAATTACAAACTAATCAAAAACAGACTTTTAGTGTCTGGACCGCATAGGCTAGCCCAAAAGATCACTTAATTTGCCAATGACTCCGCCTTTTCAAACCTTCACCTCTCAACCTCTTTTATAGTCAATTGCTATAGAGTTGTTGTTTCTTGCAAGCAATGTGGGACTAAAACAAGATAGAGAAAGCAATTCCCACTTAGAGAACACAATTCTCGTTTTTCTCAAACCTGTCACCGTAAAAGCGCGATTCCGGATTCGTTAACCGTTGGATCGTCTTGGTTTTTTGACAGCAGGTTCGTGAGACATATATCTTCACTTTCACCGTTCGGATCGTCGAAACGAGGTCTGAGGAGAGAGAAATTGCCTTCGCAAGAGCTGCAGTTTTTGGTCCGTTTTTTTCTCAAACCTCTCACCGTAAAGGTGCGATTCCGGATTCGTTAACCGTTGGATCATCTTTGTTTTTTGCCAGCAGGTTTGTGGGACATGTGTCTCCACTTTTACCGTTCGGATCGTCAAAACGAGGTCCGAGGAGAGAGAAATTCCTTTCGCTTAGTAGCTAAAAACTAAGACCCGAAAATACCCAAAAGCGACTACTTTTTGTAATAATAATAATTTTTTTATTGTACCTCCCCTTTTTTATTTTCTTTTGTAATTTGTATTATTTCTTATCTATTTATTTTTTATTTTCGTTTTTTAAATTAAAGATATTGTAACAAGAAAAATAAATTAAATCTACTTTGTAATTTTTTGAATTAGCATATATATATATATTTTTTTTTTAATTTTTGTTTAACCACTAAAAAAAGTAATAATAACGCAAAATTAGTAAATTAGCGCAAAATGACCTATTCGAGGGATTAGGAATCAAATATACGCGAAAAACATATTTTTGTGTTTCAAATTACAAAATAAAAAAGTATTATTACAAAAACACATATTTTTATTTTGTAATCCCTTCTTGATGTGAACACCCAATTTTAACCGGTACATTTTTTACTTTTTTAAAAAAATCACAAAAATACGTTTTTTGCGTATATTTGATTCCTAATCCCTCGAATAGGTCATTTTGCGCTAATTTACTAATTTTGCGTTATTATTACTTTTTTTAGTGGTTAAACAAAAATTAAAAAAATATATGCTAATTCAAAAAATTACAAAGTAAATTTAATTTATTTTTCTTGTTGCAATATCTTTAATTAAAAAACGAAAATAAAAAAATAAAATAGATATGAAATAATACAAATTACAAAATAAAATAAAAAAAGGTAGGTGCAATAATAAAAATTATTATTACAAAAAAAGTAGTCGCTTTTTGGGTATTTTCGGGGGTTGTTTTTTCTACTTTTGCGAAGGCAATTTCTCTCTCCTCAGACCTCGTTTCGACGATCCGAACGGTAAAAGTGAAGAGGGATGTCTCACGAACCTGCTGTCCAAAAAACGAAGATGATCCAACGGTTAACGAATCCGGAATCGCACCTTTACGGTGAGAGGTTTGAGAAAAACGGACCAAAAACTGCAGCTATTGCGAAGGCGATTTCTCTCTCCTCAGACCTCGTTTTGACGATCCGAACGGTGAAAGTGAAGATATATGTCTCACGAACCTACTGTCAAAAAACAAAGACGATCCAACGGTTAACGAATCCGGAATCGCGCTTTTACGGTGACAGGTTTGAGAAAAACGGGAATTGTGTTCTCTAAGTGGGAATTGTTTTCTCTATCTTGTTTTAGTCCCACATTGCTTGCAAGAAACAACAACCCTATAGAAATTGACTATAAAAGAGGTTGAGAGGTGAAGGTTTAAAAGGGGGAGTCATTGGCAGATTAAGTGATCTTTTGGGCTAGCCTTTGCGGTCGAGACACTAAAAATCTGTCTTTGATTATTTTGTAATTTTTTTTTTTGAATCGGTTTTTCGGTTCTCAAAGCAGTCCGGTTCACAGTTGACCTGGTCTCTGCTCGGTCCGGTTCGGCGTTCATCGCGTTCATTAGCTTGAGTCCGGTTCGCAGTTGACTTGGTCTCTGCTCGGCCCGGTTCGGCGTTCATCGCGTTCATTAGCTTGAGGTTAGTTTTGTATTTATTTATTTATATCTATTTGTTTATTTATTTATTTATGTACATATTTATTGATTTATTGATTATTTATTTATTTCTTTAGTTTTTTTTTGTATATCTTTATTTTATGCTTGATATAAACCCTAGGGGAGAAGACTATTATTTTCTGTATATGTGTTTGTTTGTTTTGCAACTAGGGGGTATATTTAATATTTTTCTCCTACACACACTCCACTATCACACTTCTGCACACACGTGAGAATAGTCCTGTACCCGGACTGGAGAATAACCTAAGTTAGAACGAGACTGCGTAGTGATGGCCTACTGGATGTGCGTCCTGTTGGGTGGTCACGAAAGTCTCACCTAGAGTTTGGTCCCTATTGAGAATGCTGGCACTCCTAATAGCTTGCCTATTGTTGTTGATCAGTGTTCTTAATTGGGGTCGTTGGCTCTAGGAACCTTATTTAGGACTCTATAGAGCTACCTTTTGAGAGGTTCACTTGATAGAAAAAGCCTTAGATCTATTCCCAAAGGGACCCCTCTAGGACACAAAGGAGCTTAATACTTTTGCATTCAAGCAAACAATAATACAACTCCCTTTTTGCAAACTGCACCCCATTTTACTATTGCACCCTCTGTTTTCGTTTTTATTATTTCCTTTTACAAAAAACCTATAAAAATAAATAGATAAATATTTCATTTTCAAAAAAATATAAATAGGGGACTAAATCGACTGTACAGTCGGGTTAGTCAGCTTTTTAGGTTACTAATGAACCGTTACGGATCATGTCCTAAAATCCCTATTTAAAACAAACAATTTCTAAATCAAAATAAACACAAACATATTTCTTTCCATAAATCAAAAACTCCATTTTTCGAAAATAGGGGAATAAGCCGACTGTACAGACGGGTTAGTCAGCATTCTAGGATAAATGAACCGTACGGTTCAAGAGTCCTAAAATCCCTATTCAAATAAAATCAAACCAACACACATAAAATCATTTTCCAAAACTCCAAAAACTCCATTTTTATAAAATAGGGGACTAAGTCGACTGTACAGACGGGTCAGTTAGCGTTCTAGGATGGATGAGCTGTACAGCTCAATAATCCTAAAACCCCTATATTAAAAAATACCAACCAACAAAATTTTTCAGGAAGAACTACGTGACTTTTGAGTTCCTCATTGCACCAGAGGATACGTAGGAGCGGGGCTTCCCCGTCAAGTCAAAATTAAACTTTTCTAAATTAGCCCTTATTATTCTCTACTATTTTATTTTTGGGTAAAACAAATAAATTCGTAATTTATATTTGCACAATCAGATTTAGGGTAACCGTCTTAGGACGGATGTACTAGGGGTGTAGTGGAATTAAGTTTTCGCCCTTCCCTATGCATAACCGACTCCCGAATCCAACCTAGTTTACGCAGACCATTAATTTTAAGGTAGGTTTTTCTCAATTTTCCCTATTTAATAAATTGGGTGGCGACTCCCTGAAATATCGATTTTTGGGCCGTCTAAGTCGGGATCCCGGTCACGACAGTGGTAAAGTCATTGACCCTAAAAAAATTGACGAGTTGGAAAATGAGGCTGCTATTATCTTGTGTCAGTTGGAGATGTTTTTTCCGCCCTCATTATTTGATATCATGGTTCACTTAATTGTTCATCTAGTGAGGGAGATTAGATTATGTGGTCCCGTTTATTTAAGGTGGATGTACCCAATCGAGCGATACATGAAGATCTTGAAAGGATATGTGAAGAACCAATATCGTCCTGAAGCATCCATTGTCGAAAGATACGTCACAGAAGAAGCTATTGAGTTTTGTTCAGGCTACTTGTCAGAAGCAAAACCTGTAGGGCTACCAAAGTCTCGATATGCATGGAGATGTCAGGGTAAGGGTAGAGGTATAAACATTAAGAGCATGGGTCGAGAGGAGGTGCTTCAAGCACATTTTTATATTTTGAATAACACAGATGAAGTACTATCTTACTTATCTTCTCATCAAAAGCTAGTAAAGGCCAAAAACCCTCGAAGGGATGAATTATGATTATTGAAAGAGCATAACAAGACATTCATCGAATGGTTTAAATCAGAGATTAATAGAGATGCAAGCGCCTCTAATACTTTGAGATGGCTAGAAAATTACCCTAACTTTGATGTCTTTTGTTGGAATAGGTACAACATAAATAATTTTTCCTTTTCCACAAAGTCGCAAGATGACAAGAGTACTGTGCAAAATAGTGGTGTTATGGTCATGGCTTCTTCAATGCACTTTTCTAGTTCAAAAGATAAAAACCCCGTACTCGCATCCGTTGCTTACTTTGGTGTTATCGAAGAGATTTGGGAGCTTGATTACTGTAAATTTAAAGTGCCCATTTTTAAATGTAATTGGGTAAACAGCAATGGTGGTGAACGTACCGATGAAATGGGATTTACACTAGTGGACCTTGACAAGGTAGGTCATAAGAATGAGCCTTTCATCATGGCTGACCATGCAAAACAAGTTTTCTATATCAAAGATCCTTCTAACAAAAAGTGGTCGGTGGTCCTACAAGGAAAAATAGGTAGTGATGAAATTGAAGATTCAACTTTTGCAATTTCTGAGACACCTTCTTTCTTAACACAAGTGCCTGCTTTAATGGATGATAATGAAGTTGATGATGTACATGCCACTCGCAATGATCATAATGAAGGTATTTTATGCGAAGGAGTTCTAATTAACCCATGAATGAGTATGAGTACATATATTTGGTTCTTTAATTTATATTTATACTTGGTTATCTGATTCATATTTATTCATGGTTATATGATTTATATTTATATTTGGTTATCTAACTTATATTTATACTTGCTTACCTAATTCATATTTATATTTGGTTATTTATATTTGTGTTTTTTCCTTTGTTCAACAGATATCATGGGTGACTCCAACACTGACCTTTCCAAAAAGAAGATGACTAGGCGTCCGACATCATTAAAGTGGTTCCTTGCTAGGCGTCCGATTGGTCAAAGGTATAGAATGGAGTTTGATAGTGACGGCGAACCTATTGGTCTGTATGGTGACAAATTCAGGAGCTATTTAGGGGTGGTTGCGTGGACAAAAGTAAGCATATTACCCATGGCTTTGGATGAAGTGGATGAGCAGACAAAGAAGATTGTTTGGGATAGTGTTTTGGTATGTATATACACTAATGAAAGAAATATTGAGTTTATTCATCTTTCCTTATTTCTCGTGCTAACACCATGCATCTTATTATTGTGTTAAGGAAACATTTGATGTTCCCGATGATGAGGAATTCAAGAAAACTTGGATGGTTTATATAGGTCTCTGTTGGAAACAGTTCGAGACAACACTCACGACCAAATATGTCTTTGGCAAGGGGGATAAGTCCGGCGAAACAACCCGGCCCATTTCACAAGTATCCTAGTATATCTACTGAGACATGGACCGCATTTGTTAAAAGTCGCCTTACTTCGGAATTTGTGGTATTGTTTTCACCACAACTATTTTGGTTTCTTAAATATTATTCATTTATTATATATGATGGTGTGTGTTCTTTGTAACAAGTGAAAAGAGAATCTGCTCAGAAATATCAAAGTATTAATAAATACTATCACACAGTAGGGCGGGCCAGTTATAAAAAGTTGAAGCAAGATATGAAGGAAGAGCAAGTACAAAAAATGCGGGAGGAGTCTGGTGATCCTAATTTGGAGGTGGTGCCTACATCTCCAGAGCGACATGAGCTGTGGAAGGCTGCCCATAAAAAGAAATCGGGATCTTATGTAACTGAGGAGTCAGAATCAATTGCATCTAAGATTGTAAGTAAAAATTTCAATTAATCACATATTCAATTGACCCTGATTTTAATTTATTTAATCCTAACACGCGAACATTCTTTTATTGTAGGATGTTATTGTGGATTTGAGCAGCCAAGGATCCTTTGTTTCGAGAGAAAAAAAATGATATTTTAGCCACTGCCATCGGAAAACCTGACCATCCCGATCGTGTTCGAACAACTGGAAGAGGAGTTGGGCTAAAAAAAATACTTTGGAGGTGTTGCTCGGACGAGCTCGAATAGTTCACAATTTGATCCAACGCAGATGATGAAACAAATGGAGCAATTGTTCGAGAAGAAAATGGAAGAACGAGTTAGCAAGGAGGTGACAAAGGTATATGTTATATTATTATTATTATTATTATTATTATTAGGTGCTTGAATAATGTGGTGCAAATTAGAACCATTATTTTTGCTGACTCTGTTATTTTATTATTATGAGATACATGATAAAGAAACTGATTTGAATTTGGAACTGATGTACAGCAAATTGCTGCTATGGGCAATTGCGGTCAAAATGCAGCTGTCCAGGTTCCCTCTCACATAAGCACTATCAAATCTAAGGGTAGCTGCTCACCATCTCATGTGGAAGAGCTGGTCGAAACAGATTGGCTGAGAGAGATAGTCGTCAAGGGTTATGATGAGGGTAGCGTCCAAATAATGTTGGAGCATGAAGAGCATTATTGCTTTATCTCTTTCGGAGAGCTGAGCGACATGGCTTCCGGTGATAGGTGGCTTGAGTTATCCCACTTGGCTATATGGTGCACGTAAGTAGTATAATTTATTTTGTAATTAAATTTCTCGTGTCTCTATATATATTAATTTGATAAAACTGTTTTTACGTGTTAATAGATATCTACATCGTAAATGTGCTGAAAGGAGTGTTGGTGACTTATATGGATTTATGTGTCCATATAAGATTACCTTGAAGGGCTCTTCCTCAAGCATTGTTTCTGCCTATATTCAAAACAAAATGGCCAGCAATCATAAGAAAGTATATTTGGCTCCGCTTTGCAATGAGTACGTAATTGCATATTTGAACAAATTGATAATACATTTTTCCTTTGTTAGTTTCTTTTCTTACATATTATCTTTACCAATACTGCAGAGACCATTGGCAACTGATTGTCTTGGTCCCCGAGCAAAATACTGTTGTCTGGATGTGTTCAGATGGTAAAAAAACCAGGCAAAAGAATCAAAGAGATAATTAACAAGTAAGTGTTTAATTGTTTACCATTGTTTACATTGTAATATTTTAACTATGATAAATTTTTTATAATTAATTATAATTAACTTTTGATGTTATTAGAGCAATGGATTCTACACTGGACACCATATGGTTTCTCCCTAAGGTAAATAAGCATAATTTACTGTAGTCATTACTCTTTGCTGAGTGATAGGAATTATGTTCAATAGTGTGTGTTTATATGCCAAGTGATTATGACCCAAGTGAAGCTAAGTTTGTATATGTGTAGGTGGCACGACAACAAAATAGGTATCATTGTGGGTACTTTGTGATGAAGTATATGATGACGATTGTGAATGCCAGTATCATAAATAGATGGGAGGAGGTATATAATAGTTTTAAAGTACATTTTATTTATCTTTAACATATTCGTTCATGTTGGTGTTAACCATTAGCTATTGAACATATATTGTCTATTTTATGAGTTAGTTAGAGCTAGGTAGTTAAACTCGCGTGTTGTGTGCTGCTTCTTCTTCGTTGCTCTACTGTTTCTACTATATATTCATTTCACTATATTTTATGAGTTTGTGTGCTGCTTCTTCTTCATTTCACTATATTTTATGAGTTTGTGTGCTGTTTCTACTATATATTCATTTCACTTTCACTGTTGTCATTGACACTGTACCAGATCTGCTTGTTATATACTACTCTGCCTCTGTTTATACAGACCTCTTTGTATCTATTGGTTCTCATTGTGCTGAATTTTTTTATGGACCTTTTGTAGGTATTTGATAACCAAAAGGCATACACTCATTAGGAAATTTTGGAGGTCCGCAAGCTTTGGGCGGAATTTTATTTGAAGAATCGTCCAGCAGGAAATATATGATTGGCTAACAAGTTTGATTTTTTTTTTTTGTGGAAAGCTAACAAGTTTGATATATATGTATTTGTTATAGTACATGTATTAGTTGCTGAATTGAAAGACATATGTATTTAGTTCCATGTTTTAGTTGATGGTGTGTAGTTGCTGAATTGAAAGAAACATGTAGTTGCTGAATTGAATTGAAAGAAACATATTTTTGTATTATTATGAGTTGCTATAAAAATGTTATTAGGTGATTGAAAAAAAAAGGGAAGAAAATAAACAGGAACTAGCTTCCGATTTATTAACAGACATTTAGAATCAGTTATATAAACAATAGATTCAAAATGTATACTTATTAACAGACATTTAGAATCGGTTATATAAACAACCGATTCAAAATGTCTATTTATTAACAGACATTTAGAATCAGTTATATAAACACCCGATTCAAAAAATAGTCATTTAGAATCGGTTGTTTATATAACCGAGTCAAAATCTCCCGTTTGGCAGGTTGTATTTGTTGTCTGAGATAGCATTTGGAATCGGGTTTTAAAATAACCGATTCGGAATTACCCATTTTGAATCGGTTATTTAACCGATTCGAAATGTTATCACCTTTAGAATCGGGGGTATTCGAATCGGCAAATAACCGACTCCAAATGTGCCAAACAACCGATTCAAAAAACCTTTTTTGCAGATGGTTATGAACATAATTAATTAAACCGCAAAATATAACATAGATGAATAATTTTTAACTCAGATAATACCATCTTTGGAACAAAGATAATAGTATGTTAATTGATTATAGGATTAACTCCGACTATGGTCACACTCTGTAAACAGTAGCTCCCCAGTAGTGCAAAGAGTTAAATACAGAAGGTGAAACCTTCCCCAACACAAATGTGCACATTAGCTATAGTCAATGATCATACTATCTAATGAGTGCTGCTTAACAATATGAACATGAATAGTTAATTACAAGGTATAATTTAGTTAAGTAACTCATAATACAAAGTTAATATCACATTCCTACTTTCCCATCTGGCTCTGATATATATAATAGTGAGAGAGAGAAAGAGAGTGGGAAAGATAAGAGTGAAAGAGAGAAAATATAAAAGTGAGTTTTAAAGATGAAATAAAAAATTAAAATATGATGTGAGAGTGGGGCCCACAAAAGATAAACATGAGAGAGAGAAAAAAGAAAAAATGAGATAAAATAATTAGAAATGACATATTTATCCTTAAAGTTGATGATGTGTCAAATTTTTAGAAATGAGTAATTTAGTATGTTTGGTAATGGTTTGTTTGATTATATATATATATATATATATATATAGTAGATACAATCTAATATTTGTGAATAAAAATTAAATTATAACTATAAATTAAATAAGAGGATTATAAAATTGAAATTGGCTATCCATAGATACTAAGAAGAAAGGAATTTGATAAATGAATTGGTAGTGACCCAACTAAATGTATTTAATAAATATTTCGGGTTCAGAAAGATAAGGAGAAGAAGTATAAAAATAAATTATTTTTTTAAAGATTTAGAAAAATATGGTCCTAAAAAATATAAACAGAAGAAGTATAAAAAGAAATTGATTTTTTAAGGTGGTAGAATCACTAAAAGGGTGAGTTGCACGGGTCTGTGTCTTGAAATTATTATTATTTTCACCAAACCAGTTATTGAGGAATGAGTTTTGAGTATTTGAACCGTTAAAATTTTTCAGAACGCCAAAGTACTCAAAAACACACAGCTTAGCATCACACTTTAGGTATTTGTCACGAAGTTGTTATTTGTTTCAACAAATCGGTTATTTAGGATTAATGAACTTTGAGTATTTGAAAGATTAAAATTTTTCCGAACACTAAAGTACCCCAAAACACGCTGTTTAGCATCACACTTTTCGTATTTCGTATTTCTTGTATTTGTACATCTTTTTTTAATTCTAAAGTACCCAAAACACACTGTTTGGCGTTACACTTTACAAATTTTATTACAAAATCAATTATTTTTAACGAAATTGGTTACCGAGGAACAAACTTTGCGTATTTGAACAGTTAAATATTTTTCCAGACTCTAAAGTACCTCAAAACACATTGGCTAACATCACACTTTGTGTAATTTATCACGAAATTAATTTTCATCTTCACTAGCTTATAGCTCCAAAAAAAAATTTAAAAAAGGGGGAGCGAGAAGGAGGGGGTGGGAGTCTTGGAGGGAAAGTGGAGTGGGAGACTCCCTAAGATTTATATTCTTAAGATATTGCTCGTGCCAAAACGATGAAGGTTGATAACTCTCTAGTACATTTTCCGCATACGTGATCTCACTCAGTGGTATTAGATTAATGGCAAAATAGCTTTCGGGGTCCCTTAAATTATTTTCAGATAACAAATATGTCATTTATGTTTTTTTTAACGAATAGATCCCTTATGTTTTAAAATAGTTACACCGTTACCTTTTTTGTAATTTCTGTTTGATTCCGTTACAAAAATGTATATGTGACTGTTAGGGTGTCTACATGACAATTAATTATGTTTACGTGGCAATTCCAACTTTTATTATATTCTAAAATCAACTTTTTATTAAAAATAAAATTAAAAAAAATGTTCATCATCATCTTCCTCAATTTGCATCATCATCTTCCCTAATAGAAGGAGTAACTGCTGCAATAATGAAATTTAGTGGATTATGATTTCTGGTTTAAAATTAAAACAAGTTTAGAAGGAAAACGCAACAGATCACGATCTTCTTCACCTTATTCCAACAACAACAACAATAAACATAACTAGAAAGCGAAAGAGGGTTTTTTTGAGAAAGGAGAGTAAAAATGGTGTGATAATTATAGAACAGTAAAAGAGTTTTTGAGAAAGAAGAGAAGAAAATGGTGCGATTTCATCATTTCTTCCCCAACGCTGGTGATTTCATCATTGCTTGCAAAGATTCATGGGGTCTTTGTATTTCTGGTTGGGACTTTGAAGGATTTAGGGTTCATGTGTTGAAGAAGCAAATGGAGCAACAATTTGGGGGGGGGGGGGGGTTTGAGGGTTTCGGTTACGATGGAGAGAGATGAGAAAATTCAACAACGATTGTGTTTGATGCGATGGCTTAAGAGGGATGGAGAAGAGGGTTGAGCAGATTAGGGAAGATGATGATGAACATTTTAATTTATTTTTTTAATAAAAAATTGTTTTTTAAATAAAATCCAAGTTGGAATTGCCACGTAAACATAAATAATTGTCATGTAGACACTCTAACAGCCACATATACATTTATCTAATAGAGTCAAACAGAAATTGCAAAAAATGGTAACGATGCAATGATTTTAAAACATAAGAGACCTATTCGTTACAAAAAAAAAATAAGGGACCTATTTGTTACTGAAAATAAGTTAAGGGACCTTGAGAGCTATTTTGCCTAGTTAATCAATACAGTTGACCCAGTGGCATAAGTTACTGTAGGACACAGAGGGTCGACCCAACTCTTTCGAGTTTAATTTTTGCAGTGGACAAACTCGATTTTGGGAAGTGCGAAATTTGCTCCTAAACACGGCAAAGACTAATACTTTTTATTTATGTACCAAAGCACCCTCCTTTTGCTTTCAACAAGTTGGAAATCACGCCCCCACCCTCTTTTCTCACAGATATTAAACTTTATTGCTTTTTTTATTTGCTCAACATATTTTTTTTAAAAAAAGTTGTTTTGTTTTAAATTATTTCTTGTTAAATAATTAATGTTTTGTATTAGATAATAAACCCAAAATTTATCACATGCCAAGAATGATTTAACCTCTGCACCAACTAAAATTATCTTGATATATTCGCAAAAAGAAATGCATATATTAAAAATTATATGCAAACAATATATTATTAAAAGAATTTCAAACATATATTTTGAGACGTGAACGCTTGTGATGATGTCATTGCTAAATATGGTGCGTAGTCCTCAATGCACTACAAAACTTATAATTCTCCCCCTGTTGAAATGGGATATCTGCACTGTATTGCTTCTAAAAGATTCAACGGAAGTCCTTGCTTAGTCGCTCATGCTTTCACCTTTTTTTTTTTCTATTGCATTTCACCAAGAAAAAGATGAGAAAAGATGTAAAAAAAAGTGAATTTTAAGCCATAAACAAATACACATTAATTAGTTTTTTTTTAAAAATAAAACAACCTAAAATAAAATACATAATAGCTTATAGTGTATATAAACTTTTTCTTATATAATATAATCTCAAACAAAAACTCTAAATTCAAAAGTTAAATCAATCCAAAATAAAAATGAAGCTAAAATATACATTTTGTCCCTTATCTTCTTTTAGAGTGTGTTTGGGAGAGGATTTGGGAGGGTTTGGAAAGGGAGGATTTTGGAGGACTTGGTTTATATTTTAATATCTATTTGAGATTTTGAAAAATTGAAAGAATAACATAATAGATAATGATAAAATATTGTAAATCACACTTCATTTTTATTTAGAAACATTTACAGCTTCCTCAATTTAGAATTGAAAATCAAGTTCAACCCTCATTTTCAGTTTGGCTCTTTTACTTTTCATTTCAAAATGCCCCCCGGTTTCTAAGTTATAGCAATATGGTGGCTCAATATATATATTTTTTTAAAATAATCCTTTAATTTGTAATTTTTTCCATAATAGTCTCCTTTTTCTATGTTAATATGATAGCTTATTTTGCTAAAATTATGTTGGCATGGTCATTTCCATAGAACGATTTAAACGAAATGACTATATTCTTATGTTGGCTACTCGTTATTATTGTGCAATATTTATTGTTTGCCGGTACCTAATATACGTCAGAGAATTTGATTGACCACATATACTCGATTTTGCGGGGCGTCGTGGTTCTCCCTTCCTAATAGAGTATATTTAAACGAAATGTTGTTATCCCTTCCTAATAGAGTGTATTGAAACGAAACCAACACTGTTGGCCTAGTGACTTAATCTACCCTAGAACACAGGGGGTCAACCCGATGCTCCCGGGTTCGATTCTCGCAGTGGACAAACTCGGTGTTGGCTAGTGCGAAATTTGATCCTAAGCACGAGTGGAGATTAGTGTTTCGTTGAAAGCGTTGAGACGCTTCGAGGGTAGTCAGCGATGGTTTAGACAAAAAAAAGAGTATATTGAAACGGAATGACTATGTTTTTTGGTTACCGCGTTATTGAGTGAGATTCAAATCGAGTTACCACTCAGATCAACCATCGTCGATAACGAGATGACTATATTAGTATTACTTTACAAAATAAAAGAGTTTTTGAAAAATAAATAAAAGAAACGCCAAATTTAGAAACTAAAAAAGAAATAAATGACACAAGTATAGTTTAGCATAAAAAACTGCAATATATTGTATTTATTTAGAAAGTCAGAAAGTAAAATAAATAAAAATGAATAGTATTAGTATGTCCCAACGCGAGGGAGGGCACATGCGTCTTTCCGCTCCCTTTCTTTGCGCATCCGTCAGGACTCGTCAGGACTCGAGAAGCTGAGTACGGATGCTTTACCACATATGCCCCTGTAGTCTTGTCCGCATTTTTTTAGTAATTTTGTAATAGTAATAATTAATAAAGCGAGTCTCAACTCTCAATAAAACTCATTCATTCTCACGCCAAGTTTCCCGTTCACGGTCACAGTCCACAGTACACACTACAGAGTGAGAGCAAACGAAATCGTGAGATAGTACTAGTTGAAAACCCTTGTCCTAAAACCCTAGATTTTCATCGCACCAAAACCATTGTTGATAATCATGGGCCACGTTGGTTCCAGCAAAGATGGCAGCAAAGCTGCGATGGCGATTGACGACGACGACATGATGGCGACGAACAACGACGACATGGACATTGACCTTGACGAGTATTCCAATGCGGAGATCCTCAAAGAGGTGGGAGATGCTCAGGTGGTAAAGTACTGTGAGAACTTCTCGAAGCTGTTCTTCGAACAGTACGGTCTCATCAGTCACCAAATCAATTCCTATAATCAATTCATCAGCACTGGTATTCAGAGCATTTTCGATTCCTTCGGTGACCTAGTCGTTACGCCAGGTTTTGATCCTTCAAAGAAAGGAGACAGCGATAATTACCGTTATGCTTCCGTGAAGTTTCGCACCGTAACCCTTGATCGCCCTAAGTTTTGGTGCGGAGAAGGTAGTACTCAAGAGTTTAAGATGCTTCCTAGGCACGCTCGTCTTCAGAGGATGACTTATGCTTCTAAAATGAAAGTCAATGTTCACGTTCAGGTTTGAAATCGCTCTTCATTTCTTCGTGTTCTCCTTCGCAATGTGCTTTGATTGTTCATAAAAAAGAGTTGTTGTGTCGTGTTATGCTTTTTTCTGAGTAATCTCTGACGTTTTGAATGAAATTTGTGGTTCGTGTTTGCTTTGTTTGTGTCGATTATTACAGGTATATGTTCCGAAGAAGGTTCAGAGTGATAAATTTAAGACGGGAAAAGATGAATACGTTGAAAACGATATTAAATTGGACGATGTCAGAGAAATAACCATTGGGAGGTTGCCTGTTATGGTCAAGTCTGATCTGTGCTGGATGAGTGGAGATGAAAAGGATGATTGTGAATTTGATCATGGAGGCTACTTTCTGATAAAGGGTGCGGAGAAGGTAGCTAAATAGATAATTTAAACACTTCTTTTTTGTCTTGTTACAGTATTTATAATTTTTATGCAGGTGCATTAATGTTGGTTTAGTTTGTATTTATATTTATATTTCTGTTTTTTACTGTTTGTACGTGTTTATTACATGTTCGAAATATTTTTCTTTCCTACTGTTATAATTTTTTCTGTGTGTGAAAATGTGTTGCAGATCTTTATTGCACAGGAACAAATTCATTTAAAAAGGCTATGGGTTTTGAATAGTCCGTACTGGTCAGTTGCCTACAAATCACAGATGAAGAGGAATAGGATGCTTATTAAGTTGGTGGGGAATTCCAGAATTGAAGGAATTAGCAATAGCGAGAAATCCCTTGCAGTGTATTTTTTGTCGGTTGAGATTCCTTTATGGATACTATTTTTTGGTTTAGGTGTCTCTTCTGACAAAGAGATTGTAGATCTTATTGACTATGGAAGTGGAGATGCGAGAATTCAAAATATTATCTTTGCATCCATCCGCGATGCCGATGAGAAATGTGATGGATTTCGTAGAGGGAAGAATGCACTTCATTACATAGAGGAGCATGTAAAAGGTGTCCAATTCCCACCTCCAGAGCCAATTGAGGAGTGCCTCAACATGTATGTCTTTCCGAACATTAAAGGTTTGAAGAGAAAGGCACGCTACGTTGCATACATGGTGAAGATTCTCTTCATGGCTTATACTGGGCGTAGAAAATGCGACAATCGGGATGATTTTCGAAATAAGAGACTTGACTTAGCTAGTGAGCTGCTAGAGCGCGAGCTAAGAGTGCACATTGCACATGCTCGAAAGCGAATGGCAAAGGCCTTGCAAAGAGACCTTTATGCAGATAGAGAGGTACGTCCAATTGAGCACTATCTCGATGCTTCCATTATTACAAATGGTCTCCAAAGAGCATTTTCTACTGGTGCATGGACACATCCTTATAAAAGGATGGAAAGGATTTCTGGCGTGGTTACAACACTTGGGCGAACTAATCTGTTACAGACCACGGCTGAATTAAGAAGAACAAGGCAACAAGTTCAGTACACAGGAAAGGTTGGGGATGCTAGATACCCGTAAGTTACTTTAAGCTCTGGCTATTTTTGTTTTTTATTTGTTTTCCACTTTTTTGTGTGGTGTGGTGGTTGAGCTGTATTAGTAAAACTTTTATGCCCTATAGCTGACTGAATGTTCATTCTTCTTTACTTTTTGGTATCGATGTGCGGGAGTAACAGCTGCAGTAATGCTTTTCTGCATTTACATCAACTTTTTAGATGAATCCCCCTCCCCCTTCGCTGTCTCTACTGGGTGTTAAAATGTAGGTGGAGGTTTGTCTGACAAAAACACAGTACATCAAGGGAAATTCATATTTTGTTGACTAAGATTCGGGTTTCTTGGGGGTAGAAAAATCTTGTTGAAGGTTCATTGTGACTATTTAGGCAGGGTGGTTCGTAAGCCGTAGGATGGGGTTGGGAGGATCAATTCGTGTCCAATTATATGTTGTCAACTGTACCTGCGAAATTTGGATTAGGTGGGTTCTAAGCTTAATTATATGTTGTCTGCCTATAAAAATAGGTTTTCATTGGGTAGAATATAAAGGGATTCGGTAGTAATTATGATTTATAAAGGATTGTAATAGAATCCTAAACCTATTATAATGATGTAGACTCTGATTGTTGCTGAATCCATGAGGGAATCTTTGAAACAAGATCCTAGGACTAGGGCACAACTACTCTAGTACAAAAAAGAAAACTTAAGGGCACTTTCTTCGCTTGTTTCCTGTTTTCATTTTTACTCATTCCCACTCAAACTAAAAAATATTAGTAAAAACAAATTTAGTATTTTCAGAAATTTTGCAAATGTCAAATATAAACTAACACACCAATAACTGCCAATAACCACCTATTAAATATTATATTATTTGTTCTTCTTATTTCTCCTTTCATAAACCCTCCAAATGACAGGTTTACCCTTTTGGTTCTTAATATCAATGTGTGTGCTATCATTGACACAAACGCTTCTACACAGTGTTGTCAATCGCGAATTGCGGAAAATATCGGTTTGCTCAAATTCTGCTATGATATAGCGCTATAGTGCCACTATAGCCACTATTTGACAGTACTTAGGGGCATATTGCAGATTGTGGACAATAGCTGTTTGTTCAAATTTCGCTACGTTATAGCGGTATCGTACCACTATAGGTGCTAGTTGACAACACTGCTTTTATGACACTCATACAACATGTGTCAAACACCTCTCTTAGGTGGACCTTCCTATGTGGTCAATAGTGGTGGCGGCAACAACAATGTGTGGCGTAGCAGTGGTTCGGTGCCACGCAAAACACAGTAGTAGGGCATTTCTCTTTTGTGGCCGCAATGGTGGGTGTCATGGGGAAATTCCGCCGCAATCGTCACGAAATCATGATTGAGATGTTTGCAGCCGAGAAGATAGGGCGAAAAGTCAAAAATGCCCCCATTTTGCTTTACCCTAGTATTGGAATGAGAAGCGGGTTGCCTAAATGTGACACCCTACTTTGCCCTCTTGTCTCCTATCTTCTCTACGACCTATCTCCCTTGCGAGTTGCGATTTTTCTTGAAACTCTTGCGCACCCTTTTCGCCCCTGTTCTCTCTGCATCTATTTCTTCCTTGTTTTTCTCTATTCTGCATGACTTTTATTGTATTGTTTCCATGGACTTCAATGTAGCAGCGATATTGCTGCCTGCCACTACATCTTTATAGCGTTTTGGGAGTTGGCGCTATGCTATGCTCTCCGTCATTGACTACATAGGTCTACTCCATATTATAATAAAGTTATGGGATACAGCTAGGACACTTGTGGGACATCGCTAGTAAAGACGCCATATAGTGTGGACACCGCTCTTAATCACTTGTAGGACACTTGGACACGACCTTCTTTAAAAAAAGAACAAATAAAAACACTTTTCAGCACAATACACATTCTTCTCCCATACGCAAACACAACTGAGGTGCTCTGATAATCCTCTTGCATACAATTTTTCGTTTTTCTTTTCCGTCATTTTCAGTTGCCAGTTCGACATCTCCATCTTTCCAGTCTTGTTTTTCTGCTCTTACTAGTGCCTCCCTCTCTTGTGATACTGTTCATGCTGTCGATGTCTCTGCTCACCGTGGGTGCCGTGCTGCGGCTTTTTCTTTTCTCACGAGCATCTCACTTTCACTCCCATTCATTGTTCATGTTCCATTCCGTTCAAATCAGGTAACAATGTCGGTCTTCTGTGGTCATGCTCTGTTAAAATATACATTTTTTTGGTACATTCTATTTTTATTTTGGAGTTTGGACTTACCGTTCCTTTTGCTTTACCCATTACCTGTTTAGTTTTAAAGTTTATCTTTTTCTTTGATTATGTGTTATATATATATACATACATATATATATATATACATATATATATATATATATATATATATATATTGTTTGCCTAATTCTAGCAAAGACTAGTGCGGGTCTCATTCTATGACATGCTATATATTTATTATTTTTATTTCAAACTTTGATTTTTGTGATTGTTGCAGATGATTGATTGTCTAATCTAAATAATGGGAGTCATGGGACCTTTGTATAAATTTGCCAAATAACTTTTATTGTTCTCATATTTTACTTTATTTGGCAAATAAGTTATATATATATATATATATATATATATATATATATATTGGTGTCGGTGTCCAATGATTTTTACATTAGCGGTGTATGTGTGTTCATTGTCCGTGCTTCATAGCTTTCTACTTTCTAGTGCTTCCTAGTGTAGTGTATTCCATTTCTGTTTCAGTATTGGTTTCTATGAAGTTCTGATGGAAATGGTTGGGTTAGAAATAGTGTTGAAATCTTTAAACTCTTCGGTCATCTTATGGAGTGAGCAAAAGTATCAGCCTCCCAAGCTTAACAGGGATGGATAATGGACTGGGTGTTGGGCCTTGTACTAGGAGGTTTCCATATACTCTCCCTCTAGTTAAGGGATTGATGTGTATAGTATGTTGGATTTTTTGGTTCTCTTGTTGTATAAAAAACATGCTTTTATTTATTGTAATGGGGTTTCTGGTTGCAGGCATCCTTCTCACTGGGGTAAGGTCTGTTTCCTCTCTACTCCGGATGGTGAAAATTGTGGACTAGTAAAAAATTTAGCTGTCACGGGACTTGTAAGTACCAACACAACTGAATCTATACTTCCTCAGTTGTTTGGTTGTGGAATGGAAGAACTTGTTGATGATACCACCACCTTTCTGGGGGCAAAAGATAAAATCTTCTTAAATGGGGATTGGGTTGGAGTTTGTCAAGATACCGATTTCTTTGTGGCAGAGCTACGAAAGAAAAGACGTAAAAATGAATTGCCTCATCAGGTTCGATGTTAATTATTTATGTTAAGTTGGTTTTGCATTTTATAAGTCATATTTTATATATTTTAGCACGTGCTCTTTATTTGAGATATATAGGGGACCCACGCAGTGGAAAAAGGCTTTTGTTGTTATATGATGTTAATTTGAGCCATGAAGTGTCAAATGTTGTAAAGACTGACATGTTTAATAGCTTAAGAAATGACAACCTGCAGCGCAGATGATACATTAATTAGCAAATAATATAGTTATGGATTGAACACGTGGAAACA
This sequence comes from Astragalus membranaceus, assembly GCA_039519185.1. Lineage (NCBI taxonomy): Eukaryota > Viridiplantae > Streptophyta > Magnoliopsida > Fabales > Fabaceae > Astragalus > Astragalus membranaceus. The sequence continues at coordinate 16,033,888 of CM076848.1, forward strand.
TAGTGTATATTATTGGGTAGTATTTTTGTAGCTTGGTTTATGTCTATCACATGGCAAATGGTTTACATGATTAGATTAACTTTTTGAACTTCCCTTCCAAGCTATATTTCAATACACTACCTCTGCAAAACACTTCGAAATGTATATGTCCTCTCCTCTATCAAACATTGATACACCTATTATGTTTTCAGCTGTTTTTTTCTTTATACAGCGTCAATAGCTAGCCTTCTTATCAGGTTTGGTTTTGATCAGATATTTGATTTCGATGAGATTGTTGTTTTCTTCTGCTGGATCTTTTCAGTAACTTCGTTGAAGAAGACGCCTTCCTTGTAGGACTATTGTAGGATTGTGTCTATAATTCTTTTTTCTGGTTTACGCTTAAAAAGATGTAGTATTTGCAATTAATTTTTTTGATTTATTTGAATTTTGTTTCTTTTAAGGCCAATGGTAACTGTTTTCATTTAGGTGGAAATCAAAAGAGATCAATGTCAACAAGAAGTGCGCATATACTCCGATGCAGGACGGATTCTTCGTCCACTTTTGGTAGTTAGTAATCTACTCAAGTATAAAGGATTGAAATCGGAGCCTACATCTTTCCAGGCTCTATTGGATAACGGCCTTGTTGAGCTGATTGGACCTGAAGAAGAAGAAGACTGCTGCACTGCTTGGGGTGTTCCATATTTATTTGGAGAAGAGGGTAAAAAAAAAGTGAAGTACACACACTGCGAACTTGATATGTCATTCTTGTTGGGTCTAAGCTGTTCACTTGTTCCATTTGCTAACCATGACCATGCAAGAAGGGTGTTGTATCAGTCCCAGAAGCACTCTTCACAAGCAATTGGCTTTTCTACAACAAACCCTGATATAAGAGTTGATGCTTTGTCTCACCAATTATTTTATCCTCAGAAGCCACTTTTCCGGACAAAGATGTCTGAATCTCTTGGAGAATATGTTTCACGTGGCTGTCCTCCTAGAAAGGTATTAATTCCAACAGCTGAATTCTATAATGGGCAGAATGCGATTGTGGCTGTCAACGTACATTTAGGGTACAACCAAGAAGATTCGTTGGTGATGAACCAGGCATCTTTGCAGCGGGGTATGTTCAGATCTGAACACATAAGAAGTTACAAGGCTGAAATTGACAATAACGAATTGTCAGAAAAGAAGAAACGCAAACCAGAAGACATTGTTAATTTTGCAAAGATACAAAGTAAAATTGGCCGAGTTGATAGCCTTGATGATGATGGCTTTCCATATGTTGGTGCAAATGTGCAAAGTGGGGACATTATTGTTGGACGGTGTGCTGAGTCCGGAGCAGACCACAGTATAAAGTTAAAACACACTGAAAAGGGTTATGTGCAAAAGGTTGTGCTGTCCTCAAATGATGAGGGAAAGAACTTTGCGGTGGTTTCATTAAGACAGGTAACTGGTGAAACCGAAATCTAATTTAGTGTAGATGAATGTTGCCTTGTGCATGAACTTTTAGGGTTTACTGCTCTGAACACAACTGTGTGCATAAATGGGCATAGAGATGGTTGTACATCATCTGAATATGGATGTTTTATGTTGCTCAACTGAAAGCTAATTTTTTTGGCAGCTAAATTGTATTTGATCACAATGATCTGCTGTTTAATAATACTTGCAGGTTCGAGGTCCAGTTCTTGGTGACAAGTTCTCCAGTATGCATGGACAAAAGGGTGTTTTAGGGTTTCTGGAGTCTCAGGAAAATTTTCCCTTCACTAAACAAGGTATTGTTCCTGATATTGTCATCAATCCGCATGCATTTCCCTCACGACAAACTCCAGGGCAACTCCTAGAGGCTGCTTTAGGAAAGGGGATCGCAAGTTTCCACCCTAAAGATTCCCCGGCAAATGCTACCCCTTTTTCCGCTCTCTCTATTGAAGCCATTACAGACAAGCTTCACAGGTAAAGTTTCATCATGATTCATTTTACTTCAAATCCAGTTTAGGTTACTTGTGGTGTACGTTATGGGGTCATTCTCTAGAGGAGGAATTCTTACTTCAACTTCTGCTCTTGCTTACTACTCCCTCTGACCTATTTATAAGCAACAAAGCATTTTTTAAGTTCACTGAATAACCGATGTATTTGGTCTATAATATAGACCAGATATATAAGTTATTCAATGAACCTAAAAAGTGCTTTTTTGCTTATAAATAGGTCAAGAGTAGTATAATGTTTGTTATAAGCCGTTTCTTTAAAAAAATGGGAGACCAGCTTCACTTGCAATAAATGCAGAAAGTGGTTGGTCAAACTTTGACCAACCGTTTGACCAACCAATCACAGTCCCTTGTGATTGATTCGGGATAACAAACCTTGTGACATCCAGCATTCTCCGATTGTTATTTACCAATTATGTCTTCCCAGGTGTAAATGCTCTCTTCTTGCATTTGCTCTGGGCTCACTTTAAATTTAAGAATTACCTTCCCTAGTTTCACAATGAAGTGGTTATATGTTTGAAGTTTTTGTTTTGTTTTATTAAGTCCATAATTTATGTTCCGTTTCTTGTACATGGCAGAGCTGGGTTTCAAAGATGGGGAAATGAGAGGGTATACAATGGGAGAACTGGTGAGATGGTTCATTCCCTCATATTTATGGGCCCAACATTCTACCAGCGACTACACCACATGTCTGAGGACAAAGTAAAATTCCGAAACACTGGTCCGGTTCACCCGCTGACCCGACAGCCTGTTGCTGACAGAAAGCGATTTGGAGGTATCAAGTTTGGTGAGATGGAGCGCGATTGCCTGATAGCTCATGGTGCATCAGCCAACCTGTATGAACGCCTATTTACCCTCAGCGACTCCTCTCAGATACACATATGTAGTAAATGCAAAAATGTTGCAAATGTGATCTTACGGTCTGGGTCTGGGGGCCGAAAAATACGAGGCCCCTATTGCCGATTCTGTGAATCGGCTGATGACATTGTGGTGGCCAATGTCCCATATGGGGCTAAATTATTGAGCCAGGAGTTGTTTAGCATGGGAATTAATCTCAAATTTGAAACAGAACTTTGCTAGACAACCACTTTTTAACATGTTGCCTCACTAGTGATTTTCCCTAAACTTTTGAACTCTGTAGATATCAGTTTGGATCCTGGATGCTTCCTTGTATTTCAGTTAGGAGTATTGCATGACATGCACCTTGATTATCTTGAATGCCCCGTGTATCTCTTTTTCCTTTTTAGAAGTTGAAAGGGGAATGCGCCCGCAGCTCCTCTCCCAGATAATTCACGAACGATAGTTGTTAAGCCGCTGTGGCCTTTGGGTTGCGATGCCACGAATTAGTTATCATTTCTTTTAGATGTTTATTCATTATATTTTGGCAAATTAATGCAGCATATTCAACAACAGCATGATTTTTGCTTAGTGCTTCCGTAGTACTTCAAAGATTACCTTAGTGATCTGGAATTTGAAGTTGCATATGCAGTGATCTTGATCCACTGTATGCGGTCATAGTAGTTTAGACTTTAGAGTATCATAACGGCTTCGACCAAAAAGCACGAATACAGAGAGACTATGTTGAATGCAAACGGTCACAATCCAACCCTTAAATTGTTCTATCATTAACTCATAACTGTTGGTTTATTTTTAATAAAAAATAGAAAAAAAAGAATTTTATGAAAGTTTGTAGGCAAAAATAGAACAATATTTGAATTTATTTTAAAATATTTAAATATATAAAAAATGATGTGTCATTGAGTAATTGATTGTTGAGTGTCATACCTACAACTAGGGTTGTGCAAACGAACTGGTACACTAGTACCACATCCAATTCCATACTGTACCACACACAAAAACTCCATACTGAATTTTTTAAAAACAAATCCATTTTGTTTGAGAAGATATCGGAAAATCGGGATACCATTTCTCTTAAACCGGTAAATTCCAATTTGTGAATCATTGTGTCGTTCATTAACATTTAGCATTCATCTTTGACAATCCCTCTTTGTTTCTCCTTTTTTATTCCGCATGCACACAAACTTCTCTCTTTCTCTCTCTACTCTTTCTTCTTCCTCTCTCTCCGGCCACCGTCGGTTCAAATCTCACTTGCCCTCTGCTCCTCCGGTCAGATTCTGGCAACTTGCTTCACCGATTCAGGACGCATGCAATTGATCAATCCCTAAATTAGCTCCTCCTGAAATCCCTAAATCAGCTCCTCCTACATTCCCCAAATCAGCTCCTCTATGAATCCCAAATCTCAATTGATTGACTCCTCAAATCCTTAAAACCAGTAAAATAAAGTGGTTAATTAGGAAGCTCTACAAAAAGAGGAGTCATAAAGAAGAAATGGGGCAAATGCATATCAAAAACATGCGAGCCATGTACGAATAAAATAATCTGGTTAGGAAGTTTCATGACGCCGGTGGTGGCAGCGACGGCATACGAAATCGCAGTGTTTCAGCATACGACGTTTGCGTTGCCTCTCACCGTGAGACTCTCTCCCACTTTTTTTGCGTGAAACAAGCATACCATTTTTTATTTTTTTACATGAAATCAGCAGAGAAAATCGTTTCCAATGGTAAAAAGCATTTTTAAAAGAACTCGTCTGGTCAAAACTAGTTTACAGTGTGAACCGGTTAGGAACCGGTTTTGATCCAGATCTGAACCAGTTTGCAAACACAAACCAGTTTTTACAAACCAGTTTACTAGAACCATATTTTGTAAATGGTATGGTGCAGTATGGTATGGTTTATGTACCATGCACACCCCTACCTACAACACTCAATGGGTACAAGAGTCCTCACCACAAAAACACCAATAGAGAGAGACTGTTGAATGCAAAAAGACATATTTCTCTTTTAAGTACCGAGAAGTTTCCTCTTTTTTTAAGTGCCCTCAATATAAACAAAATGACATATAAGCTTGCTAATTTTGGAACATCTATATCAATTTTGCTTTGGTCCTTAAGATCCTAATCTTATTTTTTTTAGAGTAGAGAAAACTACCAATTTTGGCAAAATGAAATAAGTTATAAGTATGTGTTTGGATCGGCGTTGGTTCCTCTAAACTCACGTCCAACCATATTTCTCCCGTGATTTCCTAGAAGGTACAAAAGCAAACTTGTACATGGAAAATCTGCCGTTGTTTTCGACTAGATGTGGGAAAACGGTCGTGGGTCCAATCTAAAAAAAAAGTAATAAGTATAACTTTATACACAATCTAAAAAAATCGCGTATAAAACACTTAACAATGAAGGGACTAAAGATTTGATTCTAAATTACAACAACTACAAGAGAAAGAAATATACCACCACTCCAGTATTTGTAAATGCACTATCACCAAACATCTTTTATTTGACACATAAATCTATTGACAAATTGTTAACCACCAATTGTTCCCATACTTCCCACCGATCTTTATTTCTTTTTTCTTTTTTGAAATTTCAGTCAAAAGGGGATAATTTAATGTTATAAACTAGTCATTAAATTGAACATGTATGACCCTTTTCCAGATCTTGAACAGGAACAGCATAGGGTGAGTTCCAATCAGCATCAAAAACTTCCCTAAGCTGAGAGACAATGGCAGTGTTATATGTACCAAAGCTGACACCTGCTGTAACATAGAAATAATCCCATACAAGGTTGCTAGTCCCAATGTGGGCCCTTATATTGCTTACTGCATATTTTCCATGATTTACTCTTGTAAAATCAGGGTACATGTTTCCTGTACTAGTTTCTCCCTTAATGGCAGGTCCTGTCTTGTTGTAACCTGGAACCACATAATATTTGATCTCAATCTTACCAGAGCATTTGTTGTACTTAGAGGAAGAGCAAAGATTGTTGTAGTTGAGAAGAGACTTTAGGTACACATCTGTGCTATTGATGAAGTGTGCCCAATATGCCACTAATATTTTCACTGTTGCATGCTTGGAAAACACCACCTGTTATGCGGAAACTTTGTAAGAAAATGTCACTCTAGATAACATAAGGTTTTTAAAGAAATGAAATTTCAGTCATGCAGCAATTTATTAACATAAGGATCAGTGACTTAGGCAGGAGCCTTTTCTCTAGATAATAAACAGAACTCTATAAGGGTAAAACTCATCATAATTGTAGAGATACATAACAAAGAAAAGGCTGGAGATATTTCCTGAAATTAGAGCATGGCACGTCACTCAATGGAATAAAAAAAAATTGCGCGGCTTCATGAATACGGAAGCTTTGCCTTGTAAGATATTTGAGATGCCTTATATTTAACAAACTTTTGAAAAGATGAAAATTAGGAGGGGCAAAAGCAAAAGAGAAAACAAGGAAAGGCCACAGACAATGCCAAAACAGTTGAAGTTAGTTACCTCTGATATCGCAGAGGATAGGGACGACCAGTAAATTGTTTGGTCCGTAAATTCTGACTGTCCCAGCCAGTCCATGGTATTGATTCTAACTGCCTCTCCCATTCCAACAGATTTAACTGTATCAATCCATGCCTGCTCATCAGCCTGATATTTGCCAAATAATAGCTGCAGCCACCAATAATACTAAGATTCAATGAAGACCGGCAATCCGACATGTCGAAAATCAGAATGCAATCTAACAATAGGACTTTTCTTTCTTTCTTTTTTTAAAAGAAAAAATGTATATTAAAAAAATGACAGCTAATGCAATAATCATTTTTGAACTGCAACACATTATTTCTTCCTTTATGAAGAGTTGAATGAGAAAAATGCAGCTCACTTCTTCAGAAAAATCTGCAGATTTGGATCTTAATCAAACCAACTTTAAGGGCAGAACAAAATTTCTAGGACTAGTCCACTGACATGGGATGTTATGGAAAAGGGAACAACAATAAATCTTTAAGAATGCCTGCAGCAACTCAAACTACCCAATAGGATTTCATTGTAAGCATAAAGAATGGCAGTTAGAGGTTTCTCCACCAATTTGAGATGATAGTAGCAGTTATCTGCTAATTAGAGGGCACATTTGGCCCTTCCTTGCTGAAGTATCAAGAGCCCTGATAAACCCATCCCCAATTCGATGAGATGCATTTGCCAAATTTTACCAGTGCCTAATTGAGAACAGTAGACCGGGCTTTTTTGCTATCTAGATCACTTTCTCCCTCATTATAGCCCAAATAAGAAGGAAGAAAAAAAAGAAAAAAATTACCTCCGGGGGAGCAAAGGAGAGATAGCTGACTTGGGGAAGCTTTGTTGAATAGTTACTCCCAGGAGTTTGAATTGAAACTTCAAACACATAAGGGTCAGACAGAATAGGATATCCTGCAACATGAGGAGTCTCCAAATATTGGGGAAGTGGTGACCTGCGACACAAAACTAAATATGGTAATAAATAAAAAGTATAAGAGCAACCTTAAGAATCCACATAAAAACTCCCACTTGAAATTATTGTAAAATCTACTCATACACTCGTGTAAACTATTCGCTGTTCTCACAACAGCAAAATTAAAGTGAAGTAAATTTGGTAGAACATAGTTAGTAACCTGCAAGAACTTCATAAGGAAATTTCATAGAGAAACAATAGGAAACAATGCTTCAGAGGCAGAAAACCCCACCAAGTACAATTTCTTGAAGAGAAACTAAATAGACTTGTTCTATATCATAATTAAGATTCAGACCTCACACTTACTTGCACCTCTCCTTGGGTTGGATGAAGTGTGACCAGCAAGGAACCTTTCTTTCAACTTGCCACTGTTGATCTACCACTGTTTTGGTGTAAGCTGAAGAATTGAGCGATGCGAGTGTCCATAAATTGTTAAAGTAGACTTCAACTTTTTTAGCTATTCCAGGACAACCAGCAAGATAAATTCCAACTTCTTTGACCTAAATCAAGCAAGTAATGAGACAAGTAGCATTGGTTGAAAAATGAAAAAGAAGAGTTATTATTAACAAACAAATATCCTAATAATAGGCATAATTGGTTGAACAGACAGCAAAGCATGTTTTGAGTAATAGGCATAATTGCAAGACTGACCTCACAGTGATTCTAAGGCTCAAAACCTAAGATTAGACAATAAGTTCATTCATTTCCACAGTAACCAATCATCTTAAAAATTAATTGCCTATTGTATTCTCACAAAATAAAGATATAAATAACATGTAATGAAATTATTACCTGTGTAAGAGATTTCCAGTCATTGTTTGCAGATCCAATATAAACATCCCTATTATCAGATATCCAAACTTTGGCATGGACAATACCAGATCCCCACCAATCCTTGAGCAGCAAGGTCACATTCTTAACATTTGGCCTTCCAGAAGCTAGTTTGGATGGTTCAGAGGTAAATGTTGGATAAACCCCAGAGTGAGACAGTAACCTACATGAAAACATACAACAAGAGATTGATTCATTGAGATCACTATTGAATTCATGTTTAAGATAAATAAAAAAACATTAAATTATTAAATTGAAGTAAGCCCCCACTACTAGTTGCAATGCCAATTTCAGCAATATGAGTACCGGCTCCTGGATTCAAACCGTGCGGTATTTATTTATCATTTGGTCTAAACTAACAGAATCTAATTAAATTGAAGTAATGGAAAATTGAAACGCACCTAATACTAACATTAGGGTTGGCAGCAGCATGATCTAATGCTTGATAAAGGGAAGAACCTTGATGAGCACCAAATTGGTGCATTTGATGTTGAGTGTAACCATAATCACCAGAGCGAGGATCTTCAGGGGAAGGTAGAAGCTGCCAATACTGAGCGATTATGTCAAGGCTCTTTGTGGAGTTAGCAGCAAGCCAGTGGAGGACATCGGCGGTGGAGAGGACGCCGGGAACGTGGGAGAGGTTGGGCATATCGGTGGGAATGGATTGCACTAACCATGCCTTACACTGTGAAGAAGAGGATGATTCACAAATGTTGCTCAAACTCAACAGCACAAACAGATAAATTATCACACTGCGTCTCATCATCATTAGCATAGCATATAGATATTATCACTTGCGTTGCTTAACCTGTTTTGTGTTACTATCCCAGTAAGTTGACTTTCAATGGAGGAGAGGAGACAAAGCGAGTCAAAGGTGTTTAACTTTTTGGTGAAACCAAGGTGTTTAATTTGACCTCATTCTCATTGTGTATCCACTTGCATTCTTCCTCTAGAGGTGTCAATTTGGCCCAAGTCCCCAAGCCCAGCCCTATTGGCCCCCAATCAAGCCCCATAAAATTGAAGCCCCTTATTAATGGGGCTTTTTTTAGCCCCAGTCCACACTTTTAAATTTTTTAGTGGGTTGGGGCCAGGGCTTTGTGGGCTGGCCCCCAAATTTTATTCTCATTTTTTTTCCACTATTTACACATCTACTTTCATTCTTTCACCCCCATTCCTCTTCTCCTTCCCTCTTACCACCACATTCTTCTCCCTCTCACCACAACCACCACCACCACCTCCCACTCACCACCACCACCTCATTTTCCCTCCCACCACCACCACCTCCTTATCCCTCTCGCCACCACCACCCCACCTCTTTTCCCGCTATTTATACCTCTACTTTCATTCTTTCACCCACTTCCTCTTCTCTCTCACTCCCACCACCACCACCACCACCACCACCACCACCACCATCTTCTACTCACCACCACCACCACCTCATTTTCCCTCTCACCACCATCACCTTCATTTTCCTCTCACCACCACCACCACCACCACCACCTATTTTTCCACTATTTACACATCTACTTTCATTCTTTCACCATCTTCCTCTTCTCTTTCACTCTCACCACAACCTCCTTTTCCCTTTCACCACAACCACCACCACCATCTTCGACTAACCACCACCTTCTTTTCTCTCTCACCACCACCACCACCTCCTTTTCCATCTCACCACCATCACACAACAACCACCACCTCCTTTTTCCTCTCACCAACCACCACCACCACCACCACCTATTTTTCCACTATTTACACATCCACTTTCATTCTTTCACCCCCTTCCTCTTCTCCCTCACTCACCACCACCTCCTTCTCCCTCTCACCACAACCACCATCATCACTATCTCACACTCACCACCACCACCACCACCACCAAAAGTGGGTCATTATTTGCAAAATAAATATTCAGGGCCCATGGGCTAAACTAGGTCATCAAAGTTGAGTGGGTCATTTTTTGCAAAATAAATATTCAGGGCCTATGGGCGGGGCTGGGCCCACATGGGCCTTATGGGCTTGGGACCTATGTGGGGCCTTAGGATGGTGGGCTTTTGGCCCATGGGCTTTTTGGTCCATGGGCCATGTGGGCCTAGGGTGGGCTGGCCCACGTGGGCCAAATTGACAGCTCTACTCAAGAGTGAAGATAAAGTTATGTGTATCAATTAGTTTAGGCTGCATGTGCAATATGACCAATTAGTTCCCTCTTTTAATTTACTGCCGGTTGATACAAAACCCAAATTTAATTATGCACATTAGTGTCGGTTATCGGATCAGGATATGGTGTAGTCGGAATGTTGTGGATTCATTTGATCTTGGCCATTCAATTTCAATCTCACGATTAAGATTTTAACTATATATTTTATATCTATTTTAAAAGTTACAAATATAAACCATTTGATCAAGATTGGACAGTCCGGATATTTAAAGCATTATGGGATGTAATGCCGCTTTCTCTTATAACTAGTTAAAAATCACAGCACAAATAATGAATCAAAACGAAAAATGTGTTTCACATTGCTGCTCTCACTCTCTCCTGCATTTAGGCTTGAGAGAAATGATTTTTGATTTTCAGAAACCAGACATTTGAGGAAGAAGATAACAATCGACCAATTTAGGTCAAAATAATGTGTCACAAACTAATGTGTCCTGAAATAATTGGCGAGGATTAATTTGTTCTATAAAGAAATTGTCGGAACCAATTTGAGTCTTTAGTCTAAGACTTCAAATAAAATAGACAAAAACGAAAAACGCGTTTCCACAATCCAACCGGAAGCACCGGGACGGGATATAAGTAGAAAGCAGTAACAGTACCATTGTGTAACCGGAGAAAAATCAGCATCACCAACTAACCAAGTCCTCTTTCTTGGGGCGACACTACACTAGTATTTCCTTCTTCTTTCTTCATAACTCAACAAACAACAGAAATTTCAAAGACCTGCTAGATCTCGATCTCGATCTCTAACGCCATGGCGTTTTGGAGATCTCTTGCTTTTTCTGCGGTTCTTCTCTGTCTCTTACAAGGCGCTTTCTGCTTCTACCTCCCTGGCGTCGCTCCACAGGACTTCTCTAAGGTAACCTTCCATTTCCTCCTTCTTTGATCTGCCTCTGAATCTGAGAACTGAGATCTGTGTTAGATTCGCTTCGATGTGATCTTATCTACACTAGGTTTTTCTATTTTTGTAATTTATACTTCTTACTTGTTGAAAGAGAAGCTGCAACTGTATGGAATATTATTGAGTCTTAATTTCAGTTGATTGCTTCAATTAAGAACCTTCACTTGGTAACGCCCAAGGATTTGGTCGGTGCCTTTCATCATCACTATTGTTATATCCTCGCTGTCGCTGTTTTTATATTTGATGCTTCCTAAGATACGGATAATTGTGAGGTTAAAGTTTTGATTTCTATTACTTGAATTGCGTTTTATCAGTTATAATTTAGCCAACGCTGCACTGTTTCTTTACATTGATAATCATTGCTGTTTAAGTTCCATAGTTGTAGTTAGAAATAGTTGTTGATGTTGTTTAATGTGAAACTTGGCTATGTGTGTACAAAAGTGCTGAAGAATAGGACTAGAAGCTACTTGGATTCTACTGTGCACAAGTGAAATAGGTATACCACAGTGCACCAGGACTTACAAATCGCACAGAAGTAGAAGCTCAAGATCCTCCTAGTCATCATGACCGATACCCTAAATTGATGTGTGCAAAAAGCAAACAAAAGCGAGCATGAGTACCTCAAAATCCCCCTAAAAACTCAGATTCTTACCTATTTTCATTTGATTTTATCAAATCGGCACCGATCAAGTCATCATTCAGTCTTGAGGACAAGGAGAACCGTGAGCTTCTACTTTTAAGGGATGATTTTGATCGGTCTTCGTTGGAGTTCTGAGCGATTTGTAGTACTTGTGCATGGTGGGTATACCCATTTCACTCGTGCACCTTAGAATCCACCTTGGAAGCTAAGGTTGTGTTTGGCTTTGAGAGTTAGAAGGGGAGGGGTAACTTTGAAAGCTATCAATCAAAATGTTAACTTCGAAAGCTGTCAATCAAAATGTTAACTTCGAAAGCTATTATTTAGATGTTATCCAGAACCATTAGTCTCAAAAGAATGACATCTAGCACCATTAATTTTCAGAATCATTGTGATTGATACAAGTAAAAGGAGTTAATTTTATTGAAATGTGATTTTGGGTAACGTATACTAATTAATCAAAAACAATGTCTTTTGATAAAAAACAATAATTTGTAAATTTATTTCATATAGTTCATAGTTTTTTGGGCCATATGGCCTGCCCAGCCCATCACAGGACAGACCCATGTTGGGCTAAAAGATTTTCGGGCCAGGCTGGCCTGTGTTAGGCCAAAATAATTTAGGGCCTATATTTTACTAGCCCAACCTATGTATTATATCGAACTCAACTGGCCCGGGTTCATTTTGATAGCTCTATCTCCAACCCCCTCCCCCAAAATAAAGCATAATATCGCAGAGGCGCAATGTAGTACCTTCTTTATTGTACTTCCTGCATTTGATTTTTCAATATTTAACAATGATACCATACCATTTGATGCAAAACAATTGAAACTTCATACGAGCTTTTTCGCTTCATCCCATATCCCATATCTTTCTAATATATAAAAACCTGCTTTCATTTTACTTTTGTTTAACAACCACCTTATTCCCATGCCTCTAGTCTTCTACTCTTTTCATGTATCTCTAAATATGAAGGATATGCCATCAGATCATCTCGCAAAGTTAAATTCTTACATTGTGATCTTCTTAGCACCTAAAGTGGCACATGTTAATGTTGAAGAAATCTATTTGAATACTTTCTTAGCTCCTTTTAAATGTTGCATCTGTCTACATACAGGATATATTTGTAAAAATATGTCATACATTGTGTCAGATGTGTTATTTCTTTTTGGCATGCTCTTAATCTAGCCAAAATTTATAATTTTCACGATTCATTGTAGATCTACTTCTTAAGTCCTTAACTGACTTGTTGGATGTTTCTTTGGTGCAGGGAGATTTATTGCAAGTGAAAGTAAACAAACTAACATCAACAAAGACCCAGCTTCCATACTCATATTATTCACTTCCTTACTGTGTACCTAAAAAAATACAGGACAGTGCAGAAAATCTTGGGGAAGTGCTTCGTGGTGACCGCATTGAAAATTCTCTATATGTGGTTAGTTTTACGTATCAATTCTTGAGTGATTATAAAATAACCATAAAAGGAATTCTTAATGAAATATTTTAGTCTCGGAACAACTAGCCTCTGAATTGATTAAACCATGTCAAAAATGTTGGTCAACTATGTGAGTTGTTGTTTGTTTTCAAGCTAATTTTGTTTGGCATTTCTTTATACTATTTTGTGCTTTTCTTATTTTTTATGGTTATTATTTGATTATGATCTGGTGATATTTTTCAGTTTAAAATGCGTGAGCCACAAATGTGTAATATTGTGTGCAAACTCAAACTTGATGCTAAAACTGCTAAGGATTTCAAAGAGAAGATCAATGATGAGTACCGGGTGAAACATGTATGTTATTCCAGAATTCGGTAAACTATTTCCTGCCAGCTTTCTTCCACAATATAGATATGTTGTATCTTATATTGGTTCTGCCGTTCATGCACAGGATCCTAGATAATCTCCCTCTAGTTGTTCCCATAAAACGAAATGATCAGGATTCTACCGTTTATCAGCTTGGTTTCCATGTTGGACTCAAAGGGCAGTACACCGGGGTATGCTTATTATTTTGTAGCACCATAGCTATTGTTATGAATACAAAGTAGTTTCTCAACTTACTTTATCTGAATGTGCAGAGCAAGGAAGAAAAGTTTTTTATCCACAATCATTTGGCATTTACTGTCAAGTATCATAGAGATGTGCAAACCGAATCTGCTAGAATAGTGGGCTTTGAGGTTAAGCCGTTCAGGTAATTGTTTTTGTGCTCAAATTGTTATATTAATATATTCCATTTTATTTTCCATCATTTTTAGATTCTCATGCATGGGGGGTTTCCCTTTTAATTGGATCCTCTTTTGTAGCATTTAGTGGTGAGTTTTAAATTTGGGATGTTGATGTGCAGTGTTAAACATGAGTATGAAGGTAAGTGGGATGAGAAAAAGACTCGTCTGGTAACCTGTGACCCTCATAATAAGCACACAGTTGTCAACAACAACACTCCCCAAGAAGTTGAAGCGAACAAGGAAATTGTCTTCACATATGATGTTGAATTCCAGGTGAGGTTATGGAGCTGATAAAATGGTACAGCTATATCCTATTTGTGTTTAGAATGGTTAATGGCATGCATGAACTGGGTAGCAAGGCACTTGGTTTGAGGGGAAAAGCTGGTTAATGGCCACGGGGATAAATTATATAACATGCTCTTGCATTGATGGGAAATTTTATGATTTTGTCTTCTTATAACTAACTTTCCTTTTTCTTCTTCCATCCAACTGGAGTCTTCTTCATTATCATCATCTTTCTCTTTTTGCTATGATGAAACATGATTGGTAGTTTTATTTCTCATAATCTGTTTTTACCTTTGGCTGCTACCTTCAGGAGAGTGATGTGAAGTGGGCTTCAAGATGGGATGCCTATTTACTAATGAATGATGATCAAATTCACTGGTTCTCTATTGTTAACTCATTAATGATTGTTCTCTTCCTCTCGGGCATGGTGGCAATGATAATGCTGCGGACACTATACCGCGATATTGCAAAGTATAATGAGCTTGAGACCCAGGAAGAAGCTCAAGAAGAGACTGGTTGGAAGCTTGTCCATGGGGATGTATTTAGGCCTCCTATCAACTCGGATCTGCTATGTGTTTATGTTGGAACTGGTGTTCAATTTTTTGGAATGATACTCGTAACCATGATATTTGCCATGCTTGGGTTCCTTTCTCCTTCAAACCGGGGTGGGCTCATGACAGCCATGCTCTTGCTTTGGGTTTTCATGGGAATATTTGCTGGTTACTCTTCAACTCGCTTGTACAAAACGTTTAAAGGATCAGAGTGGAAAAAAATTGCCCTCAGGACTGCAACCTTGTTTCCTGCAGTTGTCTCTGTGATTTTCTTTATATTAAATGCTCTCATATGGGGTCAAAAATCATCTGGAGCTGTTCCATTTGGTACAATGTTTGCTCTGATCTTTTTATGGTTTGGGATCTCGGTTCCACTTGTTTTCGTCGGTAGCTATATTGGATTCAAGAAGCCTGCAATTGAAAGTCCAGTGAAAACAAACAAAATTCCAAGGCAGATCCCGGAGCAGGCGTGGTACATGAACCCAGTATTCTCTGTTCTGATTGGGGGAATACTCCCATTTGGAGCTGTTTTCATTGAGCTTTTCTTTATCCTCACCTCAATCTGGTTGAATCAGTTTTACTACATCTTTGGGTTCCTCTTTTTGGTCTTCATCATCCTTGTTGTCACTTGTGCTGAAATAACCATTGTGCTCTGCTACTTCCAATTGTGCAGTGAGGATTACTTGTGGTGGTGGCGGTCATACCTTACTTCTGGTTCTTCTGCACTATACCTCTTTCTTTACGCGACATTCTACTTCTTTACCAAGCTTGAAATCACAAAGTTGGTATCTGCGATATTTTACTTTGGGTACATGCTTATAGCTTCTTATGCGTTTTTCGTGGTAACTGGTACCATCGGATTTTATGCATGCTTTTGGTTCACAAGGCTCATCTACTCCTCAGTCAAAATTGATTAGTTATAGCAGTCAGTGGTTAGTGTTAATCTACTGTAGTTATTACTTATTAGAGGATGAAGAAAAAGTGTAAGGATTTTGAAATTCGGGTACTATCATATTCACGTGTAAACTATTCTATGCAATTTTGAATATTATGACAGCAATTCTTTTGTTTCAGTATCATTTTAATTGCCTTTTACCAGAGTAGGATCCTCGTTTAAACACAGATTTGAGGGTGGTTCTGCTTTGTCTATATTGGCTATTTTTTGATGTTTTATATTATTGGAACAGTATGTCTCAGTATAGTTGAAGTTACATCAATGTTGAGTTTGGATGCCTGAATATATTTGGAACGGAAGTGAGCATATATATGATGGATTGTGATGACTCCCTTATCAGTTTTTCCCTATCTAAATACTTTTCCATCCTCTTGTTAGAAAAAAAAAATACCTTTCTATCCTTTTTGGGAGTTCATATGATGAATTAGGTTCTTGATAATTACTTTCCCACAGTAATTCAACAATACAAAAAAAGGAAAGATCAATTATTCATAATAATAAGTAAAGACGTACAATAGGGTTCTTGTTGAGATGTACAAGCCTCTGATTTTTATACGAACAATTCTTTTTTCCCCTTCAACAAGGATATCCTTGTGAGTATAGCTATGGGAGGATTAATTTGCGGATGTTATAAATTGAATTGGGTGGTATGTATGCCAAAGATAATTTATTATTTAGTACTTATTTTAGGCTAGGCATAAGATTCGTGTTAGAGTCCTTGTGAAGTAAATATGTAAATTCTTTTAACTAATAAAAAAATATAAATTCATTTATAAGTGTTCTTAAACCTCGGAGGTATTCCTTATCGGCACTATCCATTTACCCTAAAATTTAAAGTAAACAAAAAAATTATTATATTTGTAGCATAATTAAGGAATTCTTGAGATGCTTAGTTTTAAAAGTTCATCAAAAAAAATATGCTTAGTTTTAAAAGGGATATTAAATGATCAATTAAGTTAGTATATTAATCATTATTCATAATTTGTGAAGTGTGTATTTTTTTCAAAGTTGTAGAGACTAATATCTAAACATAACTATAGAGACATTATCTTTGAGGATTTGAAGAATAATACTTTTTCGTTACCCGTAACATAGAGCTATTTACATGAGAGTAAATACGAGAATGAAAAATTTACATGTTTTTTTTTTTAAACAAATAAAATTTACATGTTTGATACAAGTTATTTTGGAAAGAAAGGATTACGGGTAAGAAAGGTAAAAAAGGAAGGGTGGGGATAGCAATTGCGATGATGTTAATTTCTCCATTACTACTCTACTACCACCCTCCTCAAATTTTCTACCGTTATTTTTAACCGTTACAATAGTTATAGCACAGAGCCAGAAGTCAATAGTCCCAGTACTGTTTTCGAAGTCCAAACGGCTAGTTTTTTCCCTCTCCATCACCATAAATAATACAACGATCCAAACACCCCATCAATTCAAATCAAACCACCTTACTGTGATTCTCACACACTCCCATTTCAGCTATCAGAAAAAAAATAACCCATGGCTGGTAGGTTCGAGAGCTCCATCTGTTTCCCTTCTGGTCCTATTCCTTTTCTTTGGGTTCTCTGCAGCTAAGGAACTATTGGTTGGAGGCAAGATAGATGCATGGAAAGTTCCATCTTCTGAAGCTGATTCACTCAATCGATGGGCTGAAAAATCGCGTTTCAGAGTCGGCGATCATCTTGGTAATTAATTCATTAATTTCTCAATATTCATTTCAATTCAAAATCTTAAACCCATTTTTAGTATCATAATTTTCATCACTGATAGTGGCACTTTTTTTGTGGCAGTTTGGAAATATGAGGGTGGGAAAGACTCAGTTTTGGAAGTGAACAAAGAAGATTATGCTAAGTGCAACATTTCGAATCCCATTGAAAAACTTCAGTGATGGGAACACTAAAGTGAAGCTTGACCGTCCAGGGCCATTTTACTTCATCAGTGGAGAGAAGGGTCACTGTGAGAAGGGACAAAAGTTGATTGTGGTGGTTATGTCTCCAAGGCATAGAGACACTGGAATTTCTTCTTCTTATTCCCCTGCTGCTGCACCTTCTCCAGCAGAGTTTGAAGAAGGTCCAGCTGTCGCTCCTACTAGCAGTGCTACAGTGTTGCAAAGTGGATTTGTTGTGTTTGCTTTGGGATTGTTGGCTATGTATATGGGAATATAGTCACAGTTGATGTTCTTATTCTTTTTGTAGGATTTATTATTCTTTTTTCCAAAAGAAAACTAATCAATATAATAAAAATTTGATATCGGATTCTGGTGAAAAATACATTCTTGTACTTGTGTTCTGGCCCTTCCTTCTGTAATTGAACAACGCGTCTCTGTGGAGTAAAACTAAAGACAACCATGGCACTTAGTTTTAAATCTGATGTGGACGTGCTGGGAGAGACTTAAAATAAACAAAAACAAAAAGAAAAGCCACACAATCCCTCTCACGCGACTTGTGCTGCCCAATAGATAGTTGGGGCATATGATTAGGGTTCCCTAAAACTTTTAATACCAAAAAAAAATTATCCTGCCAGTAACGCGAGTCTCAAAGAACCCTAACAAGAAAACAATGTCGGAATACACTCTAAAAACCTGCTGATGATATATAGAACTCAAAATACATATATAAATACCCAAATTCACCCAAAGTTTTCCCTATTTTCTATCCCTGTGAATACTCAAATCCACCCAACATTTTTTTTTGTCAAAACCCCATCATTTTTAAACAACCCCTTGCCGTGGAGGAGCATGCATAGTAAGATGCATTTAACTTATTTGTTGGTATAAAAATATTATTTTTGACTTGCACACATTTTTCTATAAATGTTTATAGTTAATAATTCAGAATCGTCTTTACGGTAAAAAAAGTATTTGGGTTATTCTGCTTTTAAGAAAAACTATAAAATAAATAAATACAAAATCCCAGATGCTGAAATCCTGCTACAAATGCCAAAGTTTCCGCAAACTGATTCTTTCTATTTCCCATGGGTGATGTGAATTCAGAGTTTGTCATGGGATGAATAGTGGTGACCCGCCACCCAAAAAGCATGGATAAGCAACAAAGCTATGGGGATATTCCCCCAATGATACAAGCTCTCCATTTGGTTCACACACTGAAAATAAAAATTTCAAATGAAGAAATCTCAGACAAGTCATAGATATTTTAGAAATATGCAAATAGTAAATCAAATACTTATGTAGAGGTACAAACCAACGTGTTCAGGCTTTTCTCCAGATAGTAATCCAGTTTAAAATTACAATGAAGAGATATTCTCACACTATTTAAAATGTAAATATAGAATGATCAGAACCTGACAGTAACACCAGAGCTGTACAAGGCAACAAGGCTAGCGAGGCTCGTTAAGGTGTACGCTAGGAAGCACAACAGAGAAAAAGAACCCGGTGAGAGAAAAGGGGAGTGAAGTGAGGTAACTAACTCTGCCTAGCTGGCAGAGAGAGAAATTCGTAAGGAAGAGGCTCATGCGGTTGTGCTGAGCTCAGTAATAAAGATAGGAGTAGTGAGAGAATGAGGTACTGGACTTGGCTTGGAAGAGAATTAGGTACTCTGTAACTTGCCTAGCTTTCTGTTTCCTTTTCCAGATATTCCTTGACTGTAATTCACTGATTACAGGCTATGATTTCATCAATCAAAGTATATTTCCTCAATTAAGGTGTACGCTAGGAAGCACAACAGAGAAAAAGAACCCGGTGAGAGAAAAGGGAGTGAAGTGAGGTAACTAACTCTGCCTAGCTGGCAGAGAGAGAAATTCGTAAGGAAGGGGCTCATGCGGTTGTGCTGAGCTCAGTAATAAAGATAGGAGTAGTGAGAGAATGAGGTACTGGACTTGGCTTGGAAGAGAATTAGGTACTCTGTAACTTGCCTAGCTTTCTGTTTCCTTTTCCAGATATTCCTTGACTGTAATTCACTGATTACAGGCTATGATTTCATCAATCAAAGTATATTTCCTCAATTAAGGTGTACGCTAGGAAGCACAACAGAGAAAAAGAACCCGGTGAGAGAAAAGGGAGTGAAGTGAGGTAACTAACTCTGCCTAGCTGGCAGAGAGAGAAATTCGTAAGGAAGGGGCTCATGCGGTTGTGCTGAGCTCAGTAATAAAGATAGGAGTAGTGAGAGAATGAGGTACTGGACTTGGCTTGGAAGAGAATTAGGTACTCTGTAACTTGCCTAGCTTTCTGTTTCCTTTTCCAGATATTCCTTGACTGTAATTCACTGATTACAGGCTATGATTTCATCAATCAAAGTATATTTCCTCAATTTACTGTTCTATTGGTCCTAGTTCTTATCATAGAATTTTTAGGAAATCTATAAGTAAGAAGCATATTGCTCTTCAGCATATTATTCAATGAACACAACTTGATGAATTCCTGGTAACAAAATATTGTTCTATTTCAATTTATGGCTACATGACCAAATGAAGATTTAAATAAAAAACTCAATCACCAAATATTAAATGACATAAGCCCACATGAGCATAACTTATCTTTTCTCAGAATAAACTGACTATATTTCTTCCTCCACAGAATGAACTCCAACATCTGGCATGGTTAGCTTAATCGTGACAAACTGAACCAATTTATCCCAAACTGGCTAGAGGATAGAGTCTCTTTATATATAAAGCCAAGAAAAAATTCCCTCCAGCCATATGCAACTATGCTCATTTAATCATGATGGAATCTCCAAATGTTGGTAAAGAAGTTTCTAGTTTCATTCATTCTGGAGATGTAAAGTAATACCTGTCTAGAAATATATCTTAAAGACTTTGCTTTTACTGTGTTTTTATATTCAACCTCTGCTCCCACACAATTCATGGTCATAACCTAACAACTCTCTGTTTGATGCTAAGTAGTCTATCCGGGAAAGCGGAGCGGAGTGCCGCACCCCAAAACCGCTAAAGCGGTATAGCTGCTATTTTGAAGTCTAGAAATGCAGTATATATAACAAATTCCAGGCAACATACATAAATACTCAAATGAAAAAATACACAAAAATAAGGAGTAGTCATAAACTCTTAATAATATTAATTCAATTGTCACTGTTTCACAAAGAAACACAGAGACAAAACTGAGACAAATACTCAAAACACAGTCTCTTTCACAGAGACAAAACAGAGCAAAAGGTTGAAGACGCAGGGCCTTGCAGAGATGCAGAAGCAGAGTCGCACAAGCAGGAGGAGAAAGAGGTCGCACCAGTGGAGTTGCACAAGAAGCAGAAAAGTGATGCCCACAGCAGAAGCGGAGGTGAAGCACACCGAAGCCAGAGGCAGAAAGTGAGAGATGAGCAAAGATTGTGATGTGCGATACGACGTGAGAGAGTGGGATGGTTGAGGATTTAATCACCTAAAGTTTCGTTTAATTACCCCAAAACCCAATAATTAATGAAAATATGAGAAGATTTTGGTCCAAATTAGGAAAACTAAATCGTCATCCTCCATAGCGGCCACAACCTATCGTGAAAGACGGCCGCTATCACTGCTACATCAAATCCACACCGCACAGAAGATCGCAATGCGCAGAGGGTGTAAACCGCTTCGCGATAGCGCTTTTTGTTGCTGTACCGGCGCTATTTGCTACCTAGATTTGAAGGTACAAAGAGTATATATGTTGGACTGTTGGAGTGATTCACCCCTAAGCAA
Organism: Astragalus membranaceus; assembly: GCA_039519185.1. NCBI lineage: Eukaryota > Viridiplantae > Streptophyta > Magnoliopsida > Fabales > Fabaceae > Astragalus > Astragalus membranaceus. Next base: position 16,055,420 of record CM076848.1, read on the forward strand.
CCCATTATATATGTGTAGTCTTATAAATAAATGTGTAGTTAAGGCAGTTCCTTAAGATTTATTTAGCTACTAAACTAGGTTCTGAATTCTGATGGGACTCAGTGAAAAAAATTAACCCGTCCAGTTTGAGAATAGATTAAATCATGATTGTCTAGTTTGCAGTAACCAAATCATTTTGAAAAACTTAAAAATATTGGATGAGCAAGGAACACATTAATTTTTCTCAGGGACTAATTTTTCTGATTTAGATAAAAAGGTGTAGTTAAAAAGCTTCGAAAGTTACAAATTTTAAACTTCAGTTTGTTGACAGTTAATTGAAGGGTATAATGGTATAACAAAGTGATAAACGAAAAATTTGTTATAGAAGGAACTTTAATTATATATCGGTATAAATTACTATATCAATAGATTATATCACAATTTACAAAAAACATAACTGTGATCATAACAAATATGCAGACACATCTTTCTCGTGTCCATATCAAAATATATTATTTCCCTTGTAAACATGTTAGTCAAAATGCATTTTTTCCTAATCGATGTCAGAATACAACAAAAAAACATCATTAGTTCTATCTATTAAAAATAACTATCGGCTCTATTCGATTGTTTACTATTTAATGTCTAAGACAACCATATCATTTTCATCTCTCTCATTTTTAACAATAAAAAAGCATAACTTTCTTCAAGTGACAATTCTGCAAATTTGTGGAGGTGCCCTAAAATGCATTGTTGGTTCAGAATTTATTATGATTCTGATAGAGCAAAACTCATAGGACCCTAAATTATACATCCATATTGCAGTTACTAGAATGAAAGACATATATTTTGGGACATTAAGCGGGTAAAGTAAATGAGGTCGTCATAAGAAACTTTACCGGAGTTTGGAAAAATCATTGCACAGGCAGTTCATCATCTTCATCCTCAGAAATGTTGTCATTGTCAATTTGCAGTGGTCCCTTAATACCACCATTATTACCACCAAGAAGCTCCCGGGTTGCTTTCTCCAAAAACTCCTTGGCAGCAGATTGAACAGATTGCCTTTCAGAAGATTCATACTTCCTCTTCTGACCGGCTCGCTCCCGACGTCTTGTATTTGGTCCCTCCCCTCTACTTAGGTTCCTCATATTCTGCCTTTGCTCTGCATCAAATAAAAAAACGCTTATTTACACAAACACGATCAAAATGGAAGAGACGTAAATGTTTATGACCCTCTGGAAGTAATAAGATGAATCCATTACCCACCTGGAGTGAGATCAGGCAGAGAGTGTTCAATGAAGCGCGTAGCTGCTTGATAGTTCAATGTAGTAGAAGGCCGCAATGGAGCTTCACAAAAAAAAGCAAAATCACCGGAATGCAATCAATTTAAACAGAGAACAGTGCTATGTATTTCCAGTTCCAAATAACCTATCAATCATGTTCTCATTTTTAACACAAACATTTAACAAATGAAATTGATGGATAAATAAATAACGTCATTGTTCAACAAAGTGAAAGAAGTATGTAATTCTGTATATACCTTTACTCAAATCAACCAAACGTTCCAGTTTATCTTGGTATAAATCTACTCTATCCTGAAAATACAAAAAATCAAAGACTTCAAGCAACAGAGATAAGGTAGAAAGAAAGAAGAAAAAAACAGAATTAGGAGAAAGTAAAAACTTACAAGCTCTGATTTGATAGGGTGATCATCTGGTTGAACTCCACTACACCTCAATTTCACTGGAGAGAAAGAAAACAAAAGAAAGATGGAGTTAACAAAATTTTGAATTAACGAAAATTGAAATTGGAATTAGATGACGATGATGATGATTACGTGTGAGGAGGGTGGAAGTGATTTTGGAGAGGAGGAATAGGGATTGAGCACGCTGAAGAGGTGGAACTTGAGAAAGGAGTTGAGGGTTCAAGAGAGGCAAGAATTGTTCAAAATGAGCGCGCAATTCTTGAAGGTTTGAGAGAGTAGTGTTAACTGCATCCATCGCAGATTCAGGAACCGCACACATATCACTCTCACTCACCATTTTTCGACTCTTGCTTGGAGAGGCAGAGAAGCTGAGAAGTTAGGGCTTTCAACTTCCACACAAGCTGTGGACTGTTACGTAAATATTTGTACTTTTAACTTTAACTATTGTTTTGTCACAAAAAAAAAAAACTTTAACTCTATTTTCCTTGTCAAAAACAAAATTAACTCTATTCAAAAATCACTTTTGACAAAAAAAAATGTGCCTGAAGCCTGAGGGCAATATCAAAAATCAAAAAATTAAAACAAAAATTAGACTTTTTTTCACCAAAGTTTATTAGAGAGAGTATATTATTAGGGTGAGTTTTAAAGGAAAATAATAGATTATATTTTTTATATCATATCTTATTTAGTTGGAGTTTTAAATGTATGGTTGCGAGAGAAGTAAGTAGTTGAGTTTCTTACCGGATATGGTTAGCCGTCGAGGAAATCTCTGTTTTTAAAACACATTTAGCATAAGTTTAAACTCGCAATCTTACGAGATGTGGGTAGTTGTCGTGGAAATATTTGTTTCTAAAAACACACTCAGCATAAGTTTAAATTCACGATCTTATTGGATGTGGGTAGCTAATGTGGAAATCTTTGTTTCCAAACACACATTAGCATAAGTTTAAATTCACGATTGACAGCTTCAACTCACATTCAACAACTTTTCTACCATGAACTGACTAAAGCTATAAAACTAAGTTGTTGCTTCGACGTAGAAAAATGGTCTTGATTTTGAGTCACCTGCGAAAGGCACTGTACAACCAAACGAGTGCTTAGTGTTAATTTAAGAATAAATAAATATTAATAGTTTCAAGAATTATTTATCATTTGCTTGCTATTAAGGTCGATATTTTGAATGTCGTAGATACGATTGAAACGACGTGATTTTCGAAATCTTTGTGATTATATCAACCATATTTATTCACAATTATGATTTAAAATCTTGTTTATGATATTTAAAAACCTCACTCATAAGGAGTATCTTTCTTATTCTTTTGTTATGTGGGATGACCTCCATATTAACTTGTAATTCTGTTTGTTTTACTCTATTAGCATGTAATTAGGATTTAAAGTTGTAAATTGGGCAAAGCCCTAGAAGTTACCATTGATTGAAAAAAATTAGGGTTTCAAAATCAGGTCAATATGACCGTTGAATAGTTAGTTCAAAGAAGCTAGAAAAACAGTTTGTTTCAGTTCAGTAGAAAATCTGTTAGGGTTGTTAGAGAGTTAGCTCTAACAACCCAGAAATCAAATCCTATAAATGTACTACTACATGCAGAGATCAATAGATTGAAAATAATACAGAAAAGTTACAAAATATTCCCCTGCGATTCTCCTTTCATTTTCTTCTAAGTTTCTTCGCTCTCATCGTTGTTCATCATTGAACCCTTGAACTTCGCTCTTCTTGCGTACAACCGTTCATCTCTCACGATTTGTGCTACCACGAGTTTAGCTTCAGCAATAGGAAGTGTACTGCTCCTTCGTCTTGGTACTAAGGTCTTCATGCACCTGTGATTAGAAGAAAAAAACACAGTTAGGGTTTCTATTGTAGAGAGAAGGCAGAGAAAAGAAAAGGAAATAAAAGATAGAGAGAGATAGAAGAATTACATGTGAAAGGGTATTGTGATCTAGGGTTACGTGAAAAGATAGATGTGGCTAGTGACATCATGTGAGCACATCCCACTTCTACTAAATTCTTCAGGTTGTTTCCGAAGGTTCTTATTCTCGACACCACTTACAAGACCAACAAATACAGAATACCTCTGTTGGAGATTGTAGGAGTCATTTCAACCGAGATAACCTTCTCGGTTGAATTTGCATATCTGGCACATGAGCGTGAGTCTCATTTTACTT